>OX375880.1:33538861-34949676 GCA_947359465.1 Metellina segmentata | reverse complement strand
TAACATAAAAATCTAATCTGTGGCACTTTGTGGTCGATATAACAAACAAGGGAACTCTTAATTATTCTTAATTGTTTTCCAAAGTTTGTCTTTTGCAACAGTCATCATTTTCTTGCATAATTTGCTTTTCTAATTCCTCTTCATTAAAAAAAATATTATTGAGCATTTAATTTGTTATTTTTTCTAGAATTCTCTAAACTGATGTCTTAAAAATATAAAATCGATTAATTCACAATCGATTGCTTAATAAACGATTTTGAGATTTAAAAGTTGGGTTTAAATAATCGATTATTTAATTTTTTTAAAAATTCGGTTTTATCGGATCCGGACCGGATTCGATAGATGTTGCTGGATCCGGTAGGTAACCAAATGATGCCGGATCCGTCGGATTACTGGATCAGATTGCAACCCCTAATTACGACCTACTAGATTCGTTCTAAGGGTTCACTTTCAAACAGAGGAGCAACATCACCTTTCCAATGGATTATATTCTAAATACAGGAGAAATTGAATAATTCCAAAGGATTCAATTCTAGGAAAGATATATATATGTAACATTATTCTACAAAGACTATGAAATTAGCCCCCTTATCAATTAGAGCAATATGGATACGTACCCCGTACCATTGGGTGACATCCCGAAGGATCATACCAGCATCGGAGATCTTTCTTTTGGTAGGGAACGTTTTAAGAGACGCTGTCCCTTTTTGTACCTATCCTGAGTGACTCGCTGCGTCTAGTCCAATAGGGATCAACAAGGGTGGGGGCGTCTTACGTTCCTAGGGATTAGGGAACAACTCTTCCCCTAAGGAGGGAGTTTGAATCTCTTGAGCGGGGCTTTTTCTGCGGTGTCGGACGAACAGGCAAGACGTACTTTCGCATTCGTCCTGGTGACTCTGTTCTGACGCGACCATGTCGCCATTTTGCCACTGTCTTGCATTTTCATCTGAGTACTGACTGTGCGCCTTTTATGAATAAAGCAATTGATCCGAAACAGTTTCCTCACTCGACCACAACTACATTACAAGTCGACAGGACGAATTCTCGATGAAGCCGATGTCAATAAGAAATTACTTCCAACTTGCTGTTCAATGCAGAGTTTCCCAGTGAGCAGCCGGACCCGAAACCTGAACTAGAGCCCAAGTCTGGACCGGAGCGCAATACTGGACGAGAACAGCCGGAGCCCACTCCTGAACCGGATCCCAAGCCTGGACTGGAGCGTAATCTTGAACGAAAGCAGCCTGATCCTAATCCAGAACGAGATCTCAAGCCTGGACCGCAGCACAATTCTGGATGAGAGCAGCCGGACACCACTCATGAACCGGATTCCAAGCCTGGACCTGAGTGTAATCCTGGACTAAGTGCACGAACTCTTCTTTGGGACCACCAAGACCGGACATTTTGTGTCAAAAGACCAGAGAGGAACTCATACGATTTGTTCCAAGATGCAAAGGTAGACCACGACATTGGGGTAAGCGCCGAACTTTTTTTTTCTCGCGCCATTTTGCGGATGTTCAAGACAAGGGAATAGACAATGCTATTGTGATAAACTAATGAATAACATTTTGTTACACATTGTAATAGATTTATACACTGCTATTTTGATTAACTAGTGAATAATATTTCTTTCCACATTGTAACAAATCTGAGTAGCGAGTTAAATTTTTGTCGCGTATTTGTAGCATTTAATAGAATGTTGCTTTGTAATTGTTAAAATTGTTAAAATTGAGAATGACTAATATTCGGATAGTCGGGTTCCTCGGGTAAATTCATGTCATTAAGGAGTGGAAAATATTATCAGAAAATCATGGATAATTCTACATGTGTCCAAAACGGTGTGGCCTTGAATAGTATAGAAATAACCCGACCCACTGATCAAGTTGGGGAAGAGTCAAACCAAAACGGTAGCACAAATGGCAACATTCCAAATTCAAAAGTTGACCTGATAAGTTTTGATCCCACGTTAAATATGAATTGGGATTCCTGGTTAAAATTATACAAACTTACATGTGAAAGACTAAATTTAGATGAGGGTTGGCAGTTGTTGAATTTCCCTAACTACTTAAAAGGATCGGCTTTGACACTTTATGTCAACAATTGCCTTGCATGTACTACTTTTCCTGAAATTGTACAGATCTTTCAGGAACACTACTTCACACCGAGTAATAATTTTGGCGACTTTCAAAAATTAACATACAGTGGAAATCCCAGAGACCTCAACACATATTTCACTAAAAAAGTGGAGTTAGGAAGAAAGATAGGACTCAGTACCACCCACATAGTGGAGGGTTTATCAGTGGGTTTTACGTCCCACATAAAGGCTCTTATTCTCATTAAAGAACCCAAAACCCCTAACCAATGGCTCGAATTCGTATAAAAAATAATTGATACACAGCAACCCGAACAAAGTAAGGGCGCAAATAGAGAATTTGCACCAAATTATCAACACCTAGCGCAACCTAGACAGAGACAACCCTTTTTTCCTTACAATGGGAGGCAAAACGGACAAGGGAATTTCAGACAAAACAATCAGGTTATGGGTCAAAGAACCCCTCAATTTCACCGAGCGTCAACACCTAGGGTACCTAGATGGCCACAAAGTCATTTCGCAGAACAATTACCACCTAGGCCTTGTCATTTTTGTGCAAATAGTGGAATTATAAATGCACTTCACTGGGGAAGTTCGTGTCCAAATAACCCTAGAAACCAACAAATTCAACAAACAACATCTAACCAAATACCTGAAGATAATCATGGTTTATATTGACAACTCATAGTGCCCGGGTACTTCCAAGAAAACGCACAAAGTAAAAAGGGCACGGAAAACAAGGGGAGTTATCAAACAGTAGAAAGGTATATAATGGTAAATATTGACACGGGTTCTACTGTCAATATTATACCCCAAAACCTAGTTGAAAAATTTAATCTCTCAAAAAGTAAGGACAAGAATTTGACGATAAAACAAACGAAAGGCTTTGTAACCGTACAGGAGTGTTGTAGTGTCTTTCTCAAAATTGGTAGTATCAGTAGAGTTGTGGAATTTCATGTCTTGAACACAACTTTAGAATATGCTATATTGGGATTAAAAAGTTGTGGAGATTTTCAGTTGATGATCAACTGCGAAACACACACACACACACACACACACACACACACACACACACACACACACACACACACACACACACACACACACACACACACACACACACACACACACACAAACAATTGTACAAAATAATTACACAGTGGCCTCTGTTTCTTCTTCATCTACAGATTGTTTGTTAGGACATTTGATTTCAACTCCAGGTCAAACACAACTCACACAACTAACCTCTTCCCAATTACATTTAAGTCCAGATGTTAGAGAAAGGGATAAACAAGAAAAACAACACGATAGGGAGCAAAAAGACGATCTTTCAGCGGATAAAAATAAAAAAGATGGTTGTGAGTTAGATAATGAGATAGGCCCAAACAATGCAAACGCTAAAAGTGAAAATTGTGTAAAAACGTCCAAATTGAGAACAACACCTAAACCAACCTCTGATAATGTGATACATTACCAGACCAGAGTTGAGGAAAATTCTCTGAATTACAGATGTTGTTAAAACAATATGATAGTATTTTTGCAAAAAATAAATATGATGTGGGTACTATAAGAATTGAACCGCAAAGAGTAAGATTAAATTCAGATTTACCAGTATCCCTGAGAGCTTATAAAACATCTCCTACACAACAAGAGGAAATTGACACTCAAATAAACGGACTATTAACCGCAGGTATCATAAAGGAAAGCTCTTCACCTTATTCGGCTCCCGTAACACTGGCATATAAAAAGGATGAGGGAAAGAAAAGTAGACTGTGTATTGATTTTAGAAAACTAAATCAAATTACAACTGCGGATGCAGAACCATTACCACTTATTGAAACCTTGATTGATAAACTAACTAATAGTAAATACTTTTCTAAGCTAGATATGGCCTCAGGTTATTGGCATATCCCTATACACCCTAAAGATACAGAAAAATTAGCTTTTACTACAAACACTGGTTTGTATGAGTGGTTGCGGTTACCTTTTGGATGGCGTAATGCTCCTAGTATTTTTCAAAGAACAATCAGGAGAGTCCTGACCAAACATAAAGTTACATATGCCTCTAATTATTTTGACGATATTGTCATCTTTTCTAAAACTTATGAAGAGCACATACAACACCTTAAAAATATTTTTGAAGTATGTCAAATAGAAAATGTAAAACTGAAAGCTTCGAAATGTCATTTTTTGCAAAACAGAATAGAATTTTTGGGCTATGAAATTTCTGATGGTCAGGTTGCTCCTGATAATACCAATATTCAGATAATCAAGAAACTACAACCACCAAAAAATGTAAAGGGCTTACAAAGGTTTTTAGGATCTATTAACGTATATCATAAATTCATAGACAATTACGCTAAACTTAGAGCACCTTTAAACAGTTTACTGAAAAAAGGGGTTAAGTTTTTATGGACTGAGAAATGCCAGAAGGCATTTGAAAAATTGAAAAATGCCCTTAGTTCCAAACCAATACTTTCGATCTATAAACCGGATGTGATTTGTCACATATGTGTTGATGCCAGCCAAAGTGCCATTGGTGCGGTTTTAAAACAACCTGATGCATCAGGGGCCTTACATCCTATTGCGTTCCATTCTAGAAGTCTAAGAGACTATGAACGTAACTATGCCATCACTGAACTAGAATGTCTTGCTATAGTTGATACGTTAGACAAATTCCATCATTACCTGTTTGGGACAAAATTTGTGATACATACTGACCACGCGGCATTGGTTTGGTTAAAAAATGTTAAAAACCTGAAAGGTAGATTGTTTCGCTGGTCACTAAAATTAAGTATGTATGACTACGATATAAAATATATTAAAGGCACTGCAAACATAGAGGCGGATATGTTATCTAGAGATACTTTCCCAACATCAGAACCAACGATTAACCAAAACGAGTCAAAAGGTGTATCACACTTGTTGCAATTGGTTGAATTGGAAGAGGCTCAAAAATCAGATAACTTAAGTGGAAATTTCATTGAAATTGACAATATTCTATGCATAAAAAAGAAAGGGTTCACAAAAATTGTAGTTCCTTTTTCACTCAGACTAAAATTGTTGAAACTAGCACATGACAAATTTGGTCATCCAGGAATGCAGAAAATGATAAATTTAATAACACCCATCTACTATTGGCAAAATATAAATTTAGATATTGCTAATTATAATAGACATTGTCATGTGTGTCAAGTCAACAAAAAACCTAGGCAGAAACGTTATGGATTGCTTCAATCCATGCCTCCAGTCGAAAAACCATTTGAGCTAATTGCAATTGATAGTGTCGGCGGTTTTAATTATTACAACTCAACAAAAAAATATTTACATTTAATTGTGGATCACCATACTAGATATATGTGGTCTTTTGCCTCGAAAAGTGTGACAGCACAAACTTATACAAATTGTATTAAACAACTTTTCAATGTGCAGCAACCAAAACAAGTTTTAAGTGATAGAAACCCAGCGTTTACATCCTCACATTTCAAAAAATTCCTTAAACATCATAATATTAAACAATTGCTCACAACTGCCCACAGACCAGAATCCAATGGGAAAGTCGAAAGATTAAATCAAACCATAGTGACTAGGTTAAGATGTAAAATGAATGAATCGGATAAGAAAATTCCATGGCCTAAATTATTAGAGCAGGTGACTAATGAATATAATTTAACACCCCATTCTGTCACTAAATTCCCACCAGCATACCTCATGTTTGGAGACATACCTTATCCTAGTCCTTTAGATCAAAATCCAATTTACCCTTCAGTAGAAGAAGCTAGGAAATTATCCATGGAAAGAACAAAGCAATATCATGAAGGAAATAAAATTCATTATGATGCAAGGTTTATTGACACTGAATTTCAACCGGGAGAAATAGTAATATATGAGGAATTTGACTATCCTAATACACGTAAATTGACATCGCCTTTTTCTGGACCCTATACCATAATTAACAAGCATTCTGATGTTAATTATGAAATAAGTAAGACAAATAATCATACCAAACAAAAATCGGAAATTGTTCATATTTCAAAATTGAGGAAGTATAACCTACCGGAGAAACTGAAGTTAAGCCACGAATAAGACGATGTCAATACTTAATATATATGCTTTGTTTTTATGTCAACTTGAATCAGTTGGTATACTGAATGATTATGGCTGAGAATTAATAATCTTTTCCACTCAGGTGTACACTACAACCTAAATGTTGTATGCTTCCACTATTAATGGAATCCACCAACGAATAGTTGGGTAAACTTTTTCTTGCTTTTTGAGCAGTATACCATTTTTCTTTTACCAAAAAGTGGTCTTCAAATTTTAGTATTATTCAGGATGTAATAATAATTACCTTTATTATGCTGTATTTTTAGGTGTTTTATTGAAAAGCATGAACATTGTATTGGTACTAAAACTATACTTCCAATCTGATACTTTATACTGTATGCATATTGAATGGACTTACAGAGCACAAACATTTTCATGCTCTTAGATTCGTAGTCTATCAGTATTTCTAGTATCTACCTTTTTATTGTACTTCATTGTCATTTGCATAAAAACATACAAAGGGGGTCAGGCATAAAAGAACTGTCTTGAACTTTCAACAAAACATGCCCCGCCTTTGTATACCGAACTGCTATTATGAATGGAAGCTTTCTTGTGCATATGTTATGAATACCTTGTATTCGTTTATTAGTGCTAACAAAAGTACTGTTAGTCAAAATTTTTTATATCTACATGAATGTTTCAGAACAAGTTTAACTTTTTATGTCTTTCTATCGTTATAATCATGCTTTAGATCAATCTTATAGTGTTGTGCACAGTGTTAAAATCATCCTATTTTGCTTTTATGTCACGTATGTCTACAAGTTTACAGTTTGTGTGTGTTTACATTTGAAAACCAGGTGTTTTTCAGTATTAGGAAATATTATCTCCTCATCATACACATGCACTAGTTTGTATCATAATGTTAAGTGTTGTAGACTTCGTTCAAGAGATCTTAAACTCTTTTCCATTTAATGTAGTTCAGCTCAAAAATTGGGGAGGGGGGATGTAACATTATTCTACAAAGACTATGAAATTAGCCCCCTTATCAATTAGAGCAATATGGATACGTACCCCGTACCATTGGGTGACATCCCGAAGGATCATACCAGCATCGGAGATCTTTCTTTTGGTAGGGAACGTTTTAAGAGACGCTGTCCCTTTTTGTACCTATCCTGAGTGACTCGCTGCGTCTAGTCCAATAGGGATCAACAAGGGTGGGGGCGTCTTACGTTCCTAGGGATTAGGGAACAACTCTTCCCCTAAGGAGGGAGTTTGAATCTCTTGAGCGGGGCTTTTTCTGCGGTGTCGGACGAACAGGCAAGACGTACTTTCGCATTCGTCCTGGTGACTCTGTTCTGACGCGACCATGTCGCCATTTTGCCACTGTCTTGCATTTTCATCTGAGTACTGACTGTGCGCCTTTTATGAATAAAGCAATTGATCCGAAACAGTTTCCTCACTCGACCACAACTACATTACATATATATATATGTGGGTTCGTAAAAGGTAAAAGATAAATAACTCTTAAAGTTTAAATTTAAGTTTAATTAGATAATTGATGTATTTACAGTATATTTACAAACATCTTTAACAATTAAGAATATCCGACAACTAAGAGGCCATCTGCCTAAAAAGTCATGGGCCGTCTGCCCAACTGCTAGCTTCGGTGTCTGGGGGAACATCTGTCTCATTGCTGCGGTCGCTTCTGAGCGGACGCTTCCTCTAGGTGGCGTTACTGCTGCGGACGTATCAGGCTTTGGCGCGCTCGTCGCACAATCCCACAATCGGCTATCCTGACTGTAATTTCGTCCTCGAAATTCGCCATCTTCAACATCAGTAAACAGGCCATAACATTCTCACATATCTGAAAATACAAACAAAAAAGAAGAAAGAAAGAGGGAAAAAAGGCTCATATATACATTTTTTTTTTACTGTTGACCAGTGGGCCAGGGTTTCATGTAATCAGTTGCTGAAGTAGTTAGGCGTGGACCTTCATGATCGCCCACTTTTTCAATGGCATATCTGTCATTAGGAGACACTTTTACAACTCGATAGGGTCCCAAAAATTTAGGTTTCAGCTTAAGCCCAACTCCAAACTGCGTGCGCTGAATGGCCACTAGATCTCCTACTTTGTACACTAGATTTTTTTCTCCCTTTGTTATACTGACGTTTATTTTCCTGTTGCAATTTGAAAATATTGTCTTTTGCTTGTTCGCTTAATTCTTCTCTCTCCTTCATCATGGACTTTTCATACTCTTCTTCCAATATATCTTTTATCTTCAGATCTTCTTTATTTTTCATCGTGATGCCAATCATCAGTTCGAATGGCGTATGCTTCGTACTTCTGGATGGTGTACTGTTTATGATACTTTGTAGACTTGGAACATATTTGAACCATTTGCTAGGCTCCTCTATTGAAAGTTTGGCAAGAACAGGAATCAACAGACCAATCATCCTTTCTGCCTGCCCATTGCCTCTAGGAATTCCGGTTGTTATTTTACAATGTTCAATTCCCTGATCAGTACAATAATCAGTGAATTCCTTCGATGTAAACGCTGATCCCCTATCTGAAATTATTCGTGATGGGTTTCCAAAAGTAGCTTGTTGTAATTTCAGCTTTTCGATAGCATCGCTAGCCGAGGTAGATTTCACTGGGTACAACCAGACAAACTTCGTAAAGGCATCGACTACCGAGAAAATATGTTGGTATCTTTTATTCGTTGTTGGAAGGGGTCCCAAAAAGTCGATATTGTAAGTCCCAAGTGGAACGTTGTTTTTCGGCACTGGATTAAGAAACCCTTCGCCTTTTCCACGTTTTCTATTGCAGAGGATGCACTGTACGCAATTAGAAATAACGATTTCAACATGTTTTCTTGCATTAGGAATAAAAAACTGTTGCTTAAGAATTTCCTCTGTCTTGGCAGCGCCAAAGTGACCTTTGTTGTGAACGTCTCTAATGATGTTATTTTGCATCGCTTGAGGAACCATTAGTAGTTCTTTCCCATTCTCATACTTGTATAGAACTCCGCCTTTAATGAAATGTTCACTCTCATGTCCTCCTTCAACTAGAGTTTTAATTGCTTTAATGTGATCATCTTGATGTTGTGCAGCTTCTATTTGGGTTGTTAATTCTCCTTGTGCACGAGTTGTTATCAACAATATGTTCCTGCTTAGGGCATCCACATGCTTCATTTGGGTGCCTGATCTATGGACAACCTCATAATCATATTCTTCGAGTGACAATGCCCATCGAGCAATTTTTGGTGTAAGCTCTTTTTTCTGCATAGTCCTCTGAAATGCAGCGCAATCGGTCACTATTTTGAACTTAGTACCCAACAAGTAGTAGCGAAATTTTCGCAAAGCCTCGATTACAGCCAGTACTTCCAATTCGTAAGAACAATACTTCTCTTGTTGAGGAGTAGTCTTCTTGCTCATGAAGTGAATGGGATGAAATTTCCCATCATGAGCTTGCTGAAGCAAAACAGCTCCAAAGCCGTGGCTACTAGCATCCGTATGTAATTCTAAGGTTGCTCCTTGCCTAAAGAGATGCAATACCGGACTACTTGAGAGAATTTCCTTTAGCCTTTCAAATGCTTTGACTTGCTCAGAGCCAAATGCCCATTCGACATTATTTCGAAGCAGGTCACTTAATGGTTTTGCAATTCTTGAAAATCCACCGACAAATTGTCGAAAGTAAGAGCAAAGACCCAAAAAACTCATGACTTGTTTTACATTTTTCGGCTGGGGAAAATTTTTCACTGCACGCGTCTTGGATGGGGAAGGTTGAATTTTGCCGCCCTCGATAACGTATCCGAGAAATTCTATCGAATGTTGAAGAAATTGACACTTTTTAAAATTTATTATTACGCCGTATTCTGACGCAACCTTCAAAACCCTTTTAATTTTTTCCAGCCCTTCTTGTTCATCAATGGAAGGTATAACAATATCATCCATGTAAATTATTATAGTCTTGTCTCGAATTAAGTCTCTAAACACCGTGTTTATGTACCTCACAAAAACACTTGGTGAGTTACTACATCCGAAAGGTACAACATTGAATTCGTACTGTCCTTCGTGGGTGACAAATGCTGTGTAACGTGTCGAATTAGGGTCCATTGGTATGTTGAAAAATGCGTTTTTTAAGTCCAAAGTGGAAAATACCTGTGCGTTTCCCAAGCAATCTAAAACATCTTGAATTAATGGGAGTGGATGCTTATCTTTGATTAACTTTCGATTAACCGATCGATAATCAACGCACAATCTGTATGAATTATTACCCTTCTTTTTACACAAAACAATGGGTGAAGCGTAGTTAGAACAGGAGGGTTTAATTATTCCGTCTTTTAACCATACTTGTATTTGTTGCTCAACTATTTTCTGTTCTTTTAAAGACATTCGGTGCGGTCTCTGACAAATCGGTATATCATCAGTTAAAATTAAAGTCATTTTTACTTCTGTGTCTTTAATTTTATGCGGCTTATATTCACTAATCAAAATATCTAACTCGTTTCTTATTTTAGGATCTTTTATATGTTGCAATTCAATTTCATCCATCAAGGAAATCGGCAATTCGGATAAAGGATTAAAAGTCAAATCATTTTCTCTAACATCCTGTACACAAGATGACGCAACGCCTATCATTGGAATATTAATGGCAGTCGCCAATAGTTCACACCTGTTTTCTTCTTTGAAAGGGTGAGTCAGGGGGGAGGGGATACCAAACATCTGCCTTTCATTACTTTCGGATTCCAAAACAGTGGCTCCATTTCGGCAACTCGTTTTTGTTTTTATTCCTTTACTTCCTGAATGAGGTCCCTCAAAACGCTTAGCTTTTATTTTTTCTGACTTTTTCACTTCCGAAGTGTGTGTGAAAGAAAGATTAATAGAGTTTTCTCGAAAGCTCAAAATCCTTAAATCATTTCCTGATATTGAAATATTAAGCTTGTTAATTACGTCCATCCCAATCACAATATTGCAACACAAGTTTTCAATAACAAAAAACTCAGTGAGAATATTAAAATTGTCAATAGTAATTTCAGCACAAAAATAACCAAGTGATTTTACACTTTGATTTCCAATACCATTTAACATTATGTCACATGGGGTTAATTCTGGTGCACCAATTTGCATATAAAAATCATATTTCAAAATAGATAAATCTGATCCCGTATCAATTAAAGCATCAACATATTTACTCATAATTTTAAGACATTTATACAACTTCTTTTCACGATTACTGGACATATTAATTAAAACTTTCTTTTCTTCATGAATATCAGTTTTTACACCTTTATTACATTCGAATTTACGGTGTCCATATTCATTACACTTTAAACATTTAATTCCTTTATTCTTATTTGGACACTCAGAAATTCTATGACCAATTTCATTACATGAAAAACATTTAATATATTGGTTAGTAACACTCTGGTGAGCACGGACGATCGACGGTTTATCATTGAATTTCTTGGAGCGCTGATGACTTTGTGTTTCAGCTGATTTCATATCTCTAGCTCCCGGTCTTTTAAGATGGAATCTTGCCGCCTCGTACTCATCCAATTTATTCACTAATTCGGCTACTTTATTCAATTTCGGTAATTCATCAATAAAATGCTCGCGCATTTCAAACGGTATTTTCCTTTTAATTTGATCCGCCACTATGAGATCTTTCAATTCTTCATATTTAGAGATACTAAGACCCACAACCCATTCTTCGAAAAAATTATCTAACTCGTAGGCGAAATCACGCCAAGATGCGGTTGTTTCTTTTTTGTGAGTAAAAAAGTGCTGTCGAAACTGCTCTGGTGTTAGTTTAAATCGATTCAGTAAAAGTTTTTTCACGTGGTCGTAATCATTTGCGAGCGGATCAGGCTCTCTTGCAATTAAATTTGCGATATCCAACGGTAAAAGACTCACGAGGAAAATAACCCAATTTTCTTTAGGTATTTCTATGCGATTAATTTGTTTTTCAAACAAAGATAAATACATGCTTAAATCACAGTTTCCGTCGAAACGTGTCATTAGTTTTGAAAAGTCAGTTTTAAGTGGGGAAATAAAATCGAAACTTCCAGTACTTTTGTTTTCTAGCTGTAACTTCTTCAACTGAAATTCGCGTTCTGCTTTCTTTTCGTTTTCTTTAGCTTCCCTTTCGCGTTCAGCTTTATCGTCTCTTTCCTTTGTTTCTCGTTCAGAAACAATCCTTTTTAAAAGCGTTTTTGTTAATTCCTCACTGTATTCATCAGCTTTCGTTATCAACTTAATAAGCTGCGGAATTTTGGTTCCTTCCGTTGCTATTAGTTCTAATTCTTCTATTAGCGCTAGAAGATCGATCTTGCGTGCTCCGGCTAAATACGTAGCCATGTTAGTGTCAAAATGAAAAATCTGTACTCACAGTTCAGATGAAGTATTCCTCAAGATCCAATATGCTGAGTCACGGTCCTTCACTCAAATGAAGTTCTCACCTTGAATCCGATGAGCATCAGGCGAATATTGGAATTGTCCGCGTCTAAGCGTAAAATGCGTTTCTCGAACGGTTCAGATAAAAACGGCAATCTTCGGCCTTTAATTAAATCCAGGCCAAACCCCCAAATATATGTGGGTTCGTAAAAGGTAAAAGATAAATAACTCTTAAAGTTTAAATTTAAGTTTAATTAGATAATTGATGTATTTACAGTATATTTACAAACATCTTTAACAATTAAGAATATCCGACAACTAAGAGGCCATCTGCCTAAAAAGTCATGGGCCGTCTGCCCAACTGCTAGCTTCGGTGTCTGGGGGAACATCTGTCTCATTGCTGCGGTCGCTTCTGAGCGGACGCTTCCTCTAGGTGGCGTTACTGCTGCGGACGTATCAGGCTTTGGCGCGCTCGTCGCACAATCCCACATATATATATATATATATATATATATATATTCATTCATTCATAAATATATATATATGTAATAATTGAGTTCACATACGGTTCCGGTAAATTAATATTTAATTAATGATTGAGGTGAAGCTGATGAATATATACACAATGATAATATACAATAACAATGCCCGTCTGGCACAAACCACAAACATCGGTGAGCACGTCTTGCTCATTAAAATAAGTCCTTTCAGAACATCCGAGGAATAACCTTCCTCTTTAATGTTGGACTTCCTTCTACTCGCTCGCTGCTCGCGCCCCATAGGAGGTAGAGGGCGCTGTTGGTGAGGACTGGGGAGGTTAGTAGTTTCACTCCTACAGATTCGGCCGTCCTGCGTACAGACGTCCTCGGCTGGCAACTCCACAACACATCAAATGAAAGGTATACAGAAAGATGAACCTGAAAAATACAAAAGGAAAGAAGGTATCTTGTTCTATGTACATTCACTAGTGCAGGTTATTCGACCATAGTTTCATATGGTCGGCAGCGGTAGATGTCTGGTTAGGTCCGTCATGGCATCCGACCTTTTCTACATCATACCGGTCGTTGAGTTTGACAGATGTGACTTTGTAAGGGCCGTAAAACTTGGCTCTCAGTTTTAAGCCGGTCCCATACTGAGTCCTTTGAATGGCAACTAAGTCATTCAACTTGTAGAGATAGGGTTTCTTTCTCTTCTTGTTGAACTGTCTTCTATTTTATTCTTGTAGCTGTAAGATATTTCTCTTAGCGTCGTTCCTCATCTCATCACGTTCAAGCATCAGATGATTTAAATACTCTTCATTCAGTACTTCGTTGATTCTTACGTCTTCTTTGTTTTTCATTCTCGTTCCCAACATCAGTTCAAATGGGGTGTACTTCGTACTTCTTGATGGTGTACTGTTGATCACGCGTTGTACGTTGGAAACATATCTGAACCATTTGGCCGGATCTTCATGAGAAAGCTTTGCCAAAACAGGTATTAGTATCCTGTGCATTCGTTCAATCTGTCCATTTCCTCTGGGGATTCCAGTCGTGATTTTCACATGTTCAATTCCTTCATCAGTGCAGTAAGTTTCAAACTCATTTGCAGTAAAGGCAGAACCTCTGTCGGTAATTATCCTGGTAGGATTTCCAAATACCGTTTGCTGTAATTTTAATTTATCAACAGCTTCCTGTGAGGATGGAGATTTAACAGGGTAAAACCAGGTGAATTTTGTAAACGCATCTACGACAGTAAAAATATGTTGGTATCGTTTATTTGTAGACGGAAGGGGTCCAATGAAATCTATATGGTAAGTACTTAATGGAATGCTTTCTTTGGGTATAGGGTTCAAAAAGCCTTCACCCTTACCATGCTTTCTATTATACAGAATACAATCTACACAATTAGCTATTACACTTTCAATTTTGTTTCGTACTTTTGGGATATAAAATTCTTGCTCTAGTATTTTTTCTGTCTTTGCGGTAGCAAAATGACCATTTTTATGCACTTTCCGTATAATTTCGTTTTGTAACGCTTCTGGTACTACTACAAGATCTCTTCCGTTTTCAAATTTATACAAAATGTCGTTTTTAACAAAGTAACCCTTTTCTTCACCCTTCTCAACTAAGGTTTTGATTAATTTTATCTGTTCGTCCTCATTTTGAGCAGATATTATTTTAGTTGTTAATTCGTCTTGTGCTCGTGTAACGACCAAAACGGCGTTACGACTAAGAGCGTCTACATGTTTCATGGAAGTTCCTGACCTATGAACAATTTCGTAATCGAATTCTTCTAGGAACAAGGCCCAACGAGCTACTTTTGGCGCAAGCTCTTTCTTTGATAGTGTTTTCTGGAAAGCAGCGCAGTCAGTTACAATTCTGAACTTTGAACCTAACAAATAGTTCCTAAATTTCTTTAGAGACTCAATTACTGCCAACGCTTCGAGCTCGTAACTGCAATATTTTTCCTGTTGGGGTGTTGTTTTTTTGCTCATGTATTGTATCGGGTGTAAATTTCCATCATCGGTTTTCATTAACAATACAGATCCAAATCCG
Source organism: Metellina segmentata (assembly GCA_947359465.1). NCBI lineage: Eukaryota > Metazoa > Arthropoda > Arachnida > Araneae > Tetragnathidae > Metellina > Metellina segmentata. The sequence goes on along the minus strand of OX375880.1, from coordinate 34,934,610 downwards.
AGACTACTTGCATCAGTATGCAATTCCAAAGATACTCCCTGTTTAAAAATATGTAAAACAGGTTTATGAGACAAAATGTCCTTCAATTTGTTAAATGATTCTAATTGTTCCACTCCAATCGCGAATACTTTTTCTTTTCGTAATAAGTCGCTTAATGGCTTAGCGATTAACGAGTATTGTGGGATAAATTTACGGAAGTATCCCGTCAGTCCTAGAAATGATTGTACTTGTTTTACCGATTTAGGGATAGGAAAATTTTTTACACAGCCATTTTCAATTACATATCCGAGAAATTCTATTTTTCTTTTTAAGAATTGGCACTTTTTGAAATTAAGTTCTAGACCATTGTCCGTGGCGACTTTTAAAACGCGTTTCAGTTTTTCTAAGCCTTCTGCCTCGTCCTGCGAAGGAATAATAATATCGTCTAAGTAAACTACGACCGTGTTGTCATGAATTAGTTCTCGGAAGACATTATTAACGAATCGCATAAATACATTTGGAGATGTACACAGACCAAATGGACCTATAACAAATTCATACTGCCCGTTATGAGTAACAAATGCGGTGTATTTTCTGCTAGTCTTTTCTATTTCCACATGGAAGAATCCATTCTTGAGATCGAGTGAAGTATAAACATTCGATGTTTCCAATTTATCTAGAACGTTTTCTATTAAAGGGAGAGGGTATTTATCTTTAATGACTTTCTTATTTAGTTTTCTGTAGTCAATACAGAGCCGATGCGAGCCGTCTTTCTTTTTACACAGTACAACAGGTGCAGCATAATTTGAACTACTGTTTTGAATAATTCCTTCCGAAAGCCAAGATTGAACTTGATCGTTTATTATTTTTTGCTCCGCAAAACCAAAACGTCGTGGTTGTTCCGTTACTGGAATTTCATCATTCAGAACTATACTCATTTGATGCTTTGAAATTCAACTAATTCCATTTCTAAATCATGGATACCAAGCCACTGAAATTCGTTTAACTCCATTGTTTCGAACTTCGTTTTGAATGGATATAAAATAAAGTGAAATGTATTTTCCATACTTTTCAATTGATTAAATCTTTCCTGGAAGGCTTGTTTTATTTACTGTATAATCATTAAATATTTTCCTATTGCATTTTCTTGAACGTCAAGCGTATTTTCTATTATTATTGTGTTTTGAAAATGTTTTTTTGTGACTGAGGAAAATATTTCATGATTTTCATTTCCAAATCCCTAGAGATATCAAGTTTCGTCATAAATGTCCTAATATTCTTAAACATCATTAAAACAATTTGTCCATCTCCTTGAAGTTTCTTATTCAGTTCATTAAAATGCTGAGTAATATCGCAAAAAAACATAAAATCATTTAACCAATCTATATTTGAAAATTCTTCAAAACTATTGTTTTTTCATTCAAAAAGAGCGTAATTTCTTTTAATAAATTAACAAACCGATTAAGAACTTGACCGGAACTGAGCCACGGAACATTGTTGTAGGTCAAAATCCCTGAATACTGGCACTCCACTTCCTCTAATAATTGCGCAAATTGTCGTTATTGTGTTTTTTTATTCCCATAGTTCAAGTTACTATCTTTACGACCTTGAAGAGCGGGACCTCGCTAGCCTCGCCAAACGCGCGTTTTACGCGTCTCATGCGTGAGGCCTTAATAAATATGTCTTTATTATTAGTATTTACCACATCTGTACATTATCAAGCGGTATTTTATAAATTTCCTGTTCTTCTCAGTCGGTATTGATATAAATCTCAAAACTGCATTACGGTTTATCAATAAATCTAAAACATTTTACAAAAATCATTTATGCATTTTTATGTCCTTTTTAAGTTCTTTGTTAACATTTGAATTTTCTTCACATTTTTGAAAAGAGGGATTCGAAAAAAAATTAAAATTATTTGTGTATCTTATGAAATTATGATAAGTTTATAAAAATCAACGCGTGGGTCATTTAAAAAGCCTGCGTGGGTCATTGTCTGACCCACGGGTCATAGGTTCGCCATCCCTGCCTTACACTATACAATCTTCTTTTACGTGCATTCTTACCTTTTCGAATATAGAAAAGCATATGTCCGAAATGCTCTTTATTTTCTGCCATTTTTAATGCTTAACAGCATTTTAAAAACGCGACACCATAATATAATTTTTTTCCGAAGTAATCACTGATATTCCTTCTCTCAAACGACATCGAAACTTTGTACATGTGTTTCTGTTTTGCGAGACAGTGCTATCTAGCGCCATAAACGGGACGACTTTTCGCATCAACCAACACACACATTTTGTACTACCGTGATAGTAACCTCAAACTTAAAGCTATGCATACTGTACCATATGGTACTAGCCGACCCTTTTCCCTAACACGTGGACGCTGGAATGTTTCGGAATGCGAAAACAACTTCAGACTTTGCACGTGCGGCTCATCGGCGGCCCGGCGGTCCATTTAATCCATACACAGCTGGAGTTTCCGTCGGTTCCCTAATCCCATGTCTGGGATCAAGTTTTGCGGTGGGGGACTCAAGTCGGCATGACAGACGGTTTTCGCATCTCTGTGGGGGGTGTTTCTGTTCTGGAGAGGACATAAACATCTCTAGAGGGCTCGGAATTCACCCCCCTCTCGTTCTCAGCGGCGGTTCTGCGAAGCGAACGTGGATTTTAGGAGAAATTCGGACTCGAGCTTCGACGAGAGACAAGACGTCTCTGTTTTGCCAATTTTGTTACTTTGGCTTCAGGCAGGATTCGGTTGTCGATGGCTGTGCCCATAATTATCTTTTTAAATTTTCTTGTAAATATTTAATTTATGTAAATAAATAGTTTAATTTTAAACCAGCTGTCCGTCAAATTCTTACATGACGGTACAATACAAAGGTTTTGGTAGGTGTAAAAATATCAAAATGACTTAAAAACGGGTCGGTTTAAAATTTATGTCCTTCATTTATTAGAAAATTAGCTGAATAACCCAACGTTTCTCGACTTACTTTCAAATATGACCGCGATAGCTAAAGTATAACCGCGACATTTTCCTTTGTTAACTCAAATACACAAACCCTGTATAACGTGTTTCCTACCGCGACAGCTAAAATATGACCGCGACATTTCCCTGTGTTAACTCATACACATATCCTATAGAACGTGATTCCTTATCCATGTCCATTCATTGCAGAAAAACAAACTTTACATTTTAAAATTGGGGCTTCGAGGGGCACTTTTATGACAACCAGTCTGCCAATTGTCATGGCTACAGATGGGTCTAAAGACCGGAAAGAAATAGCCTATGTTTTCCGCAGTGTTCAAAAGTATAAGTGTACCAAATGTGGTGTGGATGGTTCAAGCGGTGTTGATTTATAATAGAGAATCCACACACAGACATCCTTTTTTATACTTATAGATTTTAAGAAATGGTACCTTTTTATATGAGGAAATTGTGAAATTTGTCCGTTGAAAATCTGTCTTCATGATGAATGCAATGAAATTGGTTCCTGTTTGACAAAATGTCTTGTACCATATGGTACTAGCCGACCCTTTTCCCTAACACGTGGACGCTGGAATGTTTCGAAATGCAAAAACAACTTCAGACTTTGCACGTGCGGCTCATCGGCGGCCCGGCGGTTCATTTGATCCATACACAGCTGGAGTTTCCGTCGGTTCCCTAATCCCATGTCTGGGATCAAGTTTTGCTGTGGGGGACTCAAGTCGGCATGACAGACGGTTTTCGCATCTGTGTGGGGGTGTTTCTGTTCTGGAGAGGACATAAACATCTCTAGAGGGCTCGGAATTCACCCCCCCTCTCGTTGTCAGCGGCGGTTCTGTGGAGCGAAGCAAACGTGGATTTTAGGAGAATTCGGACTCGAGATTCAACGAGAGACAGACGTCTCTGTTTGCCATTTGTTACTTTGGCTTCAGGCAGGATTCGGTTGTCGATGGGTGTGCCCTTTATTATCTTTTTAAATTTTCTTGTAAATGTTTAATTTATGTAAATAAATAGTTTAATATTAAACCAGCTGTCCGTCAAATTCTTACATGACGGTACAGTCTGATACAAACAATTATATTCATGCTTATAGGGTGAAGGTTGTAAGGCTCTCAAGGGTGTAAGATAAATTGCTAAAAAACAATAAAGATTGTTGTTTACGATTGGCTTAATAATTGTATATTTTATATACGGTGGCTGAATACTATCGTGTGCCTCATATCATGCGTTATGATACATTTTAAATATTTTTAGCATAATATTTAATAATCACTACATTCATGGTTGCTTAAAATAGAAAGACAGCTTTTGTGACATAATTTAAAATCTTAATTTCAATATTACATCGTTAAAAAATACATTCATAATTAAAAACGTGAGTTGGTCGAATACATACATACTCACTGCATTATAGATATCTTAATTAAAATATCGATAAACCTTTTAAGTGCCTTCTCTAAATTAAAATTCTTAAAATGGTTCCAAGTAATTTTGTTTCGATCGTTTTGAAGTATAACTTTTTGAATATACACTACCATACAATAATGGGCCGGACGCCAGTGGGTTTACATAAAATCCGATTTTTTTTGTTTGGGGTTGTTTTTCGTGATATGGCCTGGGACCTTTCCTTGTTGTTCCTGGTCAATTGAACGCCGACGCCTGGATGAACATTTTGGACAATCAGGTTCTTCTTGCGCTCTGGCAATTTTATGGAATGGACGAATGTTACTTCCATGACGACAACGCTCCATGTCATGTTGCATCCTCTGTGTAGCAGTGGTATCAAAATATGGATGTAAAACATCTTCCCTGGAGTGCCCAGAGTCACGACCTAAACCCCATAGAACATTTGGGGGACGCGTTAGAGCGATGCTTACGGACCAGGGAACTACGTCCGAAATCTACAGCTGAGCTGGCGACATTCTTGCAGCAGTAATGGACAGAAATGCCCATAGCTGTGTATTGAAACCTTGTTGAAAGTATGCCCAGAAGGGTTGCTAGTGTAAGTGCAGCATGTGGGGGACCATCCCCGTATTAAAGCTTGTATTATTTCCCTTATACCATCACATCTTGCTCTCCGGTCCATTATTGTAGGTTTGTTGTTGTCGTGCGGGCCATATATGGCCCAATTGGGTATGTCATTGCCCCGGAGGGTTGGACTTCTTCATGCATGACACATCCGTTTTACAGGAAGGTCCCTTTCACACATCCATTCACTCACACATATCGTAATTTAGATCTCAATCAGAGGCCGATAACCCCCTGATCAGGTAACCCCAGAGGTATTGATTTGGTATGGGAACATGGGGGACTTTGTGACCACGACCTATTTAACGTTCCCCAGCCACCATTAGCGAACACGACGGTCTTTAGTCAGGTCTAAGCGCCGATCTCGCAACCATCAGAATTGCAGGCTCCGCTGAGGACAGAACCCACAACCCTTCTAATGCGAGGTCGACGCTCTACTGACTGAGCTACCGCGGCTCTATTATTGTAGGGTATATATATAATGTGTATATATAGTCATTCCATAATCATTTTACTTCACGCATATTCAGTTTTAGAAGCGAATTTCAAAATAGAGAACTGCTCTTTTTTCACAAATCTTTCAAAACTCATGTAAATTTAATGAATTTATTGATGTAAATATTGAAGACTAAATTAATTTTAAGAATTATGTATGGTTACGAAAATTGAATTGTAAAAGTAAAATATCTTCGTTTCATAAGCGATTTTTCTTCAGATTTATCTATATCCAAGTAAAAACATTTGGAAAGTTTCTTAAATATTTATTTCCTAATCATACCAGGTACGCGGTAGCTTAATTGGAAGAGTGACAGATTAGCAACCTGAGGGTTGAGAGTTCGAATCTAACCACAGACGTTAGTATACAAGGGCGTTGTTGCACGTTAAATCTGTCGTGCCCTCAAATGTCCTCACGTTGAGGTGTGGAGATTGGGGTGACAGCTCATGTGTAACCTCGTTAACACTTTTTAAATTATAATCAGATAAATCAAATTTTGTCTTAGAATCGTTAAGAATGGATAAACCAGATTTTACTTTATAATTGTTTTTCAAGTTCTACATCAAATACAGTACATATTTTTGTGTATAGTTAAATCCCTTTCGTTCAGTTTTAAATATTTGACATGTTAAAAAATTTTCTTTTAACACATCCCTTCTTTTGTAGCAGTGAAGAATATAATCTTGTGATGACAGTTTTTACGTTGCTTTTAGTTTCATAGCAATTTCTAAAAACTTAATCACCCTTTACAAAAACATTTGTATTATTTCGCAATCTCTATTAATCAAATTATTTAACCTTAAAATTCTTTGAAGGAAATAATAATATCTGCATGATTTTTCTTCCTAAAAACAGATTAATATGCGTTATGCTCACTATTGCAATTTTAAATTCATATTTAATTCCTAGAAAACATAAGTTAGTTTATACCAATTAAGCTTCTAATTAATTCTTTACGTGTTTTCAAAAGATTTTTAAAATGCATAATTTAACATTTCATTTTGTAAACTCTTCCAAATTTGATGAATATTTTATGATAAAGCTCCTACAAAAGATAAACACAAATTTTCAGAACACTGAATAAAAATTAAAGACATAATAGATCTAGTTACACTAATATTATTATCTTCGGTTCGTTGATCGCCAGTATCATTCCTTGATTCCTGATTATTTTTTACGCTTTTCCTGTAGAAACCCCAATACGATCAAAATCAAATAGTTTATATCTGATTTCATGATTCAATTTCATTAGAAATCTTATGAATATAATAAACGCAAAAGCTGTTTTTCTTTATCGTATTTTTATCGTAAGAAGAGTTTTTTATTCTAGGGTCATTTACTTTTTAAATTTTCTCCCTATATACAAAGGGCGTTCCATAAAAACTGAGAGTAAAATCATAAAAAATCAAGAAATATATATACAAAAAAAATACATCATTCTTTTTCAAAATACCTTCCTTCAGATGATATGCAACGCTAAGTTCCGTCACGAAAATGGGCAATGCCAATCACATTAATTTAGTCTAGATCCGGCCTCCTTTATGCGAACGCGACGTTTGAGGTGTCACTTGTTTCGACTCTTTGCTCTTTACAGATAATAATAGAAATAAACCCTTTACTATTTCATACTTGTTTAGATATCGGACTTCAAAATGTGAAAAATCGAAAACATTTCAAACTATCCAACTATGCATAATAAACACAGGAAAAATCATAGAAACGCAAACAGGAAGAAAGTTCGAGGTGGGCAATCTATGAAGATCCGGAAATCCGATGTTGAGCGTCAACGGGTTAGGCGAAAGCGCCTCAAAACTAAAGCGTAGAGCCGCTCGCATAATTTAATTTAGCTCCGGCCTCTTGTCCGTTTGAGGTGTCATTTGTTTCGTCTATTTACGTTTTATTAATAATAATATAAATGAATCCTAACATTTAATACTTGTTTAGAAATCGGATTTCAAAGTGTGGAAAATCACTAAAATTTCAAAATGTTCAAATATATGCATAATAAAAACCAGAAGAATAATAGAAAACGTCAACAGTAACAACGATCGAAAGATGGGTGATCCAAGCATCCGATGCTGAGTGTCAACGGTCTTAGAGGAAGTTCTTTAAAGTAATGGGAATGCACCTTTAAGGTGAACAAATGCCTGAAACCTCCACCGTTCTGTTCGACGCAAATAGCATATCTGATGACTAGGCAACTTTTTGCAACAAATGCAACTTTTTTTCACACATTATACGCTGCATGTAAAGTACTAAAACCAAAAAATTCCTCCTACATGGGGTGTATTATAAGTGAGTTATAACCGCAACATAAATGCAACTATGCAACTTTCTGCATAAATGCAACTTTTTGCATAAATGCAACCACCTGCAACTTTTTAAAATGTAGCTTAAAATTAGTAAATATGAAATTACTATTTCATTTTTTGCCCTCTGAACCAACCCTTCGATCGCGTGTGTCTGATCTTGCGAACGCCGAAGTATAGCAGATTAAACAAGAAGTTCATGGAAAGAAGTCGTTCGTCCTAACAGACGAAAGTGAAATAAATGGCAAGAAGTACTTTTAACACATTGGTTGGCACTCTTGATAATCCAGAGGAAACTTGCGTAATTGACTGCAGAGTTTGCGAGGTGAGTGTCACTCATCAATATGTTGTTCATCTTGTAGATGACGTTTTAAAATCTATGAATGTTGAGTGAAAGAATTTTGCGCTTCTGTAATCCGATACAGCACATTATATGACTGCGGCTGGCGCAGTTTTTCAATGTTAACGAAATTACTGGCCAAGGATCGACCATTCAACGTTCTTCTTTATTTCAGAATGTATTATAATACAGTTCTACACGATTAAAATTGTCAATATATTTTGAATTTTTTCATTTTTTACGAATAATTTATTTCCGGATTTAGTATAACAAAAATAAATGCAACTTTATTGCCATAAATGCAACTTTAGAGAATGATAAACGCAACTTTTCCCATATTTACTACAACAAAAAAGTTCACCTACTGATGACATAAAGTTTTCTAATCGAATAATGGAGTTCAGCCCAAAGAGATCGGTAATGAGCCACAACCTTCATTAACAGCGAATACACCAATTATGATATACTAGGGGGCCCGCCCCCTGCTCGCTAAAGCTCGCCAACCCCCGGACGATTGCTTTACAATCCTCATTGGTTCGCTAAGCGAACCTATGCTCGCTTCGCTCGCATCAATTAAGACATGTGTCCTAGCAGAAAGGATTGTTTTCAAAATATGATACTCCAAAAAAATATTTTTCAAATCTAAATTTGCTGTATTGCAGAAAATATAAACAGTACCCTGGAATCAGAATTCAAATGAAAACTTTGAGCAAATTTTGAGTCGAAATGTGAGCGCTGCTTTGGAAATTGAATACCCAGTATGTTGTTTGTGTACATTTCCAGCACTCTCGAGTAACCCACACTTTTTCATTGAGTTTGTTGTGGAAAGTTATAGTGCAAACGTCGTGTTGAACTATAATTGTTGGCCCTGAAAAGGACCGTTTTTTAAATGGCACTGAAATGATCCTCCGCTTTCTTTGATTTCTAATTCTAAACTGCAACAGCTCGACTAAAAGTCCTTTTTTTTTTTCAATAAAATTTCATCCGATAACGCTATAAATTCAATTCGTGGTAAACAAACAATCGTGCAATGTTGCCAAAACGCGATAACAAATAACGTCTTTTTTGCGTGCCACGTAAGAGAATTATATATATAGATGTGCGGAGCGATGAATGTTTGATATGTGTAATTAAAACATTGTTATACTTATTTCTTTCACTCTCTCTTACACCATATGACCTGACGTACTATTTTACGCCTTAAACCTAGCGGCCGTGTCCCGACACAGACACGTCCTAGTTTGTTTTTGTATTTGAAAGTGCCTTTTAGTGTGGAACAAAACATGTTTTCACGTTAATAAATTTCCGTTAAAGCCTGTTGTTTTCCTTTAAATAAAAATTAATACTTATTTCTTAGGCAACATAAAAAGTGAGCCAAAGAACACAAGAGCGTTGCCACCAAACCTGTCATAGGATGCAGCTGTACCTTTCTCTATTTCTACTTTTAATGTAAATTTTTTTTTTCAACCCAATTAAAGATTTGCGTAATTTGCAGAATCCTTCTTCATTTTTGTTGTTCTTCATTGTGTTAATGAATAGATATGTTTCAGTAAAAGAAAAATGAATAAGAAGTATGGATGAAACAACGTCGAATTTGATCTTTTTGTCCAGCCCTAGAAAAAAGAGGGTAAGGAATCGAGAAAAAATGTGAGTATCTCGCATCTCTTATTAGCAATTAAACGAACTTTAACCTCGTTGAAGCTGTAGTGATAGAGGTTATTGCTCAAATGTCATTCGATATAATTTTTAATTAAACTCGGTTCTTAACGCGCGATTTGTTTTCAAAATAAAGTCTTAAAACTCTTGGGCATCTAAGAATAGCTTCCTCTCATTTCAATCTCTAATTGCAAGGAGAAAAATCCATCCGATAAGAGTAAAGCGAAGAAATACATTTAAAGAGTGGAAAACAGCTCATAAAGTAAATGCACTGATAGAAATCAGTTTTTCTAATCAAGCAAAGTTCGAACATAAAAGGAAATAATTAGTATAAGCAGAACAAAATGAATCAGCAATTTTATAAATTGAACTAATTCAGAAAGGTTTTGTTGCAGGAATTGCTGATATATGTATTTTCCAATAAAATCACAAGTAAGAAGTCTTAAAAGTTTTGAAAATTTATTCTTGGCTATAATAATAGCTTGTAATATAGTATTTAACTAGCAGTACCCGTACATCATTAAGGGAAGGGGGAGCTATTTTTCAGCAGTACATTAAGTGCAAACGATCTGAGAATTACCTTCCGAAATTTGTCAGACGTTTTTTAAATTTTTGGTTGCCTATTAAAATTGCAATCATGATGAAAATTTAATGTAACGCATAAACTAATTATAGGAATAAGCCGAAATTTTGCATTGCCATATTAGAAGCTCTTTACAATCAATTCCCATCAAAATATAATACGGTTACAATTCAAAAAAATTTCAAACATTAGTTTAATAATTATTATTGCGTACTTAAAACTATTTTTAAAATAAAATATAAGTATATTATGTTTGGATTGTTCAACAGAAATAAGGAACAAAATATCAACGCTATAGAAATATTATTTCAGATAGATATAAAAGTCAGAGAAACTGATTTATCATTAGGAGCTCCAATCTTTCTGTACTCATATCTTCGAAACCTAAGACTTAATTTCACTTCTTTTACAACAAAATCTTAAGAATGTTACTAATTCGATAAGAAAGAATGCCCTTTTTTCATCAACAAAAGAATAAAGTTCTAATTTTTAAATACTTCCTTGCAGCAAAGTATGCAACAAAATTTTAACGTTTTTAAATGTATTCATTAAAATATAAGATCTCTTGAAGTGTTAAAATTAAAATTAGCATTTTAATACATTTTCCATATTTAATGTTAGTTTATTAACGATTTCTTATGTTCAGTTTATACAACAAGTGAATTTCAAATATTCAGCGGGTAACATTGCTTGATAAAGCCTGGTAACACACATCCGTTTTTCAACGTGCGGTGCCGCTGCGGCAACGCAAGTGCGGACTGAGATACATTAGATCCAATGGTGCAGTGCACACATGCCTCCGGCGCCGCTGCGGCGACGCACGTTCAACTGCGCGCAATTTGTACTGCAGTTCCCCAAGGTGCCGCAACTCACCGCACATGTGTCTCCGTTCTGAAGTACCTTGTTTTCATAAATAAATGGAATATAAATAATAATTCATAAATGGTTGTATCCAGTAACGTCCATTTTGTTTCAAAATAAACTTTTCTTACACCAAGTAAGCGAAATAAACACGTTTTCTTTCATAGAATATTTATCGCAAATGGCGCGAAATGAGTACTTGCGTCATTTCACGGTTATGTGTGCATAGTCGGGCTTCGGTGCCGCAGCGGCGCCGCACGTTGAAAAACTGGATATGTACGCCGGGCCTAAAGAGGAATTGTTTCATTTGGATAGTTATTCAAAGACGCTGTAAATAATTAAAAGGCCTGAATGTCAACCAATCACAAATCAGTATCAGGCCAACTACAAAGTGATCAATAATAAAAATTCTAGTCCTCTGGGATGTTCACACGCACATACCCGTTTTGCAACCTGTAGCCTTTACCATCGACCTTCGCCGACCAACCGTTACAGTGGTTGAGATGTTAGCCTCAAGATCAGAAGGTTCCTGGTTGGAATCCGGGCCAGGACATGGATGTTTGTAAGCGAATGGTGTAGAAGCGGCTGGTGCACCTTAAATCTGTCGTGGCCGAAATTCCTCACCTTGGTGTGGAAGTTTGGAGAGTGGGTGCCAGTTCAGGTGTTTCCTCGTCATCTGACCGTGGTTCAAAATTACGAGGTGCTCTCATCGGATCTTTCCCTTGAGGGCTTGATCCCGGAGAGTCGTCAATAGCCCGTTGTGTTGCTCAAGTACGACGCGATTGACGACGTTCCGGGATCAATCCCTCTAACAGAAAGATCGGAGGACAACACCACGTAATTTTGAACCATGGTCGGAAAAGACAAGGTATAACACCAAAGCTGGAAACGCACTCTTCAAACTTACACACCAGCCCAGATTGAGGACTTTCGGACACGATAGATTTAAGGTGCACCACCAGCCGCCTCTACATGCATGGAATAGCCGTCTCTAGTGCACGGTATGTGTACGCATACAAATATCCATGCACTGACCCGGGTTCGAACCAGACCGGTTAGTCGACTAATTTCACACTGGGGCAATGGGGTCAAACAAAACCCGGTGACAACACCAGGTAGTTTTCAAACAGTCAGATGACGGTCAAACCTGAGCTGGCAACCCACTCTCCAAACTCCCCCACACCACGGGCAACGTGAGAACATTTGAGTCCACGAGGGATTTAAGGGGACCGGAAAGGCTCTATCTCCTCCATGTTAAATTCCCGAAATTCAAGACCCCTTTTCTCAATAACTATAATAGTAATCAACACAAAATTTTTATGGTGGTTAAACTGATATGTTATACAAACTTTAACAGCTCCTTTTAATTTTATTTAAAAATTTTAATTTTATAGAAATTTTTAACTGAATATCACTTTTTAGATAGCATTTTTTAACACATTTAAATTTCTAAAAAATCCAATTTTCAAAAAATTAAAAAATGCCCGTGTTAAAATCTTTAGAGATATAACACAAATATGTCATAAAAAAATTAAGTCATTATGTTCAGTAGATTCTGAGAAAATGGGTCAAGAAACTTCAAAATCTAAGTTTTGAGAAAAATGGATTTAAACATTTAAAATGAATTTTTATAAATAATTTTACGTCTAACCTTAATGAAACCCTAACTTATATAAAGGGTGATCTCTTTCATTTTTAATACATGTATCTTCAATTTTTTTTAATGCTTTTCTTCCTATGGCGGGCCTTTTTACTGTATTCGGAGAGTTTTCGCTCTCCATCGATAACTCGGTCTCAGTCCAGTTTTCTCAAAAATTTGTATAAAATGGCAGCCTGGATTGATTTTAACTGTAGATAATGTATAGCACTTTATAATATTTCTACTGTTGCAGCAGGAAACAGCATCAAACACTCCCAGTTTTAAAGTTTGGATGGGTACAAACACATTTTTTGGAACGCGAGTCCAAATCACATTGTTCACCGATTCATTTGGGTTTTGAGTCTTTCCGTGAACACACTTTTTCAACAATTCTGGATTCGCTAAGTTTCTGAAATTTGATTTAATTGTCTTCAAAATGTAGGCAGTATAAGGCAAGGCAATATGTGTGTGTTTATCATGGTAATACACATCACTTTTAGCTACAGCACGTTGAAATTTCCACCAGCTTTCATTCCCAACTGGACAAAGACCGTGATTTGGATTTAAGTTACTTGACAGTAAATAAAAATATTCTGCCCAGACAGATTGTTGCATATTGTGCAGAAAACCAACATTTATCCTTATTGCTAGTCCATAACAGATCAAATGTCATGTCTCAGAAAAGCTAACTTATATCACATGGTAAAATTAATAAAAATAGTTAGAAAAAAACTAAATGATTACAGTTAACTCTACAGTTACCAGATTATCGAAAATAATTTGAGTAAAGTAAAGTAAAGTAAAAAATATAATATACATTGTTGAGCAACAAAGATTAGAAATGTCCACAAACGGTTTGTTTACATTTGAAAGGCCGTGTTAGATGTGAAGTGCTTATTGGAAACGTGCATAATTTTCAAACTTCCTCTTATTCTATTACCTAGTGTGATATATCATTGGAAAGAGGAGATTTTGAACTATATAAAGGAGCAATAAAATAGAAATTGATTTTTTAGTCGAATTTTGCTTTCCCGGTCCCCTTAACGCTCACTATACCATTTGTTTACGACGGTCTTTGGTAGGATTCGAACTCACAACCCTAAAATTTCTAATCCGGAATACAGCAAAAATTTCATTTTATGTGCGTTTCATAGAACACATTTTACTTTCGCGGGTAAGTTCATTAACGTAGCACTGGAGCAACACATGGGCTATTGGTGACCGTCGGGGGTCAATCCAGAAGGAAAATATCGCGGACAACACCTTGTAAGTTCTAGCCACGGACAGTTGACGAGAAAACCTGAGCTGGCACTCCACTCTCCAAACTATCACCCACCACGCCAACGTGAGGACATTCGAGGACACGACAGTTTTAACGTGAACCAGCCTCCCCTGTACACGATTGTCTACGGCTGGACCTAGTTTCAAACTCACAACCCTCTAGTGACAACCAACCGGTCTGTTGGTTAAGGTGTTAGCCTCTAGATCGAAAGGTTCCTGGTTTGAATCCGGGTTAGTGCATGGATGTTTGTAAGCGTATGGTGTAGAGGCGGTTGGTGTACCTTAAATCTGTCACAGCCGAAAGTCCTCACTTTGGATTGGTGTGGAGGTTTGGAGAGTTGGGTTCCAGCTCAGGTGTAGCCTCGTCAACTTTTCATTGGGGGATTAATCCCGGACGGTCGTCAATAGCCCGTTGTGTTACTCTAGTACGACGTAAATTAAAAAATTATAATTATGAGCCTCCGGTTGCTGATCCGTTGCTCTTTCAAGAGAGCTTCCTTGCCATTTTACACTCGTAATGCAAACTAGTCTATTAGAACACTATATAGTCAATCAGAGATTCTATTAAAATTCTTTCAACAAAACCCATACAATATGAAGCTCCAGCGGCTGAATTTCAAACAGTTCAAAATATTAACAATTTATGAGACGCTAATGTATTACGATCAAGTTTCTTAAATTCATCCTTTGAGTCAACAGATATGTGAAAGTAAATTTATTAAGAGGAGAAAGTTCTCATTCGTGTGTATGAAGAGTTCATGCGTTAATTTAACAGCTAACATGCATGTGTGCTTCTGTAAAGGTTTAAACGATAAATATTGAGTCGCAAAAATGTATAAATATTTGAACACGTTGAATTTGCACAATATGCTTTGGAGTTGATAGATTGAGTAAACATCAGTTGTAGCGGAACGGAGTCTGAAAATGACATTTTCTTACATGAAAACACATAAATTACATTATACTATAATATTTTTACAGAACAGATACTTAAATCACATATTTATGTAGGGATGAAACTACAAACTTCCCCCACTTCTTATCACCAGCGCCCTCTATGGGCTGCGAGAGGAGCAAACGCGAGTGGACAGAAAAGGAAGTTAGACTAGAAAGAGAAAAGACGTTCCTCTGATGTTCCAACAGGAATCGAATGAGCAATACCTTCTCAATGAGTGTTTGAACTGTGGCACATGCCAGACGGGTATTGGCTACTTTGTACTCGTCATATGAACGCTCTAAACACCTGTTATGAAACAATTCATCAGCTTCACTTTAATCATTAAAAATATTAATTTTACCTGAGCTTTGTGAACTCTATTATTACATTTAAGCTATAAATATGTTGGTAGGGAAACATTTGACTTTATTATCCAAATTTACCACTAAGTCATTTTTTTCTTATTGTGTCAGCCTTATTGATATACTTAGTTTTCTTTGTCCAATGAAGAACGTATATTCCACACTGTGTTTTTCCCACATTGTGGTATATAAGGAAGACATACAGGGGTTGGACAAAAATATGTAAACACATCGTGAAATTCATGCTTGAAAAGGAATGTTTATTCTAGTGAAATGTTAGGTGGAGCCGGCCAAACCATACACGCAATCCCCTCAAATGTGTTCTAAAACTCTGTTGTGTAGTTTGTGGCCTCATCTGTGTCACACGTGATGTCGATACATTTGTAAATTTGATCACTACCGGGCAATTCTTGCAAGAGCTGCTTTTTGAAGACATTGACATCTTCAATTCCTGGGGAAAGAATTGCCCTTTGGCACAGCCATGCATTCCCAGTGCAGTGCTACGACAGCACTATAACGATCTTCCGCGGGGGTCGTAGCTTTTGGGCAGCGGGACACAGGTCTTCGGACAGCTGTTTGGCTTGTTTGGAATTGCTTCCATCATAGTGAAATGACGGAAAGATAAACGACAAACAAAAGAGCTACATCAGTGATTGATTACCCTGCTTCAAGGCGTCCCACAGAACGCCAGCGCTCACTATCTGACAATAGACTTCTGAAAGCCATAGAAACACGTCTGTCTTGAAAACTAATCGTACGAAAGTTCTAAACACTTTTTGCAGCACTTACATGCAACTCCTCTAACCCTTCATAATTCTGGCTTCTTATACGACTGCCCTTTTTTCATATTTCTCGACACGGAACCGTGATTGGCTGTTACATGAAAACATTCGCAAACATCCATCTACCTCTGCAGCAAATTACAGCCTCTTAAATTCAGACTGGCTTCTAAAAATTAACATTTTCCTCTCCGTGCTTAACTTTTGGCAGTGAGTGTATTATAAGACAAATATCAAAAAGTTACTTACGTTTAACTACACCCATTAGGCTGAACTGCCTGCAGTTCGTATCGTAGCGCGTAAAAGTAGCCTCGCGATAGTACTTTGAGTTGTGACGCGGACTTTGTATAGAGTCGGTGTTGGTCTAACTACACTACAGCGACAACGCAGTAAAATGATGACAATGTCGTACCGAAATTTCCTCATATTTTCGTGAGGCAAAATGTAGCAAAATGTTTCGTGTCGTGAGCTAAACAGAACCATAAAAACAGCATTGGCCGTATAAAGAAACATTCAAAGGGGCCGTTTTAGCGAAATACCGTATAAAGAGTGGCCGTTTTACGATATTTAATTTTGATCATTTATGCAACGAATAAACTTACAAAAGCATAACTTTTACTTTGGGTTTGGATATCTTTTTTAAAGTTTAGCGATTTCCGTGTTCTTCAGTTTTCGTATAGCAACATTTCCATCGTTCATCAACGCATCTCTCAAATGTGCATCTGTTCAACTCTCAGAGTTCGCTGATTCAGTCGTATGTACAACAGACTTTACAATTCAAAGTTGGAATACATGAATACATGATAAATTCATGGAACAGGAAACCCCACATGGAGAACAGACCGCCATTATTGGATTTTGTTGATCTTTTATGCAATTGTTCGTTTGTTTCTGTATTTTGGTGTCTTTTGGAAAGTAGAGCATTATTTAAATTTGATAATTTATGCAACGTATAAATTGGCAAAAGCATAAACTTTAACTTAAGATTTGGATATCGTTTTGAAATTTTAGCGATTTCTATGTTCTTCAGTTTTCGTATAGCAACATTTCCATCGTTCATCCACGCATCTCTCAAATGTGCATACTGTTCCAATCTCAGAGTCCTCTGATTCAGTCGTATGTACAACACCCTTTCCAATTCGATCTTGGAATACATATCGACAGTAAATTGATAGAACCTGTCTTTGCTTCTCAGGAAAACGTTGAAATTCGAAGAGCGCATCGTCATCCTGTAGCGTAGAACTACATAGAAGAAATATTCTTAGTTTGCATAAATGATCCAAATGCAAGAATGGCGGGAGTGCAGTAAAGACCATTTGAAGACTGTTGACATTTTTAGGAAACCAAATACTAATACAAAAATAAAATAATAAATTATGTTTAAATGTTCTACATTAAATTTAAAAATAGGGATTAAATATCGTTATACTTTCCAAAAGACATCCTAACTAAAATGATAAAAATTAATTATACGAAAACCGAAGTACACAGAAACAAACAAAAAATTACATAAATTAAACAAACAAAAAATTACATAAATTAAACAAACCAAAAATTGCATAAAATCAAAAATTTATCCAAATAATCCAAACTAAAAAATAATATGCTTTTAAATTGTTAATCCAAACTATCGTACTCTAAAAAAGAAACAATAACAAAGTATTGCACAACCGTGTTCCAGTTCCAAGAACGGAGAGAGTACAGTAAATTAAAAGATACTTATATTACAGATTATGATAATCCAAACTAAAAAATAATATGCTTTTAAAAAATCAAAATCCAAACTGTCGTACTCTAAAATACAAACATTAACAAACAACGTATTGCACAACTGAGATCCAGTTCCAAAACGGGAGGAAGCACAGTAAATTAAACGATTCTTTTTTTCAGATTCTGATAATCCAAACTAAAAGTTAACACTAACTAAAAGTTAATATGCTTTTCAAAAAGCAATAAATTTTTATTAAGGATATCCAGTGGCCGAAAGCGCAGTACCTACCGATTCACTACATTCTAGTCAGAGTCAACACTGATTGAAGACTGTTGCCATTCGGAGAAAAACAATAATAATTAAATATCTCATTGAATTCATTTAAAAATATTTTAGATTAAATTTTAAATTCGGACTGGACTACAAAATTGCAAAAAATTCGGACTACCTGTGTGCCAAATTTCATTATTGTAAGTGCCATAGATTCGTCAGGACACGCAGAAAGAGAAACACACGAACTTCATTTTATAATAGTAGAGATTTTTAATCGATCGAAAAAATCAACCAACCCCCAAAATTTTGGAATCTATATAAATAAGAATGGAGTGTTTGTTTGTACATTCAATATTTTCGACCCATTTCAAGTCTTCTATCCGTTTTGGACCCTTCTGATGCCAAATCCGCCTCTTTCGCGTTTGGTGTCTGACTGTCTGTCTGTATGTATGTGTGTTCCCTATATACGTCCACACGGTTTTTATATTTTTTCATGGAAATTTGTTGCAAACGTCTGTCTGTCCTTCTTTCGGTTCTATGTTCGATTTTGTGTTTGTGTGTTTGTGCAAGCATCACGTGAATTTTATTCCAGATATTTGATTGTAATGTCTTTAATTTTTTACATGATCTATTAGTTTAGTGATGGCAATATTAAAGATATCTTTATTAATATATTTAGTTGAGTTTCATGCTAAAACGCCTGTGTAGGCATACTTAAATCAATCATAATTTAATAGTTTTGGAAAAATTGGAATGTATATTGAATATTACGATTACTTCGACTGCTTTACCAGTACTGCTAAAAAAGTAATTATTCTTCAAAAAATTATTTTTTTTATGGAATTTCAGCTCTGATACTTCATTTATTTCGAGTCTTATTTTTGTTCTTTGCGCAATGAAAACGATTTCCGAATATTTGGAACAGACGATATTTTTCAACGAACGGAAATGAACAAGATCGCTCGAGCAGTGATATTATCTGTTTCTTTCGCTCTGAATTAATCTCACATTTCTAAATTTTGTGTACTTTTAGTTGTAAGTTGTGGCAACTTTGCGAGATCAAGAGATAAAAACGAATCACAAATTAATATCTTTAGAACAATTTTTTCATACATCTTTTATTTTGTTTTATTTCGCTGTTTTCTGTTTTAAGTATTTATGATTTTAATAAATGTGTTTTTCTTCTCATCACACGCAACACCACCACAAAGTATTCGACTTAAAAATAGCAGGTAAGTCAGAATAAATTTTCAGTAAATTTTTAAGTGTAGTTATGCTATTATTGAAAGAATAATGCCGTTATTGAAAGAATAATAATGTTTAAAAAATCCGAACTAGAACTTTTCAAACATTAAAAAATTCGTTGTCATAATGACAGAAGATTTTAAAATTTTACATTGTCGCATACCGGATGCAAGAGTGCCACAAGTAAAAAAATATTGTTTTGTTGACTATGAGTGCGAGAGCACTCGCCGTAAGTCGTAATTTTTGTTAATTGAGTTGAACATGAAAAGAACTTAAGAAAGGGAATTCCAAATCTCCCTCAAAATCGTCTTTTGTAGTAGTAACTTTAGTGTCACCTTTCGTCATTTTATAGCTTTGTCATAAAGCAAGGGTGCGATGTATGTGAAATGTATTACATGAATGGATATGCATGTGTATGATTTGTGTCCAAAGTTAGTGATAGAAATAATAAAGATGGCGAAAGGTGTTAAAATATTATTTCATTCTACAAAAAACGTAAGCCATTATATATTTTGATCATCTCTTTAGTCTAGAGTAAACCAATTCAAAAACCGAGTAAGGTCGGGTATTTTGCTAGTTAGTAATAAAACTTCATTCATTCATTGCGTTTAACAAATTCTATTGGAGCTATTGAGATACGAAACAGATCCTGTTTTTGCATTTTCTGCAAAAACAATCAGTAGTGTGTGACCTAGCATGCAGGGGAGATAACGGTTGTTTCTCTTGTTGATAACCTTTCCCAAGCCAAACTGGAATACAACATTGACGATTGGTGTTTTGCTGTATATGATGAGAACATATGACTTAGTATCATTGAAAATGTCAGCAGTATTGATGATACAGAAATGTTTTCTGAAAATTTTCTGACGCCACAGAGAGATGTTGATAGTAATAGGTTTCACTATCCATCTAAAAAAGACAGTGCGCTGCTAAAATATGAAGATATTTTGTTAAAGTCACCATCTCCTCCCCATCCTGTAACAGCAGGGGGGGAGGGCATTCTTTTGATAAAGAAATTATTGAAATGCGCATGCAGAAAATAAAAATGTAATTGTTTTCAACCGAATAAATAAAAAAAAATTTCCCAGTTTGTAATCGTTTATTTTTACTTTTTTTCTCTCTTCAAACTTATTCATATGATTTGAAAACAAAATACTTTCTGCTAATTTGAAACCATAAAATTGAAAGATTTTTTTATAGTTAAGATTTTTTCAGTGTATAAAACAATACGAATATGCAGTGACTCTAAATATACTTTATGTTAAAAGGATTTGACTAGTAAATATTGACTTGTAAATTTCTTTTAAAAAAGTTGTGTGAAATTCAGTTAAGTATCCTGTAATATATGACAAGTTGTAAACTGTCTTGATCAGATACATTTCGCAATATAATAGCACTTTATCATATTCTCAGTCTCTTACCATAAATGATTCAATAATCAATAACACAATGTCCAAATGTCATTAGACTTTGAAAATTCTATAGTTATGTATCCTACAGGCCAGCAATGTCCGAAATCTGTAAGCTACAGGAAAGTATCCTGTAATATATGACAAGTTGTAAACTGTTTTGATCAGATACATTTCGCAATATAATAGCACTTTATCATATTCTCAGTCTCTTACCATAAATGATTCAATAATCAATAACACAATGTCCAAATGTCATTAGACTTTGAAAATTCTATAGTTATGTATCCTACAGGCCAACGATGTCCGAAATCTGTAAGCTACAGGAAAGTACTGTCAAAAATCTGTAACCTACAGATCTTCTAATTAAATGTTTTAATTAGCAATTTCGCAGAACAGTTCCTGTCTTTGAATGATTGTATATTGTATTCTAGGCCTATAAACAATACAGTAAAAAATATTTATGTAAAATTTTAAAAATTATTCATAGTTAACATTTAGTGTTCCCACATTTTGAGAATGTCCCTAATAGAATTAATCAAATGGGAAAAAAGTTAGTAAATTAATTAATAATTATAGTATAGGGACCGCTTTACGGTTCACAGTATTATGGTTTGCGCTTGCATAATCTAAAGCGATCCCAAGACAATCAATATTATTGTTAATGTGAGTGTCAATGATGTTTAGTGATGCTCCCAATTGCTCGTGTAGGAGGCGATTGACACAATTGTAGATCGATTGACGAACATTGATAGAAATTTTGATTGACTAACATTGACGGGCACCATAGACCATGTAAAATATGCAACTGTCAATTGTTCGGGTATAGGGCTTTTTTATTCTCTTGTCCAAGTTTCTATCTTCGAGATCGTTAAAAATAGAGTAAAAATTTCAACGAATTTTAAATCTGCGGAAATTGTCACACCAGATCGATACCCTAAATTTGAATTTTTCTACACAAATAATTTTCAGTTGAAACTTTTATATTTTCGCAATACGAATTTGGCCGCATTACCTACCGATAAAATGTATAGATTAAAGCACACGCACATCAGTCAATTTAACTACAATTAGACTATCCGAAACGAAGACTAATCCTCCAACCTTCTCTCTTTCAGGGAATTTGTTGCAATGATGGAACCACGAATAGAATAACGAGTGGGAAATATTTCAACAGAAATTTGATTAAAACCCACGACAAAACGCGAGAATTCTGCTAAACTAAAAGGAACTAAAAAATGACCATAAAACAGTTTATATCAAAACCGGAAGATTTCAAAGCGAATTTCCGTCTACATAATATAAATATTTCGATGAAAACGTAGTAGAACCACGCCAACTTCAAGATTAAAATATAAATACTACGAAAATGAGCTCACAGTAAACTAAATTCAGTAAATCAGGTTAATAAGTTCAGTTACAAAAGCTATGTGGAGTTCAATTTAACAGGAGGATGTGAAAAATGAAACATATTTCACATTGAGGACATTAAAAAACAACTTCAAAGTTTAGTTTCAAATTGAATGTTAAATTTAGCTTTATTTTAACGACGTTTGTGTGCCGCGCATGAAAACTTAAACGGACAGTTTACGGTATAAGTTATCCCAGAAATACAATTACCTACAAACCCCTTTGTTCTAAACTATCTTCAAACAACGAATACGATTACATTTTCATCTTAATTTAAAGGCTATTTATATAAAGCAGTAAATTAAGACAACTAAGTACTCCATTGAAGTTATACACTGCTGTTTGTAAAAATTGCAACACCATGAAGGAATCATCCGAATGACATGAAATTCGCAGCAAATGTCAATTATAGGATGTTATGCAAAGTAGTAAAGTTTCAGAGCCACCACGCATGCGTGTTGTGAGCAGCGCCCTCTGAACTGATGCTAAAAGCGTATAAATAGAGGGCTGTAGCGGGACGTTGAAAATAGTGCATGGTTATTTTTTAGTGGCGAACGTTTAGTGAGACCTAAGTATGCCTCCACGACGAAATAGGGTGAAATTTCAACAACTTACGGAGTTTGTACGAGGGAGAATCATCCGGCCTTCGTGAAGGAGGATTTTCCTATCGCGCAATAGCAGCTCGTGTGCAGCGGAACAGTTCCACAGTGGTGCTAATTTGGAAGCAGTGGACCGACGAGCACCGGACAACTCGAAAAACTGGGAGTGGACGACGGAAGGTGACGTCAGCGCGCGATGATAGGCACCTGGTCCACATGGCGGTGAATGACCGTACAGCGTTCTCCAGACAGTTGTCAACACTTTGGTCTACTGCTACAGGTGTACTAATGTCGTCTTCGTCAATTCGCCGACGTCTGCTGCACCGTGAACTGCGTGCAAGGATTCCTTTATACAGTATCCCCCTCACGCCAAACCATCGACGGCTGTGACTGCAGTGGGCTCATGAGCACTGAGCCTGGTGTTCTGATTGGCAAAAAGTTGTGTTTTCTGACGAATCCCGCTTTAATTTGTGGAACTATGATGGCCTCATTCGTGTTAGACGCTATACCGGTGAACACTGCCTTCCAGAGTGCGTTATCGAACGTCAAAGCAATAGTTTAAACTTCGATAGCCAATCGGTTCAAGTGTATGTCTCTACGTGACCTACTCTTTTGAGATCGTAAACGACAGCGACTGTCCATATGCTCCTATTTTAATAGAAGGTAAATGAGAACTATTCTGCAAGCCAGTAAATCCGTTTACAAAATGGTTCCATTCTACTTGCATTGAACTTTTTAGAAGTTAATCGGTATATCAGAACTTGAGCTAGTATTTACGAAATCAAAACGAAAAACAAAATCTATTTCCAAATCATATAGATTGAAATCATAATAGTATTGATTACAACGCTATTTAAAACACGACATTGTAATTCGATGCTAAAGAGCAAAGGCAATTACCGCAAGCAGACAACTTTTAAACTCAAACATCTCATGTCCTTATACCATCCATTAGCACAGTTTATTTAGTTTGTAAGTACTTTCTAGGAAATAACTTCAACAGTCCAAGTTTGCTTGCACGACAAACATTTTATAGTTGACATCCACTTCCAAGAAAAATATTGCCTTAATATGAAGTATACATTTAACATAAATTTTAATGACATCCTGTGGCAAAAGGCTTTAAAAAATGATAGAGGAGACTCAAAAATGAATTATGTTTTCTTTCGGAAGTATAATTTTCCATAGGCACACTATCTAAATCTATTACATCAAATCCTTTTAAACCACAATTATACAAGGCATAAAACTATTTAGAGATTAAATATTTGATTTCCCCGTTCAGCTTTTGGAAACCAGAAAAGATCTTCAGTCTTTGAAAAATATTTTGGATTTTATAGGTTTTGCAACTTTTTCTGCAAATGTGTTCCTAATTGGTATTTTTGACCAAACAACCCCAGTCTCAACTTATGAAATAGTTTACATCTGATTCATTCCACACATTTGATTTAAAAAAATACCACTTCATAAGAAACTAAATACCAATAAAAAGTCTGAAATTAAAATTTCTGATTTAAAAGAGTTGTAATCCCAAAATTTGTTGTTATTATTGTCATTAAAAGTTAGTCAAAATTGTGTCATGAAGTAGAATATCAGAAGAGAAATGTTTATGCACAATATTCATTAAAAGTAAGAAACTATTGAAATATTTATAATTATAGACACTTACAAGTATTAACAGAAATATTTGTCTTTGAAAACTGGCTAGGAACAAAAGGCGTAACTGCTTTTTTAACCCTTCGCACTAAAATAAATCGATTCAACAAGAAAAAATAAAGATATTATAAAATCTTTTTTAAAAAACATTTTCTCATAAAATTCATATATCTTTGAAAAAAAACTCTATCTCGTTCTTTTTCTCTCTCTCTCTCTCTATCTCTCTCTCTTTCTCTCTCTATCTATCTATCTATCTGACGCTACATTATTTGACTCGTATTGATCCTCTTTATCTAGCTTCTAAATTTTTGCAAATTATTTTGCATGCTAATAGCTGCACATGACTTTTCCCATACACTATAGAAATCCAAACCTATGCACAATATTTTCCTTTAAAAACTTATCTCCAGTTGCTTTACATAGCAGCATTCAATTGTAAATGCAAGACTGAAATAGAAAAGAGAGAGACACAATTTTTCAACTGTCATGAAACGAAACATTAATTCCATGTTTCTATCAAACTCCTCTGGTATCTCTGAGTGTTACCACTCAGCATTTAAACTTCCTTTACTTTATTACGTCATACAATTGCTCATAGACTTTTCAAGGATATATACGTGGTGACAACTTATTGCTATTTCCTTCGATCGCTCGCCGACCGACCGGTCTGGTGGTTAAGGTGTTAGCCTCTAAATACCGAAGGTACCTGGTTCGAATCCAGGTCAGTGCATGGATATTTGTAAGCGTATGGTGTAGAGGCGGTTGATGCACCTTAAATCTGTCGTGGCCGAAAGATCTCACATTGGGTCGGTGTGGAAGTTTGGAGAGTAGGGTGCCAGCTCAGATGTTGCCTCGTCATCTGACCGTGGTTCAATTTACTTGGTGGTGTCCTCGGATCTTTCCTTTTGGGGATTGATCGCGGACTGTCGTCAATAGCCAGTTGTGTTGCTCTAGTACAACGTTAAATAATTAAAAATATCATTCCAATCACTCAGTTTAAAGATGTGGTGTGGGAATGGTTTTTAATTAACGTCGTACTTGTGCTTGATCCATGATCGTCGTCAATTGCCCGTTGTGTTGCTCTAGTACGACGTTAACTAAATTACTTACTTACCGGCCAGCTCAGGTGTTGCTTCGTCATCTGACCGGTGCACCTTAAATCTATCGTGGCCGAAAGTCCTCACGTTGGGTTGGCGTGGAAGTTTGGAGAGTGGGGTGCCAGCTCAGGTGTTGCTTTGTCATCTGACCGTGGTTCAAAATTACGAGGAGTTGTCCTCGGATCTTTCCCTTAAGGGACTGATCCCGGACCGTCGTCAATAGCCCGTTGTGTTGCTCTAGTACGACGTTAACTAAAAATTACCATTACCTTTACCATCGTCATCTGACCGTGATTTAAAATTACGAGGTGTTGTCCTAGGATCCTTCCTTTAAAGGATTGATCCCGGACCGTTGTCAATAGCCCGTTGTGTTGCTCTAGTACGACTTTATTTAAAATTACCATTACCACGTTCGCTTAGGGGATTCAGGGTCCCCACTCTTTTTAACTAACCAAAAATAAGGACTTTGTAAGCACTTTCTAGGACAAAAGAAGGACTTTATAAGGACTTACATAAAACATTATAGAAACCGTATTATACAATGTAATACCTGACTTTCGACCAAATGGGGACGCTCTTACAGATTAGTTAATCTTATAAGAACAGTAGTATGTAAAAAAATTTAATATTCAAGTCTATTTTCTAAAAATTATACACAAATAATGCCACACAAAAATGAGATTTTTGAAAATAAGAATTCTGATTTTTACAACATTCAGCAGTTAATAAGTGGGCATTTACGTGTACATGTACACTATTATAAAAGGAAGTGTTTGTCTGTCTGTTTGTTTGTTTTTTGCCCGCGAAGTCCTGACGAATCTATGGTAGAGTGCCTATATACTAAGAGTGGCGACATACGAGAAACACTTTCTGATTGGCTTAGAGACCTTTCTACCGCCCGAGGCGGTCTTTTTCTAGCTCCCGTAGACTTAACATGGGAACTTTTTGTGTGTTCGGGAAAAACGTGTGTATATTAAATTAAAAAGAAAATATAGCTTATTCATGTTCCATTTCATGTTCTAGAATGTTTATTTATTATTATTTTAGTGTTTTGTCAGTATAAATTTGTAGACTTTTTAAATAAATAGCTTTTTTTTAACAACATGGTGTTTCCCACAGTCTAAGTTAGCGCGTTGTGCAATCCATCTCATGAATTACGCATGTAATTGAGCGTTCATATGATTCATTTATACCGAATGTATCCATATTATAACAATCATATGCTTTTTGTTCTCCCTGAAATGATATATTAATTCGCCCAGCAACCGTCTTTGAGACGATTCTGGTAGAAAAATGGCTGCCGCGCATGCGCATTGGGCCAAATTTGGTCCCTTGTCGCCACTCTTATTATATAGGCACTCTAATCTAAGGCACTTACAGTAAAGAGATTTGGCACACAAGTAGTCCAAATTTTTTACAATTTTAGGGTTGAGGCGAAATTTAAAATTCAATCTAGAACATTTTCAAATGAATTTAATAGTTTTTTTTCACCATTCTTCATTCTACTGCGGTAAATCAGAGGAATAAAGAAACATCAAAAATTAGACTTTTCGCTCTCGCGTGTGTCTTTTACGTCAGCCTTTGGAACCACTTTTTCACCATTCTTCATTCTACTGCGGTAAATCAGAGGAATAAAGAAACATCAAAAATTAGACTTTTCGCTCTCGCGTGTCCCCTTTACGTCAGCCTTTGGAACCATTTCAGTTTTTTTTATTTCCGAGAAGAGAACAAATTTGAATGACCTTCGTTTCTTTCGAGATTCATTCATTTGGATTTCCTGCGAAATGGATTCCAGTAAAGCAAAAGATTGCTTAAGTTATAAATGGCGTTCTTCAGTGCTTTTTTTTATATCAGCGATCGTAAAAGGTTGAATAAAAATTTTAACGAATTTGAAATTTGCGGAAAATTTAACACCAGATAACAACCAAACATCAAGGCGTTACCCGTGGTGTTACACGGGCACGGACAATGCCGGGCTAGCCACACAGTGGCTAGTAGTTAGTATATGGGATTATACGTAGTATGTTAGTATATGTGTAAGTACATATACAAACTATAGAATGGATACAGCAAAAAAAAAAAAAATTTGGATGTTATTTTTTTGTAGTGCATTTGCTTTTATAAAAAGGGAAAGAAAAAGTTAAGTTTTACGAGGACCGGACTTGGTGTTGTCGATCTCAAAGCTGCTGTAGCAAGTTTGATTTAGTTTTCTTATTATTTTCATATTGCTTTGTTTTTAGATTTTAATGATCTTTAGGGGTCACCTCCCTGATTCACCAACACTTTTATTTTCAAAAATTTCCTAATTTTTTTTTTTTTTTTGTATTTGCAGCTTTAGCCGGCTTATGAAATGGAAATTACCCACTACAGTAATTATTTTATAATACACTTTCATAAATTCATAATGAAAATAAGAAGTAAATTCATTTATTGGCACATCGTAGGTTTCAATAAAATATAATTAGTGGCAAACTATTAATTTACTAAAAGTATGTAAAAGGATTGCAAATTGCATACGTCAGAGTCAAATTTGACTCGATCGGAGACCGAACGAGTTTCTAAGAAAATATTGTCCCATGAACCAAAACAGATCATAAGAATTATGCAAAAACTTTGATAAATTTATAAAAAGGTTAAAAAAAATGCAACTTTATTGAATAGATATTTAACTAGTTACCTCAGTCCCAGCCTAAGCCATTCGGTGTATTGCCTCATAATTTTGAACTACGGTCAGATGGCGAGACATCTGAGCTGGTGCCCTACTCTCCAAATTTAAACACCAACCCAACATGAGGACTTTTAGCCACGACAGATTTACAGTGCACCAGCCGTTTCTACACGATATGCTAACAAACATCATTGTAATGAAACAAAATTAATTTGAAAATAATCATCTTAGCTGACAATGGAAACAGATTGCGCATGGCATAACAAAAGAAAGTGAAATTCAAGCACAGTCCAGTCGACAATTGAGTATTTGTCACCCGCGCGGATACAAAGAGAAAAAAATTGTAAAGCATAGAAAAATTACTTTCGTTTTCAGTCAGCAGCCAAATACGATAAGAGTCCGAAATTTCCAGTTTTCAAATGATTTTTCCCGATTATTGAAATTCCCCGACTATTCTCGGTTCTTCAGTACTGTGGTTTACTATTTTGCGATATTTTCCTCCAATGTTTTTTTAGCGAGCTGGTTGGTTTTCTTTTGGAACTGATAACCGATTGCTTCAAATTTTCAAAGCAGAATCACTTCCGAAAATCTTCAAAATTTTTCTTTTTTTTTTCTGGGATAGCAGTTACAAAGAATTAGAAGCATAAAAAAAAGCTAGATAAAAAAAAATTGCAACACATCGGGTTACTACTCAGATAGCAGTATTAATTAAAATAAATTATTTTTATATTGTTTTCGATTCACCTACAAACTTAAAAATACACTTCCCCATAATTATAATACATTTTTAAAACATTCCACTCGCGGGTAACTGATTAAAACAAAATTAATTAACATTTGATGATTGTATTCTAGTTTCCTCTATCAGGGCAACTGTTTTGTGCATTGCGAGAGCCACTCAGAAGTCGAAAACAGACCGATTTTTATGGGTTTTCAAGTTTTTGAAGTGTATTATATATATATATATATATATATATATATATATATATATATATATATATATATATGAGCTCATCAAGAAATGATCGAGGATTTGTATATCGCGTATCAAGGGTTGCCATTCAAGCAAGCCAGTTCCCGAATCATCACCAAAACCGTACTTGTAAGTAGTTTTATCGCCGATCAGCCGCTAAAAAGAGGTCGGAAATATTGTAAAAAAATATTGTCATTTGAAAACTGAATTTTGATTTCAAAGGAAAATAAGCACTTTCTAAGGACTATTGATGCAAAGTAAGCACTTCTAAGAGCCCTTAGAAATGGAAGGTCAAAATAAGCACTTAGAAGCACTTTGTAAGCACCCGTGGGAACCCTGGGATTGATCCCGGACCGCCTTCAATAACCCGTTCATTTGCTCAAGTACGACGCTAAGTAAAAAAAATTACGAATTATCTACGAAATAGACAGCAAGGTAAGGTAATTTTAATTAACGTCGTATAAGAGCAACACAACGGATTATTGGCGATGGTCCGGTATCAAAGCCATAGGTAAATATCCGAAGACTTCACATAATTTTAAACCAGTCAGATGACAAGGTCACACCTGGAACCTCACTCTAAACTTCCTCATCACGCCAACCTGAGGACATTTTCGGTCACGACAGATTACAGATTTAACGTCCACCAGCTCCCTTCGTACACTGGTAGTTGGCTGGATTCGAACTCGAAACCCTCCGGTTTCTAATCGGTTACTCATCTAAACGGGCCACTGCGGCCCCTATAGATTTAGGCACTTCTGTTTAAATCCTGAATTTGACACCTGCTGTTTGAGGTGAAAACCGATTGCTGCCATTTTTTTAAAAGAAATAAATAGATTGGTTAGTTTTTTGTTTGCAAGTATTTTCAAACTAACAAACAAATGGCGTCATATCACATTCACATCAACAGTAATCGTTGTCATTTAGGATATGCACTTAAAACAGCTCACTGAGGTGGAAATGGAACTTTAAACCGGTAATGGGAATTCTAGCCGGTAATTTACAATCACTAATCTACATAGATTCGGGTATAAATTCAATACCTCAATCGAGTAAACCAATGTAATGCCTCCACGAAATTTGCAGTTGATATCGGGACATATTGTTAACGATCTTGAGTAATTGTGGTTTTCAGACTGTTCATTGTATATTCCAAAATTAAGGTTTGAGAGGAGTATGTACCGACCTTCAAACGAAATCCCTGAGTATGGGCTCTGGGTATTTCGTTTGATTATTTCCCTAAGATCATTCGGTTTGAAAATCTGTCACGTGGGGTGAAAGCACGAATCCTAAACAAAGATAAATTAGCGGATGTAATGAAAAACAACATATCACCTGAAAACGTATCCCAAGCCCACGTGATCGACATTACTATCATCTTACGAGAGCGAATTCACCCATATGGCTCCGTCTGTTTCGCGCTGGGTTGGTGTGGAAGTTTGAAGAGTGGGGTGCCAGCTCAGGTGTTGCTTCGTCATCTGACCGTGGTTCAAAATTACGACGTGTTGTCCTCGGATCTTTTCCTTACGTGACTGATCCCGGGACGTCGTCAATAGCACGTTGTGTTGCTCTAGTATGACGTTGACTAAAAAATTACCAAAAATTACTGTCTGTTTCGTGCTGGCCAACCGGTCAGGTGGTAAAGGTGTTACACTCCAGGTAAGGTAAGGTAATTTGGGTTAACGTCGTGCTAGAGCAACACAACGGGCTATTGACGACGGTCCGGGATCAGTCGCTTAAGGGAAAGATCCGAGGACAACACCTCGTAATTTTGAACCACGGTCAGATGACGAAGCAACACCTTAGCTGGCACCCCACTCTCCAAACTTCCACGCCAACCCAACGTGAGGACTTTCGGCCACGACAGATTTAAGGTGCACCAGCCGCCTCTACACCACACGCTTACAAACATCCATGCCCGAACCCGGATTCGAACCAGGAACCTTCCGATCTAGAGGCTAACACCTTAACCACTATACCGGTTGGTCGGCTTATACGTTAGGTGTTGGCGTGGATTAAAGGTTAGTAGCTAGTTGTAAAGGTTAGTAGCTAGTTGTAAAGGTTAATAGCTAGCTGTAAAGGTAGTGGTTTATCGAATTTATTAGTTATTAAAAAATCTTTGTGGTTCGAATCGGGGTTAGTGCATGGATGTTTTTGAGCGTATGGTGAAACTTTAATCTGTCGTGGCCGAAAGTCCTCACGTTGGGTTGGTGTGGAAGTTTGCAGAGTGGGATGCCAGCTCGGGTGTTTCCTCGTCATCTGACCGTGGTTCAAAATGACGTGGTGTTATCCTCGGATCGTTTCCTTTGGGGATTGATCCCGGACCGTCGTCAAAAACCCGTTGTGTTGCTCTAGTACGACGTTAATTACAATTACCTTACGGTCTATTTCGTAGATAATTCGTAATTTTTTTTTAATTAGCATCGCATTAGAGCAAAACAAGAGGCTACTGAAGACGGTCCGGGATCAATCCCCTAAGCGAACGTGGTAATGGTAATGATAATTTTAATTAAGGTCATTCTAGAACAACACAACGGGCTATTGACGACGGTCCGGGATCAATCCCTTAAGGGAAGAATCCAAGGACAACACCTCGTAATTTTGAAACTTGGTCAGATGACGAAAAAATTGGCAATTATTAGTTAACGTCATACTAGAGCAACACAACGGGCTATTGACGACGTTCCGGGATCAGTCCCTTAAGGCAGTGCTCCCCAACCTTTTTATAGCCGCGGACCGGATCAACGTTAGTTAATTTAAACGCGGCCCGCTGGGGGGGGGAAGCTGGGGAGATACGTTTATTGTTTATATTTTAGATTGTTTTGATTTAATAATTTTAATTTAACTGGATTTAAACATGCCTTCAAAATAAAATACAGTTACACCAAAAAATTAATATAATGTGATTTAACATTTTAACTCACTAAAGGCTAAATCAATAAAATAGTTTCCCAACCACAAAAAATCCACGAAGCGCTCGAACTCTTTTAAAAGCAAAGACAGGTGATCGTGCACCAACTAGGAGAATGAATGTTTAGGCTCAGTCTCGCCTAAAATCCCCGCTAATGTCTGAAATATGTCCAAAATGCCTCTGTTCACGCGACGTCCCCACAACTTCAGTTTGGATTTAAATGCAGCTACTTTGTCTGCCAACTTGAAAACAGTTGTCACATTTATCAAAATTAGAAAATAGAGACATACAGAATTCAGTAATCAAAATTGAAGCTCTAGTAACAGAACAAATTTCAAGTTCTGATATACCGCCTCCTAATTTGAGTGGACGGTAATGGTAATGGTAATGGTAATTTTAGTTAACGTCGTACTAGAGCAACACAACGGGCTATTGACGACGGTCCGGGATCAATCCCTTAAGGGAAAGAACCGAGGACAACACCTCGTAATTTTGAACCACGGTCAAATGACGAAGCAACACCTGAGCTGGCACCCCACTCTCCAAACTTCCACACCAACCCAACGTGAGGACTTTCGGCCACGACAGATTTAAGGTGCACCAGCCGCCTCTACACCATACGCTTACAAACATCCATGCCCGGACCCGGATTCGAACCAGGAACCTTCCGATCTAGAGGCTAATACCTTAACCACTATACCGGTTGGTCGGCTCGGATATGAAGGATTTTTCTGATGATAGGGCATCTCGTCGTCAGGATTTTGCCAATATTTTGACGACCCGACGAGATAAAGATATGGTCAATTACCTCGTCCGTTCAAATCTTCTAAAGGGTTTTGCTATTGACGAGGTATCTCGTCATTAACAAAACCATTTGCAGATTTTGTTGGACGAGAGGGCTAAACGATGGAGGGCTAAACGAGACAGAAACTAGATGCAAGACCAAGAGTTTTTCACAAATAGTCCTCCAATAGGATTCCTTAAACTAAGATTGTGTTGATTAAATATAAGAAAAATAATTATGTATCAAATATTAGTCACACACCTTTTCAAAAAAAGAATCATTAAATGTGACTCATTTATAATTCTACTTTTACAATGTTTGAAAGACTTAAATGGTTAAAGAAATGACTTAACGAGTAAAAGCGTTGTGCAAACTCTCATTTAATTACGCATGCAACTATTGCTTCTTGAACGAAACTATTTCAAAGGAAGCCATCAATACTGCAACAATAGAAAACTCAGCTTTTGAACACTTTATTCCAATATGAAAAATTGTTTAAAATTTAAAACATTCTGTTAAGATACGGGGAAAATTTAAATAAATAAGCTTTACGATGGGATGTATAACAATGCTAGCTTAAATATTATGATGTTTTGGTAATTTTAATATTTGGTTTACTTTTTTTGATGCTGAGCGGTGCATATTTGCTACACAAAGGGTAATTGTAACTATTCTAAGAATATTATTATTTAATTAAAAAGTAAATTTTCTAAGATTAATGTAAATGAATTTCTGCAGTAAATACGTTTTTAAGATTTATTCTGCCAAGTATATGAAAGATTTGAAAAACCTACCTTCTGCCACCATCTATATATATAATTCACTTACGTGGCACGCAAAAAAGACGTTATTTGTTATCGCGTTTTGGCAACATTGTACGATTGTTTGTTTATCACGAAGCCTTAGCGGAGGATCTTTTCAGGGCTATTTAAAAAAAAAAGGTAGTATGATATTTAAACTAGTATGATTTTTTTAGTCCTTCGTGGTACATTGAAGGAGATATTTGGAGCAATGTTTCCTAATCATTTATGATTATTAAAACAAACCTCCAATAAAACTTAATACCAGCCAGAAATCTTCAAATTTTCAACGTCAAGCTCCGAAATTTTCAAATAGGACTCGTTATTTTTTGTTGCTAGTGGGAAACTCATTTTCGGAATTACTTCCTTCTTTCTGGGAATTAATTATTGGGCTTAGCAAAGTTTCAAGGTTGAAAACAATATCTGTTCATCTTTCACAGGCTTAACTTTTTCTAACCGCTTGTTCAGAACTTCTAAAAATAAAACTTTTTGTTGGAAACACAGGTCAATAAGCGCAGGAAAAAAATAAGTAAGGGCGATTTTTATAATAATCCTAATGAGACGGATGTGGGTGTTTTTCTAATCTAAAGCGAAAATACACGAATAGTTGCGAGTATTTCTCATTTAACCTCTTCAGTTACAAAAAAACATTATGTTCCACCTCAAAGAAAATTTTAATGACCGGCAAATTGAACTCAATCATTATGGTACTACGAAGACGAATTTGCGAACCGGTTTGTGTTATCCTGTGCACCATTGGGGGTGAGGGCTCACGTTGCGCCTCACATACATCCACAAATTCTTGATGAGACAAGTATGCTCTAAAGATTATTTTTTTCGGGTGCTTTACCCTCTGAGCAATTCGAGATTTCCGATTAGTGTAGAGCTGTTTTTACTCCATAACATACCTAATAACTAAATACCATCTATTTTGGTTGAAAGAATCTATGGAGTTTTTTAGTCTCCATTCTGTCGTACTACCTTTTCCCAGAATGGAACCTCTCGAACGATTCTATTGCTCTTTTTCTAACAATGGAATCCTTTGGAACGATTCTATTGTTCCTTTTCTAACAATGTAATGCTTTGTATGGAAACTTTTGGAACGATTCTATTGCTCCTTTACTTACAATGGAATCCTTTGGGTCGATTCTGTTGCTTCTTTCTTTACAATGGAATCCTTTGGAACGATTCTGGCGCTAATTTTCTAGCAATGGAATCCTTTGGAGGAATTCTGTAGCTCCTTTTCTAACAATGGAATCCTTTGGAGTGATTCTGATGCTCCTTTTCTAACAATGGAATCCTTTGGAGCGATTCTGTAGCTCCTTTTCTAACAATGAAATCCTTTGAATGATTCTATTGTTCCTTTTCTAACAATGTAATGCTTTGCATGGAAACTTTTGGAACGATTCTATTGCTCCTGTACTTACAATAGAATCCTTTGAGTCGATTCTGTTGCTTCTTTCTTTACAATGGAATCCTCTGGAACGATTCTGTAGCTCCTTTTCTAACAATGAAATCCTTTGGAGTGATTCTGTTGCTCCTATCCTTTCAATGAAATTCTTTGGAACGATTCTGTTGTTCCTTTCCTTACAATGGAATCCTTGGGAGCTATCCTGTTCACCCATTACGTAAAATATAATTATTTGGAAAGATTCTACTGCCCATTTCTTTATAATAAAGTTCCTTTGGAAGATTATATTGGTCAAGGTCAAAATTGGTTAACCGTATGCAAGGAAGGTTTCAATATTATTTTTTAAGGTATTTTGTGGGACTCAGAAATGATAAAAATATCTTATATTTAGAAAGCACGTCAATAGGTGTTTAACGGTTTATTTTCGCTCACTATTTTAAATTTATTGATACACCCGTTGGAAGCACTCTATTAGAGTACGGTAAAAAGTGGAAAACAAGATCAACACACGCAGAAATCCCTGACTTATCATTCAATACTTATTTTTAGTTGGGCATCAGAACTCAAATAACGAGACACCTTTCAGAACTGCCGCATCTCACTTGAAATGTGAGGATAAGCTTATCACTTCGTGTTGAAAAAAAAGCGCTATCTTATCACCGAAAAGCGCCTGTTAAGTTGGATCAATTTTATCCCAAGAAGTAGATTTCAAGACACAAGGTGTGACAAATATACAGAACAAACACTTCCTCAGTTTCGCGTTATAACTTCATCTTATTTTCTTGCAGAAACGGATCCGTTGAAAAGGAAGCATTTATTCATAGTTACTACATTCAGGATTTCTTCTTTCTTATATTACCTTAGTTGGCGTTTTATGGCGCAAAAGCCTCTGTGCAGAACACGAGGCGAAAGAAAACAAATTCATTCAACACTCCGATGTTTTGAAAAACAAATGTGCTCCATTTAAAAAAAAAACATTTCGCAGGAATACACATTGATGGTCTAGTGCAGATTTCCTGAAATATAAGTAGAAAACGTTGCTATTGAAAGGAACTTCAAAGAAGTACGATCTATAGATCAACTAGTAGTCACGTGATTGTTACACGTTTGTATGGTTGACCGATTTGACATCTTATGTTGTTGTTGTTGTTTCTAATGCCTACACTGGCAGACCAGAGGAGTGCCAGGCCCGTAGAAGACGGCAAGAGGCGAGGGGGTGCGCCTTCCATGTTATTGAGCCCCATTGGGAGGAAGTCCGACTTTGCTCGGCATACATGACACATCCGTTTTACAGGAAGGTCCCTTTCATACATCCATTCACTCACACATATCGTAATTTAGATACCAATCAGAGGCCGATAACCCTCTGATCAGATACCCCCAGAGGTATTGATTTGGTATGGGAACATGGGGGACTTTGTGACCACGACCTATTTAACGTGCCCCAGTCACCATTAGTGAACACGACGGTCTTTAGCCAGGTCGAAGCGCCGATCTCACAATCATCAGAATTGCAGGCTCCGCCGAGGACAGAACCCACAACCCTTCTGATGCGAGCCCGACGCTCTACTGACTGAGCTACCGCGGCTCGCTGGACCCACATTACCCGCTGGACCCACATTGTAAGGCCCGGTGCACACATCCGGCTTTTCAACCTGCGGCGCCGCTGCGGCAACGCAAGTGCGGTCTGAGATACATTAGATCCAATGGAGTAGTGCACACATGCCTCTGGCGCCGCACATCCAACATGCGTGCGATTTGTACCGCAATTCCCCACTGCGCCGCAGCTCGCCGCACATGCGTCTCCGTTCTGATGTGCATTGTTTTCATAAATAAATGGAATATAAACAATTATTAATAAATGGTTGTATTCAGTAATGGCTATTTTGTTTCAAAATCTAGTACACCAAGTGAGCGAAATAAACACGTTTTCTTCGATAGAATATGTATCGCAAATGGCGCGAAATGAGTTCGTGCGTCATTTCACGGTTATGTGTGCATAGTTGGGCTTCGGTGACGCATTGGCGCTGCACGTTGAAAAACCGGATGTGTGCACCGGGCCTAAGTAGACTGCTTAATTAATTTTAAAAAAAATTTACGAAATTATATGCACATCAACAGAGGTTGTAGCACTAAAATAATTGTTTCCATGAATCCGTACAAAATTTTTCCCAAGGCATAAATATCGGCATGCAGTTAGACGAAGAATATTTACCACAAACAGCTTTAACAATAACTAGAACATAAATTCTAAAGATATCGTTCAAAATTTTTCCAACAGCTCTGGTGTCTAAAGAAAAAATAAATAATAGTTAAAACTGTAAGTTATTCTTAATTTTTAGCGTGACTATGCTTTGTTTTGTTTATCGAATAAAATAAACCACGACAGCTGTCTGTATCGCCCATTCTCTACCATACAGGTGACCATCTTATAACACGGTCAAATGGTACCTTGTTATATAAGGAAACCGTGCTATACGAAACATGGGGGTCATACAATTTTGATAGTTGGTGCCGTGTTATATTGAAACCGTGTTATAGGATGGTTCGTGTTTTATAGAAACCGTGTTAGCGAAACTTAGCAATTATATAAAAGTGGAGATTGCGTTCCGTGTTATAAGGAAACTAAAACCGAATTATACGGAGTACTAAAGACATAGAAAAAGTTAACATATTTATTTCTTTTAAATAGTTATATAAGAGATCATTATAGAAGCACATAAGTTAAAAAAATTTTTAACTACAGGTAACCCTTGTATTGTACGGTTAATTGGTACCGTGCTAGAAACTTGCAAGGCCCACAAATTTTAATTATGCGTACTGTGACTATATGGAATAGCGTGTTATAAGAAACTCGTGCTATATAGAAACTTTGTAAACAAAAACTCAGAGGTCATATATATTTGATAATGCGTACTGTGTTATATGGAAACCAGAGGACTGTTATATGGAAACCAAGGATTGTTATATGGAAACCGCATGAAATATATTAAACCGCGTGGACGTGTATAGGGCACACATACAGACAGACAGATAACAGATATATGAACAGACAGGACATATCAACAGACATACAGACAGGACATATGAACAGACAGGACGACAGACCAGGTATATGGACAGGACAGGCTGACCGGACCAGACATACACACAGGACAGACCAGGCATACACACGGGACATACCAGACCAGGACAGACAGACAGATGAACAGATAGACATGACAGATGAACAGATAGACGTGACAGATGAACAGATAGACGTGACAGATGAACAGATAGACGTGACAGATGAACAGATAGACGTGACAGATGAACAGATAGACATGACAGATGAACAGATAGACGTGACAGATGAACAGACAGAACAGATCAGACATACAGACAGGACAGACCAGACATACAGGCAGACCAGACATACAGACAGGACAGACCAGACATACAAACAGGCAGGCAGACCAGACATACAGGCAGACCAGACCAGACATACAGACAGGACAGACCAGGCATACACACGGGACAGACCAGGCATACACACGGGACATACCAGACCAGGACAGACAGACAGATGAACAGATAGACATGACAGATGAACAGATAGACGTGACAGATGAACAGATAGACATGACAGATGAACAGATAGACATGACAGATGAACAGACAGAACAGATCAGACATACAGACAGGACAGACCAGACATACAGGCAGACCAGACCAGACATACAGACAGAACAGACCAGACATACAAACAGGCAGGCAGACCAGACATACAGACAGGATAGACCAGGCATACAAACGGTACATACCAGACCAGGACAGACAGACAGATGAACAGATAGACATGACAGATGAACAGATAGACGTGACAGATGAACAGATAGACGTGATAGATGAACAGATAGACATGACAGATGAACAGATAGACATGACAGATGAACAGACAGAACAGATCAGACATACAGACAGGACAGACCAGACATACAGGACATACCAGGACAGTCAAGAAAGACAGACAGAACAGAACCTATGCGTGTTATATGAGGGATGCCGCAATTTTAACACCGTGTTATAGAAGTACCGGGCTATACGAGAGTTACATGTATTCTGTCCGTCTAAGTCGTCCGTTAAGACGGCCGCCTAGTTATGTTCGTCGCATCCTGACGTATCACTGCTGTTAAATAACGGCCCCGCTTTCTTAGAAAACCGTAGCTTAAGGCCCGGTGCACACATCCGATTTTTCAACGTGCGGCTCCGCTGCGGCACCGAAGCTCAAAAATGCATGCATAACCGTGAAATGACGCAAGTCCTCATTTCGCGCCATTTGCGATGGATATTCTATCGAAGAAAACGTGTCTATTTCGCTTACTTGGTGTACAAAAAGTATATTTTGAAACAAATGATAGACGAATGACATGAAAAGGTTTGAATTGCATAAAGAGGAATATTATTCATTTCAATAGTTAAGTTTTTAATTTTTCATTTCTGCGTGTTCACAACTAATTTCATGTAATGCTGGTATAAAGAACTTTTTATTACGAAGTATAAGATAGATAAACGATGTATTAAGTATTTTTTAATGGGCAACTTAAAGGGAAGATAATTAAGAAGCTTTTTGCTGAAACAATCCAAATTATACCTAATTTTTTGTTAGATAGGCAAAAAGTACAATTTTTCAGTGAATCGCAGAATATTAATAATTAGTTTATGTTCCAAGCGATACAAAAGAGGTTAAAAATCTAAGATCTAGCGACTTAATTGGCATACTGGTATAAACTACTGAAGACTAGTCAATCTCAAAAGAAGAACTGATAGCGCTATATAAGCTGGCATTTGTAGACTATTTGTCTAAATATTTCTCATAACATTTATCCAACTACAAAGCAGTTTCCGAAATAACTAAATAAGTTTTTTATACGCTTTCAAGATTTTTAAGCACATTTTTACTGTACACACAAACACATTTTTACAGTACACTTATTACAGCCCACAACAAAATCTTAGTCTTTTAACTGGCTAATGCACGTTAACTCTGTTGTGGCCTCAAATGTCCTCACGTTGTAATGGTGTGAAAGTTTGGATAGCGGGGTGCCAGCTCAGGTATTGACCGTCATCTGACCGC
Organism: Metellina segmentata; assembly: GCA_947359465.1. Taxonomy (NCBI): domain Eukaryota; kingdom Metazoa; phylum Arthropoda; class Arachnida; order Araneae; family Tetragnathidae; genus Metellina; species Metellina segmentata. The sequence continues at coordinate 34,894,309 of OX375880.1, read as the reverse complement.
GGTTCAGAATTACGAGGTGTTGTCCTCTGTTCTTTCCCTTCGGGATTATTCCAGGAGCATCATCAATAGCCCGTTGTGTTACTCTAGTATTACGTTAATAAAAAATTTCTTTACCTGGGTGCAGTAAAAATTTTAACGGATTTGAAATCTGCGGAAAATTTTACATCAGACAGATAACTTCAAAATATGATTTTCTTAAATAATTTTTAAATTGCTACTTTTATATTTTTTCTCATACAAATTTGACTTTCGCTATCAGGAAATCACAGATTCCATTTCCTACGCTCAAACGATTCCAAGGGAAGCAAATCAGATAAAAATAATATAAATCTGAAAATAATATCGAGGAGCCGTGCCAGTTCTCATTTCATGGGCACCGGCCTCTATACAAATTCGAAGATTGGAACTTTGCACATCCAGCTCGTCTCAATCTATTGAGAACCGGAGCAGCGAAGGGACGTGCATCATCAGATAAAAATTGCAGAAAATGCCATTATTAGGGTGGGCCGAAAAAAGTTTTTTTTTTGCTATCACATTCTGATAGTGAGGAAAAGTAGTCTCATGCAGTAAAACTAATGTGTGAAAAATTTCATCCCGATTCATTGATATCTTTTGCCTTCCCAAGGGGTTCAAACTCTCCAAAAAATCAAAATTAGGGCGTTTTTTTTTTTATAAAAAAAAAAAATGTTTACTGTGACGGTTCTTTCTTTTGGGCGGATTTAGTAATCATCTTGCCTTGTCGTCAGCCAAGCAGTAAAACGAGTCCATGAGCATATTTCAAATTTATTAACACCACATCTTGATTATTTGCAATACGAATAATGTATACAGCATCATTCAGTCTATCATACACGGTCAGGAATAATCCCCATCGATCTCCAGAGCTAAACAACGCCTCTCGCTTCCTCGCTGGCCTTCGTGCCAATCCTCTTTTTTTCACCCTTCTCCAAACGGGTTCTTTTCCCTTACACGAGGGGGGACCCTAGTGGAGTTCGACTCCGTGTCCATAGGCCCTACCCAAACCTGATGAGGCTACGGGGAACTTCACATTTATAATTACGTTCAAATAGTGCGCAAAAAGTAAGCTAATACATTCAATAAAAACGGTTAAAAAAATTGTTTAGATCAGTACATATCTTCTGCCTCCCCAACGGGAGCCAAATAGCAGAAAGAACTGAAAAAATGACATTTTTGCAAAATATCGACTTTTGCAATTCTGTAAAAACTGGTCAGCGGTTTTTCTGCTATTTGGCCCCCCGTTGAGGAGGCAGAAGATATGTACTGATCTAAATAATTTTTTTATCGTTTTTATTGAATGTATTAGCTTACTTTTGCGCACTATTAGAACAAAATTGTGTGTAAACATTTTTATTTTTTATAAAAAACGCTCTAATTTTGATCTTTTTGGATGGTTTGAACCCCTTGGAGAGGCAAAAGATATCAATAAATCGGGATGAACTTTTTTACACATTAGTTTTACTGCATGAGCCAACTTTTCCGCACCATTAGAATGATGGCAAAAAAAACCCTCTTTTTTCGGTTAACCTAGCCATTATCCTTCAACCCTTCTGTGGGTTTTCAGGAAGCATTTAGCCTAGCCATTATCCTTCAGAGACACTCCCGCACGTACTAACTCACTAGCGTGGTCATACCTCTCCTCTTATCCTCGAGCGAAACAATGCCATTGCAAAACGAGTACCAAACATGTGCTCGTTCGAATATGACATTGTGTCGTTGGACAAAGCAACATTGTCCAACATTCCTGAAATAACAATGATGTTATTCCAGCACAGGCGAGGCGACTGTGACCGGACCTTATAGTTTAAAGGGCAAATGAGGTATCCATAGTGGAATTGGTCATTCCTTTTCAGAACGGCCTTCGCGGAACCCAGAGCGAAGAAACTAGAAAAATATGAGATCGCCAGAGCCGCATACAACTCCGTTTTCAATACCTGTACAATGGTTGAATTCACTGACGGTAGCTTGGGGGCTTGTGACCCGGTTAATGACGTTTTGTGAGGGCTTCATGTTCCAGGACTTGCGCCTCTACATTACGCAAGATATGCGTAAGTGATGTGCTGCGGATCAGCTCGGAGACCCATATGTTTGGTCCTGGACCATAATCGCAATATAGATTTATGGTATCCAAATGTGCAGTTTAAACATTAACTAGCAGTATTAAATTTATAGTGTGGTAGTATTTGAATTATAAGTTTAACACAGCATTTGAATTATGGCCGAACAAAGTATTTAAATTATGTCGAAAGTTTTATTTTTCCAATGGCGGGCACTGGACATTTTCCTTGGCCACTACAAGGCCGAAAGTGATGGTCGACTACTTCCAATGGTGAGCACTAAGGACTTGTCCTTGACCACTACAAAGCCGGAAGTGATGGTCACTTGTAAAGGGGCACGCAGTGGGTAGACCATCATTGCTCCTAACAAAGGACAGTATAATTTACATCCATGCCCTGACCCCGGATTCGAACCAGGAATTTTCCGATCCAGAGGCCAACACCTTGACCGGCTGGTCGGCTTGTGTCGAAATTAGTATGCATAAATTATTCAACGATGGTTTTAACTTTTCAAATGAGCGCGCTCTCATAATACTTTCTATCTTATTCCAGAATATACATTCACGATTTACTTACTTAATTTGTACTTTGTATTTATACGAATACTAGCCACTGCGTGGCTAGTATTAATCTGGTGTAAAATTTTCCGCAGATTTCAAATCCGTTGAAGATATATTCAATTTAAAAATTATTTATTTAAAGAAAATCATATTTTTAGGTAACAATCTAAAGTTCAATTTACGCAGATTTCAAATCCGTTGAAATTTTTACTCTATGTTTAACGATCTAGGAGATAAAAAAAAGAACTAAGTGACTCCAGTTGAAAGATTTATCGTCTGGCTGAAAAATCATTCCTCCGAGCGAAATCAAAGCGGAAATGAAAAATATAATTTTCTTCGAGTTCCCCGTGATGAAAAAAATTTGGCATGCTTCCAAAGGCTGACGGTAAGGTCACGTGGGTAGAAAAGTCTCGATTCGGGTGTTTCTTCTTCCGGAAGAAACGCGCTGGAGAACCCGCTAGAGAATAAAACTATTAAATTTATTTTAAAATGTTCTTGATTGAATTGTAAAATTCGCCGCGACCCAAAAATTGCAAAAAATTCGGACTGCCTGTGTGACGAATCAAATTGCTGTAAGTGACATAGAATCGTCAGTATTTTGCGGTAAGAAACAGACAAACAAACACTTCTTTTTATAATAGTAGATATGTTATTACTATGAAAAAACATAAGGAAATATTAGGATGATATTAACAACCTTATAAATCCAGATATACAATTACTCTCCAAGACACTTTAATCTTGGTAAACACCGAGAAAATACCAGATTTAAATGATATTCTTATAGTCCGCAACACAGATGGCGTTCAGTTTTCTGACTGTCAAAGGTTGCTGACAGTTTGGCCAAATCCAGAATATCCACATAATTTTATCTTATGATCATTTAAATTGAGATATTCAGAGATAAATACTTCTGATTTATAAAATTTGATTACAAAATTGAAGGACTGGTAAAGAGCTCCATCAGCAAACTAAGGAAAAAATTAGTAATGAACTGTCAAAACATTTTATTTTACGATCCACAATACCATGAAAGCTATGTCGTAAAGAATCGTGAATATCGGAGGAATGTTTAAAGTACGAATCACGTCTCTCTGCCAAAACTAACTTTATAGAACTTTTTGATGAAATGCTATTCTTCTGAATAAATTTCGAACCAGGTTATGAAACTATTTTGTTCCAGGACCACGAACAGTCGTTGAAAGCGTCACCATCTTATTAGCTACTTGTAGTTCCTGCACGGCATTGCCCGTGACAAAGTTATGCTTTTAAAAGTCATCTTAACTGATTCCGACAAAACCAAATTAAACTGTAATAAACAAACAATTGCAGAAATGATAAAAATTAAATATCGCTATATTTTCAAAATGTCTTAAAGCTAAAAAAAAAAATGAAGCAATACTACCTGAAAAGAGCGACTGCATATGAAAGGGGAAAAAATAAAACCAATGAAATCAAAGGAGTATTCCGATTTCAGCAACTCTGAATATTTATTCTCCAGTAGCATTCAATGACATCTTAGGAAACTTGGCGATCGTCCAAAAAAAATGAAGAAACGCGAGGGAAAAAAAAAAAAAAATCTCCGCAAAAGAAAAACTCTCGGAAAAAAACTAATAAATTAACAAAAAAATATTCGCGATGTAAATTTTAAAATTTGGACTTCGAGGGGGCATTCAGTCACCTTTATGACTACCTGTGTGCCAAATTTCATGATTGCAAGTGCTATGATTTCATGATTCGTTTGGACACCTCCCACATAGACACACAAACACTTCCTTTTATAATAGCAGAGACTAACAAAATTACCCGACCTTAATCTGTGTCCTGTGGAAAGTAGTAAGTTCAAAAAAAATAATAATAAGTGAACTGTGTGACTAAAACTTGTTTATTCAAATTATATTTACATTAGCAGAGGTCATGACTCTAAAATAATGATTTTATGGGTCCGAGCAAAATTTGCACTAGGGCATCAAGTTAAATCGGCATACAGCTAATCGACGAATTCTCAGCACGAATAGTTGTGAGAAAATAACAAGAACGCAAATTCTAAAGATATTTATTTTTTGATATTACCACAGCGTCTAAATAATAAAAACAAAAAGAAGAAAAAACTACAAACGATTCTTAATTCTTCGCGAGCCAAGATATCACTGCCCCCGCAAAGGACAATTAGGCATTCGCGCAAACAATAATTATTCGGTCAAACCACCATTGTTTAAATTGATTACCTTGTGCATTGAAAAGTGAACAATCACCTTTAACTTCGTTGATGAATGTCAACATCATGAAGTCCCATGAAAATAACTTTTTAACACCGTTTCGACATTTTTATATTTTTTACAACTTACTTTGGATGCATCGTATCATTCATTTGGCATGCATCGCACCCATGTTTATGACAAAACTGCGAAAGGTGACTACTGCAAAGGCAATTTTTGTGTTTTTTGGGGGTAGAGGAAGAATTATGAATTATTTTCCGTAACTCAAAAAATTTTCGTAACCTTTTTTTGCTTCTTCCCAATGGCTAAATTTCCGTAACTTAATTCGTACAAAACAAGTTTCTATGGCTAATACTCATATTCCCTCATAGTACTTTTAACATAGTTTTTCTATTATAATAAGGGAAGGTAGGTAGGTATTTTAATTACCGTCGCACTGGAGCAACACAATGGGCTATTGGCGACGTTCCAGTATCAAACTCGAAGGGAAAGATTCTAGGATATCAAGTATTTTTGAACCAAGGTCATATGACGAAGTCACACCTCAGCTGACACCCCACTCTCCAAACTTCCTCAGCACGCCAGCGTGAGAACATTTCATGCCACGACAGATTTAACGTGCACCGCTCCCTTTGTACACAACGGTCTTTGATTGGATTCAAACTGGTTGTTTATACGTTACTCTTCAAACAGGGCTTAAGCGGCCACCATCCCTAAGGGAGGAATGACAAATTATTTTTACGAAAATATGTCTTCATTATTTAAACACCCGGCAAAAGGCAAGATATTAAATAAATAAAAATTCATAACGGGCATTTATTTAAAGATAAAAGAGAACGTTATATCAAAGGTAATTTTTAAAAAATTTCAACCAATCGCCTAATGCCTAAAAATAAAATAAAATTAAGTTACAAAGTAATGTTTATAGTGTTCAAAAAAAAAGTTTAAATTTGCGCAAGGGGATTTCCTTTCTGGTTTATTGCTATTTCCATAGCAACAAAATGAAAAATAATTGTTATTTGAAAATAAAACATTCCTTTCCTCTCTCCCTAAAGTCCGAAATTGTGCAAGATTCAGTTAAAACCAATTCCCTAAGTGCGCTTTGAGGAGAGACAGATAAAAAAATCTGCCCCTCTCTCTCTCTCTCTCTCTCTCTCTCTCTTTAACATTGAATGAAATTACAGGAGTTTTCTCAGAAATTCAAATGGCTATAAGCATTGCTACATTTAAAGTTGTGATTCCTGGAATATAAAATGAAGTATCATGGTAAAAGCTTAATCGCATTACATTTCAGAAAAAACTCTCTTCAATTTCAAAAACCTTTCAAAGAAACCCTATCATTTTCCATTAAGATCTCTCTCTTTCAATGAGAAAGTTCTTAGAATTCGTTCGAAGCATTGCAATCTCCTCCCCCTGCTCTCCGAGTCAAAGTATAATCACCTGCCCTTCGAGAAATAAGAATATCCAAGTAAATCCTAAACACAATAGTCAAGTGTTTTTATTTTTCCTCGTTTCCTTTTTACAAAATTGCACACACACTGCAGGGCAAACATGTCAAAATTTTAATAAACGTCGCACTGATACAATAGCTTATTGGATACGATCCGTGATCATGCCTAAATGGAAAGATGCGAGGACACCACCACGTAATTTTGAACCACGGTCAGAGGACGAGGTCAACACCTGAATTGATGCCCCTCTCCAAACTTCCACGTCATTGGAAGTGGTTCAAAATTACGTGGTGTTCTCGGATCTTTCTCTTCGCGCCGGACAGTCGCCAGTAGCCCATTGTATTGATCCAATGCGACGTTAATTAAAATACCTACCAAATTTCCACAACGTGAAGACATTTGATGGCAAGATAGAGCCGACCAACCGGTATAATGGTTAAGGTGTTAGCCTCTAGATCGGAAGGTTCCTGGTTCGAATCCGGGTCCTGGCATGGATATTTGTTAGCGTATGGTGTAGGTGCACCTTAAATCTGTCGTGGTCAAAAGTCCTCACGTTGGGTTGGCGTGGAAGTTAGGAGAGTGGGGTTCCAGCTCAGGTGTTGCTTCGTCATCTGACCGTGGTTCAAAATTACGAGGTGGTGTCCTCGGATCTTTCTCTTAAGGGACTGATCCCGGACCGTCGTCAATATCCCGTTGTGTTGCTCTAGTAGTTTTTATTCCAAACCAGTAAAGTTATTTTTAGAAATGTAAATGGTATTCCATAATACCCTCCTCTCCTCAACACTTGAGTAATGCCTTCTTCGTTGCTACTGACGCTATGGTAGAACGATCACCGAGGCTTTCCAGTATATTTAAAACAAGCTATACCGAATGTATTATCTGTACATTGTGTCAGTCATCGACAACATATAGTCGCCAAAAATCTTAGTGAACGCTTGCATGGCTTACTAGATTATAACATTAGAGTAGATAATAGAAATTAAAGGAATACCTTAAATTATAAATTATCTGCTTAATTTGTAAAGGGATGAAGTTTATAATCGTTTACTACGTAACACGGAAGTACGTTGGTCAAATCTAAATTGTATGTTTGTATCGATTTTATGCACTCTTTGATTTAGTGTTGGAATTCCTGGAAAGTAAAGACATTGATCTGTGGCTAAACTTAATTCCAAAAATGGCACAAATTTGACTGACTTTTTTGCCAAATTACACGAAACCAATTTGAAGCTTCAAAGTGATAGCTCAATTTTAATCAAAACTAATGAATGTCAGTAATTAGCCCCCGATGAATACTACGCAATCTTATTTAGTTCACTTTCCGAAATATAGGGGAAGACGGGGTACAATGAAACATTACTTCTAAAATCAGTAAAATTTGTCACAGAAAGTTGCAATTTATATATATGTTATGCAACTATATGTTCCAATTACTGATGTGATTTGGATACATTCGCACTTTTACAACATTAGCAATATAAGATAATTGGTTTTTCACCATTGAAAGTAAGTTTCTTTACTAAAAGTAATATTGTTTCTTTTTCCTCGTTGTTATATGTAATAATTATTTTTTCTATACATTTTGTTATCTTTGAGTTGTTGTCTTCATACCTCCAAAACCAAAATTAAAAAAAATTAATATTAGAAGTTTGAAAATACTTTTTATTTAGTAACCTCAGTACGGGGTACAATGAAACACTTGCAGACGGGGTACAATGAAACATGTTTCATTGTGTCCCGGGTGAATGCATTTACTTGAAATAATATATCAATGGTAAATATAATATCACCGATATAAAATAACATATTACTGGTTGTCACTAATATAAATAAAACACTTTTACTAAGGAAATGGCAACACCTAACATTAATAGGAAAAGGCAACACCAAATCAAAACAGTAATTTTGAAAGCATGCAAAATTAAACTTTTTTTTTCTTAAAAAAATAAAAGATTTCAATGGTAAGTTAGTTTTATTACATTCAAAAACATTTAAGAATAGTTTATTTATTTCATGGTCCTAAACTGCACTTACTATAGTTCACAATCCTCCTAACGTTCTCAGTCAAAGGGTCCAAAAACAAATAGGTCAATTAACTTCTGGTGAAAGGGGTGTTCTTGTTACTATGTGTGGATTTATTAATGCTTCTGGAAATTCTATACCCCATTATTTAGTATTTCCTTGAGAAATTTCAAGATTTGCATGTTGAATGGAGCTCTACGTGGTACTGCGGGTGATGCAAGAAAATCGGGATGGATGATTGGAGATATTTTTGTTAATGTTCTAACATATTTCCAGGCACATGCACGTTGTTCGAAAGAAAATCTAGCTGTACTAATAATGGACAATCATGAATCACATATTACGATTTCCAGTTTAAATTTTACGAAAGATAACGGAATTGTTGCAATCCTGCCCCCACATACTAGTAGCAAATTGCAGCCTTTAGACAAAACTGTGTTCAAGTCACTTAAACATTTCTTCAATCTAGCTAAAAATGACTTGATGCTGTGTAATCCAGGTCGTACAATCTCTATTAATGAGATATCTTCTCTGTTTGGCACTGCTTATTGTAAGTCTTTCACTCCACAAAATATTACAAAAGGTTTTTCAGCGACTGAAATATGGCCTTTCAATAGAGAAATGTTTTGTGAAGAAGATTACTTGTGTTCGTATGTGTCAGATTGAAGAGCTGACTAATGAAACTGAAGACCAGACAGACAAAACCCAATGAATCAGAAGTCAAGTGGTGGATCTTGCCATTAGTAGATCAGAATCACCTACTGCAGGTTGTTCAGCAACTGTTCATACACCATGCACTAGCTCTAAACCTGTGAGTAAATACATTTCTCCTATAGAGATAAAACCTTACCCCAAAGCTGATTCAAGAAAAGAAGTAAGAATAGGAAAACAGAAAAAAAAGTTTTATTCTAACCTCGCCAGTACAAAATGCTCTTGTAAGCAATTAGAAAGTAAAAAGAGGAAAAAAACTATGAAGGTATTGTTTTCAAAACAAACTACCTCCAACAGACTTTGAAGATGACGATGATCCAGATTATTTTCCAGCTCCAGCTGATAACCAAAGAATGATATATCCACACATGATATGTGTGACACAAGCAGTATCTGTATAAATGATTATGTTGAATGAAATATATAAAATGAAACTGTAGAAATCATAAATTTAAATGAAGTCGAATGTGACTAAAATAAACTTTATATGGTGAAAATTGTGTGTGTGTGCGCTTGCATCATTTGGAGTGTTTCATTGTACCCCAGTATGAGTTTCATTGTACCCCGGCATATGGGGTACAATGAAACACTGTGAGACATTTACTTTTTGTTATTTTCCAAACATAAAGATTTTGTTTAGAACCTAATAAAAATTTATTTAGATGGGGAAAATACATACTACTTTTCAACAATGAGGAGAAGGGAATTGCTTCACAATCCATCCCCATTCGGATCACTGCTGGATTGATCCTGGACCTCTAGTACGACGTCAATTGAAGGTCACCTTTCCTTCCCATTGCGATATTTATCGCAATGGAAGGAAAAGAATGGAATATCGAGTAACGGAAAATTGTCTAGTTTTCTTAAGAGATTAGCGGATCCGTATATAAGCCGACTCCAGTACTTAAGCTTTAGAAAACGTTCCAAAAATGATCGGCTTACACCCGGAAATATAGTGCAAATAAAAACAAATGTTTTTTTTTTTTTTTTTTTAATGTCAAGAAAAAACTTCTCCTTTCCACATAAATAGGAAATATTTTAGCATAACATATTGTTAAAATTCAGAGGAAATCCCATAATATTTAATCTTTTAACTGATTCGTGTTTGTTGTAATAGTATTTTTTAAGATTTTCATATTCGACTGTTGCTATGGAAACGGCGGCCGAATTTGCCGTTCATTGCAAATTTCTAGCACGTGCTCTCAAATTTTAAAGAATGAATTAATTGAAAAATATAACTGGGTTTATCGTCTGCGCGTGCTCCAAATTCATTAGCCCGTTGAGCTACAAGACTCGCTATCTACCAATCACAAAGCGAATAAACCTGAAATTTTTTCTTTTATAATAGATAGACAAAACTTTTGGAGAGAAGAGCTGTTTCTCTCTGAGAAGCTCTGTTTGCAAATCTTAAAATTGCAAAAACGAGATGCAGATTTTCTTGCTTATTGTAACGTCTCTTCACTCTGATCTAAGTCAAAGATTTTATGACATTCTTCACTTGGTTATCCCCGATTGGGCGTTGGACCCTTTTGCCAGTAGACCCACAAACTCGGATGAATCCATACTAATACAGGAGCAATTTATTGAATTATCCACTAACGAGGAGCTGAAACCAATGTTTGAACAAGGGTACCACACAAATTTTGGTTACAGAAGCAGATACCTATTTTATATCCTGCTTTATGGGTCACTGTACCTGAAACTTAAGATTGTTTTCACGTTTTCCTATTTAGTAGAACGTGGATTTAGTGCACTTATGAGTTTTCAGGAAAAAAAGAAACCGACTGGAAATTAGTGCTCGTGGAGACTTACGAATGTTACTCACAAACATAGAGCCAAACATAAATAGTCTCACCCATCATCCGTTCAGGTTCCCCCATCTCATTGAAAAAAATCACATTATGTGTTTTTGTATTTTAAAACAATAGTTATAATTTCAATAAATACTACTTTAAACATAAAATGCTTCACAAACATTTTATCTTTACGTCACCATTTACCATACAAGACATCAAAGATAAATTAGTAATTTTTCTATTACGCAGTTATGTAGTTATTTCACTTGTTGGTTCATAGTCAGGTTTTTGCTATAATACCGTGGGTGTAGTAAGTTTGGGACCCAACGGGCTATTGACGATGGTCCGGGATCAATCCCCTAAGACAGTGTTTCCCAAACTTTTGACATATGTGTACCCTTTCTATAATTTTCGTAACGCTAAGTACCCCTCGTCAAAAAAATGGATGTATTTTAATAACAATCAAAATGGTTTTTCTTCTTGTTTTGTAATAAAAGAGAAATAAAATTATTCATAATAAAATATAAATAAAAGTTATATTATAAATAACATTTATTTGGATCAATGAGAAGGATGAAATTGTTTGTGCTGAGATAACAGATCATCATAATTTGGTTCCTTGGTTGTTCATTTTAATCTGAGATGTGGTTCCTAGTCCAATAGTCTGTTCCTTTTTTTCGACTTAATGTCTACAAATGTCTTAAAAGCAACTTCACATAAATATAAAATTGGAAAAGGCAAGATGTATTTTAGAAATTTTTTGTTAAAACCGGATACACAAGTTGCATTTGTAACCAGAATGATGAAAAAGTACTCTCCTTATGGTTTTTTTTTTCAAGAATCCGTCTGTAGCCAATTCCAACAATTGCAATTCTTCCGCATGCGACACATCTTCTGGCATGGATGTTGTGTTAATGTTAAACGGATATCTTATTCATTCAATATTTTTGGTTAAATCAGGGAAATAGTTTTTTAAGCCCACTTGCAAACTCTTCAAATGCTCTGTTATGCATTTCAGAGTATCAGCATCCATTTTAGTAGTCGAACTTGTTATAAACTCATGAAGAGAGGGAAACGAGTCTACGTTTCCATTACCAACTCTCTTTTGCCATAACTTTAGTTATGCGATAGCAGCGTTCACTTTATCTTGAACGTGAAACAATAAAATTTCTTTGCCTTGTAACATACCTTTATATGTGTAACGCATTCGGGCGCAATGTTCCTGAGAGATCAGAATGACGCTAACAGCTGTCCACGAAGCGCGCGAATAAAATTAAAAGGTTGGGTTCAAACATCCGGTAAAGATAAGAGACTACTAGAATAAGCAGATTTCTACCCTTTCTACGAGAAGAGTGGGGAACGGTTGCGCCCGACGGAGGGTTAACGAAGTAAGTTGTTTCTGTAACGAAGTATGGTATATTTCAGCCGTGTCACTCCGGACCATCTCACGCCTCACAAGACTGTCTTGACTAGAAGCGGCTCAATCCCATGATAGTACTTTACGCAAGTCCAACTTGATTGGCTAGTTTCACGGGCTTGGCTTCACTTGGATATCTTGCCAATCTGATTGTTGCAGTAACCATTTGATTTTGAATATGCGCGTTGTTTCGTAGAATTACAAATACAATACATACACTAGCGCCTCAGCGTACAGCGTAAGTGTCCGACAAGTTGACTCTGATTTGCTCCTCATATATATGTTGTATGGTTGTTGTTAGTAGTATTTCTTGCCAACTTATATTAAGGGTACTTATACTTTAAAGAGCATCATTTCGGGAAGCAACGATGGCCTAATGGCTAAAGTCACTTACCTTCAGATTAGCAGAGGGTGACTTCCCGAGTTCAAACCTAGCTGGCGGAATAATTTTTAGATCCTCCAAATTATTTTTAAAAAATTCCAATTTAATTCCTTTTCATTCTAATTTACTTTTCCTAATTTTTAATACCCTTTTTATATATTTTCCAAGCTTCCGTTGATTTTACATAAATAATCTAAGAACCACTCCTGAACTCACTACCAGCTGATATTTTCCCGCCCCCTCTGCCGTCCCCTTTGCTTTAGGATGATGGTGTCGTATCCACCCCATGGCTTAGGACCATTCTGAGGTAACAAAAAGCATACATAAAACACTAACTTATATAATTATTAACTTATATAATAAAAGGATACAATTTTCGGCTCCCACCTCTACCCACCCATAGCCATGGATCTGAAAAGAAAAGAAGAAAGCAGAAAGGAAGAGATAAATCGCCAACAACTATAAACCTTGATGACATACGTATCTAGGTCATGTGATCCGATTAGCCAATCAAGTTGGACTTGCGTAAAGTACTATCATGGGATTGAGGCGCCTGTGTCTTGACTTGACTCATGAGAACGTAGAATTAGGCGCAGCTAAGCACAGTGCAGTGCATATCCCCACCAAACTCCGGTGCAACGCGTACCTTCACCAAACTCTTCTCGTACCCCTGGGGATACGCGTACCACACTTTGGGAAACTTTGTCCTAAGGGAAAGATTCGAGTATGAACTACGGTGAGATGACGAGACTGACGTTGAAAAATTCATTCAATGAGTACTAAAGATATACACATTTCATGAAAATATTTTCAGTAGTTTGCATATTGTGAAATGCGAGCACCTTCGATAAGAAACACGAAATACTAATTTTGCTTTAAAATTATCCAAAACGAAAATGGGCTTGAAATGGGGCGAAAATATTCAATGTAAATACTCTCTTTATGAATATAGATTATGTTTTCGTGTTAGTGAATCGCTATTCTGTTTGAAACACGATATTTGTAACACGATGGCTAACAAAGCCGATTGGCACTTATACGACATTTCGGATCATAAACCCGAAGTCCCGGTCGACTCTATTATGCGCTTAAATTAGATTTTGAAAGATCGTGTTTAGTAAACATCAGATAAAAAAAAGTAACGTTCTCTTCTTAACTGTATTGAAATTTTGAAACTTTTTCTTGTTAAACAGGTGACACTAACAACTGATGACGTCACGGAAAGTTACCATCGCAACAGTTGCACGTCCTTCATATATGTCATGCTTTTTAGTTTTTATTGCAAATCTGTTCCAGATTGTTCAATTTTTGAGACATCCGGTTGTTATTTTTGGCTTTAATAGTTAAACCCATTTTGTTAAGGATTAAGTTAACAAAACGTTTTATGGTAAAAGCTGAAAAGGAATTTCCTATCAGACGTCTGGTGTATTTTTTGTGATCCAAATCTGGTCCGTACATATTTCGTACTAAAAATTATGGTACAGCTACACTCTGCGTTTATGAGCGGTGGCAACGACCTTGGCGATATTTTTTTTTGGCGCACTTGTAGTAGCAAGTTACGGTAGATTAAGGCAACCCATCTGTCTTTATGGTTGAAAGAAAAACAGTTTTGAAATAATTCTTTCCTTGGCAACTTTAGAAGTGCGCCAAAAAAAATCGCCAAGGCCGGTGCCACCGCTTATAAACGTAGTCTGTAGCTGTACCAAGATTATTTTGAAAATTCTTGAATAGTAGTACAACAAAGAAATGTATAGAAAAACTATTCAGAGCGAGTAGTTTAATTAACGTCACACTGGTGCAACACAGCGGGCTACTGGCGATCCGGATTTGTAATTGGTAATTTTTAATTAACGTCGTAATAGCGCAACACGACGGGCTATAATGCACACATTAAAGTTTCCTTGATACAGAATAGTATATAGACAGACACAGATATAGTACACCCAGGGAGGAATTTACCTGACAGGAATCGAACTTGTGTCCTCTACAACTCAGTAGACAACCCACTGATCCATGAGAGCACTGTAGCCCTGTTGGAAGAATAACGGATTATGGTATGATGTTTTTAATTAACGTAGTACTTGAGCAACACAGCATGCTATTGACGACAGTCCGGGATCAATTCCCAAGAGAACAACACCAAGTAATTTTGAACCACGGTCAAATAGTAACGGATTGTCAACCGAAGTGCCCAACGAATCCATCGAAGGTCGTGTACAAAAAGGGCTGGTGTACGTTAACTCTATCTGGCCTCAAATGTCCTCACGTTTTCATGGTGTGGGAATTTGAAGAGTGGTGTTCCAGCTCAGGTGCGACTGACGGTGGCTCAGAATTAAGAAGTGTTATCCTCGCATTTTTGCCTTCGGGTTTGATCCCCGATTGGATTGGATGTTAGGGTTTTATGGCGCGAGGTCCAAAAGAGGACAATCTGAGCCAAGGGTTGGATTCCAGACCGTTGTCAATAGCCCGTTGCGTTACTCAAGTGCTACGTTAATTAAAATAACTACCAACCGCAAGTTTAGGCAAGTCATACCACAACTCTAAAGAGATAATTCTTGCCACTTCTTCGGGATTTAAAAGGATGGCTCTAATGGCTATGGAATTACCTAAAATCATTAGCAATTTTGCTTGAAGTATCTCCCGACGAACTGAAGCATTCCCTGATGAAGAAACATGAATTATGGCTTGTAATTTTCACGGCCCATTGGTAAACTTCCCCAACAAACTTCCTGCATCTCCAAGATACAATGAAAATTTCAACTTCTCGGGGGGATAAACACATATCTTTTATAAGTGCTTCGTTCCTCTCAAGTTATTGCGTACCATAACGCTAACAAACTTAAAATTGCAGCTTAACGTCGCATATAAGTTCCTTTCGGTTTAGTGCCACTTTTATCCAGCACTAGCTGAATAACTTGGCGTTGCTTGGGTAGAAATGATTAAATGTTAATTGAAAAGAGGATTAGAATAATCACTTATTTTACATAGAACAATGCAATGATTTAAGGGTACAGCTGCTACACTTTACGTTTGTGAGCACTGGCAACGACCTTGGCGATTTTTTGGCGAACTTCTAAAGTCGCCAAAGTAAACATTATTTAAAAAATATTTTTCTTTTTACAACTGAAAATGAAAACTTGGAGACACATTTGAGAACGTTTTGAAAAGTATATTTTTAAAAAACTTTCGCAAAAAGTAGTAAGCTTAAACACATTTGTGAACCAGCAGAAAAACTAAGTTGCTAATGTTGGGCAAGAATACCTGAAACTTATCAATTACACTAAATAAAGTAGGCTGTTGTTTGAAAAGAAAAAGATTTTTAAAAGAAAAAAAGCAAGAAATAATGCAACCCGATACATCAGAACTGTTCCGAGAAAAAAAAAATTAATAAACAAGAATATTCCACAAATGGCGAAAAACAATACATGTCGGAACTCTGCATTGAAAAAAATATTACAGTAAAATAAAAAATTCCACTACTGTAGAAATACAGATAAATAAACCAATGGTATCAAAGAAAAAAACTTAAATGGACCAATGCAATCAAAGGATATTTTAAAATCAAAATAACCAATGGAAGCAAAGAAAAAATTTCAAACAAACCAATGAAATCAAACGACTTTTACAGATTTTGGAAGAATTTTCTAGAATATTCAAAATGAAAATTGAATGTTACCGATTGCCGAGGTTGCCATGAAAATCACAATAACCATAAAGACTTATGGGTTGCCGTAATCTACCACAACTCGCTACTAGAAGCGCACCAAAAAATCGCCAAGACAGCTGCCACCGCTCATAAACGTAGAGTGTAGCTGTACCGACTTAAGTTGTACGGAAACTTAGTTTTAACATCAATCATTTAAATTATACGGAAACTTATTTTTAACGTCAATCATTTAAGTTGCACGGAAAATACTTTTTAACTTTTTCATAGCTTCTACAATTTACTTCAGATGCTAATATATACATTTAATTCCTGAATAATATGTTGCAATATGCAAAAGGCGAAGATATATATACAAACAGAAACAAAATTCCGATGAAAAATATACAGGGTGTCCCAAAAAGATCAGTACAACTTCAAATTTTTTTTTTTTTTTAAATAGGCCTACAGCAAAACTACTTACAATAATAGATAGAATAACTCAAAAAAATTGTTTTTTCTACTACCTTAGTAAATTTTTACACGAGTTCCTTTCGTAGCACGAAGAATATCAAGGCAATATTCTAATTCAATCCACGAACGTTTCAGCAATAGTAGTTACAGCTGTTTGGATCTTTTTTGTTTCAATTCCACGACACTGTTAACTTTTGGTTCGGCACACAGCATCTTTTACACAACCCCAAAATAAAACGTCGAGTAGGGTAATATCAGAAGACCGGGGCGGCCATGCTATGGGGCCATGCTATGGGGCCATCAACTCGACACATTGAGCTTTCTTCACGGGATCCGCTATTTTGAATAACTGAATTCTTCAATAATCGTTTGCGTGTTGTGCAGCGCTATCTATAATCAGAAACATACTGTAGAAAAAACTTTTTGAGTTATTCTATCTATTGTTGTAACTACTTTTGCTGCAGGCCTATTCTTTTTTTTAAACAAATTTTTGAAGTTGTACTGATGCTTTTGGGACACCTTGTAGAGTTCTGAAAAACGAAAGATGTGCAAAGTGTCAAATTTCGATTTCATGAGTGAAATAGAGCAATTCCAAAAAAGACAGAAAATTATTGATAAAGACGATAATGATTTATGAAATTTAGTTATGCTTTAAATATGACCGCGACATTTCCCTGTGTTAACTCAAATACATAAATTCTGTAGAACGTGTTTATATTTAATTATAGCAGGAAAACAAACTTAAGATTTTAAAATTGGGGTTTCAAGAGGCACTTGAAGACTACATGTGTGCCAATTTTCATGGTTGTGCTTTAGATTGGTCTGAAGACAGGAAAGTAACAGCCTATGTTTTCGGCAGTGTTCTAAAGTCTAAGTGTACCAAATTTGGTAGGGATTGGTCAAATGGCAGTCAAAAATGTTTGTTTTTTTTGCTCCTCTTCGCTCGAATCGTTTGGCGCAGGAAATGAAATCGTGCAGCTACAAGAGAAAAAACGTTCCCCAACTGTTTGAGACCGCTCTGACGATCGCTATGCAAATTGCAGCTCCGCTAATTTTCATTACGCTCACAAACAACGCTGTCTAGGAAACCAACACCATCTATTTGTGTAAACAATGTTTTCGTGACGTCACCCACAGTTACATCACGGCTGCTAGATAACGGGTCCGCTTTCTTAGGAAACCGAAGCTTAACTCGCTACTATAAGTGCGCAAAAAAAAAAAGTGCAAAGACCGTTGCCATCTCTATAAACGTAGACTGAAGCTGTACCAATTTTTTATGTATATTTACATTTGATTTTGATGTATTGTAGGATAATGTAAGGTCAGGTGTTTAAAGTTCATAGTCAAAATACTTTGTATTTTTTCTCCATTTTTTTTCAATTACTATTGTAAGAGTTCCATTAAGGGTTCCAACCCTTACAATAACAATTACAATATCTGAAGAGAAAAATACAAAATATTTGCCGAGAATGAACCTTTTACCCCATCCTATCCTAAATATTTAAAAATATTGTCGTGTGAATTCTGTAGATCGATACCAATTACGAATCACTACATTTCTTGAGGGAATTGTAAAATCAGGGAAATTTTTGTGACACTATCAGGAAAACATAAAGGAACTTTTTTTCGAGGATTTTGTTGCCACCCTGTCAAAGCACTGTTGTCAATAGCAACGACTCAGGATCAGAGGTAAACGCTACTGACAGGCGGTCGTAAATCCCGAAATATTTATAGTGGTTGTCTCCTTCCCGTCCAGATGGTTTTAAGGGGTGCCAATAATCTGATTGCTGGATCGTTGCCAATAACCCATTGTGTCGTTCCAGTGCTACGTAAATTCACCGTAGCTACCTGTCTTTATCTTATTAAAAATATGTTGAACAGCAAAAATATCCATTTTTTAATTACAGTGACCTTATTTATTCACTACGTCGCTATATTTCAAAAAACAGTTTCAGTTTGGCGTCTCTACTGCACAATATCCCTTAATGTTATTTTTTATCTCATTTTGTTTTCCTTTAAACTTTCGATTGGTCTTGTAGTATACTTAACGTAAACTTTTGTTTTCGTATTTAAAGTAATGCATATATAAAATTTATCAAAATCTGCAAAAACTATGTTCAAATTGAATTTTAAATGTCAGCGATGAGTAATTTTACAGCCTCGCAATCAAAATCTTGAAAAATTACGTCCAAAACCATAAAATATAACACATTAATTACAAATAAATGTCTGAATTAACTTCTGAGAATATTAATACTTTCATAAAAACAGTCCTATTAATCTTTTAAAAAACCTTATTGCCCTACACTGTTATTTTTATTGAAATAATAATTACAAAAAGTATATCATTTTTTAAGAACCGAACAAATTCTAGGTAATAATTTCGTTTATAGTCATTCATGCGCTTGAACTTTTTCTTCAGAAATGCAGAACCAGCTCATTAAAAATCTAGTTTATCAGTTTTTAATTGCGGTAGTTATTATTCGGAATGGAACTTCAGAATTCGTGGATTTAAATATGAAGCTGGGTCAGATTTAAAATGGTCGGGAATCGATGGTGTAAATCGAAAGAACACATTTAGAGAAAATCTCCTACGTTGACGTCAGCAAAATGACTCCGATCTTTTACAATAATTAAATATTAATGGAGTTTTGAGTTAATTGAGGGGGAAAATGGAATCTATATATATAATTCTCTTACGTGGCACGCAAAAAAGACGTTATTTGTTATCGCGTTTTGGCAACATTGTACGATTGTTTGTTTACCACGAAATCGCCTCAATTGAATGTATACCGTTATCGGATGAAATTTTATTGAAAAAAAAAAAAAAAAAAAAGAATATCAGTCGAGCTGTTGCAGTTTAAAATTACAAATCAAAGAAAGCGGAGGATCATTTCAGGGCCATTTAAAAAACGGTCCTTTTCAGGGCCAACAATTATAGTTCAACAAGACGATTGCACTATAACTTTCGACAACAAACTGAATGTGGGTGACTCAAGAGTGCTTTATGGAAATGTACACACAAACAACATGCTGGGTATTCAATTTCCAAAGCAACGCTCACATTTCGAGTCAAAATTTGCACAAAGTTTTCATTTGAATTCGAATTTCAGGGTATTGTATACATATTTTCTGTAATACAGCAAATTTAGATTTGAAAAATATTTTTTTTTGTATATCATATTTTGTAAACAATTCTTTCTGCTAGGACGCACGTCTTCATTGATGCGAGCGAAGCGAGCATAGGTTCGCGTAGCGAACCAATGAGGATTGCCTTGCAATCGTCCGGGGGTTGGCGAGCTTTAGCGAGCAGGGGGCGGGCCCCCTAGTATTGAATATTAAAAGTAATAACAAATATAAAGCCTTGTTGGTTTGCGAGATCGACAAGTTTTTTATGGAATTAAAATGGCGTCAATGGATTTCAACATCGACCAAACAATGGAATAGATGGAGTTCCGTGTTATTTCTTCCAGTTGCTCGGTTTCAAGATGTCACGAGGTTGTGGGTAAAAGCATGAATCCTAAATTATTTATTGGTTAAAGTGACAATCCACACAGTTATCAAAAACACTAGTCTGCTCTTCCATAGCCAATCAGCGGCGTCGATTTGTGATTTACCCTTCAAAGATCTTACGACAGCGACTCCGCCAATGTGGTCTTTCATTTAGAGGTTGGTGCTGTATCCCTTCACCGGCAATGAAACATCCCATACCTAGAAGATCAATATCAGAAAAGAGAACAGTTTGGTAAAATTATTTATAAAAAACAGGACAAAAAGGAGGATACATAAGACCTGCTTTATTAGTGTATAATTGTTAGATATCTGATAATAAGAATAATCTTTGACGAATCATGGTATATTAGCCACTAACTGAAAGAAAATCTACTGACCATATTACGTACGTATTTTGAAAAGGATTTGTAAATGCAAGAACGAATTTATAAATGTGTGGGTGTGGGTGGGTGTGAAAACACGGACCTTTTATTTAAGTATTTTTTACAAAACGTTGCAAAAAATAAGAATCCAATTTTTAAACAACTAGGGGATATTTATCGCATGCGTCGGAGTAACGGAAAATTGACTACTTTTTTTTCGATATTAGCGGATCCGTATATAAGGAGGAAAAAAACTAAGAAAGTATTGTTTTCAAAACAAACTACCTCCTACAGACTCTGACGATGATCCAGATTATTTTCCAGCTCCAGCTGATCACCGAAGTACTAAGAATGAGATATCCACACATAATATGTGTGACACAAGCAGTATCTGTATAAATTATTAGGTATGTTTTAATCAAGGAAATGTATTCTGTTGGAAAAATCATAAATTTAAATGAAGTCGAATGCGACTAAAATAAACTATATAGGGTGAAAATTGCTCGCATCATTTGGAGTGTTTCATTGTACCCCAATATGTGTTTCACTGTACCCCGGCATATGGGGTACAATGAAACACTATGAGACATTTACTTTTTGCTATTTTTCAAGCATAAAGATATTGTTTAGAACCAAATAAAAATTTATTTAGATGGGCAAAATACAGGATTAAAAGAATAAATTAATTATATTTTAGTGCATGCAAAATTGAGGATAGGAAAAAATAATTAGTACATTTTGTTTCATTGTACCCCGTGTTCCCCTACTGTCTGTTAAAGGTTACATGTTTATTTGATGTTGAAGGCTCTTCTTCTGGGCCTTTTCTTTTTCCCAAGGAAACCTTCTAACGACGTATGTTTCGTACTCATTTTTGCTAATTTGTGGATTAAATACATATACACGTACACCAAGCACTGTTAAACATGAGAAAGTACCTGTGAACAGAGAGAAAAGAGCGATACACATCTTCTCTTTATCAAAGCTACAAAGCCACTGCCTCTTGCAGCCGCTCAGCTCCAGACGTCACCTAAAACCGCCCCGATATCACGTTCTTTTGTACATGCGCGGTATATTGGTGCGGCTTTAGGTGACGTCTCTCAGCTCCCGGTTAACCTCTCCTCCACGGAAAGTCGCACAAACTCGAGAGAAATACACCACAGTAAATAAAATGTAAATAATTCAATGTTCCTTGGGCGGCCCGGAGGTTGGGGACCACTGAACTAAAAAACCGCTCAGTACCCATCAAAATACAGAAGGAGATAGAAGGCCATCGGCCTAAGGTTCTCCTGAGCACCCTTTATTTCGACTACTTTGTTTCCACAATTACCACTAAGACATGCGCTCTCTACACCCACGCGCGCAAGTCTATGCCCTTTGCCGGCGTTCCCGGAAGTAAGATTTTAGTCTATTCCCAACATAGGCCAAATATATCTCTGGCGCCATGAATCCCCCAAAACCAACCTCAGTGCTTGTCTAATTAACAAAAGTGATGTATCACTAGTTTGCGCTTCAGTAACCAAAGTCGATTCCCAATCTGACGTGAGACTTATTAGGTCTTGCGCTTCCGAGATCTCATTATTGTTACTCCGGCCATATGTTACAACTCTTTCATTAGATGGCCAGTG
The DNA here is from genome assembly GCA_947359465.1 of Metellina segmentata. Lineage (NCBI taxonomy): Eukaryota > Metazoa > Arthropoda > Arachnida > Araneae > Tetragnathidae > Metellina > Metellina segmentata. Next base: position 34,872,059 of record OX375880.1, on the reverse strand, counting down.
ATTTAAATAACTGAATAACGGAGCCAATGAACAGAAAGGAACGATAGCTATGTTGCAATTGCAACGCCTGTTTCGTGTCCTGTGCTAATTAAAGGATCCACCAGTTCTGTGGAGTGCGTCAGTAGGATGTAACATGCGTATACCTGCTTTATTATTGCAATCATTGAATGCAAATATTTCTCGTGCATTTATCGTTGAACCTAAACTAACTAACACCAACACACACTCCCGTGCCTAGCGTCGTGAGACACTGTACCAGTTTAAATAAGTGTGGTTCGATGAGTAGAGCATGCCACCAAGGTGACATGTCTACCCAGAATGTTACAGCACATTACATTACATTTATACATCCTTACATCTATACAGTATATACATTAAATCATTGTACTAGGTTACATTATAAATATATATATATATATATATATACATCATGCAAGGTGAGAAAAAAGTTCGTTTTTCTTAGGATAATCAAGTCTTGATGATTTTCAATGAATCTCACCATGTTAATAATTTTAACCATCGAGCCCTTGTTGCATGCAATATTCCTGAGCCATGCAATTTTTAGGTTGTCGGCAGGTGTTCTCATATGCCATGAGGCTGTAAGGGGGCAAACTGTGATGTAATGTAGAGGTGTGCCAATTTCACCACATGAGCAGTTTTCGGACTTGATTTTCTTAAACCTCGTTAGGTAGGATGGGAATGGGCCGTGCCCTGTGAAGAAAAGTGTCTCTTCCCTGGTCCAACTTGATGATTTCAGTGACACTTTTGGTAACACATCGTGCACCGTCCTACCTGTTTCTCCTTCGTCCCATTCATTCTGCCATGCATCATGTAGCCAGCTAGTGGTTTCCTTTCAGTAATGGCTCTTGGGCCATTCCACCCCTTCATCTACGCATTCCATTGTTGTTGCCTCTTTTGCTAATCTATCTGCTTCTTCGTTTCCATCGTGACCCGCATAGGCTTTAATCCATCCTAGGCAAATTTCCTTGTTGTTGTATAATTAGTGTTGTATTTTTCGTGCCAGTGGACTAGGCGTCTTGGGGTTTTTAAGTGCCAGGAGACCAGCTCGACTGTCTGACCAGATCTTAACATTTTTGTCTGCTCTTGCTTCTGCTGCTTTTATGGCTGAAAGTATTCCATAAAGCTCCGCCTGGAAAACGGAATTATTGTCCTGCATTCTCGTGGACAGAAAGAGTGCTTGAGAAGGCAATCTCCTCAGATTCTATTATCTTTCGAAATCAACAGTTACACAACGCTGTAACACTCTAAAGGCGGCTTCTCAGATCAAGCCGATATAAAGCAGACATATTCAAGAATTCCTTAATTGGAGATCATAAACTCTTTTCAAGTGATCAACACAATTTCATGTGAGACTTATTAGGTCTTGCGCTTTCAAGATCACTCCGCCCATATGTTACTACTATTTCATTACATGGCTAATGATTTAAATAACTGAATAACAGATCCAATGAGAGAGAGGAAAAGAACTGTCCATAACTAACCCTAGAAGTACTATTACACCACTCTATTTGACATTACATCGGTCATAAAGTTCTGGGCATTTGACATAAATATGACGTTACACTGACATTACGATCTCCAAATTTCAAGTCCCTTGAGTATACTCAAAATTCCATCGACAGGTGGTTTTCAGTTGAACGGCGGCTGGATGGCTGGAATATCCTACAGAGACCATTGAGACCTGAGAGAGCGACGATACGCTCGCTAACCTCTGTCGAACCCTTCTTGTCCCAAAATATATGTAATTTTGCTGTACATACCTGTAAAGCTTTAGGTTGTTAGAATAAATGTTGTAGTGGTGAAGCCCAGAGATCTTGTTCTTACTTATCTATATCTATACACCTTTTTCTATTTTTTCTTATGAAGCTATTCTTTTTTAAGCTTATTATGTTATTTCATCAAAATAAACATGTAATGAACATGTATTAAAGTAAATATACATTTGAAATGAAACAATTCTTCACGAACCAAAAATCTGTTTCACTTATACACGATTTTATACATGTTCACCTTCTCACAATAAACGGCGCATATGGTTGTGTTGTAGCGTTTGGCAATAAATAATTTACCAAAACTTTTGACTAATTAATTTTTATTTACATTTATATACAAAGCTTAAAATCTATCACACTTCGACGTTGTTCAAATCACATTAAATTTCATCCCAGGGTGGGATATCCGAGAAAAATTGTTCAATAAGTGAACTCTTATAGAGGTTCTACCGCAAATAGGTTCCAAGGAAGGGAGCCAGAACAAAACGTTGTTCTCTCGAACTTTTCAAACGATAATCTCCTTTCGAGAGCTTCCAGCCTTTCTAAAAACTCCATCGATGCCAGATGAGAACAGAGCCGCCATCCTTTTCGTCTCCCCGACGCCGCGTCTAGGCTCGATGACACCTGTCTATGGTCATAAGATGTCTTTCTTAGCCTCGCTGAAGGGTCCCATTTTACACTATTTATTACATAGCGGTGCTCAGAGAAATCTATTTTTAGAAGAAGTGTATGAAATGTGTTTCTTCACTTAACCTCGTAATAGGGCCCCTTTTTTGTCCACACTCAACGTGGCAGGATGTTTGTCATCTTGTTCAGTATTAGGCAGACGTCACAGCGCACGACTGGAATATCACTGCTATCACTAGAAATGTTACATCGTCTTCCTCTATTACCGAGTTTTTTTTCTGTGATCTTGTGATATCTGGTCGCTGTTGGGATCAACCCTTCTAGTTGCTGATTCACTACTCTTCCAACCGGGCTACCACGTCCTCATCACTGTTAGGAGAGAACTAAGTTATTAGCCAATTACAAGTATTTCATCTTGAACTAAGGAGCGATCTCTCAAAGAGTATCCATACAATGTTTCTAAGACTGTCCAACACATTAGAAACTCCAAATTCCCACCACAGTATAACAACCCCATTAAAGTGTAAAGAAGCAATCGGAATAAGTAAGCAGCTCTTTAAACAACCAGAATAATGTGTTCCCCTTTTTAACGAAACCACCAAACTGTGCTACATCTCTTCGAGCAGAGATTCAATACGCACTCAATAACATCATTTGATTCACAGGACTTCAACAGCAAACACAGTAAAGACCGAAGATTTATCCGAACTTTTATTTCCAAATTCCAGCTCGGCCAAATTTTCCCTCTGGCAAACAGCCGCCGAGAATTTTTAATAAAACTTCCCAAAAAAACGGGAGAAGACAATTACTTTTTTTTTCTCAATGGGGCTGTGTACGAGCCTCCAGAATTTCAAGTGGGTAGGTTTCTGGGGGATGAGTGTTCGGAGCTGCTTTCGAATGAACGCAGCCCAAGAATGGGAGGGGGGCTTCTGAGGGGGTCGCATTGCTGAAGATCTAATCTTTTTCGTGCTCTCCCCTCAATATTTAATTCCCGAGTTCTAAGTAAAAGAGCCGATTTTTCTTTTACAAATTGCACGGCCCAGAACTGAAAGAAGCAAAATTGAAGAATTCTTCTGCGGTTAATATCTCCAACTGCCTAAAACTACATCCGGAGGATTATTACTTCGCCGTATAGCTTTGTCTGAAAGTCTGTTTTGCAGCGGATTGTTGGCTATTACTGCTTACCATTAAAAGCGATGAGATGCTGAGAAGGTACCGACTTGGAAGAACTTTCGCTTGGAACGCTGGAGGCTTAATTTTCTAAGTGCATAGCTTTGGCATTTCGATGCCTGACAACGCCACGAATTACTTGAACATTCCTGAACAGAACATAGCGCATATTCTCTCTACTTATTCTTTGGTTAGGTTGGTAGGTATTTAGTAACATCAAACTGGAACAACATAACAGGTTATTGGCGACTGTCCGGTTGTACGAGTTATTCGAACGGATCGTTCGGAAATTCACTCATTTTCTGAGGGTTGAGAGTTCGAAGCTCGATACAACTATACACCGTCGGGTATGTGAGGCGGTCAGTTGACGAGGTCAACTTCTGAGCTGTGGCACTCCGGTCTATAAGCTTCCACACCACGCCAACGTGAGGACATTTGAGGCTACGACAGATGTAACGTGCAACAAACCCTCGCGAACACGACGGTCTATGATTGGATCGAGCTTCTAACTCGCAACCCTCCAGTTTCTCATCCGCGACTCTTCCAACCGAGCTACCGAAGCCTTATATTGGAATGATACATTTTATGTAGTAGGTATTTCGATTATCGTCGTACTGGAGCAACACAGCGGGCTATTGACGAAGATCCGGGATCAATCCACAAGGGAAAGATCCAATACATTTTATACACTAACTTACAATAATAGACCGGATAGCTAGATGTGATGGTATAAGGGAAAGATTACATGTTTTAATTGGGGGATGGTCCCCCACGTGCTGCAATTACACCAGCAACCCTTCCGGGCATACTTTAAACAAGGTTTTGATACACAGCTATGGGTATTGGTGTCCATTCCTGCCGCAAGAATGTCCCCAGGTCAGCTGTAGATTTCGGACGTGGTTCCCTGGTCTGTAAGCGTCGTTCTAAGGCCCGGTGCACACATCCGGTTTTTCAACGTGCGGCGCCGCTGCGACAACGCAAGTGCGGTCTGATATACATTAGATCCAATGGAGTAGTGCAGACATGCCTCCGGCGCCGCTGCGGCGACGCACATTCAACTTGCCTGCAATTTGTACCGCAGTTCCCCACAGCGCCGCAGATCGCTGCACATGCGTATCCGTTCTGAAGTACCTTGTTTTCATAAATAAATGGAATGTAAATAATAATTAATATATGGTTGTATCCAGTAACGCTCTGTTTTGTTTCAAAATAGACTTTTTTTACACCAAGTAAGCGAAATAACACATTCGATAGAATATTTATCGCAAATGGCGCGAAATGAGTACTTATGTACACGGTTATTTGTGCATAGTTGGGCTTCGGTGCCGCACGTTGACAAACCGGATGTGTGCACTGGGCCTAACTCGTACCACATAATGTTCTATGGGATTTAAGTCGGGATTCTGAGCAGGCCAGGGAACACGTTTTACATCCATATCTTGATACCACAGCTTGATAGAGGCTTCAACGTGACATGGAGCGTTGACCTCCTGGAAGTAACATTCGTCCATTTAATAAAACTGCCAGAGCGTAGGAAGAACCTGATTGTCCGAAATGTTCATGTAGGCTTCGGCGTTCAATTGATTATGGACAACATGCAAAGGTCCCAGGCCATACCACGAAATACATCCCCAAACAAGTAGTCGGATTTTATGCAAATCCGCTGGAGTCCAGTCCATTATTGTAGGGTACTGCATATCCCCAAAAGAATAAATATCGCAAAGCCTGTAGGACCAAAGCATGTATGAAACTTGAACCAAGTACACGACAGCCTTTTTTTAATTAAGTTTCGAAGATAAAATCCTATATATGGCGGCGAAATTCCGTGATTAATTCCAAACTAACAGAAATTCGGATTCTAGATTGGCCTTTGTACGATTTAGTACCGAGTTTCTAATAAAAATGTTCCATTCGGCTGTTACAGCCCCCCTTGACTCCTATCTCACAAAATAAAGAAATGCCTTTCATTTAATTGCTGAAAGAGTTCAATAGAAAGGCATCTCGTAGGATGTTCTTTCATCTCAGGATGAATGTAACTTTCACACTCCACTTCTTTTCACAAAAGGAAAATATCCAGGAACATTGGAAGGAACAAACACTCCTACACGATTTAAGAGTGTAAACACATCTTTTATTAAAAGTTTGTTTCGAATATAAAAGGCAGCGATGCTACTGTTGGGTTCGTTATTATACAGTATTGGACACGATAGAATTTCTGTTAGGGCACTTTAATTAAATCTAGCGAAGGAACTTCATAACAGAAATCTTTTGAGTCTTTCTGGACGACAGAATTCATTCGCCTTTAAAGAGTTAAATCTTCTAAAATTCTCTTCTCAATATTTTCTCAATGTTTAAGTCTGCGTTGGCCGATCAAGTAATGGTTCGATTTTCACGCGATGTTATCGCAGACCAACCGGTATAGTGGTTAAGGTTTTAGTCTCTAGATAGGAAGGTTCCTTGTTCGAATTCGTGTCCGGGCATGCATGTTTGTAAGCGTATGGTGTAGAGGCTGCTGGTGCACCTTAAATATGTCGTGGCCGTAAGTCCTCACGTTGGGTTGGTGTGGAAGTTTGGAGAGTGAGGTGCCAGCTCAGGTGTTGCATTGTCATCTGACTGTGGTTCAAAAGTAAGTGGTGTTGTTCTCGAATCTTTCCCTTTGGAGATTGATCCAGTACCGTCGTCAATAGCACGTTGTGTTTCTCTAGTACGACGTTAATTCTATTTATCTTACCTCATCTTTTGTGTTTGTGTGTTTGGAATAATAATTTGGTAATTTTTAGTTAACGTCGTACTAGAGCAACACAACGGGCTATTGACGACGGTCCGGGATCAGTCCCTTAAGGGAAAGATCCGAGGACAAGACCTCGTAATTTTGAACCACGGTCAGATGACGTAGCAACACCTGAGCTGGCACCCCACTCTCCAAACTTCCACGCCAACCCAACGTGAGGACTTTCGGCCACGACAGATTTAAGGTGCACCAGCCGCCTCTACACCATACGTTTACAAACATCCATGCCCGGACCCGGATTCGAACCATGAACCTTCCTATCTAGAGGCTAACACCTTTACCACTATACCGGTTTGTCGGCGTGTGTTTGGAAGATATGATATTGTAATTTAATTAACGTCGTTCTAGAGCATCACAACGGGCTATTGACGGATCAATCCCGTAAGGGAAATTTTCGAGGACAACACCACGTAGTTTTGAACAGCGGTCAAATGACGAGGCAACACCTGAGCTGGCACCCCACTCTCCAAACTTCCACACCAACCCAGCGTGCAGACTTTCGGCCACGACAGATTTAAGGTGCACCAGCCGCCTCTACACCATACGTTTACAAACATCCATGCCCGGACCCGGATTCGAACCATGAACCTTCCTATCTAGAGGCTAACACCTTTACCACTATACCGGTTGGTCGGCGTGTGTTTGGAAGATATGATATTGTAATTTAATTAACGTCGTTCTAGAGCATCACAACGGGCTATTGACGGATCAATCCCGTAAGGGAAATTTTCGAGGACAACACCACGTAGTTTTGAACAGCGGTCAAATGACGAGGCAACACCTGAGCTGGCACCCCACTCTCCAAACTTCCACACCAACCCAGCGTGCAGACTTTCGGCCACGACAGATTTAAGGTGCACCAGCCGCCTCTACACCATACGTTTACAAACATCCATGCCCGGACCCGGATTCGAACCATGAACCTTCCTATCTAGAGGCTAACACCTTTACCACTATACCGGTTGGTCGGCGTGTGTTTGGAAGATATGATATTGTAATTTAATTAACGTCGTTCTAGAGCATCACAACGGGCTATTGACGGATCAATCCCGTAAGGGAAATTTTCGAGGACAACACCACGTAGTTTTGAACCGCGGTCAGATGACGAGGCAACACCTGAGCTGGCACCCCACTGTCCAAACTTCCACACCAACCCAACGTGCAGACTTTTGGCCACGACATATTTAAGGTGATGTGGAAAAGACGAAGAGATGGTGGATGTAAAAAAAATATTTATTTTTAGGGGGTTTGAGTTTTGTAACGCAAGAGACTTTTCTGACCCTACTGCTCCAAGTACTTCACAGAGAACGTCGAGCAAACGGACATAAGCAAACAAGGAAAGATTTTACCGTTTCAAAAGTGCACTGCTGTAGCCCGATTGTGAGACTTACGGATTAGCAATCGTAGTGTTACGAGTTCTAAACCGAGTCCAACCAAAGATGGACGAGTATACGGGGGATGGTGTACGTTAAGTCTGCCGTGACCTTAAGGGGAGTTAGTACCTTTTAGACCTTACGTTGCTCGCGAAAACATACTTTTTTTCGATTCATCATAAATAATTGAGTTTTGTATAATGTAGTATAAAACTGATACAGTTTAAAGATTATTGTATGCCTTTTAAAAAACTGCAGTCATATTTGTAATTAAAAATATCTATTTGTATAAAACCTAGCAAAAAATATACACAATTTCTTCGTTTTGAAGTTTACCCCCACTTAACTTTAACGCAAGTTTTTAAAAAAAACTAATAAACGTAGAGTTACGAAATTGTTGTATGGTTATTCTAAAAATAGATCTTAGTTCGCTGATCAATGGATTTGTGTATGAGAGCTCTAGTTTTTTATTTATGGATCCATACATGCTAACATTTTTCAAAGTTGACTTATTTTAAAAGTTTTAATTTTTTATAAATATTTTTACTTCAAGTTTCACAAATTCCTTAGTTTACAGAATTAAGACATCATGTGCTTCAATTTGGTGCAAACATTTGGGTTTTACAGTGCTTCTTTCAAAAGTTATCTTGCGGGAAAGTTAAGTGGGTAAATTTCAAAACGAAGAAATTGTGTATAATTTTTGCTAGCTTTTTATAAAAATAGGTGTTTTTAATTACAAATATGACTGCAGTTTTTTAAAAGCCATACAATTATCTTTAAACTGTATCAATTTTATACTACAATATACAAAACTCAATTATTTATGATGAATCGAAAAAAGTATGTTTTCGCGAGCAACGCAAGGTCTAAAAGGTACTAACTCCCCTTAAATGTCGCCGACCAACCGGTATAGTGGTTAAGGTGTTAGCCTCTAGATCGGAAGGTTCCTGGTTCGGGTCCGGGCATTTATGTTTGTAAACGTATGGTCTAGAGGCGGCTGGTGCACCTTAAATCTGTCGTGGCCGAAAGTCCTCACGTTGGGTTGGCGTGGAAGTTTGGAGAGTGGGGTGCCAGCTCAGGTGTTGCTTCGTCATCTGACCGTGGTTCAAAATTACGAGGTGTTGTCCTCGGATCTTTCCCTTAAGGGACTGATCCCGGACCGTCGTCGATAGCCCGTTGTGTTGCTCTAGTACGACGTTAACAAAAAAATTACCAATTACCCCTTAAATATCCTTACTTTGACTTCATGTGAAAGTTTGGAGTGACAATCCAGCTTAGGTGTTAACCTCGTCATCTGACTGTCGTTCCAAATTATGTGATCATGCTGTCGAATTGGGAATTGTTTCCGTACCGTTGCTAATAACGCGTTGTATTGCTACAGTGCGACGTTAATTATTATTATCATTACTGACACAGAAAAGGTAATGGTAATTTTTTAGTTAACGTCGTACTAGAGCAACACAACGGGCTATTGACGACGGTCCGGGTAATAATTGGTAATTTTTAGTTAACGTCGTACTAGAGCAACACAACGGGCTATTGACGACGGTCCGGGATCAGTCCCTTAAGGGAAAGATCCGAGGACAACACCTCGTAATTTTGAACCACGGTCAGATGACGAAGCAACACCTGAGCTGGCACCCCACTCTCCAAACTTCCACACCAACCCAAACGTGAGGTAAATATTTACTACTTATATCGAACTATGCTCGCGTCCGTAAAGAAATTCTTGAAAAAATTGTAAACCAGAAAATAATCCGTCATATGATCTCCGTTTCACCAGTTTTGAAGTTGCATTGACGAACGCTTCCATACATTACAACATGAACTGATGAAACAGAGCAATCTCGGTACGCTTCCATTGGGTTATGAAACGGATAGTTTTCACACTAGAAAAAAACTGAAAGAATTTCCGAACGATCCTTTCGAATTGCTCGTTCAACCGGTACGATTTACTTGTGTTTGCGAGCGCGAACTATTTTATAGACAAAACAAAGAACGTTTGAATATTATTTTATAGTATATATTTGAGAGTTTGTACACTTTCATGAAATATTTTTTCTATAAAGGCTGAATTTTATGGAAATTCCATTTCTGAACAAGACAGCATTATTATACACTGCTGTTTGTAAAAAATGTAACACCATGAAGGAATAATCCAAGCTGAGCCAAACAGGTAAATCTACATAAACATGGAAACTTTTATTGATACAAAAGGGAGATAAGTACGTATTTTAAATAACACACACACAAATGGAAACTTTTACTGACAAAAAAGAGAGCTAAGTAGGTATTTTAATTAATGTTAATCTACACTGCTGTTTGTAAAAAATGCAACACCATGAAGGAATCATCCGAATTAAATGAAATTTGCAGAAAATGTCAATTATAGGATCTTATGCAAAGTAGTAAATCGTCAGAGCCACCACGCATGCGTTGTGTGAGCAGCGCCCTCTGAACTGATGCTAAAAGCGTATAAATAGAGGGCTGTAGCGGGACGTTGAAAATAGTGCATGGTTATTTTTTAGTGGCGAACGCTTAGTGGGACTAACGCTTAGTGAACGCTAAGTATGCCTCCACGACGAAATAGGGTGAAATTTCAACAACTTACGGAGTTTGAACGGGGGAGCATCATCGACCTTCGTGAAGGAGGAATTTCATGTCGTGCAATAGCAGATCGTGTGCAGCGGAACAATTCCACAGTGATGCTAGTTTGAAAGCTGTGAACCGACGAACACCGGACAACTCGAAAAACTGGGAGTGGAAGACGGAAGGTGACGTCAGCGCGCGATGATAGACACCTGGTCCGCATGGTGGTGAATGAGCGTACAGCTTCCTACAAGCAGTTGGCAGAACTTTGGTCTACTGCTACAGGTGTACTAATGCCAGCTTCGTCAATTCGTCGACGTCTGCTGCACCGTGGACTGCGTGCAAGGATTCCTTTATACAGGATCCCCTCACGCCAAACCATCGACGGCTGCGTCTGCAATTTGCTCATGGCGGGCTGATTGGCAACAAGTTGTCTTTTCTGACGAATCCCGTCTTAATTTGTGGAACCATGATGGCCGCATTCGTGTTAGACGCCATGCCGGTGAACGCTGCCTTCCAGAGTGCGTTATCGAACGTCATAGTGGCCGAACACCCGGAGTTATGGTCTGGGGTGTGATTTCGTATCATGGACGATCTCAGCTGCTACGAATTGAGGGTAATCTGAATAGCAACAGGTACGTCCGTGAAGTGCTAGAGCCCGAAGTCGTTCCCTTCCTTCAAGGCATCCATGGAGCTATCTTTCAACAGGATAATGCACGCCCACATGTTGAAAGGAATGTTCTAGACTTCTTTTCAGCTCAACACATGCAACTTCTTCCTTGGCCTGCTTATTCGCCGGATATGTTGCCTATTGAGAAAGTGTGGAATTTGGTTGGTCGGCGTCTCACTCGTGATCAGCGTCCTACGGCTTCAAAAGACGAACTTTGGGTGCGCATATAAACAATATGGAATTATTTTCCACAAGCAGACATTCAATATCTGTTTCGTATAGCAGCACTTATTGCAGCGCGTGGTGGCTGCACTAAATAATGATTTCGGACACTTAATATTGTTTTTTTGTCTTTGAAAATTTATTCATTTATTTGTACTTACAAGCCTTTTTTGTTTTTAATTTCATTTAATTCTGATGACTCCTTCATGGTGTTGCATTTTTTTACAAACAGCAGCATATGTTTAAACTTCTGCATGTGTTTTTCTAATTCTGATAAATCGCAATTGGCCATTTTATTACTTTTAAAGAATGACATAAAATATCAAAAAAATTTTTTATTTCGATTCGCCATTGTTCCAACTATGTACCTATATCATGTGTTTGAGGACGCGTTTAATTATCGTTTGCACCAAAGGATAATCGTTTGCGCGCGCATTAACATATACTGGTATCCATAATTGTATTTACATGCATAGAATCACAGATTTTTCTCATAAACCATGAACTATAATTTTATGAATTTGTCTGGAATGAGACATGATATCATATAACACATAGCTAAATACAAAGGAAAAAAATTAACATCACTGCATATGATATAAAACTGTAGCATGAAACCATACAAATGGCAATAATATGTGACATTCAATATTCAGAAAAAAATGAATTACTCAGAAAAAAATTTAGGTTTAGGAATTTAATATAGAATGTGATCGCACAAAACGTAATTTCATGCTGGCAATAGTGTTGTTAGCCACAGTTTGGGGAATTTAGTGCCACTTCTCCAGCTATGCGGTCTTCATGGCGTTTATATCTCTAGGAGGAGGATATCTCCGAGCAACTGCTTTTCCAAAGTAGTCCCATAAGTTCTCTATCGGGATCAGATCAGGAGATTTTGCTGGTCACGGCATTCGTTAATGGTTTCATTTTCAAGGAATTCGTCAACGAGGTTTGCTCGATGTGCACAAGCATTATCGTTCATAAATAAAAAATCAAATCCATATGCACCTCTGAAAAGTCTTACATAACGTTCTAAGACCTCATCCTAATATCTCTGGCCGGTCACATATCCTCTGTTGAAAACATGTAGGGGTGTACGTCCATCGATCATTGTTCCACCCCACATCATCACACCTGCGTCACCAAAACGGACACATTCCATAATGTTCGAAAGAAGATTTCGCGTTCCTGACTCCCTCCAGATGTAAAAATACTCAGATGTTAAACTGAATCTCGATTTATCAGTAAAGAAAACATGGGTCCTGAGACGGAACCAAAGCAGGCACTCGGCGGAACATTTGAAAGGATGAAAAGACGAGTTGCCGCGGAGGTCACGATATCGCATGAACCCAGCGCCGGACAGAAAGTTAACGAGCCTCGGTCAAGAAATTGGATTTCACCGCGAAGGAGAAATCGAGATGTCATTGTCGCTATGCCTACAGGCAAGACGCTGGACAGAAGTTCATTTCCGCCGCTTCCAGGATCACAGGAGACCGCAGAGACCTTTGTTCTCGACGACGACTCGCTAATAAAGTTTTCGGCGGAAGGGGAAAATTAACCGACAAGGGGCAGCCCTATTTGGAACCAGCCAACGATGAGAGGACAAACGTGTCGAATGAAACGAGAGGGTGGCCCCAACAACCCCCGTGGGTTTTTCGGTGTCGAGAGAGACGGGAGAAAAGTTTCGAAGAGAGAGGTCAACAGACCCGAGGGATCAAACTGCTCCGAGGAAATGGACACCAGGTCAAGGTTTCCGATACCCCGTTCTCTGGATAAGTGCTGAGTCACGTTTGCTGTTCGTGGACTCTGAGATAAATTTCCCGATTCGGGATTACGTCTATCAGAGGTGAGGAAAGCTGAAACCTGAGCTGTTGTTTCGAATATTGAAACGGACTGGAGTGCTCACCGAGCACTGGAAAAAAGGCTAGCATAAGCCTGCAGAAATCACGACTACTGTTCGTTGATTCTGAGGAATTTCCCGAACCGGGATTACATCTATCAGAAGTGAGGAAAGCTCAAACCTGAGCTGCTGCTCCTGCTGATTTGGAGCGGACACCGAACTTTTGGCTAGGCTCACAGGAGCTGGGAATCACTGAACCGGGTGCCAATTAGCGAGTTCAACGTTACTACGAATCTCTCTCACGCGTGCGAGAACCTTTAGAGAAGATCACCCGAGCTAGGAACTTTACTCGCCCGAGTAAGAACTGGAGAAGGGCTCACCCGAGCCAGATAGTCAACTTGGAGTCCCGAGGTCAAGGGCAATTTACCGTATTCGGCAAAATCAGTCACCTGGACTCTACCCGTAGATATCCGCGACCAACATATCCGTCAAAGCTGTTCATACTTGTACATAATAAATATATTAGCCCAGACCACTGCGAACGTTCTTTTCTAGTTGACGACGCTACCATTTCCAACAATTCACAGTGCATTGGTGTTGACTCCAGTTCTGATGTTCTTTGCACCTATTAAAGCACTCTTGTGTTGTGAAGACAGTGAAACAGGCTTTGACCCTTGACTTCCAGGCGTAAAGACCTTTTTCACTAAGCCTTCTGTACAAAGTTTGCCGTGATACAACTGTTTCCGTGGCGGTTCTAGCTCTGAACTTAACTACCGAGCAGTATGCCTCCTGTTATGACGGGCAGTTATTGCTATATATCTATCTTGAGAAGTAGTTGTTATATGTTTACAAACTTGTCCAGGCCTCCTAACAACAGTTCCAGAGTTCTGAAATTGTTTCCATAGCGCAGACACTGTCTGTCTTGAAATATTCTCGCTGCTTCCATGGTTTTCTGTCCAGCTTCTAAACGGCCGATAATACGCCACTTCACAGATTCTTCCAAATGATACTTAGTAGCCATAATAAACAGCTTCGAGTCCTTACACTCAAAATTCAAACTCTGTATTGCAGAAATTCACTCAGATATTCACTTTGACGAAAAGTGCATGATTCACCGTCGGATGACGTAACGCCTTGATTTGCATATCAGAAACCGTTTGAACACTTTTGATTGGATAATTCTAATTAGGCTCGTCTTTTACACATTTCCTTCAAAAATGGATTACAACGATTGGGTATTTCATGGAATGTTATTATTTTTGGGCATGTAAAGATAATTTTGGACATGAGTGTATTTAGTTCTCGAAGAATTAAGGATCGTTTGCAATTTAATAATTTGTGTTTTTATTTTTTTAAAAGATTTCTTAGGAATTTTCTTACTGTTATAGTTTGAACTTCTCGCGTAAGGGATTCTTCGACTTGCTGTACAAAGATCTTTATATGTCTTAGAGCAAATTCTGGAGGGCCTGCGCACGGAAACCATAAACGTGAAATATAAGTTGACTGAGAATTGCTATTGAAAGGAGCTTCAAAAAGTGACCAACACGTTCACTAGCAGTCACATGACTGCTCTGAAAGCTGACATGAATGGCCGATTTGGCAAATCATTACCTCGTTTGAAGACATAACATCTAATGACTGGAAGATGATTAATTACCTCTCAACGTGAATTTTTGCACCACGTCGAGTTTTTTTTAGAAATTCCAATTTGGTTCCAAATAAAATATTTTTTTTTGAAATTCGGTAAAAATCAGGACATTTTCGTAACGTTTTTTTTTTTAACTGTCGTATCTATAGCTTATTACTATTAGTTTTTAAATTTTAACACATCACAGGAAACCTTAGATACTCTTTCTAACGGAACATTTATTTTTGAAGTTGGTTTATAAATAAAAATTTGATGCTATGAGAGAGAGAGAGAGAAAAGCATAACTTCGCGATAGTGTCAAATTCTTCCTCGCGCAGACCCGCGGAGATCCAACGTCAAATGACCTTCATGAAACTGAGGCTCACGGCAATTATAACTGTGACGTCAATGAACGGAGGCGAACAGGGGTACTCTAGACGGCAGTGGAAAGAGTGGAGGTTTCGTCGTCGCAGAAGATTCAAGCAGCGATATGAATGTTGGTTTGCGACGCAATCCCCGGGGGTTGGCGAGCAGAGGGCGGTGCCCCCTAGTTTATTAAAGAAAACTGTTTTCACTTAAACCTCCTAGTGATTGTCTTTACGAGGTACCTCGTCATTAGCAAAACTAACCAGGTCTTGGACGAGATGTACTGTCATTAGAAAACACTATCATCATAATTGGAAGAAATCCAACCAGATCTTGATCTCATACTAAAAAAAGGCGACAATAACTTGATGACAAGATATCTCGTCATTAGCAAAATTGGTCGTATTTTGACGGACGAGATATCTCGTCGAAACCACTTGGAGGTTCATAATCTTCAGAATTACAGATATTGATGGTACTTAACATAGTTAGAACCTCGAAATCTATAATCAAAAGTAGTTGGTTCGTTATAGGTTATATGGCGTAAGAGAGTGCCACACACACACACACACACACATGCTTTGCCAAACTACCAAACCAGTAAATCTCCATACACACATGGAAAGGTAATGGTATTGGTAATTTTAGTTAACGTCGTACTAGAGCAACACAACGGGCTAATGACGACGGTTCGGGATCAATCCCTTAATCACACATGGAAAGTGTTACTGACATAGGGAGAAAAACACTCAGGAAAGTAGGTTGCGTCGCACTGGAGCAACACAAAGGGCTATTGTCGATGGTTCGAGAACTGTCTCGAAGGGAAATAACCTAGAACACCTCGATATTTTGAATGACGGTCAGATGACGAGGTCAACACCTGATCTGGCACCCCACTCTTCCAACTTGCACACCACGCCAATGTTATTATCGTTGATGCCACGACAGATTTATCGTGTACCAGCCCCCACATTCACCACGATCTTCGGTTAGACCTAGTTTCGAACTCACAACCTTCCGGTTATGGATCCGTTACTCTTCCGACTGGGCTAGCACGACCCCAGGGGTGGTTAGGAAAAGCTGACCAAGGTTAGAGTTTGTGTTAACCCTTACATTTTCATTTTACATTGCGTTGAATCAGCCAGAAGAAAGACTGCATGTAAAAAAATATATTTGTTAAGAATGCCTTGCTTATACTTTGTTCAAAGTATCTAAACAAAGGCGAGTTTAGTATTCGGAAACGAAAGCATTCTAAAACATCCTAAGTGAAAGAAAAATCCAAGAAATCCCAATTTCCCAATCTGCGCTAAATCAAGAGCACATGATAAAACACTTTGAGCATCTTTCAGATCGTTTGAAAGGCAAAGAAAATTCAAAGGACTCATTTTCGATAATAGTTCTTTCTCGGCTGCTTCAGAGAGAAGGCCGAATCTGCCTTCTCATTAAAAAAAGCATATCCTTTTCGAATTAGTTTACTTTATGCGGGAACACTTGCTACTTTTTGAAGAGGCTAATAACAGATTACACTTTTCAATTCATTAAGCTGCTTTGTAAATCGCTTTTCTATTGTTCATTTGCAGCCATTCTCTCTCCACAAAACAAGGGGACTTTTTGCTACATTGTTGGGAAGTTAGCTCGGTTAAAGGAAACTAATTTCACCGTCGGTGGTAGAAACAGAGGCACTCTGGAAACAAGATAACAAAAGGGGAGAAACCCGAGCAAACACAAACAACCTTAAGAATTGTTTATCAAAAGGAGCCGTTAAATCCTTTTCCGTCAACGTGTACATTTAATATCGACTTGTAAGAAGTTTTCCATAGAAACAAATAAGTTGTTTGCTTACTCGCCAAGATAATACGGTTTATTGCTTCATTGGGTTTATGGCGAAAGGTTCAAAATTGGATAATCTATAACAAACGCTTGATAAAAAGCAACCCGACTAACATTCAAAGCAATAGACTAGCCACCAGTAAAGGTAGTTGTAAGTAGTTGAATTTACGTCGCATTGAGGCGACGGTCTAGAATCAATTCCGAAGGGAAGATCCGAGGACACCTCGTAATTTTAAACCACGGTCAGATTAAGAGGTGAGCACTAAACCTGGCACCCCATTCTCTAAACGTCCACACTGCTCCAACGGGAGGACATTTGAGATCACGACAAATTTAACGTGCACCAAACCATGTACTCGTCGATCTTTGGTTGGATCAAGTTTCAAACTTGCAACCCTCCTATTGATAGTAGGGATGCGACATCGATGTCGATGTTTTCAAAACATCGATGTTTAATGTATTTAACATCGATGTCTTGGGGTCGATGTTTTGGTAACATCGATGTTTATACTTGTCGATGTTTTTACGTTGTCGATGTTTTATTTTTAAATGAAAAAAGTACCGTTATAAAAATTAAAAAAAAAAAAAAAAAGTAGCATAATTTTCATAATCAGCAAATTGAACATACTCTTAGACCAAAGTGACCAAGGATGAAGGGTCTGAAAAGTAGAGATGCGACATCGATGTCGATTTTTCTAAACATTGATGTTTTAGAAAAAACATCGATATATTGGAGCCGATGTCGCATCACTAATTGCTAAACCAGTTTTAAGAAATGGGAAAACAAGTTTAAATACACTGAATTTTAAAAACATCGATGATTTGGAGGAGATGTATTATCAACATCGTTGTCGTGTTTTGCTGTCGATGTCGCATCAATTGTTGGTAAACCAGTTTTAAGAAATGGGGAAAAAAGTTTAAATACACTGAATTTTAAGAACATCGATGTTTAAAAACATCGATGTTTTTGGGTCGATGTATTATCAATATCGATGTTTTAATTTTAAACATCGATGTTTTGCTATCGATGTCGCATCCCTAATTGATAGTCCACGACACTACCAACTGGGCTACCATTGGTACGGTTAAGTTTTTTTATAAGAATGCACGTTTTAAATTATGAACAAGACAGATGGCTTTCTTTTCCTGATCATCATCTGACCATGGTTCAAAATTACGTGGGTTTGTCCTCGGAACTTTACCTTGGAGATTGATCCCGGATCATCGTCAATAGCCCATTGTGTTACTCTAGTACGACGTTAATTAAAAATTACTAAAAATTACCAATTATTTTTCCTGATTTGAGTTCACACTTTTGTGACCGAGTAATTTTCAACTATGGTCAGATAACAATGGTTAACATGTGAAATGTAAATTGCTTATGTAAACTAGCCCACGAAGATTTTAAGTGTATAATTGCATTTTTGTCACGAGACATGATTAAAAAAATCTTATCCATTTTTTGGTAGAAAGAATCATAGTAAATATTCTATTTTTCAAGGTGGTCAAAACTTGGGGGAGGAAGACCATCGATCTTCTAATGGAATAGAGAGAGAGAGAGAGAGCATATGATCATAGTCGCTGTCGTAAGATCTCATAAGGTTAAGTTCTATGCACTTACGAATCGACTTGGGCATATTGGCTATCGAAGCAAAGACTAGTGTTTATAATCAGTTTAACCAGTCAATAATTTGTCCCACATTATGATCAATTCGTTTTCCCATTAACAGGAATTTGGGATAGTAACCGGAGGGTCACGAGTTCGGAAGTCGGTTCAAACCAAGACCGACGTGAATGAGGGGGCTGGTACACTGTAAATCTGTCATGGCCTCAAATTTCCTCAAGTTGTCGAGGTGTGGAAGTTTGGAGAATGGGCTTCCAGCTCATATGATGACCACGGTTCAAAATGACGAGGTGTTGTCCTCGGTTCTTTCCCTTGGTAATTGATCCCATACGTCCCCAATAGCCTGTTGAGTTGCTCCAGTGTGACGTTAATAAACTAACCATCCATTACTTGCAACAGATGTTTAAATCGAGCCACCGGAAAGAATAACATGCGCTTCGTCTATTTTATTTGAAGGTCGATATGCCTTAACAAGCTCAGGCAAATTTACAGATAGGTGAATATGATATGGATCCATGTGGCACTTCTACATGTAACAATGACATCTGAAGCACTGTTGAGCTCTTCTGTTTGTCTTGTAAAATGAGTGATGTATAACTTAGATCGTTATTCGGCTGGAAGCTTCAATTGTTGGCATTACATTGTACTTATAAATATGTTTTCTGTTTTCGCATAATAAATTTAAGAATTGTAGCTACTGGTGGCGTCTAAGATAGTTAGAACTTTGGAGGTGATAATCAAAAGGGGTTGATTCATTAAGTTTTATGGCGCAATGGCCAAGTTGAGCCGAACAAGTAAATCTTCATACACATGGAAACTTGTATTGATACAAAAGGGAGGTAAGTACGTATTTCAAATAACACACACACAAATGGAAACTTTTACTGACAAGAAAGAGAGGTAAGTAGGTATTTTAATTAACGTTAATCTATTTACACACACATGGAAACTTTTACTGATTACTTCTTTTATTTAACCCACACACATGGAAACTTTTACTGATTACTTCTTTTATTTAACCCACACACATGGAGACTTTTACTGTTTACTTCTTTTATTTAACCCATTCACATGGAAACTTTTACTGATTACTTCTTTTATTTAACCCATTCACATGGAAACTTTTACTGATTACTTCTTTTATTTAACCCACACGCATGGAAACTTTTACTGATTACTTCTTTTATTTAACCCACACACATGGAAACTTTTACTGATTACTTCTTTTATTTAACCCATTCACATGGAAACTTTTACTGATTACTTCTTTTATTTAACCCATTCACATGGAAACTTTTGCTGATTACTTCTTTTATTTAACCCACACACATGGAAACTTTTACTGATTACTTCTTTTATTTAGCCCACACACATGGAAACTTTTACTGATTACTTCTTTTATTTAACCCATTCACATGGAAACTTTTACTGATTACTTCTTTTATTTAACCCATACTCATGGAAACTTTTCCTGGTAACTTATTTGATTCAACACAAACAAGGAAACGTTTACTGACACAGAAAAGAGAGGCAAGTAGGTATTTTAATTAACGCTAATCGACATACACATGGAAACTTTTGCTGATACAAAAAGGAGGTAAATTGATATTTTAATTAACATACATATGAAAACTTTAATTGACACAAAAAAAGATAGGCAAGTAGGTAGTTTAATTAACGTTGCAATAGAGCAACACGACGGGCTATTGACGATGTACCGAATAGATACAACCAGGAAGGATCGTCGGTATTTAATTGACGTCGAACTGGTGCAACACAACGAGCTATTTTCGAAGGTCCAGGATCAACCCCCGAAGGAAAGGATCGAGGACAAAACCATATGATTTTGAACCACGGTCAGATGACGAGGTAACACCTGAGAGGCATCCCACTCTCCAAACTTTTACACCACGCCAACGTGTGGACATTTGCGACCACCACAGATTTAACGTGCACCAGCCCCCTTTGTATACGACTGGTTGGATTCCAACTCGCAACCATCTTATTGTTATTCCGTTACTCTTCCAACCGGGTTACCGCGGGTCCACCCACGCCTCCTACAACTCGCAGTTTGCTAGAGCAGTGAACAAGCACTCTGAGTCACAGGGAAGATTAGGAAACGCTGATCACGACTAAGCATCAGTGTTTGCATTCAGTTTTTATTTTACGCTATCAGTACTCATGGCGTTGCTCGTGACAAAGTCATGCTTTTAAAAAGTCAATCTCACTGATTCCGACAAACCCTAATTAAACAGTAATAAACAAAAAATTGTATAAATGACAAAAATTAACTATCGCTGTACTTTAAAAAATCTTAAAGCTAAAGAAAAAGCAAGAAACAATGAAACCGCAAAAAAGGATATAAATTCAATAGTAAGGGATGCTTTTAAAAAAAGTCTTAAACGCTAAACCTCACTAATTCCAACACAAACAACCAAAACAGAAATAAAAACCAAATGAAACAGTAATAAGCTGTGCTTTTAAAAAAAGCAAGAAACAATACAACCTGGAGCGACTGCAAAGGACCGTGACTCAAATAAAAAAGAACGGTAATTCTTCCAATATACAATCCCTTATGAAAATGAAAGGGAAAAAATAAAACAACCAATGAAATCAATGGAGAATCGGAATTCCGATTTAAGCAACTCTGAATATTCTCCAGTAGCTCTCAGTAACGTCATTGGAAACTTGGCGCGCGTCCAAAAGAAAAGCCGCAAGGGGAAAAAGATAATAAATGAATTAAATAGTGTTCTAGATTAAATTTTTAAATTCGACCTTCGAGGTGCATTCAGTCACCTTCAGGTACTACCTGTGTGCCAAATTCCATGACTGTGTGTACTTTACATTCGTCTGGACACCTCCCATACATTCAGAGACAAATACTTCCTTTTATAATAGTAGAGATCAGTTTGGCTGAATGGGCTGGAAGAAAGGCCCCACTGAAACAAAAATATATTTGTGGAGAATGCCTCGTTCATACTTTGTTCGAAGTATCCAAACAAATGCGAGTTTAGTATTCGGAAAGCGAAAGGTATTCGAAAATATATCCAGTGAGAAATCCCGATTTCCCTATTTGCGCTAAATCAAGAGCACGAATAAAAAAACTTTGAACATCTTTCAGATCATTTGAAAGGCAAAGAAGATCGCTATGGACTCATTACCTACAGAAGTGTTTTCTCGGTTGATTCAGGTAGATAGCCCAATCTGCATGTTCATTAATAAAAGCATATTCTCTTCAGAGTCGTTTACTTTTGGGGGAAAACACTCGCTACCTTTTGAAGAGGTCAATTGAGCTGTTTTGCTTACTCGCCTTTTGCTGTTCATTTGCAGCCATTCCCTGTGCGTGACTTGGGGCCTTCTGCTATTTGGTTGGGAAGTATCTTGCTTAGACCTTCCCTGCTAATCCGCTGTGGGTTTTCAGTAACTCGGTACGGAGGGGATTGTTTCCATTCAGAAGAAGAAGAAGAAAAGGTATCTTGCTCGAACTAAACTAATTCCACCATCGGCGAAAAAACGCACTTGAATAAGGATAACAATAGGGGAAACCCGAACAAGCACAAGCCTATCGTTTTTTGAAAAGAGCCTTTAAACTCTTTTCATCATTGTGTAAACTTAGCCGGAAACAGGAAAGGTTGTATGTTTATCGCCTAGATAATGGGGCTGGTTCATTTAGTTTCAAGTTGCTAGGTCAGGAATTGTATAAGCTCTAACAAGCGCATGATTTAAAACAGGGGTGAAGACTTGTTAACACCAAGGGCCAAGACTGGTATCTCAGAGTGCCGCCAAAAATATGAAAGTTATCTGGCGAATATTATTTATTTTATTGGTGTTTATTGATACATTTATTATTTGTAACATATAAAAAACTATCAGCGCGTTAAAAGCATACTGAACTAGGCGATGGTGGGGCAGTGTTACACTTTTTCTTTATTTCAGCTGTGGCAACAAGATATGCATCTCTTTGAAGCAAACAAAGCCCTTAAGGGCACAGGGAACATAATTTGGCTCAAATTTTCGATTTTTTTAATTTTGGGCTTAAAAAATAGCGGGAATTAAGACGATTCCAAAAATGTATAACTTGTATAGGTTTGAAAACTATAAACACATTTAAACAGACGTTTACGAATGTAAACAACGCTTGTCACACACCCCGTTGGCCTAGCCCTCTCCCAGTAAAATCACATGTAAGTACGTTTTGACATGCACAATGTTTCGGCTAGTTTTCAGCCTCATTTTTACAGCAATATTAACAGTAGGTTTTTCTTTTTACTTTAATCTACTTGTATTTTTGCCTTGTCTTTTTCAAGACGTGCATTGAGCAGATGATGTATTTTTGAACCGAGCTAAGGGATTGAACCACGTGTTTTATGATTTGGTAAAATATACAGCTTCATAAATTGATTAAAAAGTTTCTTTTGCTTGTTTGAAATGGCCAAAAAAAAGTTGTTTGGTGGACATAAATTTAATGGAAATCGGTTTACTGTTGTGAGGAAGGTAAATGCTGCTGATGACTCAGTGACCGAAATTAGTGTATCTGAGAAGAAGATTGACACAACTTTTCCGGAAGCTATCTAAAAATGGGAGAATGTAGTTAAAGCTGTTGAAACAAAAGAAATGTGATTCAGAAATGCTGAATCAAAATGATTATGGTGCTGGAAAATTTTAATCTAGTGAATTTTAAGTATAGTAAGTGTTTTTATGGTTTTTTTCATTTTTCTCAAAATGTGTTTTTTTCATGCTTTGGTACACTTTTCTTAAATTCTATTGAAGCTACACTTTTCAAATTTTACACACTTGTTCAAACAAGAGTTTTCAATAAAAATACCTATTATTTTAAATTTAAATGCAGAACATATGGAAATATCACTAAAAAAAGTTTTAAAAATTCTGTTATTTTTGAAAAAAAAAAAAATTTTAAATCTAATTTTATTTCTATTAGATTAAAATTGAAAATCCTTCTTATTATTTTCAAATGGGATATCTTTTGTTGCCAGGAAAATTTTAGAGACAATACTTGCAATAGTTTTTGAGAAAAGTGTACCAAACTGGGATATTGTGAAGAAAAAAAAATTTCAAACAATTAAAAAGTAAGTAGCTACAGAAAACTAAATTATGAAGGGAATACATTTTGTTACAGTTAATTATAAAATGTAATGCGTATATTTTCAAGGAAAATTTTTTTTAAAGTTATATGGTTATTTTTAAATTGTATATGGCTTGACGAATGTGAGCTTGAAATTCATACATTTAGTCTATCGAGGTGGTCCGTGTGCCCTTAAATGATCTTCCATCTCTCACATGCATCTTACATATCATTAAAATTAAGAATAGTAGCATTTATTTCCAGTCTTTAATGTTTTTGGTAGTAATGTACACCCGTCAAAAAAAAAAAAAAACGACTCACCCGATCGTAATTCCACAATTTACATCACAGTACAAAACGTAAGGAAGCAATCGATAGGCATTAGTGTTTACTACAAATATCAATACTTAAAATTTGTCTGAGGGGCCGTCTTCATATTAAATTGGGTGCTTTCTCCGATAATTTCAACACGAACCGCCGTCTTTAATTACAAATTTGGAATCTACACACAATTTCAGGCAGATTTGATGAAAAAATTATGTAAAACGGCGTAAAATTGACCGAGAAAATTCATAAAAGCCATTGAGGGAGCGTGTAAATGTTCGGAGTTAAATCACATTATAAATATTTAAAAAGATGTGTAGGTGCCGTCGCAGTCAATGAGCTGTTGCAGGCGCCTTGGTAAGAAGTCCATTAAGATGGTGACTAAGGCAGAACCCATTCTGATTGAATCCCAGGATCTGTTGGCAGAAATTTATTTTTTCACTTTGTGAACAATCCCCATTAACGATAATAATCATCGCATTTTGCAAATAGTCTCACTGCGCTACTAATTATGCACGTAATGAGCTGGAATTTGGAATTCCGATGTTTCAGTAACAGTTGAATCACATGGTGACAAAATTTGTCCAGGTTTCTATTCATAATTTTTATGAATAATAATTTTATAGTTAATAAAAAATAGTAAATTTAGTTTGATAATTAAAATGTTTATAGATTGCGTTTGGATTTTTGGTGAGCAAAGGATGAAAACCAAAAATAATAATAATGTTTTAGCAAGTATAACAAAAAACGTGAAACATCAATTTAACATAAGGAGATCTAATTTTCAAACACTTACAAACCGGTGAAAAATCCAATAAAATTTATGAACTTTTGTTTTCTTTCCGCCTGAATTTGAGTGTAGAATCCAAATTTGTGATAAAAGATGGGGGGTCGTATTGAAATTATCGGAGAAAGCACAAAATTTAATATGAAGACGGCCCCTCAGAGAAATTTTAAATATTGATATTTGTAGAAAACATTCATCCCCATCAATTTGCTACCTTCCGTTTGGTTCTACGATGTAAATTGTGCAATTGCGATCGGGTGAGTTGTTTTCTTTTCTATCGGGATACGTATCGGGTTTTCCGTTCTATCGGGGTACAGTGTTACACACTATGGGATACAGTGTCACGTTATAGAAGCAACATTAAATATAAAGAATGGGCTTTTATTAAAATTCATTTGAATTGAAATATACATATATCTAGTGATTACTTAAGCAGGCTTTTGGAGAAGCTCACGCGAGCTACGGATCTCACTAAAACGAGTGCGAATTTTGGAGATGCTTACGTGAGCTACGGATCTCACTCAACCGAGTGCGAATTTTGGAGAAGCTCACGCGAGCTACGGATCTCACTCAAACGAGATCGAATTTTTGAGATGCTCACGTGAGCTACGGATCTCACTCAACCGAGTGCGAATTTTGGAGAAGCTCAACGAGCTGCGGATCTCACTTAACCGAGTGCGAATTTTGGAGAAGCTCATACGAGCTGCGGATCTCACTCAACCGAGTGCGAATTTTGGAGAAGCTCATACGAGCTGCGGATCTCATTCAACCGAGTACGAATTTTGGAGATGCTCACGCGAGCTACGAATCTTTCTCAAACGATTGCGAATTTTGGAGAAGCTCATACGAGCTGCGGATCTTATTCAAACGAGTGCGAATTTTGGAGAAGCTCACGCGAGCTACGGATCTTACTCAAACGGATGCGAATTTTGGAGAAGCTCACGCGAGCTACGGATCTCACTCAAACGAGTGCGAATTTTGGAGAAGCTCTCGCGAGCTACGGATCTCACTCAACCGAGTGCGAATTTTGGAGAAAGCTCACGCGAGCTACGGATCTCACTCAAGCGAGTGCGAATTCTGGAGAAGCTCACGCGAGCTACGGATCTCACTCAAACGAGTGCGAATTTTCGAGATGCTCACGTGAGCTACGGATCTCACTCAACCGAGTGCGAATTTTGGAGAAGCTCACGCGAGCTACGGATCTCACTCAATCGAGTGCGAATTTTGGAGATGCTCACGTGAGCTACGGATCTCACTCAACCGAGTGTGAATTTTGGAGAAGCTCAACAAGCTGCGGATCTCACTTAACCGAGTGCGAATTTCGGAGAAGCTCATACGAGCTGCGGATCTCACTCAACCGAGTGCGAATTTTGGAGAAGCTCATACGAGCTGCGGATCTTATTTAAACGAGTGCGAATTTTGGAGAAGCTCATACGAGCTGCGGATCTTATTTAAACGAGTGCGAATTTTGGTGAAGCTCATACGAGCTGCGGATCTTATTTAAACGAGTGCGAATTTTGGAGAAGCTCACGCGAGCTACGGATCTCACTCAACCGAGTGCGAATTTTGGAGAAAGCTCACGCGAGCTACGGATCTCACTCAACCGAGTGCGAATTTTGGAGAAGCTCACGCGAGCTACGGATCTCACTTAACCGAGTGCGAATTTTGGAGAAGCTCATACGAGCTGCGGATCTCACTCAACCGAGTGACAATTTTGGAGAAGCTCACGCGAGCTACGGATCTCACTGAAACGAGTGCGAATTTTGGGAAAAGCTCAGCCGAGCTGCGGATCTCACTCAACCAAGTGGTCGTCGAATTTTGGAGATCCCCTGAGGTACGGATCTTACTCGACCGAGTATTTGCTGGAGATGGTCTCACCCTAGACGGATAGTCAGCTTCGAGTGTTTAGGAGAGGTTCCCTGGAGTCCAGAGACAAAACACATTCCGTGTCCAGTGGACAATTCAAAGTGTTCGGCAAATCAGTCACCTGGACCTTACCTGTAAATAGTCACGAACTAAATTCCCGTCAAAAACTTAACTGTAAATAAATATCTTAGCCCAGAACACTGAGAGCTGTTCCTTCTAGTAGTTTAGTGTTAGCTACCAGTCCTTTCAACACGTCAGAGTAGCAAGTGTCTCTATGCTCGGATCTTTCCTTTCAGGATCGCTCCCGGAATGTCACCTAAGATCTTGTCCTTAAGGACTGATTCCGAACCGGCGTCAGTTGCCCGCTGTGTTGCTTCGGTGCGACGTTAATTAAAATACCTACCTCCCACTCTGACCGTCTCCAATAGCCCGTTGTATTGTACCAATGTGACGCAATCAACTACCTACCTTGGCAAGTAGAGGTAGATTAGGTATTTTAATTACCGTCGCATTGTGCAACACAACGGGCTATTGGCGACAGCCCCGGGGAAACTAGGGAAGGACCAGAGGACAACACCAAGACCAGGTAATTTTGAACCACTGTCAGATGACGAGGTCAACACCTGAGTCCTGTGATGAAGAAACTTAAGACGCAAAAGTACAATGGTATTTTGATGTTTTAAGTAACGTTCTACTGAAGTAACAACACAACGTACTATTGAAGACGGTCCAGAATCAATCCGACAAAACGACGTAATTTTGAATCACAGTTAGATGATGAGGACCCCCCCCCCAACTTGCATCCCACCCTATTCAAACTTCCACACCACACCAACATGGAGACATTTGAGGCCATGACAGTCTGAACGTGTATTTTTTAGCTAATGAGCGTGCACTTATGAAGTCAATCATTGGCCAACTACAAAGTCATAGTCGATGGCCAATTGCAAAGGGGCAACCAGTGGGTGGCCATCACTACCCCAAACTGAGAACATCACATTTTACGTCCATGCCTGACTTCGGATTCAAACCAGGAACCTTCCGATTCAGAGGCCAACACCTTAACCACTAGACCGGTTGGTCGACAGTTTTAACGTGCTTCAGCCAACTTTGATAACGACGGATTTTGTTTGGATTCCAACTCGAAACCCTCCTATTCCTGATAAGTTACTCTTCCAACCGGGGTACTGCGGGGTCTTAATACTATAACGGTATAAGTAGGAAATCCGTTACTCGTCAAATAACCCTCACCCTCCGTTATAGTTTAGTGGTAAATAGTTATCTACATGGAATTCCCAAAGGAAAATTCACAAAATATTCATGAAACAGCTTCCTCGAAACTCACGATGTTGAAGTAAACAAGCTGAAAAGGCTTTTGCTGATTAAAATTTATAATGGAAACTATTTTCTATAACCGTAGGGGATTTCAACCTAGATTTTACATTCGATACCTATGCTTAGCGACTTTGGTGTATTAGTTGCGACATTCTCTTTCTACGAATGTCTCCAGTGACACTATTAAATGAAGAACTAGCATTTCCACAAACGATAAAGCTGTCTGCAAGAGTAAATATTTTCAGAGTTCGATCTGCTCCGGGGTACTTTGTAATAGGATCCTAGTGATGTTCTCTAATCCGGCTCAACTTGGCACAGCATGTTTTGTAAGAGTACATCCACTTAGATTTGCTCAATTCTTTCCCCTGGGAGTTTTACTCATTAACCAGTGTCGTGAAAACTTCCAGCCTAGGAAACCAATAAAAACCACTGCAGATATCAGCACATATGCTCGAGAATTGTGATGGAAATCTTGATGTAAAAGTTACTCCTCGATTTTGCTTAATCTAAATGTAGCCTTAACTCTTCCCTGTCAAAACAAAATGGTAGAATGGAACTATGTTTTATTTAATAAGTCTAAAATTATACCAGAGAAATATTCCAATAATTTATTTTTACAAGCTTGATTGTAAGCAATCTTTTAATAATAGATGTAGACAAACGAGTGAATTTTCTATGTTCGTGGGCCAAAAGCTCTTTATCCTCAGATAGCAAAGTTTTAAGTTCA
Organism: Metellina segmentata; assembly: GCA_947359465.1. NCBI lineage: Eukaryota > Metazoa > Arthropoda > Arachnida > Araneae > Tetragnathidae > Metellina > Metellina segmentata. The sequence goes on along the minus strand of OX375880.1, from coordinate 34,843,415 downwards.
GAATACGATAAGATTAACAGAAAAACCTTTAGCGGTATAACAAAGTCTTGGGCGTCAGGTGATCAAGGGGGATGCAGTTAAAGTGATTCTGAAAGAGAAGACACTATAAAGGACATAGACAGACCTATTACTTCAGTAAGATCTTAGAAAACACGAGTTCAAAATACCAGTGACTACGGAGTTTAAAAACGAACAAGAATCTAAAAAGGTAGAAGGGTTTTTTTTTTTTAATCGCATGACTTTCCAAACAATAATTAGGAAAGGAAAAATTTTAAAACATAATAGATTAGAGATCAAAGATATATAGTAAAATTATTATTTACATTTTTTGCACAGTTAAGAATAGCTGTTGGTCTGTTTTTATTACTGGTCATATCTGGGGATTGAGTTTTTATGGCAATGGAGGGAGCGAGAAAAGTTTTACTACTAGCTTTTAATCATCTTTCGAAGCATGACTGATGGCATTATCGATGTTTATGGGGGTAAATATTCAAATAGAAAATTGTTATTTACAGTAACCAAAATGATGTTCTAAAATCAAATGGGAACTTCACTTCAATACGAATATTAAAAGTAGATAAAAAATATTAAAGACTAGCGATATTAACCTTACTTGATATAAAAAATACGATTAGTTAATGTATTCCTCGTATCTATTATAGAATCCTAAAACTGTGATTTTTAAAGTAAATTAAAATATTTGCAACAAGAAAAAAAAAACCTCTATAACAAGTACTTTCCCTACAGGAGTTTTATATAGTTCAAAATATTTTGAAAACAGAGTATTACGATATTTCATAATGTATTGAGCCTATTGAATTGTGTCGGTAAAGCAAATATTCATTTCTCACAAAGAATGCAAGACAAAAGTATTCATAAATTATGTTACATTTGCTGGAGTGAGTTGATGCTGATGAATATTCAGGACATACTCTTACAACAACAAAAAATAATTTCAGATGTAAGGAGTTACGTAAAATTATGCCGTTTTCAGAAATACGTTCTAGAAAATACGTATTTTCCAAAAATTTACATTATAAATGTTAGTCTTACAATTTTTTCTATTATTCTTACTAGTGGAAGAATCCACCAATTTAAAAATAGCACTGCGAAAGAATTCTTTCAGAATCGGTACTTCCACACTTTGAAGGACTTCTCCAAATACAAAAAGCACCGCATCCCGTTATCGATGTTGGCCATTAAAACTATCCACAAGAAACTTCACTACATCACTGCCTAGTGTCAATGGATAAACTTTGACCTCGTACTGCTCCCGAAGGAACTACAACCCTCGTCTGTCGAAGAATTTCTTTGGGGGCTTCAGGATTCAGAGGATTAAGTAGTCAGCTAAAACAAGGCCATCACATCGTTTGTAGCATAACCAATTAATTTAATTTAAACACGCATAAAATTTGGAAAGTGAAATCGAAAAGATTGCATTTTAAAAGAATCTGGGGATAAAATAGATTTAAGTCAATTTGAATTTTGAAAAAAATTAGATGAGATTTAAAATTCCAACTGAAACCAAAAAAATTCGAAAAGTTTTCAAATACAAATACTGACGACCAGCTACAGGCTCAAGCACAACAAGGCTGGTCCTTTGTTTGTGAATTCTCCAATTCCCATTGACTATCCTATTGTATATTTCTTAAATTCGTACACTCCCTTTGAATTAACTATATTTTCTGGCAACGCGTTCCATTTGTCTATTACCCTATTAAAGTAGTAGTTTTTCCTTAAATCCCGATTAAAATGTGTCTTATTCAATTTATACCCATAGCCCCTTGTTCTGTTATCGCTATTGAAATTTAAGCCCTCTGTGTTCCCTTGTTTCAATGGGGATTTTCCCCTATAAAGTCTCAGGTTCAAAATTGTACTTTAAAAAAAATTGAGACGTCGATGATGAAAGACAAGACAAATAAGTTATTAACAGAAAATGGAGTAGAGCACGAACTGCACTGGTTGCGCTCTCCTAACAAAAGAATGTGCAGGACATTATTCCCTATTGAACGATATCTTTAAATAGCCCTCGAAATAAAGGGGATGGATCGATTTATTCTTTATTTTATTGAAAAGCTTTTATTATTATATTTTTATCAACTAGCTCTGGGGTTCCGAACCTTTTAGTAACTGCGTACCACTTGAAATTTTTAGAAATTTTTGGCGTACCACCAGTCCTGTATTTTTTTAGAAACATATACAGAGGCTGTTCACACATTTTTTAGACAGTGTATATTGTATTCACAAAGCTAAATTACATAAAATTCTTGGTTCTATTTAATAGCCCTTATTCTGAACTATCTTTCGACACCGTAATTTCCAGGATAATAATGCCTTTTGAAGTGTCAGAAGAGGTATTCTATCCCATTAATCCTGAACAGCTTTCCAAAGCCCTGTAAGGGTTGTGGGACGACGTTTGGATAATGCAGATTTTAAAAGTCCGAAAGCACAAAAATCCATAGGTGATACATCGGGAGATTTAGTAGGGATATCAGTGAAGGGTATGGCCTTGATACCGGTTTTTTTGTTCTATTTCTTTTAGGAAATTTACAGTGGATTTTGATGTGTGACTGCTATTTTTTTCTTGATGGAGTTCCATAGATTGATGGCACTGTGAGTAAAGCGATGTTATTTTATTCAGAAAAATTGGCGATAAAATATGTTCCTGATAGTATTTGGAGTTAATCTTGACATTTTCCCCACTCTCTTTATTTTTAACTTGCCATTATATGAAAAACCAGCAACAATCATGAATCCCTTAGAAAAACTTTCTTTCGATTCTGTGAACCATGTACTTAAATTTTTTTCTCCCCTTTGATGACAATAAATGGCTCTTTTTTTGCTGCAATCATTTAAATACACCCACGATTCATCGATTGTGACAATTTTTTTCCATTTTTCTTTGGATAAGTGTTTCTCATATAGAATTCGGCAGCGTGTCCTGCGTTCAGTGATATGTTTTGGAGAAAGACGATGCACATTGCGTTTTTTCGCTTTCTTAAGATTTAAATCAACGTTTATCATTTTGTTTACAGTGGACACCGAGCATTTTAATGATTTTGCAACTGTCCTTTGCCTAGGGGGATTTTCTTTTAACATTAAACAACGTACCTTTGCAATAGTCGAAGATGTCCGTTTCTTCCTTGGATACTTGTTTGGAATTTTTGTCCCACTTGAGGCTCCAATTGGACGGTTTTTTTTTTTTCATTTCTAGTTGACGATATTACCTATCGACGCTTTAGATAACACAAAACCATGACTCACATCGTTTTTGGATAACGGAATATGAATATTTCTATTCGGAAAGAGCATAAATATAGCCTTCGAACCACTGCTTCGTTAAAAGCGTCATTTTGAATAAACACAAACCTCTTAAGCCGCAGACGATAGTTTTGACTTTTAAAAACATAGTACAACTGCAATTATTTCTTTTGCAGCAAACGATTTTTTATTACCGCTAACCAAAATCGTCTAAAAAATCTGCGACCAGCCTCTGTATCCTGTATCTAATGTCAGAAAAGTGCCAACGGCTTATTTTATTTTAATTAAAATACTAAGAAAGCTTCATATTTCATGATTGATGCACTTGTATTTCGTATTAATGATGTTTTATTAAAGGAAAAAAATTAAAACGATTGTTGAAAATTACAGTTTTATTTATACCCACAGGTCTAAAAACAAATAACTTTAAATAATTAGTACAAACTAAGCAAACAAAGATTAATATAATCAAAAATCAATTTTTAGTGTGAAACTTGTTGTTTTTTGTCTTTTATTAAAATATCAATATCAGGAGCAATGGAGCTTAACTCCACTCTTAAGTCCTCTTCAACACTTATTCTGTTTCTATAAATTTTTTTTTTTTACATACAAAAGTTCAGAAACACCACTCTCACACAAGTAACTAGTAACAAAATGGCATAAGAAATAGCATAACGTGGTTATACATACTAAAAAATCGAACAAACTTCGTAGAATATTTGGGTTGCTCGTATCATCCTTGCGTACCACCTGAAACGTTGCCGCGTACCACCGGTTGGGAAACCCTGAACTAGCTGAATATCCCGGCGTTGTTCAGGTTTCAAATATGACCTCGACATTTCCGTGTGGACTCAAATACACAAACCCTGTAGAACGTGTTTCCTACCGCGACAGCTAAAATATGACGGCGACATTTCCCTGCGTTAACTCAAATACACAAACCCTGTAGAATGTGTTTCCTTGACGCCGATCAAACAGTCTGGTGGTTAAGGTGTTAGCCTCTAGATATCGGAAAGCTCCTGGTGCGAATCCGGGTCAGTGCATGGATGTTTGTAAAGGTATGGTGTATAGGCGGCTGGTGCACCTTAAATCTGTCGTGGTCGAAAGTCGTCGAGTTGGGTTGGTGTGGGGTGCCAGCTCAGATGTTGCCTCGTCATCTGACGGTGGTTCAAAATTACGTGTTGTCCTCCTCGGATCTTTTCCTTAGAAGATTGACCCCAGACCGTCGTCAATAGCCCGTTCTGTTGTTCCAGTACGACGTTAATTAAAATTACTTTATCTTGACCGTTTATAGCAGGAAACAAACTTTAGATTTTTAAATTGGGAATTCGAGGAGCACGTTTAGTACTACCTGTGTGACAATTTTCTTGGCTACAGATTGGTCTTAAACATGAAAAATATACTTTAGAACACTGCGGAAAACATAGGCTTAGTGTGGCAAATTTGGTGTGGATTTGTATAGAATATACACACGCATCCTTTTTATATACACAGTCCAGTCACATTAATGTGACCACCACCTACTTTCGACGTCAACGTGAAATAACCAATCACAAAAGGCAGGTGGCAGCACATTGCAGTGGAGTGTATATAAAGGATGTCCTAGGGCATCGGAAAGCATTTCAATCGTTGGAGTAATGTAGAAACGTAGCGATTTATCCGACGTTCAAAAAGGCATGATTATTAGCTTTCGGGCCAAGGGTGGAAGCATTTCGGAAACTGCTAATTTTGTGACCTGTTCGCGTGCCGCCGTGGTAAAAGTATACCGCGCATGGCAAAATGGCACTATCTAAAATCAGTGGAGTGGCACATGTGGTGCACCACGTACTATGGATGACAGCGGCGAACGAAGGCTACGGAGATGCCTTCGGGCGAATAGACGAGCAACTGACCGCCCATATGAACCAAGGGCTACCACGAGTGTATCCTCAACAACGGTTCAGCGAACGCTGCTGCGCATGGGCCTCCGCAGACTCCTTGTTAATGCACCTATGCCGACTGCTGTTCATCGGCGACAAAGGCTGGAATTTGCACGCCAGTACCGCAACTGGACGTCCACAGAGTGGCTTTTTCCGATGAATCACGTTTTATGCTCCATCGGACAGATGGACGTTGGCGTATACGGCGTGAAACGTCTGAAAGCAAACACCCTGCAACAATTGCCGGAAGGATCCAGGCTGGAGGAGGGAGCATTATGGTTTGGGGAATGTTTCCTGGCATTCACTGGGTGCACTCATCATTGTGGAAGGCACGGTGGATCAGCACAAGTACGCATCTGTCCACCCCTACATGCGAATTATTTTCCCTCAGAATGATGGCATCTACCAGCAGGACAATGCGAGGTGTCATACAGCTCGCAGTGTATGTGCGTGGTTCGAAGAGCACCAGGATGAGTTTACCGTACTCCCCTGGTCAGCAAACTCACCGGATTTAAACCCAACCGATAATCTGTGGGACCACCTCAATCGGGTTGTTCGCGCCATGGATCCTCAACCGCGTAAACTAGCGCCGCTGGCCACGGCACTGGAGTTGGCATGGCTCAACATCCCAGTGAACACCTTCAGAAACCTAATTGACTCTCTTCCTGCAGGTCTCGCAGCGGTCCGCTATGCCAAAGGTGGTTATTCTGGCTTTTGACAGGTGGTCACATTAATGTGACTGGACTGTGTATATAGATAAAAATAATTTTAGTTGAGTGTTATTGATTATGATCAGAAAATAGTCTTCTGTAGCAATTATATTGTTTCGGTTATTCGTTTTATTCAAATTATCCTTATTTGTCATCAGCATGAGTCTTCGTTTTCGCATACGTAATTTGGTTTAGTCAGTCGTCCTGTTTGTGCTTGTGTTCATTACTTGCATTTTCCGATGTTTATGGAAGTGTTTTAGATATGGAGTCAGGAAAATTCCACACCCATCTCAAAGTTCTTTTTTTCCAAAATAGATTTTGAAGGCTGGACATCTTCAAAAAAATTATTGTATAACATACATTGTTATCCCGAAAAAAATTCAAGATCTTTAGCAATATTTGATCTGTAAATACTCCTTTTAATATGCTAATCAAAACTGACTGCCGAAGAATGGCGTTAATGTTTATTTTACGAGGATAATACTATATACTCCGAAATTTACTTTATACCAGTCGACAATAACCAACCTGCCTTTGAAAACCTATAATTCAATTCTAATAACCTTTATTCTATTATCTCTTTGCTAATGAGCTAATTAAGGGGATTCAGTACCCTGTATACACGCAATGTTAAATTGCTCAATTTCGATGTACCTTTTTTGAAAAACTACTGTTCGTATCAACTTGAATTTTTTTTTGTGCATTACATAAGTCTTGTATATTACTTTAAGGTTATGGTTTTTTAAAACAATTGTTAGATTTTTTTTTTAAAAATTATACGTAAACAACCAAAAAAATGTGTAAATTTTCAAAGTTTTTAAATTTTTAAAAAATAATTACCCAAATAATTTATGAAAATTTAACCTCAGATTAAACTATGTTATACAGTGCATAACTGGAAAAAAGAATTACACATAAATATGCAGTAGTTTGGCAGAAAAGGTACATCGAAGTTTGAAATTTCATGTTTTGAGAAAAGCGCATTTAAAGATTAAAGTCTTACTTTATCAAAACATGCCAGCACCATACACATTGTTTTGTGGATTAGCTATTAGCTTATCCTCTTCCCTCTTCCTTTTAAGCCTTTTTTCTCTCCTTTTGTTTTTTGTGTTCTGGGTGTGGGCATATCTTGCTCGCAAAAGACGTTCCTGGTCGAGACGTTTCATTGAGTTTATCATGAACTCTCCTGGCACAATCGACAATTTGGAGAGCACTTTGACTTTTGTCACATTTCCTACATTGAAGCAGGCAACAGCATCGTATACTCCAAAGGACAGAGTGTCTATGTGAACAAAAGTCGATTTAGGAACTCTCGACCAGATAACATTGTTCAGGCTTTCATTTGGATTCTGGGTGTTACCGTGCAAACACTTTTTAAGAAGTTCAGGGTGGGCCAAATCTCTGAAAATGGGACGCAACGTTTCCATTACAGCAACAGGCAGGCTATTCTTGTGGCAATACGTTTCATTCTTGGCAACGGCTTTGTTGTATCTGCACCAAGAATCCTCGCCTTTGGGGCAGAAACCATGCTGTGGATTGGCATCGGTCGACACTTTATGCAAGAATATTGCCCACACTGCCTGCTTCATGTCGTGTACACTCTGGAGGTTTCTACGGATTGCCAGTCCATAGTAGCTTTGAATAAGCTCTATTTGGGTGTCGGTCAATCTATTTTTTCCAGCGAGACGTTTCCCATCTGAAAGATTTTGCCCCCTCATGCTTGATTTTAGCTTGCGTAGCCTTGTGCCCATTCGTTTCTGTACATGGCCTATGCACTCCAATTTTTCAATTGGGTACTCGTTGCCATATACAGACTTTTGGCTGACAGTATTGTATGCTTTTGAGTCCCCGTCACCCAAGTATTTTGTGTATCGCACATCATATTTTTCAGAGGATCGTTCAAACATTGAAAGAGCGCCACGCACTTCCATCATTCCGCTGACGCCATTGAAGTTTTTCTTACAGTTTGCAGAATGCACTCGTTTGTCCTTACACATACAATGCTTGGACAGCACTTCAACATCTAACACTTTGCCAGTATCTACACTTGTGATACTGACAATACCATTCAGAGACGTGTAGCCTCGTTTGTGCCACGATCCATCAACTGCCACAGCTAGATTTGGGGAATTGTTTTCGGCAACAGCTTCTGCAGCCGCTTCCACCATGGTTTCTTCGCACACTTCTTTCATAACCGTTAGAAGTTGAGTCGTGTGTCGGGCAAACCTTGACGGAGGATTTGGCAAATTCATAATGCCGCAAAACATTCTTCCTGCCTCAGCACCTTTCCCGATGGATCGAAGCGCATACACAAATCGAGTGTTTACAACGTGCGTCTTTGAATTATCTGCCTGCCTCTCAGACGTGTCGAAATCCAGGGTAAAATTACACTCACTGCATTTCAAGTGCAACTCTACAGACAAGCCTGAATTTTTGCCAAGAGTCAGATCAAGTCCATTTTCGCACACTTTGCATCTCACGTGCTGCTTAAAAACTCCAGCTAGAATACCAGCATCTATGATGATATTTGCCTCATAGTATGAAGAGTTTGAATAACTCATTTAAATCAGGAATTTTTTTCTCGCTGGTAGATGTCTTGGTCTGTGATGAACAAGTTTCTGTTTCAGTAACTTGTTTCTTTCCATAGAAATTACCCTTCTTCTTTCTGAACACTTTGGTGGTTGATCGAGGCATTTTAAACGCTATTATATCAAACTAAATATTTCTATTTCAACAATGAAATCAGTGAAATAGTAGCAAATAAAGTTCGAAACAAACTTGACAAGCGAAATATAAGAAAAGAATCAGTAAAAGCAAATTACGAATCTTGAAAAAGACAGCGCGTTTGAATTTAAACTGAATGTAAATAAACAGGAAGAATCATACAGTCAAAGTCGCAGTGAATGCATATCCCACCAACATAAACTCAAAATTAAATATTAGACTAATTAAATTTAAAATAAAACAAAGTTAAGGATTAAAACATGTGGGTTTGTTTACGTTTTGCCTTTCAAAAGAGGGCGTTTCCCTCAGCGAAATTATTTGTTTACTTTTTGAATACGAAATTTAACTTACTTCCAGACCGCGTAGAAACAAAAGCAATATACCAATAGAAAGGTAAGAATTCAGAGAATAATATGCACTAAAAATCTTAAATATGATTTTTTTTTTCGATTTTTGGGTACTGAAGCCCCTTAAGTAAGCCTGGCAACAGCCTAAACATTTTATTCCAAAAAGAACCGTCAAAAGGTCATACTAAAGCAGATTCCTTTAACACAAAAATATTTGAAGTTCAATTATCTTGTGATGAACACACATACAAATAAATTAAGAAATTTAAATTTCAAAAATTTCTAAGAGAACCATAGGTCAGGTAATTAAACTTTCATCTAGTTTTTCTGAAACGAAACATTCCGTAACCCTTTAAACGAAATCAAAAATACAAACAAAACTTTTCAAGTTAACTATTTATTTCTCTAGCAATGACTTCATTATAAGCATACTGACAAATGTTATCCAAGTTAGTAAAATGCCAACTATTAACAAATATTATGAAAGGTACAAAATAAAGTTAGTAGGACCAACATTTGTATAAACTGTAGCAACAATAAAACAATAAGCAACAATTTTCAAAACGAAATTTTACCTGGGTTTTTTCAAACAACATTTATTTGTGATACCGAAAGATGACAAATTAATGTTGAAATATTCGCAGGGAGTTTTCGAACGGAGCAAAAACAGTATAAAATAAATTCGGAACAGATTAATATAATAAAAGTTAAAACATTAACACTTCAAATGTGAAAATGAGAAAAATATAGCAAGGTCCTTCACATAAAAACAATACTTCTTAATAATAATGTGAGACTAACTTCATCTCTTCCTAATAACAATAGAAAACTATTTAAATAGGTTTGTAAGGCATTATTTATAGCTTTAAGGCTAAAACCATCAAAGCTCTGCAGACTCCCATTTTACAAGTACAATTTCTTATAAAATATCAGAAAACCAACATTTATGCACCATTTGCACACGTGTAACATAAAATGTTGCAAAATCTTGTACAATGCAATTTAAACCCAGCAGCATCACCATATTAATAAAAAGTGAAACAAAAATATACAATTTATCATTCTTGAAATGCAAGTGCAACAGTTTAATTTTGAAGGAAATTGAAATAATGACATTTTACAAAGCATTTGATACAAAGTGTTCATATACAAATCACCACATTACTTATTTCACACTATAAATCCGAAAATATTTCAAATTTGTAAGAAAAAATGCTTTTGGAAATATTTATATCACGCAGCCTTTCATCAAGCCTAATGCAGAATGATATATGTGTATATATATCGCTGGCTTACAATAGAAACTCCTTGAACTGACAAAATATTGTTTTATTCTACTGCTGTTTTAAAGACTGCTTACAATTTTTATTTTTTGACTTAAAAACTGTTTTAAACATGTAACACTATGACGATGTTTTTCTCATCGTGAAAACAAGTATTTAGCATCACCGAAAAGTGTCAGTATACGAGTTCCTGCTCTAAGCAGAGAATACAGTTCCTTTTTTTTTAAAGATACAGAATCCAGACTAGGCTCCACCACACCTTACATTTTAACATATTTTATCACACTTCACTATTGTTAAAAATAGCCTAAACATTTTACAAACAGGTACATATATTGTATGTCGACACTGACATTTAAAAAAAAAAAATTTGCACCATGACAGTTACCTAAACCAAGTTCAAAACTTTTAGCAGTTGCTTAAAATTAGTGTACTAAGTTCTGTTTAGACTTCAAGGCTCTTGTGGTAACTTCTATAGCTATGCGCAATTATAAAATGATACATGAAAATATCTATTAGAAACGGCACGACGATGCGATGAGAATTCGCAGCACACAAATTTAAGGTTTCCTTTTGAAATCGGATGCGGTATTACCAAATTCAGTCTTTGAAACTGCTTCATATTCTTTAATAAGATCAGTCTGCTATTTTTTGCAGTTATGGTACAAATTGTATAATGGGTACGGATTCATTTCCCATTTGGATTATAATCCTTTATTATTTCATCACACATCAATATCACACCCCAACATTTCTCACTTATCCCGTTACTCTCCAACATTAAATCGATAAAAGTTCACAATACTGCCTTCACAATATTTTTAGCGAAAAGCAGTCACGATGTCTCAATTTCGTTAAATATGTAATGCCCGATCGAAACTTCCAAATCCAAACCAGTATCCTGTACTGTCCAGAAAGTTTATACAAATAAAATAGTATCTCTTCAGCATTTGTGAAACAAAAAAAAAATTACACCTGAATACTTTTGACTAGCAGGAATTGAAAACTGAATAGATATATACGCAAAACTCTGTGTTTGAAATTCCAAAAGTTTTGATCCACAAAAACTTGCGATACAGTCCCAAGACACCACATATAAGCGACAGTTTTTGATTTTGCATATCGCAACACATGAAAGGTGGGCAATTTGAATCACATATCTACAAGAGTCCTTGAACTCATTGCTAAGCAAAATACTTAACTTATGGCTGCTTTGGGGAATTCTGAACTATTTGAACACTTCAACAACCTATCAATCATAAAGGATAACCTGTTATCACTCAATGCTTTGTAGGGCATCTTAAACGAAAGTGTCTCTTGAACACATTTTGCATTCGTGAAAGTACCAATCAACGGGTAACAAATAGAAAAACGCATCAAAAGGTGCTGGAGCCCCTTGCTATAACTATTCGAGATAGTGAAAAATTAGAAACATTCAAATAATAACAGTAATAAAAAGTTCTACATTTTTCTACTACCTATTCTGGCAAACACTTGGCAGTTATGGATTTATCTTCTCCACCTGTTGGATTTACAAAGCACTTATGTAATTGGCAGTTTGCTCATTGTCAGGTAAAAATCGTTATCACCTCCATTTACAAATGAATTTCACACATTTATAACACAGTAGTATAGTAGTAAGCTAAGATATAAAATCCTTCAAAAGATACGAGAAATAAAATGCACATGCAACATTTAGCAACTGAATTGTTTTGAATGGGTAAGACTGTCAAATGAGTTAACTTATTCACATGCCAGCATGCTCAACTGAATTTCAGTTTAATTTGTTCAGTTCAAGTGTCTCCTTCACACTGAACTTATACGAGATACATAGCTTGGAACATAATCCAAAAATTGACCCCTAAAGCATACCCTCACAGGAATAAAAAGCACGAATTACTGAAAAATACCCTTTCAGAATCAATGGGTCTCCATGCAAGAAACCACCTCGAAAATAAAAGTACAAGCAATTGATTTTGTTTTGATTTACTTCAGATAAAATATCCATGACAAAGTTAATGTCCAATATTCTTATATTCAAAAATTCATTCAATTTGTAAATAAATATCTGTAAAATCTGATAGCTATACCTGGTATTTAAAATATGACAGCTAAATTTTGCTTTAATCTAAATATGGCTTGCAGCCAAAAATATTTTAGTTCAACTTATATAAAATTTAGAATGACGCTGATTTCCACCACCGAAAACTTGATACAAATTTCATCAAAACATGGCACGAAAAACATTAAAAAGTGCAGTTAGTCTCTAATACAAAATTTAATACTGCTTTTATATAGATCAGCTATATATTTCACTCCCTAAAAATTTATTTTCAGTGTCATATTCCTTAGCACATTCATAAGCTTTATAGTACTGTAAATCAGTTTTTCACTGAATTAAACATGGCACTTAATACAAGCAAGTTGCTTAAGAGAATTATTTTACAGTTGGCATCAACTTTATGTAACCAAAACAGACATGTTCAATGCCATGCATAAATTTCCAGATGTACAATAAACACTAAAATAATAGCTCTGCTTGTGTATCAAACACCCATACTGCTCAAATTCATACAAAATTTTTTTACAATCAATTTTAGTCAACTGCATGCTATACACACTAAAAATTGTGCTAGTACAAAAATACTTTTTAATACAATGCTTTTATTTTTTACAACAATACACTTCAAAATCTAAGAGCTAAGTTTGCATAGATAAAAAAAATCTGTATGTAGCACAGTAAACTTTTTCGGAAGAAAAAAAAAACTAAAGAGAAAAATAGTTAATTCTTTAGGAGATAACTGTGAATTAACTAAAAGAACACCAAAAAACACTTCACTGATAAAAAAAAGAATATATATATTCAAGGCGAGATTCAACATGCTACATACATCTGAAAACACCTGTCCCTGTATCCCATAGCACTGATTCAAGAGAATCACAGAAAATTAGCAAAAGGTGCATTTAAGAAAGCCAATAAGATTTAGCATCAAACTATTTGTTCCCCATTTATACAAACATCGAGCAAACCCAAAAAATATTTAAACGTAAAAACACATAAATTGCTTTTGTTTCTTGTGGATCATATCGGAGATAATACTTTTGAATTTACACATCATACTAGTGTATCTTACATTGTGTGCTGAAATGGCAACGATAATGTGGAGTATTCAAAATGCAACATCACAATATACTCAGTGAAAAATATCAGGTGGGAACTATATAACTTTCTTAGCACTGCTTTCTGATGGCTCAGTTTGGCTTTGCGCTCCATTCCTGAAGGATTTCTCCTCTGGATGATCACTGGCTTGTCTGACATTACTTTTATCAGCACAACCATTCCTGTATCCGTTGGAATAGCTATGACCATTGGTCAGTTTGTATCCATTTACGAGAGGCTCTTTGGCGTCCTCCGACTTTTCTTTGGATGCCAGTTTCCTCCTCTTGCGATAGGTGTTCTTGTAAAAGTCGGCAAAGAGGAACCAGAAGAGGACAGCGTGGAATCCTATCCAGTACATGAAGCCGTATGGGTAATTACAATCGACAAACAGGAGTTGGAAAGAGTGCAAGAAAATTCCAATAAACTGAATCTGTAAAAAATAACATGTTAATATCGTTTGTATTCATAATTTAAGTTCAATCTAAAATCAAAACAATTTTACATGCAAAAACATCTTTAAGCAGGATGGAGCATCTTTAAGAAGAATATTAATACAGTACAAAGTCCCAAATCCAGAGATTTTGCTAACCGGTGGGTGTTTTTGCATCTTTTTTCTATCTTTCTGACAATTTTTTAAACAAGGTGTTCCACCTGGACCAAATTGATGAAACAATGCAAAATAAAGGACATGTTCAAAGTAAATGCCACACATAAAAAATTGATTTGAAAGAAAATATTTGTTCCATACATACTATAATTAATGTGATCATGCGTCCTGTTTTTAGGCAGCTGTCCATTGTCCCCAAGCACAGCTTTGGGACGCCAAAATGTCCCGTTTTCAGAAAGTGATCAACCCACAGTAACAATTTCAAAAAGAGGTGCGAAAAATAAGAAAAAATCCGTCGGATCCTCATCTTTTTGAAAGTACTTATTGTAAATAATTCCAGAAAATCTTAAGCACAAAAAATTACTGCCATCGTTTTCGCGATCAACGATTTTATATTGGGGAAGATCGGGAAGACTTTTTGCTCCTGTTTTGACAGAAGAAAACGAGATGATATTGGACTGAATGTTTAAATGTAGTACTTGTAATCACTTTAGGAGTCTAGAATTTCAGAATTCCCATCGAGAGTAGGCAGACAGCTTGTGCATCTTTCTTTTTATCAACGTGTGTTATTATTGCAGATTTAAATTTCTTGTATGTGAAACCTTCATTTCAACAATGCCTAAACACAAGTGCACTTTTAATGTTTTCTTATAAACTAAGTACCCATTTATAAAACACAAAAGTAAATATTAAGAAATCCTGAAAAGAATTTCATTTTTATTTAAAATGAACAGCAAATATACTTAAGCAAATTTCTTCAGAAAATATTCGACCACATAAATTATTTATTTTCATGTGTTCCCCTTATATATATATATATATATATATATATATATATATATATATATATATATATATATATATATATATTGTTCTTTTCATTATTTAATAAAAACTATAAATAAACATGTGCCTTTGTTGAATACTCATTACCTAAAAGTTAGTAGATGTCCCGTTTTGAGGAAAAAACTAAATGGTCACATTAAATATAATATATATAAATTTTTGTATTAAAAAGTTATTTTTCCTCTTTTAAAAATTACTTCTACTTATATATATCAGCTATTTTAGTATTCTCACTTGCAGACAGCGCTCTCCTTCGCAGCACACGGAATACAGACATAACGGATTAACCATTGGTTGTGCTAGAGAAGTCCTCTGCTAGCTATTTTAGTATTGCAAACATATTCTAGACATAAATAATGGTTCAGATTACGGGATTTTTTGGCAAAAAAAAAATGCAAATAATCAGGAAAATCCAAAACCCAGAATGGCCACGGTCCAGAGGATTTGGGTTTGTGGACTTTGTACTGTAGTTTGATTGCACAATGTCTCCTATATAAGTCATGAAATTTTTACTGAAGAAACGTCATTTAACAAAAATTATTGTCAGTCATTTAATACAGAGCCTTCAGGAAGAACTACAAGAGTAAAATATTGGGCCAAATAATTCAAATGAATATTATAGTTATTTCATCAGGATATAAAAAACAGTAGCATAACATTTACATCAGCCCAGAAATCCTAAAAAGTACGGATATCGTTTGCCTACGCGATACAATATTTATCTCCTGGATTGGATTTTTGGGTTTAATGGCACAAATCCAAAAGTGGACAAGCTGCACCTATATATATATATATATATATATATATCCTGGATGTTTCTTCTAGTTCTAAAATCACAAAACAAAACTGTTGTAATGCTTTTTCATCTCTCTCAACGTTTCATGCATGTCCCAGTACCTACTGTTACAATTTTGATGTGAATGTATCTTTAAAATAGAAAGTCATCAATTGACTTCAGAAAATCCTGTTAAAAACTAAGTTTATTTTCTATGCAAATAACAGTTTGATTTCTATTGTGCACTTTTGCCGTATCATTGTTATGACGCTATGTAGTATACAGAGCTGGAAACTTCGAAGTCAAGCTAAAATTCATGCTCGTTTGCTTTCTAGCTGCAAACGATATTCTTTATTCCTTGTATCCTACTGATGGAATGTTTCATTTTAGTTTTATAAATTTACTAGCCACTGTGTAGCCAATACGGCATTGCCTATGACAATTATTTTCATGGGGTCAGGTGTGACCACTGCTTACTAACCTCCGGTGATTGCTATGAATTCCCATTTGGTTTCCTTCGCAAACTAAATGGGAATTCATAGACCATTGGATAACAGCCATCACTAGCAACACTTACCTTCACATGTGGCCAAATTCAAATTGCAAAGAGATCTAATCGACATGACGTCAATCTCTTGCAAAATTATTAACATTAAATTGAAAAATTGTTTTGAAAGAAAATCAAATGCATAAGGTATCTATTGGGTGTAAAATTTTCCGCACATTTCAAATCCATTGAAATTTGTAATCTATCTTTAACGATCTCGATTTTACAAAAAACTAAACAATGCAAGTCAAAATGTTTATTTCTTTTGCTGTGGAATCGTTTGAGCGCAGGAAATGCAATCGGTGCTTTCTCGAATCAAAAGGTCATACAACGCAGCGGCGCGGCCTTCGTATTGCAAAAAATATAAAAGTTGCAATCTAAAAATTATTTTTAAAAGAAAATCATTTTTAGGTATTGGTCCAATGTAAAATTTTAAGCAGATTTCAAATCAGTTGAAATTTTTACTCTATCTTAAACTATCTAGGAGATAGAAAAAAGATCTAAATAACTCCTGTTAAAACTTTTTATTTGTTTTGTTCATTGGCTGAAAGCGTTCAAACGAAAACAGGTAAAAAATAAATTTAGAATCTCAATTTTAAGCTGTAGCCATTCTAAAGAAAACAATAATTAAAATGTCTTTAAATTAATTTTAAAATATTCTGGATCGAATTTTAAAATTTGGGCTTCATACAAAATTTGCAAAACATTCGGATTACCAGTGTGCTGAATCCCATAAATGTATGTGCCATAGATTCATCAGGAATGTGCACGTAACAAACATATAAACACTTCCTTTTATAACAGTAGAGATCATGGGTAATCTTTTGATACCAGAAAATGTATTACATTTTTATAACAAACTTGCACACTAATTATCCTAAGCATCACGTGTAAAATCGAAATATGCTCACTTCACAATCTCAAAGTTGTGGCCGAAAATCACATGGATGTGTCTTACCATGTACAAGGGGTTTCCTTCCTGGCAGTGGCTTTAAACCCTTTTTTTGACGTAAAGGTTGCCAGAAGAGTAGTCTTGCCAAAATCCAGTCAAATTGAATTTCAGGCTTTAAATTTAAAAAGCTATACAACTTCTTTTTAATTTTGTAAGAATTCGGTCAAATTTTAACCATGTGCTTAGAAAAACCCCATAAGGGATACTGGAGTTGTAATTGTAATTTAAGTTCCCTGGAACATCAAAATGAAGCATTCAAAATCGTTATGAATATTTGTCTTTCACTTAATTGTCTCAATGCATATGTTTACGCCTCAAAACGGTGCTAGATCAGGGTTTTATGACAAGGGTCACATCTGGCCAAGCTGCATCAAGATAAACATTGTCAAGTAATAGACTTTCACACAAAGAAAGCTTTACTGATACAGAAGAGAAATACACCCAGGAAGGAACCTGCAACACAACTCACAGGTTGCTAGAGCAGTAAGCTAACTTAGAGCCAAAATGGTCCCCTATGTTAGGGTTGATTTAAAGTATACAATATTGGAAGTTTGCCACCACGACAAATATTTTGCTCTTTTAGTACGATACAAGAATTTTGTGTATAACATCTGACTTAACCATTTATTTGAGAAGGAAGAGCATTCAAAAACAATCGACATCATTTAACGAAAACTAGAATGAAAATACCGAATTGCCAGTATTTAATTCACACATTAATATTAAAATGATTTTAAACAATTGAAATACAAGATAGAATTGATGTATATATTACCATTTGAATAGAAGTCATGTATTTCTTCCACCATAGATACTTGGCCATCTGTGGTCCAAGTGCTGCCAAGCCATAATAACTGTACATCAAAATGTGAACAAAACTATTGAGGAAAGCGAAGAATGTGCTGTGTCCACCTATTTCAGAAAACAATCCACGTTATGATTTATCAAATACAAAAACTTGTATATAAGAAATAAAATTCAGTGGCTGATTAGAGCTGCCTCAATGAAGTCGCTTTTGATATTAAAAGTTGTTTTGAAATCAGACCAGTTTATAAAATAGTAAGTGCAAACATAATGAGAGTGTAGGTGCTGACTCAGAACCACAAGAAAAGAGAATTGGCCAGCACCTAACCTAAAAACCTTTTTTTTTTTGGTTTAACTTTTTATATGCAGAGCATGTGCCTAAAATTGAGTACAAATACCACTGCAAATAGTTTTTAAATAAACACCTCCAACCCTTAGAGACAAAAGTATAGAAAACTTACATCTTATTTATCCGAAATGGTACCTTTTTTATGGGTATACAGAAATAGTTCTCATAATTATTGTTTTAAATTTTAATCATTACCAGCTTGAGTGAGTTTTTCTACATTTCTTATATTTTCAATCATGGGAAATACTAGAGTTAAATAAGTCAGAACTTGTGACTTAAATTGAATTATGATCACCATGAATGGGATTCTAACCCAGCTTGTCGAATCAAAGGCCAGAGCACTAACCTTTCACCAACTAGGTCGAATTTGAGGTAGTAAAAGTGGATTGAAATAAAATTATTGACATTTTTTTATATATTAAATTTTGCAAAGCATTTTAAGCCTAAATAATAAAATCCTTTCCCCTCGTCAAAGCTTTACAAAAATAATTATATCTTCAGCTTACATGTTGAACGCTGAGTCGAAATTTTCAAGATATCTTTACTAGTCAAAAATGTGATCTTCAGATTGGTTAAAAACAAATTTTTCTTTGAAATACACTTAGTGACTTTAGGATAGAAGGTAAAATTTGCCCCCTTCATTTTCTCAGAACTATGTATTTGGACTCAGCGTTTCCCTCGTAAGTCGATGACACATACTAACATTACTATATACAGTACAGTACAAAGTCCCAAATCTGGATATCCAAAATGCGGAATTGTACAAAATCTGGATATTCTGCTGATCGACGTATTTTTGGTTTTCTCACATTTTCCCATCTTTCCCACAATTTTTAAAGGACAAGGAGTTAAACCTGGACACGATTGATGAAATTCCGTAAAATAACAGACAGGTTCAGAGTAAATACCACACAGAAAAATTAGAAGTTTTGCAAATAAAAAACATTTGTACTTGTACAAGAGTTTTTTTTTTTTCCTTTTCAAAAAATTATTTCTACATATATATTTACTATTTTACTATTACCAACACAAAATTCTCAGGGGGAGGGAGGGGAGGGGGGTAGATTAAGGTTTTTGTGACAAAGAATGCAAATACAAAATACGGAAAACTCCAAAATCTGGAATTGCCGAGGTCTGGAGGATTCCAGATTTGGGACTTTGTTCTGTACAATTAGGTACATAATGACTCAGTTTAGTAGAAATTCTGCTTGGTGAAAATTAAATTCAGAAAATGTTTAAATGTAAAACAGTCACAACACTTTTAACTGACCTGGTTACAACTCGAGTTATTATTTTTGTTACACATGGGTTAATTTGATTGGAAGCTATGATAAAATGCATTCTGAACTGCAACCTCCTTGCTATGGACGCAAATAGACTTGTAAAAAAAAGTGCAAGTTCTCGGAATTCCATGAACTATTTTTTTTTTTCCAAAATAGACTAGATAGATATTCAAGTCAAACCGAAAAACTAAATTTGGTCCTTACCAGGAGTGAATTTCAAGCCAAACCATATACTTAATGGCATTATTCCATGGTGAATTACATGAAGGGTAGATGCTTGGTTAAACTTTTTTCTCATTATAAAAAATATCTGAAAAGAAAGAGTAAATTAGAACTATAAAGTCTTTTAATACATAAATGTACATGATAAATTCAAAATTCCCTGAATTTTAAAAATGTGTGCTATTTTTCACAATCCTTATCACTTTTTTTGTATCAAACTAAGAAAGGATTTAACCTTTGTGTCACAAACAGAACTAATTTAGTTTGTGTTCCTAAAATTAACAGTTCAGACTGAATCAACAAAGCCATGCAAATTTCAATTTGTCCTTTCTTTCTGATGACTGCAATTTTTAAAGAAATCTAATTTAAACTACTAAATTTCTGTTGGTCCATTTAGAGACTTTGTAGGGACTTTCTAAAATAAATGCATGATCTGATTTTACATGATTATGTGGGTCAGTTCGATGCAATTATACTTTAAAATCACTTTTTTTCAATTGATTACAGTAGAGGTGCACACCCTGTGGTCCACAAACCATCAATTACTAAACATATTAAGTGTAATAACAGCTGTAGGTACAGATGTACATAATTGGGTAGTAGCACTTTCATTGTGTCTCTGCTGTAACTACATTTGCGGTCCCCTGTGCCTCAATCAACGTTGCAAGTGGCCGCCCCTACTCCCAAAAAGGTTGTGCACCCCAGCCTAGTCTAATCTCGAGAAAAAAGGACTCTAATAACAAATTTAAGCTTTAAAAAGCTGTTTTCTAAATAAAATTTTTAAAATAAAGACAAACCATAAATCATGTCAAAGTAGATGAACATATTAAACAAATACTCTATTTTATATTCATTATATTTGTTTTCTGAATACTTGAAAATTCAATAAAAATTGAAAAAAAATCAGCAATTACTTTAAAAACATTTCGTCATGTAAATTTTTATTATATGTTTTATACATCAAATGAAGTTGGTAATAAAGATTATATATCAATTTGTACAGTTAAAAAACTGTCTCCGAATGTGGTTGGATTGGGGGAGTTGCGCCATTTTCATTTTCTTTTCAGTTTGCATAATTTCTTGGTCTTAATTGTTCAATTTCATCACTTGCAGTTTGCATTATTTGTAGTTTTTTTTTTTTTTCATTTTTGTAAGTTCAGCTGCAGCTACCTTTTGTTTTCGCCTTTAAAAAATGTGATACATTTTTGGGATAAAATTTATGATTTACAGATTTAGGGACTTTTTCGGGAAAGTTTTCCGTTTTTGGTATATTTTCTGGACTTTCGGGACCAGTAGATACCCTCCATATGCAACCCCAAAGAGTATATTTAGCAAATATATGCCCTGAAAAAGAAAACTTAAAAAAATTTATCCTTGAGTGAAATTATTTTAAGACTACAGTTTGCAATGGGTAAATTACATAAAAATGTGGGTCTTATTTTACATTTTGCGGTTGGGTGCAGGTTTATTGCAACATAAGTGGCCACACTACAAATTTAAAAATTAACAAAATTTTCAATGCGTATTCAGATGTAATTTATTGCATCCTAACCTATGTACTGCACATAACACAAGCAAATAATTGAATGACCAAATTATTTGGGTTAATTTTTGCATAAGACCTGCAGAAAGCTTTAAAAAATTGTTTATAAATTCTCACAAAGAAACCTCAGATCTAAAACTCTAGCATAACTTTAATTAATCCATTAATATTATGATGCAAAGTTTATAAGTTACAAATCATGTTACTGTGGACAGTAAAATTATTAATTTTTTTCCCAGACATAATACACCTTTGAGATACGTAAATAACAGTACTTAAGTTAGAATTGCATTTCCCTAAACATTCAAACTGTTCTAAAAAATCTAGTATAGGGAAACAGGCATCAGTAAGAAAGAGCTGATGCTCCTTAGAAAATCTGAAGTTTAAATAGATTAAGGATTACAAATTCAAAACAATTATCTAACAAAGCAAACAATGAGTAACACAAATTTAAAGCTATGTTTACATTTCTTGAACCAAATCTAAGTAATGCTGTTTACAATACAACTTAAACACTCACTGCCAAAAGTTAAGCAGAGAGAAAAATGTTAATTTCCTGAAGCCAATCTGAATTGGAGAGGCTGCAATTTGCTGCAGAGGTAGATGAAAGTATGCAAATGCATTATGTAACAGCCAATCCCCGTTTCATGTCGAGAAATATGCAAAAAAAAGGCACATTTCTCGACATGTGCAAGTTGAGACGTACAAGTTTATAGTCATAAGAGTTCCTGCTCTTGACATTTTTACAATACCCTTGAAGTAATTCTCAGGAACAATTTTTCAGGTAAAAGATGAAAACTGGTGAGGGAAACAAAAACCATTGGTTTTCGTATTACAGAAAAAACCTGGTGCCAACAAGAACTTGGGTCAAATTGTTCAAAATTAAATACATAGAACAAACACTAAACAGTTTATGTGTAAAAAAAATATACATTTATTTTATTTTGAATAAACTGGGCTGAATTTTCAAAACTAAGAAATTCTGAAGAAATAATCATAAGCTTACCAATCTATTAACTATCCAATGATAGTTGGCAACTTTATCCCATTTAGTCTAGAGATGTACTTTTATATTAAAGTTTTGAAGTTGTCTCACTGTGCAAACAGAAAAGGAAATAAAATGCTGATACTCTTCCCCCATCTTTGGCACAGGTTCTTCAAGACTGGAGCAGAAGTAGAAAAAACATTTACTGTGGCTTGTCGTGAGTTGTATTAAAATATGAAAGTCCATACACACATGATTTGTTTGAAGAGCTCAGAATGCTTACATTTGTCACATTTTTAATGCTACTGTAGAGCAGGTCAAATTCATAAAAACAATCCCCCAGGTGATTAAGGAAGATCAATTCATGATGATTAGGATTCAAACTGTTAGATACAAAAAGAGGAAAGAGCTTCAATTTTGTTGACCTTTAATGGATTTGAAGTCAATTTTTTTTACTTAGTAACTTTTGAGATGATTTAGCTTTAAAACATATCACTTGTATCGCAAAGATTGAAAATTGGTAGTAAACGTTGCTTGTGGCAGCTATTTTAGGAATATAAAATTTAGTTTAAATATTTTTTTTTATTTTAGTGTATAATTTTTCACATTATACTTGGCCACACAAATACTTTTAACAAAAATACAATTTAAAGAAAATATAGAAAAAATTGAATGCAAAGAATCTTTCATTTAAAAAACAGCATAAGCACTACTTACTGTATCACTAAATTCAACAAATTTTGATATATAAAACCACCAACACGTATTCGCCATCTGAAAGAAAAACATCAATATAAAGAAATAACTCAGAAACTCTTTTCTATATAGTACCACATTAGATTAGTTATTGTAGCAATTGTTTTTATGAAGCAATAGCAAAAGTAGAAAGCAATAGTGCATCATTTACAATGGCAGTGAGCAGCAAGTGCTTAAAACTGCAATGTATATCGCAGAAGAAACAAAGTCTTTAAAGAACAATTTTTCCTTAATTTTATCAAAATGTTGGTCGATTTTTTTTGAATCATAAGTTACGATGTTCTGCAGTGCAAAGCGCACTCCTTGCCACACCTGTTTTCTTCTCTAGCTACAGAACAACCTCTATACACTAACCATCCCACCCCACTCTTTTTTTTTTTACTACAAGGATTTACAGAAAACTTGAAGAACGAAGGAAAAGTGAATGCTTTTTCTAGCTGAAGGCTCTTCTAAAGCAAGCCATTTTAATATCAGAGATCCCCAAATTAATTAAATTTCTTGTTTTTGTTCCGTCTGTACCTGTGTCTGAAGCAATTTGTGAATCTTGGGGATCAACAATAGATAAAATTGTTAGCAAAAGAATCAATGTTGTTGAGGGAGATGATGCAGTCACTGAAACAACTAATATGTGTGTTTTTTTTTCAAATGGTGCACTACCTGACCATAAAACAGAAAGGAAATTATTAAAAGCAGACCTAGTTTCTATGTTTGGACCAAATTACCACAAACACTTAATAAATAACACATCTTCTATGTTAATGACAAAATATTTAACTTCAAAGATAACAGACACAAAATTGCAAATTCTGAAAATACGCCTTGGTTTTAAATAAAATAAGTTAATTTTGATGTCTTATTATAAATATGTAACACATATTTAGCCGATAATTGTGTTTTATGTCTGTTTTTGATTTTACTGCAGTTTTCAAAATTCGGACAAAATGCCTGCAGAACAATTGCAATTGCTTGGAGTTGTGTTGCAGAACACTGAATATAATTCTACCTAACTCTCATAATAACCTAATTCTCACACTTGTCTTCCACCGCGTTTTTTTGTGAAGTAGTTGAAAGCGAGACAAGACCACTTCGGACATGTTCTACAGATATAGGGAGGTTCTCGGTAAATTGTTATGAAATGGACAAAGGTCCATTGAAATGTGTATAGTGGTTTCTATGTAATGTGTTGTGCAGTCATTAAACGTTAGTTGTGTATCAAAATCTGCCTCTTTCTTGAATCTGTCTCCCACATTTTGGATACTGTCTTTTTTAGCGGCAGCCCAAAATGAAAGGCGATTTTTACCTTATATAAATTGACATCCTTTTACTGTTGTTTTGAAGAGAAAATAAGAATTAGAATGATTTTTTTGAATCTCACTGCTAAAGAACATGTTAAATTCAAAATTTTATTGCTTATAAATTCAGTGTTAAAATTGTATTTGTTAACAGTATTTTTAGTCCCTCATAAGTTTGTAATTTTTTAACTTCATTTTATTATTTTTTTTGGGGGGGGGGGGGCACAATTATAGCTATCTTGGGCCACTGGTTGGGCAAGCCTGGTGTAGACAGTTGTTATTTTATTGTCATTTTTCATTAATGTTAGTTATTTAACAATGACAAATACAACAGCCCTACTGATAAAATTATCAAGAGACGTGCGAGTTAAAAGAGCAATGCAAAAGCAATTTACAAGCTTTAAGCATCAGAATGATGCACAATCACTTTTAAAGGTTATACATGAAACTTTGAATAAGAAATTCAATGATGTTCAATAATGAATCAATGCCTGGGAACAAAAAGTGAGGGTGAATGCAATAAAAGGAATGATTCAAGAGATTTCATTTCATTTACTCTGTAGACTGGAAGTTGAATCAGTATATCTAAAAGTATGACTAGAAAAATTGGGACTCTGTTAAATCTGCATTTGACATGCAGCGATGAAAGATTAATGTTTGCATAATATTTAAATAGAATTAATTATGTGTAACTTAATCCAGTACAAATAATGAAAATAAGTTGAAAGATGCTGGTTAACATTCTAGTCAAAATGTTCATCTATAACTTTCACCATTCACTTTAAAATTTTAGAACGTTTTTCATGTGTTTAAAATGCAATTGGTAATAATTCAAACTTTCAATAGTTATTAGAAGAGAATATAGCTCACCCCAATGGCCTCTGGAGAATATGAATAATCAACAGGTTGGCACTTGAAACTGTATGATCCAAACCAACCATATTTTCCAAACTGAAAATATAGAATTAAAAATGCATTAGTAATGAAATAAGTTATTTTTCACTTCTAATGCAGATAAATATATGCGAACATTTTAAAATAAAAAAGCATACTTTGCTAATGTTGTAATTATTATTTATGTGGAAATGTGTATAAATATTTAATATAGTTTCAAAAAAGATTTAGTGAATATACACAAAGATAACTAAAGGTTCTGCACATCAGTGCAACATACCTTTCTTTCCTCTTTATTTTGCTAAGGTAGAGTACTTTAATTTTTATAATATACTTATAAAATAGATAGTATTTAGTAAAATGTATCTTAGAATTTTGTATTTTTTAAATGTTTGATTGTGTTTACCTTGTGTTTCGCTTTTTTATACATTATTAGAATAAAATAATTAATGTAGAAACCCTTACTTATGCATGAAACAGATCTAAATAAAATCGTCATTTGACGTATAATTTGTTGTCCGAAAGTGTTTAAAATTTTCAGCCAGTAGAAATTAAAGAATTCATTAGATTAAGATCATCAAAAGATAAAAATTTTCTTCTACCTTAATTTTAGAATAGAAATAAAAATAAACAGTGCAACTTACATGATAGAAAATTAAAAAGTTAAATATAACCAAAAAAAAATTGTATGGTGCCATGAGCCATCGTATATCAAGCGGTTCTCTGTTTTTCATTAGACTAGGTCCTAAGTATCTCACTACATATACATAGGAAAGGCATATGATAAGTGTAGGAAAAGGACTCTGCATCATAGGCCAATCCGCCACTCGAGGATCTAAAAAAACAAATTAGTAACAAATTTGTATTATGTTTATAAAATCTATAAAAGAAAAACAGACAATATATACAGGAACAGATCATAGAAAAACCGTAAATGCAACAGATTATGTGAATCAGTACATTTTATTTCAGTGCTTTGTTTTGTAGATAACTACAAAAAACTTCTAAAATTATATTTTCCATGAAACAAAGGAATGGGAGAAATAATCTCGGTGTAACTACAATCTTAATACTTTGAGAGTTAGTAACTATTCAGGAAAACTTAAGTCATACCTTGAATCCAGTCATACTAGAGTAAGGATGCACAATAAGTTTACCACTAAGAATCTGGAATATGAAATATTACGTTTGCTTTTCTCAACTCCATCATATACTACAATACTTTTCAAGAAATACCTAGTAGAATTAGTTCAGTATGCAGGAAACTTGCAACTTCTGAAACGTAAGGTATTTCTCGTTTTCAACTTCAACCTACTTTAACACACGAAATTGCTTGAATATATATTTAATTCCAAATGTTTGGTTTGGGCTTTATGGCACAAGGTATTCTAATTAGTGGAATCTTAAGGAATTCACCTTTAGACTGGCTGGTACAGCACCATGTAACGTGTACCATGACCGCGCCAAGGAAGAATTTAAACAACCAGTACATCAGTTGTATCTTGAAAGTTATAAGAATCGTGCCAGAAAAGAATCTAGACTGGTTGTTACAGCAGCTGTAGATTGAAAATTATCAGAATTGCGCCAAGAAATAATCACTTGTTACATCTATAGCCATAGTCAAAAGGTTAATCCAGTGAGCCAGAGTTACAACTAACAAAATGTACGGTATTTCTCATTGACCTGCTCTTTTGCACTTAAATATTTATCCTTATTGAAGTTGGGTTATGTTTGAAATGAAAGCACCCACCACAAGACTGTATGTCCAATACTTGATGTTGTCAAAGAAAGCTTTACTGGCTAGAGAAACACACCCCAGGTTTTCGAATTCCATTGATTGATTTATAGCATATCAACCACTCAAATCATTAACTTGGATGAAGTACCCTCAATGTTTTATCATCCTTCAAATATAGATAGATGATGTTGATACTAAAAGCAGATATTTTACTCAATCGTTATAA
This sequence comes from Metellina segmentata, assembly GCA_947359465.1. NCBI lineage: Eukaryota > Metazoa > Arthropoda > Arachnida > Araneae > Tetragnathidae > Metellina > Metellina segmentata. The sequence continues at coordinate 34,816,192 of OX375880.1, read as the reverse complement.
AGTATCATAAAATTACATTCCCATACACATTAGCAAGTGTAACTGAAGCTCTTGATTTTCAAACATAAAATGACTGAAAGGAATTTTTCCTCAGCAACTCATACTTTGTTTCTTCATAACAAATTTTTAACATCAGAGTTTATCTAATGCAAGATAGACGGATAGTTGGTACTAGATTTTAAAACGCAAGGATCATATCTGACCAAGCAGCACCAAACACAAGACCAAGCAACAAACTAATAGACATCACACCCACAGGGAGGAATCCATCTTACATACTTGCCAACTTAGAAAATAGCATCAGGAAAACTTTTTGTGCCGAACGCAACTTGCAATAAAACATAAATTAATGTGTATTAGGAATATCTTTATATGTCAAAATAACTAGTATTATTTGTATTTAAAAATACATGAGTAAAAATTCACATTTTTATCAACTGCAGAAGCCTTGCAAAGCAGTAATGTTTCAATACCAAACTGAACATATGATCTGATGAAAAAAAACATTCACTTTACGAGTACATGCACATTGCATCCGAAACTGTATGTTACATACCATTTAAATTTGTGTCAGGATTACAGGTCATTGGTGTTCATAAAGCTTATTTACAAGTAGATGAGTATGACAGAAAGAAAAATCGATGTTCTATTTACAAAGTTGTTTCATTTAGTGTTTTTATTAAGGAGAGGGAGTTGCAGAAAAATTCAATGAAGCTGTGGTAGCTTTTTTGGTTTTCTCTTTTATAAAAGGAAGTGTTTGTTTGTTTCTTATGATTCAAGTCCTAACGAATCTATGACACTTACAGTAATGGGATTTGGCACACAGGTAGATCAAATATTTCCAATTTTAGGGTCGAGGCGAATTTTAAAATTCAATCCAGAACATTTTAAAATGAATTTAATAAAATTTAATTATTGAATGCAACAGATTAGAAGCAACACCTGCTATAAGAGGTATTAATAAAAGAGATCCCAGATTCAAAATTTATTTTTTTTTTCATTTCCATTTTGCGCGGAGAAATGATTTTCCAGCCAGACGTTAAAAACAAATAATCTTTTAACTTGAGTCACTTAGTTCTTTTTTTTTCTATTTCCTAGACTGTTAAAGATAGAGTAAAAATTTCAACGCATTTGAAATCTGAAGAAAATTTTACACAAGATTAATACCTTACATCACGGTGTTGCCCTTGGTTTTGCTGTGCAAACCAACACCACGGGGACGGGCAACGCCTGACAAGCGAGATTGTGACGTCACCGTGAACTTTCTCTTTTCCAAAAATAAACAGATTGCATCTTCTGGGTTTTTTTTAACGCAAAGGGCAGATTACCTACATTTCCTGCCCTATTCCATTTAAGTGAATGAAAGCAAAAAAAAAGTAAAAACAGAATCGTTAAAGATAGATCAAAATTTTACAACAGATTAATACCTTACATCTCGGCGTTGCCCATGGTGTTGGTTTACTTCAGGCATTGCCCATGGTATTGCCTTTATATTGCCATGATATTGCCTTTAATAATTCAGCACTGAATTTCTGCTCAAAACAAGATTTGGGGTTTTGTATCTTCAACACCAACACTTTCCAATGTTTTGTAAGAAATGAAAGAATAGTATTCAGTTTGGTTCTTTCTGACAAGGCTGAATATTCTCACTCTGCATTGGAAATGGGAATGAGCTGAATAGAAAGCCTAATTTTAGCAAAACGCAAATTTTAGAAGTATATCAGCCCCTCTAATTTTGCCTACTTCAACCCACTGCACATCAATATGGTCATGTGCACTTCTATTATCACAGATAAATCTTCCAGCTGAAGACAAGACTCTTTATCCTACTCTCATCCATTGCAGCGTCTTTGCACTCGTCAAGTACGATAGAAAATTTCAGTCGACGATTGCAGAGAATGATTTTGATTGCTTAATCAAAATATTAAAAACCCATAAAAAAGTCAGACCTATCCACAAATCAGTAATAAATGGATATCCGTAAAAGTTTGCAAGTATGAACTTGACCGATTACAGCTCTCAAGTTGTTAGCACTGCAGGTGAACCCACTGAGCCTTAATGGCCCCAGAGAGAACATCTGGATATAATGGAAACCATTTGTGTACAGAGTTGGTTGGATTTTTATTTTAGACACAAGGGCAATATTTGGCCAAGTTGCTCCAAACACAAGAAAGAGAACAAGTAATAGACACACACATACAAGTAAAGTTTTGCTGACTAAGAAAAATACTCCCAGAGGAGCCTAAAACACAAAAGTTGCTAGAGCAATATGTAAGGTAAAAAGGAGCATAAACACAGGACTCTCAAGATACTATCTCTTCCTAAATGTTTCCATGGTTACTTGAACCAAAGATTGACCTCTTTTACAGTATGCAATGTGCCATGACTATATCTCCAGAATCATATCTCAGATCAGTTAATGCTCCTGTGGGTTAGAGGAAACACCAATGCACAATGCCTTTGAGTGTCCCCCTCACAAGCTCACACCACTTGCACTGTTTACAATCAAAACCCAACCCTGAATGGCGGAATCTAGCACTAAAACAGAAAGTGCAGCTAGAATATGTGCATAGTTATAGATATCCTGGCCTCTTGGGGATTTATAATATAGCAACATAAACAGTTCCCATATAACCAACAGAAGACCATCAAGAAAATCCAGCAATGATTCTGATTAAGAAACTGATCAAATCCCAATGGAGACCACTAAACCGATGAATCCTTACAAGGATAGGATTGGGTCTCTCCCAAAGCAGAATGTCTACCTTGTATATAACAGCTATAAGATCTTTTAAATAATCAAACTGGTAGCCAAAACAGAATAAAATAGCTGCCTCATGCCTTCTCTACCATTCTATAAAAGGCACCAATCAGCTGTTGAATTTTAAAGTTATGTTTACTCAAATACCTAATAGAATACATTTTTTTGTACAGTAAATCAGAATTGGTGAAGTTACGATTTCAAAGGAAACAAATATTTAGTTGGGTAATCATTTACAATTCCAAACCATTTCATATAAACATACTTTGGACATGAGAAATAAACTTAAGTACTGTAAAGCATAAATATGGATAGTATGCAAGTTTTTGTGGTCACTTGAAGGGTTCAGTGTTAAAATTTGCTAGCAAAAAGATTACCAAATATGACTTTCATTCTGCAAAGATAAAAATATTTTTCAGCACATTTTGGAATATACTCAATACTTGTGCATTTTCTCCCCACACAAGTATCATAACAAATTTGTAAAAGGCTGTCTTCATCAAAATTAGTTTAATACACTTTCAAAATGCTAAGACTTCTTTAGTTTTAATCAGATGTAAATTAAACTGGGTATGTTCCTTGTACTTATTATTTGAATGTTGCATAAAGCATCTGGATGCAACATAAAATGAAAAACAAAACTGAATGAAGCACAGCAGTAAATAGTAATTATATTCAAAAGCATTTTAGTTGCAAAAAATTGCAAGAATAGTAATCCAAGATTTGATAAATAATATATATATTTAGTTCAAATAAAGAAATAGTTAATGGCTCCACATTAGTTTTCAAATCAAGAATCAAATTTATTTAGAACACATCAGCATTACATGCTTAAAGTAGCCCAAAGTATAATTAATTTGGCAATTTAACTTAAATAAATTCGAATTACATTCAAATATTTCTGAAAAAAAATTTAATTAAAAAAACGAACAATAGAAAGGCTTAGGAGCAAAATTATTTCAATTATAAGTAATGACACAGCATTCTAATAAATATTCAAAGTATGTTAAATACAGCATTTACACATTAAAGATGCTTAACGCGAGTTCGTGAAGAATTTAAATGAGCCGGTATTATCTTTCATGGATATTGAATTCAAATGCATTTGCAGAGGTTAAATAAACACTAATATTCTAAGAAAAGACAAAATTTTCTTGCAATATACTGCATACAGGCAACCTGTATATACTGTATACAGGTAAAAAATAAATCGCTCTGGGACAATTAATTTCGGTATAAAATTAAAAGCTCACGAACACAGTAAGAAATGGGGGAAAACATTCTAATTATTTAATCGTCGCAAAATAAAAAGCAAAGGAGAAACTTGCCTCGAATTACTTACTATATCAAAATGCATATTTCAAGGCTGGCAAAGAAAAAAAAATAAACCACATGTATAAATACCGAAAATAGAAAAGCGAGCGTTGTTTACATTGCAAAAACTGACACACTTTTCGCTAAATTTAAACAACCCGGCTTTTCCGGTTCGAAGATTTTCGCACGAAACGTTAGATAAGTAAAATATTAAAAGCATCAAGGTGCATGAATAATAGTCCATGCCCGAAAGGCTTACCAGCATTTTCCAAGGTGTGATTATAGAACTGGACTGCTTCTTGCCATACCATTTTCATCGGCTGTTTGAGAACAGAATGACCGTATTGCAAGCCGGTCAGGTATCAAAACAAATCGGATACAGGAAAAATCGGCCAAAATTGGCGATTTCCTGTCTCACCAAACCCTGCTCGGACAGCAGTCAACCGCACCTGACTACCGCCTTGTCGGAAATTCAATAACAAAAATAAAAGTAAGAGCAGATAAAAAAAGTAGAAAATGAACGGAGCGCTAGAGTGCAGACACAGCGCCACTTTGAGACGGGGCGGTACGAAACGACGATGACGTATGAAAAATAAAACAGAAAAATGAAACTAAACGTGCGGCAACAGGGTGAGATATAACATGAATATTTTATAATCTGCTTTTCGCACTGTTTGAATTAATTTGTTAGCGAGGCAACAAATGGAACAATGTTTCGCTGAGGCCTGAGACATTGAACTTATATTTTTTCTCTATCCTTTACAGAAATACAGCAAAACATAAGGTTTGTCTTGGCAGCAATTTTTATCTTCTGCATTTCAAAATAATATTTTCAAAAGAATGTAATTGGTAATTTTAGTTAACGTCGTACTAGAGCAACACAACGGGCTATTCAAAAGAATGTAAAACAGCATACATGTAATACTGCATAAATTTAACTTTAATTAATTACCTTACCTCCATTTCTAAGGTGCCGCGGTAGCCCAGTTGGTAGACTTACGAATACACTCAAGAAAATATTTTTCAAATTCCATGATTTTTCAAAAAAACCGAAATTGTGTTTCGTTTAAAAAAAAAAAATTCTCTACTTTTTAGTAGACGGTGATATTTGGTAAGATTCGAGTTTGGAGAGTGGGGTCCCAGTTCAGGCGTTGCCTTGTGATTTGACCGTGGGTCAACATTACGTGGTGTTGTCCTCGGATCTTTCCCTTAGGGGATTGATCCCGGACCGTCGTCAATAGCCCATTGTGTTGCTCTGGTACGACGTTAATTAAAAAGGTACGATAAGGTAATTTTAATTAACGTCGAACTAGACTAACACAGCGGGCTATTGACGACAGTACGGGATCAATCCTTCAAGGGAAAGATCCGAGGACGACACCACGTAATTTTTGAACCACGATCAGATGACGCGGCAACACCTGAGCTGGCACCCCACTCCTCAAACTTCCACACCAACCCAACGTAAGGACTTTCGGCCACGACAGATTTAAGGTGCACCAGCCGCCTTTACACCATACCTTTACAAAAATACATGCATTGATTTGGATTCGAACCAGAAATCTTCCAATCTCGAGGCTAACACCTTAACCACCAAACCAGTTGGTCCGCCGTTAATTAAAAATTACCAAAAAAATTACCATTGGTTGGATTTTAGCTCGCAATTCTCCGGTTGTTAATGCGTTACTCTTATAATTATCGCGGACTTTTTTATAGTGGTCCCAAAATATATAGTGGTCCCAAAATATATAGTGGTCCCAAAATATATAGTGGTCCCAAAAGTGTTCGTACACTTACGAATTTCAATGAAATACTGCTCTATCCACACACACAAAATTTATACTTCAAAATGGGAATTTTTTAATTATATAAAAACTTGTTCTTGGACAAAACAACTTAAAATATTTTAAAAACATGCTAAAACTTTTTCTTTGGAAAATTAATAATCAAAAAGTAACAAAACAGTTACCTTACAAAAGTCTTCGTACACTTTTTAAAAAAATTAGTACATATCAATAAATATATATTTCGATAAATTAGTATTAGTAGGATATCCTATAGCATATATCCACAACAGCTTTTAAACGTCTGAGAATAATGATCACAGTTTTTTTTTTTTTTTTTGTATTTCTGTAATATTTTTATCAATGTTTCCTCATTCTTCAATCATTGCTGTTTTTATTTCGCTTTTCGTTTTAATGGCGTATCTTCTTACTCTAACCTCCAGTTCTCTCCAAATGTGTTCTATTGTGTTTAAAAATGGCGACTGAGGTGAGATTTTCAGAACGTGTGGACAGTCATAGACCGGAATTAAAATCTTTGTATTTCCATTATTTGTGTGTTCAACTGAAAATCCGTCCCGTACTCATTATATTTTCGCTTTCAAATTGCATTGTCATCTCATTATTAGAAAAAGATATGGAAAATTAAAATTAATGGTAACAAAAATTTAGCACCGTCATTTGGCACCATGATGGTTTGAATTTTGTTTATTCACCCTGTTTCACATCAATTTATCTTTATTAAATCACATACTACTTTTGAAGTCCACAGTATCCTATAGATACCTTTTTCCGCATTAGATTACTTAGAAAAAATAGCTTTATACAAAACGGAAAGGAATTATGGTTATTTATCCCCAAAAGAAAAAAAAAATCACGTCAATATTTAGTATCCGAATACAATTTTTAACGCTGCTAAAGCAATCAACCTATCGAAAAGTGTGAAAACGTAAATATAGAGAATAAGTTTGTCCAAACTTCCAACAGATAAACCTAAGCGAACGTAGAATTTTTCTTTTAATTTTGAGTCCTGATATTTTGAAGAGAAACAAAGAAAAACTTTCCTTCATAAATCAAAACAGTTACAAAACAAAAACAAAAATGGCTTCAAATTTTTACTGCTAGTTTTTTAAATGTAACATTCGAAAATCAAAACTAACATTGTACAACGTAATGCCGAACTTCAAACAAACACTACTCGGCCATTCCACAATTCTATGGAATGTACTTTTAAAAACAAGCTAAACAAAATAGTAACATCTAATCCAACAGAAGAATGATCGCAAAATTGACTAATAATTCTCGGAAATACTTTCAGATTCGAATTCGTCCCGACAATACTATTTTTTTAGCATGTAAAACAATTTAACTCATTAAAAGGAAGAAGAGTATTTTCATATCAATGAGTTCCATTCCGCGAATGGTGAACTGGATCGTGCTTACCAACATACAGTTTTTAACAATTATACTTTAATTTTAAAAAAATTTCGTTTTTAATATAATCTATATATCCATCAGAATTTCTCGTTTATAATATAATCTATCCATCCAATATACCTTAATTAAATATACATTTGAGGTTAAGTTTCAGTCTAAAACCATTATACGCATTTTTGTATTACGTTTCACAACTTTTGACGTACATGTACTTGAGATTAAGTTTTTAAATTATGTTAAATTTAATTTGAAATTTTAAAGATTAATAACAGACAAAAGTGTGTTCACAAATAATTGCAATACACGCATTTTTAGTACTCGTAAATATAATTTAGAGAAAGCATTTTGTTATCAAGTATCAAATAAGTTGTTTCTTAAAGCTTTTTAATAAGTCACTTTGTAGTAATAAGGCAGTTGTTTTGTAAATTAATCGAAATTGTACCTATTTTTTATCAGATCCTATAAAAATTTAATATTTTTTTGCTGTGCCACAGAAGTTGGAACAAGTTTATGCGTGCCATGGATGAAAAAGGTTGAAGATTGTAGATTTTAGACCCAAAATCCAAAGGAAACAATTTTTGTTTTAAAACCTATCAAGCACGAAAGGAAAAAAATATCAACAAGAGTTTTACTTGAAGCAGTGATTGATTAATAACAGCGATGATTCGCAAGAATTCTGTGGTGGAAACGAAACGAAATATTTTTAGAGTTCGGAAGGTATCTTCCTGCTATCAAGTTTCGTTCTATATATTGATTAAATTCCCCAGGATTTGGCGATATTTTATTTTTATTAATATTGTTTATTAGATGGAGAATTTTAAAAATTTCTTCAAAATTAAAAAAGAACTTCATTGATAAATATGTATAAAATGAGCGAATTTACATATTTTTCTATTTTATTTCTTAAACTACTTCATGTGTGGAAAAAGTTATGCTTCGTCATAGCATGATTATTTTTAGTAGACCTGTTTCGCAAAACATTTTAAGTATACAAAATTGTAAATTTTGTGGCTAGAACATTTAGTCGGATCGTCCTAATCATTAAGAAAAGAAGGAATGCCAACACCTTTTGTTGGAGCTTTAACTCCAAACGTAAACATGGAAAAATTAGATCTCAGTCTGACTCTCATAAAAATACAATTTTATGATGCACATATTTTTATTAAAGATTGAAATGAACACAATTCTTTCCTATTAAACTCGTCAGAGTTAAAAGCTAGGAAATAATAAAAACCCTTGCTTTAACATAGGAGGATCCTGGAACCTGTTACTAATTTTAAACTCCAAGCACTGCTCATTAAAACCTTGTTTTTCACAGTTAAATTCTCTATTTGGGGCTTCTTTCATGCGGAACTCAGAATACCTGAAACTATTGAGACAGTTAACCTTGGAAGTTTTAGCAAATCCTATAAATAATGTACACTGACGGCAGGCGTAATGAATTAGGTAATACTGGCATGGTATGTAAAGATTCATCGAGTCCAAGAATCATCGAGTCCAAGAATCATCGAGTCCAAGAATGTCTTTTTGTGATTTATTTTCGGACATCAAACAAACAGTACAAACGGTACAACAACACAACAAACGATAATAATACGCTGAGATACATAAATTCAAGTTTCAAGAAAAAGGAGGGAGCTCATCAAGAAAGCTCACACCCGAAGCCGTGCCATTCAGGAAGTCTTTGAAATTGTTTTGAATCACATTACTTTACGAACGATCACGTGGTCTCGCCGAGAGTGTCAGCAAGAAGCTCTCAACAACACCCACGTGGTACATTCCTATTCTCAACATGGTATACTTATCAGTATACGTGTTAATGATTATTATAGAAGTTGGTGAGTGGAATTTATTGGAGCAAGCTTCTCAGGGTTAAAAATAACACAATTTAATTACAATTGTACAATTTGAGAAAACATTTAGTAGGTAAAAAGAAGAGCTCGGATCAATATGCACAAATATGTGACCTGAAACATGCATTTCAAAATCCCAAAATATGCACTACAAGCCATTGCGTGGCCAGCATGGCGTTGCCCGTGACATTTCTTTTCGGGGGGGGGGGGGGGGTCAGGTGTGACCACTGCTCGCTAACCCCCGGTGATTGCTACGAATTCGTAGCCTATTGGAAAACAGCCACCATGGCGTTACCCGAAGCAAACCAAATTGAAATTCGAAGGGAATTCAACGGGGATTAGCGAGAAGTGGCCGCAGTGGCGAATTTCAGGAGGGGTGATCGCTCACAAACGCCTGACAAACGCCAGACGTTTTTTCAAAGAAATTTTAAAATTTAAAAAATCATTAGAGGGAGACTTTGGCTTTGCTCTTCCTCCCTCAGTTTATCCACTGTAACGTTTCTGATCTTTAATTAGAGATCCGACTGGTTACAGCATAGTAAACTTTATTTAAAAGATAAATTGGAAAATTATGTACTAAAGAGTACGAGGACAACATTATTACAGATCGAATCTGCCAATGAGCCATAAGCTAGAAGATCAAATCGGAGTATCTTAAATGAGCGACCGCTTCCTTCCAATGTTCGTCTCTTATTATTTGGAGGAGGTTAGCACCACTATCACAAGCAAGCATTAGATGCAGTCTAAACCTGTATTGAAACGTACGAAAATGTTGCTAATCAAGACTTGAGATGTTGCTAATCAAGTATGTACTTATCACTAAGAATTAATCGATTGGAATCGAAAAATTATGCTATCAATTATTAAAACGGTTAAACTGTGTGGCAGACAAAACCTAGCTTTACATGGTCACCGAAATGATGGTAGCATTGAACTTTCATTGGCATCAATGGTAAATGAAGGAAATTTTCATACTTTATTGCCGTTCAGAATGTCCGCTGTAGACGAAGTTCTTCGTATAAACATTTCGAGTCTTCTAAAACTCAGTTCATAAACCAAACCATACAAATTGACATAATTCAATGTTTTGCCATGGAAATCCAGTCTCATATCGTTGCACAAGTCCGTGAAACTGGTGTCTATAGCACAGTGTTTGATACAACTACAAATGTTTCCCACATTTCTCAATTGACAATTGAATAAAGATACGTGACTGGTGAAGCAAGAAGAATGGAAGTTCATGAAAATTTCTTGACTTTTTCAAATACTAGCCACTGCGTTGCCAGCACGGCGTTGCCCGGGACAATTCCAAAAAGGTCGAAAACGCGCGTTGGTTCAAGGAAGAGAAAAAACTAATAAATCTCTCTATATTAAAAAAGATTCCATTGGTTTGCGAAGCAAACGAAATGGGAATTCGTAGCCTATTGGATAACAACCATCAGCTAAATGCGGCCAATTTCGAATTAAGAAGCGATCCAATCGTCGTGACGTCACATTTTCTCACGATAGTATAAATCATTAATTGAAAAATTATTTACTAATAGAAAATCAAATGTATAAGGTATATATATATATAACTGGTCTAAAACTTTCCGCAAATTTCAAATCCGTTGAGATTTTCAATCTCTTTAACGATGCCGATTTAACAAAAAAGAACTAAATGATGCCAGTCAAAATGTTTTTTATTTGTTATGCTTTCCTTTGTTGAAATCGTAAGAGGGCAGGAAATGTAATCTGTTTGTTTTTCGAACACGAAGTTTGACGTGATATATTCAATTTAAAAATTATTTATTAAAAGAAAATCCAATTTTTAGGTATCGATCTAGAGTGAAATTTTCCGGAAAAAAAGAACTAAAGAACTCCAATTAAAATTTTGTATTTGTTTTTTTTTTTGGTCTGCTGATAAAATTGTTCCTCGGAGCAAAATGAAAACGGAAACGAAAAAAATAAATTTAGAATCTGTGATCTCTTATGCTGTTGCCATTCCAAAGAAATCAATAATAATTAAATTCCATTAAATTCATTTTAAAATGTTCTAGATAGAATTTTAAAATTCAACGCGACCCAAAAATTGCAAAACCTTCGAACTACCTGTGTACCAAATCCCATTAATGTAAATGCCCTAGATTCGTCAGGACTGTGATGACGAAAAACAACACTTATTTTTATAATAGTAGAGATGTTTGCTGCTTTACCAAAATCAAATAGTAGCACTCCAAAGAAACCCACTACCGTGTCACCTACGGCTGAATTAAAAGCGACTGGAGTAGTGATTGGTCACAAAGTTGTTAAGATAGATGAGAATTTGTGACTGGACTCTTCAAGAATGGTTAGTATTGGTACAGACATGTGTAGTGTGATGACATGTAATCGTTGCGATGCTGAAAAGCAGTGGTTCCCAAAGTGGTCCCTACAGAAACCCCCAGGGGTCCGTGGCTGTTTAGGGGGTCTGTGACAAATTAAAATTAATTTGGGGGTACATGGAAAACTTCGGTGTGTCCGTGATAGGTTTATTATAAAGTAAAATAATTGTGACCCATTTCCATTATTATGAAAGTTAAAATAAATAACAATAAATAAATTGGTAGCGATTTTTACGTCCTGAAAAAAGAAATAAAATGTTTTATTTTCTTATATCTTAAATTTGTGTGTTTTTTTTTACTAATAACAGTATGATGTGAGACGGAGAAAAAATGCAGATAATATAGTGTTGTAACGGAACCAACAACGCCCCCTAGCGGACTGACAAAAACTTAAACAGTGTAACTCCAACCCTGGAGCAAGCAGCAGCTAGGCTGTAGTATGTGTTACTAAAAATGTCCCTGTTCCTTATATTTTATGTTCGTGAAAGTCTTGTAATTTCTGTAGTGTATGTGTATGTAAATAAATTCAATTTAAGTGTTAGCTAGCCGTGTCAGCATACATCATTGCTACAGAGAAATGGCTACCCAACTGTGGGCCCGATCCCGATATCCATCGGATAGATAAGTATTTTTATACTTTATGTCGTCTAAACCTAGGCAAAAAGTCATTTATAAAGAAGGTTTTTCAAAGTTGTACTGTAGAAATAGTAATTTTTAACTCAGAAGAAATTCCTTTATTTTGTATGTATTGTAATGAGAAATTGATTTCGTTTTAATGCTAAGTTGTTCGTCTGACTACTTAAACTTGCAAATCAATCCTGATTTAAGTGTTTCAGAAAGCTTAAAACTATTTAACTGTATGTATGTATTTAAATAGTTGGATAATTAACGATTTATTATGAATATTAATGCTGTAGAATGTGTGTAATGTGCAGAAATAATGTATCGATAACTAGTAGTTGAACGACCTTGAACTCTAAAATCTCCCGCCTAAAGAAAATCTTAGTCGACGTCTAACACGGCGCCAGTTGTTTTTACTTTTCTTATTGGGCGCGTTGCATTGAAAGAAAAAGAAAAAAGATTTTGTATGTATGGTTTTTTTTTTTTCATGATCTGTATTTTATATTTACTGCATTGTCATTCTTCAACGAGTGAAAACAAAAAAAAAAATTTAGTGTGTTTCAATAAAGATAACACACAAAAGAAATATTACTTTCTGAATTTAGGGAGATATTTTATTACAAAAGAAGTTGATATTTAAAGTATTGCCTTTATTGAATTATTATTTTTGTAATAAATGATAGTTTAGATCCAGTTTTTAAAGTGCTGAGGAATTCATGATTTATAATTAGTGTTAATGCAAGTATCTGTATACAAGTGTTTCTGAATATATTTCATACTTTTGCAATTTTTCATACTTTAGCTAAGTGAATTTTTTTTAAGTGTTTGGGAAATGTTTTATTTGTATTTTGATAATGGTTCTGAGAATTCAAGAATATTTGCATGTAACTTTAGTTAAGTGTCCATAACGGAATGAACATAATATAATCTAAACGTTTTGCATTTAAAGGTATTAAGTTTAGGACTATTGAACTTTAAACTTAGGACTCTAGATTTAGGACTCTCTTCTTAAAGAAAAAAAAAATTCCAACCTAAACAATAGTTAGGGGTTTTGGACAATATGGCGTTCCTAGGGAAAGGAAGGAAAGAAGACCTCCGAACTCTTGCATCGGAGCTTGGTCTGGCTGTGTCGGACAGCTTAAAAGTTATCAAACTTCGAGAACTTATAATTAAAAGTGAAAATTACGAAGAAGAGCTCGTAAAGAATATGCTCGAAGTTATAATTGAAGATCGACTAAAAGCGGAGAATGCTGTCGAGGAAGACAAGTTGAAGGCTGAAAAGAAGGATGAGGAGGAAAAATTACTTAAAGCACAAGCAGAAGAACAGGTCCGAATTGAGAACGAGCGCAAGTATGAACTCGAAAAGCTAAAACTCCAGCTTGAAGCTCAAAAGGTTTCCAATTCAGTTGTTTCTACTCATGGCTCAGAGTACCCGAAATATGAACTCAGTCGGATTATCCCTAAGTTTAATCCAAAAGAAGATGAAATAGGACTGTTTTTAATTATTTTCGAACGTCAATTGAAGTTTATGAATCTTCCAGAGTCATCATGGATACCATATCTCATTGGTTCCTTACCAGCTGAAATAGCGCAGTTACTTGCTAGAGAAGATGAACAGGAGGCTCAAAATTACCAAAAGGTGAAAGAAATGCTTCTCAAGAGATTTAGGGTCACTGCTGATAAGTTTCGACAGTTATTTTCCCAACATAGGAAGAATCCTGATACGACATGGAGGGACTACTTTTTCGAACTGGCTTCTTATTTTGAAGGTTGGACAAAGGAAATGAATGTCACCACCTTTGATCAACTCAAAAGTTTATTAATTACTGATCAAATTAAGAAAATGACTCCACCATACATCAAAGATCACTTCATTGATTTGTGGACAGATTGGGCCAACCCTCTAGAGTTAGCTGAAAAACTGGATACTTATGAGAATATCCGTCAAGGAGTGAAGAAACATGTGGTGCAGACTCAAAAGAAAACATATTGTAGAGACGAAAATAAAACAGCCTCTACAGATAGAAGATTCCGTCCTGTGGTTAATAGACACGAACATACGCAAAGTCAATTTTCAAGAGTTTCGATACCTCGAAATTCTACTCCTAGATCAGAAGGAAGACCCCCAATTCGATGTTTTGGATGCGGAACACCAGGAGTTGTAATATCTAAATGTCTTACTTGTACAAAATCTAAAGTTGAAGAAACTACTGTCAACTGTATGAACTTGTTCACAAGTAATACAACTAAAGATCTTTCAAGCTTGATTATCTTTGAACTTTTTGGTGAGAGAATTGCTGTGTGTGCCGATACTGGTGCCTCACACTCTATTGCAGGAGAAAAGCTGTATAACTTTCTACGAAAGAATGGAATTGCTTTCGAGGACAAAAAGATTTCACTGACTCTTGCTGATGGAAAACTCCAATCCATGGTTGCTCTTAAAACGGTTATCAACTTGTGTATAGAGGGTAAAATTGTGTCAACAGAACTTCTTGTTCTCCCTGAAGCAAAAGGGAATAGCACGCTGTTAGGGAAAGACTTTCTCCATGCAGCCGGTATTGTTCTCAACGTTCAAAATGGAACCTGGCATTTTAGTGAAGATCCCCATAGACAATATTTCTTCTTTGTAAAGCCTACTGAATTAAAGGATGCGCCGAAAACTTTTAAATCAACGATTGTGCCTGAGACTACTACTATTGTCCACTTGAGAAGTGATGAAGGAAGACATCTGACCCAGATGCAAAGTGTAGAATTAAACTGCTTACTTCAAGAGTACAAACGCTGCTTTGAACCAGGGGGAGAACCTACTCCTTTCATGAAGCACAGAATAGTTACTATGAATCATCATCCTATATCTGTTCCACCGTATCGTATGTCACCGGCCAAGAAAGAAATACTGAAAGAACAAATTGATGAACTTTTGGCAAAGAACATAATAGAAGAATGTGAATCCCCATATGCTGCTCCGGTAGTGCTCGTCGCTAAACCAAACGGGAAAGTAAGATTATGTGTTGACTACAGAGGCCTCAACGCCGTTACGAAACCGGACACTTATCCATTACCTAGGATGGACGATCTTTTAAACGAAGCTACACCGACATCATACATGTCAACTATAGATCTACAATCAGGATATCATCAGGTGCAAGTGGATGAAAACGATTTGGACAAAACTGCCTTTATTTGTCCTTTCGGAACTTACCGTTATCTACGCATGCCTTTTGGTCTGCGTAACGCACCTGCCACTTTTCAACGCCTGATAGATAAATTCCGAAGTGGCCTGAAAGATGTTTTTGCACTCTCATATTTGGATGGCATAGTCATCTTATCAGAGACTTTTGACAAACATTTAAAAGATCTAAAGACTGTTTTTGAGAGACTTTCTCTTTTTAAACTTCATGCGCGCGCGCGCGCGCGCAAATAGAGAGAAATGCCATTTTTCCTGTGATCGTGTTAAGTACTTGGGTTTCTGGATAACAAGAGATGGAATTGAAGCCGATCAAGAGAAAATCGCTTCTATCCAAAGAATTCCAGTTCCAACTAATGTGAAAGAACTTCTGTCTTTCTTACAGACCTGCTCGTGGTTCAGAAGATATGTTCCGAACTTTGCAGACATAGCACGACCTCTTAGCAATTTAACTAAGAAAAGAGTCGATTGGTCGTGGGGTCTTGAACAGCAAGAAGCTTTCGAAACCCTAAAAGAACGCTTGACAACAGCCCCTGTGTTAAAGCAACCTGATGGATGTAAGCCTTTCATAATTCGCACAGATGCGAGTAACTACGCCCTTGGCGCAGTCCTTCTCCAAGGAAATGGTCCAGAAGAACATGTGATTGAATACGCTAGTCGTCTGTTGATCCCAGCAGAACGCAATTATTCGACTACTGAGCGGGAAGCTTTGGCAGTAGTTTGGGCCTTAGAAAAGTTCCGAGGTTACATCGAGAATCAAGAAATTATCATTGCATCAGACCATCAACCTCTTAAATGGCTTCTGAGCATTAAGTCACCCTCAGGACGTTTAGCAAGATGGGCTCTGAAGATCCAATCGTTTAATCTGAAAATCGATTATACGCCAGGAAGAGCTAATGTAGTTCTCACAAATCGATCGCCGACAACATATGATATTGCCGACCCGGCCAGTCCAGACCAAACTCTTGGAACTTATCATGTGTCAGCATTAAAAACTTACTATAAACCCCAAGTAAAGAGAGACACTGGGCATGTAGCTCCCATAAGAAGAAGGGGTCGCCCTAGAAAAAAATAATCCTGGCTCATCGTCGGGACGTCATCAGAGCCAGAGGGGGAGTCTGTAACGGAACCAACAACGCCCCCTAGCGGACTGACAAAAACTTAGACAGTGTAACTCCAACCCTGGAGCAAGCAGCAGCTAGGCTGTAGTATGTGATACTAAAAATGTCCCTGTTCCTTATATTTTATGTTCGTGAAAGTCTTGTAATTTCTGTAGTGTATGTGTATGTAAATAAATTCAATTTAAGTGTTAGCTAGCCGTGTCAGCATACATCATTGCTACAGTGTTGAATATTTTAAATGTGGCTTTATTCCGTTATCAGGAAATAGTACTTTACCTGTGTGCCTTCTATGCAATGAAACTTTGTCAAACGAATCAATGAAACTTTCTAAGTTTAAGGAACACTTGACAAAAGTCCATAGCGACAAAACGAAGATAAAGATTTAACTTTTTAAAACAGTCAAATAAAAGTATTTGAAAACATCGTCATTGCGACAACATCTGAGCAAGACGACGATGGACGGCTTGCTTCTTACACCATTTCTTTACTGATTGCGAAGTCCCAAAAGCCGCACACCATTGGTGAAGAACGTATTATACCAGCTGTAAATGAGGTAATACGCACCGCGCTGCATATACCAGTTTTCGATATTATAAGAATTTCACTAATAATACAGTACAAAGAAGGATTGACGAAATAACTCAATGCGTAGACAATTCTTCGTGTGAGTACTTAAAAACATCTGAATTCTCTATGCAGCTTGACGCGGCAACTTTGCCAGGGAACGAAGCTTTACTAATAGCTTTTGAAAGATTTATAAAAGAAAAAAATTTCCAAATTTGGTAATTTTTTTGTTAACGTCGTACTAGAGCAACACAACGGGCTATTGACGACGGTCCGGGATCAATCCCTTAAGGGAAATATCCGGAAAAAAAATTCCAAGAATATTGTTATTTATTAAATGTTTGGAAACTGATACGAAAAGTGTAGCAATATTTAATGAATTAAAAAGATTTTTCGATTTAAAAACTATACCCTTGAGTAATATCCTCTCCGTTGCTACTGATGGTGCTCCGGTAATGGTAGGACGATACCGAGGCCTTCTGGCATAGTTAAAACAAGCTATACTGAATGTATTATCTGTACATTGTGACATTCATCGACAACATTTAGTCGCCCAAAATCTGAGTGAGCGCTTTCATGGTTCACTAGATTATGTCATTAGAGGTTATGTTATTAAAATCAAAAGGAATGTCTTAAATGTGTAAGAAATTATTTGCTCAACTTAGCTTGGAAACCAAACCTTGGAGCACATTTCGATCTACAGATCGCCCCTCCCAAACAAAAGGCCAAAATCCGCAACTGAGTGGTCACACCTGACCACACGAAAAGAACTACCACGGGCACGCAGTGGCTAGTATATACACTCACTGTCATAAAAATTTGCGCACCAAGAAAAAGTCGTCAAAATGAAACGAAATTTTACACATGTAAGTACTACTTTGATATAAGTAACTGATTAGAAAATCAAAGAAAAAGGATCGTTTATTGCAGAAAAAAGTACAAACGAACGGAAGTTTCAGTACTGTGTTGGACCCCTTCTAGCGCGAATGCACGATGCTATACGAGCGGGCATTGAGCCATACAAGTTCCGTATGATGTCCTGAGACATCTCGTTCCATAGTTGCTGTAAACGCGCCTCTAGTTGTCGCTCTCGGTCATTTTGTGCTGACAATTTGGACAAATACCCGATGGTGTTTGCAACGTTAAAATGAACGGATGAGCTATTGATGCAAAGCGATATTTTATCGAATTTCATTTTTTTATTTAAAATTTCATTGCAAGCTGTGTTTGAAATGCCAAACATCAAAGGAATAGGTGCAGTGCTATAAATGTATTATAATTATTTTACATTTAAGCATTACTCTATGTGTTTTATTTTGTGTGTGTGTTTTTTTTTTAATTTCTATACCTCATAATAATTCTGAAAATAGGCTGGTGGACTCAGGCTAGATTCTTGTCCATTCCACGCAAGCCCGTCATTGTTTAGATCTTAAAAAATAATTTTGAATTTTAATTATACTTTCTAATAAGATTTCAAATACAGGATCGACGGAGGACTTAAGTATTTAATAGCTCATTCTACTCTATTTAAGGCACTGTTTAGAGCAAACCAGTTTGTGAAAAACAAAAATCTTCATATTGTCCGCTTTTGGAAGTGGTCTTTTGAGCGAATAAACAGGTATTTGCTGACTTTACCTTTTCATATGAAAATTCTAATATATTTTTTGACAAAGAAAAGCTTCTCGTTTGAGACTCGTCTGAGTTTAAATTTCATTATTTAATTTTGAAGCAAACTGTCTTGGTAATCCATCAATCAAATAATTTGAAGAGCAACTTTCATCTTACTGCGCCCGATTTAACGGAATTTTAGGCCGTTAGAATTCAGGTATCAATCGAGTTCAATATAATTTGTTTGCGTTCAAATAATTTATTATTCGTGGTAATAATGAACTGAAAGTTCTATCTACCCGTAGAAGGCAGATATTAATGTTATGTCAAAATGATTAGAATAATATGAAATGTTTATGGAACGTTCCTCTATGTCAGGGGTGGCCAACCTGTGGCGCATGCGCCAAACGTGGCGCATTGGATGATTACAAGTGGCGCATTGCATCCTTGCGCCTACTTACTCTTTCGAAGTAGGCGCCATAACTTAATCCCATCTCTATATTTTCAACACCAGAGTGCTCTCAGTTCAATTCATACAGTCTTCAACAATCGAGGCTCTCCGGCACAGCTGTAGCACCATCAGTGGGGTCCAAGACAACGATCGCCCTCTCGTTCAAGAGATCTTCTCTCACTTTTGTAGATTAGTACTCCAATAAATGTGTATCTTTTGAACTGTTGTATATTTATTAATTTAGTCGGCGTGACTGAGTTATTTCTATTCCTCCCCTAAGCGAAGGAGATCCAACCCCATATCAATATTTTCTAACCCCACCCAATGAACGTCAGAAGGTAGAAAAGGTGCTTGAGCTGTATGGCGCATCATAACTCGTATGTGAAAAAAAATTGACGCATAGTGTGTAATAGGTTGACCACCCCTGCTCTATGTAATTGAATTCTCCTACGCGGAAATGTCTTACGCCCACGTTTTATTCAAGATTAAATGAGTCAAAATGCGAGATTCCCACGATTAAAAGCTCTAATAGCGGGTCCATCGACGAACTGTGTGGTAAATATGCTACTCACCTGTGATATTCATTCTCAACCTAGATCAATGTGGGAATCGATATCTTTAAGACAGTTTAAAGTGTAAGTAATGGAATCAGTTCTCAGTTTCAATAAAAAACATCAAGTAGCAGTTGGCCACCGTGCCCTACTCATCACATATTCAATAGTCCACAATCAGGAAGCATTCACAAGGATGAAACCAAACTTTTTGGGATCTGGGGCAAACGAGGCTGATAGCGCCGTATCCAAAACAAATGTACAGCCGTCCAAAAAAAAAAAAACGACTCACTCGATCGCAATTGCACGACTTACATCAGAGAACAAAACGGAAGGTAGCAATCGATAGGAATTAATATTTGCTACAAATATCAATACTTAAAATTTATCTAAGGGGCCGTCTTCATGTTAAATTGTGTGCTTGCTCCGATAATTTCAATACGCACCCCCATCTTTTAACACAAATTTGGATTCTACACAAAATTTTAGTTTTAATATTTTGTATTAATATGTATAAAAAAACTGCAATTTCATTAAATATTTTCTTCCAAACAAACAAGAGTTTCTGTTTGTCCTTGGTTCCAATTAAATAATATTTACATATATTTATATGCAAAGTCCTGTGTACCCCGACTTATATTCGTCTTACTTAAATTCGTATTGCGAAAATATTAAAGTTTCAATTGAAAACTTATTTACTAACAGATATTTACATTTGTGGTATCTACACTCTATAACAAAAAAATCGACGCACCAAGAAGGAATCATCCGATTGCTTTGAAATTTCGCATGCAAAAATGTTTTGACCAAATATGCTAATGATTCAAATTTGGTGTCCAATGAATGAATAGTGCGATTTCCAGCGCATCGGAACTGCGCATCCAGCAGATGTATATGAGTTGTTCTTGAACTGTTGTTAAAAATTTCTGCTGCATTACGATTTAGTATACCTTTCAACGTCTGAAAAAATGCCTCGCCGCAGGATTCGAGCTCATTACGAGCAACTTTCAGAGTTTGAAAGAGGTCGTATCATTGGATTGAAAGAGGCAGATTGGGCAAATCGGAGAATCGCTCGTCATGTGAGTCGAAGCGATGCGGCGATTAGAAAATGCTGGCAAGAGTGGGTGGACAATGGCAGATTTCAGCGTCATGATGGTAGCGGTCGACGTAGGGCCACAACAGATCGCGAGGACAGAGTGATTGTCAGATCAGCTGTCACAGCGCCTGATTCATCGCTATGAACCATCAGTCGTACGACCCACACACGAGTGTCCACCATGACCATTCACAGACGGCTGAGAGAGCGAAATCTGCGCTCGTACCAACCGTTACGCCACCTGCCACTCACGCCTTCACACTGTCGAGCAAGATTACAGTGGTGCTTGGCTCGATCAAGCTGGAATGATGCTGACTGGGGACGTATAGTCTTTAGCGACGAATCCCGCTTCCAACTGTGTCCTGACGATAACCGAAGACGCCCAGGGCAGCGTGCCGATCCTGCTTTCACTATTGCACGCCACATGGGCCCTCAACAATGAGTTATGGTCTGGGGTGTCATTTCCCTTGATAGCCGGACCCCTTTGGTCGTCATTAGAGGTACACTTACTGCACAACGGTACATTGACGACATTCTGAGACCTGTTTTGCTACCGTTCCTTTCGCAGTACACTGGGCTTATTTTTCAGCAAGACAATGCCAGACCACATACGGCACGTGTTGCTATGAACTGTCTTCAAGCTTGTCAAACACTTCCTTGGCCAGCCAGATCACCAGATCTCTCTCCCATCGAGCATGTCTGGGATATGATGGGAAGGCGGTAGGCCTCCTTGCACACTAAGGCTCGTTTAGCATCTGCTATGCATGCTCTCCACTAAACAGTCGAGGAGTGCTTGCGGGATATTTCCTCATTCCTCTCTCAGTGCAATTTTGAGCGCCTGCACAGTTTGGAGTGGGTGATTCCTTTTTGAAACACGTCTAAAAAGATCATCTCAAGCATTTTCAATAGGATTGAAGTCCTGTGAATACGAAAGCCATTCCATGCGCTCAATATCTTTGCTCTCTAGTATCTCAGTGACATCAACTGTCCTGTGTGGGCACGCATTGTCACCCATGAACAGAAATTCTGGACCCACTGTACCCCGAAATAAACGAACATGACCCCGGAGAATCTCCGTGCAATACCGCTGCGATGTAAAGGCACCAGCGTCAAAGATGTGTAGCTGTGTTCTGCCATTGTGCATAATGCCTTCCCACACCATGACCCATCGGCCATAATGATCAACCTCACGAGCCTTCTGTGGTGTGTAACGGGTACAGGCCCTCTCGCTCCACAGTAGTTGGTGTCTAGAATCCCTCTTCACGATGAATCGGGATTCGTCGGAGAAGATGACTGTGGACCACTGTTGATGATTCCAACGAATATGTTCATTACACCAGCGTAACTTTACCCGATGATGGCGTGGTTGTAACGGAGTACTTAACAGGTTTCCAAGCACACAAACGAGCTTGATTTAATCGGCCACAAATTGTTTTGGCAGATACACGAGTGCCGGTAGCGGTTGCAAGCTCTGAACCAATCTGTCCCGGAGTGAGATGTTTGTTCCTTATTGCTGTTAGGGATATATGTGCATCATCTCTGGGTGTGGTGCTCCTCCCACGAACACCAACATGCTTTCTCAAAGCATTTCCACCTTCCGCGGCTCTTTATTACCGCAAAATAACGCTTTTTGACACGCATTACTGTGGCAACTTTGGTGACACTTTGCCCAGCTTCGATCCGCCCCAACTGCTCGCCCACAGTCAAATTCACTCAAATGATGCCTTACGGAGATTCTCCACTTGATACTTGCACCAGAAGATGGAATCTCTCTAAACTGCTTTCAAAACCTTAAATCGTGATTTTCTGTAGATACTTTACTGTTTGGAATTTCAATTAATAAACAGCTCATGTGTGCTGTCTTTTATACAGATAAGAGACCTCTCTCTTGCTCTACAGCACTCTCTGCACTTACATTTTCTACGATTGAGCGGATTTCCGAATAGCAGTTTTGCATAAATCGGTTGTTACTTAGCAATTGTCAAACAGTGTAGTTCTTTAGTTCCAAAAATAAATATTTTTCAATGTGAAAAAACTATATTTGGAGAGTAAATAAATAATTTTTTGGAAGTATGCAAGTACCCATTTATATCCGACCAGGTCGGATAAAACCGGGTATATATAGGAATAATTAAAAAACGTTGTTGTTTTACAGCTGAAATATTTATTTACAACAATAAATTAGTACATGGCCTTCCTACACTGAGGAACATGCGTGGGTTTAAAAATTACGGAACATAAGTAATTTTGAATTTAATGTGTTTGAAATTATAGTAAATTAAGTCTGAGGAGTCTGTTTTAGGCTGATCTTTTTCTTCCGTGTTTTGACAGTTTTTTGATTTGGGGCCTTAAACAGTTTCTGCTTCGAGTTTTTCTTTTCTGGTTTTTTTATTTTTTCTTGTTCTCCAAACTCCAATTCCTAACGGTCCTGTCCAACTGCCAAGGTACCGGTTTTATCGGACTATGCCATTAATCAGAAAAGAAGGCCTAGCATATTTCAAACAAGATGCAAAACGTGGTTTTATAATTTAAAATAATAGCTGAAAAAAGTGTTAACAGTTCTTACTTATCTAAAATAAATCATCAAACAATTAGAAACTAAAGAGTGAAATCGGTGTAGTAAAAATCGAACCTTTTCTACACGAATTTTTTAAAACATCGGCATCGACAAACACATAATCTAAACTGCCTTTCATTCAACTCCAAATAACATGGCGGCTGTCTGTAAATAGTTGCATGCGTTATCCGACAGCAATAATCTAACCAGAACTGCTGGATTCCGGTTTTGTCCAACTTTCCCCTACGTGCTTTCCATATAGAAACTGAATCTCATTGAAAAAAATGTCCATAAGGGTTCGATTAAAAACTGAATTTCTGTTATAAAGCGAATTTTGAATAATACTGCTGACCTTGGAATAATATCACAGCAATGAAGTATATAAACTAGCATTGTTAAAAAATAGAAATTAAAAAAATAATAATAAAATAAATACATTTTAGAAAATGTTTTTTGAAATGACAGAATATTGAGGTTGCTTACTTGGAGTTAAAACTAACCTACCTGTGAAACATTCGATGAAAGTAGTGATTTAAAAAAAAATTATAGTCGATTGGGTTTGCTTGTGTGTGTGTACATTGATGATATTTATTTCAAAACAAGGTCCGTTATTCCACGTGCCGCGGAATAGAATTTTCAAGGGAAAAAAACGTGTTTGCTTCAAAATAAATTACTTACGAATGCCGTTTAATTTTACATCCTCTCACAATGATGATGAAGTTCGAAACATCGAATCCATAGTGCAAGAGTGCCACAAATGTTAAATTTTGATAGGAAAATTGAGAGCAAGGCAACAAACTGGAAGTTCGTCATTAATACTGAAGATAAACTTAGAGGGGTTGTGTATGAAAAATCAAAAACCTTTATGGCGTATTTATATTTAGCTACGCTTTCAACAGTTTGAATTAAAATTCTTCTAAACTAGAAAGGATAGATGTGAAAGCAGTACACTATTAGTTTCATTGAAACCTTAAAATTTAGTGTGCAACTTTTCACCTTTACTGATACTTTTACTATGTATATGGAATAAAGTATTGATTTACAAAATTTGAATCCCGAAGATTACAATCATACATACATACTAATGCCTTAGGCCGAAATATGAAGTTAATAAATCACTAGTCCCCCTCGTTAACACAACTTCTTTAGGTGTGCACCGGTTTCACTAATCCGAAGTATCCTAGATATCTATTTTCCCCATTAGGTTTACTACCTCTGCTACAAATGGGGACCCTGCCCCCAAGATGTCCAAGCGATCTATCTCTACTTTCTCTCATTTCTGTTCTTTCTTTACACAATTATTTTACATAGTCTGTTTTATGTTAGGCCAAATATGACTCTTCCGCCATAAAACCCTGAAACCACAAGATACATATCCTGTAACCATAACTTTCAGAGTTCAACGAGGACTAATCAAGCAGTGTAATCGAATGGAGGACGAAGTTTAGAGATGCATTTCATAAAAAAAAAAATTATAGAATAACTACAGGACTTCTACAAGTCCGCCATAGAACAAAGAATTACTCCACGGATTTGTAGTATTATTGCATCGTTGATGTAAACCAATGACAGTAAAAAGTAAATTAGCATTTGGATTTTTTTTTCTTTGTTAAAATTTATGAAACCTTTGGGGAAGTCCTTTAAAAGATTTCGAAAAGGCATCGGCAACACCTTCTGAAGACAAAAACCAGAGTGCGCGTTTATGACGTCTGAAACCATGAGGACACCTTTCTGGAGGACCTTGGGGAGGCTGGCCTGCAATTACGTATAGTCGTGAAGAAACCAGGAAACTCCAAGCAGCCAACCATACTTGTAATCTAACCTTACTCCACCTACCAAGCAGTGTACCAGTTTCTTAAGAGCAACGCATTTATCTGCTCAGCCACTGATAGGACATTAACGAAACAAAAATCAAGTAAAACCTCCTAGAAAACTTGCCGCAAGTTCATAACTCTTTCCAACCAAAGACTGTCGTGTGCATGGGTACTGGTTCCCGTTACATCTGCCATGGCCCCAAACGTTCTTACGTTGGTGAGGTGTAGAAGTTTGGAGAGAGGAGTGGCAGCCCAGGTGTTCACCTCATCATACGATCTTTGTTACAAATTGCGACGAGCTTACTTGGGATCTTTCCCTTCGATATTGGTCCCAGATCATCGCCAATCTCCCGTTTTGTTACTCGCGACTTAAATTTAACTACCTATCTAGTAAACTTATAAGGATATTACGTAATGCAATTTACTTATTTGGAATGCTAAATTCACAATGATTTCGTTCAATGTCAAAAATCCATCCAAAACCAGTCGGACTATGAAACGTTTAAGCATTATAACCTATAAATGATAATAACCTATCGGTATCTCAGTGCGTCATTGTAGTGTTCCCCGCGGCTCTAGTCCTGGTAACAAACAAAAAAAGTCCCGTAATTGCACGTTTTCAAAAATAAAAACAGCAATGTTGAAGGTCTTGGTTAAACATGTGTAATTATTGGCATCGCGTATTTCCTTTCTTTTTTTCATCTGTCTCCTCCAGTTTTCAACGATGGGCCACCTGAGCAACGTTCTAATGGAGCAAGTTTCTAATGCAATCGTAGTTAGTTATCAGTTCTAATGTTTGGCTGACCAGTACTCCTGTGCACTCAATCACGCACACTTTTTCCTCAACTTCAGGGCCATTTCCTTGAACGCTTCCAGATAGAGTCATAAAAGACAAATTTTGGGGACTGCGGTTCTCATAGTTTTTCTATATAATGATATTGGTATTTTAATTGCATTATCCCTAGGCGTTCTCATTCCCGAGTGTGCGAAAAATAAACGAGACATTTCTGTCCACGTTGTCCCGATGGGATATTATGCAAATTGCATTATAATGATGTTATTATCTATTCATCGGTAATGCGCTTCAGAGAAGCTTTGACGAAGACTTACTTTTCAAGGTGCCTGAATGACATCAATGCATCTTTTAGGTATATACGTACATGCGTACAACAAGTATATACGTACTTGTTCTCGGGTTAAGGATCTAAAAGAAATCATTCGCTTGAGGCCTGTGTTTGACTAAACTCAGCTTTAATATTGAAAAATTCGGAAAACTAATGTGGTCGTCAAATATAACTGATAGTGGGTAACTAAACTGTTCGAATGTTTACTTTTTATATTTTTATCTGTAGTGCAATAGATAAGGACAGGGACCTCAGGCAACTAATTGACTATATTATGTAAAAACAGCAAGCATACCCAAGCTCTCTTTTTCTGCTTTCATCTCTGTTCTCCAATGCCTCTTTTTCTACCTTTCACGGCATTTTTTACTTGACATTGTCTTGTGTTTTGTTTTTTTTGACCAAATTTGGCCCTTGCTCCGTAAAACGCCAAAACAACCAACCAAACTAAGGTCTTCAACTAAAATGTAGAGAAAAATTGCACGCTTAGTTTGCAATCCTTTTATACATAATTAAATGAAAATGAGAAACATGAAAAATTAAATTTATGTCTAATGATACTGTACTATTATGTGCAGCTGACGGCCCCTGGAAGGCGAATAAATGATTGAGCTCATGGCCGACTTAAAGCTATCGTACAAGGTTCCAAATCTAGAGGGTCAATTTACCACCCGAAACTCCTATCTCATAATTTCTGTATTTTTATTTCATCCTTTTTCATGAAATTGGTTTTGGAAACTTATTCGAAATTGGTGTAGTTAGATTTTAAACCTATCCTTTTTGAGACATAGACTCTGGATCACGCTATATATATATATATATATATATATATATATATATATATATATATATATATATATATATATATATATATATATATATATATATACACTGAAGAGCCAAAACATTATGACCACCTACTCAATAACGCGTTGCGCCTCCTTTGGCCTGCGAAACAGCTGCAACTCGCCTGGGCATAGATGCCACAAGTTCTTGGTACATGACTGGAGATAGGTTGTACCAAATGTCTAAGCAGCGGTCCCGCAAAGTCGAGATATTTGGACATGGTGGTGTTTGAGCTCTGAGCTGACGCTCCATGACAACCCAAATGTGCTCTATCGGATTAAGATCCGCCGAGTTAGGTGGACAGGACATTAAGGGGAATTTATCAGTATCCTCCTCGAAACACTCCAACACAGTCCGATCCTTGTGACATGGGGCGTTGTCCTGCTGGAAGATTCCATTACCAGTTGGGAAAACAGACGCCATGTAAGGGTGCAACTGATCCGCAATGATTTTCAGATAGTTCGCAGCGTTCATGGTCTGTTCTAAAAAAACTACGGGTCCCAGAGTCGCCCCTGAGAACGTCCCCCAATGCATAATACCGCCACCACCAGCCTGTGTATGACCTGCTGAACAAGAGGGTAGCAACTGTTCGCCTGGCTGACGGTGTACCCTGACACGACCATTGACGTAAAGAATGAGAATTTGGGATTTATCTTATCAGGTAACTCTTTTCCACTCATTCGTGGTCCAGTCGCAATATTCCCGGGCCCACTGTAGGCGTAGTTGACGATGACGCTTGGTCAACAGAGACACACGAGTGGGACGTCTGCTGCACAGTCCCATATCCAACAGTGTCAGCTGAACTGTGTGTTCCGAAACACCTGTGCTTGGACCTGCATGGTATTGGGCTGTAAGCTAAGATACTGTCTCACGCCTATTTTGCTTTACCAAGCGGGACAGTCTCCGTCGTCCTTTCTTTTGATGACGCGTGGACGACCACCACCTTGGCGTCTAGTGTTGGTGACACCGTCATTTATTCACTTTGCATGAATACTAACAACGACAGTCGTGCAGTTTCGGTGATACTCGTTCCGAGTCTTAGGGCCGTTACGATTTGCCCACTATCAAATTCACTTAGATCTGCAGCCTTTCCCATCACTCGCAAAAGCAAGTGCAAGAATGATTACTTACCTTCTCCAGCAGCAGTTAAATACCATTCTTACTTAATCACGTGCCCTCCACTCCATCCAGACGAGTTCATTGAAAAATGTGTGGATGGTCAAAATGTATATATAAAATAAATTATAATAAAATAAAATATGTATAGAATAAATTATGTACATTTCAAAATTTTGGCTTGGATTCTCGAGGCCATTTTTTCACTCATGTGAATGCTTCCATTTTATAGTTCGAAAACATGCCAATATCTGTATTTCCAATAGCATTTGTTGCAATAGATAGCTGTTGAATTAACGTCGCGCTGGATTTGACGACGGTCTGGGATGAATCCCGAAGGGAAAGATTCCTTAGCAACGCCTCGTAATTTTGAACCATGGTCAGATGCCGAGATCACGTATCTGAGAGCTGGCACCCTCTCTCCAAACTTCCACACCACACCAACGTGAGGACATTTGAGGTCATGACAACTTTAACGTGTACCAGCTCCCACGTAAAAGACGGTAATTTGATTGTACCGAGTTTACAACTCTCAATACTCCGGTTGCTAAATCGCTACTCTTCCATCGGGGTTACCGTGATCCAAGGGAATATATAAAGCCCGTTGTGTTGCTTCAGTGCAACGTTAAATATCTACCTACGAAAATTCTTGCAAGTTGTAAAATGGTCTGTACTACAGATGTACGAATCAGAACATTCCTGTGTATTTCGGAGCCATTGAGTTGGCATGGCATTTTACAGAAATTTCAGATTAATTTGCAAGCGGAAGTATTTCTATGCAATTAATTATTTTTCGAATTAATTACTATCCCGCTCAAACTTTTATGGTTGAACTCCTCAACTGGTGAAGAAAAAATTTGACAGTGGAACTGTTATTTGAATGAAGAAATTGCCTTTTTTCACTCGCAATCCTCACTGCGTTTCGAAATACATCTGAAAGGTAGGAAATAAATGTAGAGGTCGTGTTCCATCAATGCGACATGACTTTGATTTGATATTTGTAACAACTTCAAAGCAGGAGAATTGAATTACATTAAACTAGAAGGGCGTAAAATAAAAGTGCCAATACAGAATAAAGACAGAAACAGTGTTTTCTTTTTTGTCATATGCCAATAATGGAAGTGATGGACTGACTATAAGGAAGTTGAAAGGTTGAAACAAGAGTTGCAAATGATTGAAGGAACGTTTCTACTGTATATAAAAGAACATTTCCTTTTTTTTAAAATCTTGTATAAAAATGATGTGACAGCAGAAACATTCATTTGACCCTGTGAGAGGTTTTTCTAGCACGATAAATATAGGGGTGGCTGGTGTGTTTTTGGGGTAGTAAATGGTTTCTGTGCGTATCCCGAACGTGACGTCACGTGGAGTTGAATTCAAGTTTTTCAAGTTCAAGTTTTCAGCAAGTCGTCAATAAAAATTACAATAAATTATTTCCGAATTGATATATGATAGTTGAGTGGCCGATGTCAATTATTAACTGCCAACTGTCGCCAAAATGGTTGAAATAACAATTTGTAGTATCACCATATATATCAGAGAGAGCATTTGGGTAACAGAAAGTATAATCTCCTTTTAAAGTTTAGTTTGTTTTTACACTGAAAACCATCTCATACTCTATTTCAACTTAAGAAGATACTTTTAAAAAAGCAGTACTAAACTCGTGAATGCATGGCTCCATTATTCCTGGATCTGACTTGTTCTGAGAGAAGAATCGAGTAACTATGTACACCCGTTCAGAAAAAAAAAACGACTCGCACGATCGCAATTGCACAATTTACATCACAGAACAAAACGGAAGGTAGCAATCAATAGGGATTAATGTTTTACTACTGGGATAGATACTTAAAATTCGTGTAAGGGGCCGTTTTCATATTAAATTGGGTGTTTGCTCCGATAATTTCAATACGAACCCCCATCTTTTATCACAGATTTGGATTCTACACAAGATTTCAGGCGGATTTGATGAAAAAATAATGTAAAACGGTGTAAAATTGACCGATTAAATCCATAAAAACCATTGAGGGAGCGTATAAATGTTCGGAATTCAATCACATTATAAATATTAATAAAGACGTGTAGTGGCCGTCGCATTTAATGACCTGTTGCATGCGCCTTGGTATAGAGTCCATTAAGATGGTGACAAAGTCAGAATCCATTCTGACTGAATCCCAGGATCAGTGGGCAGAAATTTCTGTTTTCACTTTGTGAACAATCCCCAATAACGATAATAATAATGGAATTTTGCAAAAAGCGCTATTAATTATGCATGTAACGAACTGGAATTTCGAATTCCGATGTTTCAGTAACAGTTGAATCACATGGTGTCAAAATTTACTCATGTTTCTATTCATAATTTTTATAAATATTATTTTCATAATTGATAAAAATTAGTAAATTTGTTTGATAATTAAAATGTTTATGGATTGTGTTTGGGTTTTGGGGTAGCAAAGGATAAAAAACAATTTCCAAGAAAAATTAATGTTTGTAGCAAAAATAACAATAAACTTGAAACACCAATTTAACATTAGGAGATACAATTTTCAAACACTTACAAATTGGTGAAATATCCATTAAAATTGATGAACTTTTTATTATTTCAGTCTGAAATCGTGTGTAGAATCCAAATTTGTGATAAAAGATGGGGGTTTTGTATTGAAATTATCGGAGCAAGCACCCAATTTAATATGAAGACGGCCCCTTAGACAAATTTTAAACATTGATATTGGTAGAAAACATTCATCCCCATCAATCACTACCTTCCGTTTTGTTCTATGATGTAAATTATACAATTGCGATCGGGTGAGGCGTTTTTTTTTTTTTGATGGGTGTACTTACGAAAATGGAAGATTAGGACATATTGCAAGAATAAGGTTGTAACGTTTAAGAAGATTCCACTGAAACTCTAGAATTCCCTTTCATTCTTAACATGACATCTATTTTCTGTAATCGTGGTTTAACTGATATTTCTGTTAGTTTATCTTAGAAAAGTATAGTGTCACAAGAAACTTCTTAACAATATTTGGTAGTTTCTCGTGGTCAGAGTAGTCTAAAGCGCCAGTCACTTATCTTGGCCAGTCTTGGAAAGGATACTAAATGGGAGCTTCATTACAGTATTGCTTAAGAGCATACTACTTTGTAAGGCTCTGATTTAGTGATGGCGAACGTTTCACAGGGCAGTATACAATTAAATCTAAATAGCCTAAGTTTCTTTTAAATGGTTTTCTTTTACTTTTTTCATGTATTAATTCCCCTGTCATTTTACAAAATTGTTTCCTTCCTCAATTTCATTTATTTGCACTTATGCAATACCTAAAAATTTGATAATTTCGGCACTTGGAATTGTTATTCATTACTTAAAACCCTTCTGTTATTATTTTAAAGATAAAATTAGTATAAATAGTAAAAATTTATTGAAAAACGGTCAAGCATTAAGAGCTGACAAATTTCGTATAGAGTAGCCATCTTAGATAACGTCACAATCGCAAAATGTATCGAATAAACACCATCCTCAAAAGTCGAAAATACTTCTTTGCATTTCTAGAAGGTTTTATGAAAATCGACCATTAATTTGATGAGATATGAGATAGTATTTAGTGATCGGGCGTTCGCCAACATGAAATGACTTTACATCCAGAAATCATCCAAGATGTAACTGATGTCCGCCATATTCATAAATTCTTATTAATGCACCTGCTAAGGATTTCAGAAAAATAGTTCTTCCAACTCCGACCTTTGCAGAATTATACTAGGATCGAGATCCTGGACTACAACACAAAAATCGAATTATCATATACTGGGATATACTGTCATCAATTTGAATCAGTCAATCAGTTTAGAATAGAGTTGCTGAAAAAAGACTTTTCTTGATGGATCTCTATTCAAAACTTATTTTCAAGACTTGCCAACCCAGGTCCTGCCTGGCACATAACATTTCTGTCTCGACAGGTCCTATAAAAAGCCGCAAAAAAAACTAAATAAGTGGAAATAAAATTCAGAGAAACATAATAGGAGCAGCTGTACCTACTCACACACACCTCTCTACAATGACAGAATTAAGACATACAAACCCCAAAGTCTATAAATCAAACCTAAACAATTTTTTAGTTTTGGGCTGATCTCATTCGTATTACTAACTTGATGTAAGCACGAAAGAACAATAGTTGCTATGGATATTTTGGAATGTGTCGATTTTAACAGAGATGAGTCAGAAGTTACTGTAAAATTATCACTTTTGAAACAGAACAGAGGTCACAAGATACGTCTCTTTCCTGTTAGAAACTTTTGTTCAGTTCTAACTTGCCAGGATTTTGTGATTTTAGTGTTCAAAATTAATCAAGGAAAACGTTTCTGACTAAAACATACGACTCAGCTATTGTTTACGAAATAAAAAATCATCCAAACTTATCACTAATAAATGCATTATATAGTAATTGAAATGTTCTCCTCCATTAGCCGATGGTAAAAATGGTGCTCTTAAGAATCCGATAGACTGAAGTGCTTGGTTACTAGTTCGAATATCTTCTTGTGTACAACAAATTACATCCGGTAGGTAGGTATTTACTTAATGTGTCACTGGAAAGATACAACGGGCTATTGGCGATGGTGCGGGATCAAACTCAAAGAGAAAGATCCGAGGACAACACCACGTAATTTTGAACCACTGTCAGATGATGAAAATTGCATCTGGTGTGCGGCATGCTTTGCATCTAAGTATAATGAGTAGGTTAGCACAGAAAGTCACAACAGAGAATGGTCAGCACATTGAAATTGGTCTATGTAGTCAAGGGGGGAATCTGATTATGGTGAATAAAATATTGTTTCCTGAGTTGAATACTAATAATATGCGACTATTGCTAGTTTTTTAATTGCAACACTCCATATATTAATCTGGAATTTTCGGAGTGTTTCTTGCTTAAGCAGTCGAAATTGCATACTCCATTTTACCGGCGTTTAGTGCAAATGTTCAAGTGTTTTCGACTCCAGCAGCAACAATTTCCCCCTATCGGTGATTTTTTGGTATAATTTGTTTACAAGGAATACATATAAAAGTTTTCACTACCAAATTTGGTTCCATTCTGTTTATTCTATTCAGCTATAGATCCTTCCAAAGAGTGAAAGTTATTCTATGATCACACTTTAATATAGTGCTATCCGCTATTCGGATCCGTCCAACCAATGAACGACGAGAACGGAGGTGATTGAACCTATCAATCATTCCCGTTTTCTTTGCTCATTGGTTCGACGGATCTGAAATCGGAGAGCGAATATAGAGAAATGAACAAGTGTAAATGAGTCGTAAGACTCATGTTCTTACCAACTGGGTACTTGAAGATTTAAACGTCCATATGCTGTTAACTCATTCTATGTTACCTCACAAGTGGACGAAAGGCTAATGCTTTCACTCTTAAGAAGCTGGTATACAACAAAAGCGATTTCTTTACTTTTTTATTATAAAAAGTGTCCAGTGTGCAAGTTTGTTCTACCAGAATAAAACCAAAAATGTAATTCTATCAAGCAAAATGAACTTTTTCCTTTACAATCAAGTCACATCAAACAAAGGCATTGAAAATCTACTGGCAATTGAAACATGAAAAATCGAAGATAAATTACTTATGCATGCAAGATTTCAATAAAATTTAGAGACTAATTAGAACGAACAAGAAATAACACAAAAATGGAATCCCAAGAATTATTTAGCCAGTATAGTGGTGAAGGTGTTAGCCTCTAGATCGGAAGGTTTCTGGTTCAAATCCGGGTCCGGGCATGGATGTTTGTAAACGTATGGTGTAGAGGCGGCTGGTGTACCTTAAATCTGTCGTGGCCGAAAGTCGTCACGTTGGGTTGGCGTGGAAGTTTGGAGAGTGGGGTGCCAGCTCAGGTGTTGCTTCGTCATCTGACCGTGGTTCAAAATGACGAAGTGTTGTCCTCGGATCTTTCCCTTAAGGGACTGATCCCGAACCGTCGTCAATAGCCCGTTGTGTTGCTCTAGTACGACGTTAACTAAAATTACCATTACCATTACCCTTTACAATCAATTCACATCATACAAAGTGATTGAAAATCTACTGGCAATTGAAACATGAAAATCGAAAATCAATTATTTATCCATGCAAGATTTCAATAAAGTTTAGAGAATGATTAGAACGAACAACAAGATGGAAGAACACAAAGATGGAATCCCAAGAATGATTTGGGGAGAAATTTGAAAAATGTAATGTTGAAATAAAGTATCAAGATTGGAAGTGAGCACATCATAAAGGTGAAATCACCGATACACTAAGACTACTACTACACTAAGACTATCACTAAGACATCACAAAATTGGAATACAGAATGTTTTCATGCAAGGGAACCCGTTTTATTTTAGAATGTCTTTTAAATGAACCATTTTGAGTGACATTTTTACATTGTCTACGGCAATGACAAACAACAGCTTCTGATCGCGTGGCAAATATGGGCACTTTCAATCCCATGATTTGTTAAATTTCGTCATTTCGACACCAGTGTGTATATGTAAACGAACAGAACAGGTGTTATTTAAAATCCGAAAGACCAAGGTTAACTGACGTACGATCTCTCCATCCATAATATTTTCCTGTTCATTATTTATGGAAAACGACATCGGTTAAATGACCACCTCTGGCCGTTCTGCAAATGTGGGCTCTTTTAACAACATTTTCCAGAACTTGTGAGCACATTTCCAGGGTAATTCGATTGCTTCGCGGATGTTCTTTTGCTGATTTTGTTGAATCGCTGTCTCCTAGTTAGTGTAGACAAGGGGTGGGGGAACATTTTCATGTTGGAAAACCGCATTAATTTAGCTGTTATCCAACAAGGCTGTAGTCAATGAACTTCAATTATACATTCTTAACAATGTGCATTATTTTTCACGAATTGAACAATGTACTTAACAATCCCGTTTGTTCTTTCGACGAGGCGTCTCGTCATTAGCAAAATTGAACAGATTTTGCTGAATCAGATATCTTGTCCTTGATCTAGTCATCATCAAAAAATCGGCACAACCTTCATGTCTCGTCATTCGCAAAATTGGTTAGATGTTTATTGGCGAGTAATCTTGTCGAAACCATTAAATTATAAGTTACAATTTCAAAAAATTAAAACTAGGTATTAAGTTCACTACTAATCTTTTGAGCCGCGGTAGCTCAGTCAGTAGAGCGTCGGGCTCGCAACAGAAGGGTTGTGGGTTCTGTTCTCCGCGGAACCTGCAATTCTGATGATTCCGAGATCGGCTCTTCGACCTGGCTAAAGACCGTCGTGTTCACTAATGGTGG
Organism: Metellina segmentata; assembly: GCA_947359465.1. NCBI lineage: Eukaryota > Metazoa > Arthropoda > Arachnida > Araneae > Tetragnathidae > Metellina > Metellina segmentata. Next base: position 34,780,735 of record OX375880.1, on the reverse strand, counting down.
CTGGGGCACGTTAAATAGGTCGTGGTCACAAAGTTCCCCCGTGTTCCCATACCAAATCGATACCTCTGGGGGTACCTGATCAGGGGGTTATCGGCCTCTGATTGGGATCTAAATTACGATATGTGTGAGTGAATGGATGTATGAAAGGGACCTTCCTGTAAAACGGATGTGTCATGTTTGTAGAGCAAAGTCGGACTTCCTCCCAATGGGGCTCACTTACATGGAAGGCGCACCCCCTCGCCTCTTGCCGTCTTCGACGGGCCTGGCACTCGTTTGGTCTGCCAGTGTAGGCATGAGAAACAACAACAACAACTAATCTTTTAAGGACTTCGTTGCTGCTGCTTTCAATTCAGCTACATTTGATCCCCTGCATTTATACCTGTATCCGTCATTGGTAACATTAAGGTCATTCTTCTTTTTTTAAATTGGGATTCAGAAGAGGTCGCACTTATAGTTCTAAATGTCCATATCTGGCTACACCACGTTTGCCACCCTTGGTGTAGACTTTTCTTTAAGTAGTGTCCCCAAGAGTGACAAGTTAAAAGGTGAAAGGACTCATGAAGTTATAACCAATACCAACTGGAACGACTTACATCACTGTGAATATTGGAATTGGGAGGGGTAAAGCAGTCACAGTGACTGAATATAGGATGAGTGGACTTGGTAGCATTGGTTATGAAGCTGTATTTTATTGAGGTGGAGGGGCTACATATTCCGTACTCACTCCCAACAGTCATTACAACTAAGCACTTAGTCCGAATGTCGTGTCAGGTACGGATATCCTTTGTCTACACGACGCTATATTTATCTTCTGTGTGAATTTTAAAGACGTATTCACGTCACAAATAATAAGAAATGCTTTAATTTTGCATTTCCAAACCAAAATGGTGGCCTTACATTACAAAATAATCTAGTAATTCGGCTATTCAAAGCAGTGAAAAAACTGTGTCCCAAATCTTCTCAGTGCTTCTCTTGATGTGTACCAAAGTATGAATACAAAATTAGGTATTTGATTGCCGCCAGTTGTCATTCGCATTTCATTACCTCATATTCTGAAAATAAATTAGAACTAGAGAAAATTGAATATAATTTTCAGTCTTTTTCGAACACATTCCTTGTAAAATATGAAAGGGATTTTCAGTGCAGACAAACCAGGCGGAAGACAAAGATTCTAAACTTCATGTTCCCCAAATACTCTCGAATTATACATAAAGAGACTCAAAATGCCAGTCAAAAAAAATATAAATCAATTTGGAATTCCTTCTTTAGAGTTTCTACTGGCGACGAGTTGAAATTAGTGATGCGACATTGACAGCAAAACATCGATGTTTTGAAACTTCGATGTTCAAAATTAAAACATCGGAGTTGACAATACATCGCCCCCAAACTATCAATGTTTTTCAAATTCAGTGTATTTAAACTTTTATCCACATTTCTTAAAACTGGTTTAGCAACTATTGATGCGACATCGACAGCAAAACATCGATGTCTTTTTTTAAAACATCAATGTTTTGAAAACATCGACATCGATGTCGCATCCCTACTTTTCAGACCCTTCATCCTTGACCACTTTGGTCTAAAATTATGTTCGATTTGCTGATTATAAAAATTATGCTACTTAGATATTTTTAAAATTTTGATAACCGTACTTTTTTCATTTAAAAATAAAACATCGACCGCGTAAAAACATCGATAAGTACATCGATGTAACATCGATGAAGTTTTTTTGTAACATCGATAAAAGCATCGATGTTACAAAAACATCGATGTTTTGAAAACATCAACATCGATGTCGCATCCCTAGTAGAAATCATATGAAAACAAGCTAAATGACTTCACGTTAGGAACACGTACAGGTTTCACCACAGAAACACTATTAACATATTTAAATTAACAGAAAATAAATTTGTTTTGCTTTGTACCACGTGATTTGCGACTGCAAATTTGCCAAATTGTTGCGATGTATCCGCAATATATCTAAATATTTATACTTTTAGCTATGGAATTTAAAAACACTTAAATAATTAATCCCGCTAAAGCTGAAAAGAAGATTTGGAATGTAATACAAGAAAAATTAGTCAACATTTACATAAACTCAATGCCATTCTGTGTCGCGTCTTAACTGCATTATTATATCCATTTTCCTTGAAGAACTGACCATTAGCTAAAGAACTTGTAATAGTGTAATAACTCTCTATTAGCATACCGATCTTTTTTATGCATACATTAAAACAACAAAATGATGTTAAAATTACCATATAATATATTTCTAAGCTTCCGACGGATGAAATAAAAATGTTTATTCGGGCATCGGTATCGCCAATTGAGAAATAATTTATGGTTTCTAAGTATGATCCCAGTAGCCCAATGCAAGTGTGCGGTTTTTCAGAACCATTTATTTTGTATGTATTTTGTTATGTTCACACGTGCAATCTATTTGATCTTATCCATATTATTAATTCCCATTTATAGCTTGGGCATTGAAAAACTCATCCTTCATTCTCATTTTTTTAGTGGGACCTCAACCATAAAATAGTAAGGGTAAGAGGTTATGACCCCTAAGACTTGGCACTCTTAGTGCATCATATTAGGAGCTTATTTATACCTGCCTTAAATACGAAATTTTGTATTATTGATAATCTTCCCTGCCGTATTGAGTCTATGCCCAAATTTAAGAAACACTTTAAAAGATGGTTGTTTGGGGGGTTTAAGACAAAAGGGCTATATTTGGTCAAGCTGTGACAAACACGACTGCCAATGTCATGTAATTGTGAAAAGAAAAAGGCTAAAGAGAAAAAAGAGAAAGGCCGCTTGTTGATCCTGGGGTCGCGATCCTCATGTTTACCAGATGTAATAAACACCATGGAAAAAAATAGAACACTAGGGTACATCCGTACATAGTAGAGTCAGTTCACATCTAAAGAATTACCCCGAGGGAATTAGGAGAACACTTTTGTCTTTCCATTACTTCAAAGGTAACCCCAAAAAACTTTCTGACAGACACGGGCCAATATAACATGGTAGGTAGTTGGAAGTTTAACTAACGTAGCATTGGTTCAAGACTACTTGCTATTTATTTCCGAAGGTCCAGGATAATCCCGATTGGAAACATCCCTCTAGACCATGCAATTTCAGATTTGCAAAGGCACGTGTAAAAGGCACAACTGCTCACACAGACTAATCTGGTAAAAATGGCGTTTCTTAAGCAGTTAGATAAATGTTCAATACGGTATTAACTTTAGATAGCGACATCTCTATCTCTCTCTGTCTGACATATAGACCAGATTAGGATATTCCAGATTCATCTACGTGAGAAAGGATTACCATGTAAGGTGTTTTTCAGATATTCTCCAAATCTTCTTCCATTATATCTCTACCCTGTTAAAACAGTGACATGAAGGAATTATTACACAGCGCCTTGTCTATTTGGGTATTTAAAATGTCTGTTGGATGAAATCTGTTTTCGCGTACATTCTATTGGCATGAAACGGAGGATTGGATGCTACTTCTTGCAAGACACGTGCAGTCTTATTGTTTAATCTAATTAACTCTTGGCTAATTCGATTGGGTTGGGGCTGATTGAGAGCACGGACTACCGAAATGAGGAAGGATCGTACCTCGGGGGTTGGCGAGCGTCAGCGGGCAAGGGGCAGGCCCCCTATTTTTTATGAATTGAGTTACGGAAATTTTACAGGAAACTAACCTAGAGGCATTCATAATTCAACCCCCCCCCCCGCCCTTCAAATATAAACAACTTTAAATCGACCTGTAGTCAACTTTCGTATTTTGTCATACAACAGGGGTATAATGTAACAATTGCAATTGTTCTGCAGGCATTTCGTCCGAATTTTAAAAACTGCAGTAATATCAAAAACAGACGTAAAACTCAACCATCGGCTATATATAAATTACAAATTTATTATAAAACACATCAAAATTAATTAACTTACTTTATTTAAAACTAAGGCATACTTTCAGAATTTGTAATTCTGTCGATAGCTATTGAAGTTAAATATTTTGTCATTGACATAGAACTTGTGTTATTTATAAAGTGTTTGTGGTAATTTGGGGCGTTGTAGGAATGTTGTTCCGTATCTAGAAAAGAAAAAAAAGTGTGAGAAGGAGCGCGCTGTTCACTGCAGAACATCGTAACTCATGATTGAAAAAAAATTTGACAAAATTATTTTAGCAAAATTTTGATAAAATTAAGGAAAAATTGTTCTGCAAAGACTTAGTTTGTTCTGCGACTTACGTCGCAGTTTTAAGCACCTTCTGCTCCCGTTGATATGCAGAAAAAAATATTAACGTCCAAGGTAAGTTGTAGAAATTAACAAATTGTTGAAAAGATTTGATAAATTATTTTCCTGACACTTAAATTTTACTGGGGTTTTTTTCTACGCTTTCTATGGTTATTATCCACTATCTATATAAGTGTAGATAGTTTTGTTTAGGAGGTCTAAAACACAAAAAAAACTATCAATGCCTGATTAATATAACGATAGTTCGTAACATTTGTAACTGCGAATCCATTGTATTTAGTAATTTTTATATTGTCTCCAAATTATGAAAATTTTTTGCTATAGAAAATTACTTTTCGATTTCCACAAAGCTATTAATTTCCATGTTTTTTTTTTTACTTAATCCAAAACTAAACCATGCAAGAGATGAAATGTCATCAACACGTGCGATCAGTAGTCGTTCAGCGTAGATGCTCTGAGCGTATGAATTTGTTTTTATGAAAATTATTATAATTTTTCGATTAATTTTGTTTGGGTTCTTCGATTTGCATGAACTTGATCTTTATCATCGAAACCTGTTACATTAAAATTCATACCCGTACCAGCATCAGAAATTGTTATTTTCCGTTTATCTAACTGGATGTATCGATCTCTTTATTTATATTGAGTGAGACATCTTCCGTGGTCGTAATGACCATTGACGAGACACTTCAATCCGATATTACTTCCTTCTTGAAATTAATCAGAATATCATTCTAAAATCAGAGGAGGAACGTTCAGCTTGGGCATGTAGAAAATTGGATCATACTTGTAGAAATTCGCGTTCAATTAATTTCCGCTTTGTCTACGAATTTGAGTTAAGTCATGAATTTAATTTTATACTAGGGGGCCCGCCCCCTGCTCGCTAACGCTCGCCAACCCCCAGAGGATTGCTTCGCAATCCTCATTGGTTCGCTGTGCGAACCTATGGTCGCTTCGCTCGCATCAATGAAGACATGTGTCCTAGCAGAAGGAATTGTTAACAAAATATGATATTCCAAAAAAAAATTTTCAAATCTAAATTTTATGCTGTTTTTCAGAAAAGATATTTACAGTACCTCTGGAATCAGAATTCAAATGGAAACCTTGAGCAAATTTTGACTCGAAATGTGTGCGTTGATTTGGAAATTGAAAACCCAGCATGTTGGTTGTGTGTATATTTACCCAGCACTCGAGCCACCCACGCTTTTCATTGAGTTTGTTGTCGAAAGTTGTAATGCAAGCGTCTTGTTGAACTATAATAGTTTGCCCCGAAACGGACCTTATTTTTAAATGACCCTGAAAAGATCCTCCGTTTTCTTTGATTTCTATTATTTACTGTAACAGCTCGACTAAAATTCATTTTTTTTCAATAAAATTTCATCCGATAACGCTATAAATTCAATTGAAGCGCGAGGCTTTGGGATAAACAAAGAATCGTACAATGTTGCCAAAACGCGAAAACAAATAACGTCTTTTTTGCGTGCCACGTAAGAGAAATTATATATATACTAGGGGGCCCGCCCCCTGCTCGCTGGCGCTCGCCAACCCCCGGAAGATTGCTTCGCAATCCACATTGGATCGCTACGTGAACCAAAGCTCGCTTCGCTCGCATCAATGAAGACATGTGTCCTAGCAGAAGGAATTGTTTACAAAATATGATATTCCAAAAAAATACTTTTCAAATCTAAATTTTTTGCTGTTTTTCAGAAAAGATATATACAGTACCTCTAAAATCAGAATTCAAATGAAAACTTTGAGCAAATTTTGACTCGAAATGTGAGCGCTGATTTGGAAATGGAATACCCAGCATGTTGTTTGTATATACATTTACCCCTGAACTTGATCCACCCATGCTTTTTCATTGAGTTTGTAGTCGAAAGTTGTAGTGCAAGCGTCTTGTTGAACTATAATTGTTGACCCTGAAAAAGACCTTTTTTTAAATGTCCCTGGAAAGATCCTCCGCTTTATTTGATTTCTATTATTAACTGCACAGCTCGACTAAAATTAATTTTTTTTCCAATAAAATTTCATCCGATAACGCTATAAATTCAATTGAAGCGCGAGGCTTCGTGATAAACAAACAATCGTACAATGTTGCCAAAACGCGATAACTAATAACGTCTTTTTTGCGTGCCACGTAAGAGAATTATATATATAGACTAGGGGGCCTGCCCCCTGCTCGCTAACGCTCGCCAACCCTCGGAGGATTACTTCCGCAATCCTCATTGGTTCGCTACGCGAACATATGCTCGCTTCGCTCGCATCAATGAAGACATGTGTCCTAGCAGAAGGAATTGTTTACAAAATACGATATTCCAAAAAAAATATTTTTCAAATCTAAATTTTTTGCTGTTTTTCAGAAAAGATATTTACAGTACCTCTAGAACCAGAATTCAAATGAAAACTTTGAGCAATTTTTGACTCGAAATGTGAGCGCTGATTTGGAAATTGAATACACAACATGTTGTTTGTGTATACATTTACTCCTGCACTCGAGCCACCCACGCATTTTCATTGAGTTTGTTGTCAAAAGTTTTAGTGCAAGCGTCTTGTTGAACTATAATTGTTGGCTATAAAAAGGACCTTTTTTTAAATGGCCCTGAAAAGATCCTCCGCTTTCTTTGCTATCTATTATTAACTGCAACAGCTCGACTAAAATTCATTTTCTTTGAATAAAATTTCATCCGATGACGCTATAAATTCAATTGAAGCGCGAGGCTTTGTGATAAAGAAACAATCGTACAATGTTGCCACAACGCGATAACAAATAATGTCTTTTTTGCGTGCCACGTAAGAGAATTATATATAGAGATAGATGTTAGTAATTCTACAACTTTTTCGTTGCCCTGATGGGCAGATGAAGTCCTAGCTCTCAATGGGATTTTAAAAATACAAATTGTTCTTAAAAACAGTGCAATGTTTAAAATATTCATCTTTATACCAGATGTCAAGGCGCCATTTTGTTTCCGAATAACTCTTAATCCTCCAAGTAGGTAGTTTTGCGGAGATATCTCGATGTCCAAGAGGATTTCAGTAAGCCTGCTTATCTTCTACGCAGCAAGGTGATCTATACGAAAGATCAACGTTTGGAAAGCGTTGTTCCGTATTCACTTAGCCATTATCTGATGAAAGTGTGAAATGCAGAGTGCGTCATTCTTCACATAAGTCTCTGAAAGATCATAATGATTCGCTCTCCTTGCGATATCTTGTGTAGATATACATTGCTTCGAAACTAACTTTTGTGAGCTAAATCCTTAAAAAAGGAACTTGATCGCAAGCAGAGGAAGGGTGGATTATCGTGTCTTTTGGCATAGTATAATTTTATACAAATGTTCGGCACAAAAATAATTTCCGATAACTTCGGCGCTTTTTTTTCCCAATAATTTCAGATTTAAAGTAATTTGTCAAAACGAATTAAATCATTATTCTTTTATTAAATTAAAAATCTGAAAAATTACGTTTTTCCATTTAAATTCTCATAGCAACACCCACACAAATGTTTCACATTAGGAGAACCATGATGCAATAATAACCTTTTATCCACATAAATAAGTCGTTAATAGCCCGTTGTTTTGCACCGAAGCGAAGTAAGTTCAACTACCTACCAACTATATAAAAAAGAAGGAGTGTTTGCACATTGGATATTTTTGTTCAATGTGCAAGAATGTTTTTTCAACTTATTCTTCCGTTTTCTCCCATTTTATGTCAAAATCAATGTTTTCCGCAATTAGTGTGTATATGTGTACGAGTACTACGCCCAAAGGCTAGTTATATACTTCGAATACTCAGTTACGTATTAAAATAGCTACAATCGTAATCTACTTGCCTGCCTAATCTTTTAGGTATGTTTGTGCAAGTATTAAATATAAAAAAATTAATTTTACCTTTATGAAATTCAAAGTCTTTATTTAATGTTACTCGGTTCGCATTTTTGTGCAAGTTTTTTTTTATATGGTCGAATACCTTTTCTTCTTTAACATGCTTGAATCAAACTTAACAGAGTTGGAGAATCTGCGAAACGTAAACAACGTCAAAAGTCAAGTCAAATGTAGTCATAAATGCTTTTAATCCTCAGTATTTGTGATCCAGAACTCTTAAAATGTTTACAATTAGAACCAGACGAAAAATGAAAATTTTACTTCCGCTACCCAAATCCTCTCAAATGGTATACATCAGGGCTACCTTAAAATGTAGTTTATAGTTACCTTAAATGTAGTTTTTGGCGACGTTTAGCGTTTAAACTTACTGGCATTGACCAATCAACTATGATGTATGTCGTATACCAATTCGAACACTTTCTGCTGAAGCCAGAATAGACCACATTGTAACTCGGGCCATAGGCGTAACCAGAGGGGTCATAGGAGTAACCAACTAAATGCCCCCCCCCCATTTAGTTCAGAAAAATTTTGCCAATGTATAAAGATACAAGTTTTTCACAAATTAATTCTTTACTAATAACAACTCAAACTATTCATAACTTAATTTTAATTAATGTTTTACTTGTGTAATAAACTTAGCGGTCAGGGGGGTAGGGGTTTAACCCTCCCCCATTCAGTTGAAAAAAATTTTGCTAGTATATATGTAAGATTCGTGATGTTCTGTATAGTAAGGTCTATATTAAAGACTTCGAATCTTACAGCACATTGACATTTAATGAATAAATATCCACAATTATTATGTACAGTTGAGTTATATTTTAAAACAGTTCCGTCATTATCTGCAGCAGTCGTCTCTGCTCGGAAAAAATACGTCAGCTCTCAATGGCGTCCAGGGAAAAAAGTGTCTGTTCTATTAATTTTCTCGTAACTGAATACCAGAATGTGAATGGCTCGTGACAGTCTTGCCTTGCATTCCTACTACAATGCAACTGACTCCTACCAGTCTCGTTGCTCTTATAATGAGTTCTTTCCAGACTAGTAGACAACTACCGTTGTCTAGTATTCCTACAACCGGCCATCCTGATGATCTTTCGTCCTCGAAAGGAACACGACAAACCTAAAAAAAAAAAAAAACACAAAACAGTATCTGGGAATACATTGATTCAGTATTAGTTATTGAACCACGACTTCATATGGTCAGCTGCTGTCGACGTCAAGTTCGGTCCTTCATGGTTTCCAACTTTCTCAACGTCATAGCGATCATGGGGTCTCACTTTCTTCACTCGATATGGTCCTAAGAATTTCGGTCGTAATTTCATTCCGACATCAAATTGAGTCCGCTGAATAGCAATAAGATCGCCCTCTTTGTATTGATGAGGTTTCTTCCTCTTCTTATCATACGTTCTTTTATTCTCTTCCTGAATTTTTAGGATATTCTCTTTGGCATCGTCTCTTAATTTCTTCCTCTTCTCTAGAAAAACTTCAGTATATTCTTCTTCTAAAAGCTGGACTATCTTGAGATCTTTGTTTCGCATTTTCACACCTGTCAAAAGTTCGAAGGGTGTCCATCTTGTGCTTCTGGAGGTTGTACTATTGAGTATTCTTTGTACGGCGCCAACGTGTTTGAACCATTTGATCGGTTCTTCAATTGAAAGTTTGGATAACACTGGAATCAGGGTTTTGTGCATTCTTTCTACTTGTCCATTGCCTCTTGGGATTCCTATTGTGATTTTTAGGTGTTCAATCCCGTTTTCGCAACAAAAATCTGTAAATTCTTTAGATGTAAAAGCGGATCCTCTATCAGAGATTATCCTCGCAGGATTTCCAAAACTATTTTGTTGTTGTTTGAGTTTATTTATTGCGTCACCTGATGTCGTAGATTTGGTAGGATATAACCAAGTGAATTTTGTGAATGCGTCTACTACCGTGAAGATATGCTGATAGTTCTTAGATGTTGAAGGTAACGGACCTATGAAATCAATGTGATAAGTGTATAATGGAACGTCCTCTTTAGGAATTGGATTTAGAAATCCTTCAGCCTTTCCTAGCTTCTTATTACTGAGTATGCATGGTACACAATTACTTATAAAATCTTCAACATGTTTCCTCAATTTAGGAATAAAAAATTCACGCTTAACTACCTCTTCAGTTTTATTTACAGCGAAATGTCCTTTCTGGTGTGCATGTCGTATTATTTCGTCTTGCATAGCTCTGGGGACAACTAAAAGTTCACGATCATTATCGTATTTATACACGACACCGTTTTTTGTAAAATAATCTGAATTACTTCCATCTTCTATCAGTTTTTTAATTGCGGTAATGTGGTCGTCATTGGATTGGGAAGCAATTATTTTATGAGTTATTCCGTCATCTGCAATGACTTGCATCACTTGCATTACAGGGTATCTACTGTGTGCATCCACGTGGGCCATTTGTTTACCAGGTTTGTGGACTATTTCATAATCAAATTCTTCTAAGAAAAGAGACCATCTTGCAATTTTAGGGGTTAAATCCTTTTTTTCCATAGTTTTCTGAAATGCTAAGCAGTCGGTGAATATTTTAAATTTCGAGCCTAAAAGGTAGTTCCTGAAGTGTTTAAGAGCCTCAATTACGGCAAGTACCTCTAGTTCGTAACTACTATACTTCTCTTGTTGAGGTGTTGTTTTTTTGCTCTTATAGTATATTGGGTAAAACTTCCCGTCGTCTGACTGTTGGAGGAGCACCGCCCCAAATCCATGGCTACTTGCATCAGTATGCAGTTCTAGAGTCGCTCCCTGGCGAAAAATGTGTAGTACTGGGCTTTGTGACAACATTTCCTTGAAAATATGAAATGCTTCTTTTTGTTCTGGCCCAAACCTAAATTCTGTATTGTTTCTGAGTAAATCACTCAAAGGTTTGGCCACTTTGGCATATTGAGGAATAAACTTCCTAAAGTATCCTGAAAGACCAAGGAAACTTTGCAATTGTTTAGTTGTTTGTGGTTGTGGAAATTTCTGTACAGCCAACGTCTTAGCTGGGGAGGGTCGAATTGTCCCGTCTTCTATTACATAATCAAGAAACTCTATTTTTCGTTTAAGAAATTGACATTTCTGAAAATTCAATTCTAATCCGTATTCCGATGATATTTTTAAAACACGTTTAAGTTTCTCGATTCCTTCTTTCTCATCTCGTGAGGGAATTATCATGTCGTCCATGTAGATAACGAGAGTGTTATCCCTTAAAAGATCTCTAAATACCGTGTATATGTACCGCTGGAAAACACTGGGACTAACCGATAAACCAAAAGGGACCTTCAGAAATTCATATTGCCCTTCATGTGTAACGAAAGATGTATACTTGGTACTTTTCTCATTTACATCTACATGAAAAAATCCGTTTTTTAAATCAAGGGAAGTGAAAACTTTAGCTTCTTCCAAATGATCTAAAACGTCTTCTATTAGGGGTAAGGGAAATCTATCTTTAATAATTTTCTTATTCAATTTCTCCTATAGTCAATACAGAGTCTAGAAGAACCGTCTTTCTTCTTACACAACACGATAGGGGCTGAGAAATCAGAGCAGCTAGGCTTAATGATACCATCTTTCAACCACTGTTGTGTTTGAGTTTCAACTATTTTTTGCTCAGCGAACGGCATTCTGCGTGAACGCTGGCTTATGGGGACCTCGTCAGTCAAAATAATGTTCATTTCCAAGTTCGTGCTTCTCGTCTTACACGGTTTATATTGGCTGATAAGTTTTGTCAGTTCCTCCTTCTGCTTAACGCAAGAAACATGATTTAGATCTAATTCGTCAAATGTCACAGCGTTAAACATTGTAGTTAGGAAACTTTCCGCTAAATTAACATTTTCTGATTTGTGGTGACAAGAAAAGTAAAGCATGTTATCTTCTGCTATGGTTCGTTTTGTCTCCAACTTAGTGTTTGGTTCCAGACGATTAGTTACTTCGAGATGAGTTTCGGTTTGAATTTTAGTTGAATCTGAAGTGTTCGCTAAATTAACAATTCTTGCGTAATTCACTTGAAAATTATCGCGTCTGCTCAAAACATGAAGTCCGCTCTCTGATAAAGTAAGATTTAACTTATTTATGCAATCGAACCCAAGAACAATATGATCAGGTAAATTTTTTAAAACATAAACATCAGTAACAATAATGCATTCATCAATAATAATTTCTGTAGAAAAGAAACCTAGAGGAGAAATGTGTTCTCCTCCTATACCCATTAAAGTCACATTATCAAAACTCAATTTTGGGGATCGAATTTCAACATAAAATTCATATTTTATCATTGGCACATCACTTCCTGTGTCGATTAGCGCATTAGATCTTTTCCCGCACATTTCAACATATTTTCTAAGCTTAGTACGAGAATTAAAAGGGCTATTAATTAAAGTTCTATTTACATCTCTTTTGGGACACACGTCGGCCTTGTGCCCATAATTTTTACATTTCAAGCATCTCACACCCTCAGTTTTCTTTTCACAATTTATCGACCTATGTCCATATTCATTGCAGTTGTAACATTTTATATGATTGGTGTTAGTTTGTTCAGGGCGCACGAAAGATCGAGGCTTTAATTTGTCAAAATCCCTATTGAAACGCTTCTTATATTTATCGTCTGATGTTTACGAATCTCTATTGGTTTTTAAATGACATCGAGTCGCTTCATATTCGTCTAATTTATTGACGAGTTGGTCTATTTTCGTTATTTTCGGTAGCTCGTCTATAAAATGGTCTCGAACGTCATTGGGTATTTTTCGTTTTAGTTGATCGGTAATCATGAGTTCTTTAAGGTCTTGGTAATTTGATACTTCCAACCCACTCGTCCATTCTTCAAAGAAATTTTTCAGATCATGAGCAAAGTCATTCCAAGTAAAAGACGCTTCTTTTCTATGCGAAAGGAAATTTTGCCTAAATTGTTCCGGATTTAATTTAAAACGTTTCAACAATAATCTCTTGACATTTTCATAGTCATTAGCCTTTTCGTCCGGCTCACGCGTGATAAGATTAGCCAAATCCAATGGGAGTAAACCCAACAAATGTGTAACCCATTCCGTTTTTGGTATTTCGATACGACTAATCTGTCTTTCAAATAAAGTTAAATAACAGCTAATATCCTTATTCGTCTCGTAACGGTTAATCAATTTCAATAAATCGTTATTGTATAGGCTGGTAGTTTTACCATAACTGTTGCCTTGTCCGTTAGCAGTTTCGATTTCGAGTTTACTTAATTCGAATTCGCGTTTTTCGGCTTCAATTTTCTCTGCACGTTTTTCGGCTTCATTTTTCTCTTCGCGTTCAGTTATAATAACGCTCAACAGATTTTTTGTTATCTCCGCGTCATAGTTTTCAGAATCTATTATAAGTTTCGAGCACTGCGCTACTTTGGGATTCGCTGGCACTATTAGGCCTAATTCGTCAATCAATGTTAGCAAATCTGCTTTTCGGGCCTTAGTTAAATATGCCATGTCATCAAGTAAAACAAAATTCTGTACTCACAGTTTTCGAAAGTTCCTTCTATCCGTCTTTTCCGTCAACTCGTCTTTTGCGTCTACGCGTTTTTTCGTCTACGCGTTTTCTTTTTTGTCGTTTCAGTCTATCATCAGCACCACGTCAGGAGAAGTCATGAAACTGTTCTTGCAGATGATTAAAACACAAGTCCAGGTTTGCATAGGGAGTCAAAACATTCCGCCGGCCGGTTCAATCGTCACTGCTTTCGGGGTCTGCTAATCCGTCGTCGCTACTAGCGCGTCTTTTTAGTAATGGCTCTTCGTTACGTGGACGATTCTATTTAGGACCGTAGGGAGGTCGGTAGATATTAAACTCGTGATAAGTGAATCGATTCTTCAGTTTGATTCTTTCGTAACTTGTTTTGATCATTTGATCTACAGTGAGCTATGATTATTTACTTGTCTGGTAGTCTTTTTTTGTGTGTCTTCTATGATTTTTTGAAGCAGATTGATGGAATGTATGATTGATGGAAGGGTACTTATACTTTAAAGAGCTTCTTTTCGTGAAGCAACGATGGCCTAATGGCTAAAGTCACCCACCTTCAGATTAGCGTCGGCAGCGGAGGATGACTTCCCGAGTTCAAACCCAGCTGGCGGAAAAATTTTTAGATCCTCCAAATTATTTTTAAAAAATTCCAATTTAATTCCTTTTCATTCAAATTTACTTTTCCTAATTTTTAATACCCTTTTCATATTTTTCCAAGCTTCCGTTGATTTTACATAAATAATCTAAGAACCACTCCTGAACTCACTACCAGCTGATATTTTCCCGCCCCTCTGCCGTCCCCTTTGCTTTAGGATGATGGTGTCGTATCCACCGCTGGCTTAGGACCATTCTGATGTAACAAAAAGCATACATAAAACACTAACTTATATAATTATTAACTTATATAATAAAAGGATACAATTTTCGGCTCCCACCTCTACCCACCCATAGCCATGGATCTGAAAAGAAAAGAAGAAAGCAGAAAGGAAGAGATAAATCGCCAACAACTATAAACCTTGATGACATACGTATCTAGGTCATGTGATCCGATCAGCCGATCAAGTTGGACTTGCGAAAGTACTATCATGGGATTGAGGCGCCTGTCCTCCCCACGGTCCTAAATAGAATCGTCCACGTAACGAAGAGCCATTACTAGAAAGACGCGCTAGTGTCGTCGCTACCCTTAGTTGGAGCGGAAGGGGGTTCACGCCCTCGTACGAAGGAGGAGAATCGTCGCGGTCGTAAACGGTTTTTCACATCGCGGCCGAACCCTCATTTTTTGTAAGATTCGTGATGTTCTGTATAGTAAGGTCTATATTAAAGACTTCGAATCTTACAGCACATTGACATTTAATGAATAAATATCCACAATTATTATGTACAGTTGAGTTATATTTTAAAACAGTTCCGTCATTATCTGCAGCAGTCGTCTCTGCTCGGAAAAAATACGTCAGCTCTCAATGGCGTCCAGGGAAAAAAGTGTCTGTTCTATTAATTTTCTCGTAACTGAATACCAGAATGTGAATGGCTCGTGACAGTCTTGCCTTGCATTCCTACTACAATGCAACTGACTCCTACCAGTCTCGTTGCTCTTATAATGAGTTCTTTCCAGACTAGTAGACAACTACCGTTGTCTAGTATTCCTACATATATGTATAATGAGTTTTTCACAAATTAATCCCTTGTTAATACCTACACAAACTTATTCTCATAACCTAATTTTAATTAATGTTTCACTTGTGTAATAAACATAGCCGTAACCAGGGGAGTTGGGGGTTCAACCCTCCCCCATTCAGTTGAGAAAAATTTTCCTAATATATAATGAGTGAGTTTTCCACAAATTAATCCTATATTAATAACTACTCAAACAATTCATAACTTAATTTTAATTTTTTGTTTTACTTGTGTAATAAATAAATGTAATCAATGAAACAATGGTACATTAGTTCATAGGTGTAACCAGGGGGAGTTGGGGGTTCAAACCCCCCATTCAGTTAGTCATAAAATATAGTCAAATTTGTTAATGAAGAGTAATCGTAGTTTTAAGCTTTATGGCTATTTAAACTAGATTGTATAAAAATAAAAATTATTTTTACACTCATAATTAGGGCAACTTTTTTGTTGCAGTAAAAATGGGAAAAGTTGCATTTATCATTCTCTAAAGTTGCATTTATGAAAATAAAGTTGCATTTATTTTTGATACACTAAAATCTATATATATAATTCTCTTACGTGGCTCACGAAAAAGACGTTATTTGTAATCGCGTTTTGGCAACACTGTATGATTGTTTGTTTATCGCGAAATCTCGCGCATCGATTGAATTTATAACGTTATCGGATGAAATTTTATTGAAAAAAAAAAAAGGAAATTTTAATGAGCTGTTGCAGTTAGTTTATAATAGAAATCAAAGAAAGCGGAGGATCTTTTCAGGGCCATTTAAAAAAGGTCCTTTTCAGGGCCAACAATTATAGTTCAACAAGACGCTTGCACTACAACTTTCGGCAACAAACTCAATGAAAAAAGTGTGGGTCGTTTGAGTGCTGGGAAAATGTACACACAAACAACATGCTGGGTATTCAATTTCCAAAGCAACGCTCACATTTCGAGTCAAAATTTGCACAAAGTTTTCATTTGAATTCTGATTTTAGAGATACTGTATATATTTTTTCTGTAATACACAGCAAATTTAGATTTGAAGAACATTTTTTGGTAACATATTTTGTAAACAATCCCTTCTGCTAGGACACATGTCTTCATTGAGGCGAGCGAAGCGAGCATAGGTTCCCGCAGCGAACCAATGATGATTGTGAAGCAATCCTCCGGGGGTTGGCGAGCGTTAGCGAGCAGGGGGCAGGCCCCCTAGTCTAAAATAAATTATTAGTAAGAAACGAAAAAATTCAAAATTTATTTGTACATTAGTAAATACAGAAGAACGTTGATGTCGTTGAATGGCCTATCATTGGTCAGTAATTTCTTTAACATTGAAAAAACGCTCAAAAGAGACTGATGTTGCCAGACATTGTTGCATTGGACTTTTTCTGCATTTGTGAAACAAGTGTAGCATTCAAATAACTTGGAGCAATCGCGGATAAGGCACCTTGAGTGTGAATCCAGCCGCAGTTATACAATATGCTGTATCGTATAGCAGAAGCGCAAAATCCTTTCGCTCAACATTCAGAGACTTTAAAACGTCATCTACAAGGAAACAACATATTGATGATTGAAACTCACCTCGCAAACTCTGCAGTCGATTACGCAAGTTTTCTCTATTATCATGAGTGCCAACCAATGTGTTAAAGTACTTCTTGCTATTTATTTCACTTTCGTCTGTTAGCACGAATACTTTCTTTGCATGAACATCTTGTTTGATCCGCAATACTTCGGCGTTAGAAAGATCAGACACACGTGATTGAAGGGTTGATTCAGAGTGCAAAAAATGAAATAGTAATTTCATATAAATTAATTTTAAGCTAAATTGTAGAAAAGTTGCAATTATGCAAAAAGTTGCATTTATGTAGAAAGTTGCATTTATGTTGCGGTTATAACTTACTTACAATACACCCCATGTTGGAGGAATTTTGTTTTTAGTACTTTACATAAAGCGTAGAACGTGTGAAAAAAAGTTGCATTTGTTGCAAAAAGGTTGCCCTACTCATAATATAAATACCGTATAATTCCGAATAAAAGCCGAGGGTGCGTTTTTTCCTCAAAAATTAATCCAAAATTCAAAACCTGTACATAAGCATAAAGCCATGAGGGCGTAAATGTCTCCAAAAAGGTAAAACGGGTGGAATATTTTCCAATCTAATCGCTGTAAAGTAAAACGCCACTCGCCAACGATGATCGTTTTAACCTGCTAATGATTTTCACCAGCGTCCAGACGGTCCAGCTCCTGATATCCGACCTCTGACGGGGTGGTTGACAGGTGATTATATACGGGACATTAGCATTCAAAAGGGGAGGGGATTCATTATGGCTCTTAAAAGAAATTCGAGTAGGGTCTAAATGAAATTGAACTCTCCAACTGGTCTCCACGATTTAACTTGGTAGTAAAGATGTGCAATGACGAGCGTACTGATCTTTAGGCCGCAGGTTTCACTGCGAGGTTGTCTTTTCGGCCCCTTTCCACGCAATTACAAATGTGACCGCTAATGATCTTTCCCAGTGTCCCGCACCTCATGCCGGACCTCTGACTGGGTGATTGGCAGATGATTAGTTCAACAATAGTCAAGGGGAGCGGCTGGGGCTTGGGAATTTTTTTTTATCAGTGCCACTTTTTTTTCGTTGTGCAGCCTGAAACATGTGCGAAACATAAAGTTTCAAAAGGGGGAGCGGGCTCATTGACCCTTGGCAGCGTGGACGCGATTTTGTGTATGAAGAACATATAAATTCTAGTACGGAAAGGGCATTGGAACTGATGATACGCATCAGGACATCCCAATGAGTATAGCCGAATTTTACGAACTATTCGGAAACTCGGATTCAGATACGGAATTTGAAGGATTTATGACTTATTTTTCTCTTTTTGCTTAAAAGCTGCAATCAAAACGTAAGTTAAAAGTTTTTAAAATTGGAACAGCTGTTGTGGATTCGGATCCGAGTAGGATGGAACGAAGTAAAAAGTAGGGTTGTTTTCCCAATACCCGTTGGAGTTGCTATAAAAATCGTTAATCGCTCGGAAAGAATTGGAAATTTGCTGCCACCGGACGGAGATCCAAATCCAACAGCTGTATCAAAAAATGTTTCCTTTCCAATTGTTATTTTTATGTGCTAATTAATTACGGAATTCAATTATTATTTTGTGTGCGATATTTGGCGATAGTTAGCGATTTATCGCTTGCGGCTGGCTAACGGAAATGTACTTTAGTTTTTTTAGTTTTTTACGAAATTAGCGGATCCGTATATAAGCCGACCCCCCCCCCCCACACACACACACTTTAGCTTTAGAAAAAGTTCCAAAAATTCTCGACTTATACACGGAAATATACGTAAATGCACGACAAAAGTGAAATTTTTATTCACTTGATTTTTTTTTAATGTTTAACTTGGAATATGTTTTTTGAAGAACCAACTAGAAAAATCTTATATGTATTGATCTCTCAGCAAAAACTGATTAATTTTGTCCAAATGTTATAGTTCATGAAGTTCTAGTGACTATTTTTCTATTCTTTTTAATTTAATGATAATCTAAAAATCTGAATGTATGTGCATTCTTACCAATGATGTTTTTTATTTCAATAATTGTAATATATGTTGTCACTGATTTATTGTATTTTGTTTCACAAGTTGTAAAAACAAATGGTTCGGATTAACCAAACTCGGATGAACGGGGGTTTGAATTAGCAGGGTTTTAGTGTATTTCTCAAGACTATCCTTAAATAATTTGTTGTTAAACCAAACAATGTGTTTCTCATGTATGATACTATAAAACAACATTGTTTAAAACGACTTTATTTGAAATGAAAGTGACTAACATTTGCTAGACGCAAAATTTTTAATAATTTTATCAATGTTCTACGAAAAAAAATATCAAAATATCGTGTGATTTTTAACATAAAAATATAAAAATTTCCCTGAGAAGGTCTCCAGATGCTTCACCTTTTTATTCGTGTACAGTTTATACTTTTCGGGAATGAACTCCTCCCCTCTCAGTCATCAACTCTAGTCACGCCTATGCTTCTGAGTACTACAAGGGTCCTCGCAAAGGAATTCTCAATTCTACACTCGTCAATGAATATAGATTTTTGGTGGGAAATTTCCTTTTCGACATACATTTATATATTACTCATTAAGTTCTACTAATTTCACTTTATAATCATGGTTTCTTAACAGCCTACATATTATTGGAAGTCTAAATTCCTTAAGGGGGAGAGGACATATTCTCTTTACAGAGATGTTCTGGCGAACTTTATCCACAGCACATCTTCTGTACTTCTGCTTTAAAATGTTTCAGTATTAAAAATGTTGCATACTTCCTTTAAGTGTTTATATTATGACTGCTGTTAATCAAGAGTGTTTATACATTACTCTTCCACGCTTTTAGTTTTATGTTGTCATATGTTTACCATTACTGTTTCTAGAAAATATATATTCTAATCAGCTACAACAGGCTGATGTAATCTTTTATAATACGCAGTAATTGACCCAATTGCCTCTGAGTCATTACGCTGCTCGTTTCGTATTTATCCCTGTCTATTGTGACGTCTCTTTATAATTATTAAATAACTTGTTGGACTTGGAAGTACACTCTTATTCCTTAAAACAAGACATAACAAAAAATTACAGTGCGAGAGCATTATTGTAGTTTAAACAAAAGACATATTTGATATAATTATGTTAGAATTTAAATAATACTTTCGGGAGATGACTTTTTTACTAAAAACAATTCAATAGAAACGTTAATGTGAAAAGTATAAGTTTTCTTTCCTCTTGTTGACATTACAACAGTGATGTTTCTACCCACACTGATGAATGATTTTATGTCTAAATTTCATCATAAATATTACAGTTGCCTGTAATTATTCACAGGTATATAGTTAATACACTTATTAAAAATTTTGAGCACTCATAGACGACAAAATCAGAATAGAGAGAATTTTTACCGATGTGCTTCAAGCAAATCAAATTTAAATCTGAGAAGTTTAAAAAATAGACGTTTTAATTTCTAATTTAAATGTATTGTAAATTTTAAAATTCACCATAAAAACATCTGGTAAATATTGTATAAACTAGGGGGCTCCGCCCCCTGTTCGCGAACCCCCGGGAATTGCTACGCAATCCTATTTGGTTTGCTTCCCAAACCAACATTCTTTTCGCAAATGATTTCTCTTCTTTATTTTAACACATAATGTATCAGTACAACGAATCAGTAAAAACCTTCTTCACCTTGTTCCTAAAGGAAAAACTAGCAAGGGAAATTAATATAAACCCAAAAGAATTTTTTGCATTTGCAAGTGGTAAAAATAATTTTAGTACTACACTTGGCCCGTTGGAGGGGAGGGTGGGTGAATTAATTCAAGACGAGGTGGGAATGGCAAACGTGTTAAATGACTTTTTTCTGGGGGTTTTCAACGGTAACTATAAATTAAAAAAGGATCCCAAGGATGGAGCCTTTGCAGGGGGTACAATTGAAGAATACAAATTTAACAGGGAAGAAATAGTACATCAGTTGAAAAGAATTAATCCATCTAAAGCACCAGGGCCAGACATTATTTATCCGAGAGTACCAGTGGAATGCGCGGAAGAATTGGGGGACGTAATTCACATGATATTTAATTCAACATATAGCACGGGTTGGGTAGCAATGAACTGGAAGTTGGCCAACATAACTCCAATTTTCAAAAAGGGAATAGAAAGTGATCCGGGCAATTATAGACCAGTAAGTCTAACATCAGTAATTTGCAAAATATTTGAATCTCTGTTTAAAAAAAAGCATATAATATTATACTTGGAAAAGGGGGGACTGTTATCAGATAATCAGTATGGGCTTAGGAAGGGCAGATCCTGCTCTACAAACCTTTTGAAGTTCTACGAAAAAATTACTGAGGAGCTGGATAATAAGAGCACTGTAGATATCATGTACATAGATTTTCAAAAGGCTTTTGATAAAGTACCTCATGTGGAATTACTGCTTGAATTGGAAAGGCTGGGGATTCAGGGGGAAAACATTGATATGGATAAAGAAATGGTTATTGGGTAGAAAGCAGAGAATGCAGATAAAAGGAAATTATTCACGGTCAAAAGTTATAAGTGGGGTGCCTCAGGGATCAGTTTTGGGACCAATTTTATTTATAATTTTTATAGATGATATAGGTCAGGGGATCAAGAATAGAATCAGTATATTTGCAGATGACTTAAAAATATGGGGGACAGTGGATACCAAGTTACAGATAGAGAATTTACAACGGGATTTTGATAAGATATCCGAATGGGCTGTAAAATGGGGTACGTCAGTTAATATAGGGAAATGTCAAGTTCTGCATATGGGTTACAGGAACAGTGGAGCCGAGTACTGTCTGCAGGGAGTAAAGGTAAAGGAGGGAGAAACAGTCAAGGATCTTGGGGTGATAATTCACAGGGATTTTAAAATGGGTCACCAATGTTCAGCTGCGGGTAAAAAGGCTAATAGGTTATTGGGGTATATTAAAAAAACTGTAACTTCAAGGGATAAGAATATAATCTTACCGTTATATAAGGGTTTAGTAAGACCACATCTAGAATATGCTGTGCAATTCTGGGCTCCATTATGTGAGAAAGGATGTAGAATTAATTGAAAGGGTTCAGCACAGATCAACAAAAATAATAAAGAGGATAGAAAATCTAGACTATAATGAACGTTTAAGTAAGCTATACATGTATACACTGGAAAGAAGAAGAAGGAGGGGGGATTTTATTCAGATTTTCAAGTTGATAAGACAAGGGGACACAGAGGGCTTAAATTTCAAAAGGGCATAACAGAACAAGGGGCCATGGGTATAAATTGAAAAAGACACATTTTAATCGGGATTTAAGGAAAAACTACTACTTTAAATAGGGAAATAGACAAATGGAACGCGTTGCCAGAAAATATAGTTAATTCAAAGGGAGTGTACGAATTTAAGATACAATTGGATAGTAATGGGAATTGGGGAATTAATAAACAAAGGACCAGCCTTATTGGGCATGAGCCTGTAGCTGGTCGTCAATATTTGTATTCGTATTTGTTCCCACTACAATTTTAAATAGACCATGTTAATCTCTTAATTTCCTGATCTCTACTTTCTCGGTTAAGTCGTCTGAGAATAGAGTGAAAAAAGCGAGCCTTTTTCCTCGCCAAATTAAAAAAATAATCGTTGCTATGATAAATTTGATATCTGGCAAATAAGTTTTTCAGAAAATGTAATCTTCATTTCCGTTAAGGAGAATGAATGCTATCGCTTCGCGATCTAAAAAATACGAAATTTGTATGACCAACTTTTGATTTTATCGAATTTATTTATGAACCAATTTTAAAAGTAATTTTACCGTAAGAAAGATAGTATTCTAAGCTTTCACGTGCTATTTTCAAATTTTAAAACTAATAGTATTAAGCTACACATATGACAGTTTTAGTTTTGTGTATCGGAACTTACGATCTTGAAAGTCCCGAAATGTTTATATGACCATCTTATAATCGCATCGAAAATTTATTTATTAACCAATTTCCAAAATACTTGTACCATACGAAAGAGTACATTCTAAGGTTTTCAGTGATGCTTTCAAATTTAAAAAATAATAGTATAAGCTATAGATATGACAATTAATAAAAATTGACGAAAATTTCCCAATATTCCAAAATTTGTATGACCAACTTTTGATCGCATCGAATTTATTTATTAACTAATTTCAAAAATAATTGTACCGTAAGAAAGAGTACATTCTAAGGTTTAGTGCGATGTTTTTAAATTTAAAAACTTATAGTAATAAGCTATAGATATGACAGTTTACCAAAAAAGTAACGAAAATGTACTGGTTTTTCCCGAATTTCAAAAAAATATTACCAGGAACCAAATTGAAATTTCTAAAACAGCTCGACGAGCTGCAAAAATTCACGTTTAAAAGCACTCTAAAAAATCACTACTGAATATTGAAAATTTGTTCGTCTTTTGCTCACTCGCGTTTGAAATTTCGCTTTTTCACTTAGACTCTTAATAAATCCTAACTACGAGCCTCATCGGAAAAAATATTCTTTTTCGTGTTCCCTGTACACTTTTGAACAAACCATGTTAAATTCATAATTTTCTGATCCGTACTTTCTCTAAGAATCGAGCAAAAAAAAGCAAGTTTTCAATCCCGCGACGGCGGCTGCGGCAACGTTTTTTTTATTATGGAGCGATAAAAAATATGTGATTTTTTAAAATCAAGTGAAATTAATGAATATGTATTACTATAATTAATTTGTAATAATTAATATATATTAACCATATTAATTTAATTACTTATTAATAATTGATAGATGTTAAGAAAATAAATATAATTAATTTAATCTTCCCCTTTTTACTGGGGGGTACAATCCAATCATTTTGGGATCCCCCCCCCCTTCAACAACCCTAGTTACGCCTATGACTAGGGCCGACTTGAATCATTTTCACTTAGTTGATCCATTAGTTGATTGAATTGACTCCAACAAGTATCTTATTTGCCTTGATGATGAGGAGACTTAGGAGCATATTTTGTTCGACTGCATCTGAAGATAGATACCATTTCAAAACATCTTGAACAAAATTTTTGATTCATCTCTCTCTTCTATTCTTTCTTGTTTTTTTCAACAAACATAATTGCGTGCAATTGTTTTGCTGGTTGATAGAAGACATCGTATAATTGGCTTTACGTTACAGCTACACTCTACGTTTATGAGCGGTGGCAACGGCTTTGGCGATTTTTTTTGGCTCACTTCTAGTAGCGAGTTACTATAAATGAAGTTAATTCATCTGTCTTTGCAGTTGTTGTGGTTTTCATGGCAACCTTTCTGTGATACCATTGGTTCATTTATTTGTATTTATACAGTTGTGGAATTTTTATTTTATTATAATATTTTTCACGTAACGATTAAGAGTTTTGTTTTTTTGCCATTTTTGTTTTGATTATTTCTTCATGCAAGAGTTCTGACGTTATCAGGTTGTATTATTTTTTGCTTTTCTTCTTTTAATAATCTTTTTCTTTTCAAACAATCTTCTGTATTTAGTGTAATTGATAAGTTTCAGGGTATATTCTTACCCAACATTCGCAGCTTAGTTTTTCTGCTTGTTCACAAATGTGTTTAAGCTAACTACTTTTTTCGAACGTTTTTTTTTTAATATACTTTTCAAAACGTTTTCAAATGTGTTTTCAAACTTTCATTTTCCGTTGTAAAGAAAAAAATTTGTGAAAAAAAAAGTGCTATGAAATAATTATTCTTTCCTTGGCAACTTTAGAATTGCGCCAAAAAAATTGCCAAGGCCGTTGCCACCGCTCATAAACGTAGAATGTAGCTGTACCGGCTTTAATACACCGAAATCGTGTATCAAGATCTCCAATGTAATATACCGATTCAATTTCTGTGGAATTTTTATTGGAGAAGTGCTGAAGTCGTATTCGAAAAGCAATCCAAGTGACATCACATCCGGAATACGTATTGGAAACACTTTGTACCGCGGAAACATTACCGCCACCTACATTTAGATTGATGGAAAATATCTCTCACAACATCGACATATTTCTTACCACAGTACTCACAGGCTCAGTATACTCTCATTAACTATCATAACCATTAGGGCAGGAAACTATTTAAGGAATTTTAGACGGGCTTCTTTGATCATGCTCTGACATTTAAAAAAATTGAACCCAGAACAGTAGGGGCGTTTAAATTACTATCTAAGGAAAGATTACGGAATTGTCAGATGTAACAGACTGGGCTTGAAATCCCTCTATCTCTAATTATCTTCCAGCTCTCCTTATAAATAATACATTATATTCGGGCGTTTCCGTTTCTAGTCGGAAAATTGATGAAACTTTGCTTTAAATAAGCCACTTACCACTTATGATTCGTGTGTGACAGGAAGCAAACAGGGTCCAGTGAGCTAACCTGCGCCCCCAACCAAGAATCTTATATTTCTTGTTTCTTCATATGGGAAATAGTTGCAGTACCTCTTCTTGCACCTAATTCATGTGGATCTTGGGACAGCGAGGGTGCGTTATGTTCATGTTACCTCTGCCATCAACGATGGTACTAAAATACCTTCAAAGCTATAGCCTCTAAATTATGCAAGTACTGTGCTAACACATGTCATCACGGAATCTTAAAATTGAAAATTGATTACCTGGAAAGGATGTGTGGAAAGATTTCCTTTACCACCGATCTTAGGCGATAATACGGAAAGTAGTTGAATTTACGTCGGGTTGTGTTAAAACAACGGGATTGGTGACTGTCCAGGAACAATCTTGAAGTGAAAAGTGCCGTTGTAGCCCAGTTGGTAGAGTAACGGATTGATAATAGGAGGGTTGCGAGTTCGAAACTCGGTCCAACCAAAGACAATCGCGTACACTGGGGCTAGTACACATCAAATATGTTATTCAATCAAATATCCTCAAGTTGACCTGATGTGGAGAGTGGGGGTGCCATTTCAGGTGTCAACCTCGTCATCTGATCGTGGTCCGGAATCAATCTGAGGATAACACGTTGTAATTTTGAACCACTGTCATATGAGTAGGTCTACACCTGAGCTGGCACATGTAATGTATACTTCCGGAATATCTCTTAAATATAATGTTAGTATTCCTTTTTCCTTATTCCAAGACATTGCCATACTTCCTGTGTTTATTTATACTTCTTATTAGGGATGCAACATCGACAGCAAAACATCGATGTTCAAAATTAAAACATCGATGTTGATAATACATCGACCAAAAAACATCGATGTTTTTGAACATCGATGTTTTTAAAATTCAGTGTAATTATACTTTTCCCCCCATTTCTTAAAACTGGTTTAGCAACTAGTGATGCTACATCGACAGCAAAACATCGATGTTTTGAAACTTTGATGTTCAAAATTATAACATCGATGTTGATAATACATCGCCCCAAAACCATCGATGTTTTTAAAATTCAGTGCATTTAAACTTTTTTACCCATTTCTTAAAACTGGTTTAGCACCTAGTGATGCAACATCGACAGCAACACATCGATGTTGATAATGCATTTCCCCAAACCATCGATGTTTTTAAAATTCAGTGTATTCAAACTCCCCCCCCCCCCCATTTCTTAAAACTGGTTTAGCAACTAGTGATGCTACATCGGCTCCAATACATCGATGTTTTTATAAAACATCAATGTTTTGAAAACATCGACATCGAGTCGCATCCCCACTTTTCTGACCCTTCACCTTTGGCCACTTTGGTCTAAAAGTATGTTCAATTTGCTGATTATGAAAATTATGCTACTTTGTTATTTTTAAAATTTTTATAACGGTACTTTTTTATTTAAAAATAAAACATCGACAACGTAAAAACATCGACCAGTATAAACATCGATGTTACAAAAACATCGATGTTTTTTGAAAAACATCGATGTTTTGAAAACATCGACATCGATGTCGCATCCCTACTTCTTATTACTCTTGGAAAGGATATCTTTTTCTTTTGACGTATTTATGTGAGCTTAAATGATTTTCCCGTAAGTTTATTAATTCTTTTATGTATAACGTTGGTGAAATGTTATTTTTGAAAACTGTTTTTTAGTCGATTGGATGTTTCTTTGAAGAGTGGACACGGTGCTGTGTAAGAGTGGCATGTTTCAGCCGTTATGTTTTCTACGTGTGATGAGATGTAGTTGTAACTGTGATATCGCTACCAATTTGTAAATAAATATATTTTTTTTAATTCTTTAAAAAAGGGTTATTTCTTTTATCACGATGTCACACACACCACTCCACGCCAAAGTGAGGACATTTGACCAACGGTATCATCCTTCCCTGAGAACATAGCAGACATAGAATTTAGGATTGTAGCGGTGCGGAAGTTTGGAGGTGCTGCTATCTCAAGGGTTGACATTTTCATCTGACCGTGGTTCAAAAATACGTGTTGTCCTGTGATCGTTCCCTTCGATATGGATCCCGCACTGACGCTAATGGATCGTTGTATTGCTCCAGTGCAATATCGATATTAGGGGGTAGGGTAGACTAGCTGAATAAACGTCACATTGGAGCAATACTAGGGGCTATTGGCGACGGTTCGGGATCAATCCCGACGTGAAAGACCCGAGGAGGACAACTCGTGATTTTGAAGTACACTTCGAAAATAGACATACGACCTCATGAATTGGTGCAAGAAGTTTGAGAACAAAGTAGAAAAGTGTCACAAAAGAATTGTCACATTACCCTTCTATGAAACTGACTGAGGCTTCAGACAAATCCCAAATGCTTCCGAGTACATTTTACTGAATTCTCTCAACTCGTTTAAAGATCTCCAAATTGTTGCTACAGATAGTTTATTGGTTAAGGTTTTATGGCGCAAGAGCTATATTTGGACATGCTGCGACAGACACGAGGCATACAATATCAAGTCATGAACATACATATAAAGAGCGATCAAAAAGTTTACATTCGAGTGCGTGGCTGCAGCGTATATGCAAATTACCGCGTCGGCGATGCGGGTATATTAACACCGACATCGAGGCAAGTGATTATTGTGGCATTTGTTTATTTTCGAAGTGCGCGCGCGTGTGTGTATGTGTGTGTGTGAGAAATGTTGGAACGTTAACAATGGCGACGTTAATACCAAATGCGTCCAAACAGGACCAACGTGCTGTTATTCTTTTTTTGGCTGCCGAAGACAAAAACCGATAGACATTCATAGAGAATGAAGAATGTGTATGAAGAAGCATGTCAGTCGAAAACCACCGTAGTGGAATGGTGCTCAAAGTTCAGAGCTGGTCGCGATTCGATTCAAGATGCATGTCGATCTGGAAGGCCATTCACATCCAATACAGATAACAACAAGCGGGCAGCAAATGATGCGATTAGGGCAGATCGTCGCATATCCATTAGTGCCCTCTTCCCAAGAAGTTCACGAGCCAGTCATCTGCTGGAAAAGTGATGCTTACCCTGTTTTTTGATTACCAGGGCACACTTGCTTTCTGGATCGTTAAAATCCCGGACCGATTTAAGAAATCATTGAATATAGTAATATTTCAAAATTATTGCGCTTATTTACAGCTGGAAAAAAAATTTCCGTCCTTTAATTTGCTGAAAAAAAAAAAACTTGCTTTCTGCCTTGTTAATAGCCCGGACCTATTTAGCAAACCAGTCCGTCATTGAATACATTAAAAATTTAAATTACTGTATTTAGTTACTGTTGGAAAAAACTCCGTAAATTTGCTGTATCCTATTCACCAAACCTCGTACGAATTTCGTAGAAAGAATTTTGTCTCTGACATTAGCTATTATCTCATGAAACTTGAGCAAAAAGAATGTTTGAAAAAGGTAAACTATACGTCCTGTAAAAAAATATCCCTGAATTCCAGAACAAATCTCGGCATCATTTTCAGCTTTCACCGGTTACCGGAATCCCTATTTCATGAAATAAAAAACGGATGCCTGGCCACAAGAAACATTTTTTTTTCACCAAAAAATAATAAGAACAACAACCAAACAAAAACCACACGCGACATTGATGGTCTACTCTTTCATCGGTTCACGTGAATCACGTGCAGTGAAAACGAAAACGTTATCAAAAAAGTTGCGCCGTTTCGCACTCAGCTGCCAAAAGAGAGCGAAAGTAGTGTTGTTTTCCTTTTAGTTCCGATAGTTGATCTGTCTGTAAAAGAGGATTTTTTGTTTCCATCTGCTGGGTTTTTGTTTTATGTTTTCTTATCTCCTGTTGGGCTTGGAAGTGCGCCAGCTTGAACAGTGCCGAAAATGTCCCTTTTCCAGTTTTTCCAAGGTCAGACTTCGGCTTCAGCCATCGAAGTGTTCTGAGAAGCAATCATTTAGCGAGTGTAAAAATAAATTTGCACTGTTAAAACGCTACAGAATTAATTGTTCGTGAGGTTGAACAATATTTTTTCTACTTGATTCTAACGTCATTGCTCTTTTACAATTTAACTACTCATAACTCTACCGTCGCTTTTTTGACGGCCAATTAAAACCACTGAAAGCAAATACAATAGCATTTTTTATTGTTGTACTGAGTTTCAACGAATTTCAAATGCCGAAGTTTTTGAGGCTTAAGACATGGTCTTTCCAAAACAAAATAAACTAACAGACCCAACTTCGAAATTGCTTATCCCAATCCTTCCGTGTCAAAAGGGGTTAAGTCTGAATCTTGATGGGTTCAAAGGAGTTAAGGGCATCATCGTAATTTTTTTTAAATAATCCTTGAATCAAAACTGATTGCGTGTGTGAATCTAAGGATCTCAATTACAATTAATATTTGCATCACGGCATGGTTCTTTTGCTTCCTGAATATTTGGGTAATGGTAATTTTAGTTAACGTCGTTTTTGAGTAACACAACGGGCTATTGACGACGGTCCGGGATCTATCCGAAAGCAACACCTCAGCTGGCACCCCCACTCTCCAAACTTCCACACCAACCCAACGTGAGGACTTTCGGATACGACAGATTTAAGGTGCACCAGCCGTCTCTACACCATACGCTTACAAACATCCATGCCCGGACCCGGATTCGAACCAGGAACCTTCTGATCTAGAGGCTAACACCTTAAACACTATACCGGTTGGTCGGCCTGAATATTTGGGAGAAAGATAATTTTGACTGAAGCCGCTTTTGTCCTGTCGCGGAAGATTTAAAGACTGTGTCGTTACTCCCATTTCATACCTCATACAAATACATTCAAACGAGTGAGCATCGACATGCACATTTCATACATCCAAATGAAATAAAACTAGCCAAACATATTAAACGACGTATTGTAACATTTTTCAAACTGATTGTTGTTAATCCTTATTTCCGATAAAGTGCATGATATCCAGTTTGTATCTCGGTCATGGTTACCACGATTAATTTCTGAATGTCCACTTCGATTGCATCTCATTCCCTCAAAAGCGAGTCGATATTTTTTTTTATCAATCCGCCTGTTTCTGGATCTTCTTTTCTGCGCTAGTTTCTATCTTCTATAATCGTGTATTGCTTTCTGTCATGATAATGCTGAAGAATGTAATTAAACTGGCAAGCTCTTCCGTGCAACATTGTACAGTTCCATAACTCGAATCAAGCAGGTTTAAACTATGTGGAAATAGTGTCGAATGAATCTCGTTGCGGTCAATTTTACTTCGTGTATTATGTTGCTATTTAACTATAAGCGCAAATAACGTACATATATGTGTCAGGTATGTATATATGTATGACAACGTATTCCGAATGCCATAGTCGTGTGACAGGAGGGTGTGAGACATTTGTCGCGTAATCCAGTGTTGTTTTCACAAGTGTAGTGACATAATTTATAACGTTTTTCTATAAAGTTGGCAAGTTATATAAATACAGGACATGGTAGGTTTCGGTGTTTGTTGTAGGGCGTTTGGCACGGATCTGAGATCCTTATTCTAGGGTGCTCGGGAAATAATGAAAAGTTAAAAATTAACCCGTTGGTGAATGAGAGGAAGGTTATTGAAGCAGGGATCTCTATCAAGAAAGTTCATTGGCAGAATTTGTGTCTTTGCGAAGTAATAAGGTGATCTTACACCGGCGATCTGAAAGGAAGATAAATATTTCGAGTGTGCGGGTCCGTTTGAAGTCAAGGATAGTGAGGTGGGCGAGGTTCAAAGGTGAATATAGGTGCCAAGTTGTATTGACCACATGTCTAGCGGTTTGTAAAACTAGCGGTGAAAATAGAAGTAATGGTAATGGTAATTTTAGTTAACGTCGTACTAGAGCAACACAACGGGCTATTGACGACGGTCCGGAATCAGTCCCTTAAGGGAAAGATTCGAGGACAACACCTCGTAATTTTGAACCACGGTCAGATGACGAAGCAACACCTGAGCTGGCACCCCACTCTCCAAACTTCCACGCCAACCCAACGTGAGGACTTTCGGCCTCGACAGATTTAAGGTGCACCAGCCGCCTCTACACCATACGCTTACAAACATCCATGCCCGGACCCGGATTCGTACCAGGAACCTTCCGATCCAGTGAAAATAGAAGAGTGGGGCAAAGCTAGCCTGGTTATGTTAAGACTCTTATCTGTAGTGATAATTGTATTTGAGGTTTGTTTTAGGTATTACTTCATACAAAGATACCTTTAAATTATACATTTTGTAGTATGTTTAAAACTGAAAAGCATGGTCTTAAAATAGTAATGATTTTATAAAAATGTCAAAGGTAGGTATGTAATAGTAGGTATTTAATAATATATTAACGCCATACTGGTGTAAATAATGGGCTATTGGCCCATTGTAGTCCAACCCCCGAAGAACAAATGTCTGAAATTTCAGAATATTTAATTTTTCTTTGCAGATGAATTTCACAACTCTTCTACTTGGAAACAATACAACTGAGTATCTGTAGCCAAGAAATAAGTTACACTCCATTGTCTTTGTTCCCTTATGAAACTAGTGTTTTACGAAGCCAGCAATGCTGATCTTTTCGCATTAAGGTGAGTGAGAATATTTCCAATACACGCATGCTCAAACATTAACAATTTTGGGGAAGTTTAACATGGGCTGGGCGTATTTTGTTTCACGGCTTGCTGGAATGGGGGGAAGGTTCTTGCTGTGGTTAGCCCGGTTGGAAGAGTAGAGGATTAGCAACAGGAGGTTGCGAGTTCGAAACTCAATCCAATCTCAGAGACAGTCGTATATGTGGATGCAGGTGTGCGTTAAATCTGTCATTGCTTTGAATGTCCTCACGCTGGTGTGGTTTGGATTTTTGGAGAGTGGGGGTGCCAGCTCAGATGTTGATCTAGTCATATAACCGTGATTCGAAATAACGACGTTTGTCCTTGGAACTTCCCCTTCTGGATTGATCCCTGACCATTACCAATAGTACGTTATATTGCTCCAGTGAGACGTTAATTCAAGTATCTACCTTGTTATGGTACGAATTTCAATTTTTTGTCTTTAAACACCGACTACAGATCCCACTTTAGCACTGCCAGCAATGAAATGTTAAGTGTGGAAACATTTGTGAGTTGAAAATTGGTTCAAACCTTTAATTGTAAGTTGTATATTCTTTGGTATCTTTTGTTTGTTTTTAGTCATAATGTTTTGTTAACGAGAAATCGTTTTCATTTAAAGAAAATAAATATACATCTGGAACAATAAAAGAAAAACAGAACCCCTCTAATATTGGATTAACTTCACATGTGGGTTTGAAACGAGTAAAATAAATGATAAAAACTCATTGCTAGTGAGACTCAATTCTAGGAATGATGCCAATTCTGGTAACACACTTCCTTCCTCAATTTTTTACTTTTGTTGCAAAAATTCTCTGGATAGGATGTTAGGGTTTTATGGCGCAAGGTCCAAAAGCGTACAAGCTGCGCCAAACACAAAACAGAATATAACCCACTATAACAGTTAAAATATTTAAAAATTAACAGTGCAAGACAGAGTTGAAAGGTAGATTTAAAACGCGAAAAATTGGTAGATGAGAATATAAATATTCAAACACAGTCAGATGATAAAACAAGACCATCATCATCTTCAGCATTAACTAATGAAACAGAATTTAATTTACGCATGCAGTGAAATTAAAATTTTAAATTTTATAAAAGAACTTGGTAAAATAGATTAAGGAGTCATTGAATTTGGAAAGGGAACTCTCTGGAATTGACGACAGTTTTACTTGTCGACAAAATGTCATCTACAAAGCATCTTCACCCAATAGACACGTGATATTCGTGCGAAAGACTGTTTATCTTTCTTTTGTTGTCCGTCTTTCTTTTGTTGTCCGCTGTCAGTTTCCTCGTCTGGTAAATTGTCCTTTAGATATTGAATATCCTGATGCGGTGTCCAGATGCATCAGCAGGAACCTGCCGTAATTTTAAACAGCGCCTTGAACTCATCTGCATTGACTCCTTCCTTTTGTTTACGATGTTGAAATATTGCAGTTGCGTCTTCTTCCTTTTAATGCATCAGTGTTCCTGAAAATGTTCTTACATGCACCTGCACTTTCTTTCCTCTTGCAAACAGATTGTGTTTTTTTTTTTATGTTTCATAGCGCAAGGGTCATATTTGGCCAAACTGCGCCAAACACAAGGCCGATAGTGTCAAGTAACTGTGAAAAGAAAGGAGGGAGAGGAGAAGAGAAAAATCGCTTTGGCATCCTGGGATCGCGATATACATGTTTACCTTCTTCTTCTTCGAATGAAAGCAGACCCCTCCGTACCGAGTTATTTAAAACCCACAGCGGATTAGCCGAAGCAGGGATATACATGTTTACCAGAACCAGTAAGTACCGTGGGAAAGGAATAGATCACTAGGGTACCTCGATGCTCGGTGACTGTCGCTTGTGCTGTGACTTGTGGTAGCTGAAAAGAAAGGAGCGAGACAAAAAAAAAATTGCTTTGGCATCCTAGGATTGTGATACACATGTTTACCAGAACCAGTAAGTACCGTGGGAAAGGAATAGATCACTAGGGTACCTCGATGCTCGGTGACTGTCGCTTCTGCTGTGACTTGTGGTAACTGAAAAGAAAGGAGCGAGACAAAAAAAAAATTGCTTTGGCATCCTAGGATTGTGATACACATGTTTACCAGAACCAGTAAGTACCGTGGGAAAGGAATAGATCACTAGGGTACCTCGATGCCCTGTGACTGTCGCTTGAGCTGTGACTCGTACACACCTTAAAATTGTAGTCCAAGGGGTGTGCAAACAGGAAATATGTGCGTATATTCAGATATTAATTTATTTAATAATTTGCAATGATGCGTATACATATATGGACAGAATATTGTCATTACGTCGAATAAAGATGCAGTACACGTATACAATTAGAGTTCCACACTGATCACACAAATAGTAAGTTTATGAATATTTCATGCACTATGATGTATTGGTCAGGTGGTAGGATTGTGGTTTCAGACAGGTATAGGCATGGGTCAAATTGTATGTAGATGGGAAATTCAAGAAAGTGGTACTCAAGGACTGGCCATTGGTATTAGACGCTGATATGGCGACGATGCTTCACAGGTCATCCTCTCTCACCATTTTTAATAGGTCTGGAGTTAGTATTGTGGTTTTTAGACAGGTATGCGATGGGTCAAATTGTATGTGGATGGGAAATTCAAGAAAGTGCTACTCAAGGACTGGTCAATGGTATTGGACGCTGAAATGGCGACGATGCTTCACAGGTCATACTCTCTCACCATTTGTAATTGGTCTGGAGGTAGGATTGAGGTTTTAGACATGTATCAGATGGGTAAAATTGTATGTAGATGGAAAATTCAAGAAAGTGGTACTCAAGGACTGGTCATTGGTATTGGACGCTGAAATGGCGACGATGCTTCACAGGTCATCCTCTCTCACCATTTTTAATAGGTCTGGAGTTAGTATTGTGGTTTTAGACAGGTATGGGATGGGTCAAATTGTATGTAGATGGGAAATTCAAGAAAGTGGTACTCGAGGACTGGTCATTGGTATTGGACGCTGAGATGGCGACGATGCTCAACAGATCATCCTCTCTCACCATTTGTAATTGATCTGGAGGTAGTATTGTGGTTTTAGACAGGTATGGGATGGGTCAAATTGTATGTAGCTGGGAAATTCAAGAACGTGGTACCCAAGGACTGGTCATTGGTATTGGACGCTGAGATGGCAACGATGCTCCACAGATCATCCTCTCTCACCATTTGTAATTGGTCTGGAGGTAGTATTGTGGTTTTAGACAGGTATGGAATGGGTCAAATTGTATGTAGATGGGAAATTCAAGAAAGTGGTACTCGAGGACTGGTCATTGGTATTGGACGCTGAGATGGCGACGATGCTCCACAGATCATCCTTCTCTCACCATTTGTAATTGGTCTGGAGGTAGTATTGTGGTTTTAGACAGGTATGGGATGGGTCAAATTGTATGTAGATGGGAAATTCAAGAAAGTGGTACTCGAGGACTGGTCATTGGTATTGGACGCTGAGATGGCGACGATGCTCCACAGATCATCCTCTCTCACCATTTGTAATTGGTCTGGAGGTAGTATTGTGGTTTTAGACAGGTATGGGATGGGTCAAATTGTATGTAGATGGGAAATTCAAGAACGTGGTACTCAAGGACTGGTCATTGGTATTGGACGCTGAAATGGCGACGATGCTTCACAGGTCATCCTCTCTCACCATTTGTAATTGGTCTCGAGGTAGTATTGTGGTTTTAGACAGGTATGCGATGGGTCAAATTTTATGTATATGGGAAATTCAAGAAAGTGCTACTCCAGGACTGGTCATTGGTATTGGACGCTGAAATGGCGACGATGCTTCACAGGTCATACTCTCTCACCATTTGTAATTGGTCTGGAGGTAGGATTGAGGTTTTAGACAGGTATCAGATGGGTAAAATTGTATGTAGATGGGAAATTCAAGAACGTGGTACTCAAGGACTGGTCATTGGTATTGGACTCTGAAATGGCGACGATGCTTCACAGTTCATCCTCTCTCACCATTTTTAATAGGTCTGGAGTTAGTATTGTGGTTTTTAGACAGGTATGCGATGGGTCAAATTGTATGTGGATGGGAAATTCAAGAAAGTGGTACTCGAGGACTGGTCATTGGTATTGGACGCTGAGATGGTGACAATGCTTCACAGGTCAGCATTTGTTAGATTGGTTATTTTTAGTTTATCCACCGCCGGTTGCTTCACCCCCAATCAAATAAAGCTTCATACATAATGCTCTGACTAATGCTAGCTTAATAAAACATTGTGTATTTTTAACGCCCTCTACTAGTCACTACCAAACTCTCTTAGAGCTGACGACTGCGTTGGTATATCACTCTTCATATCACTGGAGCCGCTGGAGCCTTGTGGGAAGAGTAACGGATTAACAACCGGAGGGTTGTAAGTTTGAATCCGATGAAAGACCGCAGTGTACAACGGGGTTGATGCACGTCAAATCTGTCATGACCTCAAATATCTTCACGTTGGCGTAGTGCGGTAGTTTAGAGATTGGGATGCCAGCTCATTTGTCAACCTCGTCTTCTACCCGTCGTTCAAAATCACGTGTTGCCCTCGAATCTTTCCCTTCGGGTTTGATCAAGGCCATTCTAGATTAGGAACAGGCCTGATACAACCATTTGTGACGTCACGAGCGAGGTCGGGAATTTTACTTCACTGTTTGTTTACTAATAACGTTTTTCGAGAGTTCTGTGCGAAACTATTCAGTTTCACGCACGCCTGCCTGTTTCTCGCAATTAAAAAAATTGTTTCACAGTTCAAAAATTTCTCCGGAGAGTTGAAGTTCCGAAACGTTAAAACATCTGTAAACAGGATTTTTTTTTCTTTATTGTAATTGATTATTTTTAAATATTTAAGCAAGATAAACTAATAAACCTGCGTGCTTTTCATCTGTAATTTCTTATTGATCGGTCAATCCTTACAGTTGGATTACCAATATTACATTAGATCACAGACTACAGATTACTTTTACAATTTTAAGGTAAGATTAAAAAAAATACTAGTGACTGGATAGTATTTGTTGTTTCAAGAAGAGCATAGTTATTCTCTGCGTTTTCGAATATTTGCTGTTTAAGCAAAAAAGATAGTATCGATTTCATTTTAAATGTGTGGTAACTTTTTGAAAGTATAAAGCATTGGTACAGCTACATTCTGCGTTTATAAGCGGTGGCAACGGCCTTGGCGATTTTTTTTTTTGGCAAACTTCTAAAATTGCCAAAAAAAAATTTATTTTAAACTCTTTTTTTTTTTAAATTTTAACGGAAAATGAAAGCTTAAAAGCCCATTTGAGAACGTTTTGAAAAATATATTTTTTTTAAAACTTTCGCAAAAAATAGTAAGCTTAAACACATTTGAACCAGCAGAAAAACTAAGCTGCGAATGTTGCGTAAGAATACCCTAAAGTTTTTTAATCACACTAAATACGTAGGCTTTTTGAAAATAAAAAAAGCAGGAAATAATACAACTTGATAAGTCAGAAATATACCGGGAAAAAATAATAAAAAACGAAAATTCCACAAATGACAAAAAAAAAAAACTCTCACCGTTTCGTGAAAAATGTTATAATAATATAAAAATTCCATAACTGTAGAAATACAAATAAATGAACCAATGGTATCACAGACAAAAATTTAAAGGACCTTTTCAATGAAATGATATTTAAAAATCAAAATAACGAATGGAAGCAAAGAAAAAATTTCAAACGAACCAATGAAATCAAACGACTTTAACGGATTTTGGAAGAACTTTCCAGCAGTTATGAGTTTTGCTAATTAGCATGACGATATTATATTCCTCTTTTAGAATATGGGAAAAATTTAGTGTCGGACATCTTTACTTCTAGTTGGATGCAGACTGCGCCCGGTCTCCCCTTTTTTTCTGACACCGTGCAAGGACAAGACACTCGGGAACAGCCCTGTGTGTTCATCATAAGGAAATCTGAGTGGATTGCTGCGGCATGAAGTCTTACGTAGTTTTTAAGGAGTTGGTCCTGATACCGTCGCAGAACTGCTAGTGAACAGGTCAGTAAGATATGCCAATGACAATCCACACCATATCATACCTCCATCACGACCAAAAGCGTGGATTGGACGATGTTCGTTGTTCGCTCCAAACCCTCGAGTCTTTATTGTCCGACAAAAGGGCAAATATTGATTCTCTTGCGAGAACATTTGAAACATTCGCATGATCACGACAACACTCCAATCCAGTTCCTTTGACATTGGGGCTCAAAGGGTAGGTAACTAGTTGGATTTGCAACACAGCGGGATAGTGGCGACGGTCCGGATTTCATCCCGAAGGAAAAGATCCGAGAACGACACTTCGTAATTTCGAACAGCGGACAACTAACGATTTTCGTCACCTGAAATGACATCTCACTCCATAAAGGAAATATAAAAGTAGTCACCAATGATAACCTTTTTATGTGCCCAAGGATGGCCAAAACTAGTAACGCGACCCTTAGGCTCGGTGCACACATCCGGTTTTTCAACGTGCGGCGCCACTGCGGCACCGAAGCCCAACTATGCACACATAACCGTGGAATGACGCACGAACTCATTTCGCGCCATTTGCTATACATATTATATCGAAGAAAACGTGTTTATTTCGCTTACTTGGTGCATAAAAAAGTATATTTTGAAACAAAATAGACGTTACGGGAAACAACCATTTATTAATTATTATTTATATTCCATTTGTTTATGAAACAAGTTACTTCAGAACGGAGACTCATGTGCGGCGCCGTGGGGAACTGCGGTACAAATTGCACGCAAGTTGGCCGTGGTTTTCGCCCCAGCGGCGCTGGAGGCATGTGTGCACTGCTCCATTGGATCTAATATATATCAGACCGCACTTGCGTTGCGGCGGCAAAGGCGCCGCACGTTGAAAAACTGGATGTGTGCACCGGGCCTTAAGACTACTTCCGTCTGCTGGGTGGAACCTAATATTCGTCATCTGATTGGGCCACGGAATGGAAGGATACGCCCATCCATTGATTAATCATCTGATTAGTCCATTGATTGATTATCTGATAGTAGTAGACAGACGATTTTATCTCTTTTGT
Source organism: Metellina segmentata (assembly GCA_947359465.1). Classification (NCBI taxonomy): domain Eukaryota; kingdom Metazoa; phylum Arthropoda; class Arachnida; order Araneae; family Tetragnathidae; genus Metellina; species Metellina segmentata. The sequence goes on along the minus strand of OX375880.1, from coordinate 34,741,929 downwards.
CACCACTCTACAGAAAGGTGCTTTCACACACCTTTCCTGTCATAAGATGTTATACCGCCAAATGAGGCTGTGGTGTCGTCGCCCCAAAACGGTAGCGTGAAAACAGTACGAATCGTATACAAAGAGAAAACCAATAGCTAAGATATTTACGTTCTTATTATTCCAAGAACATTAAGAAATCATTCAGTATTTACATCATCACATTAACATCGTTACAACCATACATAAAAGCATGTATCTCACAGTCCAGCTCGGGGAACCAGCCTCACCCGATGCTACTGACTCTCTCTCTCTCTCTCTCTAATTGTCTCTAACCGTCGTCTCCAATGTCTATCTCGCAGTCCGAAAATAACCCAACGGTAAAAGTTAAAAAACAATCAGAGATCATCTAGACGAACACCATCTGCAAAGGACGCTCTATTTTCACCTGCTCTTTTCAAGTCGTTGTAAAGGGCGCGACGCAAGAACAGCATGTGGTGACAAAATATAACCAATCAGGATACATTCGGCATCCGATGACGCAATGGAGTAGTCACCTGCCCTGCAAGTGACCCTTCCTAAAGATCAAGAAGAACGGAATTTCTCACTAGGTCACAAGGCAATATGATACCAAATCGGCGAACCAAGTCCATTTTCCGCAAAGCAGCCACGTGATTACGAGGCAATATGATACCAAATCGGACAACCATTTTCCACAAAGCAGTCACGTGATTACAAGACAATATGATACAAAATCGACCAACCAAGTCCATTTTCCACAAAGCAGTCACGTGATTACAAGGCAATATGATACAAAATCGACCAACCAAGTCCATTTTCCACAAAGCAGTCACGTGATTACAAGGCAATATGATACAAAATCGACCAACCAAGTCCATTTTCCACAAAGCAGTCACGTGATTACAAGACAATATGATACAAAATCGACCAACCAAGTCCATTTTCCACAAAGCAGTCACGTGATTACAAGGCAATATGATACAAAATCGACCAACCAAGTCCATTTTCCACAAAGCAGACACGTGATTACATAGCAATATGATACCAAATCGGCCAACCAAGTCCATTTTACACAAAGCAGTCACATGATTACAAGTCAATCTGTTGGTCACACTTTTTGAAGCTCCTCACAGTAGCAATGCTCAGTCTACTTATATTTCACGTCTGTGCTTCACTCGCCAAACTTTCAAGCCACGCCCATCGTGAGGACATTTCAGGTCACGACAGATTCGACATGCACCAGCCCGTACCTACACGGCGGTCTTTGGTTGAACGAATTTCGAACTTTCCGTGACTCTTCCTATTGAGATACCGTGCTACTAGGGTTTAAAGAGACACAAACTTTTTGTACTGTCTGTCTAACTCGAATCAAGACACAAAATCTGTCACTTTCGGTTGCTGTAAAGACGGTTTCTTCCACAGGAGATACGTGAAAAAATGTATGGTGCAGCTTCAGTCTAGATTTATCGCTGTGGCAACGGCCTTTGTGCTTTTTTTTTTTTTTGCGCACTTCTAGTAGCGAGTTATTGCAGGACAAGGCAACCCGTCTATTAGAGTTATTTCGTTTTTAAAGCAACCTCGGCAAGCTGAAAGTTTAAATTTTTATTTTAAACTAGCAAAATACCCAACCTTACTCGGTTTGAATTCATTTACTCTAGATTGAAGAGATGATCAAAATATATAATGATTTACATTTTTCGTGGAATAGAATAATATTTTAACACCTTTTGCAGTCTTTATAATTTCTACAACTTACTTTGGACATAGCCATTCATGTAATACATTTCACATACATTACACTCTTGCTGTATGACAAAGCTACAAAATGACGAATGGTGACACTAAAGATACTACTACAAAAGACGATTTTGAGGAGATTTGGAATTCACTTTCTTAAGTTCTTTTCATGTTCACAACTCAATTAATAAAAACGACGATTTACTGGGAGTCCTCTCGCTATAACATTTTTTACTTGTGGCACTCTTGCTTTCGGCATGCGACATTGTGGAATTTCGCAGTCTTGTCCTTTCATTATAGTATAGTATTTTTTTAATGTTTGAAAAGTTCTAGTTCGGATTTTTTTAAACAATATTGTTCTTACAATAACGGCATTATTCTTTCAATAATGGCATAATTACACTTAAAATTTGCTTTATTCTGACTTACCTGCCACCTTAAGTCGAATACTTTGTGATGGAGTTGCGTGTGATGAAAAAGAAACACAATTTATTAAAATAATAAATATTTAAAAACAGAAAACAAAAGAAAACAGCGAATTAAAACAAAATAAAAGATGTCGGGAAAAAGTTCTAAAGATATTAATTTGTTATTATTTTTTATCTCTTTGATCTCACAGTTGCCACAACATACAACTAAAAAGTGCACAGAATTTAGAAATGCGAAATTAATTCAGAGCAAAATAAACAGAAAATGTTACTGTACGTGATGAACTAACACGAGTTTCCGTTTCATTCCCTTTCGTTGAAAAATATCGTCTGTCCCAAATATTCGGAAATCGTTTACATTGCACAAAGAACAAAAAGTAAGACGCGATATAAATGAAGGATCAGAGTTGGAATTCCATACAAAAAGAATTTTGTAGAATAATTGCTTTTTCTGCAATACTGGTAAAGCAATCAAAGTAATCGTAATAGTCAATATACATTCCAATTTTTCCAAAACTACCAAATTATGGTTGATTTAAGTATACTTACTCAGGTGTTTTGGTATGAAACTCATCTAAATATAACAATAAAGAAATGTTTAATATTGCATTCACTAAACTAATAGATAATGTATAAAATAAAACATATTGAAAACACATATCTGGAATAAAATTCATGTGATGCCTGCAGAAACACACAAACACAAAATCGAACATAGAACAGAAAGACAGACAGACTTTCGTAACCAATTTCACTCACTAAATAAAGTACTCACTGTATGCAAATTTCCATGAAAATATATTAAACCGTGTGGACGTGTATAAGGTACATACATACATACAGACAGACAAACAGACACCAAACGTGCAAGAGTTGGATTTGGTATCAGAAGAATCCAAAACGGATAGAAAACTTGAAATGGGTCGAAAATATTCAGAGTACAAACAAACACGCCATTCTTATTTATATAGATATTCTAGAAAGTTCTCTCAAAATCCATTAAACTGTCGTTTGATTTCATTGGTTCGTTTGAAATATTTTCTTTGATTCCATTGGTTATTTTAATTTTTAACTGTCCTTTCATTTCATTGGTCTTTTTAATTTTTTCTTTAATTTCATTGGATCTTTTAACAGTTTTTCGCCAGTTGTGGAATTTTCTTTCAGTTTAATTTATGTCAAGGTACAATACTGTCGTCTCAGGATGTATTTTATACATTTTATTTACGTATAAATATACGTATATTTATACGTAAATAAAATATACGTAAAAAATACGTAAATAATTAAATGTCATATTACTTACGTCAGGGCTCGAAATACAGGGTTCACTGGTGCACTGTGCACATGAAAATAAAACTGTGCACCTAATTTTTTCCCGCTGGTTGCACTCAGTACGCCTAACATTAAAAAAAAGGGATTATGTTATTTGATGTTTGAACAAAGTATTAGTATCGACCTCTCTCGCTTCAGACAGTGATCGGCAAACTCATTTGTCTCCCCCCCCCCCTCAAACGAACCAAAAATGAGCAGTATAAAGATTAAGATTTCTTTTGAAAACCAAATTTCTTTTCAAGAACCATGTTTTTAAGAGTCAGTTTAAAATAGCAAATAACATTTAATAAAACACAGTTATCATACTAATCTTATATATGTATTGACAAAAAATATTTTTTACATTAAAATAAAAATATGACAAGACACGCAGATTTAATGTGAAGAATGACTTTGCATTTCCTTGGAAAGTATGGAAGTCAGGTTTGTATGTCATTGTTTTTAATTTCAAGCAGAATTTCAAGTTCTCATTAATAAGACGATTTCTCAATTTATTTTTGATACAGTTCATGCTTGAATAAGATTGTTCGCATGAATATGTAGATCCAAAGAGTGAAATAACAGAAAATGCTAGTTTTTTTAACTGATCATATGCGTCAGGAATAATACTATTCTAGGTGTTGAAAATTATCATGTCTTCCTTCTCCGGGTATTTCAAAGCAGACTACTTTTTCCGTGAACTAAGATCGCATTTATTTTTCTCGAATTTTTCCATTTCAGCATAATCGTTCAAATTAGGAGCTCCATAATTATTTTTTTTTAACTCCAGTAATTGACTTAATGTCAATGTTAAAGGGAGAAAAATTGAAATGTGTTACGTTAGCACTGGGAGGTTTTTAACGAAGGCTAACGTCGCTATGCTATTTCTGAATTCCTGAAATCTCCGTAGAAAAGCTTCCCTCATATTTAAAATTGTTGTTTTGAAATAGTAAATGTCAATTACCGAGTTATTTTCCTGGAGATGTGTTTCAGCAGGCTTGGAAAATGAATTAATGTTTCTCCTTAAAAATTGAGCGAAAAGGAATAATTTGTTTTTAAATAAAATGACTTCTACCAACATCAAAAGAATTGTACTTCCTTTCCCCTGTTGTTTGCGATTAAAATTATTTAGATAAGACGTAACGTCTACCATGAAATAAAATTTTTGGATCCGCTAACAGTCCGTTAATTCAGGATAGTCAACACCCTTCTCAAGGAAAAATGCTTTAATTTCAACTAATAAGGAAGCGAAACCGTTTAAAACATTTCCTCTTGAAATCCAACGTACCTTATTATGCAGAAAAGGTCTTCGTATTCACTCTCCATTTCAACTAAAAATTCTTTAAATTGCCAATGATAAAGAGCTTTAGCTACAATTGTGTTGACAATCTTAATCACCGATTCTATAACATTGCAAGTATATTCTGAAAATGTCTGCGCACAAAGTAGAGGCTCAACGCTGCTCAAGTAGACGTTGTTGAAGAAAAGACTAAAGAAATAGTTGTTGGGGAAAAGGCTAAAGAAATAGTTGTTGGGGAAAAGGCTAAAGAAATAGTTGTTGGGGAAAAGACTAAAAAAATAGTTGTTGGGGAAAAAGCTAAAGAAATAGTTGTTGGGGAAAAGGCTACAGAAATAGTTGTTGGGGAAAAGGCTAAAGAAATAGTTGTCGGGGAAAAGGCTAAAGAAACAGTTAACGACATTAATGAAAATATTGGCCAAAAAAAATGTTGAAACTGTGGTTAAAAAGTACTCTGAAGAAATCATTTTCACTAAAACTTACATTTTTTTAACAAACTTGGAAAACTAGACGGGATTGGCTTTCGTAGAATGAACATTTGAAAGCAATGTTTTGTACTGTTTGCCAGTCTTATGATAAAACATCACGTTCAAATACCTTTCGTGCCAATGGCTGTTGTTCCTTAAGAAAACTTATGATTTAAGTACATGAAAGAACACCAGCACATATTAAAGCAATGGAAGCAAAAATTGTATTTGACAAAGCACAGGATTTTCAAACTCCTAAAAAATCCAGAGTTCTATATTGAGGTTAGAAGAAAAGGAAATAAATAGTTACATAATCTCTTTAAATTGCTTTTCACTTATCCAAACAAAATACATTTGCAGCATTTAGAAATTAAATTAAATTATTAAGATATGTTGGGTGTGAAGTGAAACCTATAACAATGACAAACAAGCTAGAATATTCATTTCCTACATCAGTAAGAAATCTGAAATCAGATTTAGTGGCATATTTGAAAAATAGCATATTTTTAAAATTTTGGCAGATGGCAGCACAACTTGCAGTGAATGCAATGAAGAAATAATTTATAGATTTCTTGAATATGGGAGACCTGTCACGAAATTTGCAACTATTGAGCAAACGCAACATATTAATGCAAAAGGCATCAAGAATTTCTTGGAAAGTACTACGAAAGATTGCTTGAACCTAAGTTAAGAAGAAACTAAAACATGACTAATTGCTTGTGCATTAGATGGTGCAGCAAGTAATTCCGGTGCTGAAAGTGGCGCCTACAAGGTACTTCGTGACAGTCGCAGTCATCTACTCGGCATACATTCTTGTGCTCATCGGCTGGAACTTGCAATTAAAGATGTTATGCGAAGTTCAAAATATTTTACGCAAGTGGAATCTGTATTGAATGACTTATTTGTAATAGATAAATATTCTTCTAAGAACTGTGCAGAGCTGCAAAAAGTTGGTATAAATCATTGAAATCAAAACTTCTAAAACCTCTACAGGTAGGAGGTGTTCGTTGGTTACCTCATCATGATCGTGTCATTGATATCTTGCTGAAGTGCTGTGAACCCTTTATTATCCATTTGGAAGCTCTTTCGTTAACTGGCTCAGCAAGAAACAAAAACCGTGCTACAAGTATTATGAAAAAAAAAATGAAATCTGTAAGTTGAGTGTGGGTTCTTGCTAAAGGGACGTGTGAAAAATGACTGAATATGCTTCCTTCATCCTAAGACATTGGCTGATCTAATGAATATTAATCTAAGTGACGACCTTAGATAATTTTAATCCAGAAAATACTGTTTTGCAATGGAAGAAAAATACAAAAAGAAGGATGGACACTAAACCTTATTTAAAATATCTCCCTTAAACGTAAACGTTTCTGATTGCCCACCAATGTCTGATGGAGACTGAATATTTGTAAGTATTAATTTCGCAGATAAAAAAACCTGTTTAAATATTTTTATTTACTATCTACTACTGACCTATCTAAACAAAACCAACTAATAAAGTAGTTTACATTACATTAATGCTCTTATATTACGTTTTTTTAACTGTGCACCTAAAATATTGTCTGTGCACCTAATTTAAAAACTTAGATACACCTTGTCCACCTGTATTAAAAAATCTATTTAGAGGCCTGACTTACGTTGCAATAGAATTTTTTAACGTTTACAACATGTTTCTGAAGCTTGTTACTTTTCGTAGTAAAAAGTTTTTTGAAATAATTCATGTCCTTGGAGACATTATATAAGCTCGCCAAAAAAGCGCCAAGGTCTTTGTAGTACTGAAGCTGTAACAAATGTATTTAAGTTTGTCACGTTACAGTTACTTATTTATTAATACTTTTGCTTGTCACCGAGAAAGTATATTTTTTCCACCACCAACATTCGTGAAAATAAAGTAAAATTAAGCCATCGCAAAACTCTCAACTCTACTCAAAATGGACCTATTCTGTTTCTTTTGCGACCGTCACTATCCGAATTTACTTTTTTGCAATTTTTTTCTACAGTAGAAAATTGATGGGCTGTGGGTGTTTTTTTTAGGGGGGTGGCGCCAAGGTCATACATAGCCTTGCTGCGCCAAAGGCGAAACTGACATTGCCAATTAGTGGACATACACACAAGGAAAGTTTTACTAACACAGATGAGAGAAATACACACGGGGTAAAATTGACTAAATGCAATGCAGAAAAGAAATCTTCAACCTCATTAGCGGTCTGTCCTTCCTCAAGCCCCCCATCATACCAATCCATCAAGTCTCCCAACAACGCAGAATCTTCCGAACGCTTTTTCGGAGGTTTTTTTCTAAGGAATTTTAATGAAATGCTTGTGCATGTGTTCTTCATAACTACGTTGGATTTGTTTCCTTCTGATTGCAATTATTTTAATAGTCATCTTGTGGACGGTTTTATGTATACACGTTTCTGTTTATTGTATGGCAGGATGAACTTCTCATCGTTAATTTTTCCTCTCACGCGATGTAATTATGGTTTTGACTTTGGACATCTGACATTAAAACTTATCTTTTTGTTGTGCGTTTCAAAACCAAATACTTAGGCCAGGTGCACACATCCGGTTTTTCAACGTGCGGCACCGAAGCACAACTATGCACACATAACCGTGAAATGACGCAATTACTCATTTCGCGCCATTTGCGATAAATATTCTATCGAAGAAAACGTGTTTATTTCGCTTACTTGGTGTACAAAAAAGTATATTTTAAAACAAAATAGAAGTTACTGGATGAAACCATTTATTAATTATTATTTATATTACATTTATTTATGAAAACAAGGTACTACAGAACTGAGACGCGTGTGCGGCGAGCTGCGGCGCCGTGGGGAACTGCGGTACAAATTGCACGCAAATTGGACGCGTGTCGCCGCAGCGGCGCCTGAGACATGTGTGCACTACTCCATTGGATCTTATGTATCTTAGACTTTACTTGCGTTGCGGCTGCGGCGCCGCACGTTGATAAACCGGATGTGTGCACCGGGCTTATGCTTGGAAATATTATGCGTGAAGCTCAACAAATTATCTGCTCCGTCTGAATTTAATAAAGATGTCTCGAGGTGTGTATAATTAATTGATGATTATCTTATTTTCATGTTCCTCGTGTGTAAATATCATCACACTAACACATCCGCACTACCATCTGCGCTAAACTTTCTCAATCTTTCTCTCTATATTAAAAAAAAGTTACCGCCGCCGCCGCCGCCGAAGAATTGAAATTTTTGTTGTTTAGCTCCATTCTTAGACGGTTTCCCGAGAAAGTACTGATCGGAAAAATATGAAATTAACATGCTTTGTTCTTCATCGTATTCCCTGGATAATTATTAAGATTTTTTTCCGATGCAGCTATTAGTTTAGGTTTTATTAAGTGTTAAAGTTGAAGAAGTGAAATTTCTTCCGCGAGTGAGCAAAACACATTCAAAATTTCAGTCTTTAGTCGTGAGTTTTTTTTTAAGAGTACCTCTCAAGGTAAATTTTTGCAGCTCGTCGAGTTTTTTTTGAAATTTAAATGTGGTTCTTGATAATATTTTTTTGAAATTCGGGAAAAATCGGGACATTTTTGTTACTTTTTTTTAAAACTGCCGTATCTATATCTAATTACTATTAGTTTTTAATTTTTAAAATATCGCAGTATACCTCAGAATATACTCTTTCTTACGGTACTATTATTTTTGAAATCGGTTAATAATTAAATTGGATGCGATCAAAAGTTCGTGATACAAAATTCGGAATCTTCGGATATTTTCGCTACGTTTTGTTAAAACCGTTATGTCTACGGCAAAAACCATTATTTTTTAAATTTGAGAACATCACTGAATACACTACATTACACTCTTTCTTATGGTACAATTATTTTTCAAATTGGTTAATAAACAAAATCGATGCAATTAAAAGTAGGTCATACAATTTTCGGAACTTTCAGATCGTAACTTCCGATACAAAACTAAAATGGTCATATCTATATAGTATTAATGTTAGTTTTTAATTTTAAAAATATTGCAGTATACCTCACAATGTACTCTTTCTTACGGTACAATTATTTTTAAAATTGGTTCATAAATAAATTCGATGCAATCAAAAGTTGGTGACACAAATTTCGTATTTTTCAGTTCGCATAGCTGCTTCCGAAAGCAGTAGTGGGTTACACTTTTGACTATCGGGTTTGCCAGATATCAAATTTATCGTAGCAACAATTGCCATAAAAACGATTTCTTTTTATTTGGCGAGGAAAAAGGCTCGCTTTTTTCCCTCTGTTTTCAAGACAGTTTACCGACAAAGTACAGATCGTAAAGTTTGGATATTAACAATGTTTAGTTAAAATTGTACAGGGAACAAGATGCAGAAGATTTTTTACTGATGCGGCTATTAGTTTAGGGTGCATTAAGTGTTAAAGCAAAAAAAAGTGAAATCAATTGCGAAAGAAGTATTGGTTTGAGAAAGCAAACCAAACGGGATTGCGTAGCAATCCCCGGGGTCGGCGAGCGTAAGCGAGCAGGGCGCGAAGCCCTCGCTGTGACGTCATGTACCGGAAAGTGAAATCAGCATAATACGAATTATTCAGATAGTTTCACTCTGTGAAAGGAATGTTGGTTTGCGAAGCAAACCAAATGACATCTGTGAAAGGAGTGTTGGTTTGCGAAGCAAACCAAATGGGATTGCGCAGCAATCCCCGGGGGTTGGCGAGCATAAGCGAGCAGGGGGCGGAGCCCCCTAGTACTATAAAAAAAGGAAGTGTTTGTCTATTTGTTTGTTTCTTGCCCGCGAAGTCCTGACAAATCTACGGTACTTACAGTAATGGGATTTGGCACACGAGTAGTGCGAATGTTTTACAAATTTAGGGTCAAGGCGAATTTTAAAATTCAATCTAGAACATTTTTAAATGAATTTAATAGTTTTTTTCACCATTCTTCATTGTACCACGGTAATTCCGAGGAATGAAGAAACATCAAAATTTAGACTTTTCACCCTCACGTGTCACCTTGACGTCAGCCTTTGGAACCATGCCAAGTTTTTCTTATTTCTGGGGAGAGAACACATTCGAATGACCTTCGTTTGTTTCGAGATTCATTCATTTTGACTTCCTGCAAAACGGATACCAGTAAAGCAAAGGATTACTAAAGTTATCACTGGCGTTCTTCAGTGCTTTTTTTTCTATCTCAGCCATCGTTAATGGAAGAAAAAAAAATTTAACGGATTTTAAATTTGCGGAAAATTTTTTTTTTCTTTTAATCTTTAAAATTTTCGCAAGAGATTGTGACGTTACGTGAACTTTCGCTTTCCAAAAATAAACAGATTGCCTCTTCTGCTCTTCGCGTTAAAACAAAAATAAAAACTGGTTTTCATTTTAGCGAAGGAGAACAAAGAAATAAAAACACTTTGACTGGGATTGTTAAGTTCTTTTTTCGTATAATCGAAATCGTGAAAGACAGATTAAAAATTTCAACAGATTTGAAATCTGCGGAAAATTTTAGTCCAGATAAAAAACCAAACATCACTGTCACGCAGTGGTTAGTTTATTATATTCATAGATACAAAATGTCGTTACTCACATTTCAAATCATGTCGAATCCATATGTAATGACTATAGCATCAATTTTTTTTTTGCATGGATTTCATACCTCTAAATGAAATGAAATTATCACCGAAATCTAAGAACTTTTTTTTAATTTATATTCACTCATTTTTATTCTTATTTTAAAAAATTCATGGCACAAAGCACATTTTAGTTATGTTGCCATAATTAGATTCTGAACGTTTACTTCAATATCATCCCATTCAATTGCATGAATATGTGTTCATACTCGCATAGATTTCATATCTCTAAAAGAAAAAAAAAATTATCCATTTATATATTACAGCATTTTATATTCTTTTACCAGGTGTAGGTACTTATTTCTAATAAATTGCATTGCAAAAACAATCACACCTTTGTCATGTTACCACAATTAGATAATTTTCCGTTTCATTCCATTTCCTTGTTCAAAAGCAATTCGGCCTATTTTTTTTGTAGCTAAACCTATTTGCGCCATTTTATGTTGCTCATATTCGTTGTTGCCATTCTATAATAAACAAATAACATCGATCTATGCGCCCCTTGCGTCAATGAAACATGTCAGAATATAACAGAAATGAAAGACACAGTCACGAGGTTCCATTGAGGCTTGAATGCAATGTTGTGAGTTCTCTCACAAGTTTTAGATACAGAAAATTCCAAGAAAAACAATTTATTAAATTCTTCAGTAGGTAAACAAGTCACGAGTAAAGTCGTATGGTCTTAAGTATCTTAAACGTAAATTATAAGAGTCACGGTAAAAGTTGTATGAGTAAAGGTTTGTTGAGCGTAGGGTGTTTGGGACGGCTCTGAGCTCCTTATACTTAGGAGCTGGTGAAAGAATGGATAGTTAAAAAGGAAACCCGCTTGGGGATACCGATTTAGAGAAAACATTATTGGACTAGGGGATCCATGAAAAACGTTCAATGGCAGAAGAGTAGGTGTCTGTAAATCTGCACGTACATTTTTAAAGATTGTGTGGGAATGCACCGAGACCTGAAAGGGGAGACGAAACAAGCATCTCGGTTTGGCAAGGTCATTTCAAGCCATGGTTTGCGATGAGGGTGAGTTCAGATGGTGAAGGTGATGACACGATGCATTTGGTACCTATGGCTGTAGCGGTGCGACAAAGACTAGCGAGTGAGAAGAGTGGTGTGTTAAGGAACTTAAATATCTTATTACATAAAAGACTAGATTCTCCTGTGTTTCCGTGGCTATTAAAGTTTTGATTGGTTGTGTGACGTCACGAAGAGATGGAATTTCTAATTGTTTTGATTGGTTGTGTGATGTTATGATCGAAACGAGATACGAACTATCAAAAATCATTATATTCGAAATAGCCATGGAAATAACATTGATTATAAATCGATTGCCGTACGCAGCTCATTGCCTTACCAATTTCGATCAAAAATTAAGTTTGCCTTTGCATATAGTGGTGGGAAAAGGTTTATACATAGCCAGTGATCAACAAAAGTAGACAGATAGTGGTAAAAAGTGGTTTATACATAGCCAGTAATCCCCAACGTCAAGTTTTTAAAAATATGTAAATGGAAGTTTGACCAAAATGAAGAAATTATCCTAGTGGTGAATATTACATTTGGGGGGACTAGATTTAGGTATCGTTTCTTAGATATCTTTAGGGCTGCGGTAGCCTGGTTGTAACAGTAGCGAATTAGCAACCGGAGGGTCGGGAGCAACCGATGGGGCTGGTGCACTTGAAATCTTTCTTGGCTTCAAATGTCTTCTCGTTGGCGTGGTGTGGAAGTTTGGAGAGTTAGGGCCCAGTTTAGGTGCAGACCTCGTCATCTGACCGTGACTTAAAATTTCGAGGTAGTGTCCTCTCTCTCTCTCTCTCGAGTGGAAGCAGACCCCTCCGTACCGAGTTATTCAAAACCCACAGATGATTATCCAAAGGCTAGGGAGAGCCTCTAAAAAGAAACTTGAGAGGAAGGCCCTAGGACCCGCCGTCCGAAAGGCCCTCGTCCACTTGGGACAAGTGCGACGGGGAGTGGACGTGGTCGACTAAGGTGTGCGCGAGGATTAAGTGGTCCGGCTCATTAATATCAGTCAACCTAAGTCATGAGTTTGAGCCGGAAGAATTTTCTTCATTGATGTGTGTCGACGGATGCCTCAGGTCGCGTACCCAGGCATCTGCTAGTAACCTATCGACATTCCTGAGTAGCCAGCTCTGTTAAGCTGAGTAGCTGTTAATACAGTGCGGTGGGCAGTTTCTTTGGAGTTTTGCAGACCCTTGCCGTCCACCAGATAGCCTTAGAGGTAGTGTCCTCGAATCCTTCCCTTTGGGATTAATCCCGGACCTTCGCCAACAGCCCGTTCTGTTTCTGCAGTAATTCAACAACCTCTACCCTCTTAAATATATGAGATAATCGTACGATGGTGGAAGTATGAATTCCATGACAACTTTTAATTCCTTCGTTACTTATTACTCCTTGTGTGCCACCTTCTCTTTTAAAGAAAGAATCAGCACTTCCGTGCACCAGAGTCTCCGCGCCTCTTTCCGTCCACCGGAAGGAAATACGAACTCAGATGCAATTCAGACACCATCATATCAGGAACAGAAACGAGTTCACATCTCTTGAGCGAAGACCCGTACGATTCCGCTCGAAAGCCAGGCAGCCCTTTCACTTTTTCCAACTCTTCTGATTTATGATCGCTTTCACTTCGGAGTGAATCCCAGAAAACGACTATTTTTACCCTTAATTTTACTTACGGATGTCCAAACGCACGTGGGTAAGTATGCCAGTTGCTGAAAAGAAAGCGGTGGAGTGAGATTTAAAAAAAAAAACGGAACTTATGAATGATAGATGCTAGATAAAAATAGCGCGGGACCAACGCAAGCAGAGCTACTGCTGATAAAAATAGTGCCTGGAGGCGACTAACGTTTTTTGTGTTCATTGCCTTCATTTTTTTTGATAGTTTTGAGTTTTTAGGTTGGCGTGATGGTATACAATGTGGATTTTTCCCTCACAGGAATGGGCGTCATCTATATATATATATAAAAGGTGTGTGTGTATATATATACAGGGTATTATCAAAAAATTGGAAACACACTGGATTTATAAGGAATCCTTTACTAATATGGCGTATGACCGCCTTTGGCATGTAAATCGAATCATACAAGTGCTGAATAGTGTTTAGAGGAATATTGTATCATTCTTGATGGAGATATTGTACATGTTCCAGTAGAGATGCCGGTGGAGGATATCGATTCCAGATTGAACATTCTAAAATAGACCATAACGGTTCGATTATATTGAGGTTGGGGGACTGTGCTAGCCAAGGTAGATGTTTCACTTCATCCTCGTGTTCATCAAACCATGATTGGACCAGTCCCGCCGCATGAATAGGAGCATTATCATCCTGGAAAATTCCATCTCCTGCAGGAAACAAAGTTTGCATCATAGGATGAACCTGGTCAGCTAAAACTTCTCTATTCTTCACCCCAGTGATCCTTCCTTTCAGGGTTACGATTGGGCCAGTAGAAAACCACGACATGGCCTCACATACCATGACAGATCCACCACCATGTTTGACAGTTGGAAAGAGACAATCACGATTATACTCTTGTGCAGGTGTCCGCCAAACGTGCACCCGTCCTGTTGTGGAGAAAAGTGTGAAAGGTGATTCGTTTGACCATATAATTGTTTTCCACTTATCAATCGACTAGGTTTTGTGGTTGTGGCACCACTGTAGACGACGTTTGGCATCAACATCTGTGACAAGTGGCTTGGGAATTGCTACTCTGCCGTAAATGTTCTGTTTATGAAGGTGCCTCCTAACTGTAATTATTGACACAGGAGAATCCAGATGCTGATTGAGTTCTGCGGTCACTTGGGCACAGTTGTTTTCTTTTTAGACATTACAATCCGCTTCAATACCCGTCGGTCTCTTTCACTCAGCTTCTCCTTCCGTCCACTATTTTGCTTGGCCGAGCTTGTCTTGCCGCACTGTGTGTACGCTGTCATGACTTAAGACACCGTACCTCTTGAAAAGTCTAAAAGTTGGGATGTTTCTGTCACAGTTAATCGGGCTCCTACAATTTGGCCTCTTTGAAAGTCAGTGAGGTCTGACATTTTACGCTTTTGACAAAAATACTACCATGATATATAATACTTTTTATAATAAAAAAATGGTAGCTAGGATTATATTTTAATGCTTACGAAGCGCATTCTTAAATGTCACTTTTATTCACAGGTGTTTCCATTATTTTGATAACCACATGTATATTCTCTTTACAAATCTACCCCGTTTGACCAATGTACACCAAATTTGGTACACTTATATTTTAGAGCACTTTGGAAGACATAAGCTATTTCTTTCCTGTCTTCAGACCAATCTGTAGCCATGAAAATTGGCACCCGAGTAGTCCTAAAAGTGCCCCTCTCGAAGCCCCAATTTTAAAATCTAAAGTTTGTTTTACTGCAATTAACGTACATGAACAAGAAAACACGTTGTACATGGCTTTGTGTATTTGAGTAAACACGAGGAAATGCCGCGGTCATGTTTTTAGCGGTCGCGGTAGGAAACACGTTCTACAGAGTTTGTGTATTTGAGTTAACACAGGGAAATATCGCGGTCCTATTTTAGCTGTCGTGGTCATATTCGAAACCCGAGAAACGCCATGTTATTCAGCTAGTTTTATATAAACGA
Source organism: Metellina segmentata (assembly GCA_947359465.1). Taxonomy (NCBI): domain Eukaryota; kingdom Metazoa; phylum Arthropoda; class Arachnida; order Araneae; family Tetragnathidae; genus Metellina; species Metellina segmentata. The sequence goes on along the minus strand of OX375880.1, from coordinate 34,726,464 downwards.
TTACCGTGGAAAATCATTTTCGAAATTTATTTGATTTTGCCTGGATGGAGTCGAGTTACACAGACCCGTTTCTGAATACATTTATATTGGTAGGTAGGTAGTTAATTAATGTTCTATATTAATGAAACACAACGGGCTCTTTGCGATGGTCCTTGATCGATCCCGAAGGGAAAGAGATCAGAGGACAACATCTCGTAATATTGAACCAAATTCAGTTGACGTGGTTAACATCCGAGATGGCACCCCACTCACCAAACTTCCACACCAACATGACAGTTGAGGCCACGTCATATTTAAAGTGCTCTATCTTCACCTTTTCGACGGTCTTTAGTTGGACCGTGTTTCGAGCCGTTTCTAATCCGTTAATCTTCCAACTGGGCTACCGCGTCCCATATTTACAGTGTACTGAACAATCCTCGAGAAGAATTGATGTGGTACTTCCTTTGTGTCGCACTGTTGTTGTTGTAGTGCGGGCCATATATGGCCCAATTGGGGGGTGCCATTGCCCCGGAGGGTTGGACTTCTTCATGCATGACACATCCGTTTTACAGGAAGGTCCCTTTCACACATCCATTCACTCACACATATCGTAATTTAGATCTCAATCAGAGGCTGATAACCCCCTGATCAGGTACCCCCAGAGGTATTGATCCCTTCCGATGCAAGCCCGACGCTCTATTGCAGTGCTCCCCAACCTTTTTAAACTGCGGACCAGATCAACGTTTGATCATTTTAACGCGGCCCGCTGAGGAAAGGACGTTGATTGTTTATATTTTAGATTGGTTTTGATTTACATTTTTAGTTTGATTGTATTTAAACATGCCTTCAAAATAAAATACAGTTACACCAAAAAATGAACATAAAGTGATTTAACATTTTAACTCACTAGAATGCTAAATCAATGAGAACCCTGAGCTTGTTTCTTTGCGACGAGACGGTTCCTTCTGGGGGGTAATAGGAGACAATACGCCCGAAGTGTGTTGCTTATGTCCAGTTTATACCGTTGTTTTGTTTTGGTTGCTTTCACTGCAGAAAGGTTCGGATAGGTTGTCGGAAATGGCAATAGGTATTTAAGTGCTGTGGTGGCAATCTCAGGGTATTCCACCATGAATGTAATCGAAAATACAAGCAGAGTTGTTGTCTTGAACGTAATTTTAAGGCCGCCTTCATTTGCAATCTCCAGCAGTTGATCTTCTTGCTACACAGACATGCTAGATTCGCATGGTTTGTTGACAAATGGATCGCGGATTCATTCCTTACTAGTCCGTGGGTTTTTTGTGGTTGGGTCTGTTGTGCTCTTTTAAAAGCAAAGACAGGTGATCGTGCACCAACTGGGAGAATGAATGTTTAGGCTCAGTCTCGCCTAAAATCCCCACTGATGTCTGAAACATGTCCAAAATGCCTCTGTTCACGCGCCGTCCCCACAACTTCAGTTTTGCTTTAAATGCAGCTACTTTGTCTGCTAACTTGAAAACATAGTCACATTTGTCAAAATTGGAAAATAGAGACATACAGAATTCAGAAATCATAATTGAAGCTCTAGTGACAGAACAAATTTCAAGTTCTGATTTACCGCCTCCTAATTTGAGTGGACATTTCATAGATAAGAATCGCACAAACCCGAGAGAAATACACCACAGTAAATAAAATGGAAATAATTTAATGTTACTTGGGCGGCCCGGTACCATTTGATCCACGGACCTGTCCGCGGCCCGAAGGTTGGGGACCACTGCTCTATTGACTGAGCTACCGCGGCTCAACTGTCGTCAACTTGTGTCGCACTACTTTCGTTGTATTAACCCTTCTGGTGGTTATATCAACGAAGCATCTCGTCCATCAGCAAGACGGACCAGATCGCGATGGACGAGATATCGCATCATCGGAAGAAAACTGACCGCATCCTGATATCGTCAAAATGAAAAATAAAATTACATTATCTCGTCAATTACGAAATTTGTCGGATCTTAATGAACGAGTAATCTGGACGAGTAAACCACTTGGAGGATTAAAGAAACTGAGAATATTTTTAAATTAAAGGATATAAAGATAGCACTTAGCAATGGGTTCCTGCGCATTGTGACACTAATGGTATTAAAGTGGCAGATGGTTGAGCTAAATTGACATTAAAAATGAGTTCGGTTCATTTACCTCGGATCATTCTTCCGAAATGCTTGAATGTGACCAAAAGAGAAGACTTCCAAGTTTATGGAGTCTTTCGATAATACAGAAAATTTGAAACGGTCAAATTTTTATGAACTTACTAGCTGAATTACCCGGCATTACTCGGGTTTCAAATATAACCGCGGCAGCTATAATATGACCGTGACATTTCCCTGTGTTAATTCAGATACCCAAACCCTGTAGAGAAGCGGCTCAATCCCATGATAGTACTTTACGCAAGTCCAACTTGATTGGCTAGTTTCACGGGCTTGGCTTCACTTGGATATCTCGCCAATCTGATTGTTGCAGTAACCATTTGATTTTGAATATGCGCGTTGTTTCGTAGAAATACAATACAATGCATACACTAGCGCCTGAGCGTACAACGTAAGTCTCCGACAAGTTGACTCTGATTTGCTCCTCATATATAAGTTGTATGGTTGTTAGTAGTATTTCTTGCAAACTTATATTAAGGGTACTTATACTTTAAAGAGCTTCTTTTCGTAAAGCAACGATGGCCTAATGACTAAAGTCACCCACCTTCAGATTTGCGTCGGCAGCGGAGAATGACTTCCCGAGTTCGAACCCAGCTGGCGGAAACATTTTTAGATCCTCCAAATTATTTTTAAAAATTCCTTTTCATTCTAATTTACTTTTCCTAATTTTTAATACCCTTTTCATATTTTTCCAAGCTTCCGTTGATTTTACATAAATAATCTAAGAACCACTCCTGAACTCACTACCAGCTGATATTTTCCCGCCCCTCTGCCGTCCCCTTTGCTTTCGGATGATAGTGTCGTATCCACCGCTGGCTTAGGACCATTCTGATGTAACAAAAAGCATACATAAAACACTAACTTATATAATTATTAACTTATATAATAAAAGGATACAATTTTCGGCTCCCACCTCTACCCACCCATAGCCATGGATCTGAAAAGAAAAGAAGAAAGCAGAAAGGAAGAGATAAATCGCCAAAAACTATAAACCTTGATGACATACGTATCTAGGTCATGTGATCCGATTAGCCAATCAAGTTGGACTTGCGTAAAGTACTATCATGGGATTGAGGCGCCTGTCCCTGTAGAACGTGTTTCCTTCCTACCGCGACAGCTAAAATATGACTGCAACATTCCTCTGTGTTATCTCCCAAATACAGTGTGGTACTAAAAAATTACACACCAGTCCTAATCAGCTCAACAAAGTTGCATGTTCGTTAAATTCGTTTCAAATCGAATTCAGTTCTATTTTTAACATCTATTTTTTTTTAATGAAAGGACACTAACACGATAACAAAGAAACAAATAAAATAGACAGGTCCATTGCAGTGTGGTCTTCCTTCGACCACGATCCATATCAATCTGGCGAATTCTCCATCGGGTAGGGAAGATGCGCGTTTCGAATTCCCTTTCGTAGGGATTATCACAAAATCTGTGGCTATGTTAACGCATACAAAAACCCTGTAGAACGTGTTTCCTTGTCAATGTCCATGTATTGCAGGAAAACAAACTTTAGATTTTAAAATTGGGGCTTCCGGAGGAGCTTCGATATGGAGACCAATGATGACACGGGAAGAAGGATTCCGTGAAAAAAAATTAGTTCCGCAATCGCCGATAGTGGTATTTATGGCGCTGTTGGTAGCTTACTAAACCATTATTAGCATTAGACACGGGTATCAAAGCAAAATGCAAATTTATACTTTCGTATGCGACAACAGCACCAGTAATTTGGGCTATAAAAACATGTAGACAGCTCCAAAAAATATTCTATTCTGAAGTGAACCAGCTCATGTGAATATGCGAGTCACATTACCAGAACGCGCATTACTGGTGAAGCTGTATTATCTTAATCAGTGCAATGCATCCACAGCTCTTCGTGAGTTTAAAGCATTAGTTGTACAGCGCCATAAATACCCCTATCGGCAATTTTTGGAATTAAATTTTTTTTCACGGAAACCTACTTTTCATGTTATCCTTAGTCTCCATACCGAGTTTGGTATATATAAATATCTATATATATATATATATATATATATATATATATATATATATATATATATATATATATATATATATATATTCCACTTATTCCTTTCAGCATTTTGGAATCCAAACAACAGTATTAGTTTTTCAAATCAGGTTTACCGTCATGATTTGCATGAATTCGCTCACTACAGATTTGCAGGTGGCCTCGAGACAAAACTCTCGTGCGCCTCATGAACAACACATACTGCTGTTGCCATGTAAAGAAGCATGGAAACCGTAAAAATGCCCATTTGCGTTTTCAGTGACTCAAAACGTTGCCAAGCCTTGGTAAAACAGAACTGGCATTTGCGTGTTTAATCGTCATTAGCAAACAACTATTCCTATTAAAATCGCACAGCATTATTACGTGAGCTTTGACTACGACCGGATTTTTGGGATAAAAAATGGGTCATTCCATGTGAAATCACCAGATTTTAACATTCGGCTGTGCCATCATGTCTCAGATATTTTTCAAAATTTTTTTATGAATAAATGAGATGATATCAAATACCTATGAGATGATATCAAATTAATTTTTTCAGATTTTTTCATCAAAAATTAAATTTGGGGGAATTTTTGAAAAATTTTGATTTTTGTAAGATTTTAGCTATTGTACTTTTGGTACCATTTTAGAAAGACCTTCCTGTTTTACTTAGTTTTCAACGAATTGGGCTGATTTTGATATCAAATTTAAGCTAATACTTTTCTATTTCAAAATAAGCTATAAAAGTGATACTAAAGGTAATAGAGTGTTGCCACTCATCAGGTTAAGTGATTTTTTACATTTTTTTAGTCGGTAGATTCAATAGGTCATACCTCATAAACCATAACTATCACAGGTACCATATTTTTTTTCTTGAATTAGCAGATCATATACTTGTTGTGTTTTAAAAATAAAAAGGGTATTTTTTGTGGTTATGAAATAAAAAATAAATTTGATTTGCAAAAATTTTATTTCAAAATTAACTTTTTAAATGTAAATTTAAAGTTTATTTGAGCCTAAATTAAATATTTTCTGCAGTTGTTTGTCAACCTTTTTATCTATATTGTATGTTCGTCCTAATACAGATGATGTTAAATGAACTTCTTCACACTTGTCTAGAGCCTTCCCCATCCACAATTTATTATCATAGATGATTGCATAAAACGTTTCAGGAATAATTTTTACTACTAGGGGGCTCCGCCCCCTGCTCGCTTACGCTCGCCAACTCCCGGGGATTGCTACGCAATCCCATTTGGTTTGCTTCGCAAACCAACATTCCTTTCGCAGAGTCAAACTATCTGAATAATTCGTATTATCCTAATTTCACTTTCCGGTCCATGACGTCACAGCGAGGGCTTCGCAACCTGCTCGTGTACGTTCGCCGACCCCCCGGAAATTGCTACGTCAATCCCGTTTTGTTTGCTTCGCAAACCAATACCTCTTTGGCAAGTGATTTCACTTTTTTTTACTTTAACACGTAACGCACCCCAAAACTAACAGCCGCATCAGTAAAAAATCTTCTACATCTTGTTCCCTGTACAATTTTAAGTAAACGATGTTAATATCCAAACTTTACGATCTGTACTTTGTACTTTCTTGTTAAACCTTCTGAGAACAGAGAGAAAAAAGCGAGCTTTTTTCCTCGCCAAATAAAAAGAAATCGTTTTCATGGCAATTGTTACTACGATAAATTTGATATCTGGCAAACCCGATAGTAAGAAATACAACCCTCTTCAGCTCCGAAAATTTGTTCCGCGAAATAAAAAATACGAAATTTGTGTCACCAACGTTTGATTGCATCAAATTTATTTATGAACAAATTTTAAAAATAATTGTACCGTAAGAAAGAGTATATTCTGAGGAATACTGCGATATTTTCAAAATTAAAAACTAATAGTAATACGATATAGATATGACAGTTTTAGTTTTGTATCGGAAATTACGATCTGAAAGTTCCGAAAATTGTATGACCCACTTTTAATTGCATCGATTTTATTTATTAACCAATTTGAAAAATAATTCTACCATAAGAAAGAGTGTAATGTAATGTATTCAGTGATGTTTTCAAATTTAAAAAATAATGTTTTTTTGCAGTAGATGTAACGATTTTAGCCGAAAGTAGCGAAAATATCCAAAGATTCCGAATTTTGTATGACCAACTTTTGATCGCATCCAATTTAATTATTAACCGATTTCAAAAATAATAGTACCGTAAGAAAGAGTACATTCTGAGGTATACTGCGATATTTTAAAAATTAAAAACTAATTGTAATAAGATATAGATACGGCAGTTTAAAAAAAAAATTAAAAAAATGTCCCGATTTTTCCCGAATTTCAAAAAAATATTATCAAGAACCAAATTGAAATTTTAAAAAAAACTCGACGAGCTGCAAAAATTTACGTTGAGAGGTACTCTTAAAAAAAAAACTCACGACTAAAAACTGAAAATTTTTATGTGTTTTGCTCACTCGGGGAAGAAATTTCGCTTCTTCAATTTTGACACTGAATAAACCCTAAACTAATAGCCGCATCGGAAAAAAAATCTTAATAATTGTCCAGGGAATACGATGAAGAACAAACCATGTTAATTTTGTTTTTTTCCGATCAGTACTTTCTCGGGAAACCGTCTAAGAATCGAGCTAAACAACACAGTTTTCAATCCTGCGGCGTCGGCGGCGGTAACATTTTTTTAATATAGAGAGATTTCTCTGGTTTTGCTCTCAACAGCGGCCGTAAAAGATTTTTCAGAAACCGAAACCTCCTTCAAAATGTTTCTTCTGTCTAATGGCTTGAAGAAGTGGTTCTCTCTAGTACCTAGTATTGGTAATGACTTTTCATGTTTCCTTCAGACTATCTTCATTTGCTGCCACCTCTGCTGATGATGTAAAAAATCGATGAATCCACTATATGTTTTTTAGGAAAATTCAAACAAATCATGCGCTTTAAAAATCTGTCTCTCAACATTTCTTTGAATTCTTGCTGTTGTGGCAAGGCGCTTTATTGTACCTCCTACTCCATCGCATGCATTTTTGCCATGACTAGAGGCAAAGAAATGTCATTCAGCAGTCATGCCATAGTCTTCTTCATGATGACATAAATTTATAAAGTTTTTGTAGTTCTTATACTGAGATGAACTACCATCACTAAAATATATTGCATCTTTTAAATGAGGTAGTTCTTTTTTTCAGATACTGTAGTAATGACTTCTGGTATGAAAAAAATTTGTAGTGATATGATTAAGGCAGTCACTAATAAAGCATATTGACTTTAATTTAAGTTCACCGTTATATATGTAATAGATTACAAATGGGTGTAGTGTAACCTAATGTTATGCGAATGGAAACCTCGAGCAGAATTTTGAAAGATGCAGGTGTAATTTTCTGCAAAGCTTGCTAAAATTGTACAACATTCATCACTCAATTCTGCTTTTATTTGCTTTAAGTTTTGACTCTGTGATTTAGCTATAAAGTGATGTTTTGATAACTTTACGAATTTTGATACTAGTAAATCAACAAAATCATCCACTGATTTTACTAAAGTTTCGAGAAATGTTCGATCAGTTTGGAGTCACTGCTTAAATGTAACTATTTTTTTTAGTTTCAAAGTATTCTAACCCCCAAGAGAAATTCTCGGAGGTCCAGAACAATGGTGAAGCATGCATTCCTTTGATCCCACATTACACACCAATTTTAGCAGTTCTTGATCTGGCATTTTTAAATGTATACTCTGCAACGTAAGTTTAAAATTCTGATAATATGTACAAACACACACTCAATGAATCCCTCGATTATTTACAGTCACACATTCTTGTGGACGTAATTCACAAAACTTTGTAAAACCCTATCTTTTCTGTGGGATTCTTCTCCTTGAATGGTAAATTAACATCTTTGAAGTTATGCAATATTAATCTTTTTGTTATCGATTCTCTTTGATCATGTTTTGTTGGTAAAAAAATACAATCTTTTTTGTTAGATGAAATTCTACTTACCTCGTCATCATAATAAAATTCTCTTGCTTTCTGAATAACTTCATCACTTAGAGTACAGCTTTTTCTTTTTTTACCTTTACATAAAATGCCTTCTTCATTCAATAACTTCCAAGCTTTTTTCACTAAGTACTCAGAGGTTTCAAAAAAGTTGACTGCTTGTAAGATACTTCATGACTCGGGAACTAGAGTCAATATCTTAATTTGATCATCTATTTTACTCTTTTTAAATTTTTCTTTCGTTGTTGTCGTGCGGGCCATGTGTGGTCCAATTGAGGGTGCCATTTCCCCGGAGGGTTGGACTTCTTCATACATGACACATACGTTTTACAGAAAGATCTCTTTCACACATCCATTCACTCACACACATCGTAATTTAGATCCCAATCAGAGGCCGATAACCCCCTGATCAGGTACCCACAGAGGTATTGATTTGGTTTGGGAACATGGGGACTTTGTGACCACGACCTATTTAACGTGCCCCAGCCACCATTAGCGAACACGACGGTCTTTAGCCAGGTCAAGCACCGATCTCGCAACCATCAGAATTGCAGGCTCCGCTGAGAACAGAACCCATAACCCTTCCGATGCGAGCCCGACGCTCTACTGACTGAGCTACCGCGGCTCAAATTTTTCTTTTAAAATATGCATTAGATTAGCACAATCACTGCACTTCTGTTTGTTCTCTCTTTCTTTGTTTTTTGATGAAGATTCAATATTTAGAGAATTTTTTTGCCATATTTTGGAATCTATTTGCAATTTGCTCAGCTTTATTTCCCAAATAAATAACTCTTTCATCAAGTTTTCGTTTTCTGACTTTAGGGGTAACATTCTATCAATTCACAGCCTTTCATTTAGTTTCGCAATGACTTCATTATTACTTAAAGCTGGTTCATAATCGCTATCTGAAAGATTGCTTACTTTGTCATTATCTTAAGAAAATGTTGAGAAAACTACTTTTCTAGAAGAAATACATAATTTTGTACCTGGTACTAGTTCAACCCATTGTTATATTTTTTAGAAAATGGAAGAAAAACAGTTTTAAGACCTTTAAACACGTTGTTTTTATGTTTCATAAAAGGATCACAACATACCCTTTGTCGATCCTTAAACATTAAAAGAAAAGCATGCTTATGTTGACTGCATATACTTCAAAATTCATTTCGTTCTTAGGGTTGAAAGTACCCTTCCTTCTTCCCCAAGTTCAGAACAACTTACAAAGTTTTCTGGTCTACATTCTACTTGAGTTGATGGTAGTAGAGTTTTCTTTGAAGTATTGACCAACTGAACACATTTCCGTTATACCTCAATCAAAAAACTTTTGAAATCAGAGCTAGAAAACATACCTTATTAAACCATAAAAATGATAGGAAATAATGTATCCATCAAACAGAACCTGCCTCGCAGAAATCTAAGGCAAGACTGCACATGAATAAGGTAAGAGTGAGAGATCATTGGCAGGTGTATTTTTTATCCAAACAAATCTAGTCATGAAAACTTTTTTTATGTTGCTTACTGTGTATTTTTCCCTCCAGTTGAGGCAGGTGCATAATTTGGCAATTAGGCAGTCAGTTCTAAATTTTTTTTTCAATCAAAAGAAAGATTTTTTTTTTCCTGAATCAGAAAGGGTTTATGCATTATTTTTTTATAAAATTAAACTGTAGTTTTATTTGTAGCTTTAAACTGTAGCTTTAATTTGATACCAAGATCAGCCCAATTGGTTGAAAAATAAGTAAAACAGGAAGGTCTTTCTAAAATGGTACCAAAAGTACAATAGCCTAAATCTTGCAAAAATCAAAAGTTTCAAAAAATTCCCCCAAATTCAAATTTTTGATGAAAAAAATCTGAAAAAATTAATTTGATATTATCTCATAGTAATATATATATATTCATGATATATTCATATAAATACAACATATATTCATGAAAATATTTTGAAAAATATCTGAGTTATGATGGCACATAGCTCTGTGTGAATTGACATGAAATGATCCATATACAACTAACAAGAAAAAGGATCAGGGATTTGGCTTCTTTTCCCGGTACCACTCCCAGAAGAGCTTTAAAAGATTACAGGGGAAAATATAAATTTACAACCAAAGAAAAAAATTTATTATTTTAAATATTGTTAGACAAATAGCCAAATAATATCGTATTCTTTCAAACCGGCATGTCTATATCTGTAAAAGCATTATAAAGACATTGAGGACATTATAAAATTGCTTGCCAATTTTCTGATGATGCCTGGCTTTTAGTTCAATCGAAAACCATCCAAAACTGCTGGAAACGTGCAGAATTTTTAGGGGGACTTGGGGGACTTTCATTACTGAGCCTGATTCTGAAAAAAGTTCCCTGTGGAAAAATTTATAGGAAAGAAGAATTTTGGATGTGGTGATGTTACTTTTGTTGATTACGTTTCTAGCGATTGGTAACGTAGAAATTGAAGCACAACAAACAGACGATGCCGTCATTGCAGCAGTGTTACAAAATACTTCTGATGAATACGAAGAGGAAGACATTGAAATTGAAGTAAACAGACAATTAGTGTCGTCAAAATCTGCCGTGGACAGTCTTCAAATCTGTCGTGCGTTCTCCGAATCGCATAAAATTGACTGACGTGATAATTTAAGTGCACTGGAAAAAGAATTATGCAACTGCATTGTAAATTTAACTGTTCAAAAGAAAGTTTTACAGATTTTTTCCCACTTATATGAAATAAAGTTTCAGCCTTCGTGTGAAAATTCTTTTGCTGTAGAACATGCGGCTAAGTCCATTTTTATTATATGGGATATAACGAATATCGGATATAACGAATAATTTTCAGTGTTTCGTGCGACTTCGCTATATGCGGGCTCGACTGTGCTAGTAAAATTAATTCAAATGCATCTAATCTATATGTCGACATTTATACTCAGACTACTGCTAAGTATGCTCTAAATTTGACAATTGTAAGGCTATTGCTCTGGCCGAATTCTGATTTGCTCTTTCTTCATACAATTTTCTTACTTTTTTTTGCATAAAATACCATTAACTTTTATCTAGCTTTAAAAAACGACTTTCAACACTTCAAAAATCAAATACTAGATTAGTGATTATTGAAGTATCTTGAATTTAAAGGAAGCCGAAATCAAAGTTTGGTCAATACCTCATCTCTAAAAGATTCGTCTGAAAAGACTATGTATTTCTATTCGTTTAATCTATACCCTGTGAGGGGCCGTGGTGACCTGGTTGGAAGAGTAACGGATTAGCAACTGGAAAGTTGCGAGTTCGAATCCAGCCAAAGACCGTCGTGTTTAAAGGAAGCTGCAGCACGTCAAATCTGTCGGGACCTTAAATGTACTCAAGTTGGGTAGTATGGACGTTTGGAGAGAGTGTCAGCTTAGGTCCTCATCATCTGACCGTGGTTCAAAATTATTAGGTGTTGTCCTCTGATCTTTCCCTTAAGGAAAAAGAAAGTCCCAGACCGTCGTCAATAGCCCGTTGTGTTGCTCTAGTACGACGTTAAATAAAAATTAGGACGAGGTATTATCAACATCGATGCTTTAATTTTGAACATCGATGTTTTAAAACATCGATGTTTTGCTGTCGATATCGCATCCTTAGTCTGAAGTAGGGATGCGACATCGATAGCAAAACATCGATGTTTTGAAACATCGATGTTCAAAATTAAAACATCGATGTTGATAATACATCGACCCAAAAACATCGATGTTTTTAAAATTCAGTGTATTTAAACTTTTTCTCCTATTTCTTAAAACTGGTTTAGCAACTAGTGATGCGACATCGGCTCCAATACATCTATGTTTTTTTCTAAAACATCAATGTTTAGAAAACATGGACATTGATGTCAGATCCCTACTTTTCAGAACCTTCATCCTTGGTCTCTTTGGTCTAAAAGTATGTTCAATTTGCTGATTATAAAAATTATGCTACTTGGTTATTTAAAAAAATTTTTAAACGGTAATTTTTTCATTTAAAAATAAAACATTGACAGCGTAAAAACATCGACACGTATAAACATCGATGTTACCAAAACATCGACCCCAATACATCGATGTTAAATACATCGATGTTTTTTAAAAAACATCGATGTTTTGAAAACATTGACATCGATGTCGCATCCCTAGTTTCAAGCCGCGTTTACACTGGAGTTGCAAACACGTACCCCCTCCAAACATCGCAACGGCACTAATTTTATCGTCAAGATATCGTGTCGGGGTGGCGATTTGGGGACTGCAACATTTTTGGAGGACATTTCTCCGCGACGAAATTTCGGATGAAAATGCCCCCCCCCCCCTCTTCTCTGTGTTAGTAAAACTTTTATCGCGTGTGTATATTACTTCATATTTATATTTATGTCTTGTGTCTTGTGTAATTTATGTCTTGTGTCTCTTGGCGCAGTATGGCCAAAACATGGCCACTGTGCCATGCAACCCCCCAAAAAATCAACCAACCCAAAAATTTCCTTTTGAGGAAGTGTTTTTTAAATATATAGTTTTTTTTTCGAGACGCCTGAAATTTTTGCTAAATATCTATATGTAGACTTAGTTTTATCTTGCAAATAAATGTTCATATTTTAATATCAAATGGTAATGGTAATGCCGACCAACCGGTATAGTGCTTAAGGTGTTAGCCTCTAGATCGGAAGGTTCGAATCCGGGCATGGAGGTTTGTAAGCGTGTGGTGTAGAGGCGGCTGGTGCATCTTAAATCTGTCGTGGCCGAAAGTCCTCACGTTGGGTTGGCGTGGAAGTTTGGAGAGTGGGGTGCCAGCTCAGGTGTTGCTTCGTCATCTGACCGTGGTTCAAAATTACGAAGTGTTGTCCTCGGATCTTTCCCTTAAGGGACTGATCCCGGACCGTCGTCAATAGCCCGTTGTGTTGCTCTAGTACGACGTTAACTAAAAATTACCAAAATTACCAATTAGCATCTTAAATCTGTCATGGCCGAAAGTCCTCACGTTGGGTTGGTGTGGAAGTTTGGAGAGTGGGGTGCCATCTCAGGTGTTGCTTCGTCATCTGACCGTGGTTCAAAATTACGAGGTGTTGTCCTCCGATCTTTCCCTTAAGGATTGATCCCGGACCGCCGTCAATAGCCCGTTGTGTTGCTCTAGGTCTAGTACTACGTCAACTAAAAATTACCATTTCCATTACACGAAGGGAGATGGATTGGAAGGTTCCTGGTTCGAATCCAGGTCAGTGCATGGATGTTTGTAAGTGTGTGGTGTGGAGGCGGCTGGTACACCTTAAATCTGTTATGGCCGAAAGTCCTCACGTTGGGTTGGTGTGGAAGTTTGGAGAGTGGGGTAACTAAAGTTAATAAGAAGTAAACTAAAATTGCCATGTTAATGGTAATTTCAATGAACGTCGTACTAGAGCAACACAACGGGCTATGGACGACGGTCCGGGATCGATTCTCGAAGGGAACGATTGGAAGACAACACCACGTAATTTTGAACTACGGTCAGATGACGAGGCAACACTTGAGCTGGCACCCCACTCTCCAAATTTCCACACCAATCCAACGTGAGGACTTTCGGCCATGACAGATTTAAGGTGCACCAGCCGCCTCCACACCAATATCCATGATTTGACCCGGATTCGAATCAGGAACCTTCCGATCTAGAGGTTAACACCTTTACCACCAGACCGGTTGGTCGGCTAATTTCACATATCACACAGAAATGCAGCACTCCTAATGAAATCTTATATCTACACGGTTGATTCTGTTTGTAAAATTGAACTATCCGTTCCCCTAGCAATATAATTTTGACTAACACCTGTCCCTGTGATAACCAAAGCACTTTAGAATGCGATACTGCGAATCCAAATTGAAAACTTCATTGTTCAACTTTGGCATATTACGAAACCGATGATTCCGTGTTGCATTTGCACGAATATAGTTAACAATATTTATTTTTTAGTAGCTCTAGCACGGAGGTTTCATGCTTTCCTGTCATTGAAGGTTTCATTTTCCTGTACTTAGGCCAGGGCCTAAGATAATCTAAGCAGGATAAAGAATGTTTCGTGATGTGATTGTGTAATGTGCAAATATGAGTGAAGTTATTTCTTGATTGGTGTTTATGTATTCGGTCATATTTAAGAGTTGTAGTAGAATAATATTTTTTGAGAATTTTTCAAAGGGTTATCTTGTAGTGGTACTCTGAAATAACCATTTCCGAAACATGCAATTTATTATTCCTCTTAGATTGTTATTATGGGATACACTAATAATTCAAATATTCAAAAGTAAATACTTTTTTAACCTTTCGTTTCGATATTAATCGCTGTGGAATCATTTTATTTTGATTATTTTTGTATTCTTTTTCTCTTTTGGATTTTCAAAACCTCCGTGGAGATTGGAGGAGATAATTATATTCTTAATATTGTATTGTAAACAAGGGATACATAGACTTGTTCAGGCCGCATATATTCACTGATTAATGGGAAGGCCTCCAAAAAAAACAAGAAGCTATCTATCATACAATATTTGTATTTTATATTATTAAAAAAAAAGAGAGAAATATAATAAAAATTAAATTGAGAATTCAATTTGGTGCGGGACATTGCGTTTATTTAACAATAGTTTTAACATTTGGATCGAAAATTTTTATAATGGTACTTTTTCACTTAAAACTAAAACATCGACCACGTAAAAACATCGACAACTACATCGGAACACTAAGAGATTTATATGTGATGAAAATTGTACGCAGCTTTTAACTGTAGGAATCGTTTCCAACATAAATGTACAGCTTACTAGATGTGCCAGATACTGTTGAAGCTCCCGATGTACCCCATTGCCTCTCTCACTGCACAGTAGTCATAAGCGTCTCACCGATTACGCAACGACGAAATGCAACGAGCAGTAACACCTGCGTGAATCACAGGGCAGATGCTTGTTTACGAGGGTGGAAAAACGCAGGTAAAAGTACTTACTGTCAGAACCATTTGCGACAAGTGGTTAGGGACGCAAATGGTGTAAGTGTTTGAAAAAGAAGATTGACAAAAAACTCCCGACATTTTTCTTGCGGGAAGAATAGCACGTTAGGTATGACAGTGACATAAATTGCACTTTTCTATTATTGTTCTCTGGATGTACTTAGAGATATAAAGCGCGACGTTTCATACATCGTTGAATACGTAGTAATGCAAGGCTATGAAAATATTATTCCTGCTTGAAATTAAATAAAAAATAACGAACGATGATTCACGTGTAGGGTAATATTGTTTTGAATACGCTAAAATAAAATAAAAAATTTTAAATAAAATAGTGTCTCAGTTTTAGCTCATTAAAAAAAAAACTATTATTTTTTAACTCGTAGCTGTATAATCTTCTTGGTGAGCAGTGGAATTTACGTCGTACTGGAGCAACACAGCGGACTATTGACAATGGACCTGGTTCAATCCCGACGAGAAAAATTCGAGGACAACACAGTGTCATTTTGAACCATTTCAGATGATGAGGTAACACTACTCTGGCATACTACTTTCGAAACTTTAACAAAACGTCAACGTGAGGACATTTGAGGCCATGAGAATTTAACCTGCACGAACGTACATGTACAAGGTGGGCTGTGATTGAACTAGCAAACCTCCGGTTGCTAATCTGCTGATTACTTCGGCCCTGGTAACATTCTTGGCTACTCGAAAAAGGACACTGATAGAAAATAGTTTCTTTTACAAAGCGCACGTATTAAAATCTCCGAACGCAA
This sequence comes from Metellina segmentata, assembly GCA_947359465.1. NCBI lineage: Eukaryota > Metazoa > Arthropoda > Arachnida > Araneae > Tetragnathidae > Metellina > Metellina segmentata. Next base: position 34,710,599 of record OX375880.1, on the reverse strand, counting down.
AAATCATATATTTGATACCAAATTAATTCTGGTGCATAACAGGCATTTTCTCTCTTATACCATTTTAATTAGCGTCGCACTCCCATTTCATTTAAGTCGTCAATAGCCCGTTGTGTTGATCTAATACGATGTTAAATTCCAAAGTACATTACCATTTCAATTAACGATGGTCCAGGTTCAACCCCGAAAGGAAGTAACTAAAAATTATTGGCAGGACCAAATGTTCACGTAACTACGGTTTGTGCACTCGACGCAACCTACCGATGTTTTTAACGGAATTGATCCTTTTTTTCGTTTGAGGTGAAGTAGTTGCATCAGGTTTTTATATTTTTACCTTTTTCTTTGTCTCGCAGCTAGGCATGGGGTCAACACCTCGTCTCTCTCATCCACTTTCACCTTTAAACTTCGCCCACCTCTCTATCCTTGACTTCAAACGGACCGCCTCACTCGAAACGTTTGTCTTCCTTTCAGATCGCCGTGCAAGATCACCTTGCCCCTATTTCGAAATGACACCGACTTCCTGACAATGAGCTTCCTTGATAGATCCCAAAGATTTCCGGGATCGTCGAGGCTCAGTGGGTATGTCCACTGCGCTAGCAACCTTCGAGTTGTATGTGTCGCAGGTTCGACTGCTGCTGTCCTTCCCTTGTATTTCTCTCGTCTGTGTTAGTAAAACTTTTATTGCGTGTGTATATTACTTCATATTTATATTTATGTCTTGTGTCTTGTGTAATTTATGTCTTGTGTCTCTTGGCGCAGTATGGCCAAAACATGGCCATTGTGCCATGCAACCCCCCAAAAAATCAACCAACCCAAAAATTTCCTTTTGAGGAAGTGTTTTTTAAATATATAGTTTTTTTTTCGAGACGCCTGAAATTTTTGCTAAATATCTATATGTAGACTTAGTTTTATCTTGCAAATAAATGTTCATATTTTAATATCAAATGGTAATGGTAATGCCGACCAACCGGTATAGTGCTTAAGGTGTTAGCCTCTAGATCGGAAGGTTCGAATCCGGGCATGGAGGTTTGTAAGCGTGTGGTGTAGAGGCGGCTGGTGCATCTTAAATCTGTCGTGGCCGAAAGTCCTCACGTTGGGTTGGCGTGGAAGTTTGGAGAGTGGGGTGCCAGCTCAGGTGTTGCTTCGTCATCTGACCGTGGTTCAAAATTACGAAGTGTTGTCCTCGGATCTTTCCCTTAAGGGACTGATCCCGGACCGTCGTCAATAGCCCGTTGTGTTGCTCTAGTACGACGTTAACTAAAAATTACCAAAATTACCAATTAGCATCTTAAATCTGTCATGGCCGAAAGTCCTCACGTTGGGTTGGTGTGGAAGTTTGGAGAGTGGGGTGCCATCTCAGGTGTTGCTTCGTCATCTGACCGTGGTTCAAAATTACGAGGTGTTGTCCTCCGATCTTTCCCTTAAGGATTGATCCCGGACCGCCGTCAATAGCCCGTTGTGTTGCTCTAGGTCTAGTACTACGTTAACTAAAAATTACCATTTCCATTACACGAAGGGAGATGGATTGGAAGGTTCCTGGTTCGAATCCAGGTCAGTGCATGGATGTTTGTAAGCGTCTGGTGTAGAGGCGGCTGATGCACCTTAAATCTGTTATGGCCGAAAGTCCTCACGTTGGGTTGGTGTGGAAGTTTGGAGAGTGGGGTAACTAAAGTTACTAAGAAGTTTACTAAAATTGCCATGGTAATGGTAATTTCAATGAACGTCGTACTAGAGCAACACAACGGGCTATGGACGACGGTCCGGGATCAATCCTCGAAGGGAACGATTGGAAGACAACACCACGTAATTTTGAACTACGGTCAGATGACGAGGCAACACTTGAGCTGGCACCCCACTCTCCAAATTTCCACACCAATCCAACGTGAGGACTTTCGGCCATGACAGATTTAAGGTGCACCAGCCGCCTCCACACCAATATCCATGCCTTGACCCGGATTCGAATCAGGAACCTTCCGATCTTGAGGTTAACACCTTTACCACCAGACCGGTTGGTCGGCTAATTTCACATATCACACAGAAATGCAGCACTCCTAATGAAATCTTATATCTACACGGTTGATTCTGTTTGTAAAATTCAACTATCCGTTCCCCTAGCAATATAATTTTGACTAACACCTGTCCCTGTGATAACCAAAGCACTTTAGAATGCGATACTGCGAATCCAAATTGAAAACTTCATTGTTCAACTTTGGCATATTACGAAACCGATGATTCCGTGTTGCATTTGCACGAATATAGTTAACAATATTTATTTTTTAGTAGCTCTAGCACGGAGGTTTCATGCTTTCCTGTCATTGAAGGTTTCATTTTCCTGTACTTAGGCCAGGGCCTAAGATAATCTAAGCAGGATAAAGAATGTTTCGTGATGTGATTGTGTAATGTGCAAATATGAGTGAAGTTATTTCTTGATTGGTGTTTATGTATTCGGTCATATTTAAGAGTTGTAGTAGAATTATATTTTTTGAGAATTTTTCAAAGGGTTATCTTGTAGTGGTACTCTGAAATAACCATTTCCGAAACATGCAATTTTTTTTCCTCTTAGATTGTTATTATGGGATACACTAATAATTCAAATATTCAAAAGTAAATACTTTTTTAACCTTTCGTTTCGATATTAATCGCTGTAGAATCATTTTATTTTGATTATTTTTGTATTATTTTTCTCTTTTGGATTTTCAAAACCTCCGTGGAGATTGGAGGAGATAATTACATTCTTAATATTGTATTGTAAACAAGGGATACATAGACTTGTTCAGGCCGCATATATTCACTGATTAATGGGAAGGCCTCCAAAAAAAAACAAGATGCTATCTATCATACATTATTTGTATTTTATATTATTAAAAAAAAAGAGAGAAATATAATAAAAATTAAATTGAGAATTCAATTTGGTGCGGGACATTGCGTTTATTTAACAATAGTTTTAACATTTGGATCGATTTTTGCAGTAGCCAAACACAAAATATAGTCCGTTGTGTTGCTCTAGTAAGAAGCTAGTTAAAATGACCTTACCTTACCACAAGCAAAATTAATTCAAAGAATGCACGAAAGTTTCGACGAGAGAAAAGAGAAAGGGGATGTTGTGGTATGGCTTGAAGAACACTAAGTCATGAAGCGCAGCAAAGGTGGAAATCATCTAGCTTCGTTAGAGGTTGAGAAATGTCCTTTTGTATCGAACGAGAAGTGTCCTGATTTCTAGCTAACCTTGGGGGAAATCGTCAAATCATGCAACCATTTCTTTAAATTACCATTTTTCCATCCAAATTCTTCTATATATTTATGTAATTCCTGCTCTACGGATGACCATTGAAATATTTTAAAATGTCTATGTTTGCGCCGATTGATAAGCTAGCGGTTGGCGAAAAATCATGGCACTTGATACTACCAAAGAAAATTTCTCAACCACTCACGAAGCCAGCCAGCCGACCAACCGGTATAGTGGTTAAGGTGTTAGCCCCTAGATCGGGAGGTTCCTGGTTCGAATCCGGGTCCGGGCATGGATGTTTGTCAGCGTATGGTGTAGAGGCGGCTGGTGCACCTTAAATCTGTCGTGGCCGAAAGTCCTCACGTTGGGTTGGCGTGGAAGTTTGGAGAGTGGAGTGCCAGCTCAGGTGTTGCTTCGTCATCTGACCGTGGTTCAAAATTACGAAGTGTTGTCCTCGGATCTTTCCCTTAAGGGACTGATCCCGGACCGTCGTCAATAGCCCGTTGCGTTGCTCTAGTACGACGTTAACTAAAAATTACCAATTACCACGAAGCCAGCCAATTTTTCACCTTATTGTTTCACTTCACGATCTAGTCTACGAACGGAGAGAGGGAAGGTAGGTAGGTATTTTAATTAACGTCACACAGGAGCAACACAACGGACTATTGCCGACGATCCGGGTTCAAAGATAGCCAACACAGAGAGTAATGGTAATGGTAATTTTAGTTAACGTCGTACTAGAGCAACACAACGGGCTATTGACGACGGTCCGGAATCAGTCCCTTAAGGGAAAGATTCGAGGACAACACCTCGTAATTTTGAACCACGGTCAGATGACGAAGCAACACCTGAGCTGGCACCCCACTCTCCAAACTTCCACGCCAACCCAACGTGAGGACTTTCGGCCACGACAGATTTAAGGTGCACCAGCCGCCTCTACACCATACGTTTACAAACATCCATGCCCGGACCCGGATACGAACCAGGAACCTTCCGATCCAGAGGCTAACACCTTAACCACTATACCGGTTGGTCGGCTAATAATCATCGGATTTGAGAAAATAAGTATTTTAACTAAGCTACAAACACGAGGTGTTATTCATATGATGAAATTATAGAACCAGCTTTACAGATCCATTTCCAATAATAGTCTATAACCCTTGGGGTGAATTATTGTCTATATTCCCTCACAGGTGTGGATTATAGTCTATAGCCCTTCCCAGGGGTGGATAATAGTCTATAAACCTTCCCATGAGGTGGGTGATAATAAAAGAAACACTCGATTGTTTAAAATTTCATCGATTTGAAAACATCAATTGGTATTTTGAGGATTTGTGAAAAGATTTGGTAAGATATGTGTCGATGACATAAAAATTAGTTTTGACGTGAAAACTCGGGCCTAATGTCGGATTGCGGAATGAATGAAGCATCGGAAGTTTGATTCTGTGAATATTCCACAGTTAATTTACAGTTGATCGATTTAAGTGTACTATGATATTAAGTGTTGCTGTTCATATTATTTGTAGCGTAGTTCGGTAACTTTAGAACGGCATTACTTGGGCAGACCTCACACCAAATAATCCAAAGTTACATTGACCCAGAGCTCGCCCATCACCGTAGAATTTCAACATGTGCCCCCCCCCCTCTCAGTGCGACTGCGCACCTGGTTTGTAGGTCCTGTCAGGCACGGTTTTTCTTTGTCTATACGACGCTATATTTATCTTCTGGATGTTTCTTCTTGTTCTGAAACTATATGACAAAATAATTGTAATGCATTTTTTGTAACGCTAACCATTTGGGCTGCCCAATCCCTTACGACTCTTCCGATTTTAAAGACGCATTCACGTCAAAATTATATATCAATATCCAATAAAAGATTTTACGTATTAAAGTTCACTTAAACTGCAATACTCGCTTTCGTTCGACAAGTCACATTGGTCCACCATCAGTCCTGCGATACTAAATTGGCTGAAATACGCATGCGTACAGACATGTTTTCTGAATAGAAACGATGTGCGCACGCGCATGTCGTATGTTTTGCGCGTGTTGCTCCTGAGGGTATGATTTTCTTCCCTAAATAGCCACAGCTATTGGTTGATGGAAGACCAGGAAGCATTCTATTTTTCAAAAAGGTTCTGGCTCTTTTGGTCAAAGAGGTTTTGGTCCAAGGCCATTCAGGCAAAAATGCAGGTGGCAGAACGGATATACGGGCGAGAACCTCTTTGAGGATTAAACACGTAGACAGTTTTTTTACACTGTCAGATAAATGACCATTTCGGTATTTGGGAAACTGACGACAACTTGTATAGGAGTACCCAGTCGGTGAGGATGCGACAACTTCCTACCACAGACGTGAATTGTAAGTACATAGATTAAGCATTGCTATTGAGACAGCTTTACCAGCCTGTCGACTAGTAAGCACATACTTCGACGTTGCTCTGTGAAAAATTGACTTGGTTTGCTGATTTGGCATCTTGTCGCTTGGCGATGTAGCATCTTCCATCAGGGTAGATATGCAAATGAGCATTTCTATAGAGTGAGGTCGAAAATGGTGAAATCGCCAGTGTATTCCTATCTGTGGTTGTGTGATTAACTTTCACAGGACTACATAGTTAACTACAAAACGCTTTTCATATATTTCTGCTTTCCGACGGTGTCCAGTTTAAAGGTAAATCACCTTCACCTGAGAATCCACTGAACTATGGCAAGAGGCATATTTTCATCAGGTGAGGAGTGGATGGAACTGATTTTCTGAAGACACCTGGAACCTGTTGTTCCCTCGCCAGAGGACGGGTTGTTGGCTATAGCGTCCGGAATTCACGCCCAGGTCTCTCGTGCCCTTTTCACAACAGTCCTCCGCTCTCTGTCTCCTTATCTGTCTTCGTTAGCGAAAGGCACCCTTTTCGTTAGGGCAAGGCACCCCTTATTGTTAGGGCAAGGCACCCCTTTTTGTTAAGGCAAGGCACTCCTTTTTTTTTAGTAGAAGGACCCCTCTTTCCGCCTGGACTCGCCAATCCAGAAAAAATCCGTTCTGCTCATACATAGGACCAGGCATCGAAGATCATAGCATACCATATCAGACTATCAATCAAGGGACCAATCAAGTGATGAATTAATGGATGAGACTCTTCTCCCGTTCCTATTTCAACGTTCATTTTCAAAACATTTCTGTATAAATTCCCCATGCACTGAACTGAATCTCATTTTTTTCCCAGGCCACCTATCTTCTAACCCTAAACGGAGAACTGTTGAATCAAGGTATTGATTGTGATGAAGTTCCCCTTCCCAAGTACGTAACAAAATAAGTACCGTGATTCCGACCCCTTTATCAACCCCAACTCCTGCAACAACAACAAAAATTAAAAAATTCTGCTTGAGCGTCTCCGCCGTGCTATTCTGTTCCTCCGCTCAGTTTTAAATTTTATTTTACTCCTCTGCGAGAGCCATCAAAACCATTAACTACGATGGAGTCAATTCCCAGAGAGCGCGTCACTCACTGCCGCCACGGCCATCTAATGCACGTTATCTGGCCGTGGCGAAAGACGAGAAAAGCGAATCAAAAAATAAAATCCGGAAGTGCTACTGAACGGTCCGCGTGTCCATGCGCCACAAGTCGTCGCCGTCCGAAGATTCCGGCGAATCATTTGGCAACGGACCAGAGAGTGCAGAAAAAAATGCGAATAAATCAAACTAAAAAGCGGGAAATAAAATAGAAAGGTAGCATCTGTTCCCGTTGGGGAAAGGGAGATAACGGGACAAGGTTTGAGATGGTGAAAGGGAGTCTCGTGCCCGAAAGACGCGTGTGCTTATCGATTTTTTAGACATGGGAGTACTTGCATGCCAAAATATTCGTTTCTAAAAAGTTTTTGTTGGACGATTCTTAAAAGTTTTTGCTGTTCTCGATTCTTAAAAGTTTTTGCTGGACTTGATTCTTAAAAGTTTTTGTTGGACTCGATTCTTAAATGTTTTTGTTGTACTCGATTCTCAAAATTTTTTGTTGTACTCCATCCTCAAAAGTTTGTGTTGTACTCGATTCTTAAAAGTTTTTGTTGTACTCGATTCTTAAAAGTTTTTGTTGGACTCGATTCTTAAAAGTTTTTGTTGGACTCGATTCTTAAAAGTTTTTGTTGGACTCGATTCGAAAAGTTTTTGTTGTACTCGATTCTTAAATGTTTTTGTTGTACTCGATTCTCAAAATTTTTTTGTTGTACTCGATCCTCAAAAGTTTTTGCTGTACTCGATTCTTATAAATTTTTGTTGTCCTCGATTCTTAAATGTTTTTGTTGTACTCGATTCTTAAAAGTTTTTGTTGCACTCGATTCTTTCTCGATACATTGAAACTTTGATTAACCGTAAGGGTCGGGAACTGGACCGTGACGGTTAATCGAATAGACGGATAACAGGTAAACCTTAAAACAATAACCCACCCCCATCCATTGCATATGGACGAATGATAAAAAAATGCACGTTTACAAACTGGAAATATGCTATACATACATATATTTTATTTTACAGAAGCAAACTATACAATTTACATTAAGTACAGTATTGTACATATTGTTACATGAATACGCTCTATAGATGTACGTATATATTCAAATTTTAAAATAGTCTTGTCATTGTCTGTGTGTACATTCTAGTAACTTTTAATATTTGATAAATTAACTTTTAGTAACGGCCTGACGGTTAAAAGGTTAATCGAAGCTTGACTGTAGTACATATTGTTACATGAACTTACGCTCTAGACTTACGTACATATTCATCCCACTTATTCGACTACAGTAATATTCATTTCAAGTATTCGAACACCAAGGTATTCATCAAAAGTATTCGAATACCAAAGTCTTCTAAATATTCGAATACAGTAGTATTCATCCCAAATATTCGAATGCAGTAACATTCATGTCAAGTATTTGAATACCAAAGTATTTCTTCCATGTTTTCGTCCTGAATATTCTCATACAAAATTCATCTGCGTTATAATATATAAATCTTGTGTCGCCGATGGCTGTGAATCTTCTATCGATCACTCGTTTTTTATAAGTATTCTATACTTGAAAGAACTCGATTACCATGTATTCAATTCTTAAAAAGCAGTTCATTCTTCCCATCTCCATGGACTTTTCGCACTGCACGTTGTTGGGGAGCGATCCGTCGACGCCAAAAAGTCGCCTGTTATCAGTGGCACGCTATGTTTGCCTCACGAACGGCGTTGTTTGGTGTGCCATGGGATCGTTAAAATTGAGAGGTGGCTCCGGAAAGAGAAGGGATCGATAGGTGACTGAGAGGGAGTAATTAAACTCTCGCGTTGAAGAGGTTGATTTATGGTTGCTTAGGGATGGTGACGCCTGGAATAACGCGAGCGGAAATTGGTCTTTGCTTTCACTGAAGAACAGAAGTGAAACCACAGATGTGGAATATGGGTAGACAGAGCATTGCTATTGAGAGGGGCTTTAAAAAATGTGACCAACACTTGAAGGGAATAAGGGACTACTTTGTGAGAAATTGACCTGGTTTTGCCAATTTGGCATTTATTGTCTCTTTTGGCGATATAACATCATCTAAGAGGTTGTGAATGACATTTCTATTCAGTGAAGAAAAACATGGTGAAATCGCCAAAGTCTGCGGTATTGTAGAGCGAACCAATGGGATGATGATCAATGGATGATCCCCCTTGCCGTGGATCAATCAGATAATGAATGTTTGTTTCCTCCAAGCAGATGAAGGTAGTCCAAGCGTCATGTTTAGTTAAATTTGCGTTGAAGAGGTTAATTTATGGTTGTTTATGGATGGTGACGCCAGGAATGACGCGAGAGGAAATTGGTCTTTGCTTCCACTGAAGAACAGAACTGAAACCACTGATGTGGAATACAGGTAGACAGAGCATTGTTATTGAGGAACTTTAAAAAATGTGATCAACACTTGTACAGGCTGGGTAAGGGACTACTTTGTGAAAATTTGACCTGGTTGGCCGATTGGAAATTTATTGTCTCTTTTGGCGACATAACATCATCTAAGAGGGTGTGAATGATATTTCAATAAAGTGGCGACAAAAATGGTGAAATTGTCAAAGTCTGCGGCATTGTAGAACGGACGAATAGGTTGATGAATGGATGACCACCTTTGTCGTGATGTCGTGGACCAATCAGATAATGAATGATCGTTTCCTCCCAGCAGATGAAGGTAGTGCAAAGGTCGTGTTACTTATACTTTTTATTGCTTAATCTTTTGACGACGGCTATAGATATAACTGGGGGCGATCTCATAACTTGTAAGGTACAACTGCTGTACTGGCCGTAATCTAAATTCTGGAGACGTCCAGGGCAGCGTGGGGATCCTACCCTTACTATCGTACGCCACACGTGCCCACAACAGGGCGTTATGGTCTGGGGTGCCATCTCCTTTGATAGCCGGAGCCCTTTGGCAGTCATTTCTGGCACACTTACAGCACAGCGGTGCGTAGACAGAATTCTACGAACGGTTCTGCTATCGTTCCTTTTGAGACACCCCGGACTTACTTTTTAACAAGATAATGCCCGGCCGCACAACGCACGTGTTTCTATGAATTGTCTTCAAGCTATCCCAACACTTCCTTGGACAAGCGATCGTTTTCTACTATCATTTTCTATTCCCCAATCCCTGTTGTACCGTCATGTAAGAATTAGACGGACAGCTGGTTTAAAATTAAACTATTTATTTACATAAATTAAATATTTACAAGAAAATTTAAAAAGATAATTAAGGGCACAGCCATCGACAACCGAATCCTGCCTGAAGCCAAAGTAAAAAATGGCAAACAGAGACGTCTGTCTCTCGTCGAATCTCGAATCCGAATTCCTCCTAAAATCCACGTTCGCTTCGCTCCACAGAACCGCCGCTCACAACGAGAGGGGGGTGAATTCCGAGCCCTCTAGAGATGTTTATGTCCTCTCCAGAACAGAAACACCCCCACACAGATGCGAAAACCGTCTGTGATGCCGACTTGAGTTCCCCACAGCAAATCTTCATCCCAGACGGGATTAGGGAACCGACGGAAACTCCAGCTGTGTCTATGGATCAAACGGAACGCCGGGCCGCCGATGAGAAAATACTCTCTTTCGGTATTTTGTGAAAACCCGCACGTGCAAAGTCTGAAGTTGTTTTTGCATTTCGAAACATTCCAGCGTCCACGTGTTAGGGAAAAGGGTCGGCTAGTACCATATGGTACACTGTTTTTCCCTTTCACGCCATTTTTTACTTGAAATTTGTCTGTCTTGTGTTCGACCAATTACGACCCTTGCACCATAAAATAGCAAACCAACCAGCCAGCCATATACATGGATTCGGGGGTCCCCATATCTAGTCCTAAGTACAAGGATAAATGACGTGCCCTAGTACTAAATTGGTCTCTTACGAAATACGAAAATATTATTGGATTGTAGAGGACCTGTTGAAGTTTATAGGAGGAATAAGCGAAGGTTCTGTGAAGAGAGGTTGCACGTGCATCTTACGTGTTTGATTGGGAGAGAAAAGATTCCAAGGAAATGCACTTCAGATTTACACTAGTTCCTTTTATTCTCTTTTACTATTCTAGAGGAGGTAAGGGGCGCTACTGTGCGCTTTCGATCGTTTTCTCTTGTCTCATGTTCTACCTATCCTGGAATATGCAGGTCAGTCATGCGTTCCTTCTGTTGTTGTAATTTTAATAGCCCCATTGGTGTTTTATAATCTGCCTGGAAATGCACACAATTTTTAATGTCCTAATGGCATGGTTTATCTAAAAAAATCTTCACCTTCTTTAGATAATAATAAGGAAAGCATTAAAACCAGCCGCTATGAGATAAGACACGTTGTTTTATGACAAGAACGAGATAGGAAATCGTAAACATTTAAAATCTACTCTAGGATAACGTAATGATTTTTATCTGATACGAAAAAGGGTTCGCTGTACGATAAAAGTTTAAAAATCAATGCCTGTTCGCTGAACTGAAGCCAAATTTGTACCAACAAATTTGGTTGTTTTCCTAAAATTTGTTTTACTGAAATTGGGGTAAAATGCTTTTGGGACACTTCTAATTTCCCATTTCTCCTTTCTTCTGTGTGTTTTTCTTTCCTAATTTATTTCATTGCATCCATCAGTGGTATAGCGTCCTTAGAAATCCAGAAGCCCGGTATCCCAAATAAAAAATAATGGAATTGGTGCAAAAAGATAATTGATGCAACCTGAAACAAAAACGACGATTTCTTTAACTTTTCTGACCGCGACGTTAATTTCTATTTGATTTTCACCATACCTTGATCCTCCTCTCAATCTCAAAAAGCATCTAATGATTTTGTGCGGAAATTAGTCAGTAGGGATTGTCACGTCAAAAGCTGCTTTCACACTAAGACACTTGGTGTCCCAGCCACTGAATCTCTAGACACCGGCCACCGGGATCTAACACAGCTACTCAAGTGCCACTCGGTGTCCTTGACGTCAGAGACACAGCCCTTACTCACTCCAAACCTTGATATTTGCTATACTAAAATTATATTTGAAATGTTGGAGCCTGAGGAGTTGGTCGCTGCGATCTCCATTTTGACTTTTTACAAAAAATATAAAACAAGAAAAAGGACACTGTGGGTTCACCCAATGTGTGCTAAAATATTAGAAAATTGGGCGTTTTATACCTTGTTCAAGGAATTTATGGTGGATGATAAAAAATTCTTCAATAATTTCCGGAAGTCAAGTTCTATTCAAGATACTATTGTAGAGATTGGTTCCCGCCAAACCCCTCTCGTCCAATATTAGTTCCCGGCTAAAGCGCCCTCTATATACAGGTGGTTATCAAAATAATGGAAACACCTTTGAATAAAAGTGACATTTAAGAATGAGATTCGTATGCATTAAAATATAATCCTAGCTACCAGTTACTTTTTAATATAAAAAGTACTATATATCATGGTAGTATGAGGTAGCTTTAGTAAAGTTGTATACGTCGTGGATTTTTGTCTAAAGCGTATAATGTCAGACCTCACAGACTTTCAAAGAGGCTAAATTGTAGGAGCCCGACTAGTTGGAGCAACTGTGACCGAAACATCCCAGCTTTTAAGCGTTTCTAGAGGAACGGTGTCTAAAGTCATGACATCGTACACACAGTGCGGCAAGACAAGCTCGGCAAAGCAAAATAGTGGACGGAAGGAGAAGCTGAGTGAAAGAGACCGACGGGTATTGAAGCGGATTGTAATGTCTAAAAAGAAAACTGCAGCCAGAGTGACCGCAGAGCTCAATCAGCATCTGGATTCTCCAGTGTCAATAATTGCAGTTAGGAGGCACCTTCATAAACAGTCATATTAAGTAAAGGTACATAACAATAATTACTGTCCGGTATTATTAATTATTTATCAACTTATAGGGGTTGAGGTAAACATAACAAACTGATTTTTTATTTACTGTAAATAAAAAATATTGGGGCCTATAAATATTAAATGTCTCAATATTTGTTATTTACAGTTTGTAAAAAAAGAAGTTTGTTCACTTTCTCCACCGTAAGCCGACTTTTTTTCACTAACTATTATTTAACTATTATTAACTGTTATTTTTCTTAATTTTTAATTATAGTACTTTTTTCATTCAAAAATAAAACATCGATGTTAAACAAACATCGGCTCAAATAAATAGATGGTAAATACAACAATGTATTTATAAAACATCGATGTCGCATCGCTACTTTTCAGACCTTTCACCCTTGGCCACTTTGGTCTAAAAGTATGTTCAATTTAATAATTATAAAAATTATGCTACTTGCTTATTTCTTTAATTTTTACAATGGTACTTTTTTCATTCAAAAATAAAACATCGACAGTGTAAAAACATCGACATCGATGCCGCATCACTGTTGTTTCGTTGCGAGGGGCACCGTTCCCCCCTTTTTACCATCGTCCTTTTCAGGCCCTTCACCCTTGGCCACTTGGGTCTAAAAATATGTGCAATTTACTGATTATGAAAATTATGCTACCTGGTTATTTTTTTTTATTTGTATAATGGTACTTTTTTCATATAAATATAGTAAAACCTCGAAAACGTAAAAACATTGACAAGTATAAACATCGATGTTAAAAAAACATCGGCTTTAACACATCGATGGTAAACACATATTTTGAAAACATCGATATTGATGTTGCATCCCTAATAGCCGAACGATGCGTGGAAGGTTCGTTTTATACAATATTGTTGTGTTGCAATAAGTTTTTTATTTCCAGTAATTTAACTTTGGAGTTCTTCTCTTATAAAGGGTTTCATTACATCCTCTTTTGTATATTTGTATTGTAAATGTATACTTTTAAATATTTGGAAGTACAGAAGAGATGGTTGGCCTGTAAAACCCTTAAAAATTATTAAGCTTTCATTTAAGTATTATATTGTGTTTTTTCTATCCACTGTTTACTTTACTTTCCTGTGGGATATGTTTTTAACCAGAGGCTTCCTCTGGTTCTTTTTTCGGCTCAAATGATTCCAAGTGCATTGCTATGAAGGTGTCCTGTCTTCAGTCAGCCATTGTCCCTTTCTCGAAACGAAGCTTTTTTTTTCTCTTTTGAACGGACATGCGGACAATCTGATCTGTCTGCTAAAGGGGCTTTTGCTGGAGGTGGACAGTGGAGACGCCGTCGAGATTCATTCTAGCGATCGGTAATAATACAGCTCCTGGAGCCAATTTTTTTTTATCCCTTCTACCTCTTTCTTCTATCTTTTTCGTTCCTGCCTCCTCTTATAGGAACAATAAAATATAATATTATAATTTAAATGTAGATCCAATTATGTGTCGTGCAGTTGATTTTTGTTAGATGTAATATTGTTAATTATTGTAAAATCATTATTATCTTAAAATGCTTATGCTTAAATAAATAATCCATGTTTTAGATTTTTAAATCTTTTGACTTTGGGTATTCTTTTTTTTTTTACACGTCAACACAAAAGCAGCATGTATCAGGTTTACCTGAATATTGTTTTAATCCTACAATGCATTGTGTAATCACTATATTTCATTGGCCATTGTATCGCAACCTATGTAGCGATTGCTTCTTGCTACACAGCAATATTTTATGAGCTCCTTAAGTAATATAAATTTTAACACTCCTTTTTGTATCGCATTAATAATTTAAACCGTGGGAAGTCGATTAGTGCGACTGAAATGCAGATGAATATGTAAACAACTTTTTTTTTCCAATGGTGGGCACTGTTTTATTTGTAATCATTTGCCACTTCAAGGCCAGAAGTGATGGCCACTTCTGAAGGAGCAACCGATAGGCAACAATCATTACCCCTAACAAAGGACAGCACAATTTACATCCATGCCCTGACCATGGATTCAAACCAGGAATCTTCCGATCCAGAAGCCAACACCTTAACCTCTAGACCAGTTGTTCGGCTTATATGTAAACAAGTGCAATTCTGGAATACGAAGCGCCGGTGCACTGAATATATATCGGTCCTGTTTAGCAGACCTTCCGACAATTCAAAATGTCGGATAGCATTTTTGGTGGATCCAATAATATTGGACGTTCTCTCTATGGACGTAATATTGGCAAGGTACCAATATAAAGCAATGTAATTTGAAAGTCCAGCAAAGTCATTTTTTCCCACATCCGATAGTTATCGGTGTGTGTACCAACGCTCCAAGGCCACATGTGACATTTTAGGTCCCTAAGTACGGTCTTTTATCAGAATCCAAGTTTTACAGAACAAATGCTTTCATTTCTATTGGTAGGGGTAGGTGGGGCACAGTGTTGCATGGGGTACAGTGTTTCAGTGAATTTCATTTAAAAGTGTTAGCAACATTAGCTCCAATTTGTTTGCAATCTCGTCAGCCACCTTGTTTTCCAGAAGTCCATGTACACTGGTGAAATAAATTAAGAGAATTTTCATATTTTATAGAATTTCATGAAAAGAACTGAACTGAATGTAAAACCACTGCTTCTAGACAAAAATGCAAATCTTGTACGTCAAATACGTAAGCGTACACGTGTGTGTAGATGGAGCCAGTAGAGAAACAGGCTTTATAAGAGCGCGTAAGACGCATTTCGTTCTCAAGCACACCTCGGCGAATTTCTTGGTGTTATTTTGAAGCAATCGGTTAGTTTCAAATTGTAACAGTAAAAATGAGTAACCACCAACGTTTAGATGATGGAATGAGGTGGCGAATTGTGGGGAGGCTTGAAGCAGGTCAATCTCAAGTCCAAATTTGTAGAGAGTTCAATTTAACGCCCATCGTCGTGTTTAACTTATGGAAACAGTTCCAGAATACCGGATCCATAGAGAGAAAGCCTGTAAAGTCGGTCTGTAAGGTCGTCCAAAAGCCACGACGGTCAGAGAAGTTCGCCATTTGTCGATTATAGCGAGGCATAACAGGAGTGCTATTCTCTATTCTCAGCTCTCTCGTGACTTGTATGCAGCCACAGGAACCCGTGTATCAAGTGTGAGTTTTTCCAAAAGACTTCATGAGAGAGGGTTGTTCACGAGAAGACCTGCTGTTTGCGTCCCGCTCACTTCTACGAACAGGAGAATCCGTTTATCATGGTGCAGAGAGCATAGAGATTGGAGTATGGATCAATGGGCGACCATTCTCTTCACTGATGAGTCCCGGTTCAGCCTAAACACCGATTCTCGCCGTACGTTCATATGGAGAGAACCAGGGACCCGCTACCTACCCTCCAATGTCCGCGAAATCGACCATTATGGCGGAGGAGGTCTGGGCAGTCATCATGTTGGATGGTCGTACACCTCTCCATGTCTTTGAAAGAGGCAGTGTGACAGGTGTGAGGTATAGGGATGAGGTCTTGGAGCCCTATGTTCGCCTTTTCAGGAGTGCAGTTGGCCCTGAGTTCATTTTAATGGACGATAGCGCGAGGCCACATAAAGCTCTTCTGGTCGACGTATTTCTAGAGAGTGAGGATATTCGCCGGATGGATTGGCCAGCCAGATCTCCAGACCTTAACCCTATAAAGCATGTCTGGGACGCTCTGGGGAGGTCAATTGCAACTCCCCTCCGAGAACCATCCAGGGAATGAAAATAGCGATTCTGAACGCGTGGGACCAATTGCCACAGGAAATGATAAACTGCCTTATTTCAAGTATGAAATCACGCTGCGAGACCTGTATATCTGTAAGAGGGGACCATACCCCTTATTAACCCATCTATTAACCCATTTTTTTGTTTATTCTGCAACCGCTGTTATATACCTTCCGACTCCAACGAGTGTTACGCACGATCATGCGTGTGTATTACAATTATTGAATGGTTATTTGTTTTGTATTGTATCAATGTATGTACAGATCAAATTTCACTAAAATCGGTACAGTAGTTCTAGAGATAATCGACCAGGTCTTGAAATTCTCTTAATTTCTTACACCACTGTATTTTGGAAGAATTTGTATCAATAGTTACATTTCTGTAAACAAATCTCTATTTTTGCATGTTAAAGCAAAATTTTGTATTTGTAATTAAATTATCTTTATTCATGAGGGGTGTTTATTTTAAAATTAATAATATTTTAGTAGTAAAGCTAATTGTGTTTAGGTTCTGTTGAGTTAAAGTGGATGATATAAATTCACATTATGTAGTCTTAAAAATATTTGTTACATGCTAAGTCATAAGGGGTACAGTGCTACAGAATGAAATGGAGCACACTATTACATAAATAATTGTCCAATTAACACATTAAAACAAGCATGTGTTGTGTTTCACAGTATAAATTTTATTACTCTTATAGCTCCGCATTTTTCATTCACATATTTTTAATTATAAATATGAATGATAACATAAATAAATAGGTTAATTTTCCAAAAGCTTTTCCTTCATATAGTTTTGCATATACACAGTCCAGTCACATTAATGTGACCTGTCAAAAGCCAGAATAACCACCTTTGACAGAGCGGACCGCTGCGACACGTGCAGGAAGTGAGTCAATTAGGTTTCTGAAGGTGTTCACTTTGATGTTGAGCCATGCCGACTCCAGTGCCGTGGCCAGCTGCGCTAGATTACGAGGTTCAGGATCCATGGCAATTGTTGCAGGGTGTTTGCTTTCAGACGTTTCATGCCATATACAACAACGTCCATCTGTCCTATGGAACGTGATTCATCGGAAAAAGCCACCTGTCGCCACTCTGTTCCGCCGACAAATTTCAGCCTTCGTCGCCGATGAACAGCAGTCAGCATAGGTGCATTAACCAGGCGTCTGCTGCGCAGGCCCATGCGCAGCAACTTTCGCTGAACCGTTGTTGAGGATACACTCTTGGTAGCCCCTTGGTTCATCTGGGCGGTCAGTTGCTCAAGAGTTGCACGTCTATTCGCCCGAACGCATCTCCGTGGACTTCGTTCGCCTCTGTCATCTATAGCCCGTGGTGCACCACATGTGCCACGCCGCTGATTTTAGATAGTGCCATTTTGCCATGCACGGTGTACTTTTACCACGGCGGCACGCGAACACTTCACAAAATTAGCCGTTTCCGAAATGCTTCCACCCTTGGCCCGAAAGCCAATAATCATGCCCTTTTGGACATCGGATAAATCGCTACGTTTCTGCATTACGCCAACGATTGAAATGCTTTCCGATTCCCTAGGAAATCCTTTATATATACTCCACTGCAATGTGCTGCCACCTGCCTTTTGTGATTGGTTATTTCACGTTGACGTCGAAAGTAGGTGGTGTTCACATTAATGTGACTGGACTGTGTATTTTAAAGTGTTGTTTATAATCTTTATTTACATTATATGCAGGTTTTTTTTGTTGATTCACATTCAAAACATTCACAAGCTACCGAAATTATGTCTGCAAAAAATAACGTCTTTCCCTAAGGCAAAGACACACCAAAAAAACTGCAAAAAATAGACAACGGGTGAAATGTCGGATCTTGACTGATACGCCAGTTAAAAATATAATTACAGAGGAAATATTGAAGAGGAAAAGGACACCTAACCCTAAAAAGAATAAAATTCCCAAGACGCGGGCAAAAGTGAACCAATAGCTTAAGCCTACCTAGATATCATCAACAAAGGATGAATATTCACCATCTTATGCTGATAATGATAACATCTCTTTTTGAGAGTTGCAATCAGAGATTGCTGCAGATTCTGATCCCTTAACAATCAACAATGGTGATTATGTAGTAGTCGAAAAGAGGACACCTTAAAGAACATAAAATTCACTCTATTGGGGAAGTCAAGAATCAGAACAATGTTGATTTTGAAGTATTGTATGTCAAAAGAATGTTTCCATCTTATAAATTTTGCAGAAATGCTCATTTTCCCCGTGGATTTAACTTCCTATCAAAATCTAAAATAAGTTTACAATTTCTTTAGTCTTATTTTATTATCTCTGTAACTGTTGGCTTATGTTTTGTTTTCGCAATTGTGTAGACCATAATAATAAAGATTGTTATAAAATTTTATTATTTTTTCTGCATTTTCTCTCACATTTAAAGCTGTTCAATTCTACGTAAACTAATCAAATGTAGTACTTTATTTTAATCCTGCTTAAGGAATCTCATTAGATATCAGTATATTTCAATTCAAATAAATTTTAATAAAAGCCCATTCTTTATATCAACTGTTGCTACTATAACGTAACACTGTATCCCACAGTGCGTTACACTGTACCCCTACAATGGGGCACAGTGTTACAATGTACATCACTACCAAAAACACATTTTGCAGTAAAAATGGAAAAAGTTGCATTTATAATTCTCTAAAGTTGCATTTATCATTCTCTAAAGTTGCATTTATGGTAATAAAGGTAAAAAGATTATGGTAATAATCTAAGCTAAATTATTTGTAAAAAATGAAAAAAATCAGAATTTAAGGACAATTTTAGTGATTTACAAAAGTATTATTATGCATAATTAAATACAGAAAAACATTGACGTCGTTGAATGGCCGAACCTTGGCCAGTAATTGTGCTTATGTGCCTGGTTGCATTTATGTAAAAAGTTGCATTTACGGAAAAAGTTGCATTTTTGTTGTGGTTATAACTCACCAGGGCCGATCCTAGCAGGTGTGCAGCGCGTGCACCGCACGCGGGCGGCCAAAACAAGGGGCGGCCGCAAGCCGCATTTAGTTCTATCAATCATGCAAAATATTTTTAAACTTATGATAAATCGAATAAATATGCTGAATTTTAAATAGTTATTGAAAAATCAAAATAAGTCCCAATTTCCCGATAGCATAGCATAGTTTAAATAAAATAGAATGTTAGTGCAACAGTGTGTTGGTTCATTGTCCATTAATGTCTACTCTTTACACACATTCTTCATTTGATAGCAAAATTTGTGGCAGAACCGGCAATACGGCATAGAAAAGAATACCAAATTTTAAATTTCTACCTAAAAAAATAACCAAGGGGCATATTTTTGTGGTGCGAAATAAAGACGAGGCTGGAAAAAAATTGTACTATTGACGCGGAACAACAAAATGTTTACAATCGAGAGAAAAAGCGATGGCGCGCCATCATTGATAGAATAATTGCTGTAGTACAATTTTTAGCCAGTCAAAATTTGGCATTCAGAGGAACTAGTACGAAGTTGTATCATAGAGATAATGGTAATTTTTTAAAGGCAGTGGAGATGTTGGCCAAATTTTATCCAGTTATTTCAGAACACCTTAATAATGTCAGTAAATACAAAGATAACAAAACACGTATTCCACACTACTTAGGGCAGCATTTTCAAAATGAAATAATTCATATTTTAGCCGAATCTATTCGTAATGAGATAACACGCATTGTCAAAAAAGCCAAATATTACACTGTAATTCTCGACTCTACACATGCTCTACACCAGATATGAGCCACACAGAACAAATAACGTTTGTAATTAGATGTGTGAACACTACTGATGGTAAGGGAGATATTTTAGGATTTTCTAGGATTTTTTCCAGTAACTATAACACCCACACTGGAGAAGGTCTGTGCAATTTTCTATTAGAGAAGCTACTACCTAGTCTCCAGCTCGAAGTTACAGATATACGGGGTCTGGGCTACGACAATGGAACGAACATGAAGGGGAAAAATATAGGGCTTCAGAAACGGATTCTCAATATCAATCCTAGAGAATTATACGTCCCGTGTGCGGCTCATACATTAAAGCTCGTCGTTAATGACGCTGCCAGCTCCAGTGGTGAAATTTCTGGTTTTTTTTTATATGGTACAAGAGGTATATAATTACTTTTCTGCGTCCCCATATCGATGGGATTTACTAAAAACACACGTGAAAAGTCTAATTTTAAAACCGTTAAGTGAAACAAGGTGGGAAAGTCGTACCAATGCTATTAGACCTCTAAAACAAGACCTAAAAACATTATTACCGTATTAAATACCTTAATTGAAGATACCACCAGATACACGAAAACAAAAATGGGTGCTGAATCAATAATTAAAAATCTTGAAACATTTAAATTTTTGTGTTCAATTTTAATTTGACATGATTTATTATCAGGAATTGATGTATTGAGTAAAATGCTTCAAAATTCTAAATTAAACATCGCGGAATGCATTGAAGGCTTAGATAATCTTAAAAAATATTTAGTTTCCCAAAGATATGACGATAATTTTAAAATATTTGTCGATTCAGCAACAACACTTGCTAGAGATTTAGGTATTGATCCCGAATTTCCCCATCTCGAAGCTCAGGAAAAAGGTCCGTTTATTTGATTACGAGGGCAGTGATGAACCAGTTTCAAATCTTTTCCAGCGATTCAAGACTGTTTTCTATTTTGCAATTCTTTATCACGCTATCAATTTGGTAAATGAAAGATTTACCTTATTATCTGAGTACCATTCAATATTTTGCTTTCTGTATGAGTTTCACAACATTTCTAATGATGATCTCATGAAAGCCTGCATGGATTTAGATATTAAGTTACAGGTACAGGAGTAAGGAAGTATTGTGAAAGATATAGACGGTATATAACTCTTTAATGAAATAATTTCATTCAAAGATATTTTTCCAGGTAAAAAACAGCTAATTGAGGTATTAGAAATGATAGTCAAAAATGATCTCATTCCCTGCTTTCCAAATTTTGCTCTGGCAATAAGAATTTTTTTAACCTTACCTGTTTCTGTGGTTTCAGGTGAAAGAAGTTCTTGTAAATTAAAAATTATTAAAAATTATTTGAGAAATAATATGACACAAGAAAGGCTTTCAGATTTGGCCATCATCTCTATTGAATCCGAAATCTCTGAAAAAATTGATTTCACCGAAATTATTGACAAATTTGCTTCTCAGAAAGCCAGAAAAGTTATTTCATAGTTAATTATTAGGTAGTCTTTGTAGAAGGACTGATTTTATACTTTTCGTTTCACGAGATTTATACTTTAGTACTTTTTTTTATTAGATTATATTTTCTGAGTAAATACTGTTGTTTTGCATTTCTAATTTAAAATGTCTGTTTTTATATCAAAGGTAATATTTTTGTTTGTTCATTATTTTTTTAAGTATTTTGTCGCTATTACAACCTATTAGCTCTTCAAAAAATAAAGTTTTGCATTTCAAATTTTATTTGCATTTTTATTAATATTTTACTTTTTACTCTTATACAGGTAGATGAGTTCATAACGTCAACGTTAAGTATTAGTCAAAATATGAAAAATTCTCTAGAGGGGCGGCACATTAGGTCTTTGCACGCGGGCGGCCGACACCCTAGGATCGGCCCTGTAACTCACTTACAATTATACACCCCATGTGGAGGAGTTTTGGTTTTATCACTTTACATGCAGCTTGCAGCGTGTGAAAAAAAGTTGCATTTGTTGCAAAAATTTGCCCTAGTTATAAGGAAACAGTGCTATACGAAACATGGGGGTCATACAATTTGGTATATTTGGTACCGTGTTATGTGGAAACCGTGCTATAGGATAGTTCGTGTTTAATATAAACCGTGTTAAGCGAAACTTAGGAACTATATAAAAGCAGAGATTGCGTTCCGTGTAATAAGGAAACTAAAACCGTGTTATGCGGAGTGCTAAAAACATAGAAAAAGTTAACATATTTATTTGTATTCCAAATAAAGTTACATAAGGGGTCATAAAATGATGTAAGTAAATTCATATACGTTTTTAAAACATTTTAACTGTGTATTAAACCGTGTGGACGTGTATAGGGCACACACAAATACAGACAGACGGATGAACAGACAGACCAGACATGCAGACAGACAAGTCAGACAAACAGACAAAACAAACAGACAAGGCAAGACAGACAAACAGACAAGACAAGGTAGACAAACAGACAAAACAGACAGACAGATAGACAGAACAGACGCGCAAGAAGAGTCCAAAGGGGATAGAAAACAGAACAGACAGACAAACAGACAAGACAAAACATAGACAAACAGATACGACAAGGCAGACAAACAGACACGACAAGACAGACAAGACAAGGCAGACAAACAGGCAAGACAAGACAGACAATACAGACAGAACAGACGCGCAAGAAGAGTTCAAAGCGGATAGAAAACTTGAAATGGGTCGAAAATATTCAATGTACAAACAAACTCTCCATTCTTATTTATAGGTAGTTATTGTTAATGTAAACCGTGTAACATAGAGAACCTAGGCGTGTTATATGAGTGATGCCGCAATTTTGGTACCGTATTGTAGAGAATCCGTGTTATAGAAGTACCGGAATACGTACAGGAAACCGACGCAATAAAGCCTCCATCTACGTATAGCTTGACATAAAGAGAGCCTCTTTTCTATCAACCGCATATTCCCATGGCTTTCTCTTTTGATTCTGGATAATAGGGCCTCTAGTTAGCAATTTGACACTTCGAATCATTCATTTCTGTTCCCATTCTTAAGTAGCCGGATGCGTTTTAATTGTGAGGACGGGTGCCAAAAGAGAGGAGCCGAACTCCGCACAGTAAAGAGTTTGCTTATGGATGTACGCGAATAAATTTGACGCGATGCCAACTATTTCAATTTCAGCTTTATGTTTTCATCGGGTCTGACGTAAAAAATACGCATCCATTGAATGAACTCTGAGCAGAAGAATTAAATGTAAAAACTCTTCTCCCTAAGTCCAGTGAGAAGGAATGAATAAAATAATCAATTTTCTTGGGATTTCTATTTTTTTTTCCACTTTAAAAAAAAAGCGGTTTTGCAATTGTGAGATAGAAAACGGTGACTTTTTCCTTGAGCGTGTTTGAGTGATGGCTGATCGAATCTTGTGTCACGGTTTTAGTTCTTTGGGAGGAAAATCAATTGTTTCTCCGACATTTGGTTTGCCTTTCCAAGATCTACTTGAGAGTCACCGTCGAAGTAAAAAAATAATAATTTATCCGTGGATACGTGGCGTTGTTTTTACTTTCGTCGAGGTCATACGCTCCTATAGTGTAAAGCACGATTACGTAAAACTTAAATTGAGACATATCTTTAAATCGTGTTTTGTTGGTGGAAGGTATTATTTCCTAAGTCCACCGGTAAACATTGTCCTCCCTTTACAATTGTTCATATTGTCGAGTAGAAACAATTAATCATTGGGAAAAAAAATTGAAAGGTTGATTAAGAGAGCTGCATAGCATAACAGAGAAGTAGTGGAATCCATAAATAAATAACACTCAACGTTATAATAAACTTTGTTTGATGTTTTAAGGCCCGGTGCACACATCCGGTTTTCCAACGTGCAGTGCCACTGCGGCACCGAAGCCCAACTATGCACACATAACCGTGAAATGACGCACGAACTCATTTCGCGCCATTTGCGATGAATATTCTATAGAAGAAAACTTGTTTATTTCGCTTAATTGTTCCAGAAACAGACAAATTAGAGAAAAACTGAACATCATTAAATTTTCATATAGTTCCATCTTAATAATGAAGTTTACATAGTTAAATTTTTATGTTAGAATAGCTTTCCACGTCACCTTAGAGGTACTGTTTCAGGATGCACTACCTTTTTTTTTAATGTTATGAGAAGGCGAGTTCCCCAATAGGTCTATTTCCTTCAATGACAAGACGATTAATATCCTAAAGTTGATAATTTTCGTTTCAAACTTTTCACTCTAAACTCGTCATTCTTAATTTTAGTATAATTATTTAAAAATATATTTACTGAAATAGATATACACTGCTTTACAATTGAGACAAAATTATTTTTACAGTCGTATGAGACTTGAAGAACAGAATTTAACATTTCCATTTTTTCAAACACCAGGTGCTGTAATAGCTGCTTTTGATTGTTGGCTTTCAAAAATTTCTCTTCAAATTCCTTACGAATTAATTTGTTGAAAATTTGATATGTCTCCATTAATATTTCTACTGTGTATTTATTGGGCCATTTCAAGCCTCCTCGATCTAGAAGTGACACATATTTACAAGCAGTGTCAATTTCACATTTTAAATCTTTTGCAGTAATAATTTTTGATCTACAAAGATCACATCCTAGTTTCTGGCCAACTTTCTTTGCAACATATCCTGAAACATATATAAATGCTGGCATTTCTTCTGCTGAAATTTCCACATCAGTAGTTGTGTCAAAAACATTATATAATTCTTCATCTATTTCAAATTCTTCTGATGTTTCTGTAGTTGTATCAAAGACTTCTAAAGATTTTATGTGAAATTCCCCTTTTTTTTCCGAATGTAAATTTATCCAATTTAAAATTTTCAGCTTATTTTCTGATTCGAATATTTGTAGGCATGAAACATTATAATTTCCCCCAGACATTTGTCGATACTGCCCAAATATAACCTCCAGACTATCTGTTTGAAATTTTCCTAATAATATATATTGTGGGGTGTGCTCTTTAAAGATATGATTCACAAAATCTATCAAGGATTTTGTGGTAAACTGAAGCGCAAAATGTGTCTCCTTAGACAATTTACCACCTTTACCTGGTAATCGCAGTTATTTCCTTTCATTCAATGGCAATAAATAAATGTTGTTCCAGGAAACAAGCCAGTCATAAAATTGTTTCAGGAATGTTAAACTCATATCATGTATACTACTAATTGGATCACAAAAGGGATTTTTCAATCTCTTACCTTTCTCAGAATTTTTCACATTCATTATGTTCCACCATTTTTAAAAATTGATCTATGAATTCCTTAATTTCCATGGTATCTTTTACATTTTATCCAGATCCATGAGCTAAAGCAGCACTATTGCTTTCATCAAATATATTTAGGGCCAGTAAAATATTTTGTTTTTCAAAAGTAGTAGGATATAAAACTTTCTGGGATAACTTTGGTGCAATCTTAATCAAATTTGATTTTTCGTGTTCATAAATATCTTTGAGATCTTGGAATTTAGCTGAAGATATTTTAGATGTATTATCAGGTGAAGAAAAACACAAAACTTTCCCTGGTGTTTTTCCATTAAACCAATTATTTCTCACAGATTTAATTAAATGAACTATCAAATAAAAAGAATAATTTACTATCTGGCTGAAGCGGATTTGATATGTAGTTTACCATGTTTCCATTGCACATCTTGGTGAACATATTTCTATTGATTCTATTGTTGTCCGAAATTAAACATAAAACATTGTATCTGCTGTCATATAGCAGTTTTAGGACCTTAAATGTTTGACAATAAAGGTCATCAGCTGTTTGATTCTTCATGGGAACTAAGGCAACAATTTCTTTATACTTTGAAAATAAAGATGGGATCGTGAATGCTTCTATAGTATTAGCTTGTTTATTGACATGTTCTGCTTTTCCTAACAGTTTTCCTCTTTTACAATTTAAACTTTGATTTACATAAATTTCATCTATAAGAAGGCAGACAAGTTTTTCATGGGGAGATAACATTTCACTTTTTTTTAGGGTACATAACATGATTATTGTTGGAAGCACTATTCGGGCCCTTTAAAGAATTAGACAGTTTTTTAATGTGTACAGGATGAGGTAAAATTAAAATTTTAGAATTTCGCATAAAACTATAAGCAGCAGGATAGCAAAAATAAAACTTTGTTGCAAGAAGAAGAAACTCTGTTGAATACATGTGTTTCGATAATAATGTTAATTTTAGTTGTTCAATTATTACACTGAAGTATAAAATTTCATCACTGTCTTCTTGCTGAAAAAATCCATCATTAATCAAATTTATGGAATTTTCTTTTTTCTCGTTTGGTTCGACATCATTAGGTTGGAATCCAGCTAATCAACTTAACAAACAATCAAATTTTGTCCATCGATCACATTTATTATTTTTTCCCAGTATAAACTGGTAAGATTTGGGTTATAACAGCACAGAATCATGCCAAATTTCGGCATTAAAATCCTTATACACTTTCATGGAAACAATAATACTAGGACGCTGGTTAATGTCAAGCCTGTAACATAAGACGAAATTATCTGTTCTAATGTTTAGCCATTCAACACCAAGTTTCTTAGCATACGTTTCATGAAAAGTTTCAAAAGAATTAATGGTGTCATTCGTGCACCATTCTTCGAACTTTTGTTCATCTCTCATTTGCAAGGCAGTTTGCTGTTTGGATGGAGATTTTCTGCTGGTAGATGGCTCATGAGAAAGGTGAGAAGGTTGATTGGGAAAAATTGATGGATATGCATCAGTGGTTAACTTCGGGATTTTCCTTTGTACTACCAACTCGCTACCGTCATCTCTAACAACACGATCTTCCGTAATAATGAATTGTGAGCTAAAATGTCTTATGCATACAACATTTGTTGAACTAGGATTAAAATTTGCCCTATTAATGCTTTTAAGCCAGTAGCTTTTTCCGACAGCATCCTTCGGAAAAGTGAATGACGAGATATATGTGTCTGTATTATTGTAATTAGGATTGCAACCAGGTACACAGTACTTTCTTCCTTTGCCCATCTTAGTTAAAAGAAGTGAAAACCTATAAAAACATTTCCAATCAGATATATGCTATAAACAGCAACCAAACAGAATCACAACAAATGAACAATCCTTCGTGTTTAGCATGAAACAAAAAACGAATGCAATTTTTAGGCTCTAATGCTCAGTCATGCACAAATGATTGACAAAAATATGACTATGAAATAAACCGTTCATGTATAGATTCTAAAATTAAAACATTAAAAAATAATAATAAAAAAAAAAAAAAACGAGAAACGTCACCTCGTGAATTACATGAACACGGTGTCTATGCAATCAAGTTAACATTAAGGTATGTGTTTTGCATTAAAAATAAACATAAAGGCTAAAAACTTATTTCAATAGACTGATAAGTCAAAAGGTAATCCACAAAATCAATCCTTCTGTATTGGAAATTCTATAAAACCCAAAAATAACTCACAAATACTAACACAAAATCCACACCACTTTGGTCTAAAAGTAGGCTTTACGCTGTGACGGCACAGTGGATTCTATCTTTGACGATCTAGGTCCTAGGAGATACAAAAAATAACAACCTAACTCCAGTTTAAACTTTTTATTTGTTTTCTTCTTCGGCTGAAAGCGTTCATACGGAAACACGGAAAAAATAAATTTAGAATCTGCCATCTCTTTATGGTGTTGCCATTCGAAAGAAAATAATAGTAATTAAATTGATTTAAAAATTATCTAGATTGAATTTTAATATTCGGCACGACCCAAAATAATAAAAATTTTGGACTACCTGTGTGCCAAATCCCATTGCTGCAAGTGTCATATATTCGTCAGGATTTTTCGCGCTGAAAACAGACAGGCAAACTTTTCCTTTTATAATAGAAGAGATGGTCAGCTGTTCTAAAACCATAAACGTGAAGATTTTTTACTGTGAACTTGGGTGTCTGCAGACAATTTTTTCTAATATTATTTTGTATTTTTGTTAGATTTTCACGCATAATAGAAAAAGCTATTTCTGTTGAGAAAATTATGTCGAATTTTTTAACAAATATCCATTACTATATTTAGGGAATAATTTCCAAAAAAATACTTATACTATAATGTAACGTGAGTCACAAAAATCTTTTTTTTTTTTAATTCTTTTAAAATATTTTTTTTGTAAAATTAAAACTCACTTTTCCTCTGACTTAGTATGAAGAGTAAGAACAAAAGAAAATTTTTATTTTTATCCATGCTTTTTCTTATTAGACAGAAGACATTTAATTTTGTTACGTGAGACACGCAGGGAACAATTTCTAGCATATCAACATTCAATACAAATGTTTTCCAACGATTATCTTCGATCGAAAATAAGTGTATTTCTACGCTATTTTCATCATGAGAATGAGTTGCCCTCTAAAGGATTCGAATGTGAGGTACGAATTCTAAAGCAGAACAAATGCTCAGTGACAGCAACAAAATCTTCGACTGCATCTTACTTTCGATCAGGAACGTCAATTTCTCAGCTGATCCTAACCAAAAACGCCACTTACCAAGATTAGTCTGCTACAAATTGTGTTTCGGTCCAATGTGATAAGCTGGAACACTCTGTACTCTCATACCGATGAGCAAGTCCCACATTACTCGACATTTCTTTCCCTTTCTACAAACCTTTCTCTCTTGCATCGAAAAGAATAACAGAAATTAGCAGAGAACCACATTTCTCTCCTGATCAATAGCCATACAGACATCAAAGGTTTTTTGTGCCTCGCTAAATGCAGGCGGAGGTTGTGTTTCTTTGGCGGAACGTGATTCCTGTGCGCGTTTCGAATTGACCATCCAATGAAATAGATGGCGCATGTGGTCGGAGTCGCCATTGTGAGCTCTCTGTAGGGTAAGTCACGTGGACATACGAATCGACGGTACAGCTACACGCTATGTTTATGAGCGTCGGCAACGGTCTTGGCGATATTTTTGGCGCACTTCTAGTAGCGAGTTACGGTAGATTAAGGCAACCCATATGTCTTTAGAGTTATTGTGGTTTTCATGGCAACCTCGACAAACGGTAACTTTTAATTTTCATTTTTAATATTTTAGAAAGTTCTTCCAAAATCTGTTAAAGTCGTTTGATTTTATTGGTTCGTTTGAAATTTTTTCTTTGCTTCCATTGGTTATTTTGATTTTAAAATATCCTTTGATTACGTTGGTCCTTTTAAATTTTTTTTCTTTGATACCATTGGTTTATTTATTTGTATTTCTACAGTTGTGGAGTTTTTATTTTATTATTATTTTTTTCACTGCAGAGTTCTGACAGGTATTGTTTTTCACCTTTTGTGGAATATTCTTATTTAGTACTTTTTTTTCTCGGAACAGTTCTGATGTATCGGTTGTATAGGTGTATTATTCGATGAAAAGGTTGTATTATTTCTTCTCCTAAAAATATTTTTCTTTTCAAACAGCCTACTGTATTTAGTGTAATTGATAAGTTTCAGGGTATTCTTACCCAACATTCGCAGATTAGTTTTTCTGCTGGTTCACAAATGTGTTCTGAAATGTGTTTAAACTTACTACTTTTTGCGAAAGTTTTAAAAAAATATATTTTTAAAAACGTTCTCAAATGTGTTTTCAAGCTTTCATTTTCCGTTGTAAAAAGAAAAATATTTTTGAAAGAAAACAGTTGAAATAATACTTACATTGGCGACTTTAGAAGTTCGCCAAAAAAATCGCCAAGGCCGTTGTTACCGCTTATAAACGTAGAGTGTAGCTGTACCGAATCGAATTAGCCCATTGGCTGTCAAAAAACTGACAAATGTTTTTTTGTTTTTTTTTATTTATTATTATTTTTTTATCACGATTGACATTCACTTTAACCAAACAATAATTTAGGTTTCACGCTTTTACCTACAACAAGTGACAGATCTTCAAACTCAGCAACTGGAAGAAAAAACATGGGGATGCGAGTACTGTGCGAACCAAACAGCGCCACCAACCTTTGATCGAGAATTCCTGAAACATCTGCCCGATCCCTGTTGACGAATGTCGCAACAGCCGCCCCGTTTGTTTTGGGTGCAAGTAATTTGTGACTGGCTGAATGGGGGTCTGGCGACTAAAGGAGATCGGTTTCAGAGCTCGAAGAGAGCAGGTGGTTTTTGTTTTGTGGTGCTCGTTTATGAGGCCACGACTGTTGAGTTTTTGCCTGTTTTGCAGCACCATGGGATGCAAATCTCTATTGTAATTAGTGTATATATAATTCTTTGCAAAATAAATGCAAATTATTTGTAATTAGGCTGTTTCGTTGCGTTGAAAGGCACACCACGTGATCCACTACGTTACAATACATACGTCGTCTATTTCATTAGAAGGTCGATTTATTTCGAGCGTGACGTTTCATGTGACTTGTTATTCTAGTACGATTTCGCACTTCGCCGATGAAAATTCCGAAGAAGGATGTATGGTATGTAGACAACACCACGTGGTTTTGAACCACGGAAGGATGTCGAGGTCACCTCCTGAGCTGGCACCCCACTTTAAAAACTTTCACTCTGTTTACGCCTTCCTGAATTGTAATGCGGTGAAGACAACATTTGAAGGTCACGCGGGTCATCGCCCTTTCTGATGCAATCTTTGGTGACTCTTTCGTCGTCTCCCAACTGAGGGGGTTGTTGTGCAGTGGGGTCTGGTCCTCCGCATATGTGCTGTGTCCTTCCTTGTGTCGTGCTGTACGTAAGCGGTCATCTGTGAGAACCATTAGTGTTGTGTGATGTGATTCAATTATAGTTTTGTGAGTGAAATTACGTAGTTTCGTGTTCGTTTTTTACTCACTCTAGAGTGAATTACGTTTTAACACACACCACGACAACGTGAATATATTTTAACCACCGGTTAGACTTGCACGGTCTTTGGTTGGGTTGAGTTGCAAACTCGCAACTCTCCGATTGCTCATCCGCCCATTAAAAAAAGGATGTACGATAGTTGATTGGTCTAAGGCAAGGGTTGGCAACCCGCCGCTCTTTAGCCACTTGAGTGCGGCTCTTTAGCCACTTGAGTGCGGCCCTTTAGCCACTTCAGTACGGCTCTTTAGACACTTGAGTGCGGCTCTTTAGCCACTTGAGTACCGCTCTTTAGCCACTTCAGTACGGCCCTTTAGCCACTTGAGTGCCGCACTTTAGCCACTTGAGTGCCGCACTTTAGCCACTTGAGTGTCGCACTTTAGCCACTTGAGTTCCGCTCTTTAGCTACTTGAGTGCGGCTCTTTAGTCACTTGAGTGTGGCTCTTTAGCCACTTGAGTGCCGCTCTTTAGCCACTTGAGTGCCGCTCTTTAGCTACTTGAGTGCTGCTCTTTAGCCACTTGAGTGCGGCTCTTAAGCCAGTTCAGTGAGGCTCTTTAGCCACTTCAGTACGGCCCTTTAGCCACTTGAGTGCCGCACTTTAGCCACTTGAGTGTCGCACTTTAGCCACTTGAGTTCCGCTCTTTAGCTACTTGAGTGCGGCTCTTTAGTCACTTGAGTGCTGCTCTTTAGCCACTTGAGTGCGGCTCTTAAGCCAGTTCAGTGTGGCTCTTTAGCCTCTTCAGTGCGGCTCTTTAGCCACTTGAGTGCGGCTCTACCACGAACCGATTTCGATTAAATGCTGGTAGCAAATAACCCGCCGTTGATGCGAGGAAGAAAGCAGTTGAGTAACTTCATGAAAAACTAAGTTCTGTATTTAATTATTAGGTTAAATCTTCCAACAATGTTAATATATTGCAAGCTTTATTGTTAGTCAAGAGATTGCTAAGCGAGGCGAAGCATACAGACTATTCCTGGCTCATATGATCAGTTTCTTTTTTTTTAAACTAGCATTTGCTGTTCTTTCACTTTTTGGCTCTACATATTCATGCGAACAATCTTTTTCAAGCATGAATCTTATCAGAAGTAAATTGAGAAATCGTCTCATTGATGAGAACTTGGAATCTTGCTTGAAATTGAAAACAACGGCATACAAACCTGACTTGTCCAAACTTTCAAAGGAAATGCAAGGTCATTGTTCTCATTAAATGCGTGTTTTGTCATATTTTTATTTTATTGTAAAAAAAATGTGGTCAATAAATAAGATTATTCTTAAGATATCTGGTTTTATTTAATGTTAGTATCTAGTTTAAACCGACTCCTAAAAACATGGTTCTTGAAAAGAAATCTTCATTGTTGTACTGCTGATCTTTGGCTCTTTTGACTAAAGAGTTTACCGACCACTGGTCTAAGTACATTAGTAAGGTAATTAGACTAAATGCCAAAATGGCGATAAACTTCATTTTACAGTAACCCCAACATGTATCATGCGAGCGCATGTGGGTAGCGGAGGCCTCTCGGCGGAAAATCTCATTTTTTTATTTGTTTCCTTGCACAAGCAATCTCTCAAGATAAAAAAGGATCTTGTATTTTTTATTTAATCAGGAATAGGGTTAAATTTTTAATCTAATAAAAAAACTAACATTTTTCTATTGGCATAAAATTTAGCTGGATAATTTTCAACGAACTCCAAATTAATGGATAGATCTCTGTTATTCAATGCAGTCGTAATAATCCATTTAACTTATTGCAATAATCGGGTGGGGGGGGGATGAGTTGTAATTCTGCACTGTTGTCACATGAAGTTTAATAAAAAGCATTAAATATCACTTTACGGGTGTAACGAAGCCTATGCTTTGCTCCAATAAACCATTTGGAGAAAAATCTGTTAACTCAGCATAGAGAAAAGAAGTTTATGCCCCTTAAAAAAGGAAAGCAACGATTGTGTGACGAAATTTTAAGATAAGTGCGTACTTAATAAGATGTATTTGCCTATTTTCAGGTGCTTTTTTATGTTTTTAAAGAAGCCAGTGATCTGCTATTTCACAGCTGGGAAGATTTGTCAAGTCGGGTATTAGGTCGCTATTACACAATAAAAGTTCTTTGGGTACAGCTACACTCTACGTTTATGAGTGATGGCAATGGCTTGGCGATTTTTTTTTTGGCGCACTTCTAGTAGCGAGTTACGATAAATTAAGGCAATCCATCTGTCGTTACGGTTGTTGTGGTTTTCATGGCAAACCTCGGCAAACGGAAACTTTTAATTTTCATTTTGAATATTCTAAAAAGTTCTTCCAAAATCCGTTAAAATCGTTTGATTTCATTGGTTCGTTGGAAATTTTTTTTCTCCCATTGGTTATTTTGATTTTAAAATATCCTTTGATAGCATTGGTCCTTTTATATTTTTTTCTGTAATGCCATTGGTTCATTTATCTGTATTTCTGCAGTTGTGTAACTTTTTATTTTATAAAATTTTTAACGAAACGATTAAGAGTTTTTTTTTTTTTTTTTTTTTTGGGGGGGGGGTCATTTTTGTCTTGATTATTTTTTTCCGCAAGTGTTCTAACGTCATCAGGCTTTTTTTTTTCTTTTATAAATCTTTTTCTTTTTCAACATGCCCACTGTATTTAGTGTAGTTGATAAGTTTCAGGGTAAATATATATTCTTACCCAACATTCGAAGTTTAGTTCTGCTGGAACACAAATGTGTTTTGAAATGTGTTAAAACTTATTACTTTTTGTGAAATTAAAGAATATATATACTTTTCAAATGTGTTTTCAAGTTTTCATTTTACGTTGTGAAAAGAAAAATGTTTTTGAAAGAAAAATATTTTTGAAATAATTATTTCCTTGGCAACTTTAGAAGTGCGCCAAAAAAGTCGCCAAGACCGTTGCCACCACTCATAAACTTAGAGTGTAGCTGTACCGTTCTTTGACAAAGATCTTTTATAAAACTTCTATTTTTACCACTGTAACACCATTTGCATTCATAGTAAAGTCTTCGTTTTTAAAAAATAGGAAGAAAAAGAAGTTTGGTGTGGGTTAAGACCATAAATTGTTCGGCGAGAGTTGAAAGGTGTACATAGCTTGCTTCCGGAGTTGTTCACGGTAGATCATAGAAGTTACATGAACTATTTAAGGATGGGTGAAGGCCCACTTCCAATTATTTGACTGCAGGTGGAACCTTTAATATCACGGAAAATGCAGTACTTTTATCTTTTCCACAAGATACTGGCTCGTCAATCAGGGAAGTTTTTTTTCACAGTGGTGTACTGTTTTCCATTTTCTTTCAAAACATTTTCTATTTATTCATACGCATCCGACCACATTTGTTTCTGTTTTTGTAGTCAGCATGTCCATCATGGAAAAATTAAACTTTCTGATATTCACATATTAACATCTTCGTAGCTTCCACTGAAAACCAATCACCCATTTTTGTCGTAACATATGTCTTACCTCTCGAAAATGGGGTACCCCGCTTAATTTTCAACTATCACAAAAAAAGCGTAAGTGCAAAAAACTTAATAATCTGAAAAATATAAACGATACATAAATGAACAATATCGATTTGAAAATAGCAGTATACAAGGAATGTTATAAATGCTCATAGATCTATCGCTGACGTCTACATCTGATTCAATCGCAGCGTAAATTTTGAGTCGTCACGAAAATGCACACTCCCCCTCACGTTAATTCAGTCTAGCTCCGACCTCCTTTATATGAGTACGACGTTTGAGGTGTCATTTGTTTCATCTCTTTGCGTTTTATAAATAAAAATAGAACTTAAATATTTAATACTTGTTTAGATATCGGACTTGTAAGTGGAAATTTCGCAACAAATATATGCATAATAAACACAAGACAAATTATATAAACGTCAACAGGAAGAATGATCTAGATTTCCGATGCTGAGCATCAACGGGCTCGAAGGGAGCGCTCCTTACATAATTTAGTCTAACTCCGGCCTCCTTTGTGCGAGCACGACGTTTGAGGTGGCATTTGTTTCGTCTCTTTGCGCTTTATACATACCAACAAAAAAAACTATACATTTTTAATACTTGTTTAGATATCGGATTTCAAAGTGTGGAAAATCGCAAACATTTCAAAATGTCCAAATATATGCAGAATAAACACCAGGAGAATTATAGAAAACGTCAACAGGAAGAAAGATCGAGAGATGGGAATCCAAGAAGATCCGGACATGCAATGCTGATTGTCAACCGGCTCGGAGGAAGTTCTTGAAATTATAGGCGTCGCACAGTCAAGGTGAACAAATACCAGACACGAGTGTGCCAAGTACCTCCACCGCTCAGTTCGACTCAAATAGCATATCTGAAGACATAAAAGTTTTATAATCGAATGATGGAGGGGTATGCAAACGGAATAAATCCATACTATTTAAAATAGAAATAAAATTTATTACAAACACAAAACACTATAATTTAACAACCTGATCGGCTTATCAAATGCAGAAGAGACAAGAACTTCAACTGAGAAACAACTCACGGAAAAAAAGAACAATTCTCAATCCAAAGTTTACACATACAAATAAATCAGAATGCGATACCCATTGATCTAATTCGTCCAATAATACAGTCAGTCAAAGAATATTTGATACGAATAGTTCTGAATAAGAACACAAATTCTGAAAATCCAACAAGTTCAACCCATAGAGGTCGATAATGAGCCATAATCTTCAACATCAACGGCGAGGACACCAATTGTGATAAATGAGCGCAGCGGTGAGCATTTGATGTGTGAAATTAAAACAGTCTTGTACTAATTTCTTTCACTCTCATTCTTTGTATAGTATCACTGACGTATTATATGGATTAAATCTAGCAGCCGTGTCCCGACACAGGTTTATTTTTAATTATTTGATCAAATCCCAAAGTAGGTATGTAGTCTTTCAGCGGTTGAAACTGCACAAACATAAATCTTTTATCATATATTGGATGAGGAGGCTAACTTGGATAAAAGAAACTTTGACGAAGCGCGTCTATTATCAAAGTTGACCATTACACTATCAGATTTCGTCGTCAAACTTATTCTATAAAAGATCTTTGTCAAAGAACTTTTTTGTGTTATACAGAGGCTGTTCGCACATTTTTTAGACGATTTTGGTTAGAGGTAATAAAAAATCGTTTGCTACAAAAGAAATAATTGCAGTTGTACTATGTTTTTAACAGTCAAAATTATCGTCTGCGGCTTGAGAGGTTTGTTTTTATTCAAAATGGCGTTTTTAACGAAGCAGTGGTTCGAAGGCTATATTTTTGCTCTTTCCGAAGAGAAATGTTCATATTCCGTTATCCAAAAACGATGTGAGAGTCATGGTTTTGTGATATCTAAAGCGTCGATAGGTAATATCGTCAACAAGAAAGGAAAAAAACGTCAAATTGGAGTCTCAAGTGGGACAAAAATTCCAAACAAGTATCCAAAAAACTAACGGACATCTTCGACTATTGCAAAGGTACGTTGTTTAATGTTAAAAGAAAATCCCCCTAGTCAAAGGACAGTTGCAAAATCATTAAAATGCTCTGTGTCCACTGTAAACAAAATGATAAACGTTGATTTAAATCTTAAGAAAGCGAAAAAACGCAATGTGCATCGTCTTTCTCCAAAGCATATCGCTGAACGCAGGACACACTGCCGAATTCTATATGAGAAACACTTATCCAAAGAAAAATGGAAAAGATTTGTCACAATCGATGAATCATGGGTGTATTTATGATTGCAGCAAAAAAAAAGAGCCATTTATTATCATAAAAGGGGAGAAGAAAATTTAAGTACATAGTTCACAGAATCGAAAGAAAGTTTTTCTAAGGGATTCATGATTGTTGCTGGTTTTTCTAAAAATAAAGAGAGTGGAAAAAAATGTCAAGATTAACTCCAAATACTCTCAGGAACATATTTTATCGCCAATTTTTCTGAATGAAATACCATCGCTTTACCCACAGTGCCATCAATCTGTGGAACTCCATCAAGACAAAGCTAGCAGTCGCACATCAAAATCCACTGTAAATTTCCTAAAAGAAATGGAACAAAAAACCGGTATCAAGGTCATACCCTTCACTGATATCCCTACTAAATCTCCCGATGTATCACCTATGGATTTTTGTGCTTTCGGACTTTTAAAATCTGCATTATCCAAACGTCGTCCCACAACCCTTACAGGACTCTGGAAAGCTGTTCAGGAGGAATGGGATAGAATACCTCTTCTGACACTTCAAAAGGCATTATTATCCTGGAAATTACGGTGTCGAAAGATAGCTCAGAATAAGGGCTATCAAATAGAACATTTAAAACACAAGAATTTTATGTAATTTAGTTTTATGAATACAATATACATTGTCTAAAAAATCTGTGAACAGCCTCTGTAGCTGCCATAGGAAAGCAAGAATCTCGTACAAAGAACCGCGACTTGAACCTAACCCGAATAAAACGCTGAGGTTTTCTTGCTATTGATTGACGGAGGAATGATAGACCGAGGGAACGATTGATTATAAAGACTGGTGAAAGTGAGATTATCACGACGTGACTGGGGTGAAAGGAATAAAATCAAAATTCATGAAAAATAAAATGCTGGTATGTCTACCAGCGCGTGTCGTTAATAAAGGTCACGAGATAAATGAGGCGACTGGAGATTATTTAAGTTTTTTTTTTTTCATGTTTAGAACAGATATGGAACAGAACAGACAGGAGGCTGTTTATGAGCTCAGTCTGTAAATAATGTAGATATTTAAATGTAATTTGTTCATGTATCAAAGAAATGTTGAACAAAGAAATGTACAGGCACCTGTGTGTAGGCCTCTGTAGTAGACGATACGAAGCACACACACCCTATACAAAAAAGGCGGTGTGACAAATGCATTCAACAAAATCGTCGGCCGAGTAATTCTGTCGACTAACTCAAGGCGCTGTGTTTCTAATACGCCCGACTCCAAGGGGGGCGAGAAAGCAGTTGATCACGTGGTTTTTAACGAATATACTAGAACTTTTGTGGTGGAGTTAAGATTTGAAAATTGACCTTGTTCCAGGAGAAGCCAAAAGTATGTGAGTACTAAAAGAAGTTTATTTTTTTAATTCAGCATTATTTTATTAAATTCAAAGTTTTAGGGAAATCCCATTTCAGTTTCATCAAAAATTCCAATTATATTGAAGTAAAAAAAAATCTGAATTAGATTATGTGTATTATTTTTATAATATTCTGAGTGTTTTTATTTTAGATGTCCCCTTTGATTGAAGTATGGTCTATTTTCGGTTTTATGTGGCTTCACATACCAATCCTTATTAATTTCTATTTGTTTAAGTCAAAGCATGGAAGGGTAGTAAATTCTGTTTTAGATTTAAATGTTTTCTCACTTGTAAATGCACAGATAAATAATTATACTAACCACTATGCGCATTATTCTTTATTGCAACCCTCACCACCAAATTGATACCTAAACATGAGTTCATTGCTTGTGCTTGTGCTAATTCTACTTACAAATTTCTTTGTAAGAATTAACACAATTCTTCTTACGTTACAGTCAAACACAGAATACAAATTTTTGTGTTTGTTTGGTATTTTTGCGAAAGAATATATTTGATTTATTATGTGAAGGAAGAATATATTTGTCACTTGGTAGCTTCTAAATTCCTGCGATTGAATTTGGATAGAGCTTTAACCAAACATCACTTTTCGAGAAAATAAAAAGCTTATTTTTTATTCTCGGATATCAAAAAAGGCATTGCTGCTTTTTCGTAATGAACAAGTATGAATTACAACATTATATGTGTATTCTCTACAAGACCTTTTAAATACTACCATAGCAATCCTTCGTGGTTGCGGGCAAAACCACGTCTGCCATTTCTATCATGGCTTCAGATATCCTTAACTGCACAGTTGGCGGGGGTGAATGGAACCACCCATTTTATTTACACATATTGCATAGCCGAGCAAATTCAATTTCGGAATCCCCAGTTATGTTTCTCCACGCTACTGCCAAAACATCCTCTATTCTTTAAAGAACACTTGCGTTTATTGAATACCAACCAGGTTTTCCTTTGTTTTTTCCGGGTCTCTCTTCCAAGTTTTTTGATCACCTCATCTTCTTTCTTCCTCCTTTTCATTCCATCTGGCGTGGAAGGTACTTGGGAAGCAAGTCACGCACCATGACATGTAGTGCGCAGGTAGAATGGAATCGGAGTTGTGAGGACGGGGTGGATTCCAGCTGAGGCCGACCCCATCAAAAATATTTCGATTTCCGCAAACAGGGTACGAGACGTACATAGAAATTAAGTCCCCGACACGGAGCTGAATGTTTACGATGAGTCTCTTTCAAGAACGCCGACAAATTCTGTTCAGTCTTAAATTTACGATAATCGATACTAGAGCAAGCCTGTACTGCTGGATACCAGAGATTACTGGGGGAAAATGTGTTGAAGTCGCCGTGGGAAAAATAGATGATTGAAAGCAATTTTCAACTACCCCACGATGTTTAGTCATTCTGTTATAGTTGCTGGACCCGGTAGTCGAGTTGGGTTTCCGGGTTCGAATACCGGTGTGGACATTTATGTTGTTGTGGTTCGGATTACACTTTGAGCCGTAGGATAGGTCTAATTACTATCCCTCGTGTTGCAAAAGAGAGCACGGCAAACCAAACTGTTACAGCCACGTGTGCTGCGTGTATTGGATAATGTAAAACGAGTAGATATTTAATTAACGTCGTAATGCAGCATCACATCGGGCAATTGGCGAAAATTCGGTATTAAACCCTAAGGTAAAAAGATCCGGGGACATTAAGACGTAATTTCGAACCACTGTCATATGACGAGGTCGCATCTGAGCTGACACGCCACTCTAGAAATGTTTGGCGAGAATCTTCATGAAATTTCACCAAAACACACACATATCCAAACATACGTGCTCAGGTTGCAACCAAGATCACAGTATCATCGCCAATTGGCGATGATTTGGGAATTTGGTAATCCATCGTAGATAATCCATGACGTTAATTAAAAATTACCATTACCCATTTAACTTGAAACCTTCAATCATACACTAATACATGTTAAATATTTAACCTTGGTCAAAGAAATGAAAATTCGTTGTAAAAATGGTAATGGTAATGGTAATTTTAGTTAACGTCGTACTAGAGCAACACAACGGGCTATTGACGACGGTCCGGGATCAGTCCCTTAAGGGAAAGATCCGAGGACAACACCTCGTAATTTTGAACCACGGTCAGATGACGAAGCAACACCTGTGCTGGCACCCCACTCTCCAAACTTCCACGCCAACCCAACGTGAGGACTTTCGGCCACGACAGATTTAAGGTGCACCAGCCGCCTCTACACCATACGCTTACAAACATCCATGCCCGGACCCGGATTCGAACCAGGAACCTTCCGATCTAGAGGCTAATACCTTAACCACTATACCGGTTGGTCGGCATAAAAACAATGACAAACGGAAAGTAAAATTAAATAAATTGTTGAAAGGTACTTAAAAAATTCAATGTCTTTATACTGTTGAATATTTGAGTGAAAAGAAATTTCGAATCAATAGCCATTATTAACTTTCCAGATGGTTTGAACGAGATATAACGTCCGTCAAGAGCTGACCCAATTTGCGAATGACGAGACATCTTGTCATGAAACTATTATCGATTGTTTCTATGGTGACGAGACAAGATCTGGTCAATTTTCTTCAAATGACGAGATTCTTCGTTGAGACTCCCGCCAGGTTGGTATTTTAACTACCGCCGGACTGGAGCGAAACAACGGGCTATTGGTGACGTTCCGGGATGAATCCGGAAGGGAGATGGATCGGAAGGTTCCTGGTTCGAATCCATATCAGTGCATGGATGTTTTTAAGCGTATTGTGTAGAGGTGCCTGGTGCACTAAAATCTGTCGTGGCCGAAAGTCCTCACGTTGGGTTGGTGTGGAAGTTTGGAGAGTGAGGTACCAGCTCAGGTGTTGCCTCGTCATCTGACCGTGGTTGAAAATTAAGTGGTGTTGTTCTCGGTTCTTTCCCTTAGGGGATTGATCCCGGACCGTCGTCAATAGCCTGTTGTGTTGCTCTAGTACGACGTTAACTAAAAATTAACATTACCATTACCCGAAGGGAGATGGATTGGAAGGTTCCTGGTTCGAATCTAGCTCAGTGAATGGATATTTGTAAGCGTGTGGTCTAGAGGCGGCTGATGCATCATAAATCTGTCGTGGCCGAAAGTCCTCACGTTGGGTTGGTGTGGAAGTTTGGAGAGTGGGGTGCCTGCTCAGGTGTTGACTCGTCATCTGACCGTGGTTCAAAATTACGATGTGTTGTTCTCGGTTCTTTCCCTTAGGGGATTGATCCCGGACCGTCGTCAATAGCCTGTTGTGTTGCTCTAGTACGACGTTAACTAAAAATTACCATTACCATTACCCGAAGGGAGATGGATTGGAAGGTTCCTGGTTCGAATCTAGCTCAGTGAATGGATGTTTGTAAGCGTGTGGTCTAGAGGCGGCTGATGCATCATAAATCTGTCGTGGCCGAAAGTCCTCACGTTGGGTTGGTGTGGAAGTTTGGAGAGTGGGGTGCCTGCTCAGGTGTTGACTCGTCATCTGACCGTGGTTCAAAATTACGATGTGTTGTTCTCGGTTCTTTCCCTTAGGGGATTGATCCCGGACCGACGTCAATAGCCCGTTGTGTTGTTCCAGTAAGACGTTAATTCAAATGCCTACCTACCCGAAGAGAGAGATCCCTGTACATGGATCCCCCACATCACGTAATTTTGAACCACGGTCAGATGACGAGGCAACACCTATGCTGACACCCCACTATCCAAGCTTCCACACCTTGCCAACGTGAGGACATTTCAGAACACGACAGATTTAACGTGCCCCCTTTGTAGGTTATTGTTGGGTTCGAACTCGCAACCCTCCGGTTGGTAATCCGGTATTCTTCCAACCTGGCCACCACGGCCCTCACATCCACCAGGAGATTAATGAATTTTTTGAAAGAGATAATATTCAAATTTGTTTCCCCAACTGTCTCA
Source organism: Metellina segmentata (assembly GCA_947359465.1). Taxonomy (NCBI): domain Eukaryota; kingdom Metazoa; phylum Arthropoda; class Arachnida; order Araneae; family Tetragnathidae; genus Metellina; species Metellina segmentata. The sequence goes on along the minus strand of OX375880.1, from coordinate 34,668,778 downwards.
ATTTTTCCAATCGAAAAATAAATTGCGATTGTATCTGTGCAATTTTTCGATAAACTGAGCTTAAATCATTTTTCAAAAAGTGTCATTAGAATCTGAGCGCTCCAGTATGTTGAATCTTCATATTGCCGTCGAGAGTCATTAACACAGATACATATTCTCTTAGACTGGCGACGTTGTGTAAGGATTGCTCCCAACAGATTGTAGAATGGATGCTCTTGAAGAGGTTGACCACGTGCATAACAACGTGCGTCCTACATTCTTATTTGCCTGGAAGATCTGAAATAGAGGAAAAGACTTCCGAAATGGCCCGAACAGTTTCGGTACAATAGAAAGAAAGACGCGTCGGAAACAAATAAATAAGGAAGAACTTATGTAAAATAACGTCGAAAAAGAAGATAAGAAAGTTTTTTTTTTTTAAGTATCTCCCTTCTCAAGAGGAAGTGAAGGAAATGCTTGTGTTCGTGAGTGGACTCGAACAAAGAGTTCTTGTGACGCAATGTGTTCGAAATAACGAATAATTATCGCGCGTTAATGCCCCGAATCGGGTTCTTGTTTCTTCAACAGAAGAATCGTGGATGAAGAGCGTAAATAAACAAAGTGTTGTTTGCAGAGCCGACGCCATATTTGATCTGACCGGTGAATTAATTCCGTGTCGTCTACCTCATTAGATGAGATGGATGGCTGATCCATTTGTAAGCGCTTCAAGCTGAAATTGCTAGACTTACTTTCGTTTTTCAACCGGTTTTGGAAGCGTTTTATGTCATTCTTATGAGATGGATTTTTAGTGTAAACAAACAAACCATGCGGTCTGGGACTTCTGCTGTCCAAATCTTCTCGCTTAATGCATATTTGGATTGCTGCAAAATGTAGATTGTTGCCGTTTTGGAAAGGTTTGGCGTTTAATCTAATTAGTGTAGGGCCAGGGGTTCCCAACCTTTTAGTAACTGCGTACGACTTGAAATTTGTAGCAATTTTTGGCGTACCACTTGAAATTTGTAGCAATTTTTGGCGTACCACCAGTCTTATATTTTTTTAGAAACATATATCATGTCAGAAAAGTACCCAATGGCTTATTTTATTTTAATTAAAATACTAAGAAAGCTTCATATTTTATGATTATTGCACTTGTATTTCGTATTAATGATGTTTTAATAAAGGAAAAAAATAAAACGATTATTGAAAATTACTGTTTTATTTTTTACTCACAGGTCTAAAAACAAATAATTTAAAAAAATTAGTACAAATTAAGCAAACATAGATTAACATATTCAAAAATCAATTTTTAGTGCGAAACTTGTTTTTTTGTCTTTTATTAAAACATCAATATCAGGAGCAGTGGAGCTTAACTTCACTCTTCTTCAACACTTACTCTGTTTCTATATTTTCCGACCAACCGGTCTAGTGGTTAAGGTGTTAGCCTCTGGATCGGAAGGTTTCTGGTTTGAATCCGGGTCCGGGCATGGATGTTTGTAAGCGTATGGTGTAGAGGCGACTGGTGCACCTTAAATCTGTCGTGGCCGAAAGTCCTCATGTTGGGTTGGTGTGGAAGTTTGGAGAGTGGGGTGCCAGCTCAGGTGTTGCTTCGTCATCTGACCGTGGTTCAAAATTACGAGGTGTTGTTCTCGGATCTTTCCCTTAAGGGATTGATCCCGGACCGTCGTCAATAGCCCGTTGTGTTGCTCTAGTACGACGTTAACTAAAATTACCTTACTTTGCCTGTTTCTATATTTATTTTTTATGCACAAAGGTTCAGAAAAACCACTCTCACACAAGTAACTAGTAACAAATGGCATAAGAAATAGCATAACGTGGTTGTACATACTAAAAAATCGAACATTCGTAGAACATTTGGATCGCTCGTATCATCCTTGCGTACCACCTGAAACATTGCCGCGTACCACCAGTGGTACGCGTATCACCGGTTGGGATACGCGTACCACTCTGGCATAGACTAACCAAGCATCAAAAACAATTCGGAATTATCTCATTGGAATTTTTTTTGATGGGGTGATGATGTAGTATTCGAAAAACAGGCCTAGTGACTTCACGTTCGAAAAACGTTTAGAAATCTCCGTAGGTCTAGCTTTTAATCTAATTAGTGTAGACCAGGGGTTCCTAGAGTGGTCCCTAAAACCCACATGGGTCCGTGAGACCGCTTTGGGGGTCTGTGGCAAATTAAAATTAATTTGCGTGTGCATGGACAACGTCGGGGGTTCACGAAAGGTTTAATATAAAGTAAAATAATTGTGACCTAATTTCATTATTACGAAAGTTAAAATAAATAACAACAAATAAATTGGTAGCTATTTTTACGTTCGGAGTAAAGAAATAGTTTGTTTTATTTTCTCATATCCTAAATTTGTGTCTTTTTTTTACTAATAGCAGTATGATGTGAGACGAAGAAAAAATGTAGATAGTATATAGTGTTGAATATTTAAAATGTGGCTTTATTCCGTTATCAGGAAATAGTACTTTACCTATGTGCCTTCTATGCAATAAAAGTTTGTCAAACGAATCAATTAAACTTTCTAAGCTTAAGGAACACTTGACAAAAGTCCATAACGACCAAAAAAATAAAGATTTGACTTTTTTAAAGCAGTCAAATTAAAAATATTTGAAAATACTGTCATTGCGACAACATCTAAGCGAGATGACAATGGTCTGCGTGCTTCTTATCTTACATTTTCATACATTACATTTACATATTATAACATTTTACATAATCATTTATTTTCTGATTGCAAAGTCCGAAAAGCCGCACAACATTGATGAAGAACGTATTATACCAGCTGTAATTGAGGCAATACTCACCGTGCTGCATAAACCAGCTTTCGATGTTATAAAAATCTCACTGAGTAGTAATACAGTACAAAGAAGGATTCACGAAATGACTCAGTGACTAGAAAATTCTTTATGTGAGTACTTAAACACATCTGAATTCTCTCTTCAGCTTGACGCGCCAACTTTGCCAGGGAACGAAGCTATACTTTTAGCTTTTGTGAGATTTGTAAAAGAAAATTTCTTCCAAGAATATTGTTATTTATCAAATATTTGGAAGCTGATATGAAAGGTGAAGGAATATTGAATGAATTAAACAGATTTTTCGATTTAAAAGCTATACCCCCCCCTGGCCTTAAGTAATATCCTCTCCGTTGCTAATGACGGTACTCCAGCAACGGTAAGACGACACCGAAGCCTTCTGGCATGCTTAAAACTAGCTATTATCTGTACATTGTGTCATTCATCAACAACATTTAGTCGCCAAAATTCTGAGTGAACGCTTTCATGGCTCACTAGATTATGTCGTTAGAGGAGTTAATAGAATCAAAAGGAATGCCTTAAATGTGAGAGATTATTTGCTCAATTTTGCTTGAAAAATGATGAAGGTTATACTAGTTTACTACTTAGCATAGAAGTTCGTTGGTTATCTAAATGTGCATGTTTGGATCGATTTTATGCACTCTTTGATTCAGAGTCGGAATTTCTGGAAAGTAAAGGCAATGATTTGCGGCTCAATTTAATTAATTCCAAAAATGACAGCTTACATTACTCACTTATTTGCCAAATTTAACGAAACCAATTTGAAGCTACAAGGTGATCAATTAAATTTAATCAAAATTAAAAGTATAATATCTGCGTTTGTTACAAAACTTTTTTGCTATACAACTTGGGGAGAGAAAAATGCTCTCAGTTTCCAAATCTTTCGAAATTGCAAAACCGTGTTGTCAACACTTAACGGTTCTTTATTCTGGCTTCAGCAAAATATTTTAAGACATTTTTCATATGGTTATCCCCGATTGGGTGTTGGACCCTTTTGCAAGTAGACCCACAAATTCAGGTGAATCCATTCTAATACAAGAGCAATATATTGAATTATTCTCAAATGAGGAGCCGAAACCAATGTTTGAACAAAGATACCACAAATTCTGGTTGCAAAACAGATACCACTTTTATATCCTGCATTATGGGTTAATGTATAGAAGTTGTTAATTGCTTTCCTGTCTTCCAATTAAGTAAAACTTGGATTTAGTACAGCTATGAGCTTCATCACGAAAAAAAGAAACCGACAGGAAATTAGTGCTCGTGGAGACTTGCGAATGTTACTCACAAACAAAAAGCCTAACATAAATAATCTGATATCATTCCATCAGGTTCACCCATCTCATTTAAAAAAATGTGTTTTGTATTTTAAAACAAAAGTTATTAATTTTAATAAATCCTACTTACTAGTATTTTAGTAAACACGTAGTAGTAGTATTTACTAAAATACTATTACGATTATTTATATATTTACTACTACTACTATATATCATAGTAGTAGTAGTACTATATATTATAGTAGTAGTAGTATTTTAGTAAATACTAATACTTTCCATAAATACTAATTTTAATAAATACTACAAAATAAAAATATACAAAACTTATCTTTCAATAAATTAATACCATTCAATACATGAAAGTTTAATTTGTACTTTTTCTACTATGCAGTTATGTAGAGTTATTTTACATCGGGATTCATGGTCAGGTTTTTGCTATAAGAAGGGGTCAATGGACGTACTAAGTTTGGGAACCACTGGTGTAGACTAGAGTGCCTATATAATAAGAGTGGCGACATACGGGAAACACTTTCTGATTGGCTTAGAGACCTTTTCTACCGCCCGAGGCGGTCTTTTCCAAGCTCCCGTAGACTTGCCATGGGAACTTTTTGTGTGTTCGAGAAAAACGTGTGTATATTAAATTTAAAAAATATATATAGCTTTTTCATGTACCATTTCGTGTTCTAGAATGTTTATTTATAATTATTTTAGTGTTTTGTCAGTATAAATTTGAAGACTTTTTAAGTCAACAGCTTTTTTTGAACAACACGTTGTTTCCCGCAATCTAAGTTGGCGCGTTGTGCAATCCATCTCATCAATTACGCATGTAATTGAGCGTTTATATTATTCATTTATACAGAATGTATCCATATTATAACAATCTTATGCTCTTTGTTCTCCCTGAAATGTTATATTAATTAGCCCAGCAACCTTCTTTGAGACGATTCTGGTAGAAAAAGGGCTACCGCGCATGCGCATTGGGCCAAATTTGGTCCCTTGTCGCCACTCTTATTATATAGGCACTCTAGTGTAGACTATCCAAGCATCAAAATCAATTCGGAATAAATGTTTTGAAATTTTTGTTGGCGGAGTGGTGCTATAGAGTATTCGAGAAACAGGCCTAGTGACTTCACGTTCGGAAAACGTTCTGGAAACACGTACCTCCGGAGATACACTACCTCCAACCACAATGTCCAATCTTTACTATTATAAAAGGAAGTGTTTGTCTGTTTGTTTGTCTGTCTGTTTCTTGCCGCACAATCCTGACGATTCTATGGCACTTACAGCAATGAGATTTGACACACAGGTAGTCCGAATTATTTGCAATTTTTGGGTAGCGGCGAATTTTAAAATTCAATTTAGAAGATTTATAAATGAATTTAATAGTTTTATTCTCCATCGCTTTTTTACTTTTCGTCACACGGGAAAACTTTTTCCACCCGTGTGACCTTGCAGTCAGGTTTTGGAAACATGCCAAGTTTTTTTCATCCGCAGTACGCGGAGAAGGTTATTTTTTTCCATTTTCGCTTTGATTTTGCGCGGACGAATAAATTTCCAGCAACACGATAAATCTTTTAACAGAAGTCAGTTCTTTTTTCTAGCTCCATAAGACCGTCAAAGATAGAGTAAAAAATATCAACGGATTTGAAATCAGCGTAAAATTTCAGTTTAGATTGATACCTAAAAATATGAGTTTCTTTAAATAAATAATATTTCAATTGAATATATCTTCAACGGATTTGAAATCTGCGGAAAATTTTATACCAGTGGCTAGTGAATGATAATAAACACATTAGTAACCAATAGCAGCTATGGCTAATATGCCAGAAGGTTCGTTACGAAGACCTATTGTGTAGGATATTATTCAGGTGAAGTGATTGTTAAGTGATGTTGATTTGAGGGTAAAAAATTCGACTTATATTGAATAGTTTTTGTGCATAGACGAATCAACTGGGAGAGTGCTACATAAAGTATTTGAGTTTCTGAATAAAAGACAGCAGGGTTTCTCTTGATATTGAATACTTCTCTGCACATTCGTTCAAAATAGTGTATAACTAGTGATGGTCTGTTATTTCTATAGCAATTAAAAAAACAGTGTTATTGCAAACAGTTAGCGGCTTCATCGAAAATTTTAACAATTACTTATAAATGTTATTGAGGTATCATTGAAGCAATTTCTATCTCGAATTAAATTCAAAATTCAAATATTAAAAATCCTAATAGTTGACAAATAAAAATCTGAAGACACTAATTTTTTTACAAATTTCTTTAAGGAAAATTTAAACAGTTAACATCTGGAGAAAAAGCAAGAGGTGGTGTCCATTTTAAATAGTTAATAAAAACCGTTAAATCTATATATATATATATATATATATATATATAGTTGCTAGCTGTTACTTCAAAATAACAGCTAGCGGCTATTATCGAAATTTTTAACAGTTACCTCTAAATATTATTGAGATATTGAAGCAATTTCTACCGAATTAAATTAAAATATTAAAATTCCTAATAGTTGACAAATGAAAAGCTGTAGATACTCATTTTTTTACAGATAACTTTACGGGAAATTTGAACAGTTGATATCTGAGAAAAGCAACCGTTAGTGTCCATTTCAAATAGTTAATAAAAACCGTTAAATCTATAGTTGACTTAAGGGACTGATCCCGGACCGTTGTCAATAGCCCGTTGTGTTGCTCTAGTACGACGTTAACTAAAAATTACCATTACCATTATAGTTGCTAGATGCTATTATAAAAGCAACGTTTTAAATAATTTGTTTGTTATAACTTTTTTGTAAATTCGAAAACTAACACTGTTATCTTAAAATAACAGTTTTTCCCATCTCTAGTGCACATGTAGGTATATTTCGTTCAAACTTTTTAATGTGACGTTTTCTCAGAACTGTAGAATTCTTCCCCATGGTCAATGTCTTCTTTCAGTCCACGAATATGACGCCAAAGCTTCTGGTCCGACTGACGCAAAAGCGTCCACTGGTATGATGTTTTTCATTGTTCCAAGAACTATCAAGAGTGTGGCAATTCTGCGTAGTGAAGAATTTCCTTTTCGTTGTTCTTTGGTAGAATATACAGATGCAAGCACAGAAGAATTAACTCCATTACTAGCACCAAAAGTATGAAAATACGAAAAGATCAAGACTGACGCTTTATTCGAATCAGTGACTGACAGGAACGGAAGTGCAGCTTCACCCAATTATCTGCAAGAAGCAAAGGCTCAGAAGAGGAGGAAATGCAATGGTTTTGAATCGTCTCTGCGTGAAAAGTTTCTACTTCTCTAAAAATATGCTTTACAAGATTAGAAGCAGAAGAAATAAGGAAAAAGTGAGTTCACTCGATGACTATAATCACACGACCTCTTTTTCATTTCTTTTCTTAATAACTTTTTGGCAATCAATCAATTAATTAGTGTGCTCTGATTGACGAAAATAATGAATGTGTGATTGCAACAGTGGAACGAAGCTTTTCCTTGTGAGAAAAAAAGTGTTTGATAGAATATTGTCACGCAATTTCTTCTGATGAGTTCTTGGCGAGCGAACTGCAATTGAAGAAGATACAATTGATGTTCTTTCAACGAATTTGAAACATTCACATTCGTTTGAAAGAACACATCTATTTTGTGCACTGTGATTCAATTCAGTGACGTATTCGATGTTGCTTCCAAAAGCCTATTCAGAATTTCATTTCGGAGGACGAAGTTCGAAATTATATTTCTATGTAAAATCTGAAACGTATTACTTTTTTTTCTGTTTCACAAATTCTGTATTTGGCTTTACCTTCACGCTGCGGAGCTTAGATTTTTTTCAATCGTCTCACAGAACGGCTCTTTCGCATGCATGTCCGAACCCCTCCCCCTTACCTAATTACCTAACTTGAGCGACATAGCCTTGTGTGGTATTTACGACTGACGCTTTCCTTTCATAGTATTGTGTGGCGTATCGTTTGGCGTGAGATAGATATCACCGACCTTCTGCCTTTCCCCCAAAGCATTCACACCTCACGGTCAGCAGGATAGGGTACCGAACTGACGGAGGAACCCTCTTCAAGGTCAGTCACTGACAGCTTGTACATGGTGATCGAGACCAGCGGTCACTTAAAAGGGGATAACATCCACAGTAAACAGATCTATAACCATGCCGCTGGTGTACACGGAATTTTAGTGGTAACAATTGTATATCTGCCGCAGCGTAAAGTTTAAAATACTTTTTATGGTCTTGAAAAGTAATGTATTTCTGTAGGTTAGAGTGCAGAAATGCCTTTTTCTAATAACAATAATAAACGTAGTGTCGGTATTCAAATCTATTTCTCGAAATTACTTCAATGATATAGGGCAGTGATGGCGAACCAATGACACGCGTGTCAAAGGTAACACAACAAGACATTTCAGGTGACACACATTGTTTACGGACGGTAAAATTAAAATTTTAAATAAGATTTAGAGACAAACTTTAAAGTATTTTCCTCGAGTAAAAAGTATTTCGGGAAGGATAGCACAACTGTACAAAATGAAATGGAGCAAATGTATATAAAGTACCAGCATATTGTAAATTCGTTACTTGACCAAATCAGCGCAATATATTTAACCACAATTTAGAAGTCTAGAACAGACAGTTAAAATAATTAAGTATCCGTATATAGTAACCTATAGTTATTTAGAATTAAATGGTTTCCAATGGATGCTACTTCATGTTTTGGAGATAGGGCAACTTGCAGAATTACATGTCAGCATCTGTCCTCGTGTGTTTGTCGACTTCAGGTCCAAACTTGAGAATCTGGAAATAAATCGTTTAGAGAATGAAGAAAAATGTCACTACGAAGAGGAAATTCGGAGTACTTGGAAACGGTTACCGGACACTTTTAGCACCCTGAAAAATCTAGCTATGGCTTCACTCACAATTTTTCCCTCTACGTACTTTGTCGATACCTTATTCTCGGCGTTAAATACAGGGTGTCCGTAAAAGAATGTCCCAGTTTCAATGGTATATTATAACAGTTTAATTTAGACTATTTGCAACAAATCATGTATCAAATTGAAGGTAAACTAACCTAGTTTTTCTTACAAATGTTCAATTTGTGCATCTTAAGTTATACGTTACACATCCTACCTAAAGTTCAATTATTCCCACACTTTGGTTAACAAGTCCGGAGCAATTGCCTCTTCAATTCTGTGTCTCAACTCTGGCAAATCATTAGGTAGCGGCGGAACGTAGACACGATCTTTTATAAATTCCCAAATGAAAAAATCGCATGGCGTTATGTCAGGTGAAGGTGGAGGCCAGCGAAAAAGAGCTCTGTCGTCTCGACCATTACGACCCATCCAACGGTCAGGGACTTCGACGTTCAGCCACTCTCGTACAAAGAGATTCCAATGGGCAGGGGCACCATCCTGTTGCCAAATAAAGTTAACAGGTCCACCCTCTACTAATTCAGGAAAGAGACATTCTTTCAAGATATCCAGATAAGCCACAGCTGTTACGGTAAGAATTGGACTTTAGGTTGGATATGTGCCGTATAACTAAAGGTGCAGATATTTAACATTTGTAAGAAAAACTAGGTGAGTTTCCCTTCAATTTGATATATGATTTGTTGTAAATAGTCTAAATTAAAATGTTATAATATACCATTGAAACTGGGACATTCTTTTATGAACACCCTGTAGTATAAAAAACCAATACAAAATCCCGATTGACAGATGATGTTAGTAGGGCTTGCTTTGTCTCGAAGTGCACGAAATACCAACCTTTAATTGAAGATTAAAATGCAATTCAGCAACCTAATCGTCACTAATGTAAAAAATTATTTGTTTTTGCTTTTTAGTAAATCTCTACTATTATAAAAGGAAGTGTTTGTCTGTTTGACGCAAAATCCTGTCGATTCTATGGCACTTACAGCAATGAGATTTGGCACACAGGTAGTCCCTAATTTTTTGCAATTTTTGGATCGCAGCAAATTTTAAAATTGCACCTAGAACATTTTTTAATTAATTTAATTCAATTTAATTATTATTGTTTTTCCTAGAATGGCAACACTATAAAGATATGACAGATTCTAAATTTATTTTTTCCGCGTTTCCGTTTCATTTTGCGAGGAACGATTGTTCAAAGGACGAAAAAAAAAAAAAAAGTTTTAACAGGAGTTATGTAGTTCTTTTTTCTATCTCCTAGAACGCCAAAGAAAGAGTCAAAATTTCAACGGATTTGAAATCGGTGGAAAATTTCACATTAGATCGATACCTAAAAATATGACTTTTTTTATATAAATAATTTTTAAATTGTAGCTTTTACATTTTTCCCCATACGATTTTGACCTCGATCGTGTTCGAGAAATCACAGATTCCATTTCCTACATTCAAAAGATTCCAGCAAGGGAAAGCAAAACAAATATAAAAATTTTTTTTACTGTCATTATTTAGTTCTATTTTTACGGAATCTGCGGAAAATTTTACACATAGATACCTCATACGTTTGATTTTCTTTTCACCTCATCAATACCTAAAAATATGACTTTATTTTTTTTAATAAATAATTTTTAAATTGTAACTTTTACATTTTTTCCCATACGAATTTGACCTCGATCGTGTTCGAGAAATCACAGATTCCATTTCCTACACTTAAAAGATTCCAGCGAGGGAAAGCAAAACAAATATAAAAATTTTTTGACTGTCATTATTTAGTTCTATTTTTACGGAATCTGCGGAAAATTTTACACATAGATACCTCATACGTTTGATTTTCTTTTCACCTCATCAATACCTAAAAATATGATTTTTTTTTTAATAAATAATTTTTAAATTGTAACTTTTACATTTTTTCCCATACGAATTTGACCTCGATCGTGTTCCGAAAAATCACAGATTCCATTTCCTACACTTAAAAGATTCCAGCGAGGGAAAGCAAAACAAATAAAAAAATTTTTTGACTGTCATTATTTAGTTCTATTTTTACGGAATCTTTACGGAATCTGCGGAAAATTTTACACATAGATACCTCATACGTTTGATTTTCTTTTCACCTCAACAATACCTAAAAATATGACTTTTTTTTTTTAATAAATAATTTTTAAATTGTAACTTTTACATTTTTTCCCATACGAATTTGACCTCGATCGTGTTCGAGAAATCACAGATTCCATTTCCTACACTTAAAAGATTCCAGCGAGGGAAAGCAAAACAAATATAACAATTTTTTGACTGTCATTATTTAGTTCTATTTTTACGGAATCTGCGGAAAATTTTACACATAGATACCTCATACGTTTGATTTTCTTTTCACCTCATCAATACCTAAAAATATGACTTTTTTTTTTTAATAAATAATTTTTAAATTGTAACTTTTACATTTTTTTCCATACGAATTTGACCTCGATCGTGTTCCGAGAAATCACAGATTCCATTTCCTACACTTAAAAGATTCCAGCGAGGGAAAGCAAAACAAATATAAAAATTTTTTGACTGTCATTATTTAGTTCTATTTTTACGGAATCTGCGGAAAATTTTACACATAGATACCTCATACGTTTGATTTTCTTTTCACCTCAACAATACCTAAAAATATGACTTTTTTTTTTTTTAATAAATAATTTTTAAATTGTAACTTTTACATTTTTTCCCGTACGAATTTGACCTCGATCGTGTTCCGAGAAATCACAGATTCCATTTCCTACACTTAAAAGATTCCAGCGAGGGAAAGCAAAACAAATATAAAAATTTTTTGACTGTCATTATTTAGTTCTATTTTTACGGAATCTGCGGAAAATTTTACACATAGATACCTCATACGTTTGATTTTCTTTTCACCTCAACAATACCTAAAAATATGACTTTTTTTTTTTTTAATAAATAATTTTTAAATTGTAACTTTTACATTTTTTCCCATACGAATTTGACCTCGATCGTGTTCGAGAAATCACAGATTCCATTTCCTACACTTAAAAGATTCCAGCGAGTGAAAGCAAAACAAATATAACAATTTTTTGACTGTCATTATTTAGTTCTATTTTTACGGAATCTGCGGAAAATTTTACACATAGATACCTCATACGTTTGATTTTCTTTTCACCTCATCAATACCTAAAAATATGACTTTTTTTTTTAATAAATAATTTTTAAATTGTAACTTTTACATTTTTTCCCATACGAATTTGACCTCGATCGTGTTCCGAGAAATCACAGATTCCATTTCCTACACTTAAAAGATTCCAGCGAGGGAAAGCAAAACAAATATAAAAATTTTTTGACTGTCATTATTTAGTTTTATTTTTACGGAATCTGCGGAAAATTTTACACATAGATACCTCATACGTTTGATTTTCTTTTCACCTCAACAATACCTAAAAATATGACTTTTTTTTTTTTTAATAAATAATTTTTAAATTGTAACTTTTACATTTTTTCCCGTACGAATTTGACCTCGATCGTGTTCGAGAAATCACAGATTCCATTTCCTACACTTAAAAGATTCCAGCGAGGGAAAGCAAAACAAATATAAAAATTTTTTGACTGTCATTATTTAGTTCTATTTTTACGGAATCTGCGGAAAATTTTACACATAGATACCTCATACGTTTGATTTTCTTTTAATAAATAATTTTTCTATTAAATATTTGTATTTTCACTAGAGATTGTGACATCACGCCGATTGGATCTCTTCGCAATTCGAATTTGGACGCATTTCACAATGACAAGGCCATCACAGTGTTGCCTGTGGTGTTGGTTTGCGAAGCAAACCAAATGGGAATTCGTAACAATCACCGGGGGTTAGCGAGCAGTGGTCACACCTGACCCCACGAAAAGAACTGTCACGGGCAACACCGTGCTGGCCAAGCAGTGGCTAGTATATAATATTTCACATCTATGGCCCCAACAAAAATTGTAGGCCAAGACATTCAGGCCCCTAGAACTTGACATCCTTGTCTCCTGATTTAGCTGAGTCATACTAATGAGATCGAGCCCCCTTGCATATTTGGTTACCCCATTTTATATGGAGAGTTGTAATATTTATTTCTCATCTTTGGGGTACCGGCTCCTAACTATGAAAATATAGGGTCCCAAATTAGTCTTATGGCTTTCCTCCTTGGAAGTTTTGTCAAAACAACTTATTGGTTACTCGTTTGGGGTTCCTTTACTCCCTTTTGGGATGAGTCAGACGCAGAATAAATTTATTAGGATGAGCCAAAGGGCTCTAGTAGTGATTGTTAGGGTCTTGTCTCCTGACCTTTTGTCTGAAGGCAAAAATAGACTGGCAAAATAATCTTTGAGTCTGCGTTCGTACAACGACATGGGTCTGAAAATGAACAAATATTTTAATCTGAAAAAAATTCGCTTTTCTCTCTTTTTTTTTAATGTTTTTTTTATATAACTGAAGAGCATTTTAATATTTATGAAATCATTTTTCTTCGATTTACATATTTATTTGAAGTATTTTTTGTTGCTAAAATAGAGGCTGGGTTTCTAAAATGGATTGCAAATGCACACAAAACAATCGAGATTTAGCGCATTCTTTCTTTAACGGTGTTCTTTTTTTTTTAAATTTAAAGTTCTTTGTTTTCTTCAGAAAATTCTTCAATTGAAGAACGCTGCTTATAGACGAGACCCGAGTTGCGATCTGTGTACGGAAAGATGTAAGCGCCATCTCTTAAATAGCACTGGAAGTATATTTTAATCTGAATGTGGTGATGTATATCATGAAGAAATAATTGAATTCATTTCTTGTACTTTTAAATGATAAATTCTGTCACCGCTTTTCATGCTTGAGATTGTCTTTGTTTCTTACAGTTCAGCAAACTGAGTATTGTAATTATTTTATTTACCCCACTCTTGACTCTTAACCTCGCTCACATGAAATTAGTCTCCGAGTCTTTGTGAGAGAAAGATTTAGTTATCAATGTGTGCTTAAGAAACTATTAAAATTTCGTGGTGCCATCTAGTGTGTTCAAGTGAAAGTATGCAACAAAAAGTTTATTCACTCGTAAAAGAGTTTGAGTTCACTTATTTAAGTATCTAATATTTTGTCAGAAATTGAAAAACAAAATGGATATTAAAAAAGAGTGTTTTAGATGACGAATATGTTGAAAACACTTCACATACTTCAGCAAAATTCCGATATACTTTGTATTTGAACAAATATGCAATGCAGAATTTATTAATTTAATTACACAATTTAACAATCGGTACGATTTATACCTTCGTATATACGATTTATACGTGCATACGAGATGACCAGATGATTTATTAAAACCTGAAATCGTTCACTTGTTTTAGGTTAATAAATTTTATAAATAATAATACTAATGTAAACTGGAAATACGACTTCCGTGTGTTAATGGAACAACAATCGAAATATCTAATTCGTTCGTTCAAATAATCTAATTTTATTCAAAAATGTTTTATCAAGCTAGAGAAAAAAAAATTTCTTTCACAATTTCATTAGACATTTGTTTAAAATTTTGAAGTTATACGAAATGCGAATGTACAAAAGTAGAAAAAACAAAATTCTATACAAATTTTTAACTAAAAATGAGTTTCAAGCTCAATATAAAATGCTAACCTTGATTTTTTTTAAATTCAATTCCACTTTTCAAACAGAAAAAGTAGTTAGCACATTTTTTAAAGCGGCACGCAGCGAAACTTATTTTCTATTTGGTTTTCATAAAGCATGAACTTTGATAATGAGTATTTCATTGCATCTACATTTTAGCAACCTTTATTTTAAATCATAATTTAAGTATATTTTAGACGTGTGAATCAACAAGAGAGCACTTTACAGTTGGTAGAGCCGCGGATTATATCAAGACGAGGATTGCAAGTTCGAGACTCGATCCAAGCTAAGACGGTATTGTACGTGGGGGGGGGGCTACTGCCCATTAATCTTTCGTAGCCCAAAATGTCCTAATGTTGGGGTTATGTGGAAGTTTGGAGAGCACGTTGCCAGTTCAGGTATTGACCTCGTCATCTGGCTGTTGTTCTAAATAACAAAGTGACCTTGTATCTTTCTCTTCAAGAGTGACCGTCCTCAACAATCAGTTGTGTTGGTCCAAAGTGATGCTCATTCCACTACCAGAATACTTCAATTTGTCTTATTTCTACTGTAGTAAGTTAGATAGGTAGGTAAACAAAAATACCAGACTATTATCTTCCATCTGGGCCATCCCGCACTAGTTTCACTTTGGGTTGGTGTGGAAGTTTGGAGAGTGGGGTGCCAGCTCAGGTGTTGCTTTGTCATATGACCGTGGTTCAAAATTACGAGATGTTGTCCTCGATCTTTCCCTTAAGGCAGTGCTCCCCAACCTTTTTAAACTGCGGACCGGATCAACGTTTGATCACTTTAACGCGGCCCGCTGAGCGAAGGACGTTGATTGTTTATATTTTAGATTGTTTTGATTTACATTTTTAGTTTGATTGTATTTAAACATGCCTTCAAAATAAAATACAGTTACACCAAAAAATGAACATAAAGTGATTTAACATTTTAACTCACTAGAATGCTATATCAATGAGAACCCTGAGCTTGTTTCTTTGCGACGAGACGGTTCCTTCTGGGGGGTAATAGGAGACAATACACTCGAAGTGTGTTGCTTATGTCCAGTTTATACCGTTGTTTTGTTTTGGTTGCTTTCACTGCAGAAAGGTTCGGATAGGTTGTCGGAAATGGCAATAGGGATTTAAGTGCTGTGGTGGCAATCTCAGGGTATTCCGCCATGACTTTAATCCAGAACACCAGCAGAGTTGTTGTCTCGAACGTAGTTTTAAGGCCGCCTTCATTTGCAATCTCCAGCAGTTGATCTTCTTGCACAGACATGCTAGATTCGCATGGTTTGTTGACAAATGGATCGCGGATTCATTCCTTACTAGTCCGTGGGTTTTTTGTGGTTGGGTCTGTTGTGCTCTTTTAAAAGCAAAGACAGGTGATCGTGCACCAACTGGGAGAATGAATGTTTAGGCTCAGTCTCGCCTAAAATCCCCACTGATGTCTGAAACATGTCCAAAATGCCTCTGTTCACGCGCCGTCCCCACAACTTCAGTTTTGCTTTAAATGCAGCTACTTTGTCTGCCAACTTAAAAACATAGTCACATTTGTCAAAATTGGAAAATAGAGACATACAGAATTCAGAAATCATAATTGAAGCTCTAGTAACAGAACAAATTTCAAGTTCTGATTTACCGCCTCCTAATTTGAGCAGACATTTCATTGATAAGAATCGCACAAACCCGAGAGAAATACACCACAGTAAATAAAATGGAAATAATTTAATGTTACTTGGGCGGCCCGGTACCATTTAATCCACGGACCGGTACCGGTACCGGTACAGGTTGGGGACCACTGCCTTAAGGGACTGATCCCAGACCGTCGTCAATAGCCCGTTGTTTTGCTGTAGTATGACGTTAACTAAAAAGTAACCAATTATCCGCACTGTAGTAAGTCAGGAAACAACTCAACAGTTCATAGTTGGTCGAAGTTCAACAGTTACAGTTTCAGTTCAACCTGCTTACTTGCCGGACGGGACGCTCAGGAATTTTAGAAGAAACATAGTTAACATACACAAATAATAAAACTTTTCTTGTGGTGTTACTTTAATTGAAAACATGAGTTCAACTGAAGGAAAAGTATTAATATGGACTTCATATATTAATTTGGACTTTTTCAAACCAACTATTTATTTTATCGTGTGTTTCTAATTTTATTCGGACTTAATCGGTGCGCTTATCAGGAATTTGATAATGATCGTCGTACCTCCGTTACCAAATCTTTGAGAAAAAATGTATCATGTTTTTTATATAACTTGCTAAACATTCTCAGAATTTTGTTCAACTTTCTTCTCGCTTCTGAAATAATTTAAGTGTTTTGCGAATAGTTTCTTAGTGAAAGTTTTAACTCTGTTTTGAGTTCAGTATAAATCAATCTTATGTTTCTTTTTGTCACAGATATCTTCTATTTTTAATCCTTTAAAAACATTTTGAGAACAATATTTTTAAGGTCATAACATGAATGTTATTGAGCGTTTACACATTTAGCTAGATCTATTTCATAGTATATGCTTTATTGGAAAATCATATCTTAGTTCATGATCACTATAGAATATTGTTTGTTCAATTATACAGAGAAATTGTTCATTTATTCTATTAATGACATTTAGAGGGAGGGAGAAGTACTAATTACAGGTAATATTAATTTTTGCAATGAAGGTAGTTAATGTTTTTCACTGCGTGCCACATCATTTTTTGTGTTATTGGTAGTTAAGTATCTTGTTATGTGCAGCAAAAATTTGTTTTGTATGCTATTTTTTCTTGAAATTAATTTATAATATCCATTTTGTGTTTATTTAAAAAAACTAACTTGGCACTAAATTTCTTTTTAATTGAATTGATGGGGTATGGCATAAAATTCAAATATTAAGATATCTGTTATTGTAGGTTATACAGTGCAAAGCTGCTGTTGCATGGGACCCAAAGAAGCCTTTATCTATTGAAACAGTTCATGTTGCTCCTCCTAAAGCTGGCGAAGTTAGAATCAAGGTAAAAGTATATGCTTTACACTATACATTTGGCATCAATTCCTGCATATTTCAACACATTGAACACTGAGAAAGTTTTAGTAGTGACATGTCAAATTAGCCTGGTCTCCAAACAATAACAGATTACATTGAACCATAAATCTTATTATTATACTATAACAGGGCTGCCACAGTTGATTAAAATGTGACTTTTTGCTACTATTTTTCAACCTTAATGACTAGGGGTATCTAAGCGAAATTGTCTCAATCTCCTATTAAATGTTTGACTAATAGCAGACAGAAAAATTATTTGTTTAGATTTTTCTTGGGAGAAAAATTTCCAAAGGACACCAATTAAAAATATTTGCATAGCTGCCAATCCTTCCGGATTACCCGGAAACTTTCCAATTTTTCATAATTTTTCCGGCCGGAAACAAGTTTTTTCCGCTTTTTGCATTTTTCTAAAGGTTATCGCTAGATTATAGATTACCGAGCATTCCCAACTTATGTGTTACCCAAGTAATGTGTAAATAAATATTATAATCAAGAATTGTGCATTTAAATTATGCTATTATTAAGATACAAACAGAAACCTGATGTATGTTAAACTGATATGTATACAACTTAAGGTTTATAGTATTTTCTAAAATTAGTTTAAATTGAGGTTAGTTTAAGTTTTCTAAAGGTTGTGTGTTACTGATATTACTTTACATGTGTTATGATACATTGTGTTACTGATATTACTAAAAATTTTAATTTAAATCACAAATTTCTGTCCTTTGGTTCATATTTTTAATAAAATGTCGATGCCAAGTATAAATAGTAAATTCTTCTGCTTTTTACCAAAATCTTCTGTTTTTTTACCTTATCCAGTTGGCAGCTATGTATTTGGTATTAAGTCTTGATTGTCCATTGCCTCCTGTCACAATTCATCTGTGATGTCGAAACCCTCAAAGAATAACGACATTTCTGAATAGTGTTCATTGTATCCACATCACAACATGACTAAAAAGCCACACACAATGGTTGCATCCTTCGCCAGTAGGCAGTTGTGTTGCTCCAGTATGACGTAAATTCAACTTCCTCTATTGATTGAAAGGATTCTATTAATCACATTGAGTCTAAAAATGGTAAGAAACAGCTTAACCGTAACTTAGCAAATGTATTAATGCCTCAAAAATTCCAGAAAAATCAGCTTGGGAAAAATTCTTACATGGAAAGCAGCAGACCTAAAATCGAAATTGGAAAGTTCTTGTGTGTTGCTTTAGATGATACACTGCTTTGAAACTATTGATACATGGGTTACATTGACTTTTAGGTAGGCATATGTTAAATTTAATATGATATTGCTTCAAATATTTCTATGTTGATCAAACATTATTCAAGTGCTCTCTTTTTAGAAAAGATGCTTGATTTTTAAATTTAAAAAATTCAATATTGAGAGGCACTGGGCTTATTGTTTGTACTAATTCTTTCCTGGAGTTTATGCATTCAGACTGTTTTTATGGTCTCCATTTCCCTGCATTTGGGGTTGTGGAATTCTTAAAGATTAAAAAGGCTTTTAGTCATTGTCATATTGATTCAAAAATCAATAAGTAGAACATCTCCTTTTCTACTTGATCCGGTGAAGGTGTTAGCCTCTAGATCGGAAGGTTCCTGGTTCGAATCCGGGTCCGGGCATGGATGTTTGTAAGCATATGGTGTAGAGGCGGCTGGTGCACCTTAAATCTGTCATGGCCGAAAGTCCCCTCGTTGGGTTGGTGTGGAAGTTTGAAGAGTGGGGTGCCAGCTCAGGTGTTGCTTCGTCATCTGATCGTGGTTCAAAATTACGAGGTGTTGTCCTCGAATCTTTCCCTTAAAGGACTGATCCCGGACTGTCGTCAATAGCCCGTTGTGTACCTCTTGTATGGTTTTGCCCGTTGTGTACCTCTTGTATGGTGTTGCCCGTTGTGTACCTCTTGTATGGTGTAGAGGCGGCTGGTGCACCTTAAATACCTCTTGTATGGTGTTGCCCGTTGTGTACCTCTTGTATGGTGTAGAGGCGGTTGGTGCACCTTAAATCTGTTGTGGCCGAAAGTCCCCTCGTTGGGTTGGTTAGTTTGAAGAGTGGGGTGCCAGCTCAGGTGTTGCTTCGTCATCTGACCGTGGTTCAAAATTACGAGGTGTTGTCCTTGGATCTTTCCCTTAAAGGACTGATCCCGGACTGTCGTCAATAGCCCGTTGTGTTGCTCTAGTACGACGTTAACTAAAAATTACCATTACCTTTTCTACTTGACAAAAAAGTTTTATCTCTTATCGAGAAAGTCAAAATGTTTAAAAATTTGAATAGTATTTTGTGTTCCTCCATTCCCAGACTGAAATATTTGTGCATCTCGCTCCTCGATATATTTTGGGTTTACTGTCCACTCAACAGAAAACCTCTCCAAAATATACTTGGCATGCCGTTTAGTGATGCTTTCAGAGTGCAGTTTAGATTGGCTTTGATTTTTCGACTTCCTTATTGTAATCTGTTTTATCTAGGAAATGTGATGGCTTTCTTTGCATTTTCAGGTACTTTCTACTGGTGTCTGTCACACTGATGCCTATACACTGGATGGCTTGGATCCAGAAGGCCTTTTCCCATGCATTCTTGGTCATGAAGGTGGAGGTATAGTGGAAAGTGTTGGTGCTGGGGTCACATCTCTGAAACCTGGTATGAATTTTAGATACACTTGGTATTAAACTAAACAAGATTTCTAATTTGGATATTATTTTAAAATAAACACAATCTTTTTATACGTGAGTGATATAAATTTGAAACCCTGAACTATCCTGCAAACCTTTACGCCTAATCTTGCTGTGAAGAGATAAAGGTTTTACAAAAAAATTTTATTAATAAAATCTAATGATTACATTGGAAATTTTTATGCTTACTGTATGTAAACCTTTATCCCTAATCTTGCTGGAAAGAGATAAGGGTTTTACAAAAAAATTTAATTAATAAAATATAATGATAGTATTGGAAAATTTTCTGTGCAATTTTTATTACTCTATTCTTTGGAACAAATTTTCAGAGAACAATTTAAAATTATTTGTCCAAACCACCAATGAGTAAAAATAATGTGCCTCCTCTAGACTAAGAGTAAAATTTGCTGATATTGGAAAAATTCCGATTCATAAACTTAAGTTGCTGTGTATTTTGAATTTTCAAAGCAGGGTTCTATAAAATCCTATTGAAAGGTGTGGTTGCCAAAGCTTGCCATTTGGACATCTTATTAGTAATGCTTTGAGAGGAATCATTTAAGTTTAAAAACAACTTTTGAATAGTATTTATCGCTTTCTGAGAACATTAAAGACATCTTTTAGTATACTGTGTTGACATTATTTATCTATTGGTTGGCCAAATATAACCCTTGTGCTCAGACAAATTAGCCAAGTATGGCTGTGTTGAGATAAAAACCACATTTTTTGTCAATTTTTTATTTTCGCTCACCTTCTATCACTGGGCTGCTGTAGCTCGGTTGAAAGACCGGTGAATAAGCATTCATAGGGTGATTGAATCACAATCATGTATGTGAGGGATGGTGCACATTAAATCTTTTTTGGCCTCAAATGTCCTCATCTTGGCCTGGCGTGTAAGTTTGGAGTGTGAAGTGAAAACTCGGGTGTTGACCATGGTTCAAAATGACAAGTTGTCAATCATTCCCTTTGAGATTGATCCCTGACTGTCCAATAGCCCATTGTGTTGCTCCAGTGCAACATTACTTCAATGCCCACCCTACCTACCACCTTCTATCATTACCTTATGGAACTGAATGGAGCTTTGCCATTAATACATGATATTAAAGACTGGTTAGGAATCTCTTGTTGCACTGGACTTAAAATCAGTAATTTCAAGAGTTACATGGTTAAATTAACAAAATTGTGTTTGAATCATTTCTTATATATTCTTTTCAAATAACCACTTGTTTTGTTCATGCGAGAATTTAAGTATAAAAATAAAGTACTTCAATGAGTTTGAAAAGTTTCAAAACTCTGTTGCGTAACAAAATTAGTCTTATTTCAGCACATTACTCCTAATAGTGTACTAACTGCCCTTGAAACAAATTATTTTGGTTCGCCTTTATAAAAGCATTTTTTTCTGTCTGTCATACCCATTTCACATTGGTTTGATGAGTTGAAATCAAGCCAGTGTCACTTCATTAACTAGAATTTATATGTATATCACATATGTAACTTTAAAAAAAATAATTGCTTTGTATCACTATCAGAAAAATAAAACATTCCACACAAAAAAAAATTGTTTTGTTTTCATTAGTTCAGAAAATTATTTCATATAAATCTCATCATTGATTGGGCTTTAAAAAATTTTCTATGTTTATTCTAGGCGATCACGTTGTTCCTTTGTATGTTCCACAGTGTGGAGATTGCAAGTTTTGCAAGAGTCCTAAAACAAATTTATGCTCAAAAATTAGGTAATTGTACCGATTTGTAATTTGTTGTATTGTATGGTTATATGCAAAAGTATGGTTTCTGTGGTTATTGAAGCAAAAGTAACAAAGGTGGAGTTTCTAAAATCAAAATTTATATGAAACGTAAAGCAACAAGTCTGCTTTTTACTTTCAAATGCGTTTTTATGTATTTGTACTTGTTTCTAAAAATTCAAAACCTGGTTGATAGATACCAAATACAGCACCAATGCTCTTGAGGTGTAGTGCTACTGGTTATAACCTTTAATCCATTTAATTGCCTTTCAAGATTTTGACTATTGGTCCAAATCTTTCAATTTCACATATACATACTGGTTTTGTTGAGAATATATATCTCTCTCTCTCTCTCTATATATATATATATAATTCTCTTATGTGGCACGCAAAAAAGACGTTATTTGTTATCGCATTTTGGCAACAATGTACGATTGTTTGTTTACCACAAAGCCTCGCGCCTCAATTGAATTTACAGCGTTATCGGATGAAATTTTATTGAGAAAAAATAATAATTTCAGTCGAGCTGTTGCAGTTAATAGAAATCAAAGGAAGCAGAGGATCTTTTCAGGGCTATTTAAAAAAAACGGTCCTTTTTAGGGCCATTAATTATAGTTCAACAAGACGCTTGCACTACAACTTTCGACAACAAACTCAATGAAAAAGTGTGGGTGGCTCGAGTGCAGGGTAAATGTACACACAAACAACATGCTGGATATTTAATTTCCAAATCAGCGGTCACATATTGAGTCAAAATTTGTTCAAAGTTTTCATTTGAATTCTGATTCCTTAGTTTCTGTATAATCTTTTCTGCAATTCAGCAAATTTAGATTTGAAAAATAGTTTTTGGAATATCATATTTTGTAAACAATCCCTTCTGCTAGGACACATGTATTCATTGAGGCAAGCATATCGAGCATTTGTTAGCGCAGCGAACCAATGAGGATTGCAAAGCAATCCTCCAGGGATTGGCGAGCAGGGGGCAGGCCCCCTGGTATATATATATTTTACCAATGGCAGAGAATAAGACAGACGTTACACAAATAGAACAGGAACTGTGTACAATAACTTGAGAAACCAATATCTCGTACAAGGCCGGAAGTCATGGTCTCTTGTGAAGGGGAACTCAGTGGGTGGACCAACATCGCCCCTAATGGCGGACAGCACAATTCTAGAACCAGGGATTCGAACCCAGGCCCATCAGCATGGAAGGCCTATGCACTAACCACTATGCCAACTTAGTATCTGATAATATAAAAATGCAAAAAAATATATATATTTTTATCTGTGTAAATAGTTTAAAACTATATTTGAAACCATTTACTTATTATCGGTATATTATGCAGTGAAAATTTTCCGAGTTATGCGTGTGTTTAGCCAAAATGGGTGATCTTTAATCTGGCGAAGTCCACTTAGTCATTTTGTTTTTGCATAATTGTTAGATTTTTTTTGAGAAACTCATCTATGAAAAATTTTCCTGTTTGTTTTCTCAGAACTATGTTTTTAAATACTATGATTCACTTGTGAGCCAGTTAGATTTTCTTTTCATACAGTTAAGCTATGAATAAAAGGTGTTACATTCATGATTTACTGTATCCTCAAAGATCTGATAAATTTGACATGGCAAAATTGTCTGGGGTTTTTGTAATAAGTCAATATTTTTAGTTTTTATTGTTTTCTTTCTTTTTTAATGCCTGTATTAAGCATAGCAATTTATCATTAGAAATATAAATGAAATTCTGTCGTTAACTTTTATTTCTATCAGAAAGTTTAATTGATAGATGTTCCAATATAATTTTATTTTGTTTCTTTTTGTATTTACGTTTTGTTTTATTGTTTGTAGAGTTACACAAGGAAAAGGTGTTATGCCTGATGGTACAAGTCGTTTTACTTGTAAAGAACGTACTGTTTACCATTTTATGGGTACTAGCACATTTTCTGAATACACAGTTGTAGCTGAGATATCAGTAGCAAAGGTTAGTGCTTTCAGACAGTAAAAAACCAATTAATCTGAATTCCATTACCATATATATTTTTAAAATATTTCTCACCTATAATGTTAAGAACGTTTTTATTAGTAATTAATTATTTCTGTTTCAATTTTTTTTAATTAATTTTTTAACATCAGTATAAATATTACTTGCTTTGAAAAGCTGTTTACATCTTCAAAAATGTTACTTTGGTTTTCATTTTTATGTTTCTATCATTTACAATGCAGTACTGATGAATAGGTAGTTTGCTTTCTGGTTCAATGAATCTCAAATCCTATTATTGATATAGATATTTGTAGTGGTTTGGTATTCATTTTAAGCAGTAAATATCAGTCCATTACCTTTGAGTGATAAACTAAATTATGTAAACAGAGTTAGTAAAATGTGAATCGTAGATGACTATCGATAGATAAAATTCTCAGTAGACCACTACCACTCTAGAAGTTTTGGCTGTTTTGAAGTTTGATACCATTTCATGCTATTATGTCAGTGTGAGTTGTAATCAAATCATGTGATGCTTCTGAAGAATTGAGTGATCCCTTGGCATATTTCCAAAATCTCCCCAGAATGAATATCCCCAAATAAAAATCCAAACGAAAGGCAGGAGGTAAAACCTTGTATCAATGGTGAAATGAGTAAATAAGAGCCAAAAGTTTTAACAGTACACAGGTTACAAACCAATGAAAGTCAACCTAATTTATTCTCATCTTGATTTACTTTCCACTTTATAAGTTGTTTTCATGTAAATCTTGTTAAATTACAGTGGCATTTAGTAAGTGCTGATATATTTTATCTATACTGATTATAAAGTATAATAAAAAAGAAATATGAACGAATCTTTGATTGCGTATATAATGCAATAAAAAGGCAAGCGGACAAACCAATACTTCCATTTTCCTTTCAAAGTGAGGACCGCAGTAACTCAGTTGGAAAAGTAGCTAGTTAGCTACCCGAGAGTCTAGTTTGAAACTCGGTCCAGCAAAAGAATGTCATATACATGGAGGCTGGTGCATGTTAAACCTGTCCTGGCTGCATATTAACAACCTTTACCTGGAATAGAAAACACGGGGAAATTTTAAGCCCGTTGATTTGTTGGTTTCAAACTGTCGACTTTGACGTCACTACATGACTTCATCATTAATGTCGTGGACTCTGTCATTACTCTGTAGTTTCTACTTGAACTGAAAGCTGGTGGTAAAACCTCTGCAACACAAATAACGAATGTATACAACAGATCCCCAATAATAACAAAAAACTCCACTGTTTCCGCCTACTATTCTGTACAAGGTCCCAAGTGTCTTTTAAAGTTCGAAAATGGATTCTTTTTTAAATATGCGTGTAGAATCTATACTGGAATTAAAACTAAACACAAAACATTTACGATCAAATTACAAGTACATGGCACAAGTCGTTGAACTGTTCGCTTGGTAATCATCTAAAAGCTATCGCTTTGTTTTTTATTAGTATTCTATTTTCAGTCGAAGCAGTTTCAACTTTTTTTTCGCAAACATTGCAAGTAAATAGTGATACTTTTCGCACATGCGGAGTGCGCACTATGGGTGAGTGACGTCATAGATCTCGGAGAGAGATAGCAACGAATCAGCGGGCTTAAAATTTCCTCATGTCTTCTATTCCAGGTAAAAGTTGGTAATATGCGTCCTGGCCTCAGATATCCTCACATTGCTGTGGTGCGGAAATGTTAAGAAAGTGG
Source organism: Metellina segmentata (assembly GCA_947359465.1). Lineage (NCBI taxonomy): Eukaryota > Metazoa > Arthropoda > Arachnida > Araneae > Tetragnathidae > Metellina > Metellina segmentata. Next base: position 34,643,014 of record OX375880.1, on the reverse strand, counting down.
GATGCCAGCTCAGGTGTTGTTCTCGAGTCTTTCCTGAACAGTTGTCAATATCCCATTGTGGTTGCTCCAGTGTGACTTTAACTATCTACTTTTTAAAATTAATATTATGGACTGGTCATTGCACAGATGCCAGTTGGTGAAAGAGCATATCAATATGGTATCACTGCATGTTTAGGGGGCATTAATCTCGAGGATTGCCAATACCTTCGTATCAAATTCATTATTTGTTAACAATTGGATGTTTTCCTTTCAGGTAGATGAGAAAGCCCCATTAGACAAAGTGTGCCTTTTGGGCTGTGGTATTCCTACAGGTTATGGAGCTGCTTTAAACACCGCTAATGTCGAACCTAAATCCACTGTCGCAATATGGGGCCTTGGTACTGTTGGACTGGCAGTTGCCATGGGATGTCGGGAGCGAGGAGCATCGAGAATAATTGGTGTCGATATCAATCCAGAAAAATATGAATTAGGTATGAACGTTTTTTAATCCAGACAATACTAATGTTATCTCAATTTGTGCTTAAAACCTATGTATTGTAACGAATTCTCTGGGTAGCGTGCAGACGAAGGAATCGACAGAGAACAGTCTAGCTTAATTAATATAAGAATTTATTTACAGTTTTCTTGATTAATAATTTATGTACATGATTCGGAAATTAGACATAGGTCTGTAATAATTAGATCGTACAGGTTGTCTCAGCTCAATTCTAACTAACAGAAGAAAAGTCTACACCGAAGAACAGTTCTAGAGTAGTATAACGGCACTACGCTTGTAGAAATTTATCTCGGAAGGAGATCACTTCGTCGGCGACACAGATCCACACCGACGTCTGGTGACGGTCTACACCAGGACTCTAGGATGTTCCTTCCAAATAAAGTCGCGAGGACTTTAGTGTTCAGCCTTTCAAGGCTTCTGAGTTGGTGTTCTCTCAGGGCGAGGTCACACCGAACTCCAAAATAATTTCTCAAAAGGGGAGAAATTTGGTCGACCTGTAAGGGTCTCTGAGAACGACGCACCTCAGGATGAGATCAAGTCAAACTGATATTTTTCTTCTCGCGATTCCTCGGCTCGGATTTTGGCGCGCTCCGGCCGCTGGGCAGGGCTGGTCCTGGTTGGCTCTGATGTCACTCCGTTAGGTCTGTTATTGGCCTCGTATCTGGCATCGGGTCGTCTAACTGCTCTCGGCTGTTTCAACCCAAGCTGGTGATAGTAATAAATAAAGGCGTGGAAGAACGACTTCTTATTGTCGTCTTAGTGTCAATAGTCCAGACAGACTGGCGACTCTCCATTGTCCGCAGTGGTTCGCACCTGTGCCTCTCGGCAACTCCGTTGGGGGTTTAGATTTCGCATTGGGAGGATCAATGGATGGCCTTCATCAATGAATCCTCACAGTATATATTTCACTTGTGTACAAGGTACAGGATTGGGCATTATTTGTGAACTAGGGAATGACAGCAAAAGGATATAAACATAATTAATTCGCTAATTTTAGCACGGATGTTATATAATATGCTTAATTTGGGGTAGGAGCTGAATAATGTTGCTTTCACTGCACAGAAGATATATCACCACTACTGATGAAATTCTTCTGTTTGCAGAAGGCAATGGAAAATCTGGGAGATAGAAATTAGTGCAGAAAACAAAATCCATGTCAACAGGAAAATAGATTTAGAGGTAAAATATATTGAATCGCCTTTGAACAAATGAACGTGATTCATTTGAAGTGGATCCTCAGAAGCTAATTGTGGTAATATGACTCAGGTGAACTTTTTACCGTACAGTTTATTGGAAAGAATAGATCAGTAAAAGAGATTATTAGGAAAATGTAAACAAACTCATTAAGTATTCGTAAGATGGAATCTGAGTAAGGACACTGCTATCAATAGATATTATCTGCTTAGAAACTTTGGTCAAATGCTATGCACTGGTCTGCCAGTTTGTCTTTAAAACCACATGCATACAGAAAACCAGTGTGGGGGATGTAAATCTGTTAAAATGTATCTATCATAAATTCTTAACTTTAACCAGTCATGAAAGTTTAACATTCTATGTCAATGTGACTTGTCTTTGCTGATTATTTATAAATATAATTTTTTTTTAATTAATCCATTAAATTTTTTATTCTATCTGAAAATGCAGCTAAGAAATTTGGTTGCAATGAATTTATCAATCCAAAGAGCTATGGCCAACCAATTCAGGAAATACTCATTGAAATGACTGAAGGAGGACTAGATTACACATTTGAATGTATTGGAAATGTTACTACAATGGTAAGTGCCATTATGAATGCTCCCTTGTTTGGGAGGTAAATTTTATTTGAATGATGATTTTACATATTATAAATACTTAAGCAACAAAATTTGCTTTGATAGCTATTAAATTTGAAAAAAATCACCTTGCTAATCAGAGTGAAATAAATTATGGAATTTTGGGGAAATTACACAAATTCTTCTTTGACTGAACTACATTCTTGACTAAAAAACATTCTATTTTTACATGACTGATTACAACTTGATTGAAAAACTTTTACTTATCATATGATATCATACATATAAACATAATAGTTCATGTAAATTGAAAATTCGCTTTTGAATGTTCAGTTATATATTGAAAGCAATATGACAAATTGTTCAAAATCAAAGTTGATTCTTCCGTACTAGTAATAAATAATAGGGCAGCAGTAGCCCAGTTGGAAGAGTAGCAGATTAGCAACCACAGAGTTACCAGTTCGTAATTCAATCCAACCAAATGTCCTCACTGTTTTCGTGGTGTGGAAGTTTAGAGAGTGGGGTGCTGATCTCTTCATCTGATCATGGTTCAAAATTATGAGGTGTTGTCCTCTAATTTTTCCCTTCGGGATTGATCCTGGGCCATCCCCAATACTCTGTTGTGTTGCTCCAGTGCAATGTTAATTAACTACCTACCATGTTATTGATTGATAGCCTTAGGTAGCAAGAAAGCATTGAGTAATTAATCAAATCGCTGCTCCACACAATAACTTTGAATGAGTGAATCAAATGCTGATTTCCTGAATATTTTTATTGTTATTTATATATGTGTGGTTCTGCTACTAGTCTGCTTCACCAGATTCCATTTGGTATTTTTCCAGAGAGCGGCGTTAGAGTCTTGCCACAAAGGGTGGGGTCAGAGCATCATCATTGGTGTTGCTGGAGCAGGTCAAGAAATTTCCACTCGTCCCTTCCAGCTAGTCACTGGCCGCGTTTGGAAAGGATCAGCTTTTGGAGGTAAGTTGCACATACTACATCGTATAAATATTGGCTGTACCCTTTATCGCTGTCCTTGAAACCTCCTGTGAGTGAATTATTTTTTCAAGGACAATTGAAAACTTCTGGAATTTACTATCTCCTGAAAAAGCATATTTCCAAAAAAATTGATCATCTCTGTTCTGATTATTTATAATACAAAAAGTGTTTTTTATTTAAAATTCTCACATTCATTTTGAGAATGGAGAAGAAAAAAAACTGTTCTAAATATACCCCTCGATGGTTCAGCAAACAAAGGTTTCATAAAAGTCAGTGGTGCTTAATGAAGCACTTGAAATTTCCTAAGTGAATAATAAAATGAATGTTGAATCATATCTGCCAATTAATTATCTGAGAAGGCTTTGCTAGGGACAGGAAGGCCCTCACAATTGCTAAAACAATAGTGAATTGCACACTCAAGTGGTGGAAAAGTTTCTACATTTCATATGAAGATTTGATTCACTAGCAGAGTCATGATCTGATTGTTTCCATACTACAGATACAGATTATGTCTATTTTTCGTGCCACTTAAAAAAAAATATATGATTTGCTTTTGAAATAGGAAGGATGTCACTTATATTTTTATTTTGATGTCATCACACTTCTAGTACATTCAGTATTAATTAAATTTTAATATCTTCTGTAAAACTTAAAAATATAACTTTTAAAAGCTTCTGGATATTTTTTTCCCACAAAAATGTAAAACCCTATACGTAGAGTGATTGATTTTGTATAGCTAAGGCTTGGTCAAAGTATCAGTAATTGTTTTAATATCTAAATGTATCCATGAATTCAAAAAGTGTGCTAACTGTGCAAGATCATCAGTTTCATTGCATGCCCTTTTATTTATTAGGCTGGAAGAGCAGAGAAAGTGTTCCAAAACTGGTTGATCAATATCTCCAAGGCAAGTTGATGGTGGATGAGTTTGTCACACACAAATTCCAACTAAGTGAAATCAATGAAGCTTTCCATTTAATGCACACAGGAAAATCGTAAGTAGACACCATTGCAATCATTTGGAATTTATTTGATTTGCTGAAAAGCATTAAATATCCCTTTTAAAGAATTTCTTGTATCACCTCTATAGAGGGCGATTTTAATAGTTGAAATGTTAAAATTTCTTATCCTCTGTAGTAAGCATAATGTCTACGGATGTTATAAAGTTCACTCTGATACAATTCATACCCGAATGATGAAAATATCGATTAATTCATCAATATTCTGCAAACGCGAAACAGTGTATTGATTTTAAAAAGTCCTTATAGGGGCGATCTATATTGCTGAAATTCAGTCCTGATGTTTATCTTATGTTTTCTTTAGTATTTGAAGTGGAAATTATACAAAATATACTAAAAATGATTTTGTATATTAAATTTGAAAACTGAAAAAGATGTGCATAGAAATGTCTGCTTATTTGGTGTTATGAAATGTCACCAACTTCAGTGGGCAGCTATAGCAGAGCACAATATTACTTTTTCACTGAAGAGAAGACTTTTAGAAGTCCTTATTGGTATGAATTTTGTTTTTCTGGATGATCTAAATTTTTAAACAAATATCCATTTACATATTTGGTAACATAATTATTTAGGAAAATAAATTTGATTGATGCTGATAAGAACTGTATTTTAATGCTACAAAGAATAATTTATTTGAGTTTGGTTTTTAGTATTTAAAAACCTGAAAATTTGTAATATATACCCTGAAAACAACCTCAAATTGTGCATTATTTTAGATAGCCTTTTAAAATTGGATTAAGTGCTGGAAAGGATTCATTGTCTTATTATTTCCATATTTGTTCTCTGAAAATTAGCAGAATGCCTATGATAAATTGGGAATTTCATTTTGTGTATACAGTATGAACTCCCTGTTTTAAAAGTTCTGTGAAGACTAAAGTTTTTTAGGTATATTTCCTTTAATTGGAAGGAAAAAACTGCACACATTTGATAAGTGTAATATTTGGTGGAAATTGCTTTTACCATTCTTATACTGTTTGAAATTGATTTCACTTTCCTGCCATTGTGTTAAGTTTTGTTGAATTTTATCTTTACATTTTTTCTAATCTACAAATATTACTTTTCTAATGGCTTGTATATTTTTGTGCAAAAATATTTATGAAAATTTTTCTGGTGCTCTAAAATTTTAATTGTTCAGAAATGTAGTAAAAAATTAATTTTCTATTTTTCCCACTAGGTTAAGGAGTGTTATTGATTTTTAGATTATGAAAATTTTTGAAAACCTAGCAGCTGGACTCTAAAATATGACAACTTGTGTTAATTATTTTTTAAGTGTTTGTACTCTATAAACTGAATAAATCACTGTATTTTTGCAAAACCTTAGTGAATTGTTTAAGTGTCTTAGTAACTAAAGATAATAGTGCAAAGGTTTTTTTAATGAATTCTCATATTTAAATTTTAGGGGGTGGATGTATTTGTTTTTTTAATTAGTTACATCTAGTACAGGGATGGGCAAACTTTTTCGGTCGCAGGCCAAAAATCTAAAAAAAAAAAAGTTTGGCGGGCCAAGATAAATTTTTCTAAAATTTTAAAAACAGTATACAAGTATTACAATTTAAATATGTTAATGAGATGAATGAAATTGCGATTTCATTTTTAAAAGTTCCTTATAGTGAGGTTCGAAGTGAGATGTACTGATTCTAAGGAACGAGGCTAAATGTTCATCTGTCAGTCTACTTCTGAAATAATTCTTTCTAAGGTTCATAGTTGAAAACACTTGTTCACAAATTTAAGATGATGCAAACATAGCACTGATTTTCTGGGCGTGAGATATTAAATTTGGGAAATTTACTTTCAATAATGATTTGTAAAACTCTAACTTTGGCATATTTAGAAACAACTGCTTGAGATGATTATTAGATTGCAACTCAATTAATTCAAGCTGCAAATCTGACCTCACTGCTTCACAATTTACGTTGAAAGGCATAGTAAAAATATCCAATTCTGTTTGAATAGCACTGAAATCTTGAAAACTGCGTTCGAACTCAAAATGCAGTTTTTTCAAGCCATCTTCATAATTCTTAAGCTTTTTTTCATTTATTGAGGGTATTGAATTTAACCTCGAGAAATGAGACAGGTTGTTCTTAGCTAGCTGCCCAGCAAACAGATTAAGTTTTAGTTTAAAAGCCTTGAGATGGGCCCAGATATCGTCGATAAATTTATTTTCCCATTTGCATCTTGACATTCAAGTTGCTCATATGACAAAGAAGATCTGTGAAAAATGCAAAGTCCGAAAGCCATTCTGTATCTTCTAACATTTCGCACTCCGCAGAACACTGTTTCTCATGGAAGAACGACACAATGTCGTCTTTCAGCTGCCAAACTCGCTCGAAAACACATCCTGCACTAAGCCACTTTACTTTTGTGTAATACAGTACATCAGAGCATTCAGATTGCACGGACTAAAGAAAATCTCGAAATTCTATCCGCGGGCTGGATAAAATCTTCTGGGGGGCCGGAGTTTGCCCATCCCTGATCTAGTAAATTGATCATTAGAATTAGTTACAGTGAAACCTCTTGATAGTTTTCTGACTAGCATAGCTACCTGGAATATGTATTTACCTAATTTAAAAGAAGTTTAAATATTTAAGCAGTTAAAATAGTTATGTAGAAAGATTCATAACAAAGGGAAGCTTATAAAAATGCTGTTGACTGTAAAAATAATCGTTTGTCTGAAACACATCTTGACAAGTTGTATAAAGTAAACTCAAAAGAAAAATTTTGTTTGACTTTATTTTTTGCATTATACTTCTATTATTAATGTTATATTTATTACGAAAAGTATTTGTGTTAGTACACAGAAAACTTGAGGACTCGCCTTGTATTAATTAAGAATAAACTTTATTTGTATAACATACTCAATAAGCTAGAATTCTGTTTTAACAAATAACAATTGCTTGTATCAATAAGTTCAACATTTATAATGTTCTTATTTTATTTCCCAAGTTCCGTCTCCCACCACATTTTTTCATCTGATTTTGGTAGATCCACTGTCAAAAGTCCATCCTCCTGCAAAAGAGTATAGATCAGTTCAGGTTTTTCTCATCAACTGTTTCACATAATTTTATTCCAATAGTAAATTCTTAAAGTGAAATTCAAAAGTAGAGTTCTAAGTTGGACTAAACGTTCATTCAATTCAGATCCATCTCTACTACTATAAAAGAAAGTGTTTGTTTGTCTGTTTGGGGATGCAAAATCCTGACGATTCTATGGCACTTACAGCAGTGAGATTTGACACACAGGTAGTCCAAATTATTTGCAATTTTTGGGTTGCAGCGAATTTTAAAATAAAATCTAGAAGATTTTAAAATGAATTTCATAGTTTTATTCTCCATTGGTTTTTCAAACGAGGAGTACTTTTTCTTACACATGCGACCTTGAAGTCAGGGTTTGGAGTTATGCCAAGTTTTTTTCATTCGCAGAACGCAAAGAAAATTATTTTTTTCATTTCTGCTTTGATTTTGCACAGTTGATTTCCCAGCCTGACGATAAATCATTTAATTGAAGTCAAAGTTATTTTTTCTACCTCCTGGGCCGTTGAAGATAGAGTAAAAATTTCAAGGTGATTTGAAATTTGCGGATAATTTCAGTTTAGATTGATACCTAAAAAATATGATTTTCTTTAAACAAATCATTTTTTAATTGAATATATCTTCAACAGATTTGAAATCTGAGGAAAATTTTACAACAGCTTAATACCTTACATCTCGGCGTTGCCACGCTGTTGCTAGTTTTGTAAATAATAAAGAATTTTTTGCCAATAAAAAAATACCTGCACTTTTTATCCTGAAAATATTTTTTTCAGGTTCTCTAGTTTTCAAAGCATGTTCACACATTCATATTAAAAAGGTTTAAAAAAAAATAAGTATTGCTTACCAAACTTTTCCAATCAATATTTGCAAAGAAGGGATGCTTTTTAAAAACCTGTATATCATTTTTGTATCCCAAACGTTTCTTAGGATCCTATTGTAAAGGAATATCAGATTTCAATTGTTCTCACTTGTATAAAAATAACTCTAATGTATATAAACAAATATTTCTAACAAGGTGCATATTTTTTAATGTATATAATTGTTTTCTTGCTAGTTTATATTGGTTTTTCTCATTACATGTTTACATCTAACTGCAAATCTCTTTAGTTGCCATCTATTCTTAGATTAGTTATTTTGTATCTCAATAAAAATCCAAATCAGGGGAATTCAATTCCATAGTTCTATAGAAAATTTGAAAAATATACATAATTCGTCGATTTAGTTTCACTAAATAACCCTGCTGGGAAAATGGAACCTATATTAATAATTTATCATATATAAAGAGGATTTTTTTAAGTAATTGATAGTTAATGATAATGAAAGAGCAAGTAACAAATGAGAAAAGCAACATTTAATCCAAGTGAAGGGTGTACAATTGAATCACTAAATTATTTATCTAATCTGTCACTAACTTCAATTAAAGAAAACATAACTAAGTTACTATATTTAAATATCAACTTTGGTACTAAGCTAAATAGCTTAAATGAATAATACAAAATTGGCGTAATAAAATATTTGCAAATTATTTTATAGTTGAATGAAGGTTTCATCGTTTTGTAAATCATTGTAATATTAAAAAACATTAACTGACAGGAACTGAAATAAGTTTCAAAGTTACTGTTTTGGTATTTCAAAACTACCTTGTGCAAGAGTTGCTCAGTTGCACTTTTTAAGCCTTTTGGAAACATTTTGGGCACATAGATGTTGCTTGTTAGTATCACTGGAAAATTAGAAAAATCCTATAAGAGTTCAGTCACTTTTGTAACTAGGAAACAAGTGATGAAAGATATAATAAATTAGGACCTGAATTCAGCTTACTATGATACTTATTTCGTACTAAGGTTTATAGAAAGCCCCCTTTGTACCTGTTTTGTAAGTGCTGCCCAGTAAATTATCTTTTCATGAGACAAGAGTCCGGGTACAGCGTATTTACTCATAAATACCTATTTGAAACAAGCACTCATACAGCAATTCTAATGCAAAGAAACCATATTCAGAACTAATTTGAGATTCGAATATAGAACTGCCTTCATCTACAACTTCAGTGGAAAACTTTTCTTTGTCCTTCCTTGCTGATTGGTTACTGACATTTGCTACTTTCCTGTTATTAAGATGTTCTAAATCCTTAGCTTTTCAACATATTCGAATATTATTCTCAGAATATTTCAATAAAAAATATTTATTTAGAAAAATGCTTGAAAAAATGGGGCCCACAGTAGCTTAGTTTGAAGAGTAGCAGATTAGCTACATGAGGTTTGCAAGTTCGTAACTGCATCCGACCAGACTGGTGTATATATGGGGATGGTGCATGTTAAATCTGCCATGTAGGTGTAGCTGTTTGGAGAGTGTTGACATCGTCATTTATTGGTAATTCAAACGAACAAAGTCATGTCCTCACATCTTTCCCTTTGGAATGGATCATCAATAGTTCATTGTGTTAGTCCAGTGCAAGGTTAATTCAACTACCTACCTCATAAAAATGCTTAACTCTAAGACATTTCCGGAGAACACTCCTAGAATGTACCCATTCTTGTCGGACTTGTTTGTACTGTGTTTCTTGCAGCATAGCCAAATATGCCAATGAGCTATAATACTCAATCAACCTAGAATATGCCCCTTATGGATTCACATGGTATATCCCATAAGTTTTAAGCAATTGACTAGGAGATTCTAGAGATAAGTATAAAATGTATTAACTCTTAGGCAACTCTAGATTCTCTTCCATGTAAAAAAACTGAAAGATTGCTGCATTTATTGTAGCATTAAATCTAATTGAAAATAAATTTTTTGTAATCTCTCATGCTGTAGTCTACTGTGTGGCCCAGAAGTTGACATTATTTATGTGCTTGGAGCACTGTATTGCTGTGGAGCAATAAAAAACTTAAAAAGTATTCTGTTAAGCTCACTGCCCTAATGCAATTTGTTAGCCACTCAAGAGAAATCTGATGATTGAAATCTACACAGAAAATAATATGAGAAAATTAGATTTGAATGTTAAAATATATCCTGTAATAACAGTTATTTTTTTCTCCTTGGGATAGATTTTAGTGTCATTTTGTGTGAAAAACCTTACTAGGATCCTTAGTACCCATAGTAGTTCGGGAAGCAAACTAAATATGATTGCGTAGCAATCATCGGGGTTTGGGGAGCTGAGCCCCATGGTCTATCTTTCCATTATAAAAGAAAAAATTTCCGTCCTTTTCAGGTTTATGCGCTTTGTGATTGGTAGATAGCGAGTCTTATGGTTTAACTGGGTAATGAATTTGGAGCACGCGCAGATTATAAACACAGTTATGTTTTTGAATTAATTCGTTCATAAAATTTGAGAGCACACGCTAGAAAGTTTGCAATGTTTTCAGAAGAACCGGCGAATTTTGTCGCCGTTTCCATAGCAACAGTCAAATATGAAAATCTTTAAAAGTACTATTACAACCATTTACGGATCCCCTAATCTCGCAAAAAAAAGTAGGCAATTTTCCGTTACTCGCATGCGATAAATATCGCAATGTGTCCGGGATCAATCCAGCAGCGATCCAAATGGGGATGGATTATGAAGCAATCCCCTCCCCCACACCGTTGAAAAGTATAGTTCGCGAAGCGAACTAAATATCATTGCGTAGCAACCATCGGGGGTTGACGAGCGAGCAGGGGGCGTAGCCCCCTAGTTATATAAAATGCTAGATTCTGCTGTATTTCCATGGCTATTAAAGTTTTGATTGGCTGTGTGACATCACGAGTAGGCGGAGTTCCTAATTGTTTTGGATTTGTTGTGTGATAGAAGCGAAGCGAGATACGAACTATCAAAAATCATATTCGAAATTAATTAAGCTTTACAATAATATTTTTTTCCAGTATTGCTCAAGAAAAACCATGCGAAAGCAAGGCAAGTGGACAGTGGTAGGAAAAGGTTTTATAGATAGCCAGTGATCAACAAAAGTTGAAAAATAGTGGTGAAAAAATTTTATACATAGCTAGAGTGCCTTTATAATAAGAGTGGCGACATACGGGAAACACTTTCTGATTGGCTTAGAGACCTTTTCTACCGCCCGAGGCGGTCTTGTTCTAGCTCCCGTAGACTTAACATGGGAACTTTTTGTGTGTTCGAGAAAAACGTGTGTATATTAAATTAAAAAGAAAATATAGCTTATTCATGTTCCATTTCAAGTTCTAGAATGTTTATTTATTGTTATTTTAGTATTTTGTCAGGATAAATTTGAAGACTTTTTAAATAAATAGCTTTTTTTAACAGCATGGTGTTTCCCACAGTTCAAGTTAGCGCGTTGTGCAATCCATCTCATCAATTACGCATGTAATTAAGCGTTTATATGATTCACATTTATACCGAATGTATCCATAGTATAACAATCATATGCTTTTTGTTCTCCCTGAAATGATATATTAATTCGCCCAGCAACCGTCTCTGGTAGAAAAATGGCTGCCGCGCATGCGCATTGGGCCAAATTTGGTTCCTTGTCGCCACTCTTATTATATAGGCACTCTATACATAGCTAGTGATCACGCACCGTCGAGTTGAAAAAAATATAAATAAAGTTTGACCCAAATGCCAAATAAGTAAATTTTGTTATGCAGCCGTCATATGACGAGCCATTTATCCTATTGTCTTATAATATACTGAATGATATTTCTATACCTCTGGTATATTGTTCATGTTACTGTTAAACAATCCAAACAATATTCACCTGATATTTTATTTTGAGAGTAGTTTTTAGTGTGCAAGAGAATAATTATTAAATTAATGTTTGAAAAAATTATGATTATGAAACATACTATATTTTAATGGGAATGTATTAAGAAGGACTTTTACTGTGGCCATACATAAGGGGGTCAACCAAGAGTTCAAAAAACGTTTCACAAACCTGATAATAATTCTTGATTCGTTTACACATGCATAATAAATACAATAAATCTGGATCTGAAAAATAATTGAAATAGTGTTCAAATTTGAAATTCGGGTAGCTATAGCTACAATTAATCTCGATCTACGAATACCGATTTTCAATGTGGAGATGATCCCAGAAATCAACAGCAACTTTGCCATTCAATATCTTTGGATATGAAGGTAGTAAAGTCATGGAATTTCATATTAAGACTAATTTAACGATGCAGAATCTGATTATGGCATCAAAACATGTTTCCATTAAAAATTTCGTTTTGCAAAATTGGATATAAAAACGTCTTCTTATACATTTTTTTTTTAATTTGTAGAGAATGTTCTTCTCTATTGAATGATACCTTCGAATTTGATCTAGTATGAATAGTGCTCGAAATAAAGGAGGTGATTCGGGTTTTTTTTCCGCGACTGTACAAAAAAATTTAATCCAAAAGCTTTTAGTATTTGAATAAATATTACACGTCCACGTAATTGCATATATTATCTGTTGAACATACCAACTAATTTCCCACTGATATCCAAATTCTTGAACTTGATGTCTCGGCGCATGCAGTAATGCTCTAAAGGTGTGAGACTCATAACCATCTCATATAAACAGACCCCAAGTGAAAACCAGTCAGCAGAAAAATCTACAAATATAAAACCATTCAAATTTATTTTCATTATGAAATTGACACAAAAAAGTAATACTTCAGTAATAAAATATGCTTGCTATGGCTTGAAATATTTAATTTCTGCAATTTTAAAATTGCATTTGGGCCGACAAAGCCGAGCCAGTGGATTTGCGGATTAGCAGAAAGGTTGTCCTCTGATTTGTCCCTTCGGTAAGGATCCCTGACTGTCGCCAATGCCCCATTGTGTTGCTTCAGAGCAATGTAAATTCATTTACCTACCAATTTCAAAAAAATTTTTAAAATTAATTTGTTAAACTCAAAAGTGAAAATTTTTTGGCATTTTTACCCAGCAAGTAAATTAACGAAAACAAATGCTAAGGGTTTCGATTTTTTTCAAACGAGAGCTAAAATTTCAGCACAACAGTTCTAAAACTTCACATTCAGTTGAGTGGTTTAGTGCTCTGGCTCCATGCTCAACAAACTGGGGTCTAATCCTGGTCATGATATGAATGGTTTGTAGTGTAACATCGTGAGAGCATCCAGAATCGTGGGAGCTCACAACGGGAATCGTTCACCAAGTCCACCCCCTGGTCTGACTGCGGAAGTGACGGCTGGAGGAGGCGGGCTGGGAAGAGACACTTTGGGAACAGAGGCTTTTTCTAGCCGCAGAGATTTGAAAGACTTTTTATCTTTAGGAGGCTGTATTGTATCGGTGATGAATATCGTCTTTAATTATAAAGCTGTAGCTGTACAAATTCTGTAAAGATTAATTCTTAATATAACTATTTTAACCAGGAATTGGTTTACTTTTTCGTCGATACGGTACAGTAGTGTTTTCTGATGGCAACAGCTTGTGTTTGTCCATTACTTAATGTTCGTCTTGTGTTTGTCCATTACTTGATGTTCGTCTTGTGTTTGACTCGGCATAGACAAATATGGTGCCCCTTGCGCCATAAAACCTAACTCCAAAAATCAATTCACAGGTCATAACTAGCGCAAAATTTGAATATTGTTGTGTAAGTGAATTATGCGAGAACCTTGCATCAAATAAGCACCTGTCAAAATTGGATTTAATGCATCCTTAAGCATAAAAAAATATGTTTTTAAAGAAATGGAAATTTTCATTAACAAACTGAACGATAACTACTTTTGTCAAAAATCCACTTTTAAGTTTTATCTCTACATACTTAACTTGAGAGGTATTTTTGCCTGGTTGGTAATAAAATTGGCAAGATCGTCGCGCTGGAGTAACACAACGGGTTATTGGCGACATTCCGGGATAAATTCCGAAGGGAAAGATCCCAGGACAACACCTTGTTGTTTTGAACTATGGTCATATGATGAGGACGACACTTGAGCTGGCACCTCACTCCCAAAAATCCACACCGAACCAACATGAGGACATTTGAGGCCATGACAGATTTAATGTGCACCAGCCCCCCACGTACACGACGGTCTTTGATTGGTTCGAACTCGCAATCCTCCAGTTGCTAGTCCACTTCCACCAACCGGGCTACCGCGGCCGCCAAAAAGTATTGGAAAAATACCATTTAAAAATTTGGTAAATTGTACATTTTTTTCAACTTATGGTTGAAAATGTTATACCAATTTTACGACGACCGTAATACAGCATGCAATTAATTTAGATAACATTAAGAAGAGGGGTCTCTCACCATAAATCTCTCCAGAAAATACTTCTGGAGCCTGATAGTAGAGATTGCCGTGTGTTCCTCGAGAGGTCTTGTTCACCTGAAATGAACATTAATTTACATGCTGTAAGAGGGAATATATGAAACTCGTCACAAACCAATTCGTCCAATTAACTATATCTTAAAATCAAACCATTACAAAAATTTGCTTTGAAACGGGCTCCGTTCCTTAATTTATCACTCATGCTTCGTACCTTATAACCAGTAAGTATTTAATTATACTAATACAGATAATAAATCTTTTCAATTATGCACAACTGCCCGAATGCGCAACTCAGTGAACAGTTACTCCTTAAGTAACGGAAAATTTTCTCATTCCTTAATCTAATGTTTCCAAACTTTTCAGATCATGGAATTTATTTTTATCTAAAAAATTAAAAGAAATGAAACCTTTTATAGAATTTTTTACTGAAGGTAAACATTGCTGGTCAGTTCTTTTATATAATGGATGTTCTTTAATATAAAGGATGCGTTTATGGAATTGGTCAAGAGAGGCTAAAATATGAGATTTTCTTGCCACCATCAAAAGTTTTATGAAAACTAGCTGAATAACCCGGCGTGGCTCGGGTTTCAAATATGACCGTTACATTTCCCTGTGTTAACTCAAACACACAAACCCTGTAGAACGTGTTTCTTTGTCCATGTCCATTTATTGCAGTAAAACAAACTTTAGATTTTAAAATTGGGGCTTCGAGGGGCACTTTTAGGACTACCTGTGTGCCAATTTTCATGGCTACAGATTGGTCTGACGACAGGAAATAAATAGCCTATGTTTCCCACAGTGTTCTAAAGTAGAAGTGTACCAAATTTGGCGTGGATTGGTCAAACGGTCTAGATTTGACAGATTAGGATTGCAGGATTTTTCGCGAAATTTACAAATGAATCTCAATTTTTTGCAAATAAATCCGGAACATGTTTACAGAAATGCCTTTTATTACGTGTTCTTCGCGTCACTTTCACTGGGAAACTTTCGGTACTGCTGAAAAAATAAATTCTACTATGAGAATTAAATTTTCATTCTTGAGGATTCGCATTCTAAAAAATAATAATTGTAAAAAGAACCCCAAAAGAATACTCAAATTATTACCTTTTTACATAATAACTACAACAAATAGACATAACTGCCATGGTTATCAAGCCAATATTAACAGAACTATGACATATTTCTAAGTACACAGACACAATCTTTGATGTCACAATCAGAAATATATTGTGTGTGTGGCCACACACAATGTCTACACAATTCAAAAATTCTTACAAAGCATTTCCGATAGGTTTCATGGAAATCGTTCCAACTAGAGATAAGCTGGTTAGAGATCAATCTACTGGCGAGATATATCGTCATAAAGATATTGCCAATTTTTTTTATGACGACTACATTAAGATTTGATCGGTTTGTTTCAAAGAACGAGATTTTTATCGTCCATCAAGAATTTATAATGGTTTCTCTAATGACGAAATTCGTCGTCATTAGTGTGTCCACCTAAGTTATTTGTTACCACTAACATTAGGTGTCTTTCCCACCAGGAGTGTTAAAAATGAAAATACGGTACAGCTTCAGTCTACGTTTATAGCGGTGCCAACGGTATTGGCGCTTTTTGGACACAATTTTAAAGTCATCAAAGAAAACTTCACTTCAAATGAACCAATGAAATCAAACGACGGTTTAACGGATTTTAAAAGAACTTTCTAGAATATTCAAAATGAAAATTTAAACATTCCGCTTGCCGAGATTGCTACAATAACCGTAATACAGATGCATTGCCTTAACCTGCCATAACTAGCTACTAGAAGTGCGCCAAAAAAAGCGCCAAGGCCAACAGCCTACAGTGTCAGCCAACGTTATAAACGTAGACTGAAGCTGTACCGAAAATAAATAGGGATATCTGAAAATGCCATAAAACTAAACCTTAAAAAAAGATTGAAATTTGTGAACTTACCACGGAATGGGTGAAATTGGACAGCTTTGCTCTACCATCTGTGCTGATCAGTATGTTTTTGTTGCTTATATCACGATGAAATATACCTAAGAAAAATCCAATCAAAATATTGTTTTTTTTCTGACCTTAAGGAATAATGTAGAAACTGAAACTGCTCTTACCCTGGTTGTGAATGAAGAGAACTGCCGACATGATTTGGGCAGTTAGAACTTTTGCAACCTGCGTGCCTAAAACTTTATGAATTTTAATAAAAGAACGAAGATCTCCCATAGGTAGATACTCGGAAATAAAGTAGCACCTGCAAATAAAGATACTGTCGAACAGAATACAAATGGAATTTGTTATTCAACATTTTGCATCGCGCCTGCAAAGTCTTGGCGGATACTCTTTAAACTACAATTTGTACTATCGAAAAAATGGGGAACGTTTCGGGTAACATACGGAACATAGCTGTGTGACGTCACAGAGAAAAGATTTGGGTTGAGTTTTATGGCGTATGGGGCCATATTTTGCCAAGCTGCGCCAAACATTGAGTAAATGGATGAACACAGAAGGAAAGCTGTTGTCACCCACCGTTATGATCAAGCTGTATGTAGCTTGTTGAGTTCAGGCTGAGAAAAATCGATTTCAGAGATCCTATGAGCGAAAATGTTTTGAGAAGTATTAAATTGCGTACAAATGAGTTTTTCCTTTCAAAATTTTTTCGATGACGAACAGAAAAATGCTTTATTATTTTCTGTTTGGAATTATTCCCTGTACGTATAGATTTAAATGCACGTCTTCACACAAAACGAGCTTCCCAAAAAAATTATGTTACGTGAACAATTATTGCTGTTTAAAAACACACGCATAAAATGCAGGTTGTTAAACGACACAAGTCGAAACATCTAAGCATAAATATGGATAATTGTTAAATTTATTCATTGATGTTTGGGTTAAGTCCCTATTTTCTTCTGTAAAGTTCTATTTCATTTCAGTAAAACCTCGGTTAACCGAACTCATGTTAACCGAAACCCGGGTTATCCAAAATGCCTCCGAAATTTACAAAAAAAAAAAAAAAACGTACTGTACTGCACGGGAATAATTGCTATAGCGTGCTGGCTAAAAATGTAATTTCATCTTTAAATTAAAGAATTCAAGTGTAGCCTACAAAGAGTTTTGAATTCGTTTGACCTTCAAAACATTTCAGAATTGTATGCATACTGTAATTCGATACAAAATGCATAGTAATAAATGTTCATGGCTTAACCTAAAAAATCATTATACGAAACGGCTCACCCCCCCCCCTCCCACCACTTTAGTTCGGTTAACCGGGGTTGTACTGTATTTCATTCATTTTCAGCTTATATTTTGAGAGTTAGCAAACTGAAAATAACCTGTCATTGGATAACGAAATCGTTGCATGCAGTTGTGCAATGTATGGGAACCCATTAACTTTGCGCCAGATGTAATTTTCCGACAGGTATTTCGATTTTCCCTGTGAAGGAGAACGAAGGATGAGTTTCGATCTTACAAATCAATCTGAAAGAAGCATATAATTTTGCGATTGTAAAAATGATAGATTAACTATTTTACTATCAACCCCAAACTAAAAATTAAATCTCTTATGCGAGGCATTTTAGGTGTACACACAAACAACCACACTGTCTGCGAAGAAGATTTCAATTCTGCTGTAAGAATGTTCTCTCATAATACATTTCGAGGTTGTCGTAAACTCAACCGAAGTTTGTCGCCATTTTGTCATCCTCTGGTTTTGCGAGGTACGTGCTCGCACATTCGTGCAATTCCCTCGTGTCTCGAATGGAAGGTCTGTCACGTGGTTCTGGGTAAAGCATGAATTCTAATGAACACATTATTGATTGATTAAGGCCCGATGCACACATCCGGTTTTTCAACGTGCGGCGCCGCTGCCGCAACGCAAGTGCGGTCTGAGGTACATTAGATCCAATGGAGTAGTGCCCACATGCTTCCGGCACCGCTGCGGCAACGCACGACCGACATGCGTGCAATTTGTACCACAGTTTCCCAAGGCGCCGCACACGCGTCTCCGATCTGAATTAGCTTGTTTTCATAAATAAATGGAATATAAATAATAATTAATAAATGGTTGCATCCAGTATTGTCTATTTTGTGTAAAAATATACTTTTTTACACCAACTAAGCGAAATAAACACATTTTCTTCGATAGAATATTTATCGCAAATGGCGCTAAATGAGTACTTGCGTCATTTCACGGTTATGTGTACATAGTTGGGTTTCGGTGCCGCACGTTGAAAAATCGGATGTGCGCACCTGGCCTGAGATACATTAGATCCAATAGAGTAGCGCCCACATACCTCCGGCGCCGCACGTCCTAATTGCGTGCAATTTGTACCGTAGTTACCCACTGCGCTGCTGCTCGCCGCACATGCGTCTCAGGTCTCAAGTACCTTGTTTTCACAAATAAATAGAATATAAATAATAATTAATAAATGACTGTATCCAGTAGCGTCTATTTTGTTTCAAAATATACTTTTTTGGACACCAAGTAAGCGAAATAGACACGTTTTCTTCGATAGAATATTCATTGCAAATGGCGCGAAATGAGTACTTGCGTCATTTTACGGTTATGTGTGCATAGTTAGGCTTCGGTGCCGCACGTTGAAAAACCGGATTTGTGCCCCAGGCCTAAGTATTCGGTTTTGAAACGCACAACAAATATCAGATGTCCAAAGTCACCGGGCCTCAAAGGGGTCATCTAGCGTTATTAGAATCGCTGCGTTTCCATAGCCAATCAGCCCAAGGCTTTTCGTGGCCCACGCGACTTACCCTTATCTTATCTGATCTGTATTAGAGATGGGCGATCCGCTCAGGAGCTGACTCAAAGAGTTAGCTCTCTTGACGGAGTGAGCGAGCGCTGATTCGTCAAAAAAGAGCTATAGCTCTTTTTTAACCAATCAGGGCTGAAGAGCGGTAACTCTTTTTTAACGAATCAGCGCTTTCACTCTCGAAGAGTCATTTCCACATGCGATCACCAGTTCAGTGATTCTTTTGGGAGTTGATTCTTTGGGAGTTAACTCTTTTCGACGGTTGGCTCTTTCGAAGAATCATTTCCGCATTCGATCGTTTGCGCTCACTGATTCTTTTGGGAGTTGATTCTTTTGGGAGTTAACTCTTTGGCTCTTTTCGATAACTATCGCTCTCGAAGAGTCAATTCCGCATTCGTTCTTTTGCGCTCCCTAGCTTTTTGTTACTTTTTTGAAGTTTAAAATTTTTAAATATCTATGTATTATCATAAATGTTATTGTTTAAAATTTAATTCAATTTTAGATTGAAAGGGTGTTTTTACGGCTTAAGTCATATCACGCCTTTTGGCACTAATTAAAACTAGTCTTAAGGTTGTTATTAAAACATATTCTAACAGTTATTATGTTATTCACTTAACATTAATATAATAACTATAATAAAACCTTGATTTCTCGGGAGTGATATCATTTTAATAAAGCTACACAAAATTAAATTAAACGTAACTCGTTTTTATTGCATTGCCTTCATAAAACAAGGCATTTTGAAAATATTTTATTGAAAGACAGGGAGGGGACTTGGATTTTAAAAATCGTTGGGACAACGAGTTTCGAGGGTATTATATACCTATATCTTAAAATAAATAGTTAAAAATCTTAAGTACTTAAATAAATTATTAATATTTTTATTATTTGATTTTAAAATATCATTTAAATTATTAGGAAGTCTCATTTGGTAACTAAGTGGTTTTAGAAAGAAATCTTAATGTATCCAAACACGTCCAAGACACTTTTTTTAAATGTGGTATAGAAACATTTTAATGATATTTTTATGTTTTGTGTTTTAAACAATAGCAATGGGCTATAAATATTAAAAGTATATATTAATAATTTTGTAAAAATATGATAATTATGTATGAAATTTTAAAGAAATGTGTCAAAAACTTCAAATGTGCTACATGAAAATCTATTCAACCAATTTGAAAAATGATGCTACCAAAATAAACTACATGCATATTTCTAGGGAATGAACTAGAATAAAAGGATATTTAAATAAACAACAATTTTACAAGTGATTGAAAAATGAATAGAAGATTTTTTATAGTTTTACAGTCCTATTTCTTAAATAAATAGTAATAATTTAGAAACTTTTGAACTCAGCATAATTATTCTAGTTCATTCACTTGACAACATTATAAATATCAAACTCTCAAAAGTTTACTAAAATCCAGTTATAAGTTTTTGTATTACAACATTTGAAGTGAGGAAATAATGCAAAAATATTAATTTAGAGTTAAAGGTAGTTTCAAGTGCATCGCTTGCTCCCTTGCGTTTGCTCTTTGTGTAAACAATTTTGTTCTTCCTCCTCTTTAAAAAAGTTCACTCCATTTCCAAAAGAGAAACCATTTAAATATTTGAAAAAACTTTCTAAAATTATATTTGCAAAAAAAAAGTAAGGTTTAAATTTAGATTTTGCCATGTTTTTGGCCTTTTAATGGCCATTTCCAGTGTATTCCATTCTTATTTCTTGTTTTCCCGCCTTGATTAAAATCTTAACACTTCTTCAAGTAATTAACAGAGAAAAAGTTAAATATGTTTTGGAAAGTCAAATAAATACTCTATCCAATAAAATCGAAAACTTTTTTAGAATTCTTGGTCAAAAATGAGATTTTTAACGTGTTTGGATATTTTAATTGCTACTTCTGCAATCTCAACGGGTTCATGACGGGAATTACAAAAGTAGAAGTGTCATCAAAGTAATTTATTCTTTATGGACAATTTCAAAGGAATATGAATTGACATGGTTTTGGGCCATCTTATGCCTTAGCAATTAAATTTTACAGCTTAGCAGCCCTATGCTGCAATGCCTATCGTCCTCGGGCCCCGTCTCCCTCCTTTTGTTGATTTTAGAGGTAAACTGCGCAATTGCTGGATGAGTGAGTGTTTCAAGTGTTGTGTGCGTGGGTGTTTCAAGCACGCTTGGCGCCTCTTCGTCTGGACACATGCGCTCTCACGTGACAACGAGGGATGTTCGGTGGCCCAAACATATTGTATACATTTCGATATGTTATATACATTATTATATATCTCAAAGGAGCGGTGAGTCATCAAAAAGAGCTAGCTCTTTTTAGTAAGTGAACGGTTCCGATCCGATCCCTGAAAAGAGTCATTTTCCCCATCACTAATCTGTATGAGATTCCGCCCACATGCTCTGTCGATTTAATTTGAAAGTCAATGAAACATGCTAACTGATGTCACGTTTGGAATACATACAGGAAACAGTTCGTTACATTCAGAATACATACAGAAAATGCCTCTCATAAGAGTCGTCATCTGACCGTGGGTCAAAATTAAGTGGCGTTGTTCTCGGATTTGATCCCGGAGACCTCTTTGCACAAGTAAGACGTTATAATTAAATATCTTCCTACTTGCCTCATAAGAAAATTAAATAATTTAATTTATTTCCTTTTTGTCCAGTTCCGATGACTAGTATCTAAAGCAAACCCTTCTGACCGTCCAAAATTCTGAAAACCTGCCTGATGACATATCTAAAGTAGTTTTCTGACCTGTAAAAATTCACAAGACCTCCTGGCAAAGGCGATTTCGTCTGTGGACTTATTCCTAACTTGCTTCTTTCTGGTTTTATCATTACAGAGACGCTCCAAGCCTTCGATTTCCTCAGCACTCCACTGATTTGGTAAATCAGAAACCTGGAAAAGAATGCTGACCTAAAAACACTTTCCAAAATCTGGAGAAGCAGGCTTTTGGGAATTTGAGGGAAATGAGGCTGGTGCATAGACGTGAAATGTAAGTAGACTGAGCATTGGCTATTGAGAGGAGCTTCAAAACGTGTGACCAACATGTTATCTAGTAGTCACGTGACTGCTTTGTGAAAAATTGACCTTTCTGGCCTAATCGGCATTTTCCCGACTCGTTTAGCGATGTTATATATTTCATCAGGTTAGGTGTGTGAATGCCCATTACTACAGGTCTTTTCAGGTTAGGTGTGTGGCGACAAGTGATGAACTCGGTAGTCTACTATATCGATCGGGCCAATCAGATGATAATTCAATGGATGGGCGTTTTCTCCCACCCCGTAAATCATTCAGGTGGTGAATGCTCGTTTCCAACCGTCAAATAAAAGTAGTCTAAGGGTTATGCTACTAAATTTGGTCACATGATCTTAGGCATATAAAAAGGTTACCATTATATATATATATATATATATATATATATATATATATATATATACTCACTGTATTTTTTACACTGTATTATCACAACCTTTTACATACCATGCGCCAATTTTTTTCACATACGAGTTCAGATGCGCCATACATTTTAATAAAAGTAGGTTTATCGACATAATTAACATTTTAAAATGATTTAACTATATTGTATGTAAAACAATGTCTATTACAGAGAATTCTGCAAATTTGAATCAGTCATTCGCGACCTCGTTTTCCTTTTAATAAATTTCATGGATGAAAATGCTTGATCACATCTGTTTGTCGTTCCAACACGACATATATAACTTTTTGCAAATTTCCTTAGTTCCGGAAAGTGTTTACAGTGTAATGAACGCCATAAATTAATCATATCAAAAACATTCTGATCTGAAAAAGCTCATCAAATTTAATTTTCAATAATAAATTTGTTTTTAAAACAATAGGTTCTATTTGTTAGTTACTAGGCATCTTACAAGTTTTGTTCACTAAGTGAAAATGAGCTCATAAATGCGAGCATGCAGTTCTCTTCTTTAACCAAATCATGAAAATAACTTTCAAAAGACCCTTGTAATAACTAATTTTAATATATTTGGTCAAATTGTTACTATCCGTAGCACATCTCCTCTGCTCTTTCAACTGTGGAAATTGACTCAAATCCGTATTTTCTAACTGAGAGATGAACAGATTTAATGTCATTTTAAATGAATTAATGCTATTTACTAAGCGAGGAAATAATTTCTTCTTGCCTTGTAGCGTTGAATTTAGATAATTGAGATGGCTAGTACATCAACTAAAAAGGACAATTCAAATAGCCAGTTGTTATCAAATAATAGGGTTTTTTCATCAGGAAAATTCAATTTCCTGTTCTCAAAAATTAAAAATAGCATTTTTTAATTTCTAAAATTTACTCAGAATCTGTCCTCTGGAAATCCAGCGCACCTTATAATAAAGAAAAGGTTCACCATATTCCAAATCTAATAATTCAATATTCTCTGAATTCTCGGCTGTTTAATGCTCTTGTTCTAATTTTAATCGCACATTTCACAACCAGTAACAAAACATGCTGCATTTTTTTTTAAATTTTACACACAGTGCCTCTTGGTGTATAATACATTGATATTTTAGTGCAGTACGATTTAAAAAATTTGCAAGCAAAGTTATATTGCCATTTACGGCGTACTGTCAGTACACATACTGATTAGTACAATAATCTTATTTAGATTTTCGTGGTATGATTTTACATTTAAATATCTCTGATCCTCTTGTTTCATCATGCAATAACTCCAGACTGGCAAGTTCTTCAAAGACATTAAAATTATAATCAATTCCTCTTACAAAAATGCTTAGAACTGGACTACATCAAATATGTCCATTGATTCATCTAAATCTAGAGAAAAGTCTTCCAGTTCTTGAAATACATCCAGGGAGAGTTCCACGATACATTTCGCATTAGTCTGCCTTGGTATAGCAATTTCGTCTGATTTTTTTTCAATACCTTTATAACCAAGATGCGTGTAAATATTTGGAAACAAGGCTTCTCCGTCAGAATAGGTTTTTTTCGCCAATGCTAAAGCAATTTCATAGAACGCTTTCTGTCATCGCCTCGCCTTCACAACTTACATTAGGAAAAATATTTTGTCTTCTGATTTCTTTTAGTCACATATTCTTCACGTAACTCCGACCCGAGAACAAGTTTAATTTTTCTTTCTATGTTAACCTGATGCTGTGTTTTATAGTGTTTGTTAAGATCATGTCTTCTATTAGTAGAGTAAAGAGTAGTTTCATAAACAATGCAAAAAAAGGTTTTTCCTGATGGACTTGCTGTAAATAACTCATTTTCTTATTATTCGTTAAATTCACTTTTTTTCTCCTACTTTTTGCGCTTCTTTTGATTATTTTCTTTTGCACAGTAATAGATAACAGGAATGTAAAAAAACATTAAAAAGTATACAAAATCTTGTAAAAGAACAAACAGACCACAAGTACGTCGTATCACACAGAATATAAACTGCAAACTCAAAAAATTGCGACGAAATGAGGAGTAAGAAAGCTCTATGAATTGAACTGAGAGTACTATGGTGTTGAAAATATAAAGATATTTTCAGTTATGGCGCCTACTTCAAAAGAATAAGGAGGAACAATAATGCAATGCGCCACTTGTAATCATCCAATGCGCCAAGTTTGGCGCATGCGCCACAGGTTGGCCACCCTTGCTCTATGGGTTGGTGTACTCTTGTTCGAAACAAAATTTGAGTAAAGGCTTTTTTATAAAAGCGTACATTTTGTTTGAGAATAACTTTAAAAGAGGCATTTTTTTATTAATTTTTTGTGAATGCTGGTTTGGATAGTGGGGTGCCAGCTCAGGTGTTGCTGCGTCATCTGACCGTGATTCAAAATTACGAGGTGTTGTCCTCGGATCTTTCCCTTAAGCGAGCAAAAAACCGCCTCTGATCGCGCTCCAAATACGAGCTCTTTCGACGAAGTGATTTATTCAAATTTGTCAGGAAGCTGTCGCCAAGTGACAAGCACGACAACCCAGCGAAGGGTTGCGAAAATCAAGGGAGAGTCTTGAGAAAGACGAGCGGGAAGAGACCGATTGGTTATTCTTTCGGATTAAGTTAATCTGCGGTACCGTCGTTACTTACAAGACAATGTTCTCAAGTTATGTTTTTTTCATGTCATGTATCGTGTCCCTTTTCATGTAATAAATTATCTTGGGACTAAAGACTGCTGGCTTGACTTTTTATGATTTTGGAAGCAACAGAAAGAACCCAACCAACATATTTCTTCGCCCTTCATTTCGACATCAGTGGATACATACAAAGACAGAAGTTATTGGAGATCATCAGAACAGCCAAAGCCAATTCACGAAAGTCCACTTCATCTCCGGAGAACAACTGTTTGGCATATGTAATTGGATTGGAGGCATTAATAGACCTTTTTTAGGATCCAATGAAATTTAGTTTATTGTCAGGTGTGAACGGTAGTGTGCGGTTACACAAAACGTCTTTCTGTCTGAAATTGATCGACAAAAGTTTACTGCAGACTGGTTTCAGAAAGACGAAGAAACATGACATGCAGCTCTTGCACCCTGAAGGACGAATAAAGCACTACTAAGGAACGCATGTCCTGGCCGAATGAGAAGGAGTACGAGTACGAAACTCGGTTCAACCAAAGACCATCATGTACACGGTTGCTGGCGCACGTTAAATCTATTGTGGTGTGGAAGTTTGGAGAGTGGGGTGCCAATTCAAGTGTTGACCTCGTCATCTGACGGTGATTCAAAATAACGATGTTCTGTCCTTGTATCTTTCCTTTCGAGATTGATTCCAGACCATTGCCAATAACCCGTTGTGTTACTTCAGTGCGATGTTAACTACTAACGTACTTACATAGCCAAACGGTATCTAAATATGGTGATGCCGGTTAGACCCGTAGTTCTCCTGATTTGACCGCGACAGATTTTTGTTCTATTTTGGCTACTTAAAGGAACGAGTATACGTAACAAACCGCTCAAGCAATACAATTGCATTCACGAAGAATTTAAACTAATATTCGTAAAGGAGCTCAGAAGAAGTGGTCTAAAAGATCCATACTTGTAGAACTCCCAGAAGCGGTTATTTGATCGAAGCCGTATTCCATATATCGTCGTTTTTTGATTAAGCAAGAAGTAAAAACAAATTTCTTTAATGTTTCATTTAAAAATTATTCGAAAACAAAATGACTGTGGAACGTAAAAAAATACCACGTTTTTAAATCGCAACGAAATATACTATTAATATACTATTTAAACGATTGGGACAGTGCCAAACGGTTTTTCTTAACAAATTAATGTTCAAAATACCCTTTTGTGTTTTTTTAATTCTTGACAGTGCACGGGGCCGCGGTATCACCTGACCCTTGTTCAAAATTACGAGGTGTTGTCCTCGGATCTATCTTCTGGATTGATATAAAATCATAGCCAATTGCCCGTTGTGTTTCTCCAGTGAGATGTTAATTCAATTATTAACCATATCGTCAGTGCGTAAAAACTAGCAAACAGTTGGACTTTGTTAATGGGTCTCCAGAAATAATAAATTATGCTCCCTGTGTCTTGCTTTGGTCTCTAGACATTCGTCAAAAGACAATTTGGATGCTTTGTCTTTTCTGATGGTTCTTTCGATAATATTATTGCAGGGGGCTGCGCGAAGGGGAGAATTAACTTTAAAGTGGTTTTTTTTCCGCTTAGAAATTTGTTCCGATTAGCGGATGTTATATTGTGTTAGCATTGTTTCAATAGGATTAAAAAGAACACCAGGGGAAAAACACTTACACAAAACTTTATTTAAAACGTAAAAGAAATAAAGTACAAACAGAATTTAGAAGAAAATGTTAAGTTCTTGAAGAATACAACTTAACACATTCAGGTCTGTCTCGCAACTGAACAGTAATGTCGGAAAAAGTTCCTTGTAAAAGTCACAACGCCGTCTAGTGGTATGGTGGCTTACTACAATATGAAATTGAGTCAACCTTAGAATTATTATTAGAATTAGTTTTTTTGCCACAAAATGTTTAACAGATGTTTTTTTCTCTTACAGTTGTAATAATGTAATCACCAACAGTTAAATCATTTACATCCAATAATCTTTGTTCTCGCTCTTCCTCAAACTATTTATCAATGATTTGCTGAAGATGGGTGTCAGAATCTTCAGATGCCGAAATTATCCTCTGCCTGGATTATCTTCTTCCTCCGATGAAATGTCAAACAGTTGCCTTTTGGGCTTTTTGCAACATTTTTACATAAACACGTACTAAATCATTTTACCTATGAATCCGCTGTTGTGCCAAGGGACAGCAGCGTATTTTGTCCCTGGGTATGACAGGCAAAAGTGTCCCTTGGTGCAACAGCAAACCATTTTGAATTCGATTGTCAATATGGCTGAGTTGAAGTTAAGGTGAACGATCCAAACAAAATATGAATTAACTCTCGAAAAGCAGTAGAATTGATTGCTAAACCGCGTGTGTCTGTTAAAATACTCTGAAGAATGATGAAAAATCAAGAAAAACTACTTTTTTTATATTAATAATAATACAAGATTTGCTTGAAAATCTTACTTTAGGTAGGCAAAAATGGAAAATACGACTAATCTGTTGAAGTCACCTCCTTCAAACAACATGAGTGACTGACTGCATCCTAGTCCAGTGTTACCAACCTGTTCAAATGAAATTCCCTGTTCTTCTATTTTTTACAGCGACAGTCCCTAAGTATGTCTGTACCTTAGGTACACCAATCTCTCTCCTATTTGTATTGTTCGTTGAAGTAGACATCCCCAATTTATTTGAACCTGGAGCCATTAAGTCCCAACAAGCCCTTTATGTTTGACCTAACAATAGTCTATCGCCTTAGTACAAACATTAACATATACGCTAGGACACGTAATAGTACCTTATCCCCATTGAGATTTTACTCTTTTGGGTGGACGTGACCAGAAATGCATACACTTTTTAGAAGGGAGCACGAAGCAGAAGAGGACGAAAAGATTCACGAGTTTTTAGAAGGGAGCACGAAGCAGAAGAGGACGAAAAGATTCACGACTTTTTTGAAGAGAGCACGAAGCAGAAGAGGGCGAAAAGCTTCACGAGTTTTTTAAGGGAGTACGAAGCAGAAAAGGACGAAAAGCTTCACGAGTTTTTTTTAAAGGGAGCACGAAGCAGAAGAGGACGAAAAGCTTCACGAGTGTT
This sequence comes from Metellina segmentata, assembly GCA_947359465.1. Classification (NCBI taxonomy): domain Eukaryota; kingdom Metazoa; phylum Arthropoda; class Arachnida; order Araneae; family Tetragnathidae; genus Metellina; species Metellina segmentata. The sequence continues at coordinate 34,614,577 of OX375880.1, read as the reverse complement.
TTGACAAAACGTTGACACTAACCACTAAAATTTTTTTTTTCGATATTTTTTATAATTATGGTAGTTTTTTTCGATGTAGTAGGGTGATATATGTATAGAGAAGGACACTAATTTGTAAAATATTGTGAACCACTTGCTTCTGAGTGCTGTTTCAGTTTCTGCGTACGTCAGGTTACGTGATGTATATTTAGATTGAGATGGCTTTAATGCTTGTTAATCGATTTTCTTCCTTCTTGCCTCTTTATAGTTTCATTTATTCCAAACCATGTTTTAAAATCGCATCGAAATAGTTACGTTCTCTTTACTATGAGTTGATTGAGACAGCTTTAATAAAATTTTGTACTCATAAAAGTTTGTTTAATATTCTGTTAAAGCTGGTAGAAGTAAAATAATATAAGAAACTATTTCTAAGGTTCTTTCACTCTCTTCAAATGGACTAAACTCTACTCTATTCATTTTGACTCTAACCAACCGCTTCAATCCATTTTAATTTCTAAAAAAAAATTACGTTCAGTTTATGAGAGGGAATTTTAGTGAAACAAAGACCGGAAGTCGAGGATTCTAATCGATCAGTAGATAACGGAGTTACCTTAAAATGTAGGGGTAACTGACGTCATTTATGGAATACGTACATGAAACAAGTTATACCACAAAAAAACAGCGGTGCAATCTACATTTAGCTTTACGGAAAAGCGTCTCCTAGAAGAGATTAACAGCATCCAGAGTGTCATATTTTGACAAGACATTGAATGGAAAAGTAGCAATAACAATGAACATTTAAAAGTAAACATGTTAAGGCGTGTCCTTGTATTGTACTTACAATAGGGTTTTGTGTAGAAGTAGAGAGAGAAAGGAAAGTGTTGCTAAAACGAAGAAGAGTGATATTTGAATTTTGGCATAGCAAAAATGTATACCCGCCCGAACCATGGCTTTCTTCAAGTTTTAATATTTTTATTTAGTTAGGTGTCTACACAAATCACTTCGTTAATCGCTTTCATGTACAGTTCTTTTACTGTAATCGCAAATGGATACATAAGCTGGTAGTAACTATTACGTGTGGTTCTCGGGTTTCAAAAATGACCAAAGGTGCTTTTGAATTTTTGTTCACCGTGAAACTCTTGCCAGAAAATTTTAATTAGCTTTAGCGTAGGAAAATAATTGCAATATTTTTTCTAGGAAAAGGGTTTATTCTGAATCAACATATATAGCTTTTGGGTTTATTTTAAAATGTATTGTAAGGTTAAGAGATAAATTTAATTGGCGAGTGGATTTTAGGCAATTAAAAACAGCTTTTAGACATACAGCCCGTTTAATAATGTATTTAATAAATATTATTTACAAAGTTAACATTTTAACGCAATTTGAAGGCTAAATTAGTAAAAAACAAAATGGTTTCAATCCCACGATTTCATCGGAACACACCAGTTCTGCGTACGTTTACGTCCAAAAATCCAAAGGTTCTCTCGTCGATGGACCGGAACTCAGTGTCCTCTCCTTTCGTTCCTTGTTAACGGCGCTCGACAGTTCCAAAACAAAGGACTACAAGACATATTTATTTCCTCCCCCTGATCATAAACTTGCCAGCCTCTTTCCACATAGACGGCGAATTCACATAAGAGAGAAATTTTCGAAGAAGGAGAATTATGAAGCTACAATTTGCAAAAATAAATAAAAATCTCGCAGCAGTTTAATAACTTCTATATTCACTTCTAATTTCTTGGACGAGTTCATGAGTTCATCAATTCAATGTTATCGCATTCCTGCAATAAACTCTGACCGAACCTCTAAATTTGCTGTTTGCGCACCTTTTACACCCTCTGTTTGCCGGTAGATACGAGTCAAGTTGAGAAATTTAAGACAGTTTTTGCCATAGCTTATATTACTCTAATCAATTTGTTTGTTAAAAAATAAGTTGAATTTGTGTTGTTTTCTCCTAGTTTAAATGAGTCATTTTTTTTTCTTATAGAAATTATAAATTTTTACAATAACGGAAAGTTATAATACATTCAAACATCCGACTACACACTTTATTGATCTTTACTTACAACTGTTGATACTTCATTGGTTAAAAAATATACTCGATAAAAAATTCCTAACTAACGATGATAAGACAGTAGAATTCTATTGTTTATTATATGAGCACTTGACATGTGTTTGCTTACGTACTTCAGTCAAAAGGAAAGAGCTGTCTCTATATGTGTCTTCTCCATCGTTTGAAGATGTGCTATGAGAATTGTGTTCATCAGTTTCAGCAGAATATATTTTCTTTTCTTCTATTTTTGGCTGACTTGTTGGTTCTGGGACCAGCATTTCGGGTTTCTTTGACTCCTTTTCACTTTCTTCCTCCTCGCTGCAAAATGAAACATGGTAAAGCATCCAAATAACACCCCGCCCCTTAAGGAATCATATTTTCTTGGAACATATTTTTAGTCTAGAGTATTCATCTCTCCTCCATTCAGCGACATCTCGGTACAGCTTGGATATAAAGATTTTTGTGGCAACGCTTTTTGGCGCACTTTTTATAGAACGCCAAAGAAGACTTTCTTAGAAAAAAACATCGTTTTTCTTAACGGATACAGTTAGAATCTTATTGTAAAAATCTATTTCTTATCTACACAAAAATTTTGAAACAAATAAACAGCTATATAAAAACAAATTCAAATTCCCGATGTTACCATAAAAGCAGGCATAATCCAAGCGGGGTTGTCTTTACCTGCCATCACTCGCTCATAAAGTGGGTCAAAAAAACACGTTAAAAGCGTTGTCATAAAAAAAAATCTTTATATAGAAGCTGTACTCATATGTTTAGGTGAGTACGGGCTTTACGTACACGAAGTACTCCAGTGATCTTTTCCCCCGTGGCATTTACGGTCTTTCGTAAACACGGGTGTACCTTAGCCATTTTTTTCTTTCATCTTATTATTCTGTGTTCTCAATCCCTTTTTTTTCCTTTCACGATATTTTTCACTTAACGTTGTCTTGTGCTTGGCGCAGTTTGGCCAAATGGCCCTTGCGTCAAAAAAACCTCAAAACAACCAACCAACCATTCAGCGACCATCAAAAATCACTTTATTCCCCACATTTTTGAGGTCTGGGGAAAGTAGAATTTCGTTTCTGCCTGTGACACGAAAAATAATAAATTGTGAGAAGCTTTAAAGACACCTGTGGAAATTATTTGAATTTTAGATGGCGCTGGCGTCGATGACGTCATACGCCTTCCCAGCTCTCCCACACCTGCAGCTTTTGTCAGTTGAAGTTAGACTCTTGATTTGAATTCGAAAGAACCTAAGCGTTCTTAATTTTATTTATTTGATTGATTCGATTTGCACTAATATGTAATTTTTTTTATATCTAAACATACTGTAATGTAGTAATTAAACTTTAATTTAACTGAAGAATGTCTCCAATCGTCATTTTTGCATGTTTCCAAAAATACCACTGAACCATTTGATATAGAAATCCCGCCATTCTGCGTCAATACCTAAATGTTCGTAGGACGATGTTATGTTAGAAAGTTATTTCAAGAACCATGGCTGATTTCGTATTTAATGCAGAGCTTTATTTAAGCTTTGTTTGGTCCATTCATTGTTCTTTATTCAAGCTTCAATAAATGTATTATAATTTAAAACGTAAATTTATTGAGTATCAAAATGTAAAATCAAAACAAAATAACTATTTATGGAACAGCTACACTCTACGTTTATGAGAGATGGCAACGGCCTTGGCGATATTTTTGGCGCACTTCTAAAGTTGCCAAGGAAATAATTATTTCACAACTCTTTTTCTGTCAGAAATTTTTTTCTTTTTACAACACACTTTTTAAACACATTTCAAAACGTTCTGAAAAGTAAAATTTTTAAAAACTTTCACAAAAAGTAGTAAGTTTAAGCACATATCAAAACAGATTTGTGAACCAACAGAGAAACTAAGCAACGAATGTTGGGTAAGAATACCCTGAAACTTATCAATTACACTAAATACAGTGGGCATGTTAAAAAAGAAAAAGATTTACGAAAGAAAAAAAGCAAGAAATAATACAACCTGATAACGTCAGAATTCTTTCGTAAAAAAATAATGAAAACGAAAATGGTCAAAAAACAAAACACTGATTCCTTTAGTGAAAAAACTATTATATTAAAATAAAAATTCCACAACTGTCAAAATACAAATAAATGGACCAATGGTTTCACAGAAAACAATTTGAAAAGACCAATGATATCAAAGAATATTTTAAAGACAAAATAACCAATGGGAGGAAAGAAAAAATTTTAAACGCATCAATGAAATCAAACGATTCTAACGGATTTCGGAAGAACTTTCTAGAATATTCAAAAAGCAAATTAAAAGTTTCCGTTTGACGAGGTTGCCATGAAAACCACAGCAACCGTAACGAAAGATGGGTTGCCTTAATTTATCGTAACTCGTTACTAGAAGTGCGCCAAAAAATATGCCAAGCCGTTGCCATCACTCATAAACGTAGAGTGTAGCTGTATCCTAATTTTTTTTGCTGATACATATTTAGTCATCTATGTGGATTCAATAGTTATCCTGCTTACACAATTTCGATTCCGGTATTTTTATCCCTCTATTAAAAAACCACAGCTCTAAGCAAACATTTTTTCACGAAATAAAAGATGGCCCATCTTGTTGTTATACAATAAAGTTAAGAAGGTTGGTACAGCTACACTCTACGTTTATGAGTGATGGCAACGGCTTTGGCGATTTTTTTTGGCGCACTTCTAAAGTTGCCAAGTAAAGAATTATTTCCTAACTCTAATGTCACAATTTTTTTTCTTTTTACAACACACTTTTTAAACATATTTCAGAACGTTTTAAAAAGTATATTTTTAAAACTTTCACAAAAAGTAGTAAGCTTAAGCACATATCAAAACACATTTGTGAACCAGCAGAGAAACTAAGCTACGAATGGTAAGAATAACCTGAAACTTATCAATTACACTAAATACAGTGAGCATGTTGAAAAAGGAAAAAGATTTACAAAAGAAAAAAAGCAAGAAATAATACCTGATAAAGTCAGAATTCTCTCGTAAAAAAATAATGAAAACGAAAATGGTCAAAAAAACAAAACTCTTAATCCTGTCATGAAAAAACTATTATAACAAAATAAAAATTCCACAACTGTCAAAATACAAATAAATGGACCAATTGTATCACAGAAAACGATTTAAAAGGACCAATGCAATAAAAGGATATTTTAAAAACAAAATAACCAATGGAAGGAAAGAAAAAATTTCAAACGAATCAATGAAATCAAACGATTTTAACGGATTCTGGAAGAACTTTCTAGAATATTCAAAATGAAAATTGAAAGTTTCCGTTTGCCGAGGTTGCCGTGAAAACCACAACAACGAAAGATGGGTTGCCTTAATTTATCGTAACTCGCTACTAGAAGTGCGCCAAAAAATCGCCAAGCCGTTGCCATCACTCATAAACGTAGAGTGTAGCTGTACCAGAAGGTTTTTGGAAATGGTACCGTGTTCTACAGTTGAATCAATTTTAGAAATTAGTTTGAATTCCGTGGTCTTATATCATGTTACACCAAATCAGTCCAAAAAACAATTAAATTCATATGCACTCTCATTCATTGATAGTAATTAGTAATTTTTAATTAACGTCGTAATAGAGCAACACAGCGGGCTTTTGACGACGTTCCGGGATCAATGCCTTGAGGGAAAGATCCGAAGACAACACCACGTCATTTTGAACCCCGGTCAGATGACGAGGTAACACCTGAGGTGGCACTCCAATCTCAAAACTACCATGCCAACCCAACGTGAGGACTCTAGGACACAACAGATATAAGGTGCACCAGCCTCCTTTACACCATACGCTTACAAACATCCATGCACTGATCCGGAATCGAACCAGGAACCTTCCGATCTAAAGGCTAACACCTTAACCACCATACCAGTTGGTCGGTATTGATTGAAAGAAATGTGAACAAAAAGTTTACCTTCTAGATAAAGTAATGCAATAGCAAGCGAGCAGATTTTCAATCCATCGTCCCATACTATAATTGATACGAATCAATACTTAGACGTAATATTTTCATCTAAAAATTCATGGATATTGAACATGTATCAGGAATTGAGTTTTAACATTCAATTTAGCTTCTGTGTCCTTATATTTCAGACATTGTTTGAAATTTCAGTTTATTGAAAATTTAGAAGCATCAAGTAATTTATCAGCGACTTGATATCTAAGGCTGGTTTCAAACCATAAAGAAAATTGCAGTAATTAACTAATTGTACAGTCAAGTCAGAACCCTATTATAAAAATTCTTCCACCATTAATCAAAATATTAGTTTAGAAAACCATCAAATCTAATAAACTGTAATTAAAATTTAAGTTTATGTAATTTTTTCTGACTTACCTCATCTTGGTATTTTTTCTCGTTCAAAAACTAAAACTTCTACGTGAACTGATGCCATTACACAAGGAAAAAATAATAAATTATCAGTTCGAATCATGAATACGATACGTGATTTGGTTTTGTTATCATAAGACTTCTAATATAAATCTTTTAATATTATATCTCCTCTATGGTTGTTATAGTATATTTTGTTCAGATTGTGGCTTCAAAGTTTGGAAATTAAAAATATACGAATTTTTCTTAGAAAACATAATAAAACTTCAATTGCTACTTGCAAATATAATTGCTGGATTAGTTTATTTTTATAGTTGTCTGTGGTCTGGTAGTATAAAGACTTCAAAAACGTACTAAATAGCATTACAAAATATGTAAGTGATCCAACAGCGAAATAGGATTGGCTACAAGTGCTGAAAAGTTTTTTTTGTTATTGCGCAATGTCTGTGTAATCAATCTTATTTTCGTCAAGTAAATAGACTGCCTACAGCCAACCTACAGCTCGTAAGTTGCTAGTTTTGTGGGCAAACCCGCTGAATTACGCGGCCCCAGTTCCAGAATGGTTTCATAATCTATATATATAATTCTCTTACGTGGCACGCAAAAAAGACGTTATTTGTTATTGCGTTTTGGCAACATTGTACGATTGTTTGTTTATCACGAAGCCTAGCGCTTCAATTGAATTTATCGGACGAAATTTCATTGAAAAAAAAAACTTTTAGTCGATCTGTTGCAGTTAATAATAGAAATCAAAGAAAGCGGAGGATCTTTTCAGGGCCATTTAAAAAAGGTCATTTTTAGGGCCAACAATTATAGTTCAAACAAGACGCTTGCACTACAACTTTAAACAACAAACTCAATGAAAATGCGTGAGTGGCTTGAGTGCAGGTGTAAATGTACACACAAACAACGTGCTGGGTATTCAATTTCCAAAATCAGCGCTCACATTCAGAATCAAGATTTGCTCAAAGTTTTCATTTGAATTCTGATTCCAGAGGTACTGTATATATCTTTTCTGAAAAACAGCAAAAAATTTAGATTTGAAAAAAATATATATATTTTTTTGGAATATTATATTTTGTAAACAATCCCTTCTGCTAGGACACATGTCTTCATTGATGCGAGCGAAGCGAGCATAGGTTCTAGTAGCTAACCAATGAGGATTACGAAGCAATCCTCCAGGGGTTGGCGAGCGTCAGCGAGCAGGGGGCGGACCCCCTAGTTACCTTTATTTTATCATACCTTTATTTTGGTTGATACATTAAAGTATTTGCCAATATAGTTTTTTAATAGTCTTTTGTTTAAAAAATGTAGTTTTTGTTCACACTAGCCTCATGTCATGGGACTAGCGTGGACAAGTTAGAATACTGATTATACAATGTAATATAACCCATGAAAGTGTGTAAAACCACAATGAAATCAATTTTAACGTAAGTAGTATAACTCCTAAAAATGTTAATCTTAATAAATCATATTTAATTGATGTTAGGCCCAATATATTCGTAATTAGGAACTGCACTATATTATCGATGTACTTCAAAGACATATCAACACAATAAGAAAGCTATTTTTAAGTTTTATTTAGTGAGAAAATGATTTTATTGTAAAAATGGAATTATGCTTCTATGTTGCAATGTAGTTAGATTACTTAACATTGAATGTCAACTGAGATGCAGTGCGAATTGTGCTACCGGCAACATCTGGTGATGGTAATTTAGCTATAATTTCATTTCTTGCGATTTGTGATATGTCCTTCACATCTGGGAAAAAGAAATATTCACTTTGCTTATTAGAAGAGCTGCTTTGTGTGAAAAAACGATAAATTTCCTTGTAACTTAATTTACCATTTCACGATAATCACTTTAATTTAATACCAAAAAGCCCTAAAATTAAAAAACATAATTATTTATAATGAATTTTTCACATAAACAATCTTATTTAATAAATAAATAGCATAAAATGTAATATTTAACCCATATTTCTACCACTGAATGCTAAATGGGACTGGTGTGGACATGTCCTCAGTAGCCCCACCACCATGTGTCCACACTAGCCCCATGGAGGTGTTTGTTTATTTAGGTCTACTTCTGGTTAATATAAAACATATAGAGCAAAAGTGAATATGAAGATAGCTAATGAATATATTCATTTATAACATACTGTGGCCTTTTTTAAAAATATTAAATTAAAATAGTCTAATCTTGTAATTGAAAGACAAATTAAGAACTTACTTTTCCACCATGAAAACCTAGTTTCATAAATTGCTACTGAACTCTCAAGAGTGTGGTCATGCAACTACACATGGAAGTTTATATCAGTGTTGCTATTCTGCAAAAACTTGCAGAGAGATTTTGACTGACAAATAGCAGAATTATTCAAGTTGTCCACACTAGCCTCCTTCCCCCGTACTAGGAAAATTTATATATATTTAGTCAAATATGATCTCGTTTTCTTCTGTCAAAACAAGATAAAAAAAGTTCTGTCAAAACAAGAGTAAAGAATCGTTGATCGCGAAAACTATGGTCCTAATTTTTTGTGCTTAAGATTTTCCGGAATAATCTACATTAAATACTTACAAAAAGATGAGGTCCGTCGGATTTCTTTTTTATTTTTCGCACCTCTTTTTGAAATTGTTACCTTGGGTTGATCACTTTCTGAAAACGAGACATTTCGGTGTCACGAAGCTGTGCTAGGGAACAACGCCACAGCCTACCTAAAAACAGGACGGTCCCGTTAAAAACGGGACGTATGGTCACATTAGGTATGGTGTTTGTATGAGAAGACCTGTATGATAGCGATTTCCAGTGTTAAACATACATGACGGAAAGTGAAGATCCTACTTACCTTATCCTGTGGCTGCCTTTTTATATATTCTGGTTCTTATTTATTACATTCACTGCCTCGGAACAAACAGTAAGTGTTATTGAAATGTTAATGGAGATGTTTTGTTTGAATGAATTTTAAAAGAACCATCTTAATTACTGTCACATAACAGCTTGTTCGAATGCAAGATCATAGTATTCTAGAGGGGAGAGGGCAATCCCGAAATAATTAGAGCTTACGGTACGTTTACAGAAAGGCTCCGGCCTTCACATCCAGATGTTAACTGACAAGTACGAACTGGTATTTCTTCTGATACAGGTATCCTAACATAAAAAGAAACGAAAACGTGAGTATTTCGTTTGTGAAATCTTTATTCACTTTAAGTGTTTTCCACCATGTAATTATCCGAGTGGAAAGAACTTGCATTTAAAAGAAATAAATGTGCGTCACAACGCCCAGAAGGTCGGCCATAATTTTTCCTGAGCCAACTTTGTATATTCAGAAAAACAAACACGTAATTGGTCGTGTCCATGTTTATTGTGGTTGAGTCATTTCATTTAATGAATGTCACATTACATTATCGTGATCCCCCAGTCGCATTTCGGTTTAGAACAAAGAACAATAAAGCATCAGGGTTTGGGTGATATAATGAGAGGGCGCTTCAAATTCGGCACAAGGCGTTGAATGAAGAAAAGAAGATCACAGAACAATCTTCAAAGGTAAGACTTTTCTTTTTCACTTTGTGTTTTGTTGATTTATTCGCTCAGCCTTTCTGCAATTGAAATCAACTGCCTGGTTTGATTTATCAGGAACTTATTAGTTCTAATTTATGTATTTTCGTCAAAGCAGTAAGCACGCAGTAATGTTAGAAAAAGCCATAAAATTAATACTAATTAACATTACTGTGCGCTTACTGCTTTGACGAAATTTGTGTTCTTTAAACGTGCATTTATTTTCAGTTAAATTAAAAATATTCGACTGGGTTTTTTTTTTATTCTCTTTGAAAATTGCTAATTCGAAGAGAAAGATACAGAAAACATCACTAAACGTTATCAACAAACGAAAGTTTACGTTTAGCTCCCGTTCGTTTAAAAATATCTGTCCCAAATATTCTATAATCGCGCATCTAACATTCTAAGGCTACTTGCACACACATCGATTTCGGTCGCGCGATAAAATGACATACCATAAATTCTTTTAGTGGCATGAAGAAGAGTATGGGAGCTTGCACACAGTTCGATCTACTCACAACACGATAGAATATCCGTTTTCCTGTCGTCTACTGCCACTAGAGCAAACGACAGTAGTTGTTTATTTTATATAAAAGCAAGACAAAACAGCTCTTTTACTCTACAATCCAAGTTTTATATATTCGCGCTCGTTTAAGGTAGAGTAAAAATTGTAACGGATTTGAAATCTCCGGAAAAATTTACCCCAGATCGATATCTTAAATGGGATTTTAAGTCAAAGATTGGTTAAGATAAGATTAAGTCAATTGTGATCAAAACAAAAAAGTTTCTAATCGTCTAGAACAGTGCTTCCCAACCTTTTCATCGCCGCGGACCGGATCAACCTTTGATAATTTTAACGCGGCCCGATGAGGGGGGGGGATGTTGATTGGTTATATTTTAGATTTGTAAGTTTACTTACCTAAATTACTTGCACACACTGTAGATTTAAATTTTTAATTCGATTGTATTTAAACATACCTTCAAAATAAAATACAGCTACACCAAAAAATGAATATAAAGTGATTTAACATTTTAACTCACTAGAACGCTAAATCAATGAGAACCCTGAGCTTGTTTCTTTGCGACGAGACAGTTTCATCTGAGGGTAATAGGAGACAATGACACCCGAAGTGTGTTGCTTACGTCCAGTTTATCCCGTTGTTTTGCTTTGGTTGTTGTCACTGCAGAAAACCCCGCTTCAGATAGGTTGTCGGATATATCAATAGGGATTTAAGTGCTGTGGGGGCAATCTCAGGGTATTCCGACGTGACTTTAATCCAGAACACCAGCAGAGTTGTTGTCTCGAACGTAATTTTAAGGCCGCCTTCATTTGCAATCTCCAGCAATTGATCTTCTTGCACAGACATGCAAGATTCGCCTGATTTGTTGACAAATGGATCGCGGATTCATTCCTTACTTTTTTGTGGTTGGGTCTGTTGTGCTCTTTTATAAGCAAAGACAGGTGATCGCGCACCAACTGGGAGAATGAATGTTCAGGCTCAGTCTCGCCTAAAATCCCTACTAATGTCTGAAACATGTCCAAAATGCCTCTGTTCACGCGCCGTCCCCACAACTTCAGTTTTGCTTTAAATGAGCTACTTTGTCTGCCAACTTGAAAACAGTTGTCACATTTGTCAAAATTGGAAAATAGAGACATATAGAATTCTGAAATTCTAATTGAAGCTCTTGTAACAGAACAAATTTCAAGTTCTGATTTACCGCCTCCTAATTTGAGTTGACATTATTAGATAAGAACCGCACAAACCCGAGAGAAATCCACCACAGTAATTAAAATGGAAATAATTTAATGTTCCTTGGGCGGCCCGGTACCATTTGATCCACGGACCGGGGGTTGGGGACCACTGGTCTAGAAGACCAATCTTCGCGCTCGTTAAAGATAGATTAAAAATTTCAACGAATTTTAAATCTGCGGAAAATTTTACACCAGATCGATATCTTAAATGTGATTTTAAGTTAAAGATTGGATTAAGTTAAGATTAAGTCAATTGTGATAAAAAAAAAGGTTTCTTAATTGTCTAGTCCAAATTAATATCTTCGCGCTCGTTAGTAACAGATTGAAAATTTCAAATTTGCGGAAAATTTTATATCGGATACATACCTCAAATAAGATGTTCTTTAAATAAATAATTTTTCAATTGTAAGTTTTATATTTTAACAATACGAATTTAGCCGCATTTGACGAAGATATTGATTACGAACACAAGGGCTATTTATCTCGATTTATAGATAATATAATTATATAGATAATATTATATACAATAGCAACTTAAAATAGGATGAATATTTAATCGAAATCGATTTTTTGAAGAATTTACAGCAAAGGGGTATAGTAGGTAATTTTAATTCTGCGATAACGTATACCGACAACGGTCCGTTTAATTTTTCATGCGTGGCAAATGTCTTTAAAATAAAGCTAATAGTAGGAGAGCTGATGACGAATTTTAGGAAGGTACTTTAGGCAGAATGAAATTGTAAAATAATAGAAATTCAATGTTAGTTGAATAGGGAATCGAAGGTCGGGAACGCCGTTTGCGGTTATTTCGCTACTGCGCAGCATAGGATATTTGCAAAAAATTCATCCCAGCGAGTATCCTTTAGGCACTTAGAAATTTTTTTTATCTCTTAATTTAGCATTCATAGAATACAGAAATAAAACTCCCAGACTGTTTGGACGGTTTTAAAGTACAACCCGACTGCCCCGAACTTGTATTATAATGAACGCAAAAAAATATTCTTTAAGCACTCTGAAATTTTTATAGCATGTTTATTAATTATTATTGAAAATATGTGCAAAAAGCCAGACGAATACGGCGGTTTTAAATAATAACCCGACGCAAATAAAGATTTTACATAAGTATCGGCAGCTGCTGGGGAACTGGCTACCCTAGAAGGCAGTGTCTTAGCTCGCCGGTCTGCGCTTGATTGCGGAGGAACCACGTATCTCGAGTTTGATGTGCAGCTCGAGCTACTTAGCCCGGTGCACACATCCGGTTTTTCAACGTGCGGCGCCGCTACCGCAACGCAAGTGCGGTCTCAGATACATTAGATCCAATGAAGCAGTGCACACATGCCTCCAGCGCCGCTGGGGCGACGCACGTCCTACTTGCTTGAAATTTGTACCGCAGTTCCCCACGGCGCAGCACAGGAGTCTCCGTTCTGAATTAGCTTGTTTTCATAAACAAGTGGAATATAAATAATAATTTATAAATGGTTGTATCCAGTAACGTCTATTTTGTTACAAAATATACTTTTTTTGCACCAAGTAAGCGAAATAAATACGTTTCCTACGATAGAATATTTATCGCAAATGGCGCGAAATGAATTTGTGCGTCATTTCACGGTTATGTGTGCATAGTTGGGCTACGTTACCGCAGTGGCACCACACGTTGAAAAACCGGATGTGTGCACCGGGCCTTATAAAGCATTTTGGATGAGTTAATTTTTTTTCACGCAAATGTGACCACGCTGAAAATTATTTTGAGCTCATTCTAATTTTTTTAAAGGTTTTTTTAAATACGGTTTTGCTATTAACACTTTAAGCATTAACATATGCACATGTCTACATAACTATGTATATACATAGTAGTCCGAGAGCTGATGACGAATTTGGGGATGGTATTTTAGGCACTGTGAAGTTGTAAAATGGTAGTAAATCAATGTTAGTTGAATAGGGAATCGAGAGTCGGGAACTGCGTTTGTGGTTATTTCGCTACTGCGCAGCATATGACATTTGCAATAAATGAATCCCACCGAGTATCCTTTAGGCACTTAGAAATTTTTTTAATCTCTTATTTTAGCATTCATAGAATCCAGAAATAAAACTCCCAAACTGTTTGGACGGTTTTAAAGTATAACCCGACTGCCCCGAACTTGTATTATAATGAACGTAAAGAATATTCTTTAGGCACTCTGAAGTTTTTATAGCATGTTTATTAATTATTATTGAAAATATGTGCAAAAAGCCAGAAGAATACGACGGTTTTAAATAACTACCCGACGCAAATAAAGATTTTACATGAATGCGACAAAAAAAGTCTTATGGGTAGATATGAGTACGAGAGAACGTTTATCGTCTGCGCCTGCAGTTGCCGGGGCTCTGGCTCGCTGAACATCTTGAAAGCTGTAAACTTGTTGTTTCATCACAGCTGAAAAATTTCTGTAGCATCGAACATGGTACCCTTTTGTCGTTGTTGCATCTGATGGTAGAATCACTTTGGCAAATTTCAAGCCGTTTTTTTGGCGAATTTTTAAAATGTTTTTGCATTGTGCTAGTCTTTCTTCGTTAAAAATAATCACTTTATCATTGTTTTTTTTTTTTTTACAAATTACACAACTCAAAGTTTTTAGTTCCATTATAAATAAATGATATATAACATATAAAATACGTAGTCTCTATAAAAACAAATATTATCTCTATAATAATTGATTATTTCCATGTATACATAGTTATATTCATGTGCATAAGTCAATACTTAAAATGTTAATAACCCAACTAGATTTTAAAAAACCTCAATAAACAGTACGACAATGAACTCAAAATAATTTTCAGCGTGATCACATTTTCTTGAAAAAATAAATAAACTTCTCCAAAATGCTTTGCAAGCAACCTGAGCTGTACAATAAACTGGAGTCACGTGGTTACTCAGCAATCAATCACACACCGGCAAGCCAGGGCCCTGGCAGCTGCCGGCATCCAGCTGATACTTATGTAAAATCTTTATTTGCGTCGGGTAGTTATTTAAAACCGTCGTATTCGTCTGGCTTTTTGCACATATTTTCAATAATAATTAACAAACATGCTATAAAAATTTCAGAGTGCCTAAAGAATATTCTTTGCGTTCATTATAATACAAGTTCGGGGTAGTAGGGTTATACTTTAAAACCGTCCAAACAGTCTGGCAGTTTTATTTCTGCATTCTATGAATGCTAAATTAAGAGATTAAAAAAATTTCTAAGTGCCTAAAGGATACTCAGTGGGATTCATTTATTGCAAATGTCATATGCTGCACAGTATCGAAATAACCACAAACGCCGTTCCCGACTCTCGATTCCCTATTCAACTAACATTGATTTACTATTATTTTACAACTTCACAGTGCCTAAAATACCTTCCCCAAATTCGTCATCAGCTCTCGGACTATAAATTTAAACATTCAATTCAAAGTTATTTTTTTAATGTCTTTAACGTGAAATGGTGAAAAATAAGTTTCAATTTTCATTCATTTTTCACATCCTGTGTTAAAGTGAACTCGATATGGTTTTTGAAAATGAACTTATTAGCCTGATTTACTGAACTTAATTTACTGTGAGCTTATTTTCGTAGAATTTATATTTTAATCTTAAAGTTAAATGTTATTACAATTTTTATCGAAATTTTTAAATTATATAGACAGAAATTCTCTTTGCGATCTTCCGGTATTTGACATAAACAGTTTTTTGGTCATTCTTAAATTGTTTTTAGTTTAGCATAATTCTCACGTTTTGTCGTGGGTTTTAATCAAATTTTTGTTGATATATTCTCCAGTCGTTATACCATTCGTGGTTCTATTTGTGCTACAAATGTCCCGATAGAGATAAGGTTGGTGGATTAGTCTTCGTTTCGGATAGTCTAGTTGTAGTTACTAGACTGATGTGTGCTGTCATCTACGTATTTTATTGGTGGGTAAGTAGATATACTACTTAATAAACCTAATTACTTGAAGAAAATTAAGATACGGTTTAGAGTAAACACAGAAAAGTTTAATTTGAGGTCAGAAGTGCAATATTGTTTGTATATACAATAGGAAAATAACACATGTAGGTCAAAAAATTATATTAGTTTAAGGTATCAAAAAATCATTCTTTGTTTGAAAAGGTAGATTTAAAAATTATGTTAAATTACCTAAAATAGAATTTAAAAAAATAAAAACTTATTCGAAACGAAAATACAGTTCCATAAATCGGGAAGAACTGACAACAGGGTCTTTGCTATTCACTTTTTAGAATTGTATTTAACAATTAAAGAGAAAAATAATTCGAATTGGTTTTCCTCTTATTGTAATATAGCATCGATAGCATGGAAATCGTGGCTTTTTAAATGACGTGTCAAACACAGAAACTTGAATAAGTAAGGATTTAAAATTTTGTTCGCAAAACTGAATGTTGAAATAAAGAAATTAGGTATTTCGATTTAATTTTTGGAAATAGGTACAAATAAAATCGGTGCTATGGGATAAAACACTACAACTGTACAAAGATAAAAATTCTACCAGAAAATGCATGGGAAGACGTCTGCTGTAAAGTACTGGGGAATGTTTCGACAATAATTTGATTAAAACCCATGACGAAACGTGAGAATTATGCTAAACTAAAAACAATCTATGAATGACCAAAAACAGTTTATGTCAAGAACAGGAAGATCGCAAAGATAATTTCTGTCTATAATATAAAAATTTCGATAAAAATATAGTAATAATTTCAAGATTAAAATATATAAAGATTAAAATATATAAATAACTTCAAGACTAAAATATGTAAATAACTTCAAGATTAAAACATATAAATAACTTCAAGATTAAAATACATAAATAACTTCAAGATTAAAATATATAAAAAACTTCAAAGTTGAATGTTTCAATTTACCTTTATTTTAAAGACATTTGGCGCACATGAAAAATTAAACGGACCGTTGTCGGTATACGTTATCTCAGAAATAAAATTAACTACTATTCCCTTTGTTGTATAAAAACTCTTACATCGAATACAATTAAATATTCATCTTATTTTTAGCTGCTATTTATATAAAGCAGTAAATTAAGACAACTAAGTAGTTCATTCAAGTTATATCTTTTCTATAAATCGAGATAAATAGCATTTTTAGTGTTCGTAATCAATATCTTCGCCAAACGCGGCTAAATTCGTACAGCGAAAATGTAAAAGTTACAGTTGAAAAATTTATTTATTTAAAGAAAATCACATTTAAGGAATACATCTGGTTTAAAATTTTCCGCAGTTTTCAAATCTGTAGAAATTTTTATTCTATCTTTAACGAGAGCGAAGATATAAAATTGGACAAGGGTATAAAGGTCCTTTTGTTTTGTTTCTCGAATAAAATAAACCACGACAGTCGTCTATAGTGTGCAAGCAACGCGCGATTAAATATCTTTACGTTTGTTTATCGCCCGACAGAAAATCGATGTGTGTGCAAGTAGCCTAATACTGCGCAAAGAATGAAAGTAAGACTCGAATTAAATGAACTCAGATGCGTTAGCATGAAACTTGTCTAAATATAAAAATTAAGAAATGTTTAATATCGCATTCACTAAATTAATATACGAGGGCTATTCAATAAAGAATGATCATAATTTTTTTAAAGGTGATAAAAAAAGTCAAGAAACATAAAACTCATATTGAATGTGTAGCGGGATAAGTGGAGAATAAATAGGCACAAGTCTCGCTGTCGTGACGTCATTGCTGAGGCCTTGGCAGCCGGCCTAGCAGCCTAGTTTTACTTTCGCCTAATTCAAAAATGGATGTGACATGCGAAATGCAATACACTGCATTGCAATTTTGTTTTCGCCTAAAAAAGTCGCCAGTTCGTCAGATCTTTCAAACACCAATGTTATGTGTGTTCCCCATCCTTCATATAGTTCTGATGTAGCCCATGCGATTCTTTTCTTTTCCCAAATTTGAAGAAACATCTCCGGGAAAAGCAGTTTTCATCATCACAAGCAGTGGTAAAAGTTGAGTAGGCGATTTTGAAGGATCTGTCAAAAAATGGCCTCCAGCATGTGTTTGAAGACTGGAAAAGAGGTGGGATAAGTGCATTGCATGTAAGGGAGAGTATTTTGAGAAATACCATAAAAATTTGGAGGATTAGTACAGGAAATTATTTTTTATTAATTTATGATCATTCTTTATTGAACAGCCCTCGTAATATGTATAAAATAAAGCACATTGTAATCAAATATCTATGTAAATAAGAATGTATTTATTTATACATTGAACTTTTCGACCCATTTCAAGTTTTCTATCCATTTTGGACCCCCCCCCCGCATGTTTGGTGTCTGTCCATCTGTCTGTATTGTGTGTGCGATATACACGTTCACACGGTTTCATATATTTTCATGAAACTTTGCGTAAGTCTGTCTTTCCATTCTATGTTCGTTTTTGTGTTTGTTCAAATATCACATAAATTTTGTTCCATATATATATTTGATTACAGTGTGCTTTGTTTTATGCATCACTAACCACTGCGTGGCTAGTTTGTGAAGCAAACCATCACCACGGGCTCCAACCAACACCAATACTCCGTGTTGTAGATTATTAATGTGGTGTAAAATTTTCCCCAGGTTTCAAATCCGTTGAAATTTTTAATCTATCTTTAGTGAATCCGATTTTACGAAAAAGAATTAACAATCCCAGTCAAAACGTTTTTTATTTTTTTGCTCTCATTCCCTGAAATGGAATAGGACAGGAAATGTAACCTGTTTCTTTTTTTTATAACGCATAGGGCAGAAGTTGCAATCTATTTCACGTGACGTCACAATCTCTTGCGAAAATATTAAAGATATATTGAATTTAAAAATTATTAAATTTTTACTCTATCTTTAACGGTCTTGGAGATAGAAAAATTAATTAAATGAGTCCTATTAAAAGATTTATCGTCTGGCTGTAAAAATCATTCCTCCGCTCAAAATCAAAGCGGAAACGAAAAAAATAGTTTTCTCCGAGCTCCCCACTATGAAAAGAACTTGGCAGGGTTTCAAAGGCTAATTGCAAGGTCACATGGGTAGAAAAGGTCCAGATTCGGGTGTTTCTTCTTCCTGAAGAAACGCGTTGAAAAACCGATGGAGAATAAAACTGTTAAATTCATTTAAAAATCTTCTAAATTGAATTTTAAAATTCGCCGTGACCCAAAAATTACAACAAATTCGGACTACCTGTGTGCCAAATCTCATTGCTGTTAGTGCCATAGAATCGTCAGAATTTTGCGGCAACAAACAGACAAACACTTCCTTTTAAAAAAGAAGAGATATATTAGTTTAGTGAATGCAATATTAAACTTTATTTTATTTTCATATTTAAATAAGTTTGTCTTTTTGAAAATGGTTAAATCAGTTTGAGAAGCAGTTCTCCTACCTAATCAAGTTGTCGGCACTTGCTAAAATCGGATAACGAGAATATCGGAGAACATCATTCTGAGATGTGTGTATTTTAGCAACACCTATTTCAATGGGCATAAAGATCAAGTACCCTTTCACATGTCCATGCTAACATATTATTTATCGAATTACAATTTTCAAATGGCTTACACATGCATTGTTATAATTAATTAATTTTCCAAATTTCTTATTATAATGCTCATCAGCAATTTTTTTCAAATGATTCAAAATGACAATACACGGTTTAGTTTCTGCTATCCACTTTTCTTCTTCATTGTAAGTGTATTACTAATCCCAATGTTTTGTTTTGTTTCAGATGGCGATACTTTGTATCTTGTTTATATTGATGTTCCCTTTCGTCATCTGTCAGAATCCCATTACCGACGGACTTACTCCTATTCTGGACTTCCTCAGGACGCTAATTCCTAATATTCCTAATTGCCCTATGAATTGCTGCAGACCAAAATGCAGCCGGCCAACTTGTTACAGAAGAGGATGAACTCTGCAGTCAGAAACCAGAGAAGTTACAATCCAAATTGGTATTCAATATACATCTGCCTCAAGACATTATTGTAATTTATTTTTATAATTCCAACATACTCTAAATGTTACTAAATAATAAAAGCTTTTTATGAATCACAAATTAGGAGTTATTCTCTTTTTTTTTGTATTGATGTGTATTGTTAACTTTCTCAAAACTAACTTTTGTCCCAAAACTGTTTTCAACTTTGAAACCTTTTTAACTCCAATAGAAAGAACTTTCATAACCTCTTTAAGGTAAATTTTAGCCATTGTTTCAAGCATGATTAACAGTACTTTACGCATTTCGACTTTGATTCGATATACAGGGTGGTCCCGAATTCATGGTACAAACTTTAATGGTAGGTACAGGACATTGTAACAATGATTTATTGTATAGGAATGTATAGTCGCAAGTGACGCGGTGAGGCGTAAACAGGGGAAATAAAAGGAAAGAGAAATGGAGTGATCGGTTGGTATCATTGCCGGTAGAGGGCAGTAGATGTCTAGCCGCTGTTGAACATGATGCATCGCAGTAGGGAAAAGCGCCATTCACAATTGTGCTGCCGTAGACGATGGGTGACTTTACGTATGCAGAAAAAGCAGACATGCATTACATGTACGGCCGTGCAAATGGTAACGGCAGAGCTGCGTTACGAATGTATCGCGCGGAGTATCCTGATCGACGAATGCCGGATCATAGAATTTTTCAACGGTTACATCGTCAACTTTGTGAAACAGATGCGTTCGACGTCAACAGACATGGCGCTGGTCGAGTAAGAGCTGTACGCACTCCAAGGCTGGAAGAAAGCATCTTGAACATTGTGGCTGATAGACCCGAGTCAAGCACAAGAACTGTTGCGCGTGACGTAGGTGTGAGTCATCAGACTGTATCCAGAGTGTTAAACGAAAATCGCTTACACCCCTTCCATTTTCAGAAAGTACAAGCATTGAATCCGGCAGATTATCCTCGCCGCGTGAACTTCTGCCTGTGGGTGATGCAGCAATGTGCGTTGCAGCCGGATTTCGTAGATTATGTGCTATTTACAGATGAAGCGACATTTTCACGCGAGGGTGTCATTAATGCGCACAATTCCCATGTGTGGGCAACCGATAATCCACATGCAACGCGTCGACATGCGTTTCAACAACGTTTCAGTATTAATGTGTGGGCTGGTATTGTGAACGACTTTTTGATTGGCCCATACTTACTACCCACGCGGCTCACAGGCGGAAGCTATCTTATTTTTCTGAAAGAAGTGTTACCACAACTGCTGCATGATGTTCCGATCGCCATTCGTAACCGCATGTGGTTTCAGCACGATGGGGCGCCAGCACACTTCAGCATTGATGTACGGAATTACCTGAATGCCACGTTTGGTACTCGATGGATTGGGAGTGGTGGACCAGTCCCTTGGCCACCCCGATCTCCCGATTTATCGAGCCTCGATTACTTTTTATGGGGACATCTAAAGCATCTTGTTTATGAGACTCCAGTTGACTCAGATGAGGATCTCGTCGCTCGCTTATCTGTAGCTGCTGCAGGTGTGCGTGAAATACCAGGCATCTTTGAACGTGTACGCCAATCGCTCCACCGACGCTGTCAAGCATGTATCGATACTGGTGGACGCAATTTTGAACAATTACTGTAAACATGACACTTGTCAACAACGCTTTCAATAAAATCTTTGTTTTTCCTTTCGGCCGTTATTTCCCCTGTTTTCGCCTCACCGCGTCACTTGCGACTATACATTCCTATACAATAAATCATTGTTACAATGTCCTGTACCTACCATTAAAGTTTGTACCATGAATTCGGGACCACCCTGTATTGATGTTTGGCCAGTACTTGAAAAAGCGTTCGCTTAAAATTTACACATTTGTATGCATTTACGAATAGAAAAAATTAGATTAAATAGATGTTTAAAATAACTGAAAACGAATACTTGGATTAGAATTATTAGACGAATTATTACGAAACCGTTGTCCTACGAAGACCGTTGTACCGAATTAGAGTTGAGACGAATTACGACGAATTAAACGAATATTAGAAACGCATGTTTAGATTAGAAATTATGAGTTGCTAATGAAACTAAAATATGATTAAATAATTATATATTGAAAGCAAAAGTTATTTGCTGCGGTTCTTTTGATTCACCTTGCACGTTATAAGCTTTCGCAGCAGACTGTGTCAACAATCATTCCATTCACGTGTTTACACAAAGATTGAAGCCAAGGATTCTTTATTTTTTTCTAAAACCTCATCTATTCTTATAAAAATTCCAATCCCATTACAAATATTCCACAGACGAAGAATAGTGCCATAACTTAACTTTTATTCTATTTATGAACGAGTAAGCAAAACAAATTATGAATTGTAAACTACTCAGCAGACGAGAGTAGGCAATTTGCTAAACGATTGTCATACCAAATTATTCTGATTCGGCGGCATTGTTTCATTATAAAAAACAGACTTGGGAAGATTATGCATTACAGAAACTTTCCTCACAACATTCCTTCGCAAGCACTCTAGAAACATTTTCATTTGAAGAAAGAAGTTCGATACAGAAATGGGTTTTTTAATATCCTCTGCAAAGGTAATACCATATTTTTAAATTCCTTTTCAAAAATGTTTATGAAGTTTGGAGTTGGTTTCAAATTCATTTATGTTGTAAATTATAGAATGTGTATGAAATCACATTTCCTTTCTTTCAATCTAGGGTAAAATTTTTGTGTGGATAAAATCACTAAAAAATATGTTGTGAAAATTTATCATAAGAGGGTGAGATGTAATAATGTACGTTATGAAAATATTGAAAATGATACTACTACTTTCGTACATAACTTATATAAGTATGAATAGGAAAAAAAAGTGAATGAAAAATATACTATACTCTGTATTCCACAAAAAAGAGACGCATTTTTACTAGCGTAAATGGCCCAAATTTGTTTTTTTATATTGATTTAAATTCATGATGTTGAGCTGAAGTCTCTTTGTCACAAAGTTTCACTTGAACACTTGGTGAATTTATTCTACATTCACTTTTATATCATACCAATGCGAAAGTAACTTCAAACTCGGGAAATTAATATTTTTTGCTATAACTTGTTCATAAAAAAGTATTTTTTATTTCCTGCTTCGGCACTTGAGTCGTGGCAAATATCCTTTTCATTTTTCAGAGCTTTTAAAATTCCTTAATTTCACTGTTCAATTCTATTTGTATTAAAATAACCCTAAGAAATCAACCCTATGTAGCACTACTATTTATTCTACGAGTCTTTTTATACCTTCTTCTCCAAGTAAGGTTGCGAGAACATCTCTTTTAAAGAGAATATGTCCCCTTTTTTTCGCTATCTTTTTTAAATCAGATATATTTTTTTTTTGTCCTTATTTTCTGTTGTTCACTTTTTGTTCTCTTTGTTCATAGTTTCGGATTGCGTTAAAAAATATATTTCACACTTCAAACTGTACGCGCTAATACATATATTCACATTGCCTACTATGTATATCGTTATATAAACCACAGCTATTCAAATACGTACTAGATCTAGTACATTGTTCGAAAATCATACGTATTATTAAAACGCATCAACGTATAATAGGAAGTTCAACCTCTGGTGTATATTGAGCCTCTTGTTTAAACGTCTCATTATGAGATCAAATAGATAACCAATGAGAATTTATATTCATGTTATAAGAATAAAAAGTATTATTCTTACTATATATCAGAATGAATAGAAAGACGGAGGAGATTCGTAGCCTTTTTTAGTTAGGAAGAAATCCCGTTGCTAACCTAGCCTCCTTTTTTGAATTAAATCTAAGTCGATAACTTAACCATGATTGCTGCGCAGAATTCCGTGAGTTATAATTATGTGTTGGTGTATTATTTACTTCTGTTGTTTGTCCGTATTTGATTCTGAGACGTTTGTAATTTAACAGAATTTCTTTCTGATAGTGGTTAATATACTATTCAAGATTCGTGAAATATATTTATTTTTTTGTTAAACATCTAACAATTATACATTAACTAGCCACTGCGTGGCTAGCCCGGCATTTCCTGTGCCCATGGGGTTTGGTTTTTTTCTGGTGTAAAATTTTCCGCAGATTTCAAATCTGTTGAAATTTTTAATCTATCTTTAACGATTCCGATTTTTTTTCCGAAGAACTTAACAATCCCAGTCAAAATGTTTTTATATTTCTTTGCTCTCCTTCGCTTCACTAAAATGAAATCTGTTTTAATTTTAATTTTAACGCGAAGCATTTTGTTTCCTTCACCGTTTCGCGGGAAATCATAATGAATGAATCTCGAAACAAACGAAGGTCATTCGAATGTGTTCTCTCCACGGAGTTGAAAAAAAAACTTGGCATGGTTAAAAAGGGTGACGTCAAGGTGACCCGTGAGGGCGAAAAGTCTAAATTTTGATGTTTTTTCATTCCTTGGAATTACCGCTTTAGAATGAGAAAGGTAAAAATACTATTTTTTCGGGTCCTCTTTTTTTTTCAATGATTTTTTCCAAATTTTCTCGTTTCTGATATTTATCTTCTGGCAACCCTAGCTTCAAGGTTCGGCAGCTGATCCCTTATTCGCAAAGGTAGACGAAATCCGTGTACCATTATTTTGCTTCGTACTCGTTTTATTGGGATGGGATCAGAAAATTAGTATTGAATGGAATGACGCTTTTCCCTACAAATACATTGAGTCTGTTCATGAACAACTCACTCGTACGAACCTGAAAATAATCCGAGAACACTTGTTTACGATTGTTAAAGTTAATTGAGCATCTGATTATTATGAAACTTTTAGATTATTGATATGAAATTCTCTCCCATAATTCTCTCCCTGCATCCAACAAGGATAGTCAAAAACAACCTTTGGGTCATTCCATGCTAAATGAGCAAATCGGTTGAGGCTGACACATCACCGATTTTAATGAAAATTAGTTTTTAAATAGATCACATATAGTACGTTTGAACTGCCAAATATAAGCTGTCCAAAATGTATATTTTATTTTTTATTGAATTTTAAAGTTCAAGGTCACACAAATGTAGATTTTTTCAGCACTAATAGACTTTACACACTAAATCACTAAAACACTTCACACTGTTTGAGACCGTATATTTCAATAAGTTATTGACACAAATTAAAAATTTTTGTATTGTTACATTCTTCAGTAAAAGGTCGTTTAGAAAATGTTAGAATATTGTTTTATATCCTTCACTGCTCATTCTCAATGATCAGCAAAAATACAGATTTTGTCTATTTGATGCAAATTTCAAATTGCTCTAGTACCTCTAAAAATGGGGAAAGACAGTATCAAAAATTATTCTTAACAAAGCACTTATTCGATCAAAAAGTTTGTAATAATTTAGTGATTATGTTTCTATTCCTTAGTTAAGAAAAAAAAAAGAAGAAAAAAGTAAAATAATTGAAAACAGCGATTTTTTTAATTTTTTTAAATACGAATTTTACTGTGAAGGACAGCTCCGAAAACATCACAAATTTTCAGTATTATGTGTCAAGATGTATATTATCTGTCGTAAAATTTTCATCATTGTAATTTGTTTATTTTCATCCCAAGAAAATTTTTAACTAGATGGAAATAATCGTTTTATTTGATCGCATACAAACCCGTAAGACATCTATTTTCGCCTTTGAAATAGATGCTATTACATTCAAGGACAGATGAACAAATAAATAAACACTATTAAATGAATTATGGTTATAAATATGCTTGATTTGCTAAACAGACAATGTTTTACTGAACCGAAAGCTTTCGAACACCGGCGAATGTTCTAGCGGCAATAAAGAAGTCATGGCAAAAGCCCATGCGATGGAATCTGAGGAACTATCAAATGGTTCGCCGCAAGAACAAGTGCATACAACCCGTAAGACATCTATTTTCGCCTTTGAAAGAGATGCTATTACATTCAAGGACAGATGAACAAATAAATAAACACTATTAAATGAATTATGGTTATAAATATGCTTGATTTGCTAAACAGACAATGTTTTACTGAACCGAAAGCTTTCGAATACCGGCGAATGTTCTAGCGGCAATAAAGAAGTCATGGCAAAAGCCCATGCGATGGAATCTGAGGAACTATCAAATGGTTCGCCGCAAGAACAAGTGCATACAACCCGTAAGACATCTATTTTCGCCTTTGAAAGAGATGCTATTACATTCAAGGACAGATGAACAAATAAATAAACACTATTAAATGAATTATGGTTATAAATATGCTTGATTTGCTAAACAGACAATGTTTTACTGAACCGAAAGCTTTCGAACACCGGCGAATGTTCTAGCGGCAATAAAGAAGTCATGGCAAAAGCCCATGCGATGGAATCTGAGGAACTATCAAATGGTTCGCCGCAAGAACAAGTGCATACAACCCGTAAGACATCTATTTTCGCCTTTGAAAGAGATGCTATTACATTCAAGGACAGATGAACAAATAAATAAACACTATTAAATGAATTATGGTTATAAATATGCTTGATTTGCTAAACAGACAATGTTTTACTGAACCGAAAGCTTTCGAACACCGGCGAATGTTCTAGCGGCAATAAAGAAGTCATGGCAAAAGCCCATGCGATGGAATCTGAGGAACTATCAAATGGTTCGCCGCAAGAACAAGTGCATACAACCCGTAAGACATCTATTTTCGCCTTTGAAAGAGATGCTATTACATTCAAGGACAGATGAACAAATAAATAAACACTATTAAATGAATTATGGTTATAAATATGCTTGATTTGCTAAACAGACAATGTTTTACTGAACCGAAAGCTTTCGAACACCGGCGAATGTTCTAGCGGCAATAAAGAAGTCATGGCAAAAGCCCATGCTATGGAATCTGAGGAACTATCAAATGGTTCGCCGCAAGAACAAGTGCATACAACCCGTAAGACATCTATTTTCGCCTTTGAAAGAGATGCTATTACATTCAAGGACAGATGAACAAATAAATAAACACTATTAAATGAATTATGGTTATAAATATGCTTGATTTGCTAAACAGACAATGTTTTACTGAACCGAAAGCTTTCGAACACCGGCGAATGTTCTAGCGGCAATAAAGAAGTCATGGCAAAAGCCCATGCGATGGAATCTGAGGAACTATCAAATGGTTCGCCGCAAGAACAAGTGCATACAACCCGTAAGACATCTATTTTCGCCTTTGAAAGAGATGCTATTACATTCAAGGACAGATGAACAAATAAATAAACACTATTAAATTAATTATGGTTATAAATATGCTTGATTTGCTAAACAGACAATGTTTTACTGAACCGAAAGCTTTCGAACACCGGCGAATGTTCTAGCGGCAATAAAGAAGTCATGGCAAAAGCCCATGCGATGGAATCTGAGGAACTATCAAATGGTTCGCCGCAAGAACAAGTGCATACAACCCGTAAGACATCTATTTTCGCCTTTGAAAGAGATGCTATTACATTCAAGGACAGATGAACAAATAAATAAACACTATTAAATGAATTATGGTTATAAATATGCTTGATTTGCTAAGCAGACAATGTTTTACTGAACCGAAAGCTTTCGAACACCGGTGAATGTTCTAGCGGCAATAAAGAAGTCATGGCAAAAGCCCATGCGATGGAATCTGTGGAACTATCAAATGGTTCGCCGCAAGAACAAGTGCATACAACCCGTAAGACATCTATTTTCGCCTTTGAAAGAGATGCTATTACATTCAAGGACAGATGAACAAATAAATAAACACTATTAAATTAATTATGGTTATAAATATGCTTGATTTGCTAAACAGACAATGTTTTACTGAACCGAAAGCTTTCGAACACCGGCGAATGTTCTAGCGGCAATAAAGAAGTCATGGCAAAAGCCCATGCGATGGAATCTGAGGAACTATCAAATGGTTCGCCGCAAGAACAAGTGCATACAACCCGTAAGACATCTATTTTCGCCTTTGAAAGAGATGCTATTACATTCAAGGACAGATGAACAAATAAATAAACACTATTAAATTAATTATGGTTATAAATATGCTTGATTTGCTAAACAGACAATGTTTTACTGAACCGAAAGCTTTCGAACACCGGCGAATGTTCTAGCGGCAATAAAGAAGTCATGGCAAAAGCCCATGCGATGGAATCTGAGGAACTATCAAATGGTTCGCCGCAAGAACAAGTGCATACAACCCGTAAGACATCTATTTTCGCCTTTGAAAGAGATGCTATTACATTCAAGGACAGATGAACAAATAAATAAACACTATTAAATGAATTATGGTTATAAATATGCTTGATTTGCTAAACAGACAATGTTTTACTGAACCGAAAGCTTTCGAATACCGGCGAATGTTCTAGCGGCAATAAAGAAGTCATGGCAAAAGCCCATGCGATGGAATCTGAGGAACTATCAAATGGTTCGCCGCAAGAACAAGTGCATACAACCCGTAAGACATCTATTTTCGCCTTTGAAAGAGATGCTATTACATTCAAGGACAGATGAACAAATAAATAAACACTATTAAATGAATTATGGTTATAAATATGCTTGATTTGCTAAACAGACAATGTTTTACTGAACCGAAAGCTTTCGAACACCGGCGAATGTTCTAGCGGCAATAAAGAAGTCATGGCAAAAGCCCATGCGATGGAATCTGAGGAACTATCAAATGGTTCGCCGCAAGAACAAGTGCATACAACCCGTAAGACATCTATTTTCGCCTTTGAAAGAGATGCTATTACATTCAAGGACAGATGAACAAATAAATAAACACTATTAAATGAATTATGGTTATAAATATGCTTGATTTGCTAAACAGACAATGTTTTACTGAACCGAAAGCTTTCGAACACCGGCGAATGTTCTAGCGGCAATAAAGAAGTCATGGCAAAAGCCCATGCGATGGAATCTGAGGAACTATCAAATGGTTCGCCGCAAGAACAAGTGCATACAACCCGTAAGACATCTATTTTCGCCTTTGAAAGAGATGCTATTACATTCAAGGACAGATGAACAAATAAATAAACACTATTAAATGAATTATGGTTATAAATATGCTTGATTTGCTAAACAGACAATGTTTTACTGAACCGAAAGCTTTCGAACACCGGCGAATGTTCTAGCGGCAATAAAGAAGTCATGGCAAAAGCCCATGCTATGGAATCTGAGGAACTATCAAATGGTTCGCCGCAAGAACAAGTGCATACAACCCGTAAGACATCTATTTTCGCCTTTGAAAGAGATGCTATTACATTCAAGGACAGATGAACAAATAAATAAACACTATTAAATGAATTATGGTTATAAATATGCTTGATTTGCTAAACAGACAATGTTTTACTGAACCGAAAGCTTTCGAACACCGGCGAATGTTCTAGCGGCAATAAAGAAGTCATGGCAAAAGCCCATGCGATGGAATCTGAGGAACTATCAAATGGTTCGCCGCAAGAACAAGTGCATACAACCCGTAAGACATCTATTTTCGCCTTTGAAAGAGATGCTATTACATTCAAGGACAGATGAACAAATAAATAAACACTATTAAATTAATTATGGTTATAAATATGCTTGATTTGCTAAACAGACAATGTTTTACTGAACCGAAAGCTTTCGAACACCGGCGAATGTTCTAGCGGCAATAAAGAAGTCATGGCAAAAGCCCATGCGATGGAATCTGAGGAACTATCAAATGGTTCGCCGCAAGAACAAGTGCATACAACCCGTAAGACATCTATTTTCGCCTTTGAAAGAGATGCTATTACATTCAAGGACAGATGAACAAATAAATAAACACTATTAAATGAATTATGGTTATAAATATGCTTGATTTGCTAAGCAGACAATGTTTTACTGAACCGAAAGCTTTCGAACACCGGTGAATGTTCTAGCGGCAATAAAGAAGTCATGGCAAAAGCCCATGCGATGGAATCTGTGGAACTATCAAATGGTTCGCCGCAAGAACAAGTGCATACAACCCGTAAGACATCTATTTTCGCCTTTGAAAGAGATGCTATTACATTCAAGGACAGATGAACAAATAAATAAACACTATTAAATTAATTATGGTTATAAATATGCTTGATTTGCTAAACAGACAATGTTTTACTGAACCGAAAGCTTTCGAACACCGGCGAATGTTCTAGCGGCAATAAAGAAGTCATGGCAAAAGCCCATGCGATGGAATCTGAGGAACTATCAAATGGTTCGCCGCAAGAACAAGTGCATACAACCCGTAAGACATCTATTTTCGCCTTTGAAAGAGATGCTATTACATTCAAGGACAGATGAACAAATAAATAAACACTATTAAATTAATTATGGTTATAAATATGCTTGATTTGCTAAACAGACAATGTTTTACTGAACCGAAAGCTTTCGAACACCGGCGAATGTTCTAGCGGCAATAAAGAAGTCATGGCAAAAGCCCATGCGATGGAATCTGAGGAACTATCAAATGGTTCGCCGCAAGAACAAGTGCATACAACCCGTAAGACATCTATTTTCGCCTTTGAAAGAGATGCTATTACATTCAAGGACAGATGAACAAATAAATAAACACTATTAAATGAATTATGGTTATAAATATGCTTGATTTGCTAAGCAGACAATGTTTTACTGAACCGAAAGCTTTCGAACACCGGTGAATGTTCTAGCGGCAATAAAGAAGTCATGGCAAAAGCCCATGCGATGGAATCTGTGGAACTATCAAATGGTTCGCCGCAAGAACAAGTGAACAGAGACCATACGACAATCAGATTTTAAATGCAAAACAACTATTCTCCTTCTGTACTCCAACCATTTCAAACATCAAGTTCTTTTATTTGCCTTCAACTGATGTTATTCAAATTGAGTCTAAGCTTCAACTAAGATTTAATGAAGTGACGGCAGCCATTACGGAATGCGTTACTATCATTGCTACATTTCTATTCCCAATTGTACGTCACAAATTCGTGTTTCATATTTATCACAATCACCAGAAAAAGAAGTAAAGAGTTTAAAAAGAATTCGGCAGCACAGAGTAGCCACGTCTATAGAAGATGCAAAATTTAACATGGAAGTTTTAGCACATAGTGAATTTGAAAAGGTAAGAAGTTAAAAGTCATAATGTCTATGATACTAAGTTGAAATTTTTAAGCTTGTTTTGACACTGATTTTTTCGGCTTTAATAATTCACTTTTTAAGTTAAAAATGATTTCGTATTTCTTTGTTAATATAGGGTTTCATTATCTGTATTTAATTTTACTGCTATCATTGAAGTTCTCGTAATATGCATAGACTGGGAAGCAAATGTTGTGATTGTGATTTTATTATTGTTGCTTTAGGACTCAGATTACAATCCCACATTTCTTTTTACAAGTAATAAACATATTAAACTGTATTCCTGTGAAATGTCGGTTTTGTCAGAGCTGTCCTTCCGTTTGATTTCTTATGCCTATTTAGAGTAGAAAATTGTCATTTTGTTATTTTCGTTAGCTATTTTGTAGATGAAAGAATTAAAATGCGACTTCCAAACTCTATCAGTAATATTATCATACCTATCACTGTAACTGGCATGAATTTAAAGGATGTCTTAAATTTTTTTTTGCCCATAGAAATGTTTTTAATTCTGTCAAAAAAGACAATTTTCTATTTTTTGCAACTAAATTTTAGATTAAATATGAAGTTTAAATTTGTTGTTGCCCAAGTGAAAAAACGAAAATTTTGTACAGATTGTAAAAATGTAAAACATGTTTGTCTACGTTAAATAGTTTTTGAGAAACAGAATTTCAAACATGCAGCTTTAAGCGATCTCACAATTGCTCTTCAAAGTTATAAGTCCTTAAAATGCCTCAAACTTCGAAAATATTTAATTTTGAACCTAATTATTTTGGATATCGCTATTTATGCATAAACAAAACCCCTGTACCAAATTTCATAAAAATCCTTCACCCTACGGCCACAAGTTTTTCCTGATTTTTGCTCATTTGACGTGGAATGACCCCTTTTTGTTTTCCTTCCATTTTTTTCACATAGATTGAATTTCAAATTGCAAAAAAACATATTTTTCATTTTGCAAAAGCACTTAGCCATTGATTTATACTTTATTACACCTTGGTTTACACCTTGTGAGTTACAAAAGTGAACTCTTTTGTAATTAGTTAATACGTTCGAGTAAATGTTATTGAATAAACAGGTTTCTGTAACTAGAAATGTTTCTGCAAAAACTACGATTAGAAATAGGGATTCGTAAAAATACATGTTCGAAAGGTTGCAACAGCATGCAAAGTACATATAAGAACATATCGCACCCCGGTCAGAAAAGTTACTTAAGTCAAAAAATAAAAATTTTGATGTTATGTCATTGAAAAATATGTATCTGATGCTCCAGCGTGTTATATTACTATTCTATAGAATATAACTAGCCACTGCGTGGCTATCCCGGCGTTGTCCGTGCCAGTTGCTTTTTTGGAGTAATTGGTTTTCTTCGCAAACCAAATAGGAGTTCGTAGCCTATTGGATGACAGCCATAACGGAGTTGCTCGTGACAGTACTTTTCGTGGGAGTCACATTGCCCGTGGTGTTGGTTTGCTTCGCAAACAAAGAAACATAAATATTTAATTGAAAAATTATTTTTTTAAAGAAAATCAAACGTATAAGGTATTTATTTATATGGTGACAAATTTTCCGCAGACTTCAAATCCGTTGAAATTTTTAATCTATCTTTTACTATCCCGATGTTATAAAAAAGAACTAAATAATGCCAGCCAAATGTTTGTTGAATTTTCTTTGCTTTCTTTCGCTGAAATCGCGCGTAAGAGGGCTGGATTTTAATCGTAAGAGGGCTAATCTGTTAATTTTTGGAACACGAATGTTAGCGTGATGTCACATTCTCTTGCAAAAATATAAAAGATATTCAATTTAAAAATTTTATTTCCTTGAAGAAAATCATATTTTAAGGTATCGATATTATGTGAAATTTTCCGCAGATTTCAAATTCGTCGAAATGTTTACTGTATCTTTAACGGTCTAGTAGATAGAAAAAAAAACATAACTAAAGTTAAAACTTTTATTTTATTGTCTGCATGAAAATCATTCCTCTGCGCAAAATGAAAACGGAAAAAATAAATTTAGAAACTGTCATATCTTTATGCTGTTGCCATTCCAAAGAAAATATTAATAAGAAATTTCCTTAAATTCACTCTAAAATGTTCTAGATTAAATTTTAAAATTCGGGCTGGACTATAAAATTGTAAAAAATTCGGACTACCTGTGTACGAAATTTCATTATTGTAAATGCCATAGATTCGTCAGGACACGGCGAACACCCAATACACGAACTAATAGAAGAGTTAGAAGAGTTATTAGTAGAGATAGAAGTTACCACTATAAATACTTACCTAAAATTAAAACTAAAAATTAACTATTTCATTATATTAAAAATACTATTTCAATATAAGTTTCATAGTATCCTTTAGTTGATGTTTCTCAAATTCTGCAATTTTGAGTTGTGTCACTTTTCGTGCCGGGGGGTGCGATATGAAATAAATATCTGTTTTTATATAACGAAATATCTCTTTGCACTTACTGTAATCACGAACAACTGGAACCGATAAATACATGAATAGGTTTCCGTACAGGTAGAATACGTGTCATCCACTATTGTCATGTTTCATTCACAACCTATTGTTCACAAGGAAAATTTAAATACTTACTACAAATATAAACAATTTCTATTGTGCTGTTAATATTAATTACATAGAAGAAAATACTATGTAAGAAACTTTTAGAGAAAACTACCGCAGAAAGGGGAAACATTAGAAAAAAATATTTGTTTTGATACTTTAAATTCTAAACTAAAAAGTTGAAAAGAAAAAGACAAACGATCAGAACGAAAACACTAGAAAATGCGAAGCGCAAAAGACATTTAGGACCGGCGCACACATCCGGTTTTTCAACGTGCGGCGCCGCTGCCGCAACGCAACTCTGTCTGAGATACATTAGTGTGGTCTGAGTGCATTAGATCCAATGGTGAGATACATTAGATCCAACGGAGTAGTGCACACGTGCCTCCGACGCCGCTGCGGTGACGCATGTCCAACTTGCATGCAATTTGTACCGCAGTTCCCCACGGCGCCGCAGCTCGCCGCACACGCGTCTCAGTTCTGAAGTACCTTGTTTTCATGAAAATATGGAATATAAATAATAATTAATAAATGGTTGTATCCAGTAACGTCTATTTTGTTTCAAAATATACTTTTTTGTACACCAAGTAAGCGAAATAAACACGTTTTCTTCGATAGACGAGAAATGAGTACTTGCGTCATTTCACCGTTATGTGTGCATAGTTGGGTTTCGGTGCCGCAGCGGCGCCGCACGTTGAAAAACCGGATGCGTACACCGGGCCTTAATTATCAATCTAACGGCATAAAAGGTTGAGATAGATAAACACACATGTTTGCACCGAAAATACTGTTTCTAATTTCGTTACATTTGCATTCGTCGCATCTTTGATTTTAAAATAATAGGTACTGCCCACACTGAGAAAAATCTTGGTTCGTTCTATGAGCACATTTTCTTCGATGCTGATGAAAGTAGTTGTGAAGTGAATTTTCAGAAGTGTGAGAGAGAATTTTGGAACTTTTTTTTTTTCGTGCACATAACTGCGATTGATTTTTACATTTCCGAGCGAGCCCATTTATTCAATAATATATGAAGCAATCAAATACCTGAAATCGAACATTTCAGAAAATAAAGGATATTTGGGAGTTTTTGTAATTCACAAGCAATTGTAGAGACAAAAATAATTATTTGTAAAACAAACCAGTTATATATGAGGGGGATTATGAATGGAAATAAACAAACCACTGAAATACAATTAATTTTACTTTGTTTAATCAATAAGGAATAAATACAGGCAGCACGTTCTACCATAAAATCACTGTTGCCATCTCATTAATCTATGCAGAAAAACCTGTCATAGCAATGGAACGATTTTCATAACAATCATTAGCTTGGCTTCCGTACTAATTAGGAACCGCGATAGCGCCTCTAATTAGTGCGGAAGTTGTTAGTCAGTTAATACAGTTGGTAGTCGCCGATTAGCAACCGAAGGGCTGAGATTTCGTAACTCGATCCAACCAAATACCGTCGTGTACGTGAGGGCTGGTGCATGTTAAATCTGTAATGACCTCAGATGTACGTTGGTTTGATATGGAAGTTTGGTGAGTGGGTTGCCAGCCTAAAAGTTGATCTCATCATATGAACCTGGTACAAAATTACGAGGTGATTGCCCTCAGATCGTTCCCTTTGGAACTGATCTCAGACCGTTACTAATAGTCCGTTGTGTTGCTTCATTGTGACGTAAAACTACAGAACTTACATTCATTGTATTCTTTAATAAATTGACTAAAACTTTAAAAGTTAAATGAATAAATCTGTTGGATTTTGTGTCAGTTAGGTACAAGGCTTACGAAACCATTACGACTAAAAGGTTTTAAGGTCAACTCCCCATAATATAGTTAGTCATGCCTGATTGAGAGCGTCATTACAAACTATAAAAGTCCTTTTCTAAATTTCGTAATATTTTACAAGAACTTTTAGCTAAGAATCTGACTATAACCATTATAGGGGGAATTCTGAGTAATCAAATTAAGCATTCAAACATTTATGAGTATTTGAAAAACCTCTGGTGATTTGGTGGATACTTACGCTCCTCACATTTTCTCCAACAATGACAGGCTAGGGTTGATTGAAGAAGAGTTAACATGAAATCTTCAACATCCATCGCATCTCGAATTGAGATTATAATTTGCTTTTAAATAAACCCAAGATATCGTATAATAATTTATTTACGACATAATAATTTATTTCTGAACAGCACTTTCCAGTTTTTAAGGGGACCGGGAAGGCCCTATCTCCTCCATGTTAAATTCACGAAATTCAAGACCCTTTTTCTCAACAACTATAATAGTAATCAACACAAAATTTTTATGGTGGTTAGACTGATATGTTATACAAACTTTAACAGCTCACTTTTGTTTTATTTAAAAATTTTAATTTTATAGAAATTTTTAACTGAATATCACTTTTTAGATAGCATTTTTTAACACATTTAAATTTCTAAAAAATCCAATTTTCAAAAAATCAAAAAATGCCCGTGTTAAAATCTTTAGAGATATAACACAAATATGTCATAAAAATATTAAGTCATTATGTTCAGTGGATTCTGAGAAAATGGGGCATGAATCTTAAAAATCTAAGTTTTGAGAAAAATGGATTTAAACATTTCAAATGAATTTTTATAAATAATTTTACGTCTAACCTTAATGAAATCCTGATTTATATAAAGGGTGATCTCTTTCATTTTTAATACATGTATCTTCAATTTTTTTTTTTTTGCTTTTCTTTCTATGGCGGGCCTTTTTACTGTATTCAGAGAGTTTTCGCTCTCCATCGATAACACGGTCTTAGTCCAGTTTTCTCAAAAATTTGTATAAAATGGCAGCCTGGATTGATTTTAACTCTAGATAATGTATAGCACTTTATAATATTTCCACTGTTGCAGCAGGAAACAGCATCAAACACTCCCAGTTTTAAAGTTTGGATGGTTACAAACACATTTTTTGGAACGCGAGTCCAAATCACATTGTTCACCGATTCATTTGGGTTTTGAGTCTTTCCGTGAACACATTTTTTCAACAATTCTGGATTCGCCAAGTCTCTTAAATTTGATTTAATTGTCTTCAAAATGTAGGCAGTAAAAGGCAAGGCAATATGTGTGTGTTTATCATGGTAATACACATCACTTTTAGCTACAGCACGTTGAAATTTCCACCAGCTTTCATTCCCAACTGGACAAAGAAAGTGATTTGGATTTAAGTTACTTGACAGTAAATAAAAATATTCTTCCCAGACAGATTATTGCATATTGTGCAGAAAACCAACATTTATCCTTATTGCTAGTTCATAATAGATCAAATGTCATGTCTCAGAAAGTGCTAACTTATATCGCATGGTAAAATTAATAAAAATAGTTAGAAAATCTACCCTTAACAATATACTAAATTAGCAGGGTACTTGAAAGGGGCAATATTAAATTGTATTACATTTGCCAAATTACGTATTTAAAAACTCAAATCAATAATAGATCTTTAATGGTTGGTTATTCGAATTATAGCAAGTCGATTCTCATTGTAACAAGCATGCATGAATTTAGTATGAAGAGTTTATCAATTTAATACGAATAATATAAATGAAAAATTTAGTAAGGTATTAGAAAATTCTTATGTACTATCAAACTTGAAAGGAAAAAAGAAATGACGAATTTGAGAGATAGCAGAAAAACTAAAGATTCTTGAGTCAAACTAAGTTTTCAAGAGATATTCCTTAAAATTAAAAGAAATTTTCAAGAGATATTCCTTAAAATTAAAAGAAATTTTCAAACAAAAATTATACGAAATTCTAATTTTCTATGGTCATGTACTAAGTTATGTACCTGAAGTTATCTTTGAAACCTCTATTGTAGGTGACATTCTTATGTCTTTTGGTGATGTCCTTCTATGTGGATAGCGACTGTCATTTCCTCCAGATGATGATGATGATGCACCCCAGCACTGCGTGCAAACCCAACTGTTGCAAGGGAGTGAAGTGTCCAACACCCAAATGTAAAGCCCATCAAATGATGAAGCCCCATGCCGGTTGGTGTGGATGCTGTCCCAAGTGCATGAACCAACTCAGTGAGTTAACTACCATTCTACAAGAACACGAACTAAAATATTGAACAAGCCTTACTCCTACTTTAACTATAGTTTAATTTGACGCTTCAGATCATGGTTCCTAATCCTCAATAAAAATTATTCCAGGGTTAAAAAACTAGTAATTAGATACCGGAGTAGGGAGTTTTCTGAATCCAACGATGTCCTTAACCATGATATCGCACCCCAGCAAGGAAAGTGACAGAACTCAAAATTGCAGAATTTGAGAAACATCAACTTAAGGGATACTATAAAATTTATATTTAAATAGTATAAGCTTCTTTTAATTTTTAGGTAAGTATTTATGGTAGTAACTTCTATTATATTCTATAGAATAGTAATTTAACACGCTGGGGCACCTCATACATATTTTTCAATGACATAACATCAAAATTTTATTTTTTGACTTGTGTCACTTTTCTTGCGATATTTAAAATTATGATTAAATAAAAAAACAATAACGAAATGCACGTCCACAAAAAATTATTATCTTATTTCTTAGGCCGTGGTAGCCCAAGAGTAACGGATTAGCAATCGTAGGAATGCGAGATCGAAACTAGATTTTGCCAAACCCCGTCATGTGCAAAGGGGCTGGTGCAGATTAAATTCGTCGTAGCCTCTATTATCTTCGCGTTGACGTGGAAAGTGTACCAGCGCAGGTGTGACCACGTTATCTGAACGTTTTTCAAAATTTTGTGGTGTTGTCCTTGGGTCTTTCCCTTCGAGTTTGATCCCGGAATAGCCCGTTGCGGTACTCCAGTGTGACGTAAATCAAATACTTTCCTGCATATCGCCTTAAAAATATACTGTCACGACGGTACTCATATACTGTCTCTGTAGCATGAAAATGCTCCAAGCACAAAGTAGGTTGTCTTAAGGTGTGTATACATTTTGCGAGCCGCTCGTGAACCGTTCGTTGAAATTATTCTCCCAACGAGCTTCCAGCGATCCATGGGGAAGGAGGAACCGTGAACCAGCAGGTCGTCATTTGTCAGCCACCGGTGATGACGACGGAGCATGGAAGCTAGGTAGTTGAATTTACTTCGCACTGGAGTAACATAACAGGCTATTGGAAAGTTCCCAGAATAGAAGTGGAATATAACGAGTCAACTGATATATCTTTCAGAATATGTACATGAAACACGTATCGCCGCAGGAACGATACCGCAACCGATATTTAGCTTGACAGAAAAAATGACCCTCATTAGATTATATTTTATTTTACAGAGTTTTATTTTATATCTTACAGAAATGGGTGCGAGTTGTTTGCCGAAACCTAAAAAGCCTTGCACGATGATGCCTACTTCTGAATGCGGATGCGGACTCAAGTGCAAACATATGAAGTGCTGCCGCCGCTGAACACTAATCAGGATTTCTGATGACAACATGAAACTGTTTGATCCAATATTAAACTTGTGCTTTGTCGGTTTCAAAAGATCAAAGATATTCAAGTTTGACCAAACAACCGATGAAACACCCATATGGATTATTATGTCCGAGTGTATTTTTCTTTGTGTTCAATTTTTAAAGAGCATGTAAATTTCACGTGTAACACTTTTTTAGGGTTAATAAATTTTGGTTTTTATAATCTGCACAAAACTCCTGAATACCTTTTACCTTTATCTTTCAATTTAAACATGAGATATTTTCAGCAAAATACAACCATGATAGAATCATAATGGAGTATATTCTAGTTTCAAGGGGATAACGTGGAAAGAATGGAGATAGCATAGTTATTTGAAGAATGGTTCAGCAAAAGCATAGGTAGTGTACTGTCGTCGCCCCAAACTGTAGTGTAAAAACAGTACTAATCGTACACAAGGAGAGGACAACCAACAGCTAAGATTTTAAGTTCTTATTGTTCCAAGAACGTAAGAATATGTACAATATCACATTATTAACACTACACCAATACATATTAGTGTTTGTCCTCAAAGTCCAGCGTGGTCACCAGCATTACCCTCTGCTTCCGGCTCTATCTATTGTCTCTCTTGTGCTCTGCAACCGTTGTTGGTCCGCAGTTCAAATCGAATCCAACGGTAGAAGCCGAGATCCAACCAGAGATCTGGACGAACACCACCTGTTCTACTCAAGTCGTTGTAAAGCGGCTGACGAAAGAACAGCAGCTGACGCGAAATAATAACCAGTCAGAATGTATTAGGCATTTCGAAAGGTGTGAAAGTCTTCATAATCGTTGAGCCCTGTTCAGTTGTTTCCAACGCGCGTTTGATAAGGGATGTTAAGCAAATCACAGAACTGCTACTCGATTACCGATATTCTTGGATCACAGTTCTTACCAGTTACTGAAATATCAAAGTAACAGTGATTTATTGGTAGCATTAATTACTGCATTGAGTGAACTAATTATGAAACAACAATTGATAATTAGCGAATTGAATTAGAACTGAATCTCAAACCTGGATCAAACTCAATTACTGGAACAGTGATTGAGAATATTAGTGATTCGGTAGCAGTGATTGAGGGCTAATATCAGCGCATATCGGTTAAACAACTATCGGTGATAGAGGTTTAACCGATATTTCTCAATATTATACCGATAAACTGGTGTTTTATGAGATCTTCCTGGAGCGATAGGCTTTCCTTGCACTCATTGTAATGCCTTAGGGAAAATAATAATAGGTTTAAATAAAAAGATCTTATCGGCTAGTATAAAAAAAAGTTTTAAACTGTATTTAAAGAGCACGTTTAAGGGTTGATAAATTAAAATTTTTTAAAGATATCACAGTTACTGTGGATAGAAAGATAATATAGAGTTCAAACTATTCACGTTTCTAGACTCACACTGTCAAACTAAAAGTCGAATTTCACTTGGAACAATGCCTTGATTAAAAGGAAATCCGTATTTCATTTACATGAGGAAAAATATTCATATTCGTTTAGATATTATTTCCGAAATTTTTAAAAGCAACACCTACTTTTATTGTTATTAAACATTTCCCATCCCAATTTGTGTTAAATAGAGATTTTTCAAGCAAATCTTATAATTCCTGTAAATTTTGGAGAAAATCTATTCGGAGTTCGTCTTAATATGTAGAAACATATTGAGACGTATAGGTGGCGTGCAACAGGTAGTCACACACGTAAAAAGTTATAACATATATCCGATTACTCCGATATCTTTTACTTTTAAATCTAAGTTTTTTTATTACCGTCCAATTTTATTTATAGTCTGGCAGCCCAAATGCCCTAAGCTGATTATCAGATAGTTCAAGCCAAATCACTATACCATTTGAATGCTGTCCAAAGAGTTCCGATTGAATTGAAGTGCACATTTTTAGACTACACGTACGGCTCGATGCAGACATTGCTGTCACCATCGTGCATTTTGATCACTCACTTTTATTGGACGTTTACTACGCTTTTAACGTCCAACATGCTAATTCATATCTTTAAAGAATTGGTTATAAAAAAGACGATAGAGGCGACATGAGCGATAAAAGCATTGGACAAATCATACGTGTTTCATCTCCATATTAATTCAAAATTGTCTGGAGAATAATTTTGGGGGAACATTTACCTTCCAGAAAAAAACATAATCTTTAAAAAACGTGCAGATTAACTAGTCCCCGTTCACACGAGGCGCCTAAAACGCGTGTTTGGCACCCGTTCTTCAAGGTCGCAAAGATAGAAACTTGAATTAGAGGAATAAAAAAACATAATTTAATGTCGGGACCTCGTTAGCCTCGCCACGCTTGTGAAAACGCCTCATTTGAACGTGGCCTAAAATCAATCTCGAAATGGTTTTTCGAAATCATGACACCAGGGCAGAAATAGGTTATAAATTTTACCCTGTAAATTATTTTAGCGGTGAGTATATCTTTAAATTTATGTCAAATGTTTTATCTCTATTTTTTCTTTCCTAATTGCGTATTATTACTATTTTGCTATTCATTGCTCTTTTTGTTGTGATATAAAAAAAGGAAATCACTTGCGAAAGGAGTCTTGGTTTGCAAAGCATACCAAATGGGATTGCGCAGCAATCACCGGGGATTGTAGAGCGTTACTGAGCAGGGGAAGCACCTCCTATAGATAGGAGGTGTTGGCTGGGGGCAAAGCCCTTGCTGTGACGTCATGGATCGGGAAGTCAAAACCGGATTATACGAATTATTAAGATAGTTTCTCCGTCGCAGGAGATTGACTCTGTTAAAGGAATGTTGGTTCGCGTTGGCGAGCAGGGGGCGAAGCAACAACCCCTAGTATTAAACAAAAGTTACCGCCACAGGATTGAAAACTCGATTTTTTCTATCAATTCTTAGACGGTTTCCCAAGAAAGTACGAATCAGAAAATTACGAAATAACATGGTTTATTCAAGATTGTACAGGGAACAAGATAGAGAAGGTTTTTTACTGATGCGGTTTTTGTTTAGGGTGCATTATTAAGTGTTAAAGTAAAAAAATGTAAAATCAGTTGCGAAAGCAGTATTGGTTTAAACCAAATTCGATTTTCCAGAGACCTGAAAATGTGAATCGAATTTGTCTGAAAGAGATTGGTAACTGTGGCATTGATGAGGACATTCCAAGTCTCGAGCAAGAACCTGAAGTTTCGGAAATGACATAAATTTGGCTGGACATCGGGCAAAATGGTCGCTTGTCAGAAGGTCAGAAGGATCAGCTGAGAGAATTGCTATCAAAACACTCTTAGCGACATTCTTTAGCCAGCCGTCTTTCTGAGCCTGATATTGAACTGGCATCTGAAAGGCCCATCTGTGCCAAACCTAAAAAAAATGTTTCATTTAAAAATAAAACATCGACAACGTGAAAACATGGACAAGTATAAACATCGATATTACAAAAACATCGGCTCCAATACATCGACACATGGTTATTAGTAAAAAATACATGGATGTTTTTTTATAAAACATCGACATTGATGTCCATCCCTAGTATAGACTGACATCAAGAGGCGTTTGACAAGTTAAAGAAACGATTGTTGAAGAATCCCGTGTTATACAGTCCAGATTTCTCGCGACAGTTTCTCGTTCTATGTGACGCATCTAATCTTGGGATTGGCATCGTTTTGTCCCAAGTTAGAGACAACGAAGAGGAACATCCTGTCATGTACTCGAATCGAAAGTTTTTAAAAGCAGAACAAAAGTACAGAAACATCGAGAGAAAATGCGCAGCTATCGTGTCCGCCATCCATAAGCTGCGACGTTACTTGAATTGACAAAAGTTCATCATCTAGACCAGTGTTTCCACTCTAGTATTTCCCAAAGTGTGGTACGCGTACCCCCAGGGGTACGGGAAGAGTTTAGTGGGGGTACGCGTTGCACCGGAGTTTCGTGGGGATATGCACTGCACTGTGCTTAGCTGCGCCTAATTCTACGTTCTCATGAGTCAAGTCACGACAGTCTTGTGAGGCGTGAGATTGTCCGGAGTGACGGAAATATACCACACTTCGTTACAGAAATTACTTACTTCGTTAACCCTCCGTCGGGCACAACCGTTCCCCACTCCTCTCGTAGAAGGGGTAGAAATCTGCTTATTCTAGTAGTCTCTTATCTTTACCGGATGTTTGGACCCAACCTTTTAATTTTATTCGCGCGCTTCGTGTACAGCTGTTAGCGTCATTTAGTCTCTCAGGCACATTGCGACCGAATGCGTTACACATATAAAGGTACGTTACAAGGCAAAGAAATTTCATTGTTTCACGTTTAAGATAAAGTGAACGCTGCCATCGCAAAACTAAAGTGATGGCAAAAGAGAGTTAGTAATGAGAAGTAGACTCGTTTCCCTCTCTTCAACAGTTTATAACAAGTTCGACTGCTAAAATGGATCCTGATACTCTGAAATGCACGACACAGCATTTGGAGAGTTTGCAAGTGGGGTTGAAAAACTATTCCCAGATTTAATCAAAAATATTGAATGGATAAGATATCCGTTTAACATTAACACAACATCCATACCAGAAGATGTGTCGCATGAGGAAGAAGAACAATTGTTGGAATTGAATTCAGACGAATTCTTGAAAAATAAACATAAGGAGAGTACTTCAACATCATTCTGGTTACAAATGAAACTTGTGTATCCGGTTTTCACAGAAAAGGTTCTAAAATACATCTTGCCATTTCCAACTTCATATTTATGTAAAGTTGCTTTTTCAGCATTCGTAGACATTAAGTCGAAAAAATGAACAGACTATTGGACGAGGAACCACATCTCAGATTAAAATGAACAACCAGGGAACCAAGTTATGGCGATCTGT
Source organism: Metellina segmentata (assembly GCA_947359465.1). Taxonomy (NCBI): domain Eukaryota; kingdom Metazoa; phylum Arthropoda; class Arachnida; order Araneae; family Tetragnathidae; genus Metellina; species Metellina segmentata. The sequence goes on along the minus strand of OX375880.1, from coordinate 34,571,003 downwards.
TACCTCAGCACAAACAATTTCATTCTTCTGATTGATCCAAATAAACGTTATTTATAAAAAAACTTTTTTTTATTTTTATTATGAATTTTTTTTTCTCTTTTTTTATTATTTTGTGTATGTCACAAAAAAAAGAAGAAAAAAATACATTTTGATTGTTATTAAAATATATCCATTTTTTTTGACGAGGGGTACTCAGCGTTACGAAAATTATAGAAGGGGTACACATATGTCAAAAGTTTGGGAAACACTGATCTAGACGAACCATAATCCCCTTGTTTGGCTGGACAAAAATGCGTGTACCACCCCAAACTTTTACGTTGGGCTTTGATCTTGCAGTCATTCAATTATGAGGTTGTCCACAAGAGGGAGAACCAGTGCAGGGTTTACGTATAAGCGAGACAAGCTATAGCTCACGGCCCCACTTTTTTGGGGGGCCCCAAAAAAATTGTCCGAGTGAGCAATTGTCATATATATCTAAATGTACTGCAGCATTATTTGCCACAATGCCGCACGTCCGTAACGTCCCATACTCTACACCAGGGCTCGAAATACCCGGGTGCACTGTGCACATGAAAATAAAATTGTGCACCTAATTTTTTCCCGCTAGGTGCACCTAACGTTACAAAAAGGAGAGAAACGTGTTTTAGGTTATTTTGATGTTGGAACAAAGTTTTACTATAAACCTCTCTCGATCTAAAGGAACGTAAATAAAATTCCTAGATACACACTATGCGAAAACAAAATCGCTGGGCCGTAACGCTGGGCTGTTTATACAGGAGGAAGGTTTATTTGTGCCACTGCCACCAGAACTTTGCGATGATCGAAACATTTTTCAGATGGGTCTGTTGAAGCGACTGTTGCGACAGCCGTGGGCCGGAGAAGGGAGAATTTAGATGTTTAAATATTTTTATTTACTATCTACTACTGACCTTTATAAACATAACCAACTAATAAAGTAGTTTACATTACATGAATACTCTTATATTACGCTTTTTTTAATATGCACCTAATTTAAAACTTAGGTGCACAAAGTGCACCTGTATTAAAAAATTTATTTCGAGGCCTGCTCTACACCCAATTTTTTAGCGCTTCTTTTCGAAGAACAAAACGCTATTGTGCCTAGGGTTTGCATAACCGATAACCGGTATTACCGGTAACTATGACTACCGAAATTACTAATAAATTTCGACAGCAAATGATTGTAATTTCGGTAAATTTTAAAATTATTTCATTATTATTTTATAATAGAAATGGAACGTGTAAAGCAAGGCTCGAAATACCCGGATGCACAGGTGTACTGTGCACATAAAAATAAAATTGTGCACCTAATTTTTTCCCACTAGGTGCATACAGTGCACCTAATGTTAACAAAAAAGGGGGGAGCGTGTTTTATGTTATTTTGATGTCTGAACAAAATATTAGTATGGACATCCCTCGCTGTAAAGGAAGGTAATTAAAATTCCTAAATACACACTAAGCGAAAACAAAATCGATGTGTCCTAACGGGCTTATACTGGAAGAAGGTTTATTGTGTCACTGCCACCAGATCTTTCCGATGATCGAAACATTTTCCAAATAGCTCTGTTAAAGCGATTGTCGTGACAGTCGTGCGCCGTAGAATTTCAATAGTTTTAAATACTTTTTATTTACTATCTACTACGAACCTATGTAAACATACCCAACTAATACAGTAGTTTACATAATATTAATACTCTTATATTACGTATTTCTTTAATGTGCACTTAACATATAACCTGTGCACCTAATTTAAAAACTTAGGTGCACAGTGTGCACCTGTATTAAAAAATCTATTTCGAGGCCTGGTGTAAAGTATATAATTTCTTTTACTATAAACACGGGGACTCCCCTGTGTTGCTCAAGTACACTAGAGCAGTGCTCCCCAACTTTTTTATAGCCGCGGACCGGATCACCGTTTGATAATTTTAACGCGGCCCGCTGAGGGTGGGAGGGAGGTTGATTGTTTAAATTTTAGATTGTTTTGATTTAATAATTTTAATTTAATTGTATTCAAACATGCCTTCAAAATAAAATACAGTTACACCAAAAAATGAATATAATGTGATTTAACATTTTAACTCACTAGAACGTTAATTCAATGAGAACCCTGACCTTGTTTCTTTGCAACGAGACGGTTTCATCTGGGGGTAATAGGAGACAATTACACCCGAAGTGTGTTGCTTATGTCCAGTTTATTCCGTTATTTTGTTTTGGTTGCTGTCACTGCAGAAAACCCCGCCTAACACAGATAGGTTGTCGAGAATTTTCTAGGGATTTAAGTGCTGTGGTGGCAATCTCAAGGTATGCCGCCATGACTTTAATCCAGAACACCGGCAAAGTTGTTGTCTCGAACGTAGTTTTAAGACCGATTTCATTTGCAATCTCCAGCAGTTGATCTTCTTCTTGCACAGACATGCTAGATTCTCCTGATTTGTTGACAAATGGGTTAAGGATCCATTACTTACTAGTTCGTGGGTATTTTGTCGTTTCCCACCCACAAAATACCCACGAAGCGCTCGAACTCTTTTTTTAAGCAAAGACAGGTGATCGTGCACCAACTGGGAGAATGAATGTTTAGGCTCAGTCTCGCCTAAAATCCCCGCTAATGTCTGAAATATGTCCAAAATGCCTCTGTTCACGCGCCGTCCTCACAACTTCAGTTTGGCTTTAAATGCAGCTACTTTGTCTGCCAACTTGAAAACAGCTGTCACATTTGTCAAAATTGGAAAATAGAGACATACAGAATTCATAAATCATAATTGAAGCTCTAGTAGCAGAACAAATTTCAAGTTCAGAATTACCGCCTCCTAATTTGAGTGGACATTTCATTGATAAGAACCGCATAAACCCAAGTAAACCAAAGTAAATAAAATGAAAATAATTTAATATTCCTTGGGCGGCCCGGTACCATTTGATCCACGGACCGGTACCGGTCCGCGGCCCGGGGGTTGGGGACCACTGCACTAGAGCATACTCTGACCTTTTGTAGTTCGAGTGAGCCGACGGACGATACAATTTTTCTGACCTTTTATTTAGTATTTGGAGTGTGTTTCTTTGATCATTTGATTGTTGACATTATTTTGGAAAGTGGTTTTTTTTTGTGTGTCCTAACTGGAGTTACATTTCAGGTAAGTGCATTTTACACAAGTACGCACATAACCTAACTAAAGCAAGGATATTTTCTACCGCATTTAATTCTTTTTACAATATTTTGATAAAAAAAAATCTTGTTGGGGATAGTTGTGCAAAATTAACAAGACAATTACCAAATTAGAAGATAAGTTAGTACAGGTGTTGCATGCAATAATTTTTCTGCGATCGTACTTTAATTGAAAAAAATTTAGTAAATAGAGAACCCATTTTCTATATTTTCAAGTCAAAATAACAGTAGACTTTGCATGATAACAATTTTTTGTAAATAAACATTGGTAAAACGTATTGAAATTAATGACATATTGTCCTAAATAGGTTTAAGTGATAAAACATTCGATACAATATTTAAAATTTATAGATAGGTTAATCCTATGCGGACACCTCTAGCTGTAATTATAGCATATATTTTTAACGTTTTTTTTTGTCAATATAATAACAAATTGTAAGTTCTTTCTAAAAAAAACAGATTGCATCTTCTGCCCGTCGCGTTAAAAAAAAAATAAACAGATTACATTTCCTGTCCCATTCCATTACCGCCAATGAGAGCAAGACATAAAAAACATATTGACTGGGATTGTTAAGTTCTTTTTCATAAAATCAGAATCACTAAATATGGATTGAAAATTTCAACGGATTTCAAATCTGCTAAAAATTTTAGTTTAAATTGATACCTAAAAATATGATTTTGTTTAAATAAATAATTTTTAAATTGAATATTTATTTAACGGATTTGAAATCTGCGAAAAATTTTACACCAGATTAATACCTTACATCACGGCGTTGCCCGGGGTGTTTGTTTGCGAGCAACGCCAGGCTGCGATGTTCCAAACCCTCACAGATACTGCACCGCCAGATGACGGGCCGGTCGCGCTGGATGACGATTTGTTGCTGAACCAATTAAATTGACCGGTTATCGGGTTGCACTAGGACGACTTGGCGCTGTAGAAATCTCGCCGCACATTCTTCATGTTGTTAGTGTTATCTTGATTGAGTTACACGTGTGCCCTCTGTGTCCCCTTGTTTTACCAACTTGAAAAGCTGAATCAAATCCCCCCTCCTTCTTCTTCTTTCCAGTGTATACATGTTTAGATTACTTAAACGTTTATTATAGTAGAGATTTGCTATCCCCTTTATTATTTTTGTAGCTCTGTGCTGAACCCTTTCAATTAATTCTATATCCTTTCTCATATGTGGAGCACAGAATTGTACAGCATATTCTAGATGTGGTCTTACTAAACCCTTATATAACGGCAAGATTATAATTCTTATCCCTTGAACTTACAGTCTTTTTAATATACCCCAATAACGTATTAGCCTTTTTACCCGCAGCTGAACATTGGTGACCCATTTTAAAATCCCTGTGAATTATCACCCCAAGATCCTTGACTGTTTCTCCCTCCTTTAACTTTACTCCCTGCAGACAGTACTCGGCTCCACTGTTCCTGTAACCCATATGCAGAACTTGACATTTCCCTACATTAAATGACGTACCCCATTTTACAACCCATTCGGATATCTTATCAAAATCCCCTTGTAAATTCTCTATCTGTAACTTGGTATCCACTGTCCCCCCTATTTTTAAGTCATCTGCAAATATACTGATTCTATTCTTAATCCCCTGACCTATATCATCTATGAAAATTATAAATAAAATTGGTCTCAAAACTGATCCCTGAGTACTGTACCCCACTTATAACCACCAGAAACTTTTATGCTCGCCTGGTTGAATTCGAACTCGCAACATACAATTTACAAATACATTTCTGTTAAAAAATGTAATTCACGCCCAATAATGTAAAATGTGTGTACTATATATTTCTTATTCTAAATGTAAAAATAACTAATTTATTTACTATACCAATTTTAGATTGAATCACAGAGATTCTATGTTGGATAAAGTGTAAGATGTGATTTTCGATGACAAACAGATTGACGAGATTAGAAAAGGTGTCCATCATCTGTATGGGCCTGACTCAAGGATTGGCACAGGGAAATCCGACATCAGGAAGAACATCTCAAGTGGGATTCCTTCCTGTGTGAGGTTAAGAAAGAACAGGTATGCCACTGATGTACTGAAAATCTTTCTAAAATATGGGCTTTGACATAGAGGGCCTCAAAATTTCTCTAAAGTGTACGAGGTGTTAAAATTTAGAGTGGGGTGCAAGTTGAGAACTTCGACATCTTACCGTGGTTCTGAATTACCTTTATTGGTCCTCGGATCTTTCCTTTCGGGGTATCACTGGACCGTCACCATAAGCTAATGTGGTGATCCAGTGTGACGTTAAAGAAAACATACCAAATCTATCCAAACTAATATCGAGTAAACATTGTCAAATTATCCAAATACATTTCTGTTCAAAAATGTAATTCACGCCTAATAATGTAAAATGTGTGTACTAATTCTTATTCTAAATGTAAAAATAACTATTTATTTTACAGTGCCAATTTAAGATCGAGACAAACAGATTCTATGGTGGATAAAGCAGAAAATATTATTTTTGATGATAAACAGAGTGGCGCCATTAGAAAAGGTGACAATCATCTGTATGGTCCAGCCTCAAGGATTGGCATAGGGAAATCCGACAATAGGAAGAACATCTCAAGTGGGATTCCTTTCTGTGTGATGTTCAGAAAGAACAGGTATACCACTGATGAACTGGAAATATTTCTAAAATATGGGCTTTGACATAGAGGACCTCAAAATATGTCTGAAGTCGACGAGGTGTAAACATTTAGACAGGGGTGCAAGTTGAGAACTTCGACATCTTACCGTGGTTCTGAATTACCTTTATTGGTCCTCGGATCTTTCTTTTCGGGCTCACACCGGACCGTCACGATAAGCTAATGTGGTGATCTAGTGTGACGATAAAGAAAACATACCAAATCTATCCAAACTAATATTTAGTAAACATTGTCAAATTATCCAATTACATTTCTGTTCAAAAATGTAATTCACGCCCAATAATGTAAAATGTGTGTAGTATTTCTTATTCTAAATGTAAAAATAACTAATTTATTTACTATGCCAATTTAATATTGAAACACAGAGATTCTATGTTGGATAAAGTGGAAGATGTGATTTTCGATGACAAACAGAGTGGCGAGAATAGAAAAGGTGTCCATCATCTGTATGGACCTGACTCACGAATTGGCACAGGGAAATCCGAAATCAGGAAGAACATCTCAAGTGGGATTCCTTCCTTTGTGATGTTAAGAAAGAACATGTATACCACTGATGTACTGGAAATATTTCTAAAATATGGGCTTTGACATAGAGGGTCTCAAAATGTGTCTAAAGCTGACGAGGTGTAAACATTTAGAGTGGGGTGCAAGTTGAGAACTTCGACATGTTACCGTGGTTCTGAATTACCTTTATTGGTCCCTGGAACTTTCCTTTCGGGGTCAAACTGGATCGACACCATCAGCTAATGAGGTGCTCCAGTGTGAAGTTAAAGTAAACATACCAAATCTATCCAAACTAATATTGAGTAAACATTGTCCCATTATCCAAATACATTTCTGTGCAAAAATGTAATTCAATACCAATAATGTAAAATGTGTGTACTATATATTTCTTATTCTAAATGTAAAAATAACTAATTTATTTACTATACCAATTTTAGATTGAAACACAGAGATTCTATGTTGGATAAAGTGGAAGATGTGATTTTCGATGACAAACAGAGTGGCGAGATTAGAAAAGGTGTCCATCATCTGTATGGGCCTGACTCAAGGATTGGCACAGGGAAATCCGACATCAGGAAGAACATCTCAAGTGGGATTCCTTCCTGTGTGATGTTAAGAAAGAACAGGTATGCCACTGATGTACTGAAAATCTTTCTAAAATATGGGCTTTCACATAGAGGGCCTCAAAATTTCTCTAAAGTGGACGAGGTGTTAAAATTTAGAGAGGGGTGCAAGTTGAGAACTTCGACATGTTACCGTGGTTCTGAATTAACTTTATTGGTCCTCGGATCTTTCTTTTCGGGGTCAAACTGGACCGTCACCATAAGCTAATGTGATGCTCTAGTGTGACGATATAAAGAAAACATACCAAATCTATCCAAACTAATATTTAGTAAACATTGTCAAATTATCCAATTACATTTCTGTTCAAAAATGTAATTCACGCCCAATAATGTAAAATGTGTGTAGTATTTCTTATTCTAAATGTAAAAATAACTAATTTATTTACTATGCCAATTTAATATTGAAACACAGAGATTCTATGTTGGATAAAGTGGAAGATGTGATTTTCGATGACAAACAGAGTGGCGAGAATAGAAAAGGTGTCCATCATCTGTATGGACCTGACTCACGAATTGGCACAGGGAAATCCGACATCAGGAAGAACATCTCAAGTGGGATTCCTTCCTGTGTGATGTTAAGAAAGAACATGTATACCACTGATGTAATGGAAATATTTCTAAAATACGGGCTTTGACATAGAGGGCCTCAAAATTTGTCTGAAGTCGACGAAGTGTAAACATTTAGAGTGGGGTGCAAGTTGAGAACTTCGACATGTTACCGTGGTTCTGAATTACCTTTATTGGTCCTCGGATCTTTCTTTTCGGGGTCAAACTGGACCGTCACCATAAGCTAATGTGATGCTCTAGTGTGACGATAAAGAAAACATACCAAATCTATCCAAACTAATATTTAGTAAACATTGTCAAATTATCCAATTACATTTCTGTTCAAAAATGTAATTCAAGCCCAATAATGTAAAAATGTGTGTACTATTCCTTATTCTAAATGTAAAAATTCCTATTTTATTTACAGTGCCAATATAAGATCGAAACAAACAGTTTCTATGGTGGATAAAGTAGAAGAGATGACTTTTGATGACAAACAGAGTGGCGCCATTAGAAAAGGTGTCAATCATCTGTATGGGCCAGCCTCAAGGATTGGCACAGGGAAATCCGACAATAGGAAGAACATCTCAAGTGGCATTCCTTCCTGTGTGATGTTGAGAAAGAACAGATATGCCACTGATGTACTGGAAATATTTCTAAAATATGGGCTTTGACATAGAGGGCCTCAAAATGTGTCTAAAGCTGACGAGGTGTAAACATTTAGAGTGGGGTGCAAGTTGAGAACTTCGACATCTTACCGTGGTTCTGAATTACCTTTATTGGTCCTCGGATCTTTCTTTTCGGGGTCAAACTGGACCGTCACCATAAGCTAATGTGATGCCCTAGTGTGACGATAAAGAAAACATACCATATCTATCCAAACTAATATTTAGTAAACATTGTCAAATTATCCAATTACATTTCTGTTCAAAAATGTAATTCAAGCCCAATAATGTAAAAATGTGTGTACTATTCCTTATTCTAAATGTAAAAATTCCTATTTTATTTACAGTGCCAATATAAGATCGAAACAAACAGTTTCTATGGTGGATAAAGTAGAAGAGATGACTTTTGATGACAGAGTGGCGCCATTAGAAAAGGTGGCAATCATCGGTATGGGCCTGCCTCAAGGATTGGCACTGGGAAATCCGACAGAAGAAAGAACATCTCAAGTGGGATTCCTTCCTATGTGTTGTTGAGAAAGAACAGGTATGCCACTGATGTACTGGATATCTTTCTAAATTATGGGCTTTGACATAGAGGGCCTCAAAATTTCTCTCACTTTGGTGTGGTGTGGTAGTTTTGATATGTATGGTGACAGCTCAGTTTGTTCCTCGTCATCTGACCGTTGTTGAAAATTACGTGTTGTTTTCCTCGGATCTTTTACTTAGGTGATTGATCATGGCCCATCATTAATAGACCGTTGTGTGATTCCTGTGTAGGACGTTAATTAAAAATTACTATTCACCCTTCAAGTTCCGAGTAATTGGTAATTTTTAATTACCATAAGTACTTGATCTAATTAATTATTCTCCTACTTGAGCAGCACAACGGGCTATTGACGACTGTGCGGGATCGATCACCTAACGGAAAGATCCGAGGAGAACACCACGTAATTTTAACGACGGCATAGGCGCCGACTTCATAGGGTTTGGGGGGGCTCGAGCCCCTCCAATGTTTTAAGAGGAGGGACTAAGCCCCCCCAATAATTTTAAAGTAATTTTTCGTTTTCAGTATGGATTTTCTGATTATCTGTATCTCTACGAATTCCATTTGCACCGATAGTGGATGGCACCAAACTTTATCTACAAAGTGTTACCGCTAACGGGTAGCCGTTGGCTGACCACATGTGGGGACCATGAATTGCAGCGAGCCGGCTTCCACTTCAAAGGATGGCAATTAGATATGTCACTCATCGGGACCTGCTTGGGATGATCCCCAAAGCGTAGAGTGGGGTTTCATTACTAGTGGGGTGGTCATTATCTCTGTTCTGAGAACTCCAGAAAGTTGTCCGACTAAGTTTAAGGAAGGACGGAGTTTTTTCTTATCAGAAATTACAAGATGGACGAATGGACATCCATGAAAACAGAGAAGATGGGGGACCTAAGGGGGGAAATTTGGTCAAGAAGTTCTAATCGTAGAGTCCAGCGACAGTTCAGGCTGCTGTTTTTGTCACAATACGTGATTGTATTTGTTGCTCTGTGTCCTTTTTGCCCTCTTCTCTTCAGAAAGCTACACTCTCGGAATATGCGTTTGGTCTTGTGAAAGAAAGGTAAGTTCTGTTTTATGCGAGATCTGATATTCTTGTTCCGCGAATAGTCATTCGCGGAACAAGAATATCAGATCAGAATATATCAGAAGAATATCAGATCAGAATATATCCGCGAATAGTCATTCATGCATTCCAGAAATGAAGATTGATAAACTAGTAAAAATAAAAAAATGAGTGCTTTCTGAGTCGAAAAGGAAGATTCAGGATCCGCCACTGTCAACATTTAATTTTAAAATTCGAAAGGTATGAAGTAGAAATTATTTAAATTATAAAGCATGGATTTTTCTGAATATTTTTATTTCAATGAAATATCTCTTCAAATTTGTAACATTTTCTTTCTAAAAAAATTGTCGAAACTTTTGTTTTTGTGAAAAAGAACGAATATTTTATGATCATGGTTATCCGAAACCAACATTTGAATAAAACATTTTAAGTGCTATTACTTTTAAAAATTTAAAAATTCTCTATAAAATAGTTTCAAATTAGGAATATTTTAATTTTCTTTGAAATAAAAAAAATAGTACAAGCCAAGTATACAATTTGGGTTTAATATTTATGAATAAAATTAGTACTGAAATTATAATGCAGTGTATTGGTGCGTGTGGATATTTACACACCATTACACTGCCCCCTACAACAATATAATGTTGGGGGTTGTCCCCGGCGCCCATTATTTTTAAATGGCGTTATTTAGAAAACATATTAAAATCTTGTACTGGTTTTTATTCCATTACAATAATACTTCTTAGAAAATTCTAATTTTATGCCATGTTTAAAGGTAATGATGATTCATTATTTTAGAAATGATTTGTTTTAAATTTTAAGCGAGCTATTTTTTAGACATAACAATGTTATATTTTTTTTTAATAAAATATTTATACAGTACAGCGAAAAACATCAATATGCAAAATCTTTAAACAATTTTAGGAATGAAAGTAATATGAAAAAAATAATTCCATGATCTCAAGGTAAAAGTGCTTTTGATATAAATTTTGGTCGAATTAGGTAAAGTACATTATTAATGATTTAATTATCTATACGTTCAAATACGAAAAATCAAATACAAATACAAAAGTCTACATTTGCTGCTTTTTAAATTAAAATTTTAATTAAGATAAAGATGATTTTCTTTAAAGATTTGAGTTTTAAATTTGGGTTTTCATTAAAATTATTTTTATTTACTGTACCTAAGTTGGTATCTATTGTACCTAATTTTTTATTATTCTTATAATTTACATAAATTTTGTCATATTAAGTATGAAATTGTTAAAATTTCTCAAATAATATGAGTATTTTTTATGGCAAAATCCGATTTAAAATCGGCAAATAAAAATTTTGGTTTCCAAATCTTGATCTATTGCTTCCAAATTCAGTTTTATTGTTGTATTTTTATCTTTATACTCTAGTGTTGTGAAATATATTTTTATTGGTTCTCTGAACAAGCATTGTACAGTTAATATTTATGTAATTTTGAGGAGAAAAATATTTTAAAATATTAAACGAAGTTTACCAATCACTCAGACATGAAATTCTAAATCCTAAAACCATTCTTTTGAAACTAAAAAATAATTTTCTAAAATAAATTTTTATTTCCCTGGAAAGGGATTTGAAGATTTCGAATTTTTTTTTTTTAAAGTATTAAAAGAATTAGAGGTTTAAAAATATGAAATTTTTTTTACAAAATGTTACATGTGCCATGCAAGTTTAGCGACGGTCCCAAATTAGTATGATGCACCAATTATTTCGTTTTTTATTATTGGTGGCCGGGTATTAGCTTCCCTCGCAGAGACGTAGCCGAAAAAAATTCGGAAGGGATGTTGAATTGCCTTTTTGGTCAAAAGCGGATTTTTTTAGTTTCCGGAAGGGGGGGGAGGGGGGGGGGGCTACTCTCTGGGCCCCCTCAATATTTTTCCGAAGTCGGCGCCCCTGAACGACGGCCAGATGATGAGGAACTTGTATGAGTGCGTGATGCTGCTGCTACCGGAGAGTTTGAGAGGGGATTCGAACACACACAGAACGACGTCCCGTACAACTGATAGAATGCCGTTTTTACTAAAAAATAATAATTTTCTTTAATATTTGAGAAAAACGAAATGTACTTCTGCATGAACCAACTAATACAGTTCATTTTCTATCGACTTAATTATCTTAACCTTTCAGAGGATAATGTTAGAGACATCCGTGCAGGTTGTTGTCGACCGTGAGCAGCACCCAGAAAACCACAACGACTCCATACGACATTCTGATCCGACTTGACCGATCTGCAACTTCATCGTCTCTTCTATATCGATTGACTTCACCCTCGATTTTTAAATGACTTGCCAATAGATGTCTTCTCCGGTCGACCTCGGCCATGGCTGACTTTAAAGGAATTCTACAGCGCGCGACTCGCCGCTTGTCGAGAAGACAAGGTGAACATTCCTGGATTCGGCAGGCGTGTGTTGTGGGTGCTACAGTCCATCCGTGAACTACACCACCTTCAAATCATCCAACTCTTGATTTTTAAATGATTTGTTTTATGATTGTTTTTTTTATCGGAAGACTTATTCTTGTGACGTCGCGAAGAGACTTGCTAATAGATGTCTTCTCCGGTCGACCTCGGCCATGACTGACTTTAAAGAAATTCCACAGCGCGCGACTCGCCGCTTGTCCAGAAGACAAGGTGAACATTCCTGGTTTCGGCAGTCGCGTGTTGTGGGTGCTACAGTCCATCCGTAAACTACACCACCTTCAAATCATCCAACTCTTGATTTTTAAATGATTGTTTTTTTATCGGAAGACTCGTTCTTGTGACGTCGCGGAGAGACTTGCTAATAGATGTCTTCTCCGGTCGACCTCGGCCATGACTGACTTTAAAGTAATTCCACAGCACGCGACTCGCCGCTTGTCCAGAAGACAAGGTGAACATTCCTGGATTCGGCAGTCGCGTGTTGTGAGTGCTACAGTCCATCCGTGAATCCCACCACCTTCTCCAAATCATCCAAAGAATTCAACAATCATCGCTCGGATGAAACAGAAACACTTGCCTTTTGGAAGGTGCTCATGGTATTAAATAAAGCTTAATGTTTGAAATATTTAAACAATAAACCGGACCTACACCCATGCCGTGTCTTGTACTCATTTCACCTATTCATTCAACTTGTTATGTATATTTGGGCAAGGATAGCCCGGTTGGAAGAGCAACGGATTAGCAACCGAAGGGTTGCGAGTTCGAATCCAACCAAAGACCGTCGTGTTCACAGGTGGCTGGTGTCGCGGCCTCGAATATCCCCAAGTTGGCGGGGTGTGGAGTTTTAGAGAGTACGATCTTTCCCTTAGGGCAGGGATTCCCAACCAGTGGAACGCGGCAACGTTTCAAGTGGTACGCAAGGATGATACGAGCGACCCAAATATTCTACGAAGTTTGTTCGATTTTTAGTATGTACAACCACGTTATAGGAAAAATGGGAATATATGAAATTAATTTTGTGATTGACGTTTTTATTACATTGTAATAAATAACGCTAACAGTAGCACATTATTTAAAGAGAAACTTTGTTGTTGATTATCTATTTCTATTCAATGGCTATCTCGGCGAAATTAAGTTGATATCTCTCCCTGTCTTATGCCATTTGTTACTAGTTACTTATGCAAGGGTGGTTTTTCTGAATTTTTGTATATATAAAATATATTTAGAAACAGAATAAGTGTTGAAGAGGACTTAAGAGTGAAGTTAAGCTCCATTGCTCCTGATATTGATATTTTAATAAAAGACAAACAACAAGTTTCGCACCAAAAATTGATTTTTCATTATGTTAATCTTTGTTTGCTTAGTTTGTACTAATTATTTAAAATTATTTGTTTTTAGACCTGTGAGTAAAAAATAAACTGAATATTTTCAAAATTCGTTTTATTTTTTCCTTTATTAAAACATCATTAATACGAAATACAAGTGCATTAATCATAAAATCTGAAGCTTTATTAGTATTTTAATTAAAATAAAATAAACCACTGTGCATTTTTCTGACATTAGATATATGTTTCTAAAAAAATATAGGACTGGTGGTACGCCAAAAATTTCTAAAAATTTCAAGTGGTACGCAGTTACTAAAAGGTTGGGAACCCCTGGTCTAGATAATGGTGTTTCTTCTTTCGCGGAAGAAAAGCGTTTGAAGAACCAGGTTGAGAATAAAACTATTAAATTCATTTAAAAATCTTCTAGATTGAATTTTAAAATTCGCCGCCACCCAAAAATTGCAAATTCTAACTACCTGTGTGCCAAATCTCATTGCTGTAAGTACCATAGATCGTCAGGATTTTGCGGCCGCGAAACAAACAGACAAACAAACACTTCCTTTTATAATAGTATAGATTTAAAAAAATTAAGTCAGTTAGTTGAACTTTATTTTTAAAATTAAAAAATTTAAAATCTTATAAAATAGTCAATTTTTAATATTATTTACTACTAGCAAAATACCCGACCTTACTCGGTTTGAATTGGTTTACTCTAGATCAGGGGTGGCCAACCTGTGGCGCATGCGCCAAAAATGGCGCAATTGATGATTACAAGTGGCGCATTGCACATCCTTTCGCCTACTTATTCTTTTGAAGTAGGCGCCATAACTGGATCGATCTTCATAGTTTCAACACCACAGTGCTCTCAGTTCAATTCATAGAGCCTTTTTACTCATCAGTTCGTCGCATTTTTTAAAAAGCAAATCCATTTTTGAAAATGAAATTTGATTAGCTTTTTTTCAGATCTAAATGGCTTTTGACCTGATTAATTTTTCTAAACATTAAAAAAACCCAGAACTAAGAAAATTTGTAAAAAAAAAATATTTCGTTTGGGAACGACATACATATATGAACAAAATTTTTCATCCATGAAATTTATTAAAAGCAAAACGTTTTCGCCAATGACCTTATTCAAATTTGAAGAAATCTCTGCTGCTCTCAGTAAAAAATTCAACGCCAAACTTTAAAAGACTAGAGAAGTCGAAACAGGCTCAAAAGTCTTATTAATGGTAAGTAACGTTTATGTGCTGTAATTGAATAATTTAAAAATGTTAATTATGTCTATAAACATACTTATATAAATAAGATTATTAAGAATATGCCAAGTCTACTTGTATCAAATAGAGAGAACAAACGACTCGAAGTTCCAACCTGAAATCGCTCTCGGAGCTTCATCTCACTCAGGGCTCTCTCTCTCTCTCAATATATATATATATATATATATATATATATATATATATATATATATATATATATATATATATATATATATATATATATATATATATATATTTCATCATATCCGTCAACTATGGTCCAGAGTTATCTTCACAAAACGAAACGGCAGCTGTAGCACTATCACACAATCAGCGGGCTCCAAGACTGCGATCGCCCTCACGTCCACGAGATCAGCTCCTACTAGTGTATGTTGGTGCTCCAATAAACGCGTGTCTTTTGAACTGTCGCACATTAACTAATTTAGTTTCCCCTATGTGAAGCAGATCCTACCCCAATCTCTATTGTCCAACCCCAATCATGAACGTAAGAAGGTAGAATAGGTGCGTGACATATGGCTCATCTGAACTCGTATGTAAAATTAAATTGGCGCATGGTAAGTAAAAGGTTGGCCACCCCTGCTCTAGATTGAAGAGATGATGAAAATATATAATGACTTACGTTTTTCGTAGAATGAAATAATATTTTAAAACCTTTCGGCCATCTTTAAAATTTCTACAACTTACTTTAGACACAAATCCTACAAATGCATATCTATTCATCTAATACATTTCACATACATCGCACTCTTGCTGTATGACAATGCTACAAAATGACGAAAGCTGACACTAAGGTTTCTACTACAAAAGACGATTTTGAGGGAGATTTGGAATTCCATTTCTTAAGTTCTTTTCATATTCAACTCAATTAATAAACACGACAATTATCTACGAGTACTCTCGCACTCATAGTCAACAAAACAATATTTTTTTTACTTGTGGCACTCTTGTATCTGGCATGCGACAACATGGCATTGTGGAATTTCGCAATTTTCTCCTGTCTTTATAACAAAGAATATTTTAATGTTTGAAAAGTTCTAGTTCGGATTTGTTAAACATTTTTATTCTTTCAATAATGGCATATTTACGCTTACAATTTGCTTTATTCCGACTTACCTGCTACTTTTAGTCGAATACTTTGTGGTGGTGTTGCGTGTGATAAAAAAGAAACACAATTGATTAAAATAATAGATATTTGAAAAGAAAACTGCGAAATGAAACAAAATAAAAGATGTCGGGTAAAAGTTGTTCTAAAGATATTAATTTGTAGAAGCGGCTCAATCCCATGATAGTACTTTACGCAAGTCCAACTTGATTGGCTAGTTTCACGGGCTTGGCTTCACTTGGATATCTCGCCAATCTGATTGTTGCAGTAACCATTTGATTTTGAATATGCGCGTTGTTTCGTAGAAATACAATACATACACTAGCGCCTCAGCGTACAGCGTAAGTGTCAGACAAGTTGACTCTTATTTGCCCCTCATATATATGTTGTATGGTTGTTGTTAGTAGTATTTCTTGCCAACTTATATTAAGGGTACTTATACTTTAAAGAGCTTCTTTTCGTGAAGCAACGATGGCCTAATGGCTAAAGTCACCCACCTTCGGAATAGCGTCGGCAGAGGAGGATGACTTCCCGAGTTCGAAACCAGCTGGCGGGAAAATTTTTAGATCCTCCAAATTATTTTTAAAAAATTCCAATTTAATTCCTTTTCATTCTAATTTACTTTTCCTAATTCTTCATACCCTTTTCATATTTTTCCAAGCTTCCGTTGATTTTACATAAATAATCTAAGAACCACTCCTGAACTCACTACCAGCTGATATTTTTCCGAACCTCTGCCGTCCCCTTTGCTTTAGGATGATGGTGTCGTATCCACCGCTGGCTTAGGACCATTCTGATGTAACAAAAAGCATACATAAAACACTAACTTATATAATTATTAACTTATATAATAAAAGGATACAATTTTCGGCTCCCACCTCTACCCACCCATAGCCATGGATCTGAAAAGAAAAGAAGAAAGCAGAAAGGAAGAGATAAATCGCCAACAACTATAAACCTTGATGACATACGTATCTAGGTCATGTGATCCGATTAGCCAATCAAGTTGGACTTGCGTAAAGTACTATATGGGATTGAGGCGCCTGTTTAATTTGTGATTTCTTTTTATCTCTTGATCTTGCAGTTGCCACAACTTACAACTAAAAAGTGTATAAAATTTAGAAATCCGAAATTAATTCAGAGCGAAAGAAACACGAGTTTCCGTTTTATTCCCGTTCGTTGAAAAATATCGTCTGTCCCAAATGTTCGGAAATCGTTTACATTGCGCAAAGAACAAAAATAAGACTCGAAATAAATAAAACATCAGAGCTAAAATTTCACCATAAATTTTTTTTTGAAAAATAACTGGTTTTTCAGCAGTACTGGTAAAGCAAATCAAAATAATCGAAAAACTCAAAATACATTCCAATTTTTCGAAAACTACCAAATTGTGGCTGATTTAAGTATACTTACTCAGGTGTTTTAGCATGAAACTCTTCAGTTAGTTGTAACCAATAAAGAAATATTTAATATTGCATTCACTAAACTAATAGATAATGTATAAAATAAAACACATTGTAATCAAATATCTGGAATAAAATTCATGTGTGATGCCTACACAAACACAAAATCGAACATAGAAAAGTAAGACGGACAGACAGACTTTCGCAACCAATTCCACTCACAAAATGAAGATAAGCTCACTGTATGCAAATTTCCATGAAAATATATTAAACCGTGTGGACGTGTATAGGGCACATACATACAGACAGACACCAAACGCGAAAAGGGCGGATTCGGCATCAGAAGGGTCTAAAAAGGATAGAAAACTTGAAATGGGTCGAAAATATTGAATGTACAAACAAACACTCCATTCTTATTTATATAGATTTGTGGTTTTTTTATAATTGTTGTGGATAGTTAGAATTATAAATGCTAGCTAGTATTTATAAAATCCTTTCCTTTGTTGGATTCAATAAGGATTATAGAAAAAAGGCCTTAGGGAATAGAAAACAGTTACTATCACCAAAATAAAAGTCTGAGAAAAATGCATTTTAAGTTTTTAAATACATGTAACAAAACTTTCACATGTTTGTAGAGCTCTAATTTTTTAATATGTTATTTTTCAACTTCTTAAGTATACTTCAACAAAATTTTAATTCAATATGATCACAATAAGTTTTTCTTTTATCCAAAATAGTGTTGTTTTTCATATATTTGAAAATATGGTTAACGCGACAAAAAACCATTCATTTAGCTGATTATATAAAACATTCTCAAAAAAAGTTTTAAAATATAATGTAAGAATTCAAAATAATTATCATGCGTGGGGAAAGCTGGTTCGATGTGGGAAATTCAAATGGAAACACGCGGAGACTTTTCTTTGATGTCACCAAGTTTAATAAAAACAAAAACATTACCGGACTGGACAGACATAAAGATCTAAAAGATAAAAACAAAGAATTAGTTTGACATTATTATAATTAATCAGTCCTGAGAACCCCCGGTTCTCTCATAGCTCGCTTCTACCGCCAAACTCTTTCATCTTCTCTTTTTTCATTTTTCTTTTAATCACAGCGTTGCCAGGTTCCGGGTGCAAAACGAACAGTAGTCTTCAGAGATAACAGAGTTGGAGTCACGCGGTACTGAGTGCAAACCCGACACATGCTCTGCACGTCTAACTGAAGTATTAAAGTTCATAATAATAATAATTAAATTAGAAATGACCGGCTTTATATGCAACACCTTCCAATTTTTTTTCATATTTAAGTTTACGCAGTTTTGCAAGTTTGATTTTTCGCATTGCATTTTTATATTTTACAGATATTGTTTTGTTTTGAAAATAGGTCCTCCTATAGTCAGTTAACAAAGAAAAGTGTTTCGATGTCAAACTAAATTGGGAGATGAAAATCTGAAGTGTTTTCAACGTGCCACAATTATATTCGAAAACTAATCCGTCACGAAAGCAGTCAAATTTGAGCCTGCATCGCTCAGAAAACTTCAAAAATATCACAAAAACTAAATTGAGTTCAGGTCTAAAATTTTGAGCATAGCTTTCTAACTGTATGGACCATAGAAATATTAAAATTTTTTTTTCGATATTTTGGTCATTTTTAGGGTACTGTGTAGCCTTAAATGACATTATTCAAGTTAAAGCCATCACATACATCTTTTTCAATAGCAAACATAGCAACGGATGTGAGACGACCTTTCCCATTGTTGACCGCAATAAGTAACTGCAATGTGTGTCTATTTTGTTTTAGACCATAAAGAAATGGCTTGTTTCCTGTAACCCGACCGACCCTGAAATTAAAGTACAAAAATACCAACCCTAAAGTGTTTTTTAGCCTTTTTTAAAAATGTACTTTAATTTAAAAAAAACACGTTCATTAAAATGATTATTTGATTACGATGTCACGATCGTAATCGATTAATTTTTTATCGAACATGAAATTGACCCAAAAAAATAAATATACCCAGGTGTTTTACATCACTGATCGCACCTCTGATCAATTTTAAATCTAACATTAAAACTCAGATAGTACATATATTTCCTTTTGTGTATTTGCTAAAAATATTTAGCAAAAAAAAAAAAAAAAACACTTTTCCTACCTACCAACTTAAATATTTTTGCTCATATTACAGGAAACAAACCTTTTTTTTCTGCCTTAGGTTGGCTCTACGGCTTTTTGTGCTCACCAGACGCTAGGTGTCATCGTTGTCTTTGCCTGTGGTAGATCGCAGCGTTATCATATCAGTCCGCTTTACACTGTTGCGAAGTAAAAATGGCTGCTGTGCACCAACGAAGAACAGCGTTCTGCCATCCGATTTTTGTGGTTTGAAGGTGTACCAGTAGCGGAAATTCATAGAACACTTTTAGCACAATACGAGGACAATGTTTTGTCACAGTGAAGTGTTTAAAACAGTGCATTGGTGAGTTCAAAAGTGTTCGAACGAGCGTGAAGGATGCTGAAGCTACAGCAACAACTGATGACAATATTGAACGAGTCCGTGCCTTGTTTCTGAATAACAGACGAGTGACTGTTGATGAAGTGGCAAACCATATGCAGATTAGTCATGGTTCTGCATATGACATCATGCATAGCAGGCTGAACTCTCACAAAGTCTGTGTGAGATGGGTTCCTAAACAACTCGATGAAGAGCACAACCGTGTGAGAATCCGTCAGCACCTACTGGATCGTAATGCGAACGAAGGTGAAACGTTTCTCAGGCGAATCATCTCTGTAGATAAACATGGATTTATCACTTTGAACCAGAGAGCAAACGCCAGACCATGGAATGGAAACATCCCGGATCTCCAGTTAAAAAGTAATGCAAGAGTCAACCGTCTGCAGGGGGGAAATGATGCTCACAGTGTTTTGGGACTCACAAGCGCCAATCCTGGAGCATTGCCTGGACAAGGGGCCAACAGTAAACAGTGAAAAGTACAGTGATATGCTGGCAAACAAGTTGAAGCCTGCAATTCGTACGAGACGCAGAGGTCGATTGTCGGAAGGCGTTCTTCTGTTGCATGTCAATGCGTGTTCACATTAGGGATGCGACATCGATGTCGATGTTTTCAAAACATCGATGTTTTTTAAAAAAACATCGATGTATTTAACATCGATGTATTGGAGTCGATGTTTTTGTAACATCGATGTTATACTTGTCGATGTTTTTAAGTTGTCGATGTTTTATTTTTGAATAAAAAAAATACCGTTTTAAAAATTTAAAAACTAACGAAGTAGCATAATTTTTAAATTCAGCAAATCGAACATACTTTTAGACCAAAGTGGCCAAGTGTGAAGGGTCTGAAAAGTAGGGATGCGACATCGATGTCGATGCTTTCACAACATTGATGTTTTCGAAAAAAACATTGATGTATTGCATCCGATTTCCCATCACTAGTTGCTAAACCAGTTTTAAGAAATGGGGAAACAAGTTTAAATACACTGAATTTTAAAAACATCGATGTTTTGCTGTCGATGTAGCATCACAAGTTGCTAAACCAGTTTTAAGAAATGAGGGGAAAAAGTTTAAATACACTGAATTTTAAAAACATCGATGTTTAAAAACCTCGATGTTTTTGGGTCGATGTTTTATCAACATCGATGTTTTAATTTTGAACATCGATGTTTCAAAACATCGATGTTTTGCTATCGATGTCGCATCCCTAGTTCACATACCGCCGCCCACACCACTCACTCTTCAGACACTGCGTTTCGAGGTGTTGAAGCATCCTGAATACAGTCCCGATCTCGCCCCGTCAGATTACCATATGTTTGGTCAACTTAAAGATACTTTAAATGGTCATTCTAAAAACTTTGTATTGTTGTAACAAATAATAAAAATTGATTGCAGATACTTATTGACTTACCTTCGTTTGTTTTTAACCTCTGAAGTACGCTGAATGATCATTCGGCATTTGGTACACTTATTGGTACCGTTAAAAAATTATCTCGAATTCAATGAAGGAATCAAAAATGGAACTGTCAATAAGGAAATGTAAACAACCTAAAAGACTGAGCTGTCCACACTCTCTTCATTCACTTTATCACCATCACTAAAATACAAAGTTTTGAAAGATATCAAGTTCAGAAGTGAAATCTTCCGGAAATGTTTTCACCGTGAATATGAATGCTCTCATGCGACAATGAGGATAACTTTGTTGGATGCAAGAACCCAAATGTCTCACAGACAGTTTTAAAGCCTTTTAACCTTTCTTTAAGTTCTGATATCATACGATCAAGGCAATTGTAGAACACTTTGGATGTATAATGGGATACTGCATCAGGAAGTCGTCTATCACTGCAGAGCTCACAGTCTAACTTTTTTGTCTAACGAACACGTACAACCTTAAAATCAGTCTTTCTTTTTTATCCAAACCCATCAGTACCCAGAAATGCCAACTACTACTGTTTCTTCGGAAGTGAATTGGGTACTACGGATGACGCAATCGATGATTTTTTCTACGGAAAAATTTAATTTTATATATTTTTCACAACGCATCAAATAGTTTACATATTTCTTAATTTTTTCATTATTATATATTTTTTTGGCAAATGTGAGATAGTGCTTGAATTTAATTATTAAATGTTTATTATATATAATTCTTTCATACACAGTTATTGGTTCTACATATGTATTCATGTTGGAGAAACAACATCAAAATGCGGATTTGTTAAGTCGCATCCCTTAAATCTCATATCATTTTGTTTTTTAAGTCTAGAGATCATTTTTATATTTTAATTAGTATATAATTTTTTGGTTCACGGAACTGATTGCTATGATCTGGTATATATGCTCTGTATTTTGTTATTATTTTGTTATATTATTATTTTGTTTACCTGAACTCTTGAACTTTTCCAATGACTGTATCCATCTGGTGACTTTTTCAGGCAATGGAGTCATCAAAACTTTTCCGTCATTCTTCGAGAAAAGTTTCCTCAATGGGGAAAAGAGTTTATAGTGGTTTATAAGTCTGTAAAGACTTCTTTAGAGACCGTTAGATGGCGCTCCTATTCGGATGCCCAGAAACACTTTTTGGAAAAGTTAGTTTTAAGTAGGGTGGAGTGGTCGTTCACGGTAAGACGTTTGTCGCCAGCTAATTTTTGTCGCCAAATCAAGATGGCGGCCGAATTCCGTAACAGCAGATAGGGTTGCCATAACAAAAACGGCAGATGTGAAGCAAATCCGCAAAAGGTGAAGGTTACCATATTTGGCGACAAATCGCCTTCTTACCGTGAACGACCACTCCACCTTAAGTAGGAAATAAAAGCTAAAGGTTGTGTGTGAACACTCTCGTTGCTCTCAAAAACTGAAATGTGTCGATTTTTAGATTTTCTGCTTTTTAAGTTGTGTTGTTTGATGTATCTGTACTGTGACTGTGTTGTGATTATTAAAACTAATTTAAACCACTAAAGAGAGAGTTCCTTGTGATGCCTTAATGATAACATCTTTGAGTAAACAAATATACTGCGTAATTAATTTTACGACGATTTTAAAATGGAACTCATAACCACATTAATTGTTTTGCTTTATTTAAATTTAGATTTTATTTTAGAATAGGAGGCGTTGTACGTGAAAGAATTTGGGCTTCGCACAAAATTCGGACTACCTGAGGTATTGATCTGGTGTAAAATTTTTCGCAGATTTCAAATCCGTTGAAATTTTTACTCTATCTTTAAAGATTGCGAAGATAGAAAATTGGACTAAGAATAGCCTTAGTCGGGTTTTCTCTCTCAAAACGTGACGTCATAAATTGGCATGGTTCTAAAGGCATTAGAACATAAAAAGCAGAATCATTTTTTTTTTCAGTCGAGGAATTGTGACGTTAGCTCCACAAAAGAATGAACGCCTGGGTAAATTAATTAAAAAAAAATGTTCTAGATTAAATTTTAAAATTCTTGTGGATATAATATTAAAAAATTAGGACTACCTGTGTGCCAAATTTTATTATAGTAAGTGCCATAGATTCATCAGGATACTGCAGAGATACATACATGCACACACAGAGGCACACCCAACACTTCGTTTTTATCAGAGTAGAGATTAAAACTGAAATCAACTTATATAACTTTTAAGATTAACAGGAAACTTGATTATTTCTTTTCCGTATATTCATCTCATCATGAAAATTTAAATAATTTCAAATCACATGGAAAGGTAACTAATGAATACAAAATTAAACTACTAACATATTTATAATGAATATATTAATTAAAATCTACTTTGAAGAATTTGAACTAAGGTCGCATTTATATCAGAGTTGCAAATATTTTTCTCCTTTTTGCGTCGAAGACGTTTTCCGACCCCTTTTCCGCACTCTCCGGTATAATGGTATAAACACCTTGTCGACTTTTGTCCACAACACAAAGGGGGGAATACTCTTGACACCCCTTCGAACAGAAGTGATCACCCCTTGTGTTATATACAAATACTAGCGATGAGGCCAAATTTCACAGAGAGCGAACAGAAGATGGAATGAGCCACGAGGCGCCGAAAGACAGAGAGGACCGGGTGATTACATGCAAAAGCGAAAAGGGCGAAATAATTTAGCATTTTCCCCACAAATGTCGTCACTCCGATGTAAACGCGTTTTTAACTGCGATGTAAACGCGTTTGTAACTCCGGTGTAAACGCGGCTTAAGATGATTTTTGTCCAAAGGAAAAAAGTTACAGCCACAGTGGTGTTAAATTTTACGAAAACATTCTGGCGGTTGTAAAATGGCGTTTGCTCTGAGTGGAATTTATTACGCTGTGCTGTCTCCAATCTTTTCCTTAGGATTGAGCTCTCTAGTGTTGCCTCGTCATCTGACCGTGGTTCACAATTACGTGGTGTTGTCCTTGAATCTTTCCCTTCGAGGATTGATCCCGGATCGTCAAAATCCCGTTGTGCCTCTCTAGTACGATGTTAATTAAAAATTACCACTTACCCTTCAGATTAATTCTGAAGAGTCTTCAAATGTCCTATTATGCTCAAGTGCGACGTCAATTTACTACCGACTAAAACAAAACTTGCTATGTACTGTGTGGTGGGTTTCACTTTCAACACAGAGAGTGTAAAGAAGGAAGTGAAGTGAGGAAGCTGCGTTAGTATCTTGAGAAAACAAAGATGGCGGAGCGGTTGTTAGAAGCTATTTTCATATTTGACGATAGTTATCGATTATAAATTTAATCACTGATCAATTTTACTAGTTTAATGAGTTGCATGGGATTCCTTATACTTTTTGTTTGAGAATGACGGCCAACATGTATAGAGTCGGCGGTAAGTAAGAATGTTATTTGTCAGCGGCACTTTGTTCAACTGCTATCTAAAGATGGTGATCGAACCCTTGCCTTGAAGCCTTTTTTATTTAAAAATTTGTTATTAAACTGATTTATGCCGAGTATATTCATAGTTTAACGATGCCTTTACTATTTTTGTTTCTTTTTGCTTTTAACATTGGGACGTAATTCATTTTCAGCGATTTATCAATGCATATAAAAAATTGATTTCAAACTTTGATTTTGTGCTGTAGTGCTTCGTTTCATTTGAAAAAGATACAACTTGGAAAAAATGCATCACAATTTGTTCAGTTCGATATGTGAATTAAAAATGTCTTAATTCAATTTTGACATGTAATATTTTTTTTTTTTTTCGTTATATTGATTCTATTGAACTAGTATTTCAAAAACTGGTATTCTGAACAAAGTTTGAATTTGATTGATTGTTATTTTCTATGAAAATTAGGATATTTTCTAACAAATTTTTGTATAAAATGAAATTTACTGATAAAGAAAAATAATAAAACCCAAAAGTATCTTATTTTATTCTTTGGCTCACCCTGTTGTGCTTGAATGAACTTTTCTTTTCCCATGGGGTTTACTGTCCTTAATAGACTGGTGTTGTACTCCTTGGTTACCAAAGTGATCTTGATCTGCTTTATTCCCAATCCTTCTTTTCCCCCTTTCTCAACACTTTTAACTCAAAGCTGTCTGTCGGTTAAACTGTCTTGTGTTTGTTGCAGTTTGACCCTTGTGCCATAAATCTGCATATCAACCTAACAATCATTGGCTCACCTATTGGGGATGGTTAATGTTTAAGTTCTCAAAGATGAGTAAAAAGCAGTATCCTGTTTAATGTGTTCTTATTTTGTGCATCAAGGTAGAATTCCCATACCTGAAAACCCAATTCATCCTTGATTTTTCAAGCTGTTCTAAAATTATGACTTGCCATTTCTGACTCCCTGGCTGGTTTAATTACGAGTTTCTTTATGTTTGTATTCATTGTGGGTCGTTTTCATTACACAAAAGGACTTACGAGATGTGATGGACAGACTGGGGTGGTCAGTATTTTGGACAGTGGAAAAAAGTTAATTTGTCTGCTGGGGTAATTCTTCCTTATGTTATGTTTATTTTCCAGTGGTTTCTCTCCTGGGTCTAGTAGTGATAGGTGTTCGGATACTGAAGGTCTCAATCAGATGGATATGATGATTCTGTTTTACAGCTATACATATTTCTACTATGTTGATGATTGCTGTAATTTAACTGACAGGTGCAAAGTTGGTAATCATTTTAAAATGTGTGCTGTGAAAGAGAATATGATCTAACAATCACAGTAATAATTACTCTTAAAGAAATAAATTAATCCATTACAGTTCTGAATTAAGGGGGAGTCGGTGCATTTTGACAGCAATTCCCTGTTTATCATCATAAAATTTCTTTATCATTAAATCACACTGACCTCAGGATTACCACCCTACTCGAAAAAGGTTATCTTAACTGCATGCCCCAGTTTCAAGTGTTTTTGTGTATTTAGTTCTATTTACTCTTTCAAATGTACTTACATTTTTGATTTAGGAAATAAAACAAGCAGATTTTAGAAACACCTAAAAGTACTTAAATTCTAAAAACCCGTCTGAAGTTCTAAAAACCTAAACTGGAAATCTGCAAAAATTTGGTTTTTGTTTATTTTAGTAATGATATACAAATGAAATTTTAAAAATATGCCAATATCCTAGATTTTACTTTTTTGAATGATGACATCAAAACATGGTTAAGCTCTTCTGAAATAGAAAAATTCTGGTTTTGTTTAATATATTACCCAACAAAAATCTTTATGAAATAGGTTAAAATTGTTTAGCAATGTTTTTAGGTAATACATTTTTTCAGGCACCTTGTTAAAGATCTGTATTTTGTTTGAAAAATTCTTGAAAGTGTGATTGATACCAGTTTAAAGGAATGTCTGTTATGAATAAATATATTTTGTAAAAAATAGATCGTTCCTAGTTAGAAGCATTTTTTTAAATAAAATTTCAAAACAAATGAATTTCGCAGGTAAAGTTACTATGCATTGAATACAAGTGTTTTTTTGTTGCTGTCAAAAATTAATTATAATAAGGGTATATATAAAAATAATTCTAAAAATCAGATTTATTTGATTTTTTCTTACACAAGTTAAAACTTGTTGGACATAGACATATCACAGCATAGTATATAGTTTTGATTTGTGTCACATTGATATTTATGATTAGCATTAATATTCTGTGAAACCCTGATTTAACGTATTTCAAGGGGACAGGAAAGAAATAAGGTTATATGCGGGAAAACATAAAATCGAGCTTGAGAAAAACAAAACATAGAGCATGATATAAAAACCAATAAATGTAATCATACCTTTTATTTCTTCCGTTGCAATAGTTTATTGTTTAAAGAAATGTTATTTTTTTGGTTTTAACTAGCTAAAATATTTAACATTATTCTTCACAGATATATGTATGCAAAAGGACTATTGAGGTTTTCTATCTTTGCAATCTTTAAAGATAGTAAAAATTTCAACGGATTTGAAATCTGTGGAAAATTTTACACCAGATCGATAAGTACCTCAGGTAGTTAGAATTTTATGAAAATTTGTGACATGCCCGTGTCATATAATGGGTGGAGTTGGGACTCAGTCTTAAAATTATTGTTTTTTCTCTATAATGTTTTCAGTATCGGTAGGGAAACAAAAAGAACCGTCATTGTGACGCTGTGCTGGCCTGCTTGTATATGACTATTTTAAGAAAATTGCTTTTTAGTTCTCCCCGCTGAAAAAAAGTTAAATATGGGAAATATTTTGAAGTGACAATGTTAAATATGGGACTTTTTAATATTGGTCCCAAATAACTTCCTGTACTTTTAAATGAAAAATGGTGTTATATGTGGGAAATCATTAAATGAGGGTTTTGTTAAATCAGGGTTTCACTGTATTAGGAAATCTAATTAGGTAATTTTATAATTACTAGGGGGCTCCGCCCCCTGCTCGCTTACGCTCGCCAACCCCCGGGGATTGCTGCGCAATCCCATTTGGTTTGCTTCGCAAAACAACACTCCTGTCACAGATACCATTTGGTTTGCTTCGCAAACCAACATTACTTTCACAGAGTGAAACTATCTGAATAATTCGTATTATGCTGATTTCACTTTCCGGTTCATGACGTCACAGCGAGGGCTTCGCTGCGTCTCGCTTACGCTCGCCGACCCCGGGGATTGCTACGCAATCCGTTTGGTTTGCTTTCTCAAACCAATACTTCTTTCGCAAGTGATTTAACTTTTTTTTGCTTTAACACTTAATGCACCCTAAACTAATAGCCGCATCAGTAAAAAATCTTCTGCATCTTGTTCCCTGTACAATTTTAACTAAACATTGTTAATATCCAAACTTTACGATCTGTACTTTGTCGGTAAACTGTCTTGAAAACAGAGGGAAAAAAGCGAGCCTTTTTCCTCGCCAAATAAAAAAAAATCGTTTTTATGGCAATTGTTGCTACGATAAATTTGATATCTGGCAAACCCGATAGTCAAAAGTGTAACCCACTACTGCTTTCGGAAGCAGCTATGCGAACTGAAAAATACGAAATTTGTGTCACCAACTTTTGATTGCATCGAATTTATTTATGAACCAATTTTAAAAATAATTGTACCGTAAGAAAGAGTATATTCTGAGGTATACTGCAATATTTTTAAAATTAAAAATTAACAGTAATACTATACAGATATGACCATTTTAGTTTTGTATCGGAAGTTACGATCTGAAAGTTCCGAAAATTGTATGACCCACTTTTATTTGCATCGATTTTATTTATTAACCAATTTGAAAAATAATTGTACCATAAGAAAGAGTGTAATGTAATGTATTCAGTGATGTTTTCAAATTTAAAAAATAATGGCTTTTGCCGTAGACAAAACGGTTTTAACAATAAGTAGCGAAAATATCCAAAGATTCCGAATTTTGTATGACGAACTTTTGATCGCATCCAATTTAATTATTAACCGATTTCAAAAATAATAGTACCGTAAGAAAGAGTATATTCTGAGGTATACTGCTATATTTTAAAAATTAAAAACTAATAGTAATTAGATATAGATATGGCAGTTTTAAAAAAAAGTAACAAAAATGTCCCGATTTTTCCTGAATTTCAAAAAAATATTATCAAGAACCAAATTTAAATTTAAAAAAAAACTCGACGAGCTGCAAAAATTTACGTTGAGAGGTACTCTTAAAAAAAAACTCACGACTAAAGACTGAAATTTTGAATGTGGTTTGCTCACTCGCGGAAGAAATTTCACTTCTTCAACTTTAACACTTAATAAAACCTAAACTAATAGCCGCATCGGAAAAAAATCTTAATAATTATCCAGGGAATACGATGAAGAACAAAGCATGTTAATTTCATATTTTTCCGATCAGTACTTTCTCGGGAAACCGTCTAAGAATGGAGCTAAACAACAAAAATTTCAATTCTTCGGCGGCGGCGGCGGCGGTAACTTTTTTTTAATATAGAGAGATATACTAGGCAAGGTAAATTTTTGAAAGATTTAAATGTGATATAGGAATCATCAAAGTAAAGCAATGTTTTCCCATCTGGTTCTCTAGCAGTTTAGATTTTTTTGACTTAAACCCATAATCTGTGGCATAAATCTTTTGGACTATAGATAAATTAGGTTGCAAAATTCCACTAACGTCATACAGGGGTGCAGAATATGTCCAAACAAGGTTGGCGGGAAATGCAGGCAGCTGTGGGGAAATTAATGCCCAAATTTATTAAATATATCTCTAATATTATAAAAGGAAGTGTCTGTTTGTTTCGCAGACTCCTGATGATCTATTGCACTTACAGCAATGAGATTTTGCACACAGGTAGTCCGAATTTTTTGCAATTTTTGGGTTGCGTCGAATTTTAAAATTCAATCTAGAAGATTTAAAAATGAATTTAATAGTTTTACTCTCTGCCTGGTTCTTTAAACGCGTTTCCTCCCTAGAAAAGAAGAAACAACCCCCAAAAAATGGACTTTTTCTAACCCAATTAATCTTTTATATTTTGATAAGAGATTGTAACGTGTCACATAAACTTTCTCTTTCCAAAAAAACAAAAACATATTACATCTTTTGCCCTTTGCATAAAAAAAAAAGAAACCGATTACATTTCCTGTCCCATTCCATTACTGCTAATGAGAGCAAGAAAAAAAAAATATTGACTGGGGTTGTTAAGTTCTTTTTTATAAAATCGGAATCACTAAATATGGATTGAAAATTTCATTGGATTTGAAATCTGCGGAAAATTTTACTTGAGATCGCTACCTTAAAAATATGATTTTCTTTACATAAATAATTTTTTAATTGAATATATCTTCAATCAATTTGAAATCTGCTGAAAATTTTACACCAGATTGATACCTTACACCACGGGCAATGCCAGGCTAGTAATACCTATATATATATTAGTTAAAAAAAAAAATTTAAGTAATAGTTTTAAGGAGAGTTCTTAATCATCAACATTGTACACTAATAGTCGCTTAAACTTCAATGAAAATACAGGGATGTTTTAGGGGAAATTTCGGAAATATTTGACCCTGAAACATTTTTTGCAACCCTGACGTCATATGAAATTTTATATAAAATTAATCAAAAATAAGATAAATTGCAGAATTTTTTGCATTATACATTTATCAGATATGAAATCCGCATACAATTTCTAGGGTTATATTTTTAAAGTAAGTAGCTCAATTACCGGCCTTGCTCTTCGGATTGAAATAGTTAAATGCTGATTGAAAAGTGAATTAGAGTAATAATTTTTCTTTCATAGAAAAATGTAATCGTTTAAGTTGTATGGAAAATACTTTTTGACTTGGTTTTACCTTTTTCATAGCTTCTACAATTTACTTTGAATGCAAATACAGTATAAAATCCGAAATCCTCCAGACCTCAGCCAGATTTTGGATCATTTGCATTTATTTAACTATAATCTACCCCTGCATGAATTTGTTCACGCGTTAATTATGTCCGGAACAAGTTTGTAATCCTAAAATAGCAAATGTATAAATAGGAATATTTTATAAAAGATTTTTAAGAAAAAAAGATTTTAATACAATGCAAAACAAATTTTATTTACAAATCTTCTAACTTTTCTGTGTGATATTTACTGTGAACATGTCAATTATTTTGTGTTTCATCAATTTGGTCTAGGTTGAATGCCTTGTTCTTTAAAAACTATAGATAGGTAAAAATGAGAGAAAGAATGCTAGTTTGCAAAATGTCCAGATTTGGGTCTTTGTACTTTCCATTTTGATCGAAATAAACATACCAAAAAATTACCCTTGTCTGATATTTTGTAGGAACTAAATGTTATCCAACTCCTAAATAATATACATAGTCTGTTGTGTTGCTCAATTATGACATTAATTAAAATTACTATTTCCATTGCCTAAATAATATACTATCTGCAATAAGTAATATACCGTAACACATAAATACAATATTCCAATCCTTGAATTGTGCAGAGTTCTGAAAAAAATATCTGCAAACTTTAAACATAAACAACAAAATAATTAAAATTCGATTTAAATAAAAAAACGTGTCTTGTTTTCATTCCCAGGCCTTAGTATCATCTTCAGTTAGTTACTTTGGGTATTTGTGGGGTTATTCATTCTTTGGGTATGTGGTGTGGGTGTTTTTACATTAGCTGCACAGTACGCACTATTAAAAAGTGTTTCTTATAAGAATATTAATAAAGTCTAAGTTAAGGTTTTTAAACTATTTTTATATATTTCATTTTTTAAAGTATAAACAACTATTTTAAATCTTTTTTTAGATTATGTCTATTTTGAGACATCTTCCACGTCTCCATACCAGATAAGAAGAATTGAAGAGCTTATAAAGGTAAGAAAGAATTCTAGCACATTGTGGTCTTCACTACGGATTATCACCCTGACTACAGTACAAAATCCGAAATTCTCCTGACCTCTGCCATTTTGGATTATTTGCATATTTTGTTTAAAAAACCTTAATCTACCCCTCCCTGTGCGAATTTTGTGTTTGCAATAGTAAAAAAAGCAGATTTATAAATAGGAATAATTATAAAAAAAAGGAAAATAAACTTTTTAATACAATATGCAAAAAATGATTTTACTTGCAAATCGTCTAATTTTTTCTTGTGGTATTTACTCTGGACATGTCCATTATTTTGTGTTGTTTCATCAATTAGGTCCAGGTTTAACTCCTTGTTCTTTAAAAATAAATTTAAAGATGGTGGGAAAAGTGAGAGAAAACTAAACAATGCCGATTAGCAAAAAGTTCGTATTTTGGACAATTCCGGATTTGTGACTTAGTCGGGACTTAGTATTGTACTGGGGTTTCTGCCCCCTGTTCGCTTACGCTCGCCAACCCCTGGGGATTGCTACACAATCCCATTTGGTTTGCTACACAATCCCATTTGGTTTGCTTTGCAAAACTAAACTCCTTTCAACGATCCCATTTGGATTGCTTAGCAAACCAACATTCCTTTTGTATAGTGAATCTCCTTGACAGCAAAATTATCTTAATAATTTGTATAATCCTGATTTGACTTTCCGGTCCATGACGTCACAGCGAGGGTCAGTTAAAAAATTATTAACACGTCAGTTAGCTTACTGCATTCTTTTTTTCCTGACACAATTTTTTGGTCAAACTTTTCCTAATTTAACTGCATCATTGTTAAGTGTTCTCTTTTGTTCATGGGTAGCAGTAGCTCAGTTGACAGAGTGCCAGGTAAGAAAGTGAAGAATTGCGATTTTGAAACTCGATCCAGCCAAACACCATCGTATATCAAGGGGCTGGTGCACATTTAATCTGTCATAGCCTTAAATGCCTTTACGTTGGCATGGTGTGGAAGTTTGGAGAGTGTGGTGCCAGTTCAAGTGTTGTTCTTATCTGACCCTGGTTCAAATTACGAGGCATTATCCTGGAATCTTTCCCTTTGGGATTGATCCTGAACCATCACCAATAGCTCGTGTGTTGCCCTGGTGTGACGTTAATTAACTACCTAACCCCTGTTGTACATGTTTTACAGCATACATATTATATTATTTTTAAAGAGGAATTTTCATGATTATTTTTTTCTACAAGTTTGCACTTAATGAAACTCTTGCAGTGTGGTAGTTAGATTAATACTTAAACTTTTTCCAGACACCTAACGGAAACGTTGAAGCTAAAGTCATGTGTTTTTTCCGAAGACGAGATCTTGCAACTTCAATGGTGATGATGGCTGACAAGCAGCGTAAGTAAAATGAAAAGGTTGCTTAATTAATTTGGTTGTGTAAATCTACATTTAAAAAATATCCTTTTCTATCTCCAAAAGCTGTGCGAGTATTTTCCGTTACCATTTAATTTCATTAACTCAGTTGATTGGCAATCTTCAGACCTCTTACAACACAGACAATTCAGTTTTCTGTTGGAAACCAGGAGTTATAACAGGAATCTTCAAATAACTGTCATTTGTAAAAGATTTTACTGTTTTTTAATTGTTATTTGGGTCAATATTTTCCCATTGCAATTCCTAATCATTGTGTGAAGCTTTTTTTTCGACTTTGCACACATAAAACCCCATCTATCTAATTGTAATATCTAATTTTATTATAACATGTATTTAATTTTAATCTTTACAAATAGATTGATTAGTTCACAATATACATGGTAAGAATTTCAGAATATATAGATTTAAGTGAAACAACATTTTTATATTTTAGAGCAGAGATGGGCAAACTTTTTCGGTCGCGGGCCAAAAATCGAAAAAAAAAAAAAAGTTTGGCGGGCCAAGATAAATTTTTTAAGTAATATACAAGTATTACAATTTAAATATGTTAATGAGATGAATGAAATTGAGATTTCATCGTTAAAAGTTCCTTATGTTGAGGTTCGAAGTGAGATGTACCGATTCTAAGGAACGAGGCTAAATGCTCATCTGTCAGTCTACTTCTGAAATAATTCTTTCTAAGGTTCATTGTTGAAAACACTTGTTCACATATATAAGATGAAGCAAACATAGCACTGATTTTCTGAGCGTGAGATATTAAATTTGGGAAACTTACTTTTGATAATGATTTGTAAAATGCTAACTTTTTCATATTTAGAAACAACTGCTTGAGATGATTGTTAGATTGCAACTCAATTAATTCAAGCTGCAAATCTGACATCACTGCTTCACATTTTACGTTGAAAGGCATGGTAAAAATATCCAATTCTGTTTGAATGGCACTGAAATCTTGAAATCTGCGTTCGAACTCAAAATGCAGTTTTTTCAAGCCATCTTCATTATTCTTAAGCTTTTCTTCATTTACTGAGGGTATTGAATTTAACCTCGAGAAATGAGACAAGTCGTTCTTAGCTAGCTGGCCAGCAAACAGATTAAGTTTTAGTTTAAAAGCTTTGAGATGGGCCCATATATCGTCGATAAATTGATTTTTCCCTTGCATCTTGACATTCAAGTTGCTCATATGACAAAGAAGATCTGTGAAAAATGCAAAGTCCGAAAGCCATTCTGTATCTTCTAACATTTCACACTCCGCAGAACACTGTTTCTCATGGAAGAACGACACAATGTCGTCTTTCAACTGCCAAACTCGCTCGAAAACACATCCTGCACTAAGCCACCTTACTTTCGTGTAATACAGTATATCAGAGTATTCAGATTGCACGGATTGAAGAAAATCTCGAAATTGCCTGTGTGTAAGCCCACGATATCGAATAGTATTTACAAGCTTCACGACTGTATCAAGCACAGGTTTCATATTCAATGCAGATTTACACATAGAAAAACAACATTGTTCCCGGGATAGTTTTGATTAAAGAGTCCAAGAAATCCAGATTTTTTTCTTGTCATATTTGGTGCTCCATCGGTCGTAGTATTACATATATTTGTTATAAGCACTTTCAAAGTTAAAAGTCTTCCTGTAATTCACGAAAAATATCACATCCCGCTGTAGTTCCCTTTAAAGAACGCATGCACGCCAGTCCCTCGGTAATTTCAAAGTTCTCATCAACACCTCTTATAAATAATACTAATTGAGCAGTATCATTTATATCAGTGCTTTCATCCATAGCTATGGAGCAAAATTCAAACTGGCCAATCTTTGACTCTAATTGTGATGTCAAATTTTTATCGATGGCTTCGATTCTAGAAGTTACCGTTTTTCGAGATAAGCTTACAGTCTCAAAATTATTTTTCTTGTCTGGACATAAAGCATCACAAACTTGGAGCATGCATTGTTTAACGAACTCCCCATCACTGAGAGCTTTATTATTTTTAGCAATATTGTATGCTACAATGTAACTTGCATGTGTAGCTGCTTCTTGGGTAGTGTTTACCTTCTTGAAAAAATTTTGTCGGCCTGATATTTTTTTACAAAGACTTTCTACATTTTGTTTTCTTTTATATTCGGACATTGCTTCGTAATTGGAATTCTTATGCTTGGATGTGAAATGAGACGGGAAATGTTATATTCTTTGAAGACTGCTACAGCTTCATTGCAGATGAGACACACTGGTTTATCTTTAACAACTGTAAAAAAATATTTCCAGGTCCATTCATCATTAAAAGAACGGCACTCTGAATCAACTTTACGTTTTTAAGTAGCCATTTTGGGGTTGAAATATTTTACGAATAACCCAAACAAGCACTAGCTACGCTATACTTTTAATACTTTCACCACTATTCACAATGATGCTATATGTCCGCAATCTTTCCATACGCAATCAATAATATTAAAACTCGCGCCAAAAGAAAAAGCCGCTGACTGGAGCTTAAAATGCGCAGTCTGCCACATGTGAGGTCTAATTCACCTATATTGGATTCCCATATGTCTGCTCCCCGAGAAAGAGATAACGCTTGTTGGCACCAGTCTACAGCTATAACTAACAAGAACTTCCGCTTTTAACACTTAGCCGATTGAAAGCTGTCTGTGCTTGCTATTTCCGTCGATTTATGTTTTGTAGAACAAAAATAGAGAAAGTAAAAAGATCATCAGTCCTTTGAAAAAAAGGAAGAATAAAAATAATATTTAAACAAAGTAGAAAAGGAGATGGATATATAATATATAAATCATATTTTCTTTTAATTTCCGTCGGACCAGCAAATTAAAATTCTATCCGCGGGCCGGATAAAACCTTCCGGCGGGCCGGAGTTTGCCCGCGGGCCGCAGTTTGCCCATCCCTGTTTTAGAGGATATGCAACAATTTTTAAAATTAAGCCTAAGAAGCCATATATATACTTTGTCATTGAAAAATAAAAAATGAGTCTTAACTTTTGATGCAATAGTTTGGAACTGGTTCATTTTTAGAAATAAAAGCTTTCTTTTTTTATTTGCTTGTGCATGCATAATTTTCCAAAAATAATTCATTCATCTCTAATGAAAACTCATTATTACATATTTTTATTTTATGATATAATTTTGATGGTTAATAACTATTATTCTCTCTCCATTTCCAGAGTTATTCATTTTCTTTAAGAATTGCTAAAGTTTTATATGTTGGCAATCACTTATATTTGACTTAATGTTTTATTGATTTTTATGCTTTTATATAGGTCATGAAAACATGGATGCTACTTTAATAAGTAAGCATTGTTTTTCCATCTTTTTGTTTAAATATAATTGCTCTAAAACTATTTTGACAATATGTTTAATTTCTGTTCAAGGATAAAAAATATTTGTAAATTTAAATTTAATAGAGTGCAAAACTTTTTTTCTGAATTTTTGACTTTGCTTAGAATAATGGAATTTTACAAAATGGTATTTTTAATTCTAGAATAAAGTTTACAATTTTTTTAACATGCACTAATGCTAAATTTTACTCCACAAATAAAAATACTATAAGAATATTTCACATTTTATCAGAACGAACTTTATGCTGAAACACTCTTTTAAAATAAAAACCTTAATACTTAATGGCATTATCAAAACTCAATCACTTTTTAATACATCATGCTTCAAGTATATTTAAACTTCAAACCAAAAGCTATTAATATTTCTTTTTTTAGTGATTTTCCTGATTAAGGTTTCAAATAAAATTATGTTTGTATAGGTTTTACTTTGTTGGAAATTCTTAACACCAAAAAAAACAAACATTGTCCTTGGAATATTTGTTCTGAAATTTTAGCTTTGATATGAATTTAACTTATTAAAGTGATTTAATTTCAATGTCCCCCCCCCCAAAAAAAAAAAGTGTACTCAAGCAGTAGCTGCATAAAATGTCTTGTTTTTATGTATACAATATTTTAGCAACATGCGACTTTTGCTACTAATTTTCGACCTTGGCAACTAGGGGAATCTTTTTGAAAAAAAATTATCTAAACTTTTTTTCAATTTTTTTTTTTTTTTGAAAATGTACAAGAGATTGACAAAAATTTAGTCCCTTTTTAACTAATATTGGACGGAAAAAATGTCTTGTTTGGTTGCAAGCAATTGTTTATGGAGAAAGTTTTTCTTGGGGAAGATTGTTGGTATATTGTTTCAACCATGAAAAGAAAACACTGATATCTGTGGTTGCTAGATTATAATGAAAGGAAATATTTTGCGTTTTAAATTTATTGTTATCATCAACACATCTGTTCCGTACATAATTACTGCATATTGTGTAGTTCATTTTGTACCTGAGCAACTAAAATAGGGAAAGACTAGACTCTTGCTACTATTTTTAAGCATTTATGCTACTATTTCACTGGCTGTGGCAGTCCTGATATTGTATAGCATGTAGTTAAAATAATAAATATCAATCTAGAGAGAGCATTAGAAGTTATGTTAATTCATACTTTCATGATTGTTCAATATAATTCTTTAAATCGTGATTTTGCAAATATTCTATGAATTTTCGTTCTGTTTTGTGCTCAGTTGCCTACCAAACTAATAAATTGTGCTTTAGGTGCCTTAGAAGAAGAACAAGAGCGGGAAGCTGAACAGCTAGCTGAAAAAGAACGTCATCAGTTAAAACACAGAGAACTCTTTCTATCTCGGCAGGTGGAGACATTGCCGGCGACACATATTCGTGGAAAATGCTCAGTGACACTCCTGAATGAAACAGAATCCCTCTTATATTACTTAAACAAAGAGGTACATTTTTGAAATTGCCGCTTTGTTTCTAAAAAAATGAATGCACTTTAGTTGGCTGTCAAATTATCTTACTTTCTCTTAGAATATCTTACACTAACTTTAATTTGTATCCATCCATGTAAATCTGTCTTCAATTTTAAGAACCAAAATTAATTTGTGTTATAATTGGTAGCGATTGAGGATATTAATTTTCTTATTTCCTCTCGTTTAACCGTATTGAATTAAAAAACTATTGTTAGTAGAGGCTTAATTATACCCAGAGATTTCTTAAATGTGCTCATTTTTATTTTTCTAAGACAAGGGGCATTGATAAGTGCTTAGTTTTAAACTTTGGGGCTTTTACTAATGCAATTTTTGTCAAAATTAATCTGTCTCGTATTTGGTATGCCAATGGTATGCCTCTTAACTTAGCCCGACTGCCTGGCTCTTCCACTGGGAAAAATATTTTTGTTTTGTGAGAAAAATGTTATGCTAGGCTGTACTTTGCTTCTCGAATATTGCTAAATCTCGGCCAAGCCTACAGATCATTAGCAAAGAGTAAATTTACTTTTTTGGGCAAATTTTTTTTACCATAGAATAAAAGATTTCAAAATTGAATAATTTTTTTAAAGCATATTCTTAGTTGGAATCCTAAAGGCATTTTTATGCAGCATTTTTTTTTCTTCTAATGGCGGGCACAAATGCACATTGTCATTGGCCACTACAAGGCCGGAAGTGATGGTCTCTTGTGAAGGAGCACCCAGTGGGAGGACCATCATTGCTTCCTAACAAAGGACAACACAATTTACATCCATGCCCTGACCCCAGATTCGAACCAGGAACCTTCTGATCCAGAGGCCAACACCTTAACCACTAGACCCATCGGTCGGTTTTATGGAGCATTAGTAAACCCATTCAGAGATGGGAAGCAAGATTTTGCGTTGGTCCTAACAGTCAAAGCGAACCCGTTGCTTAATTTTTTTTTAGAAACCTGTTCAAGTCTCTTGTGTTATTTTAACATTTCAAAGTAGTTTATAACAGAGCTCTCCTTTAAAAATGTTTTCAGTTTAACACTGAAACGTCCATCTGTGTCGAATCGACACCAGAGCCTGTTTATTTTGTTCTTTCCGAATTTGTGAATTGATTTTGAAAATTTTTGGTGACTTTTAATCATTTTCCTATATGAATAGACTATAAATTTTGTTTGTCTAGATTCATTTATAAAAATTTCACAGCTAAATTTACCTAGAATGTCCGTTGTTGTCATTTCGAACCAAGTGAATTTATCTTTCTACATCGCTTCCGCTCAACTTAATAGGAGGTCATTGAGTAGCAAACATTATTAGCAAACCAAACAAAATTAATTATGTGTTTCGTTGTTTACATTTTTTTATCTGCTTATAAAAAAAAGATTCGATTTTAAAACCTTGTGTAGTGCAGACGCAAACACAATGGCTCTTTGGAAAGGCCAAAGTCCTGAAGAAATTGTTAGTAATTTGTTGCTAGAACTTGCTGTAAATGAATTGGATGGTGGGGAGCTCTCTTGTTTGGATTTCTATTCCAATGCCCTCAGTTTACATGATATGAGTGCGAAGTATCTGAAGAAAGTGCAGATGAAACTGATAATATCCCAACTAATCCGTATATATATGTCGCTAGGGATGGCACAGAATGAATACTGTATAAAGGCAATATCACAGGCAGATTTGCAT
Source organism: Metellina segmentata (assembly GCA_947359465.1). Classification (NCBI taxonomy): domain Eukaryota; kingdom Metazoa; phylum Arthropoda; class Arachnida; order Araneae; family Tetragnathidae; genus Metellina; species Metellina segmentata. Next base: position 34,531,542 of record OX375880.1, on the reverse strand, counting down.
CTATAAATGTTTTACGTCAAAGTAGTGGTTCAATTAATTTTGCGAAACAAAACATCATTGAATAATATGTTTAGATTTGATGTAAAATTCACACGTTCACAGAGAATTCGAGCTAAAAGTTTTGCTTATGCACGGTTCCCACTGGCCTTAAAAGTACTTGAATTTCATTTTCAAGGGCCATGGAAAGTACTTGAATTTGATGCAAAATACTTGGAAAGTCCTTGAATTTATTTTTAAGAATTTTAATCTGGAATTTTCTTGTATGAATCGGCTTGAAACGCACATGCTTCACAATGCGCTTAAAAGCAGTGGCTTTATTCCGGTTTCAAAGAATACGCCAAATACGCTTGTTCATCAAGGCTTGTTTTTATTTTCTTTGCTCAAGGTCAGTGGGATTCTGTGTCAATTTGAACATATAGAACCATAAGTATAATAATTTGGCTACTTTATTTTTCTTTTTAAGAATTTTTTCTTTCTCATAACATGCTTGAATATTGACTAGAGATATGTTTGGAATTGTTAAGTATGTGAATGGTAATGAAGAGGTTACATTATAGGAGAGGTTCTTTCTTCGGAAAAGCTGTCTACTAAAATGGGGGTTACAGAGGGAATTTCTGCCTTTTTATGATAGTCCTTGAAAAACTTCAAATGGGCCTGGAAAAGTACTTGAATTTTTCCCCCACCGAAGAGTGGGAACCATGTTATAATTTTGGAAGTCTAGGATAGATTTATGGACAATTGTATAAAGAATTACAAGCCTGGTGGGAACATAACAATCAATCAGCGGTTTTTAGATAAAAATTCAGATTTTGTCTTTTATGTTTAATAATGTTATTGTCTCTCTTTTTTTATGTATAATATTTTATATATTTCTGATATATAGGGTCATATTCTATGTAGATTTCATGAAATAATCTTAAAAGTTAACAACTGAATATTAGTCTTGGTAATATTTAGTTATTGCAGTTATTTCATGCAATTTATTTACCAGTGTCGAAATGACACTGGCGGACGTTTAAGGGTTAATGGCGGACATTCTAATGTTAATTCTTTCTGATTACAATATTGCCTCGAAAGTACGTTTATGTAGTCAAACTAATTACTGAAGAAATTTTGCAAAATTACTGCTCATGAATGAATGGTTAATATTTTTTGATTTTTAATTTTGTCTTCTCCTAGTTATTACTATTCCAAAGTGTTTATTTGAAAACTTTGAAAAAAAAATCGCAGTTCCATATATGTTGAATTAAATAGTTTTTGACGATTTGAATGTATCCAGTACTGTTTATTTACCATTAGAACTAATCCAGACAAAGTCAGTTTCTGTCTGTTGCCATAGAAACAGACCTATCCCATTTTCCATTGGAGATGCTTGAAGAGTATTGTATTTAAGTTTGTCTCATTGACACACTTGATGACAATTTGGAAATCTATGTAAGGATTTTACTTGTTGTCCCCGAATATCTACTTTGAACTATTACTTTCTGCTGCCATAAAAAAGGGAATAAAATTGTCATTCCCAAAAGTCATCCCTGCTCAAAATGAATAAATTATGTTTCTATAGCAACCAACTCCACCCAATCAGTAGCAATTCTCATTGCAGACAGGCAGTAGTCACTCTTTCTAAAGCACTAAATACTTTTAATTTCAGGATTGTTTCTTCTATTCCTTGGTTTTTGATCCCCAACAGAAAACTCTGTTGGCAGACAAAGGGGAAATTAGGGTTGGTCCTAGGTACCAAGCAGAAATTCCCCCTCTTTTACCTGAAGGTAAGATTTTTTTGTCCTCGTAAACATATTTTATGTTAAAATAACTCTTTCACCTTTTCTCTATACAAGTCTGTTTTCTTTCAATTGCAAATTTAACTTAATGAAAATTGATTATATTTTCACATTATTTACTTATACTTTTTGTTGTTTAATCATACTTTAACCTGGCATTTCCTAAATATTTTTTAATTTCCAAATAGGAACTGAGGATCCCAGGAAATCAGAAGACCTTGAAGAATTAGCATATACATCCGGTCATAATTTGTCTGACAGACAAATAGACCAGTTTCTCATAATATGTCGGTATGTGAATTTTGTGTATTGAGATATGCATTATTTAGTTAAATGTACATTTTACTGTCTTCCTTCCTATCAGATTTAAATTAAGTGCTTATGTACTGTCTTCCATAGCTCTGTAGGAACTTTTGCAAGAGCACTGGACTGCTCCAGTTCTGTTAAACAGCCCAGTCTTCACATGAGTGCCGCAGCTGCTTCCAGAGATATCACTCTGGTATGTTGCTTTGATTCAAGCGTTGAATTCCTGGTGTGTACAGGGCATTAAAATATAGTGGTTTTCATTTGAATCATAGAGAATTTTTATTAGACCCGATATATTCACTGTGTTGTGTATGCATGTATGATAAAGTATGTGTATGCATGTATGATAAAGTATGTTTATGCATGACTTGAATTATCAGCCAAAAACAGTGAAGAGTATCCATCAAAATAATTAATCCTTTCTAATTTAGATTTTGAATCCTGCCTTTTATGGAAGGAGGATATCAATTTTTTCTAGTTAAAAGTGTACAAACATGTAGACCCTCTATTGATGGGGCATAAAAGTCCTGTCAGGTTTCTCGTGGTACTGTATTAATTTAAATGCTTAGAGACCCATTGGGACATTGAAGTCCACTTCTATGAAGTTTGTTCTTCTATAAGAGGGAAATCTGCATCTGTGCCTAAAGACATTCGTCTCCTGAAGACGGGTGCCACTGGCCAATATTTGTGACATGAGGAAGATGTGAAATGTGTGCATCTAGGAAAGTTGAGTCAAGACCACATTCAAAGTGTTCAGAATGTAAGATCCCTGTGTGTAAATGAAAAGAAAAAAAAATGTTTATTTATTTTTATTTTTTAAACATCAAGTAGCAATAGAAGTGATCCGCTTCCTGAATATACACTCAGGAACATTGAAAATAGCACACGAAGAAGGGGGCACCGTATTGAAATGAAATTTAATACACATAATGATACAGATGAGAGATTCACTTGATTCCAAAATCAAGACAATTAAACAAATACAGTGGGTACAATTAGACAAATGCAGTGCAACTTCAATCACGGCATGTCGACCAGCCTGCGATTGTCATGCCGATGATGAAGCCCCTTTCAAACTCGCATAACTGTGAGAAATGTCTTCTCACACATCTACCTGCCATCTTACGCAGACTGAACTCCTAGAGTCAGAATGTGATTGTCACGTTTATGAATCTTCCACTATGCGCTGGTCTCACTTCCTGATTGCAGCGCCACTGCAAGGTGTTTGGTCATACGCATTGTCACCAAACTTCAGGGGTGAAAATCTTCCGTGTTTATGCGGATTTCCGCTTTTTTCTTCTTTTGAGAAGTTCCTCTTTTTCTACAATTTTTCTTTAGAATTAAATAATATCATGAAATTACAGCCAAAAAATAGATGTAAAAAATAACAAGGAAAGTGTGAATATCCTAACTTAAAAGAATCAGATTCTCCCCTTTCTTAAAATTTTAAGAAAACGACAGATTTGTATCAACTTTTAAGAAAAAAATTCTGATATTTGCCCTTTTTTGTCTTCTATAAACGTAAAATGCACCAAATGAGACATATACCGCCAACATTGCACTCCTAAATTTTGTCAAGCTGATGTCTTGCAAATTCCTCTTTGAAAAGAATTCTTTGTGAGAAGCTTATTAGTTTAATAGCAAACCTGGAGCTTGCTTTAAATTTCATAGGTAAAGTGATACGTCATTATGTTGCGGAAAAGGTATAAATGAAATATTTTAAGTTGATCAGTTTTTAATGTGATTTTTCTTTCAAGAAAATAAGATGCTTGGTTATTTAACCTATAAGGTTATTTCGTCTTGTATGGTAACCTTCAGCAAACTGAAAGTTTAAATTTTCATTTTGAATATACTAGAACAGGGCTCGAAATACCCGGGTGCACTGTGCACATGAAAATAAAATTGTGCACCGAATTTTTTCCCGCTAGGCGCACCTGTGCACCTAATTTAAAACCTTAGGTGCACCTTGTGCACCTGTATTAAAAAATATATTTCGAGGCCTGTACTAGAAAGTACTCCAAAATCCGTTAAAACTTCTTTCTTTGGTGACTTTAGAAGTACGCCAAGACATCATGTTTTGACCATTGGTTGATTTGGTGTGGAATGACCCAGATGCAAAAATGACTGTTTTAAAGCAAAAAAAAGGAAAATTAAAAAAAAAATAACGATTAAATATTTTGGATGGCCCTAGGCCGTTTACTGTACTGTGGTTACCAAGGGTTGTATCTGGGGATACGCTGAATTGCGGGATTATCTATTATTCTAGATTAGCGTAGAACTTTATGGCAAGTTTTCTGAAGAATTTTTTAAGTTCAGTAATTTTCTAGATCTTTACAGATTTTATTGTTTCTGTAGTACCAGGGATAACCACTGATAAAAACGGATAGTAGAATTTTGAATAGCTTCTAGCTTTTGGAGGTTACTTTTTACTGCATATCCCCAGACATGAAAATAAAAGTGGATTAAGCCAACCTAGTAAATAATATTAAAAGGCAACTATTCTATAACTTGTGTTTGTAAGTTTAGAAGTACAGATGATATCTATGAGTAGTTATGAGTGTGCTTCATGCCGCTTTTGACATTTTACTTAGTAGTTATTGAACTAAATTACAAAAGTAAATGTGCTTATGTTGCTCATATTTATAATTCTTACTCTTGATTATAGTTTCATGCAATGGACATTCTTCATAAGCACAACTATGACATTACTAGTGCAATATCATCACTTGTACCTACCGGTGGACCAGTCTTGTGTCGAGACGAAATGGAGGAATGGTCAGCATCTGAAGCTAATCTTTTTGAGGAGGCATTAGAAAAATATGGCAAAGACTTCATTGATGTTCGACAAGATTTTGTAAGGGCAAAGAAGCATTTTAAATAGTTTAATCAATAAATGAGGCATTCAGAACTAGAGTGGATCAAGTCCACTTTCTGGTCAAACTTTAAGTTGAATCTAGCCCCTAGTTGCTTTGGTTCCCGAGAGATGGCAGAAGAAAAGCCTGGCAAAAAGGAAAAGTGCACACAAGAAGAAATTTTATCTCAGTGTATCTCAAAATGTTAAAAAATGGACTTGATCCTCTCTAGTTATAAACGCCTCAAATAATAGATGGCATTGATGGTGCTTGAAAATTTTATTTTAAAATGGCATCCGAATCTTGCAATGCTTTTTGTTTCAATTATAAGTACGATTTTATTTATAGCTGCCATGGAAAAGCTTGAAAAATGTGATTGAATATTATTACATGTGGAAAACAACTGACAGATATGTTCAACAGAAACGTGTAAAAGCTGTTGAAGCGGAGAGCAAACTTAAGCAAGTTTACATTCCAAACTAGTAAGTTCTTACAAATTTTGCTCTTAATAGTATGTTTTTATGTCTCCCCATATTTCCCTACCCTTTCTTTATTATATTAAACTAGTAGACTCACACATTTGTACTGAAGTTTCTATTTGTACTGAAGCAGGGTTCCCACGGTCCTTGAAAAGTCCTTGAATTTTTTTTCTCTAACTAGGGGCCCTTGAAAGTCCTTGAAAATTACAGAACTTGGCGAAAAGTCCTTGATTTTTTTAAAAACTTGTACATAGTTGTGTAATTTCGTCTTGCATTAGAACTTGTCCAGACTAGTTTTCCTCCACAGTAGGTGCGTCATTCTGAATGAGACTGGTGTTTTGCGCTTTCACACTATGTGATATACTAATAATACTACATCTAGATCGTCCATTTTCCACAGTATTCTGTACGTCTAAGTTGACACCTCTGGTCTCCGTTAAGACGGCCGCCTTGTTATGCCTGCCGCATCATGACGTATCTTAGGCCGCTAGGTAACTGCACCGCTTTCTTAGGAAACCTTAACTTTTGTAGTCAGGACGTCATTGGTAACCTGGCACGCATCCAAAGAAATAAAGCCAAATTCTCATTGCAAAAATATAAAAGTTGCAATTAAAAAATAAATTTTTAAGATATCCTTCTGTTGTAAAATTTTCTGCAGTTTTCATATCCTTTGAAATGTTTACTCTATCTTTAACGATCGCAAAGATGGAAACTTAGACTGGAGATAAAAAGCCCTAATACTAGTCAAAACTTTTGTTTTGTTTCTCAAACAAAATAAACCATGACAGCCGTCTGTTGTAGGCAGTGGACGACAGCAAAATAGAGATTGTGTCGTGTAGATTGAACCGTGTGCAAGCTCCTCTACTCTTCTTCGTGCCACCAAAAGAATTTATTGTACGATATTTTATCGCATGACCTAAACCGATGTGTGTGCAAGTAACCTGGTAGTTAGCATTGAGACGAGAAGTCCACTATACAACAACAACAAAAAAACACCACTGGTTCTGTGAGGAAAGATAATCCAAATTATAACAAAAATTGATGATAACCTTCCTTTTTTTAAGTGTCAGTAGTTTAAAAAAAATTATGTATTTTTTTTATAATTTTCGCATTTTTCTTTTTAATTGACAATTGTTGTGTATGCCTTGTTTTAGGTCGTTATAAAAAATTTTAGGTCCTTGAAAAATATTTTTTTAGTTTTGAAAAGTCCTTAAAAGTTCTTGAATTTTTTTTGGATAAAGGTGTGGGAACCATGTGAAGTTACCTATTTAAATCCATTTATATAATTAATCCATATTTTCATTTAAAATCTTCAATTTTTTATAAAATGAATCAAAAATGGTACAGCACCATTTGATACTTACTGGTGTTAATGCATATTTCAAATAACCGCAAGACCATAAGTGCTCTCCTTAGTTATCTTGATATTGTATGCATTGTGTCTAGTGTAGCATGGCCAAATATGGCCCTTGCGCCTTAAAACCCCCATAACAACCAACCTTAGTTATCACAATCAGCTTTCGAATGTTCTCTTCAATTACATCTTATTCATGTGTTTAAAGGCGATTTAGTATTTTTTACATGTAGATCTGTCAAGACATATAACACGTCACTTTTTGCCCCTTTTATGATATTTTGTCACATTTTCAGATTTTAGTTCTTAAATTCAACTTAGACCAGAACAAATTTTAGTGCGCAATTTTAAAAAATTTGTTTTTCCTCTAAAAAAGCAAATTTTAATTAAATTTGAAACGTTTATTTTTTTGTGCACATGTATCTTTTCTTTGTGGAGGGGGGAAAAAGATTTTAAAAGTTTGTCAGCAATTTCTTTCTGTATTTTCATTTGCCCCAATGAGGACTTGAGACAGGTTCGTCTTTGAAAAGTCCCTGATATTCCTTGGAACTTTTCCCCCAAAACTCAGGGGTCCTTGAAAGTTATGGCTGGAAAGGTTATTTTTATATGGTTTATACAAATGTCAATTTTTTCCCTTTGTATGTTAATGAAATATAGAGATATATAATTCTTCAATGTTATGATCTCAAAATAAGCTTTCAATGAGACTCATGTTTGAATTTTTTTTTCCAGCAATAATAAACCAGGTGTGCTAAATGGGGCTAGTGCAGGTGAAAGTCCATCAGCTAGTGGTCGTCCTTGTGAAAGCTGTTACAGTATGTCAGATTCTAATTTCAAAACAATTTTGTTTATGCTAGTGTATTTAAGCAATTTTCTAGCTTAGGGTTTAAAATGAAAAAAGGGTTTAAAATAAAAGCAAAAGTGTTTTTTCACTATTTACTGTTAAGTTACACTTTTAAGTGTTGAATAAGTTTTTAGAAACTATTTTATACCTATATGCAACAAGTTATAATTAAAAATCAGAAAATTCAGAAATATATTAGTTGTATCTGATATGCTTTAGTTATTTCTTATAATACAACCCTATGTACGAGCCTAGCATAACTGAATGCATCATGTACATTTTCACTATTTTAATGACTCAGCATTTGTTAAAATAACAAGCATTCTTAATGACACAATTTTTATTGCATTTTATTTTATTTTGGGAATATTTTCTTGATTTTAAATTGTTTAATAGCTCTAAATTTGTTCATTGTGTTTAAATTATTCCAGAGGCATAACGACACTTATTTGCCTTGTGTAACACTACTCACAATGTTTCCCATGGCACCTCCATTTCTAGACCTCTTGCCAAAAATCTCAACGAATGCTATGTTTACCATCATTTGTACTTAAAACATGCATGAGTTAAGTAAAAGTGATCTCACAATGCTAATTTTTAAAACTTTTAATAGATATACATTTGTTTCCATTCGAAGATTGGTCTCTTAGTCAGTTCCTATTTGATATATCTTAGTTTAGATATAATTGCAATTTGAACTTGTGAACTATTTAAATTTTTGAACTTGCCATTATATTAATTTGAAGGCATTTTGTACTGTGCAAAAAAAAAAAAATATGCATCAGAAATGCAATAAAAAAAATTTGCATAAGAAATGCAATAAAAATAATTTGCATTAGAAATTCTAATTTTATTAATAACTATGAAACATGTGTCTTGATTTTATTATTAAGATTTCCACAATGAAAAATGATGCTAATTTGTCACAAAATTAAATTAAATTTACTGAACTATAAAATAAAACTTTGAGTACAAAATAAAAAAAGTTTTGTTTTCTGTAGCACCCACCTCTAGTCAATGGTATGCATTTGGACCAGCTCATTTACAGTGCCGCTTATGCCACTCTTGTTGGAATTATTTCAAAAGATTTGGAGGACTCAAATATCCCACTCGCATGGGTAAGGCTGCCTGTGTTATTAATGATGATTTAGCTTTAGATGGTATGTTTTAAAACTTTTTTAAAAATCTTATTTTCAATAACCCTCTTGATTTGATTTGTTTTACTCTTTTGAAACCTGTTTTTCCCTAAAGTTAAGATTTGAAATTATGAACTAAAAGTTGTATCAATTTGATTAATATCTGATTAAGCATTTTTATTTTAGAGTTCACCAATAAAATCTTGTTTAATTTCAAACTTTTTCTCATTGTCCGTTTAGTTTTCCATAAAAATCAATTTAAGAGGCATGACTTTAGTTTAAAGTATATGTTAAAAAATTCAAGTGTAAAGTAGAACATGTTGAAAAATTCAAGTGTAAATTAGAACATGTTGAAAAATTCAAGTGTAAATTAGATCATGTTGAAAAATTCAAGTGTAAATTGGATTATGTTAGTTAAATTTTAATTCCAGTTCTTACATAATGCAAATGAGTTTTAAGGTTTATCTTTGTAAAACTGGTCAAAGTATCTTAAAAATAAAACTATACAGATAAAACTATTTTAATGAAATGTTTCAAAGTTTGACTTAGTCAGTTTTGTATAAATTGTTAAAAAATTAAAAATATTTAAAATTTTAAATACATTTCTAAATTAGCAGTTTTTGCAGCATTGTTCAATTACTTTTCATGTTAAAATTCTTATGATTTTTTTCATTAACTTTTGTTGTACAATGTACAAACATTTTGTTGTGGGGTGGGGATGTTTTATTTATGGGAATGTTTTATGTATTTAGAATCTGTTGATCTTGTGTCTGGATCTGGTTCAGAAAGGCTTCCATCTCATGTTGCTTCACACAGACCACACCGCTGCACAATATCTGGCTGTGGCAAAGTAATTATTTTGACATTTTCTAAGTATTTTTTGAGATAAGTGAAATGTATTGCTATAGGCTGTTTGTTCTGTAGATTGTTGTTGAACAGTTCTGGAAAGGATATTTTTAGTGTATCATTTATGTTTAATGTATCTAGTGAAATGTCAATTTTTTGAATTATCACTTGCACTGTTGTATTTAAAGTGATTGTCTGTGGTGCCTTATTTGTAATGAGCAATAATTCATCAGCTCTTAATTTTAATGAAACAATTTAGTCAACATAAACGACTTTTTATGAGTTGATTATCTTATGAGTTTAAGCAAAGCTAAACAAGTTTCTGAAAAGACATTTCCAAAGTCTTGTCTATTTTCAACTCATTGGATACTCTTTCATTTTAAATCCAGATAATTTGTACAAATTCACAACTTCCCTACTTTTACTATTTCTGAATATATATTGAAAAATGTCTGAGTAAACATTTCTGCTATTCTTATTTAAAAAAGAATTTGAATATATCTTGGGTTCTTTGTATTACAGTGCTAGAAATTTGCGTTCTAGGGTATACCAATTGAATTGGAGTTTAGGTTGTAGAGAAAGCATTTCTTTTACATTAAATATCTTGACTGCTTTATACCTAGCTTTCTATCCTTTGTTATCTTAATTCAGGGTGGTAACAGAACCTGATAAATCGGGGAATTCTAGGGAAAATTTTCAATTCTGAAAAAATCCTGGAAATCTTGTGGAAAATTACCAAATTTCACTAAAAAATCGGAGAAATTTGAACTTAAACAGCAATTATTATAGTTTGTCCTATTCTAAATAGGGACGCGCTATTACGAGTGCTTTTGAGGATCAAATAAATCGTATTCACAGAAATTGTAATTTGAATAAAGAACCCTGACTTCGTCATTTTTTAACACCGCGAAAAACACAGCCACTGGGTTTTTTTTTTGCAGCTGCAGCATCTTATTGCCGTGAGGCTGGCTGTACAACTTGTACACAATTTGAAATTTGTGCTACTAATGTGTTTTTTTTTGTATTAAATTAATATTTTTTGTTTGCAATTACATTTTTGTTGTATTGTTTATGTATATTTGATTTTGATGAATAGTATCATAATGTAGGGTCAGTTGTAAAAAGTGCATAGTTAAAATATTTGGTATTTTTTCTCTTTAGTTTTTTCAAGTGCTATTGTAAGAGCTCTATTAAGGGTTCCAAACCCTTACAATAACAATTAAAATATTTGTTGAGAAAAAATACAAAATATTTGGAGAATCAACCTTTTACCCCATATGACCCTAAATATTTAAAAATAATGTGTGGATACTGTATCTTGATACCAATTGCGGATCACAACATTTATTAAGGGAATTGTTTATTAGGGAAATTATTGTGAGACTATGAGGAAACTTTTTTTCAAGGTTTTTGTCGCCACCCTGTAATTGTTTGCATAACAGGATTCCTGCTGGCCTTAAAAAAGCATGATTTTTTCATTTAACTTTTGAGGGCTTTTAAAAAGCTGTAAGTTGCCAAACCCAAAATTTTAAAAATCTTTACTTTATACAAGAATACAGCTTATTTATTTCACCTGCACTCAAAAACTATGTTCAATGATACTTGTCTAAGGGCATGTGTCATCAAAATTCGATGGCATAATATTTCTAGTTAAGCAAAAAATGGAAGTTTTTATAATGGTCTTATACCCAAGCGTAGCTCTTGTGAAAGTTTTATCACTTAAGCATTTGCAATGTGAACCTGTGAAATGTAGTGTTAAAAATGAAAAACAGTGCCTAATATTTAGCTTTTGTTTGTAGAGTAGAAACCCTGCATAACACTTTTCGGTAAATTTTTGTCCATTTGTTCCTGCATCTCCAAGTACGGAATTTATTAATTGGAAAATTTCTTTTTTGCCATATTTTTATTACAATGTTTTTTTTTTTTTTTAAATTCTAAATCTTACTTGTGTATTTTCAACTAGGAATTCAAATTAAAGGCACATCTTGCTCGCCATTGTGCTACAGCTCACGGTCTTGTCATCAGAGCTGGAAGTCCAAGACCAATCATGAAGACAAGGGCAGCCTTCTACTTGCACACCACAGCACTGACCAGGAAGGCTCGTCGCTACGCCAGCCACCTTGTGAAACCCCGACATGCAGCTAGAAACCCATTCCAGCCCATCAATGTATTAGCTATCAAACAGGAATGTATGTCTGATTCCATCAAACATACTTAATCCTTACAGGGTTCATACACCAGGAAATGGAATTATTTCTTGAAGGGCTTTGTGAAAACGAATTTAACCTTCCGAGTCCTGAAATATACTGGGAATATTCATATTTCAATTCTGATTATTCAAAATTAAGTTTACAAAAAACCTATTCAGGAAAATAACAAACTGAAGAGTTAATCTTGTTCAAAATATGCTTTCTAAGTGTCATCACACAAAGAAGTTGTTTCATAAATATGAGTAGATTTGTTGAAACTTGCTTATCCACTCTTTATAACTATGAAAAAAGTATTATCTTGCTTATTTCTAGGAAAAGTGATCCAAAAAAAAAAAGAAAATTGGTATTTAATTTTGTGACACTGCTAATAAACAATCTTCAATGGCAAAACCTGAATTCTACAACAGAAAATAAATTTTCCCCTTAAAAAAATGTATTATTCTAGCTGTCGTGAGGAATTTATCATTGCCTTCCACCAAACAGGTGCATCTTTTCAGACCGACCACATATCTAACAGGAAGCATCCTTGGAAAGGATCAGCAAACCCCATTTCCATAGGGGGTGTTCTCCAATTGACAGTTCTTAATATAAAGTATAGATCTAATTAGTGCTAGACAGCAAAGAACCAAGAACAAATTTTAAAACAATATAATTTCAAAATGTAGCAAATTTTGTTCAAATCAGTACATTGAAGCTCGGAGCAACTTCGTTGTTAAATTCCTTAATACGATTCCCAATTGTGTTAACTTTATTTGAATCAACAAATCTGTTCGGAAACATGAGCAGCCATTTGTAAAATGCAAAATAATCGGTATTTTTAGGTTGATGTATGCTTTAAATTGTGTTATATATTTCTCGGGTCTATGCATGCTATGATCCTGTAAAAATAATTATATAGTTCCCGAAATGGAAATATTATCTGGTATGCTCCTTGGAGCCTCCTCAATTTTGCATTTCCAAAAGTGCACAACCCTGTTTCTGTTTTAGAGATTAAAGTTTGAACGAATTCTTGTCTGATTTTCTCTTGTCTGCGTTGTTGAAACAGTTCACACGAGGATGATCGAAGGACAGCCGGACTTGCCCAAGCTGGGGCCCCACGAACGAGGCAAGGTCGTGGACGTGTCACATCGTCTCGGGACGCCCAACATGCCCCCTCCGGAATGGCTGCTTCCCACGCCTTTAGACAAAATACCAAAGATGGAGCGGGAAGCTTTTCCACCACCTCCTCGAAATGAAGGTACAGTGTTTCTGTCGGAGTCGAGTTCATTTTCTTAATAACATATGTCCTTGAACGTAAACTAATGTTTGTGTTTCATCACAGATGGTTCTCTTTCGATCCCCAAGCATCCAATGGACATGGAAGAAAATAATGTGCGTTTGACACCCAGCATTGCGAGTGCTTCACCCACCATTCTCCGTAAACGAGGATACGAACAGCAAAATGGGGTTGAAATTGGTATGAATCAAACTATTGTAGCTCATTTAAGTTTATGGTCAAATAGATGTGACAATGCATCAAATAAATTTTACATTTAAAATCGATTGGAGTAATTTTTGGTTTGAATTATTTCAACCCTTGATGATCAACCATTAGTGTTTGTAATTGTGTTGAGTCTTGCAAGTCAACAAATTTGAAGTTTAAAACAATTTGCTTTCAATCCATTTGTAATCATGGATTAAATTAGGGTGAATCCTCTTGTTATTTATTTAAACTTGCAAATTGAATAATTATCCAGTAAATTTTTTGTCTAACTAAAGTGGAATTGTAACAGGAAAACCAAAATGATTTGCGCAGATCAATCGGAAGGGGTTTCTTTGCTTGCATCAGCTCCTCTGAATGGTCTGTGCTTGTTGCCTTGCACTTTGTGCATCCTATTTGAATTCAGCTTAAGTCTTTGATTTGGGGTCCATAACTCAGTGGGTTTGCCCACTGCACTACCAAGTTGTAATTTGCACAGGTTCGATTCCTGTAACATCTTGTGTCAGTAAAACTTCCCTGTGTATTTTCATTTACTCAATGTTGTCTGTTGTGTTTGGCACAGCTTGGCCAAACATGGCCCTTATGCATTGCCATAAAACCCAACCTACCTTTGACATTTTGGACCCCCCAAATATTGGCTAAATGACATTGTGTTTTTATCCAACGTGAATAGTTAATGGTTTAAAAATAAAATCGAGAATAGAATAACGGATTAATGCTTGTATAAAACTTGCCTTGCATGCAGTAGTAATCGAAAAGGCTTCGTTAATAAGCAACGAAGAAATAGTTGCTTTTGTCATTTAACAAGTGTGCGGCTACAGCCACAAATTGATTGGTCTTTACTTTTGACTGTCTATGTAATGCTGCATGTTAATGTGATGTTCTCTCTTCTCTTGTGCAGTGGCCGTGCCGCCGAAGCGAAGAACCCTCTCTGGTGGAGGAGTGATCAAGTCTACACCTGACATTTTCAACGTGAGTTCCCTTGCTCGGAGTTCCATTGTGAACAACAACAACACCAACACCACCCCCCTGAATGGGCGGGCTAAGATGGCAACAATCACCCGCGTGGGTGGACGCAAACAAATGATCAGTTGGGTGGATGCCCCCGACGATGTTTACTTTGTAGCCACTGATTCAACTAAGTGAGTGTTGAGAAGAAATCAGGTTCCTTAAGCTTAAGAAGAATTGAAATTTCACATTCTATAAGGGCAATTTAGATATTCTAGCATGTTTTGAGTTTGTTTTTTATGAAACCCTTCATTGTTTTCATAATGTTCGTCGTTTAGAACCAGGGACAGGCAAATCCGATTTTGTAGATCACCTGGTAATTTGATTCATTTTTTAAAAGTTAAAGTTTCAAAACATTAATGGAATTTAGGTGATATTTTTTGTTGATACTTAATTTTTTGAAATTCTAAATTGGTTGGGGGATTGAATTGGCACCTTATGTTTGTATAGGGTTGTCACTCTTTTTTTTTTCTGGTGCCAATGCTTTGCAGCATTCCAATATATCACTCAGAGCCAATTTCTGATTCAGTATATTACTAGTGTTGACTTGTCCAGCATTCTTTAGTCTTGTTTGCGGTTAAGAGTTGCCACCTCTGAAACTGAAAGTCTGTGCTATAAGCCTTGAGCTCTTGTGTATGGCAAAATTATTAATTTATTTAAGAGGGAATAGAGTGGCAACCCTGGTAAATTCCCCCTTTATGTTATTTTAATTCAACCAGATATAACATGAAAATTCCTCTTTTTTTTGCATGTAGGTCTAGCATGTTTTTATTTGGTTTTTACTCCTTTTCATTTATTCCTTTAAACTGTTCTGTGTTTCTTTTAGTTTCAATTAGTTTGATTTATTGTGTGAATTTATTTTTAATAGTTTGTCTAAATTGTCCTGTAAAACTTCCCCTCTTACCTAAAAGTGTGCGCAATTTCTGCACACAAAAACTGCAACACTTCCTTAATTGAAGAAAGGGCTGTTGCTTTTTTTATTCAGAATTATCGTGTGTATAACCCAGTCCCTTCTAACTAACACATTGTTTTCAAGGTTGCCACTCAAAATGGAAATTAAAAGAGGGGGAAATTAAGTAAAAGCATGACGCAGAAAATTAATCGAAATATCCGCCTCAAAAGTCGAAGGAAGCGGTTCTAGTAAGATGAACAATTTGAATTGTAGAATTTTAGTCTTTTTTACTTTTAAATGATTTTATGCAATTGTTTTTGTATGTCAGAAACTCGTTTATATTTTCTGCCATTGCTTGTAAAATAAATGTCAGTCAAAGGTTGTACCAGCCAACAACTGCACTTCCAATGGTATGGGTGACATAGAATGTAATTATAGCCTTTGTTGTGGAACTATTTCTTAAAACTTTTAAGATAACAATCAAAACGACATTTCTTTCAGGTTATTTTTTTTTTCATTTGAATGTTACAATTTACTTCCTTGTTATTCAATTTTACTGGAATGTGGTTTTATGAATGTTTTATTTAGGCAAAGCAAAAAAGAGTATTTAATGTTAAATCTGAATAAAAAAAGGAATATAATTTCTGTACTACGTATCCCATCTTCAAAATAAAATAATAATTTTACAAATGCATGACAAATAATGGCAGGATGGGAAAACAAACATTTTCATGAATGCTTTATTTCTACTTAGTCAAATATTGTTGTTGATTCCCGGAAAATGCTTTTTAATCCCGAAAATGTCCATTCCAATTTTATAAAGTCATCATTCAACTTAATTATTTTATTTTTAGCATAATCTTTAAAGTTGTAAAGTTTAAACTGCATACAGTTATAATCTGGCCACATGGTTTTGATAGTCTGTAAATAAGGCGATAGACTGGAACATACACAAAGCACTTCCACAACCGAGGCCGTTTGAGCCCGATTTTGGTTCTATCATGCAGTGATGATGAGTTGGCTGAGGATTACCCACCACAATCGCCATTTGTGCTTTTGTATATAGCAGCTCTTGTAACAACCCTTCAAGTATATTCAAAAATCGACAGAGGTCAACTACCTTCTCATTGGAGCCACCCTATAAGGACAGTTTCTACCTTTCTGTTTAATGTAACGAAACAGAATTTTCTTATTCTTGTATGTGTAAGTGGTATCATAATTGTTGTGAACAATTTGATTTGAGTTAACAAAGACTGACCTATATTAAAAATGCCTAAATTAATTTGAGCAGAGGTTTTCCATTGCTGAAATTAAGTCAGTCTTGTAATACTGTATACATATTACTGCGTTTGCAAGAGACCATTAAAGAAATATTTAATCTCTACATACTAGGGATGCGACATCGATGTCGATGTTTTCAAAACATCGATGTTTGTTAAAAAGCATCGATGTATTTAACATCGATATATTGGGGTCGATGTTTTTCTAACATCGATGTTTATACTTGTTGATGTTTTTACGTTGTCGATTATTATTTTTTAATCGAAACAGTACCGTTATAAAAATTTAAAAAATAACCAAGTAGCATAATTTTTATAATCAGCAAATTGAACATACTTTTAGACCAAAGGTAAAGGGTGTGAAAAGTAGGGATGCGACATCGATGTCGATGTTTTCAAAACATTAATATCTTATAAAAAACATCGATGTATTGGAGCCGATGGCGCATCACTAGTTGCTAAACCAGTTTTAAGAAATGGGGAAAAAAGTTTAAATACACTGAATTTTAAAAACATCGATAGTTTGGGGGCGATGAATTATCAACATCGATGTTTTGCTGTCGATGTTGCATTACTAGGTGCTAAACCAGTTTTAAGAAATGGGGGGAAAAGTTTAAATACACTGAATTTTAAAAACATCGATGGTTTTGGGGCGATGTGTTATTAACATGGATGTTTTAATTTTGAACATTGATGTCTCAAAACATCTATGTTTTGTTGTCGATGTCGCATTAATAGTTGCTAAACCAGTTTTAAGAAATGGGTGAAAATGTTTAAATACACTGAATTTTAAAAACATCGATGTTTTTGGAACGATGTATTATCAACATCGATGTTTTAATTTTGAACATCGATGCTTCAAAACATCGATGTTTTACTGTCGATATCGCATCCTTACTACATACATTTAAATTGCTGTTGTAGCATTATCTATCACTTGCTAATATTAATGTAGTACAAATTTGCATCCAGCATATTTACAAATTACAAAATAAATTCATTATCCATTTGGAGAAATAATAACAAATATTGAAAAACTCCCTTAAAAAAACTAGTTAATTTAAATTATTTGGAGGTATATTATTACCTTATGATTGACTGATAAGAATTCACTTTTGTAAATAAATCCAATTCTGCTTTTGAATTACTCTAAGGATGTCATTGCTGCCTGTGTGCCTTTTTATTGCTGACATTATTTGGTCACTCATTCTCAGAATCAGTTCTGTTCTCCGATTGCAAAATCTGTTAAAACTGAATTCAAATATTTATTTAAAGTATTGAAAAATGTGGTTGCCATAATTAAATTTATTCACTAAATTCAAGGACTTGGAATTTTAACATTTTATTGATACCCTTAGTCAAAAATAAAAATATATCATTAAATTCTCAACCCTTTGCAACTGCTAGAGATAACTTGATGACATTAAAAAAAAAATAAAGGCATTCCCTACCAGGCATAATAGTTTGAAAACAACCTCTGCTCAAAATGTATTTATAACAACCAAATGTTGGTGAATCAACAATTCTGTGGACTTTTTATTTAGAGATTAGATAGAAAATTTCATCTATTCAGCATTCAAGCTTTTATAAAGTTTAGGATAATTTAATTACTAAACCAAGCCATAAAATGTTTCTTTATTTAGTTTTAAGATTGAAAAACATAGCTTGAAAAATTTTGTCGTTGAGGCAAAAAGTGCCAAATTTGTTTTTACCAACTATGGGGATACATTTGTATTTAAGTTGATGATGTTTTGCAATATTTCTAGACCAAAAATTTTAATTCAATTTAAGGATTTTAAAACAACACTGCATGCACAAAAGTTTCTAAAAATTGGAAAGAAGCAAATTTTAATTCAATTTGCTTCATATAATAAAATTCTTCTAATTGAAGAATGTGCTTTAACTAGAACATCAAAACATGTTTTGATGTTCTAGTTAAAGCTTATTCCAAGCCAAAAATATCAAATGAAAAATAAAACTTCTATTGCCGAGACATTTTAGAGATAGATTTGTAAGTGAGAGAAATGTATAGAAGTCGGGGAGTTTTGCATACTTTTGCTGCGTTACTTCCCTTGAACAGTTGTAATCACGTTCCATGAAAATTTTTTGTTTGTCTATAACTAGGGTGAACCAATATGCAACAAACTGGAATGGAGAAATCGTTTCTCAAGCCTTTAAAAATGGCAGCCTCAAACAATTCAACAAAACGCATGGTAATGACGGCTAATATTGGTGAATTACATTTGAAAAATAGTTTCGACAGGTGTAGAGTTTGATTAGATCCTTCACTTACTCCCAGGATGCCAAAGAAATCTTTCCCTTTCTTTTCGCAATTACTTCATTTTCTGTCTTGCATTTGTCGCAGCCTGACCAAATACGGCTCTAAAACCAAAAAGCATCCAACCTTCTCTTTCTAATCGAGACTGAAATCGGATGCACTGAGTTTGTTTCAATACTTCAGTTCTAGACAAGTTGATTGGCTGTTTCGCAAAATAATTTTACGTAACTGAACAGAATGTCTGTATAGTATTTGAGATCCACAGATGCAAAAATATTTATGCACTCCCAGCAGTCTTGTGTGCTTATTCGTATTAGGCATTACACCTTAGAAAGCTTAACCATTAAACTCACAGCAATCATGAGACAGATGTAAAGATTTTGTTCTTGGTAGTCACCTCATTTTAGCAAGTCTTACCCAGTTGGTTGTATGATTAGTTTCTTTTTCTGTAATATTTCATCAACTTACATTGTTCCAACTGTCAGTTGCTATGAAAAAAAGTTCAGCATGCATTGAATTAATCTTGATCATGGTGAGAGCGATTCCCTCGCAAATCTGTTGGTATTATCTTAAAAAAAGTTTGGAGTAGCTCATTCATTTCGACATACTCTGAATTATCTATCTTGCATTTGGTCCAGCTTGGCAAAATAGGGTCCTTGTGCCATAAAAACCCCAACCAACTGCTATGCTCTGAGATTATTAAGAAATCACATATAGCTGAACTGGGTAAATGGAGTATCTCCTTACTCTGAACATATTTTGCACTTTACTTGGTTTGAAAGATACGAAAAGCGTCATTCTGTGCCTATGTACTTTTTTACTTAATTTGGTTTCTTTGTATACTTTAGTCCAAATAAAACAGCTAAACTAACAAACTAATTGTTCACTGCTGATCAAAATCCCACTAATTTGAAAAATAATGCAACTTTTCCGGCCTGACAAGTCACATGAGTTGTCTCAGTCAAATGTTATCAAATATCATAGAAACAAACGGGAATGGATATAACTCCGATATACATTTCTTCCTTTCCATCTGAGCTATACTTGCCAACTTCTATGAAATTGTCAGCTTTGGAACTGATGTTTAGGCTCTGTAAAACTGCAAGCTATGTTTTGGATCAGCGAAAGTAATTGTTTTATGATCTTTCAATTTTGTCCTAAGTAATTGTTTACCACTTTACACCAAATACAAATAGTTGAAAGTATATTCAATGATTAAAAGAATATTAAAATGAGGCAGTATTTAATTATGTGCTTTGTCAATTTGGTGTTATATAGTTAACTATGGATACAAGCATTGCAACTGGTGGTATTCCATAAAATTTTAAGAACTGCTACATTTCCATGGCCACTTAAGTTTTGATTGGCTACATAAAGTCACGAGTAGACGGTGTTTCTAATTGATTTGTTTGGTTGCGTGCTGTCACTAGCGAAACTAGATACAAATCAAAAATAATCTTTTGATCATTATTTCAAATTGAATATCACGGCCAGTGATCATTGCACTGTCAGGTTTTAAAAATATATATATAAATGAAGTTTGACCAAAAAAATAAAAAATTTTGTTATGCACCTGTTGTATGATGGACCTTTATCAGTCCTGTAAAGTATCAGTTAACTATTTTTTTTTTGTTCTGACATCAGTGGACACTAAGCATGCAGAGAAGAATGCTGTGCAAGTGATCTGATATGGGGCTATTTTCCTCTTGTTACCTTCACACAAAACATTATATTTTTTTCAGAATACATGATATAGAATGTAATTTTTCTCCCTTTAATTAAAATGATCTTATTGACCTAAAAATAAAATTGTCTAATTGCCCTGAAATTTTTCTGTACTTAGAAAAAGGGCCTGTGTCCAAATTCACATATTTTAAGTTCTATCCATGAATCACTTCAGGAAAGGTGCCGCTGTTCTTTTGTCAATACATTAAGAAAGTGTCAAAATATTGGAAAGTATTTTTTGTGTGCTGTATTAAAAATAATTAAAATTACTAAACAAGCTCTTGCAAAATGGACATTTTTTAAAAATCAAGGTACAGTCATAGTTAAAAAGTTACTTTTCTCTGGGATTTTATTTCTCTTTTGAATACATTACCCTTTCTCTTTTCAGGAAACTAAGAAAGCAGATAACCATACCTGAACTGCGACGCTCGGCTCGCAAACCTTGTAGAAAGTTGAACCTCAAAATACCATTTTATTACGACAACCCCTTACCTCCACCTCCACCACCTGTCGCTCCTGTCACCCCCACACCTACCCCCCTGCCCATCGCTGCAACTGCTCCTCTGGAAACTCCGCTGGCTGTTATCGACTGAGTTTGAGCTCGAAACTCTTCGTACTGTGAAGAAGCTGCTCAAAGAGAAATATTCTTCAGGGAAGGCACAACCTTGGCACCCAAGGAACTTTCTTGGTGAAAACTGTCGAAACTCAGGAGTATTGGTGGATCGTCAAAAGAGGATTAGTTTTTCTTTTGTGTAAAGTAATTTTGTAATTGATTCTGGGTCAAGAAACAGTGACTGATTGTGCTTCCTACAATGAAATCTCAGGTGTTTTTCAGAGGACTATGTTGCAGCACTGAAGCAGCTGGAAGCATTTTCCTTATCATATATCATTTTTGTGTGCGACCAAACATTTTTACAATTGTTGAACTGTAATCTTTTATCATCTCCATATGTTTTTGCCATATAATGTATCAGACATAACTTTCTTTTCTGTTTGATCCAACAAAGCTTCTGTATATGCCTGTGTTCTGAGGCCACATTCGATTTTTATTTATGCATTTAGGAGTTGGATATTAAAGTTTTTCTTTGCATTTTGTTGTAAAGGCGTCTTTGAATGAGCTTGTATGTATGCACATTGATATCCAATAAAAACAGCTGATCTTTACTGCTTTCTTTTTAAAAATGGGTTTCAGGTAAGTTTTGTAAATGGATAAATATTCATGAAATTCATAGCAATAGTTTCTGGTAATTTGTTTCGTCCCTTCAGTGGTTTTAGGGGGTAAAGATAGTGAGTAAATTTAATTCCAACTTTCTTGCATATTAAAAAAAAAAAAGGTTTAGCAATGTTCAAATTCATGCTGCAAAATTGGATTTGTAAAATATTGCAAGTATCCAAATCCATCAGTTTGCATGACAAATGTAGAATCCCAAGACATAAATGCAAAATAACTGACCAGACTTTGATAATTAATTTCCTAAATAATGTAAAATCATTGGCTATAAATTAGATTATTTGTAAATGTTTACAACAAACCATCATATGCTTTTGCAGTAAGAAAATAAGTCATCAGGTTTAAAACTTCATCTGCGAGTTAATTGTTTTGACACCATGTGCATATTGAGTTCAAAGCTGATTTATCATTGATCTGATTAATTTTCTTCCATCAATATATTTTGTGTATTATAATTGTGAAGTTGCCTATTTTGACATTTGTAAATTTGCAAATGATTTTAATTTGTGACTATCAAAATCAGAATAAAACAGTTTTTTATGAATCATGCTCTTATATAACATTTAATTTTTTCACACACTTGGTAAACATATTTGAAACACTATTTTAAAGTCCAGTGTCTGATGTTTCACATCAATTCATCATGACCAAAATTTTTAATAACTTCGTTTCTTACTACAATGCTTTTAGCCACATACTCGATTTCTTTCACTAATCGTTAGAATCAGATATGCTTGTTTTTGCATGTAAAAGGAATGCTTTGAAAGCATCGATATTTATGTATTTGTATATGGGGTGGTTTAGAATGATTCTTGTGTTCATAGAAATTTCTTAGAAAAGCCTACACAAATATGTAGATGTATACAGCCCTGAAAAAAAGTATGCTGGGTGAAAAATTGCCAAATATGGTAAACTACTGTGATTTCAATTACGAAAATTTTGTACGACTTAAATTAATATTACTGAATAATAAACTAAAATATATTTGTAAAAAAAAACCCTAATATTTTTTGGATTATGTAAAAATTATAAAAATTGCTGAATGGCAGGTTGGAAAAAAGTATGAAGTCATCTGCTGATTACCCATCATCTGAAAGAATAAACAAACTGAGAAAGTATATCTCTCCAATTCCAGATGCGAATAAAAGTTTTGTGGATACAGAATTGTTTTATTCTTGTGTACTTTAATACCATGCCGAGAGGATTACACTTATCAGAAACTGAACAAGGCAAAATACTAGCTTTTAAAGATGCTGGTTACAGCGGTGCTAAAATTTGACGAAAAATGGGAAGATCGAATGCTTAGTTAAAAGCTTTAAAATTAATCCTGATAGCTATGGCACCAAACAGCGCACACAAAGGCCAAATATAATTTTATCTAGTCAAGAGAGAAAGATCCAGAAGCTCGCCAGCAAGCAAACATGTCTCAAATTAAAGATGAGATGCGGTTCCACTGTACCAGCCGAACAATAAATTTCTACAAGAAGTTGAAAGGAAAACCCAGAAACATTTAACGGCTGGCACCAACTGAAATACTGTGGTGTTTTGGGATGAAAATAAGTTTATTTTGGTGGGCCAGACGGATTTAAGTTTTATTGGTATGATCTGGGTAAAGAACACCTTTTTTTAAAACGCCAATTCGGAGGGAGATCTGATGTTTTAAGCTGCATTTGCAGCCGGTGGTTCAGCAGCAATTGCTGATAAAATTAATTCAGTGTTATATCAGGACATGATTACATCAGGCGATTGGACATTTCAACAAGACAATGCATCTGCATTCTGCAAGCAAGCTCCACGAAATCCTGGATGTAGGCGAATGAGGCAAAATCTCTTCAGTGGCCATCTCAGAGTCGACCTGAATCCAATGGAAACCTTTGGGGCATTCTAGCTGGAGATATTTACAAAAATGGGCGACACTACAGCAGAAATGTTTGATCTAAAAACCGCAATTGAATATTCATGGAACATTGCCTTGGACTCAAAGCTCTACCTGGATCCATGAACTGATGAATAGAAAAAAGATTCCCACATCACTTACTAATGTATAAATCATTGACTATTATTTTCCAACTTCAATCATATGGCAATTTCTTATGCAGGGTTCCCACGGTCCTTGAACTTTTTTTTCTGAACTAGGGGCCCTTGAAAATTATGGAACTTGGTGAAAAGTATTTGATTTTTTTTACTAGTACATAATTGTGTAATTTTGTCTTGCGTTGGATCTTGTCCAGACTAGTTTCTTCCACGGCAGGTGCACCATTTGAGCGTTGTTCTGAATAAAGCCGGTGTTTCTCGCTTTCACACCACGTGATATATATCGGGCCAACAACAGTTGAAGGTATGTGTGTGAAGGTCATAAACCACTTTTCATTATTGCGTCGTCCGACCAACCGGTCTAGTGGTTAAGGCGTTGGCCTCTAGATCGGAAGGTTCCGGGCATGGATGTAATTGTGCTGTCCTTAGTTAGGGGTAGTGATGGTCGCCCATTGGGTGCCCCTTCTCAAATGACCATCGCTTCCCGGCCTTGCAGTGGCCTATGATTAACAATCGAATGCCCTCCGTAATTAAAAAAAATTATTGCGTCGTACCATCGCTTTTTTTGCATAAACTAGACATGAGAGTTCTGCCTCTTTGAATATTGTTTAAAGTTGTTTCGGGATTGATGCAGAAGTGTACAGAAAATATTAGGGTTTTTGAAGCGGGTCACCGTACTCTTTCACTTACATTATGATTAAAAATTTGTATAGTTGATGTACGTACAAAAATGGAAACTTAGTTTCGGATTACTGAATTGTCCATTTTCGTAAAACAAAGTTTCTTTGAAACTCAGTGCAGTGAAATGCTATTTTTAGACAAGAAATGGGAAGGATATTTTAAATCATTTTAGCAAGACAGCATCCAGGATACCTGAGGTACCAATCTGATGTAAAATTTTCTGCAGATTTCAAACGCATTAAAAATTTTACTCTATCATTAACGATCGCGAAGATAGAAAACTTGTCTTTGCGGATAGTCCTTTTTGTGTTCGTAATGAATATCTTCGTCAAATGCGGCTGAATTTGTTTTGCGAAAAAATAAAAGTTACAATTGAAAAATTACTTATTTAAAGAAAGGCAGATTTAAGGTATCCTTGTGTAAAAATTTTTGCAGGTTTCAAAACCGTTGAAGTTTTTACCATCTTAACCGATCGCGAAGATAAAAACTTGGACTAGAGGATAAAAAAGCTGTAACGCCAGTCAAAACTTTTGAAATGTTTTGTTTCTCAAACAAAATAAACCACGGCAGCTGTCTGTTGTGGTAGTGGATGATAATAAAATGGAGGTAGTGTAGATCGTGTGCAAGCTTCCATACTCTTCGTGCTATCAAAGAATTTACAGTGCAATATATCATCGTACAACCGAAATCGATATGTGAGCAAGTAGCCTGATAGTTAGCATTGAGACGAGAAGACCACTTTGCAAAAAAAAAAGTAGGTTATGTTATAAAAGAAAATTTAAAATGTAACCAAAATTGAAAACCTCTTTTTTATTATTAGTTGTCAAAGTTGAAAACTCTCATGACGAAATAAATGGTTTTTCATATACCTGCTAACTTTTTTTTCTTCTGGTTTTTCCAGAAAACCAATTGTTTTCTCCAGGTCTTCTGAAATTTTCTTTTCAATGGAAAATTTTCAAATAACGCCCAATTCGGCTTTTGGAACTTGATTACGAAATATTAGAATTAGTTTGATGAGTGGAAAAAAAGATTTGTTTAACACAAGCCAAATTTTTTTTATATTTAATGTTATAAAAATATCACAATTTAGAATTTGAATAAAAAAACTAAATATCTTAAAAACATTAGTAAATTTATAAACGAGAGTCATTTTCTGACAAGCTAAATGTAAGTGATGGTAGTTGTTTCAGTAGTGGAACATGCATTCTGAACGTTATGTCACATGGGTTTTAATAAAACTAAATATTTTCATTTTTAATAAAAACTAAATATCTTAAAAACATTAGTCAATTGTAAACAAGAGGTATTTTCTGACAAGCTAAATGCAAGTGATGGCAGTTATTTCAGCAGTGGAACATGGGTTGTTTTTAGAAGATTTCAGCATAATGCCAATAAAAATTCTAGTCATGATTCTAAAGAGTGAATTCAAAATCGATATAGTTGATTGATCAATGACAATTAGATTAAATTACAAATGTTGATAAGCTAGAGTTTAAGGTAATCCCAATATACATCATGTGAAAACATTTGGGTTGAGAAAAATATTTTAACACTATCAGGTTTGTTTACACGGAAAATACCTCGTAATCATGGCCAATGGTCAGGTGTGGCATCTTCTGTTACAGACTAGTTTATTTCTTTCCAGAATGAATTTATCTTATTTTTTTCATGATTACATAACATTTCCTGTTTTGCCATTCCAATGTCCTATGTTTGTCACAAGAAAATATGGTCGGCATATAGTCAACCAAACTTATGTTTCCTAATATGATTTAGGACTTATCAAGTTTACTTTTTAAGTAACTTTTTTTAAGCATTATATAGTTAGAAAATAATGGATTAAAAATTCCGATTAAGAGGTGGCACTTTTGTTTCCTCATTAATAGTTCTTAGAATTGAGTACTAAATGTTATATATTTTTCTTCAATTTTCGACCTTTACTTTTCTTGACGTTTGTTTTATGGAGTGCAAGTACGAATTACAAACTAACTCGTACAAAGTACATATCAATGCCAGAACCAAATGGAAATTTTTTTGACCCCATGTGAAAGAGTAAATACAATTAAACCAAATTGTTCTATGCTGACGTGAGAAAGCAAAATTCTTTAGATAATATACCATTTTACTAATTTAGACGTCTAGTTTTTTATTAACAATGAAGTGGTTTTATAATGGTAGTAGCACTACTGGCGAATTTTTAACAAAATTTCACACTTCAAAATCAGCTGAAATTGATTTACTATGTTTTTTGCTGTCATGATTTATTGATTCTAAATATTTTTCTTGATTCTATGTTTCAAGGTTACACCAAAATTAATGAGCATGTATCAGCAGACAAAGCAATTTTCCAATAATGTAAATGAGCCCAAGTATCCCAGTTGTTTTTGTAGTTTTATGGCAGAAGGGGTTTTTTCAAGCATTATATAGTTAGATAATATACCATTTGATTTGGTTTGCGAATTTGAAACTAGTTCCAACCACATATCTTCATGTACATGGGGGCTGATATATGTTAAATCTGTCGTGGCCTCAAATGTCCTCACTTCAGCATGGTGTGGGTTGCCAGCTCAAATGTTAACCATGGTTAAGTATTCAAGGTGTTGTGTCCTCAGATCATTATCTTTGGTATGATCCTGGACCATCGCCATGCTCTAATATCACGGTTATTCAACTAATATATTGGTATTCAACCAAAAATGTAAATAGGTTTCAGAGGACCTTAAAAACTGTTCACTTGTCCTAAAGTCATGTTTTTGAAAAAAAATTCAAACCATGTATAAAATTTGCATTGATTTTTCACGATTTTTAATGGATAACTATGTAACATTAAACAGTTTTGTTTCGTTTCTGAATGCAATTGGCTGTTACCCAAACAGCAGCACCTCCATTATACTCAGAAATTCTCATAGCAAAGAGGAAAGACAAATTAAAAACCATTTAATGACTTTTAAAACGAATATCACATCCTATGTACATAAAACTGATAAAACCTAGCTGACAGTACAGCCTCTTAAAAGTGGCATTTCTTGTAGAAATGGCGAAAATAGGCCAAGAATTGTCACTCAATTCTACCCAGCATGTTACCAGAATGGAGAGTGCATCACCATGGAAACGCCAAGAAGCTGTACAATAACCAGAGATTAACAGTGATTTTCACATCCAATGAATAGGTTTGATAAAAACAGTACTTTACAAATGTGCACATGATTTAAAAACGTATGTATTAATGAAATTGAAGTTTCAACCTTATGTTTGAAACCTCGGGGTGTAAGTTGGTCGAGCAGCTGGCTTTTGATTGTTATTGTCATCATATGATTTAACAGTGAGTGACATCTTTGGTCCCGTCTTCCAGAGCGACTCTTTGTCGTCAATAACAGCGGCTTCAATAAGTATGGAATGAAGTCCTGCGGCTGGAAAGCCAAGTAGGAATTGAGCGTGGAAGTAGTCATAATGGGGCATGACGTTTTGTGAAAGCGATGTCAATGGATTAGGATTATCTGGAAAAGACTGTAAGAGAGGATAGTAGAAGTTAGTTCAAAACACGTGAATATCAATAAAATTATACAAAACAGTACTTTTAATTTATCATTAGATAAGTTAAAATATGCCATAATTTTTTTTATAAATTGTTGATGCCAGAAGGACACAAGTTGCATTATTTAAATGATTTAAAAAAAAATTCACTTAGTTAAAATATTTTAAAATTACAATATTTGGTTATAGTTTTGTACTCAGATAGCAAAATATTATAAATCACTTTTTTTAATTTTTCGTGACAGCAATTTTAAGTTCTGTTTTTTTGACGTATTACAATTTTCCACCTTTGTTTTTTCATAAACTGAAAGAGAAACGGCCATATTCACAACTATCGAGTTAACTCGAGGATCATCAAGAACTGTACTCTCAAACGGCGTGTTAAGTGATCCAGGGATTAAAATGAGACGCTCGTTGTGATTGCCTACTACCGTCTCCTCACAATCAAGTGATATTGTTTATATTGGTTATGACGCCCGAATCTGCATTCCTACTGATCAAGCACTCACTTAAACGAAGAATTGATTCCAAATTGTGATTAAATAGAACCCATATGGCATTTTAATTTGGGTTTGGGAAAAGAAATGCAAAGGTATTTAATTTCAAATTGGATTTTTATGGAAACCTAAATTTTGCAAGAAAGAATTGTACACAATGTCTTGACAAATGAATGTAATCTGATTGTCTTTGTACTAGTCAGTATGGGTGTGTGTAAAAAGTGTCTCGTACTGTCAATTTTCTTTCATTCGTAATAAATCAACAGAATAATTTTTATTCTACAACGAATTTGCATCTACCATGGTCATATTCTACCTTTCGCTCTTAGCGGACGGAGGTGCCACCATCTATCTTTTCACCAAATGTTTTCGCAGCTACCTTTATTTTCATTTTTCTTTTGAATTTAAATAAAATTATGTTTTAAAATTTTCCAACTAAGCAATATTATAATGAGGAGATGAGCTACTATGCAGCAGGTGCTCCGTAGTGATAGGTCCAGTCCAGTCGTCGCAAGAAGAGGGTGGAAACAAAATCCTTGAAAAAAAGTTCCCTGATATTTCCATGATTTCCCTGATAGTCTCACAAAAATTTCCCTGATTTTCCAATTCCCTTAAGAAATGTTGTGATCTGTGATTGGTATCGATATACAGTATCCACACAACACTATTTTAAATATTTTGGGTCAGAGAGTGTAAAAGGATAATTCTCCACAAATATTTTGTATTTTTTCTCTACTCATATTTTAATTGTTATTGTAAGGGTTGGAAACCTTAATGGAACTCTAAAATTGCAATTGAAAAAACAGGAGAAAAAATGCAAAATACTATGATTGTGAACTTTTTACACCTGACCCTAAATTGTCACACTATTCATTGAAAACAAATGCAAACATACAAAAATGTAAATGCAAACAAAAATAACTAATTTAATACACAAAAAACATCATTTGTTACACAAATTTCAAATTGTAATTTAGCATCATTTAAAAAAGGTTATGTGGTTGATATCGTAGTTCCGTAATTTCAACTAAAATAACATTTTTTAATGATTTGCACCTTTCTATTTCTAACAAACATATTTTTCTAGGAATACTTGTCAGATAAAATACTGCTCTTAAGCTAACTTAATTTTGAATATAGATGCATACTGCTTTCTTGCTTCAACACTTAAAGAGGCAAATGGATAGACTACCAGTTTTGGATACCGACGTACACTAATCAGTAACATGCTACTGTATTTCGATAATCCTTCCCCAAGCCACACATGTTCCATGCAGCTTTTGGATTTTGAGATCATAAGTGATAGTGCCAGACCATATGCTATGCTAATTGGTATGATGTTGGAAAGTGAGTATATCATTTGGATGGATTGGGTCACAGGAGTACACAATCTAAATCCCACTAGTTTTTATAGATAGTCTGGATATGAAAAAAAATCTTATAATCAAATTTTTTTTTGCAGGAAAAAAAGAAAAAAAATCCATTTTAAAATTAATTGTTAAAACAGTGCACTATAGTAACAAAAATAAAGACTAGTGGATTAACCCTTTTAATAATTTTTTTGGTCATCATTTCTCTTTTGGGAAAACCATTCATATTATAGCAGACTAAACTACGCTACACAAGTCATTTGTGGGAAGGCTTTTGAAATTAAAAATTAAGTGAAAATAACTTGGTTTCACTGTCCTCCTTTTAGACAGGTGCTATGTACTAGGACAGGACATCTAAATTTAGAGCATAAAATTAAAAGCATTCTTACCTTAGCATCTTGCTGAGAAGTACGATTCTGTTGACTAGTCACAGTGATTAGGATTTTATCTACTTTTCTGTATAATCCAGATCTCAACCCATGTTGTACAACACCTTCCACTTTAATTGACAACTGTGAAGTACTCTGAATAATAATTGGTTCTCCAGATGTCTTTGGTTGTGGTGAAATAGCAAGCTAAAATTTGGACAAGTTTTTATTAATTTTAATAGACAACACATGTTAACTTCCCCACATTTTAACGAGCTAAATAGGTGCATAAAGTGGAAATACAGTAGAGTCCAATTATCAGGATCAATTAGGACCAGACCCCCTCCGAATAATTGGATAAATTAACAACAAAAGGTATTTTTTAGTAAAAAAACAAATTTTGCTTTAGTATGTAATTAGTATGTAAGCAATTTTGTTTAGATTTTGTACTTGCAAACTGTATTAAAATGTATCATTGCTTGAACATATCGGTTAAAGTCAGTTGTTTCACTGTCTTAACTCTTTTCTGTGCAACCAAGTATTGCATGCGCTTGAAGGTGAGTAGCTGTAGAACAGAGGTGGCCAACCTTTTACATACCTTGCATCATTTGCTTTCACATATGAGTTTAGATTCGCCTTAGAATGCGATGAGTTTACTATAATCTAATTTTAGATTTTCTAGGCATGCTTTTTTACTTTTTCGAATATGTCTGATCCTCTTGTTTTATCATGCAATGACTCCAGACTGACAAGTTCTTGAAGACATTAAAATTATAATCAATTCCGCTTATAAAAATTCTTAACTGGGTTACATCACGTCTATTGATTCATCCAAAGCCAGAGAAAAGAAAGTACAAGAATGAACAAGGACTTCCAGTTGCTGAGATACATCCAGAGAGAATTACTCGATACATCTGGTAACCGTCTGCCTTGATATATCAATTTTGTCTGCTTTCCTTTCAACACCTTTATTACCAAAATGGCGTGCAAATATTTGGAAACAGGGCTAAAAAATTTCTGAATGCCAAACAATTGAACTGAGAGCACTTTGGTGCTCAAAAT
Source organism: Metellina segmentata (assembly GCA_947359465.1). Taxonomy (NCBI): domain Eukaryota; kingdom Metazoa; phylum Arthropoda; class Arachnida; order Araneae; family Tetragnathidae; genus Metellina; species Metellina segmentata. Next base: position 34,500,294 of record OX375880.1, on the reverse strand, counting down.
ATGAAGATGGATTCAGTTATGGCACCTACTTCAAACGAATAAGTAGGCGCAAGGATGCAGTGCACCACTTGTAATCAGCCAATGCACCACGTTTGGCCACCCTGCAGTAAATAGTCACACTCAGGCTGCTGCTCCCTCTATTTTAGAGCTAAGTCAAGGCATTCAAACGCCTTACTAGATGACGATTCCGTGTCTGGTTGAGTAACAATGTCGTCGTCACCTTCGGAGTCATCAAAGAGTTCTCTCACACTTTGAATAAGTTTATCGTCACTGAAAATTTAGCCAGGGTCTGAAGAATCACACACCAGCCACTCGCCTACGTCCTCTGTACTTCATTCGGAACATCCAGAAATTTTTGCTACATCTCTTATGTCCTCAACTGACACTTCGTCCTCTTCGTTTCTATCATTCACCGATAAGAAACATAAAATGCGTATTTTGCAAGTATAATTTTTTCTCAAATCCATCCGGATAACTGGAGTTCTACTGTAATTTACACCGAAACAGTTTAAAAGATAGATATCTGTTTTTAGATACCTGCAGATGTTATTTATGACCACTTGATTAGAAATTCTTGATACTAATAAAATAATTTATTTCATTATATGTGCATTCCTGACCAGCAAATGTGTCGAAAACTAATATTTATTTTCAGTGAGAAAAAAGAAATAATATACATACCTTAATGCTGGTGGATTGCAATGCTTGAAAGAAAAATCTAGGAAGGCATAGAGGAATGAGAAATATTTCATTGCTTATCTTGATTAGAAAATCAGTTTCCTAAAAACAAATATTTGAAAAGTTATACTTTAGTAATAAAACTATGCAAGAAATTCATACTCAAGTATTGGATAACACACACCCATAATGAAAAGAAATTTAAACATTAAAGGCACAGACAAATATTAGTTAGATTTCAGTACACAGGTAGTTAAATTTCTGTCGCATTAAAGCAACACAAACGTACAACTTTTCATAAAAAAATTTAAGCATTGTTGACATCTTGTATTACAAGAAATGGTTTTGTATTAATTTACAAGACACAAGTATTAGAACAAATATAAAACTTTCATTCGCAGCATAAAGATAACATCAATTTCAATTAATTTGAACAGTAACCATATACTTTTCTTAGAAACAATCCATTTTTCTAAAAACCACATGAAATAATTTTTATTGGTATTTTACAAAACATAACTTATTTTTTATAGACAGTGGAAAAATAGCTAGAAAAGACCAAATAAAAATTCAATTGCTATTCTAATACATAAGCTGTTGCATCTTACTGTAACATTGATTAATGATAATAGTTCACAAACCTGCCTGTCTATGTATAAACAACTCTTTCTTCATGATTAACAGTAAATTCTCAAATCATTTTTTTAAAAATCCTACGCCCAGCTCAAGGCCTTTCGCTGTCTTGCCGTTCAATATAGCGAATAAAGTCCTTGGGGAGAAGTATCCCTGGTGTCTATGTCCTGTAAACTAGAGCACTCTGCAAGGTGTTGTCTGTTCATAAAACCATCACAACAAAGTGGACAGATCGGGGAGGTAGCCACCCCAATATTATGTAGGTGTTGTTGGAGATAGTCATGTCCGGTTAATAAGCGAAAACAGGCCACTCCAATCCCTCTTGGTAGATCAGTAGGGATTCTTCCCTTGTTACTCAATAGGCAATCCCAACTCCTTCCTTGTATATCCCTCTGATACTGCAGTTTTCTTTGTTTCTTGAACTGAGATTTTATGTAAGTCCTGCAGTTCCACAAAGTGAGAGGTGGAGAAGGTTGGGGCAGGGAAAGGGCTGATTTAGCCAATCTGTCAGCTTCCTCGTTACCCTTTATCCCACAGTGACTTGGAATCCACTGGAAAACAATCTCACCACCACCACCCTCAATGAGGCGACTGATAGTTTCTTAGCATTGTGCCTCTGTCATTGAATATGCGTTGTTTCTATCGGTAAGAGCCTGAATTGCTGCGGTTGAGTCGATAAATAAAACAATTTTCTTATCCCTTCTAGTGGCAAGGGCCTCAACAGCCATAAGAACAGCACAAATCTCACCATCAAAGTTGTCACAGTAATTTCCAACCGCCTTACTCAGCTGGAAGTATTGGCAAAAGACCCCAGCACCCGCCCTATTAGATTCAAGGTCGGCAGAGCCATCAGTATAGACATGGAGCCAGTCAGGGAGAGGATATCTCCCGTAGATGGTAGCCATCGCGAACGATCTCAACTCAGGATCAGTATAGTTTGTCTTGTTGCAAGGAAGAACCAACTGGAAGTCCGCCATGGCAATGTATGTGCAGTCCACCTAAAGGGCATCCATACAAAGCTGTCTACAGATGTCAGGCATGTCAATTCTGTTGCCGATTTCCTTTACGCGGTTTAAAAAAGTTATTTGCGTTTTTAGTCTGCTTATTGCGGGATTATACCCCCGCCAGTAGCTGTTACCCTTTCTAAGCAATTTCTCGCTGAGAACAAGGGCAGCCCTGTCTCGACGATCAGACAGTGGTTCTATGCCACTCTGAAGTTCCAAAGATTGAATCGGAGTAGATTTTGCTCCACCAGTGATTAAACGCAGAGCACAATTTTGTACAACATCGAGCTTAGCAAGAGTGTTGGCACAAGTCGTAACCAAAATTTCGGAACCATAGTCAATGATGGGCCTGACATAAGATTTATAGGTGTTAGCAAGGACCTCTTGAGCTGAACCCCAACGAATTCCCGCAATTCTCTTCATTAAATTCATCCGCTTATTCTCAAATCATAGCTGAAGCTTTTATTTGAGATTTTACCGTTATATTATGAAGTGTGCCACAGAGACAATCTAAAATATTGGTAGTTAAGAAGTTCAATTAACATAGTACTGGAGCAACACAACAGGCTATTAGCAATGGTCCAGGATCAAGCCAGAAGGGAAAGATTCAAGGGGAGGACATTCGATCCCACAACAGATTTAACATGCACCAGCCCCTACATACTTGACGGTCTTTGGTTGGATTAAATTTCAAAGTCACAGCCCTCTAAAATATGGGAAATAGTAGCTTGGATTGCAGAGCATGGACAAGATGGAAAGTTCTTAACTTCTCTCCCAAAAGTCATACATTTTATAAAACGTTATATACTTGTACTATAGGTAAATAATGAAATTGCTTAGAATCTGCAAAGTTTTGAAAACATGACTGACTAACATTGAATTTAAGAAAACAACCGCATAAATTGGTGCAAGGATTCCTTCCTATGTCAAAGTAATAAGAAGAGAGCATGTGATAGAAAAAAATAAGAATGACCAAATGAAAATTCAATTATTATTTTAATATAAAAGTTGTTGCTTGAAACTTGTCAACCCTATGAAATTCGACTGAGTTAGCAATGACAAACACTGCATGACAATAGTTATCAAACGTACCTGTCTCGAAACAACTCTTTCTTCATAGTTTACAGTAAAATCTCGAATCATAGTCGAGGCTTTGCGGCATGCTTCTCCGAGTTGAAAATTTTCTAATGATTGTTTGGAATGCTCCATAGATAGTATGTCTTCTTCACCTGTCGTGAAACTAAAAAAAAACCCACATTTTTTAATAAATACATTTACATGATGGATGGGCATTATGGACTACATTAATATGTCAACCATTTATTTGTATACACAGTGATAAATAGTCTTGTACAACCTTACTATTTTAATCCATATTCTCTCTCTATCTTTCCCGTTCTCAGTTTATCATGAACCAAAAATTGAGCCTAAGTTGATGTTGGAGCCTATCGTCATCACTTTGAGCAATAATGCACCATTATTGGGGCAATGTGGAAGACATAAAAGTTTTGATTTCGCTTTATTTTTAGAAACTACTCTGATTCTTGAGGACAAGAAGGTGTTGTGGTCTATATCTCCCCTTATGTGAGCTCTTGTGTTCATTTATTAGATGACATAGTCTTTCTCTTGTAATCAGAGTTATGGCACTCACAATTGGCATTCAATTTGTACCATAAGAGTATTTAATAATTATTATGAATAAAGCTACAATCCATTTTAATTGAACTGCAATACCTTTGAATCAAAAACAGAGATCCTTTGCTCAATCCTGCGAGAAGCTAGTCTTTAAAGAAAATTATAAAACATATTTGTGAATATCAATATTCATCTTTTTAATACTAATTTTGAGATTTCAATAATCTATTTCATGCTCTTTCAACTGATACTTCAATTTTTTCTGAACTCTTTATGTAAATTCTTTAAAAATAAATAAAACTAAGAGATTAGCTATATAACTAAACTAAACCTTTGAATCTCAAACAGTGAGCCTTTGCTCAAGTATGTGAAAAGCTAGTCTTTAAAGAAAGGTATAAAACATATTTGAATATCAATTTTCATCTTTTTTTAATACCAATTTTGAGATTTTATTTTATGGTCTCTCAACTGCTACTTCAATGTCGTCTCGACTCTTTATGGAAATTCTTTAAAAATAGATAAAACTAAGAGATTGACTATATAACGAAACTAAACTTTTAAAAATGAACTGAAATTTTGAACTCTACAATCGATTTTTTTCCAAAGTGAACATTTTATCATCGAGATACCTTATTTCAGAAATTACATTAATCCGGTTGGTTTTGGGATTTTTATGGTGCAAGGGCAATGTTTCGCCAAGTTCCACCAAACATAAAACAGATAAATGGACATAGACAAGAACAGTTTTACTGATACAGAAGAGAGAAAAGCCAGCAGTGAGAGGATTTGAATGTGTCACTCGCAACTAACAGGTTGCTAGTGCAGTAGTGGGGATACTAACTGCGCCACTATGTTAACCTGGCAAGTAAAACTTTTCCAACATGTTCTGTGAGCATCAGATTTTCTGAAGGAACTGTTTTGTTGTATATTAAATAATTCTTTTTAGCATACTTTTAAGAACAACAAACAAAAGAAACTTGTGGTTTACTGGTACCTTTTACGAAAATAGTTTTGAAATGTTATTTGCACTAAACTTATGCTAATTCTTCAACTCATTGTATTTTGTTGTAAGTGCAATCTAAATGTTCCGTGTTTAATCGAAACCGTATTGCTTTATAGAACTGATGCACCTGGCAATGGCAGCTTGACTGTCAGTTAATGTTTAGTTCCTATTTCACACATGTGAACGTTTCGTTTTCTTGTTAGTCAAAAATAAACTCTGTTGTGTTTTTCTAAAAACCTGCTGGTAGTTATTATTCAACTAGTAAAACCACACTCAGCAATCTGTTACATATTTGTCTATTGAGCATGCACAAAACTTCAAAATGGTATCTCCAGTATTTTTAGTCAAAAAGTACTTACATGGAAATTAGGTAAATTAGCATTGTTTTGTTATTAGACTTTGCAACACTTTTTAATCGATGCAATATCCTTCCAAGCAAGTTAATTTTGTGAATTTTCTTTCATGTTACAAGGTATGACCATATCCTTAACTTTTTCCATACTTTCACAACCTGATCATTTTATCAAGTCAGAGAGAACTATTTTAAATTCATTGGATTTTGCCTAATTGTAATTTAATCATTTTATATCCTTGGCTAAAGCAGGAATCTAATTATTTACCTAAACTACCTATTTCAGATATTTTTCATTAAAAATATAGATGCAAACACTTACCCCATGCCTTGATTATGTTGTGATATTTTATCAATTGCCTGAGCAATCAGTAAACAACCCTGGTGTAATCTTTTAAAAATGTTAAGAACAGAAAAACAATAATTTATTTATCATACAATTTGAACAAAAACCTAAAATAGGTCATACTGCACCAATACAAGAATGATAAAGATACATATTGACATCAAACTGAACAAATTAAAATCAAAATTACAATGCAATTTTTTCCAGTGTTAAGAATTGAAGTATAATTGCTTCTCTACTATTATAAAAGGAAGTGTTTGCCCTCCACTACGCAGTGTCCTGACGAATCTATGGCACTTACAAATATGAAATTTGGCACACAGGTAGTCCAGATTTTTTGCAATTTTTGTGTCCAGCCATATTTTAAAATTCAATCTAGAACATTTAAAAATGAATTTAATAATTATGGTTTTCTTTGGAATGGAAACAGCATAAAGAGATGGCCGATTCTAAATTTATTTTTTCCGCTTCCATTTTCATTTTGCGGAGGAACAATTTGTCCGCAGACTAATTAAAAAACGAAGTTTTAACTTTATTTATGTAGTTCTTTTTTTCTATCTCCTAGATTGTTAAAGATAGATATTTTTTTCCCATACGATCCCCACTGCGAAGAATGACCTTCATTTGATTAGAGAAATCACAGATTTCATTTCCTTCGCTCAAACCATTCCACAGCGAAGTAAAGCAAAACAAACAAAAAAAACTTTTTGACTGCTGTTGTTTAGTTCTTTTCAGTAAAATTGGGATCGTTAAAGATTGATTAAAAATTTTAATGTATTTGAAATCTGCAGAAAATTTTACACCAGATAGGTATCTTATATTTAATTTTCTTTTAATAAATAATTTTTCATTTAAATATTGATATTTTCACAAAAAATTGTGACGTCACACCGATTAGATCTCTTTGCAATTCAAATTTGGCTGAATTCGACAATGACGAGGCCATCACGGCATTGCCTGTGGTGGTGGTTTGCAAAGGAGGGAATTCATTCCAATAGGCTACGAATTACCATTTGATTTGCGAAGCAAACCAACACCACAGGCAACGCCATGATGGCTGTTATCCAATAGGCTACGAATTCCCATTTGGTTTACTTCGCAAACCAAATGGGAATTCATAGCAATCACCGGGGGTTAGCGAGCAGTGGCCACACCTGACCCCACAAAAAGAACTGTCACGAGGAACACTGTGGTGGCCATGCAGTGGCTAGTCTATTATAAAAGGAAGTCTGTGTGTGTGCGGCGTCCAGAGGCAATAAAAAAACCCACGGGAAAACAAGCAAACAATAAAACCCATGGGAAAAGAATAGATCACGAGTATTTGGGTTACACACCAAAAGATGTGCCCCGAGGGAGGGGGACTAGTAATTAGGATTATTCAATCATGACAAAAATTTCTTCAAAAGGATACAATTGTATATTTGTGAGTGTCTTTGGATCAGCATCAAACACAGATTGATACAAAGCACCATACTGATCCGCTAAGTATTTGAAATCCTTTGCACATTTTCTGATCTATATTAAATACAAATGTATAACTACAAGGCAATACAGAATAATCAATTTATGATAATAATTAAATTTCAAAATTAACCGATATTTCAAAATTTACAGTAATTATTAAGCTAAAAATTGAGCAAGACTATGAAATCTTTACATTTAATTTTAATTAAAGAAATTGGTTTCAAGGACAAATTACTGGAATTGACAATGTTGAAATAAAAATTTATATAAAAGTACATAAAATGAATAAAGTAAACTTAATCATTAGGATTATTATGATATTTTGTTACAAGAGGGGAGACACGGGCATCCTATAAAGAAAAAATATATAAAGCTGAAGACATGACATTTATATCTAGTGGAAAGCTGCTGACAACATTAGAAAAAATGTGAGTCAATTACAAATTAAATTTTCCATTTTGTCTAAACTTTAATTTATTACAAATTTATAGCACCTGATTAGAGCATCCCTCAATATGATTTTCTCTTGGAGTAAACCATTGAAAATTTAACCGTTTCTGACAATTCCTGTCCTTATTCTCAAAAAAAGTTAAAAAGTAGAAAACAGAAGATTCCATAAAAATCATTAATGCTTTAAAATTGTGCCATAAAATGCAATCCACTTTCATTAAAATTTGTTAATTATTTAAATTTAGTTTTTCACCTGCATTACAACTCTGCCACATTTTTGCAGCTCATCTCGAGTGGCAGCGGCAACCGATGCAGCTATGGCGGGTGGCGGGGATGTCTTGACGCAGGAGCACGCAAGCTGCAACTGCAGATGAGCTCCAAGCACCTCACTTCGCAATCTGGCATACTCGCATTGGAAGATAAGGGAATGTTGAGGAGTAGTGGCTGCCTGGAAATTATTGTCAAGAATTGAAACTGTTAAATGACTTACATAAAGGTTTGTAAACCTGCCAACCTGTGATGGGAAAAAAATCTGGAATAATTTTATGACATAAACTAACCCCCCCCCCCAATTGTCAGAACTGAAAAATGTTAATTTATAAAATAGTTAAAAAGAGCCAAATTAGAAGACAATTGTTCCTAATTAGGCTTTAGCTCTCATGGGTGTTGTCTCATTGAGTTGTCTTGTCATTACCAAAATCATTAGCAAATCGTCATGGACAAGATATCTCGCCATTAGAAGAAAACATGACCAAATCTTGATCTGTCATTAAACAATCAGTAGTATCCTGGTAATGATAAACCATGTCATTTAGCAAAATTGGTGAGACTTGATAGACGAGATGTCTTGTCGAAATCACAAGAAAGCAATCCAAAACAGAAAAGTAACCCTGGGCTCTATTCAATTGTCATAAGATAATGACAGTTCGAACTTGGTGAAACTGATTAGGTGATATTTTACACAAAAGGGCACTTAACGTATGTAAACATAAGAAATAAAATTTTTTCTTAGTGTTAGAGATATATTTAAGTTTTTCTTTAGTGAGAAAAGGTTTTGATATTTAGCAACCACTTTTCTGGGTTTTTTTTCATTGTTGCCAGAGGCGAAAATTCTAAAATGCTGTCACTTAGAAAATTTTCTATTGAAAGATAAATTGGAATACAGTTTCTGTTAGGAAAACCAAGCACTTTTCCAGATTTCCAGAAAAGTTGGCAGGTATGGAATATCATTTCTTCATGGATTGCCAAGTTGTGCATCAAATGACAAATTTAGCATCATTTGAAAATTTCTCAGTGAAAAAAAAATTTAGGAAATACTTTTTTGTCCATAATACTAGAAAAAAGTGATTTTCCAAAAGAGTTTGCAGGCATGATGTAATAGAAAAATAAATGGCTGATTTCCAATGAGTTCATATTAGGCATGACAAAAACTAAAAACTAAGAGCAAAAAATACAACTTATTTTCCTATTTTGACTTATTAAAATTTAACTTTTCACTGGAGGGATTCATTTAAACAAAATAAAAGTAGAAAATTATAGTCAAAACTTAACATTTTCGAAAAGCATTATAAACAATAAAGTTGTTTAAAAAGTATGTTTTTAAATATTATAATTTACCTCATACTTAATGGTAAAATCTTTAAATACTAATGAGGAAGAGCTGTTTGTTGAAATAAATTAAACGCAATAGACCTATCTTCTGGGTCTATCATGATTAGTTTATTTTTATAAGTAGGCATTTAAACGAAAATGTATATATTTAAGAAATAGAAAAATACTTGCAAAAAAAATCTAGAATTTTAGGGAATTATTAATTAACTTAAATGTGTAAATCAATCTACAGATCAGGAAAAAAAGTAAATTTCTATGCATTAAACATCTGAGTCCAATCAGAACATATGCCAAATAGGTTCTTAATACTCTGATAGAACAATGAAAGTGCAGATGAATGCAGAATTGTGTTACAACTGAAAGCTACATAGATGCTCTCTTTAGTTAACTTGTAAAGCACCTTAAAGATGTCTTGGGTAGCCATAAACACAGCAACCTTGAGGGAACATGTCTTGCAAAATCCTCTCTATGTACTTCTATACACATTTTTACTCCATTCAACCCTAATATACTGCTCACACAGATGCCGATCTTTGATGAGATGCTTCAGGAATACAAAATGTAATTTTCAAGAATGTCTCAAGAATAATAATACAATTCCCAGCATGATTTCAATGTTATGTATTGCACCATTTTCAATCAACAACATTTTAAACAATATTAAAGATGCAAAGTAACAATGTAATATGTACTTAGGTTTTGAGTTTTGTTGCTTTTTTGGTTACACAACTTCTGCTTTAGAGAACTATTCTCATAATATAACTCAACCTTTTTCCTCTATATTCTTCTACAACAGGAAGGACTTTTTAAATAGGACATATGTTTCCTGGCAATAGGTAGGCTTTACCAGAAACATATCTATCATTTTCATTCGAAATATTGTTAACTGAGGATTTATGTTTTAATTTCAGCTTTTGCAAATAGCAACATCTTTTTGTCATATTGTTCTTATTACCGTATTTGCTTATTCCAATATTTTTCTTTTATTTCAAAGATGAAAGTTGCCCCAAAGCATCGAATGTTAGACAAGAACTTAAGCAATGAAAATAAGGCAAAAATTTGGGTATTTAGTATATTAGCAATTGTAATTCCATTTAGTAACTGAAAAAATGTTTGTTAGTATACTGCATACAAAAATGTTGCAAATCTATCAACTTTTCTTAACCATCCAAGTGGTTTGGATAAGATACCTCGTCCATCAAGATCTGGTCAAGTTTGTCAATGACGCTATATTTTGTCTGGGCAAAACTGCTCCATTATTCTGAGAGGGAAATAAAATTTAAATAAGAAAAGTTTTTTTTTCAGAGGCACTATTGCATAATGAATGATGAAAAATGGCATTTCCAGAAACTCTGGAATGAATGGTATCTACAGTGCAACAAAATATTTAAAAATGGGTTTTACAATATTTGGACTTAATTTGGTTGATTGGATTTTATGGATAAGCTGTGCCTAGTATAAGATTTAAAGCATTTTAAACAAAAGCAAGAAGATTGTTATAACATTGATATTGATTGATATTATATATATTGATAAGATTGATATAACATTGTGCAATTTAGAATTTCAAATCGAAATTCGTCAAAGTGTAAAATCTAAATAAAGTTAATAAAATATTGGAAACGAATGAAAATACATTTTTATAGTGAGGATCTCCTTAAAGGTCTTTAATTGTTAGATTTGAAACTCTAAATTGGATTCGTCTATGCTTATCAAAAGCTCTACATTCAGTCAAAATGTGCAGAATGGTAAAGTGACAATGGCAAGTAAAGCATAGTGGAACAGGTTCGCTTATCAATGAGTGTTAGTATAAAATTGTTGATGTCTAAGCTAAGTTTAGACTCAAATGATTGTACCTAATGGATTATTAATGTATATTGAGTAGTTATGAAAAGCAAAGTACTTTTAATGCAGACACTGCTTTCATGTAATGGGTGATAGCTTGTGACACACATTCAACAATATCTTGACTGCTCCTAACAGTTTTTGACATGAGACAGTTTTCAGCTTGGCTCATTTCACACAAACTGACAAGCCAGAAATACAAGTGCTCAGAGCTTACCTGAAAAGAGTTAAAGATAAAAATGAGAACTTGAACATATTGGATAAAAAGAATATAAGTTTGTCAGTTCAATTTGAATATGCAGAAAACCAAACTGGAATGAACTCATGCATTAACTGGAACCATTTTTTTTATAAAATCTAGATGCTATATTTAAAAAACCCAAAAACAAATATCACTGATGTGAGATAACCAAAGATAAATTAAAAAGTATTTAATGAATTAAATACTATCAAAAAAATTATTAATTAAAACAATTTTTTATTTCTATTTTTAAAGATATTATTTTAAGATGTAGCAATCATATTACAGATTTGAAAAGTGGAAAATTTCAATTAGTATATATACAAGCTAATGAAAATAAAAACATAATTTTACTTTTTTTTAACAAAAAACTATATTTTAATATTTGTTTATTAAAATAATTTGAAATGCAACACAGGCAGTTATCACATAACAGTCAAGTTTCATTCTGTTTGTTATAATTCTTATCAATAAGGAGCTTAATTTTTTTATTCTGAATATAAAAAACGTTTAAAGCAGAGGTGGAGAACTTGTAGCCTTTTGGGTTTTTAAGTGCAACCTTTTGACAGAATCTAAACTTAAAAAAGTACAATATCACGCCTCTGGCAATATACCTGAAAAATGCCTTCTTGCTTTTCATCCACTTATTGTTATAAAACTACATGCTCCTATCCAACCCAAATCAAGATGCCTTTAAGGTCACATATGATGGATACCCATTTAGAGGATCAACTAAAATTACAGATATTCATGCTGCAACCAAATATTTAAATGTTTTCCAACAAAAAGCAGACACAACAAAACCATTAAAAAGATTAATTAACTTTAAAATTAACAGAATTCTCATTTTTTGAAATTTTTAAGTACCACATAGTTAGAATTAGTCAAAATAATGCACATTTTTTAGTACATTTATTTGAAGGTTTTTCAATGTGGCCTTAGATCACAACTAAATTAATGTGGATTTTCAACACGAAAAGGTTTTTCATCCCTAGTCTAAGGGAAACAATGTTGATTACTAGTTGGTTTTGGGGACTATCCAAAACTTCGTCTCAGTTGAGTTATCATAACAGGAAATAACAGTTGCAGGGTAAGCAAGGCACGATAATCACCAACAGAAAATTTAATGAGAACATTCCTGCAACTGATTTGTCGTTCAATGCTGGTTGCATTGATTCCAGTTTGACTTGTGTGTGTGAAACTGGCCTAAGAAAGGTAGTAGTTGATTTAATGTAGCCCTGAAGCAACACAGCAGTCTATTGGCAAAAGTCCTATTCAATCCTGAAGGGAGGAATCAGAGGATGACACCTCTACATTTTGAGCCACGGTCAGATGACGAGGTCACCACCTGAGCTGACACTCCACTCTCAAAACCAAGAAAGGTGAGACCAAAGACTCAGGCTGAGAAAGAGAATTCCCAACGCTTATATATTTCAACGTTTATATTACTCCTTCATATATTTAAAAAATATATGCCGAATACATATACCAAAATATTGCCGACCAACCGGTCTAGTGGTCAAGGTGTTGGCCTCTGGATTGGAAGGTTCCTGGTTCGATTCTGGGATCAGGGCATGGATGTAAATTGTGCTGTCCTTTATTAGGGGCAATGATGGTCCTCCCACTGGGTGCTCCTTCACAAGTGGCCATCACTTCCGGCCTTGTAGTGGCCTATGATTAAGTTCATATGTGTCCGCCATTGGAAAAATAATAATAAATGGGTTGTAAGTCTGATCGATCACTAAATGAAGAGCACCTGTATACTTGATTAACTGCGATTAGGTACAAATAAAACATTTATAGGCAAGTTGTGCAGCGGTCTAAAACTGGAAATAACGTTTTCAAAGCAATTTGTAACAAGACAGATTTAATAGTCCCTGTAAAGCAGTCTTGAGCCCAAAATTTCTTTCAAACTGGTTAAATTGCATTTGCAAACTTCTAAAATAAAGAACGGCCAAAATCTTCTCACTCACTCTGTTACACAACGTAGAAAATATTTTAATTGCAAACTGATGATGGGCGTATCTTGTTGCCTGGCGTCCTATCCTGTACGACGACCAGAAGTCCACTGACTCGATGGCGTTGATTATCACAACATCCTCCTGAAGCATCCATGGTTTATCAACGCTGGTTTGAAACAGAAGGGTGCAGACCATTCCCTGAAAGTTGCAATGCATTAACTTTGAATTTTTACCAAACATTTCACGTTTTGATACATTGAAACCAATATTGTAATATTAATTAGGTATCAACTTCATGCATGAAAAAGTTTATTTAACCCTCTATTAGTCACGTTTTCTTTAAGAAATGAGGTGCATCATTGAGATGCTTGACATTTTCTTCTTTAGTTGCACACACATATTAATTATTCATTTTAAAAGTACATAAGTATATTTAAGGACATACTAAACAAATAACTGCAAAAAATGCATTAGTTAAATCTAAAAATAATAAGAATCAGTGCGACTAATGGAAGGTAGGTAGTTGAATTAACCGGAGAAACACAATGGGCTTTTGTTGATGGTTGGGGATCAATTTCGAAGGGAAAGCTCTGAGGACAATACCTTAAAATTTTGAACCATGGTTAGATGACAAAGTCACATCTGAGCTGGAACCCCGTCCTCCGAACTTTCATATCCTGTTACCATGAGGACAGTCGAGGCTTCAACACATACACCACCGTCTTTGGGTGGATCTTTTTGAACTCAGTCCTTCAGTTACTAATTGGTTAGATGACAAAGTCACATATGAGCTGGCATCCCACTCTCCAAACTTTCATATCTTGTCACCATGAGGACAATCGAGGCCTCGGTAAATATAACGTGCACCTGCCTCCACGTACACCAGTGTCTTAGGTTGGATCGAGTTTCGAACTCAGTCCTTCAGTTGTTAATTCGCTACTCTTCCAATAGAGCTACCATGGCACAATGCAACTAATGTAGGGTTAACATCGTAATAAAAAAAAAAAGCACTGCAAACGAAAATTAGAGAATAATGTATAGCGACTCTGTGTCCATAATTTAAAAATGGAGTAATAATAGACTAACGAGTTTGATAGAGAATTAAGACTTTACACAGAACTTACAATAGCCTTGGATGTTTCAGTTGTAATTTGAGGTTGAGAAGTGAATTCTTTAAGTTTCATGATAAGTTCAGCCTGCCAACACACAACAACGCCAGCACTTTTATTACCTAAGGCACAGAGAGCAGTACACAGTGGAACAACCCAGACATCTGAAAAGAAACGACAATTCGTCATCTACAGGTGAAGCTCATTTTAAGTATCTCTCACAGAAGTCTATTAAGTTTTAAGTACAATGCTATGAACTTATAAGATGTGGTGAAACTGTGAAGAGGTTAGGAGAATCAGCTCATCCAAATATGCCATTCTTTACTAATAAAGTACTATTTTTTCTATGTTTACAAAAATTACCAATAGTTTAAAGTTAACACTTAAAACAAAATAATTTGTTGAAGAAAAAGATAAATAATTAAGTTCAATCTAAAACTTTATCATTTACCAAGCTTCACAAATGTTTCATGTTTAGACTCAAGCGACAATAAATCATTTTGGAAGTCACATTTTGGCACACTTGTATACTTACTACTGTATTTATGATAGTCAATTTTTTTTATATTTACAAATTAATTTGATTATTGCTTGTATTTATTTATAAGTAGAGGTTATAAAATTATAATCCAAATTCTGATTAACAGTGTCTGAGTTATCTGAGCTGAATTTGACTTGTTTGAAGCTTTAAATAAAGCTTTGACCATGAGTGTAGCTGTGAAATAGAGGACAGACTTTTTCAAGAGAATTAAATAAAGGATGTAACCTAACTCCAGATTTATTGTAAAATTATCACAGTAAATACATACTGTTACAGAAATTCAAGTACAGATCCTTGCTTATAAATACACAGTCTAGTCACATTAATGTGACCACCACCTAATTTTGACGTCAACGTGAAATAACCAATCACAAAAGGCAGGTGGCAGCACATTGCAGTGGAGTGTATATAAAGGATGTCCTAGGGCATCGGAAAGCATTTCAATTGTTGGCGTAATGCAGAAACATAGTGATTTATCCGACGTCCAAAAGGGCATGATTATCGGCTTTCGGGCCCAAGCATTTCGGAAACGGCTAATTTTGTGAACTGTTCGCATGCCGACGTGGTAAAAGTATACCGTGCATGGCAAAATGGCACTATCCAAAATCAGCGGCGTGGCACATGTGGTGCACCACGGGCTATAGATGACAGAGGCGAATGAAGGCTGAGGAGATGCGTACGGGCGAATAGACGTGCAACTGCTGAGCAACTGACCGCCCAGATGAACCAAGGGGCTACCAAGAGTGTATCCTCAACAACGGTTCAGCGAACGTTGCTGCGCATGGGCCTCCGCAGCAGACGCCTGGTTAATGCACCTATGCCGACTGCTGTTCATCGGAGACGAGGGCTGGAATTTGCACGCCAGTACCGCAATTGGACGTCCACAGAGTGGCGACAGGTGTCTTTTTCCGATGAATCACGTTTTATGCTCCATAGGACAGATGGACGTTGGCGTATACGGTGTGCAACGTCTGAAAGCAAACACCCTGCAACAATTGCCGGAAGGATCCAGGCTGGAGGAGGAAGCAATATGGTTTGGGGAATGTTTTCTTGGCATTCACTGGGTGCACTCATCATCAGAAACCTATTTGACTCTCTTCCTGCACGTCTCGCAGCGGTCCGCTCTGCCAAAGGTGGTTATTCTGGCTTTTGACAGGTGGTCACATTAATGTGACTGGACTGTGTAATAACAGAAACATGCACAATAAATTCTTTCTGTGTTTCATATAAACCGTTTTGCGTTACTACATTCGTATTGTCCGAGTTTCTGACTAACTGAGGTGGCCATATCACATTACCTCATACACTATCTACCAATAAGTATTTGGACACCCATGCAAATGACAATATCTGTGGTCCTGATATACGTCACACCCTCCACTGTTAAATATCATGTAGGAAACAACATTGGCATGAGTCCCATGCAAGATGCCACAAAGTGCAGTTATTTGATTTTGAGAAAGGTGTAATCGTCGTGTATCACAGAAATGGTCAATCCTTATGGAACGTATCTAGCAAGCTGCATTACACAAAATCGACAGTGGCCTATGTGATTCAGAAGTGGAAGGTGAGCGTCGATTGTCGGACTGTGCCCCGAGTCTGCAGACCTACGAAACCGGGAGATTGAGACCGACGGGTGCTGTCCAGAGAAAGTCGGAAGAACGGCACCCAACCGATGGCCCACGTACTCCAGGAGTTTCAACAGGCATCCGGGAGTGTTGTTTCGCTGAACACCATCCATAAGGATGCTTGATTAATCTGCTTGGTTTTCATGGTCATTTTGCTGTCCATAAGCCCTTGATCAGAAAGTCCAATCAGCTTGGTTAATGTGGTGCAAAGCACATCGAAAGTGGACCGTTGATAAGTGGAAACAGGTTTCCTGGAGCGACGAACTAAAGGCCGGTTTACACGCTACGATAAATTGTAGCAATTTATCGTAAACAGGACATTGTAGCGATTAATTGGAATTGGATGGTTGATGCCGGCCGGCATCAATTTCTGCGAATCGTAACGATATGTTGGAACATGTAAACAAGTGGCAGCCATTTCTCGCTACGATTTGACTCAGTTTGCACTTGCATCTGCATCAGAAAGGTTATGTCTTATAGTTCGTTCTTTGATTAACTGTTGTTTTTATTCGAATTATGGCAGTTAAACAAACTCCTCGAGAGTTCTTGAGTGAATTCATTGAACTTTATCAGAGTTTTACCTGCTTGTGGCTTGTTAAGAGCAAAGAATACTCCGACAGGAATAAAAAAGACCTTGCTTATACAGAGCTCGTTAAAAAACACAAGGAATTGGATCAGTCGGCAGACAGAAACATTGTTGTGAAAAAAATTAATGCATTGCATTTTACATGAGAGAATTCCCTTTTCTTTAGCAACCACTGGCGGCTCCACTTTGTACTTGGTCTTCGCGACTTTTTCACTTTTCTCGCTAAACAACCGATATATAACAACAACACTACTTCCTCCATGGTTAAAGCTTATTTAGAGGTCGATAGCGGTCGACAACGAATATTTGACAAGAAATTGTTACGATTTATCGTAGCGTGTAAACAATACTCACACTTTCGATTTATTGGAACAATAAATTTGTCAATCACATCGTAACGATTTATCGTAGCGTGTAAACCCGCCTTAAGGTTCACCCCCTGCTATTCGGATGGCAGGGTCTGGCGTCTGCCAGGAGAATGCCTCCTGACAGAATGCATTGTGCCCACAGTAAAGTTTGGCAGAGGTGGAATTATTGTCGGGGTGTGTGTGTGTTTCTCCTGGTATGGAAAGGGACCCTTGGTCCAAATTCATGGTAAGCTCAATGCCGAGGCCTACTGCACTATTTTGGATGACAGTGTGCTTCCTATGTTCTGGCAGTTTTACAGGTGGGACTCATGTTACTTCCAGGACGACAATGCCACCTATCATGTAGTGAGGTCCCCCCATGAATTGATAGGGTGACGATGGGGTTAACTGAATGGACTGGCCTGCCCAGAGTCCAGACCTGAACCATATCGAGAACCTCTGGGACGAGTTGGATCGCCGAATTAATGGGTGCAACAACCATCCAAAATCGGTGAAGGAACTTGCATGTCTTGTGGTGCAGGACTTGTGGAACGCATGCCCAGGAGGTTGAGGTGTAATTGTTGGTAGATCCTCTCGTGGAGGCTCTACCAACTATTGAATATGAATAATTTTTTTTTCTTTTCTATCACAGGTGTCCAAATACTTATTGGTAGGTAGTGTATAATCAAGGTTCTACTGTATATATGGTATAGAAAGATGCTTACCTAATTGCCTACTAAAGAAAAATTATGAATAGAATGCCTTTTTGAATCTACCTGTATTTCGACTTTGCTACTCTGTTTGCATTTGAGAGAAGCAATTATAACAAGCATTTTTTCCAAGGGTGCAATTAACAATTCTAACTGTATAAATGTACTTAAATTGCATTAAATCTGAAAGGAATCATAAGTAAAGTTGATACAGTACAAAGGCCCAAATTCGGACGTTTTGTTAACCAGTGTTTTTTTTTCTGTCTTTTTTTTCTATCTTTCCACCTCTTTTAAGGAGGACAATTTTTATAGAACGAGGCATTCAACCTGGACCAAATCAATGAAACACAAAATAATGGATATGTTCAGAGTAAATACCACACAGAAAAATTAGAAGATTTGTAAGAAAATGTATTGCATTGCATAAAAAGTGTTTTTTTCCTTTTAAAAAATTATTCTTATTTATATATTTGCTATTTTTTAGTATTGCATACATGTTCCGGACGTAAATAACGAGTGGAAAAATTTTTGCACTGGGAAGTGGGGTTAGTTTAGGGTTTTTTTGATGAATAATCCACAATACGGAATGCCCGAAGTTCTAAGTTTGGATTTTGTACTGTAATAATCTATCTAAGCTATATGTTAAGTTTAATATTTTACATTTCAAAATTGGAAAACATATAAGGCAATTTATCTTATTTTTCTGTATGCAATAAATGTCAGGAAATTTCAAACATTAATTGCTGTATAATGTATTCTAAACAATATAAGGTGCAAAGACCTGAGGTTTTTCCAATGAGGGATCCAATGGTATCAACAAATTGAATACACATGTCAGGAGATACATCGCAAATGTTTACAGCGCATTGAAAGCATTTCTGAAAGAAGAAAAAACATGGTTAGATATAACTATATTGATCACATTGACTATATACTCTGCTTGGATTTTTATATAAACGAACCTTATTCAGTAAATATCATAGTCCTCCAATATTATTCAAGTCTCAGAAAATATATAGGTACTGCTGCATAAAAGATTGAATGTATTGTAAAAAATTCCATCACTTCTAGTTAGAATAAGACACAAATCTGTGCATATACAGTAACCACTAGTATATAACTCAAGCACATGGTAAGTCCCAGTGTCAAATTGTTTTGACTGCAAATTTTAATCACAACTAGGGAGCTCCGCCCCCTGCTCGCTAACCCCCGGAGATTGCTGCGCAATCCCATTTGGTTTGCTTCGCAAACCAACACTCCTTTCACAGATGCCATTTGGTTTGCTTCGCAAACCAACATTCCTTTCACAGAGTGAAACTATCTGAATAATTTGTATTATCCCGATTTCACTTTCTGGTACATGACATCACAGCGATGGCTTCGCCCCCTGCTCGCTTACGCTCGCCGACCCCGGGGATTGCTAAGCAATCCCGTTTGGTTTGCTTCGCAAACCAATACTTATTTCGCAAGTGATTTCACTTTTTTTTTGCTTTTACACTTAATGCACCCTAAACTAACAGCCACATCAGTAAAACATCTTCTGTATCTTGTTGCCTGTACAATTTTAAGTAAACAGTGTTAATCTCCAAACTTTACGATCTGTACTTTGTCGGTAAACTGTCTGAGAACAGAGGAAAAAAAGCGAGCCTATTTCCTCGCCAAATAAAAAGAAATAGTTTTTATGGCAATTGTTGCTACGATAAATTTGATATCTGGCAAACCCGATAGTCAAAATTGCAACCCACTACTGCTTGCGGAATCTGCTATGCGAACTGAAAAATACGAAATTTTTGTCACTAACTTTTGATTGCATCAAATTTATTTATGAACCAATTTTAAAAATTATTGTACCATAAGGAAGAGTACATTCTGAGGTATATTGTGATATTTTTAAAATTAAAAACTAACAGTAATACGATATAGATATGACCGTTTTAGTTTTGTATCGGAAATTACGATCTGAAAGTTCCGAAAATTGTATGACCAACTTTTAATTGCATCCATTTTATTTATTAACCAATTTGAAAAATAATTGTACAATAAGAAAGAGTGTAATGTAATGTATTCAGTGATGTTCTCAAATTTAAAAAATAATGGGTTTTGCTCTAGATATAATGGTTGTAACAAAAAGTAGCGAAAATATCCAAAGATTCCGAATTTTGTATGACCAACTTTTGATCGCATCCAATTTAATTATTAACCGATTTCAAAAATAATAGTACCGTAAGAAAGAATACATTCTGAGGTATACTGGGATATTTTAAAAATTAAAAACTAATAGTAATAAGATATAGATTCGGCAGTTTTAAAAAAAAGTAACAAAAATGTCCCGATTTTTCCCGAATTTCAAAAAAATATTATCAAGAACCAAACTGAAATACCAAAAAAAAACTCGACGAGCTGCAAAAATTAACGTTCAGAGGTACTCTTTAAAAAAAACTCACGACTCAAAACTGAAAATTTGTATGTGTTTTGCTCACTCGCGGAAGAAATTTCACTTCTTCAATTTTGACACTTAATAAAACCTAAACTAATAGCCGCATCGGAAAAAAATCTTGATAATTATCCAGGGAATACGATGAAGAACAAACCATGTTAATTTCATTTTTTTCCGATCAGTACTTTCTCGGGAAATTGTCTAAGAATCGAGCTAAACAACACAGTTTTCAATCCTGCGGCGACGGTAACTTTTTTTTAATATAGAGAGAAACAGGAATTCAGATAGACTTACAATTAGAGATGTAAAATTCTTGGTAATAATCTTCAGGAGAATATTCTCCAGCGGGAGAAAAATCGAGAATTTTCTTTTCTAAATACATAACAAATGGCATTTTTTTTCTTCCAATGACGGGTACTGGACTTTTTTTTTGGCCACTACAAGGCCAGAAGTGATGGTCACTTGTGAAGGGGCACTCAGTGGGTGGACCATCATTGCCCCTAAGAAAGGACAGCAAAATTTACATCCATGCCCTGACCCCAGATTCGAACCACAAACCTTACGATCCAGAGGTGAACACCTTGACCACTAGACCGGTTGGTCAGCAATATTTTGAAATATATTTTTTAAATCTATAAAGTAATACGATTTTAGTAAGTTTTCTAACCACATAAACCATTTTGATAAAATTTCTTTTAACTATCTATTTAAGCATATTTCTGTGACAAAAGAATTCAGAAAATGAAGAACTGTAATGGTAGGAAATAGATTTTTGATTTTTGTAAAAAAAAAGTTCAGAAACAAATTATAATTTCCTTCAGAGAATTTTAAATTTTAACATTTTATTTAATGTTTATTGGTTAGTAAATCCATATTTTTGAGTTAACATTGTTATATTTTACTTTTGCACACACACAACAGCTGTATAAACTGCTACAAATCTATTTCTAAATATACTTTTCCTGAGGCTAAAAATAAGCTCCATGTTCATTTCTGCAGTCAATAAAATGAAGCAGATTACATTTTTCTGAAAAATAGGTTTTAAATAGAAAATTCTATAATATTCTCCAAATTTCTATCTTTGGAGAATATTCTCTGCTCACATCTCTACCTACAATGGGTTACCATCCAGGGCTTGTAATAAGTCTAAAAAAGTGACTAATTGAACAAAAAAAGTGACTAATCGAGCAGAAAAAAGTGACAAATAACAATAATGCTAAATATATTCAAGTATAAAGATAGAAAAAATGAAAGATCCTCCCCAGCCACCTCTATTTTTTTCTTTCCTTTCTTTGGATGGATATTTTATTTTCTTCATATTTAAAAAGGTACATCGTTTAAAAAAATTAACATAAAAATAAAAAAATCGTAATTGTGATTTTTAAATTTGTTTATTTTTGACACAGCTTGAAAAATTTCTTCCTTTTCTTTGAAAGATTATGTCTCATTTTTTTTTTGGTTGAAAAAGTATGAAATTCATTTTGTCTTTTTCTTCTCAACAGAAGAATGTGCATTTTTTAAAGTCTGTCTTTGCTGACCAGCATCATCAGAGACTTTTGCTGCTCCTTCAATCATCTCCTGCGCAAGTGCTGCTTCCTTAAAATCTTAATTTTTTATTGCCTTCTTGAGCCTATCATTTGCTTCCTTTAATAATTTTGAAGCACTGTCCAACGCCTCATCCTCTTCCTTACGCATAATTTTAAGTTTTTGTTCTCCTTCTATCACCTTTCTTTTCTTTGCCAGCTGCTTAAATTTTTGTTTCTCTGCTTCTAGTCTATTTTTTCTTTTCTGTCCTTCTCTAATTTTTCTTGTGCCTTGCGTTTTATATCTTCTAAATAGGCATTGTAGGTTTTATATGCAGCCCTTCCCATATCCATTAACTTTGATGTGATAGGCACCAAATAAGGTTGATTGTCAAAGTTTGCCAAGCTACTTTTGACCGTTATCAATGCATTGAGTGTGTGTTCTGACATTGATGCTCTGTCTCTTGTCAAAGTTCTTCCTGAGGCTGAGAAGTCATGTTCAATGTCAGCACTACCATGAGAAGGTGACAAAGCTGCCTTCACTAACTTTGACACAACTGGGTACTTAGGATCCACACTACTAATGTCTCGCAGTCTGAAGAACTGGTTCCAGTAAACATCAATACTCTTCATTCTAGATCCTTCTACCTCAAATATTCTTTGGAGTAATTTCCACTCATCCAGAAGTATGTCTGTCAGGACATCTCATGGCATTGCTCTTGCAATTTCTAATACTTGTCGAACACTCTCCTATACTTAATTTCTCTTATATAAAATTCCTTAGCATCAGGCTATGTGACCAAGGATGTTGTGGGGAAATTCGATGAAACGGCGTTCCACTGCCTTTTTGGAAATTACGAAGGAAGGAAACTATTCTGCTGCTCCGTATTTAGAGGGTTGCTATTGGTTATTTAATGAATAGATTATCTTATTTGTTGATACTTGAGGCTCCAATTCATTTCGCGAACCAAATCTAATATTACAGCAGCTGGCGTCAGCCGTAGCATCATATTACGAACGCCTAAGAAAAAATATAAAAAAGGCTTGATTTTGACGGAAACACAGGCGTTATTCAGAAGGGGGAGGGTAATCTCCTACCTACCCTGGTGGAAACTAGTCTGGACAAGTTCCAACGCAAGACGAAATTACACAATATGTACTATGTTGACGTTTGACTTTTTTTTTTGGAGGAAATATGAATTTTTTTAATCACACACTAAAAATTGTGCTTCAAATATAATTTAAGATCTTAAAACCCCTGAAAAAGTGACAAAATGTCAAAAAAGAACAAAGTGACAAAAGGTGATGTGTTAGAAGCCATGTATTCCAAATACAGTGCAACAAAGAATTTTAAACCATTGCTAATTGGCAATGATTTATTATCGCCAACTAGCAATGGTACTGGTAAAGAGTTCAACCACCTTTCTATATTGCACTTCTTAAAGAGTACAAGAAGACAGCATAATATATCGTGTCGAGAAAAACAACTATTATAGAATTAAAAGCACAAAATTATACAAAAATTATGTAAAACTGCAAACTTTAATGGTTAAACTTTTAAACATGTTTAAGAACACAATAAAACCCTCCGCCAAATTGTTGACTAACATTTTCGCCGCCAAATGTCCATTTTGGTAGCCCTAAAATGGGTTTTCAGAATTCAAATAATTGTGACCATTGATAACAGGTGATGATTTATTATCATCAATTGGAGATGGTACCGTGCTACTGAGTTTAACAGCCTCATGATATATTGTGTTTCTTAGAGCACAACAAAAAACAGTGTTAAGAAAAACTTATAGAAATAAAGGCACAAAATTATAAAATTCTTTAAATTAATTATTCTACAAATTTTTTTACTCAAAGTTATGTATAACTACAAATTTGATGGTTAAACATTTTGAAACACTATTAAATACAGCATGATGTTTGAAAATCCCTTTCATCCACAATTTCGAGACACTCAAATCTTTTAAAGCAATTCAGTTTTAGAAAGTTGCATGAAGTAAGTGATCTTTGAACTTTTAATTTTAAGGAAACAGATTGATAATTCACCTTTTCTTTGCAAATCTGAAAAAACTTGAAAGAAAAGAAGAGTAATGGAATAGTCGAATTCATGACATAACAAGAGTTTGTCGTATTTAAGTAAAAGTACATTTCAATGAAGCAACTTGAATTAGTAGTGAAGTAAAGAGACTTGACATCGATATAAAATGAAGGAATGTAAAATATATAAAAAGGTTCTCAGAACAGATGTGAGAAGGAATCAGAAATCTTACCAACAGCGATTTTAAGTTTCCGCTTGTGTTCTCTGCAGTGCATATAACCAAAAGTAAAGTTTCGATAGCACTGGACACTTCTTGCATCAAATCAATACCTTGTACAACAATATCCTCTGAAATATAAAGCAAATTGACAACATTCAAGTACACACTGGTCATGATGGTATAAACTCGTAAACAAATTGGTTAAAGGAAATGGCACCTTGGAAGACGTGAATTGCAAGTTGAGTTAAGAGTTCAACAGAGATAGCTGCAAGTTGCACATTATCATGAAAAATACAATCCTGACATAGCTGTAAAACTTTGCATTCTGAAAAGGAAAAACAAAAAAATTGTGAAAATGTTTTATGAAAAATGTAAATGGATAATTTATATATATTTTGGGAAATTGGATTGAGTGGTACCAATATATCAACATTACCTTGAAAAACTTCTGTTAATTGCCAATTTTTTGAACATGTAATAAGTTGATGGTAATTGAATGAACGTCACATCATAGCAACATAATAGGCTATTGTGGCAACAGTCTGGGATCAATCCTGAAGGGATAGATTTGAGGACAACTTGTAATTTTTAACCACTGTCAAATGACAGCAGTTGGTAACCCACCCTTCATACTTCCACACTACAGAAACGTGAGGACAATTGAGGTCATGAAGATTTAACATGTATTTGCCCCCTTGTACACGACGGTCTATGGTTGGATTGAGTTTCGAACTCGTAAACCTCCGCTAATTAGCGACTACCAACCAGGCTACAGCAGCCCCAAATATGTAATCTACTAGCATAAAAGACGTATATGTGTGTCTGAGTTGTCCAGACAAATCTATAGAACTTAGTACAGAAATTTGACACACAGGTAGTCCTAAAGGTGACTGAATAGACCTCAAAGTCTGAATTTTAAAATTTAATCTAGAACATTTTTTAATTAATTTATTGGCATATTTTAATTATTTGGTTTCCTAAGAATGGCAATAGTGTGAGATCACAGCTTCTAAATTTTCCTTTGATTTCATTGCTTCTTTTATTTATTCCCTTTAATTTCATTGGTTGTTTTAAGTTTTTTCCACAGTTCTTAACGTATTTTCTTCTTCACTTATTTTGTGTTTGATTTTGGACATGCGTTAACTTTTTTTTAACGTTCTGTTTGATTTGTGTCACAGAATCTGTACTCATTTCTTGCTTTTTTCTTTAGCTTTAAGACTTTTTGAAAGCACAGCTATATTTAATATTTTTCATTTATGTTATATTTTTTGTTTATTACTGTTTCGTTTAGTTTAAATCCTTATACTTACACCTGACCTTCATAATTTGTGGATAAATGCATTTAAGGGTTTACTTACTTATTTCAAATAAGTGCACAAAAAAAGCTATAATTAAAATATAAATTTACAAACCTAACATCCAACACATAAATTTCAATACTAAAACACATACATACACTCATAACTGAACACTTTCAATAATTTATCCATTTGATCAATTTTGAAATAGAATGTCTTAAAAATGCAAAGCAAAGTCTTAAAACTTACCAGCTGATAAGTCAAACTTATCCACAGATACTGAATGGGCAAGAGCAACCATCACAGAAAAAATTTCACACTTCAGGCTTATGTATGGAGTTTCAATAGTGTAGTTTACAAGTTCCTATGAAAGAAATATTTACCAAAATGCCATGCAAATCATTTGAAACATAACTATTTGAGAATATCAATGAGATAATTATTTATTGCAAAGAAAAATAAATCACTAGGACTATTTTTCTAATTCTTCATAAATTTGGGAAATTCTTAATAAAGCAGGACATTTAATTGGTCTTGTTATCATATATAAAATATCTTTTGAACTGACTGATCATGGGGTCATGGCAGCCTGTTTGGAAGATTAGCAACAGGAGGGTTGCGAGTTCAAAACTCGATCCAGCCAAAGTCATGTACATGACTTTGGTACATGATCTTCCATGTACACCCTTAAAAAATACCTGACTCACCCACTGACACATCACAATTGCAAAATTTACATTGCAGAACAAAACAGAAGGTAATAATCAATAGGGATGAATGTTTACTAAAAATATCAATACTTAAAATTTGTCAAGGGGCCATCTTCATATTAAATTGGGCACTTGCTCCAATAATTTCAATATGAATCCCCATCTTTTATCACAAATTTGGACTCTACACACAATTACAGGGGAATTTGATGAAAAAATAATGTAAAACGTAAAATTGACCAAAAAAATCCATAAAAAAACCATTGAGGGACAGTGTTAAAATTGAACCCTGCAGTAGAAATGGCGGATTCTAATCAGATGATCCGATTCCGTGAGTATGTTCAACGACTGTTTGAAGAAGGTTTGTTAGTGTTGCTGTGTTCAATAAGTGGATTGTTACAGTCCTAACCTACAGTAGCATAAGTAGGTTGTTAATCATGTTTCAGAAATATCTGAATTATGAAGTTTAATAATGCCTAGCAAAGTGTGATAAAATGCACTTCATACAAAAGCTTTACAATAAATCATTTAATAATATTATACAATCACATTATAATTATTAATATGATGTGTAGTGGCCATTGCAGTCAATGATTTTACTGTTTCTCACAGAAGGCTGATAAAATGTTGACAACATTTCCACACAGTCAACAATATGATAAATTTGCAGTGGTTTTACATTTCCGAGAAATTTCTGTTTTCACTTTGTGAACAATCCCCAATAACGATAATAATAATCGAATTTTGCAAACAGTCTCACTGTGCTATTATGAACATAATGAGCTGAAATTATGGAATTCCGATGTTTCAGTAAGAGGTGAATCACATGATGTCAAAATTTCCCATGTTTCTATTAATTCATAATTTTTAAGAACATTAATTTCATAATTCATACAAAATAGTAAAATTTAGTTTGATAGTTAAAATGTTTATAGATTGTTTTTGGGTTTTTGGCTAGCAAAGGATGGAAAAACAATTTCCAAGAAAAATTAATGTTTTTAACAAATATAACAAAAAACGTGAAACACCAATTTAACATCAGATATAATTTTCAAACACTTACAAATCGGTGAAAAATCCAATAAAATTGATTAACTTTTTTTTTTATTTCCACCTAAAATTGTGTGTAGAATCCAAATTTGTGATAAAAGATGGTGGTTCATATTGAAGTTATAGGAGCAAGCACACAATTCAATATGAAGACAGCTCTTTAGACAAATTTTAAATATTGACATTTGTTGAAAACATTCATCCCTATGGATTGCTACCTTCCGTTTTGTTCTGTGATGTAAATTGTGCAATTGCGATCGGGTGAGTCGCTTTTTTTGATGGGTGTAGATGGGGGTCGATGCATACTAAATCTACCGTGGCTTCAAATGTCTTCTTTTAAACAATAATGAAAATTCAACTTCAACTGTTCTCAAGCCTTCATAGATATTAAAATGTTTTCTTAACATGAACAAGATTATCTCTTAATATTATAAAATGAAGTGTTTGTGTCGTCATGCAGTGTTCTGGCGAATCTATGGCACTTAAAATAATGAAATTTGACAAACAGGTAGTCCTATATTTTTGCAATTTTTCTGCCCAGCCCAAATATAAAAATGTAATCTAGAACATTTAAAAATTAATTTATTAGTTTTATCCTCCTCCATATTTCTCTTCGGGAATGTGACGTCATAGCTTCCTCAATTGAAGAAAGGAAAGGATTTTGTGTTTTTCGATCTCGGAACTGTGCCAAGTTATGACAGAGCCGATGTCGCATTGAAAAAAAGGACAGATTCAGCGTTTTACGTCTTATTTTTCTTCCTAACGAATTTCCGATTCTAGCATGCTTTGATTTATGTTGTTGACTAGTATAACTTTCTTGCTAGCGATTCAAACTTTATCACAGACAAAGACTATTTGAGGTTTTCTATCTTCACGATCGTTAAAGATAGAGTAAAAATTTCAACGGATTTGAAATCTGCGGACAGTTTTGCATCAGATCGATATACCTTAAATGAGATTTTCTTTAAATTAATAATTTTTCAACTGTAACCTGAGTCATGTCGGGTGAAAGTGGGAGACAACTTTAAATTTTTTAGCATCAGTAAGATTTGATGTGTTTAGCCCGATTTTTAAATTTGAATCTAAAATATTTTAAAATTAATTTATTAGCATTTATTTATTACTATCCACTTCTAGGCCATCATGGCATTGCCTGTGGTGTTGGTTTGCGAAGTAAACCAAATGGAAGTGTGTAGGAATAACTGGGGGTTGTTGGCGAGCGTTAGTAAGCAGTGGTCACACCTGACCCAGTCACTGGCAACACCGTGCTGGCCATGCAATGGCTAGTATATATATAAATTTTGAATTACCAAGATACAAGATTATACAAACAAGATAGACACTCACATTGACATTTGCAGAGCTCCATAAATGAGCTCCTCGTTTTGCCAACCTCTCCAAATCTTTCAAGGCACTGATTTTCACACACATGCGACCATCTTCCTTGAGGTAAGAAATCAACAAATCCACCTGTAAATTTCAAATATGCTGTTTGAAATTGAGTAATTATGTTGAACAAAATATTGGGAGCTTTCAAAGATGATTGATAAGGATATTGGGTAAAGATTAAAGGAGCTCAGCACAGATAGAATTTGTCAATTTAATAAGCAGGTGGGTAATTTTCAAGTGAATACCAATAAAAGGAGTCTAAACTGCATTTTATTAATGGCGCAGAATGGTATTATGAATTTAAGTAAATGAAAACTGCTTAGTAAATATTTAAACAAACAATTCTTATAATAACTAACAATGGATATTATAATAAGACACTGTTGTATATAATTGAAAATATGAGACTAATAGTACAAGTAGCATGTATCACAATCCACACTTCATGGTCGTAAGTTATTTAAATTGATTGAGAGCTTCAAGTGTGTTTCATGACACATGACTTGTATTACTAGTCTCATCTTTTCAATTATATATTGCACACTGAGAAATAAAATAAGTAAATATACAATTGAATAAATAGTTGGTTAGTTTGGGTTCTATGGTGCAAGATCCAGAAATGGATACATCACACTAATGCAATACAATATAAGGTACAGTAAAAATAGATTTTAAAAATCAGATTAACCACCAGACCAATATTAACCTTTAGACTAGGGATGCAACATCGACAGCAAAACTTCGATGTTCAAAATTAAAACATCAATGTTGATAATACATCGTCCCAAAAACATCGATGTTTTATAACATCGATGTTTTTAAAATTCAGTGTATTGAACTTTTTCCCCCATTTCTAAAAACTGGTTTAGCAACTAGTGATGCTACATCGACAGCAAAACATTGATGTTTTGAAACTTGGATGTTCAAAATTAAAACATTGATGTTGATAGTACATCTCCCCCAAACCATCGATGTTTTCAAAATTCAGTATATTTAAACTTTTCCCCCATTTCTTAAAACTGGTTTAGCACCTAGTGATGCAACATCGACAGCAAAACATCGATGTTCAAAATTAAAACATCGATGTTGATAATACATCGCCCCAAAACCATTGATGTTTTTAAAATTCAGTGTATTTAAACTTTTTTCTCCATTTCTTAAAACTGGTTTAGCAACTAGTGATGCGACATCGGCTCCAATACATCGATGTTTGTTTATAGAACAGCAATGTTTTGAAAACATTGACATTGATGTCGCATTCCTACTTTTCAGACCCTTCACCCTTGGCCACTTTGGTCTAAAAGTATGTTCAATTTGCTGATTATTAAAATTACGCTACTAGATTATTTTAAAACTGTACTTTTTTCATTTAAAAATAAAATATTGTCAACGTAAAAACATCGACAAGTATAAACATCGATGTTACAAAAACATAGACTCCAATACATCAATGTTTTTTAAAAAACATTGATGTTTTCAAAACATTGACATCGATGTCGCATCAATCCCTACTTTAGACTACAGATGATACAGCAGTTGTACCATGATCGCACCAAGAAATTTAGACAATGGCTGTTACACCCATTGTAACTTGAAAGTTATAAGACTAAGAAAGAATCGTGGTTGTTATATATATAGCCATAGTTAAAAGCATGAGAAAACATCTTAGTAAAAATTTGAAGACAAAATGAATGCATTAAAAGTATGAAAGTAAATATATTAAAAACATCTCATCAACATGAAAAGGTTAAATGTAGTGTTTAAGATGCATTTATGTGAACAGTTATTTCAAACATGAAATTACATGATTGAAATGGCATAAAAAACATGTTTCAAGATGATCTGAATTAACAGGGACACAGAATAAATGGACTTGTATCACACAACCACCATATGTTGTATTTTAATAACTAGATTTAGATTATTGATATTAATTCTGGACAGCAAAAAAGTTGCAATAGTTTTGGTAATAGAATTTTTTATGGCCGATTTTTAGAAACGTCATACTTTGTTCCACTCTAACGTAAATCTCATTTCTCATTGGTTCATTATCCAAAGGAAATGATAACCATCACCTAGTGGCTAGACAAGAGATAAAAAATTGGTGTTCAGAAATGTGTAAATTACATTACACACTTCCAGGCTAATTTAAAATAATTAACGAACTACAGATAAAAACCAAAATTCTTTTACACCTAACAACAAATAAATGGAGGAATTTTTGTTTGAAAACTGAAATGTGTTTTGAGTAAATTCAAATTTCAGCACCTGTTGTGGAATATGCGTGACTGAGGCAGCTGCTAACTCTGTGAGCGTGTGCAGTGTGCACACTATAAACTGCTGAGACGGATAATCAGGGAGCAGAGAGGTACACAGCTTCCATACCTGCGTGAAACAAACAACATATATTAGTAATATGGCAGAAGTATCATTGCAGCTTCAAAAATACAATGTTCTGAGTATTTTTTTTTTTTACCGAAGAACCCAAAGTATCTCACTTTATCACAATTGAAATTTGTCAAGTTTAAGCCACTTGAATGTGGCAATTACGGCAGTTGAATTGGGTGAAGGATCTCAAAATCTTCACTTGAAGAACCCACTTTGCCATGTTTAGTTTTAACATAACGTATTACGAATGCTACAGGAAGATCAAGGAGTCATGCACATCAACCTTTAAATACAAAAATTATTTAGAAATTGGAAGTCAGCTTCTGACGATTGCCATGCCTGCCAACATCGAAGAAAATAAATATGGAAGCTATATCCGACCGAATGCCAGATACCAGTCAGTGAGTATCACTCTCTTGAACTTCCCATTTATTCATATTGAACCCTCACCATACCCATCAATAACCTGTTAAACTGGTATGTCTGGTAAAGATGGTGAAACGGTTTAAATTGTGAAAGATTTGTTTCATTTTAATGGTTTAGAGTCAGATGATTTTCAACTGGTATGCCTTACAGATGGTAAAACAGTTTGAACTATGTAAGATGTATTTAATTTTAATTGTTTAATTTTAACAAGGGTGTTAGAATAGTTTCAAGTAAGATACCAGCATAAATAATATTGATTACTATTATTTTTATTATAATGTGTAAATAAATTGTTACGAAAATAATTTTTAGAAGTCCCCTTTGAGCAAAATGGGTAGGTAATTACAATTATTTTTGGAAATTAATCAAAATTATACCTATTTTTTCTGTCATATCAGTAAAAACAAAATTTTAGGTAAGCAGCAGAATTTTAGCAATTTATGTGTGCCAGGTTGAAAATTGCTGATCTAGGGCCTGGACTTTGATGACTAGTTGCATTTTTGGCCTTTGTTGTTACGCATTTACAGTAGATAGAACAGAGCACATCTAGCTCGAAGATCAAATTAACAGTTCATTTGTCGGAATTTGCATCATAGATGTAAAATTATTTAGAAAACCTAGGCATCAGAAATGATGACTGATTCTAAAATATGAACTGTCAAAACAAAACCTAAAGGTATACAATACGACTAACAACCACTAGTTTCGAACCCTGGATAAACAGTTACTTTTGGTGAAGAATAACTTTGACTACCTGAGCTATCGTTTGAGCATCATGGTGCATGTGTTGGAAAATTGAGAGTAGTTGTAATTTTATTTCCACAGGAGTTGCTAATCCTTGGATCATCTCTCCTATTTTGCTGCATATATTTGTTGCAAATGACCTGTTAAAGAAACAGTGATCATGAAGAATTTACATACATTATGAAAGTAATAAACCTTTACCAAATAAATCATTTTTATAAAATTTCAATAAGATTTAGAAAAGACATTTCTTAACATACAAGATCAGATTATTACTTTACTTATTTACTCACATTTACATTATTATATACTACTTATGATCACATTTTTAGTTTGATCAGTCTTCAAACTTGTTGTATTCCTTTAAGTCTCTTCCTCTTGAAGATTACTTCTAATTTCAAGATATTTTTTATTTGAGGTAGGTAGATACTTGAATTAATGTCCAGGATCAGTCACGAAGGGAAAGATTTGAGGACAAACCTTGTCATTTTGAACCACGATCAGATTATGAGGTCAACACTTAAGCTGACACCCCACTCCCCAAATGAGGAATTTGAGGACACGACAGATTTAACATGCACCAGCCCCTACATACATGTCTATCTATGGTTGAATAGAGTTTCCAACCATAGATAGCGTGAAATCACCACTTGTACAGGATGTAATGAAACAACGATGATGCGCATGTGAAAGAGATGGAGAAATGGACAAGTCGAAAGTGTGTCATTGAGTACAAAGGCAAAATCGCTGACAAAATTCATGAAATGACTGACTTGCACCCAGTAATTAATGCTATTGATGCCGAAACAACACCTAGGCAGGATAAATAAATGTTTTACTTTCAAAACTGTAGAAAATTTTACATACTCAATTTATTTCTGTTGCCCTATGACAGAGAATGAATCTAAACCACTTACTTGGATTGGGCAGCTAATTTTCCAGTTGCGTATATTGCAGCTTTCATTTCGACAGCATCGTGGGAATCCAGACTGTTTCTTATGCTGTGATGTATGCTTTTTCTCTCAGCTACAACACTTGCAATATTTCCTAAAGTCCTAGCATATAAGAAATAAGTAAAACTTTGTTGTACTGACGCTTGATGATTCGTAACGGCGTTAATTAAAAAAAAACTGATCAACTGGGAAACTATTTTGCTCAAAGGTATAAATACTTGGTGTCAATTAATGTCAACTTATATAGCAACTATAACCCATATCTGGTAACAATTACTCTATCACTACAGAGGAGCTGGTGGTTCCGAAGGGTGTTACAGTCTGGCCTCCACACGAGTCGAGAGGTTTTGAACATGTCTATTATTTAAATTAGATTATGTGTTATAACGTAAACAAATGCTTCCATAATTGGTGCCTTAAGCATCTAGTCCAGATCTAAGTTTGTCTTTTTGTTCTGAAAACGCAAGCAGTGATAGTGAGTAGGTGGAAAAGAAACTATCTATAATGACCATCATTCATGATTTTGTATATGGCATCTGTGGTGAAGCTACCCTCACCACATGTCCATTAGAACTTAAACATAGCACATCAATACAAGCCCCTCACTAGTTTACCTTTTGAGATGACCCCCATCCCATCTGAAGACAGTGGGATGAGATCCAGTTACCCTTTCCTCCAATGAGGATTTCCCCTTTGATCCCGTCAAACTTTGGACCCAGAAGAGTAAGAGAAGGCTGGATGCATATAGCTCACTTGAGACGGAGAAAGAAACCGGATCCAACAGGGTCCAGACTGTGAGATTTCATGTGTCATTCAACATATAAAGTTACTGTATTCAATATATATGTGATTACTTCTCTATAAACTGAATAGGAATCCACTTTAAACCACCCCTTAAGATTTTGAACCAAATTCTATAAATGTAGTATTTGTTTGATATTGTATAATATATATATTTAATCCAACCTTTGTAATGTTTATTCATTTGCAACTATATTATCACGTCTTCATTTTGTATATAATCAATACAGTAGATAACCTCATTTTACAACATCCCATCTCCAAATGAGCTATAACACTTATTAAAAAATTGACTGGCCCAAGGTCGACTGCCTTCTTGTCGGAGCCCCACTAGAGTTGCATGTTTTTGAGCTATTTCGTGTTAGGGTAAATTGTGTTAACTGACATAATGCAAAAAGTGTATTATATTATTATAGTTTATATTATATTACAAAGTGGTGTCATTTTTAAAAATGCATGCACTGTATTGTTTTCACATGCAATAGAGCATCAAAAATGCATGCACTGTATTGTTGTTATTAAGTTTGAAAAACTGAGTCTAAAAAATATATGCAGTTGCATATATATTTTTGACTGCTTTTTTTTTAAAACTTAGAAAACAGTACAGTGCATGCATTTTTAAAAGTTGCTTCTTTCTTATATCCCTAGAACCATTCAAAAACAATCATTTCTAAAATTACAAATCAAGAATATAAGGGACACAATATGAAAACAAGAATAAATGTTTTTAAAAA
Organism: Metellina segmentata; assembly: GCA_947359465.1. Lineage (NCBI taxonomy): Eukaryota > Metazoa > Arthropoda > Arachnida > Araneae > Tetragnathidae > Metellina > Metellina segmentata. Next base: position 34,465,430 of record OX375880.1, on the reverse strand, counting down.
ATTAGCCTTCGTTTAAATAATTAAAATTTTTTGGTCAGTTTTGAGGTAATTAAAATATTATTTGTTTGTGTTTCATGCTAATTTTAGTCAGATTAGTTGGATAGGAAATGAAATAAAGTACATTTTTTATTAAATTCAATTAAAATTATTTACTTTAATACAGAGTGTTGAATGCTTTAACAGATAGTGTTATAAAAACAAGTAAGAGCAGTAAAATATTAAATTAGGAATACACAAATATGATCATTACATCTTGTAAACCAAACAGAAGACCTCATAGTTATGGAACGTATGATTTTGTTTAAAGAGGAAGGTATATTTTTAAACAAAACATAAAACCAAAAAGGCTCTTATATAACAGTATAACATGTATAAATTTTCTTTGTTAACATCAAATTGCTGTAACTAGATTTTCAGCAATTTTCTAAAAATATCTGGATTTAATATTTTATGGCTATAATAAACATACATTCACAATTCAACAATGCTATTATTTGAATGGTTCAAAAATTATAACAATAAGAATAGCTCCCTTATATATAAAGGAATTGATGAAAGGTATTTTTACTAAGCATATTTATTGTATCCAGGATTAAAAACATTGGAAAATGCAATAAAACACATTTAGGCAAATCACTCACCTTAATGTAAGAGCTCTAGCTACAGGATCATTACTATGAATGACAGCATACATACGATGGACAAACTCATCTAGGTTAAGAATTTTATCCAAGTGCTTTTGAGTTTGTTGCATAACTTTTAAAATCAACACTCGGTGAAAGTTTGTCCTGCACATAAAAAAAAAACTTTTATAAGATATGTAAAGTACCACCTATAAGAAGCATCACATGAAATTTCCATGAGATCCATATATACAGTCAAAGTCTCAAATATGGAATCCTCCTGACCTTGGCCATCCCGGATTACTTGCATGTTTTATCAAAAAAAAACCTTAATATATTTTAACACAGGCCTTTTTTTCGATTGGCTCAGAAAAGTTCAATTTGTCAAAAACAATAAAAATTGGTCACTTAAAAAAAAAATGTGAGTTCAAGGGAAAAAAATTCTTAAAACTTCAAATTTTAAGTTTTTAAAAATCCACGAGTTTAAGTGTTTAAAAGTGTCTTCATAACCTGTATAAAAAAAATTCAAATCGACACACATAAAAGATTCTGAGAAAATGTTCCTTAAATTTTGACCATTTTAACATTACGGAGATAGGAGCACTGGTCCCCTTAACCAATGGCTTTATTTGAATTTCATATTTTTGAAGTTTCAAGTCTAATTTTTAAAGCATTAAATCCGTCCATGCTATGTCAGAGACAAAACTGCCATTTTAATGGCAATCACCAGAAGATATTGATCATCTTACTTTACATGAATATAGAATATTACATAACCTCATCCTGTTTTTAATATCCCCAATATCCTGCTTTCATCTCTATGAAATATGGTCAGCCTATGCACACATATTTAAGCTAACACACATTAAAACAATACTGCAGTTTTCAGGCATTATTTCCAGAAAGCTACACCCAATTATAGAATGAATAGTACTTTGTGCAGAAAAGGAAATGATCTAAACAAGTATGTCAGGTACCATTTGTCCCAACCATTCCCTAAACATGAAAAATTTCAACCTGACATAAAGTGGTAGGTAGTTGAATTAATGTCACACTGGAGCAATACAACGAGTTATTGGCGACAGTCCAGGACCAATCTTGAAGGGAAAGACCCACCTTAAGTGACAGGGTAATGGTCTAAGAGGATTACGGACATTCATACCCCAACCAGGATTCGTACCCAGAGCCTGTTGAACCAATGGTTAGAATGCTAACCACTTGTTTACCAGACCAGTTAAAATGTGAAAGGGAAGAAGAAAATAATCTATGTCAGTCAAAATTACTTTTTTAAAATAACTCTAAATTGTACTTGGTTCTTCATGTATGTTTAACCTAAGTATACAAACATAATTAAATCTGAGTGTTCTATTAGAATATATGCAAAACAGATTACTTCTAGTTTTGCAGATGAAACTTTATTTCAAGTCTAGTTTAAAGTTTAGTAGGCGTTAGTTTTCGTTATGACGGCATAAAGAGGCCGTTGCCAACCTTCATTCTGGTAACCTACCTAGAAAGCAGAAAGAGCAAGGTTATATGAATTGAGTGTGTATCACCCATTAAACCACCAAGCTCAAGGCCATAAAGTTAACTAGATTTTAAACATTTTAAAATAAAATCAAGTATAATTTGATGGCAAAAGCATTTTACCCAGTTCGAAACAATTCAGCCAACTTCAAACAAGCAGAATTGATAAGAATGGGGAAAGGGTATTTTTCAAAGAGTCGAGGAAATCGCACAATGGCTTCACACTGCTCCCCAACTTTTGCAGACCTCAAACCTACATAAAAAGTAAACAATAACAATAATAAGTATATAATATGACACATGCAAACCAATAAATATATTTGCTCTTATGAACACAGAGTCCCATAATTTAAAAAACAATCTACCAGGAAAACTTAGTTTATTTGGTATTATTTCATTTCCAGAACTCAATAGTTGATAATGATATGTTATAGAAGCAGCACAACATCAGCCCATAATTAATTATATTATTAATTATGAAACATTTTTTAAACTACAGGAACAAGAGCAAGATTGGTGGTAAGAAATGTTTCTAAGTGTTTGCTTCTTATTGTATTTGAGCAGAACTTTAAATTTAACCACAGAATTTGCTTGAATAATTTATCATTTGTATCTTTCCAATAATAGTATTTGTACCCACCATTTACTTTTTAACATGGGTTACTTCTATAAAGTTAAGGGCAGAAAAATTTTAAGAAAATACGTCTAAAGATTCAAAATTCTTGGATCAAAATAGCTTTACACTTACAATCTCTACAAAATTTTAAAATTCAAAACAGATTAGGCACTCTATAAACTAATACATCCTAGAAAACAAATCTTTGAAGTGAAATATAGTTTGTTGTTAAAGATGAATTCCTTTTAGAGTAAACATTAAAAATAACTAATTTTAAAGTTATTACCTCTGAATTTAATTTTACAAAATAAAGCAACAAAAACAATTTTGATAAAAATAAATGCAATATTTAGAAATGGAAGACTTTAAAAGTCAGTTATTGTTGTGCTGCTTTTCAATGAGTTGTTGTAGCTTAAAAAGAAGAGTTGAGAAGCTTTAAAAACAGTACCTTTGTCTAGTTCAGTAAGAGCAGAATTAGCATCTTGGTCTGGTTCCCCTGAGGATGCCTCTCCAATAATAGACAGTCTGGCTGATACAGAAGCCATACTTATTCTATAAATGAGAAAAATAATCATGACACACATGAAAAAGGAGCAAATTTTTTAAAGAATTAACAAGTAAACTTACATTGTCTTATTTTAACAGAAATTTCTGATCCCTTTACAACACCGAACAAGTACAACAGCAAAGTTTTGAAATCAAAGTACAGTTTTCCAATCCTTTTATCTCTTAATAAATTGATAAAAGAATAATAAAATTTGCACTTCATACCAGCAACATTGAATATTAATCCGACATTGCAATCAGACTTTTCCCAGAATGACATACTTTTAAACCATGAAAACTGTCTGCAGAAGAGACAACTACAATGTTATGGTAATACATAAAGTTACAAGATAAAAAATCTGTAAAGTACATTATAACTACAATAACCAAACGCTCCGAAAAAAATTGGGAAGTCCCAATTTCAAGGGTTGCATTAGTGTCCCAAAGAATGATATAAATGTCCCTAATCTCAAGTTGTTTGTGGAGTTTGTCCTTTCCCTGCCAGGAACTAATGCTTCAGTCAAGCGAGCGTTCTCATTGATAAACAAATTTTGGAGTACTGAAAAATCCTCAACGTCAATCGTGTGTGTTAAAGCTATTTTAGTTACCTATTCAAATGAACTGTTCTCTAACCTGTGGGGATATGTATGAGAAAATTAAGAAGACGCTGTTAAAAGCACTGTCCTCGTCAGGGAAGTATGACTGGGATAAATTACCATCTTTTTCACAAATGATGACAACTTAAAAAAAAAAAGAGTGACGATGAGTTCAGTACTTTAAATGTTATTTTTATATTTATTCAGGGATGCAACAAAATACTCGAAAAAAAAGTTCCTCGATTGTGTCAAAAATCTTCCGGATTTTACAATTTTCTTAATAAATGTGGTGATTGGTATCGATATATACAGTATTCACGCAATATTTTTAAATATTCATTGTCAGATGGGGTAAAAGGATAAATGTCCACAAATATTTTGCATTTTTTCTCTTCAGATATTTTAATTGATATTGTAAGGGTTGGAACCCTTCACGGAACTCTTAAAATAGCAATTGTTGCAAATAGCAAAATACTATTTGGTAATGAACTTAAAACATCTGACCCTACATTATCATACTTTACATCGAAATCAAATACAAATATACATAAAAAATTCCACATAAATGTAATTGCAAGCAAAAAATATTAATGCACAAAAATCCCATTATTAGTTACAAAAATTTCAAATTGTATACCACAAGTTGGATCACAGGCCTCACGGCGACAACACCCGGAAAATGGCGGCAGAAGTTTTCACGGTGTTAAAAAATTACAACACCAGTGTTCTTTATTCTAATTGCAATTTCAGTGAATACGATTTGTTCGATTCTCAAAAGCATCTCTAAATAGAACAAACGATAATATTTGCCATTTAAGCTATCAAAATTTCCCTGAGTTTTTTATGAAATTAGGCAATTTTTTCTGAATTAAAAAGTTTTCTGAGAATTCCCTGATTTTCCAGTTTTTCTGGGGTTCTGTTACCACCCTGTTATTTTTCTAATAACTAATCTTTTGATAACTGTCTCTTTTAAACTTTAAAAATAAACAAAAATCTTGAAAAATTAGTCCCAAATTCAGAATTGTTCAAAAACAGGACGTTTTGCTATCCAGCATTTTTTTCTCACTTTTTCATTTTAAAAACAAAGCGCTAAACCTGGACCAAATTGATGAAACAATGCACAAAAAAAAATGGACGTGTTCAGCGTAAATACCACAGAAAAATTGTTGAAATATATTAAAAAGTTTTATTCCTTTTGAAAAAATTATTCCTATTTATATACCTGCTATTTTAGTATTGAAAACGTGTTCTGGACGTAAAGAACGCGTGGACAATTTCACGTTCGTGTGGAGTTCGTTCAATTAGGGTTTTTAGACAAAAAACTGCAAATAATCCGAAACACGGAAAAATCCAATGTTCGGAGGAATAGGGATTTAGCAAGCACGAATGAACCAGCGTAACTTAGTGTCTACCAAAAAGTACTTCATGGTAGAGTTGGGTTACACTGGTATTTATACTACCCCTTTGTAAGTTAAGTTTTGGAGTGGGTAGCTAAGCTCGCTACAGTACTCCCCCTCCAGAATTTTAGCAGTCGCCGAAATTCGATAGTTGACGTCACTTGTAGAATGATTGCCATTTTTGCTTTTGACTGTAAGAGCTGTATTAAGGTTACAGTTGCCGTGCTGCCTTTTACATGTTATTTTATCCATGCGGCAATTGCACGAATGGAGGATGTGATATAACATTAGCAGTTTCTGCTATCACAGCGCCCCCTAGTGGTAGAAAGGTAATTAGTATCAACCATGGCGAATTCTACTGGACATTGTGTGCCATCCATCGAATTTTTTTGTAAATTTTTAAGCATGTTTAAATCACGAACGTTGGTCACCAATTTAGCAAGCGCGAATGAACCAGCGTAACTTAGTGTCTACCAAAAAGTACTTCATGGTAGAGTTGGGTTACACTGGTATTTATACTACCCCTTTGTAAGTTAAGTTTTGGAGTGGTAGCTAAGCTCGCTACAGGGATTTTAGACTTTTATTTGGAGAAAATTAGGGATGAAAAGAAAGCAACCTGCCTAAAATTCGATAAATAACATCGAAACCATTCGAATAAACAGAAAATACAAATTAAAATGGAATCCAGACAGCTATGAAGATGAATTCTCAACAAAATGAGTTTTCTCTAATTATATTCAAGTCTGTAATAACATTCATGCCAAATTACCAATAAAATCAAACATTACATTTTGTTTCAAACTTTTATTAGAAATGTTAATGCGGCTCCCAAACTAAAAACCTAAAATAAAAATTGAACAAATTCCAATGCTTAAAAATATTTAAATTACTTTATTTTCGATGACGGGAGTATTTCAAGATACGAACCAGCAAAACAGCACGATTCGAAACAAAGCGCAATAGTAAACAAACATAACAATCTCGTTGCCAATACATAATTGTTAATCTTATTGGAAAGAGTGCAGGCTTATTAGAGGTCTTTTTCCCAGACAGGCCATAAGAGGTCGTGAGTGCCAACGAAGGCTTATTAATCATAATCGTTCCAAAATTTAGTAAACAAACTAGGAGCTTTTGCTGATTTTGAGTCTGATTGCAAAATTTAAATTCGTATTTTATCACGACACCGGTGGTAAGAATTGTCCAAAATTTCTCTTGATCAAAAGGGATAGTCCTTTTTTTTATTGTTTTTGTGTTCTTTTCAAAAAATTGCTTTTGAGTTTTTCATATTAGCGAAGTGAGTGACTAATTTTCTTGTTGATGTTTTGGTAATTGCATATTTACTTTTTAGATTGTTGGATTGCTGGAAGAAAAACGAAAAAGTCACCAGATTTTGAAAAACAAAAAGGTTCGGATTTTTAAGCCCGTATGTATACTAAAATCCACCTTCTTGGTGGAGTGGTAGTTCACGGTAAGAAGCCGATTTGTCGCCAAATATGGTAACATACACCTTTTGCGGTTTTCTTCACATCTGGCGTTTTTGTTATGGCAACCCTATATGTGTGGATTTTGCTGTTACGGAATTCGGCCGCCATCTTGATTTGGCGACAAAAATTAGTTGGCGACAAACGTCTTACCGTGAACGACCACTCCACCAAATTCTTTTCTCGAAATTAATTTTATTTAAATATTTAAAAAATGCATTATCTCATTTTTTGTTGTTGTGTTTAGTGTTATTACGTTTCCTTGTTTGTTCGTTCCTGAACAAAACTGCTGTCCACAAACGTTTCTTATGCAGTGTAATGTTTACTTTTGAACTGGTTACATAAAATTTCTTGACACAAGTATTCTTGTGTCATAAAATAAATATTTCTGGGATCACTTAAGTTTCTAAGTCAGTGGATGGTAGTTTACTGCACAGATAAGGGTTGAATATGCTGTAATTATTTTTCACAGGTTATGATTTTGGCTTTGCTATGTCCCATACTGAAGGCGTTTGTTGCTACTGCTATAATTATAATTGAACCCTGATTTCTATTATGCAAAATAAACTATTAAAAGGAGCTTATTTAGTAAATACATTCCCAATTCTATGGTGTGTCAGTTAATATCAGCTTTAGAAAATAATTCAGGATTGCCTGCGAGCTGCAGATGGCAGATTTGATTCCTGGAACTGCAATGGATATTTCCCTTCTCTGTGTCAGTAAACATTTTCCTTGTGTATACATTTCGTTTCGTTTTGAAATTTAAATTTCAGGGCAAGATCTTCAACATCTGTTTCATGCTCAATTTGTACAATTATCATTTTAGCTGATTCATTTTGTCTCTAAACTTGCTACTAAAATAGGGTTCAAGAAGAGACTTTTTTTGGTACTATTTAAAAAAATGTGAACGACTACAGAGGCTGTTCGCACATTTTTTAGACGATTTTGGTAAATGGTAATAAAAAATCGTTTGCTACAAAAGAAATAATTGCACTTGTACTACGTTTTTAAAAGTCAAAATTATCGTCTGCGGCTTAAGAGTTTTGTTTTTATTCAAAATGCTGTTTTTAACGAAGCAGTGGTTCGAAGGCTATATTTATGCTCTTTCCGAAAAGAAATATTCATATTCCGTTATCCAAAAACGATGTGAGAGTCATGGTTTTGTGATATCTAAAGCGTCGATAGGTAATATCGTCAACAAGAAAGGAAAAAAATGTCAAATTGGAGCCTCAAGGGGGACAAAAATTTCAATCAAGTATCCAAGAAAGAAACGGACATCTTTGACTATTGCAAAGGTACGTTGTTTAATGTTAAAAGAAAATCCCCCTAGTCAAAGGACAGTTGCAAAATCATTAAAATGCTTGGTGTCCATTGTAAACAAAATGATAAATGTTGATTTAAATCTTAAGAAAGCGAAAAAACGCAATGTGCATTGTCTTTCATCATAGCATATCGCTGAACGCAGGACACACTACCGAATTCTGTATGAGAAACACTTATCCAAAGAAAAATGGAAAAAAAATGTCACAATAAATGAATCATGGGTGTATTAAATGATTGCAGCAAAAAAAAAAAGAGCCTTTTATTATCATAAAAGGGGAGGAAAAAATTTAAGTACATGGTTCACAGAATCAAAAGAAAGTTTTTCTAAGGGATTCAGGGATTCATGATTGTTGCTGGTTTTTCATATAATGGCAAGTTAAAAATAAAGAGAGTGGAAAAAAATGTCAAGATTAACTCCAAATACTATCAAGAACCTATTTTATCGCCAATTTTTCTGAATGAAATACCATCGCTTTACCCACAGTGCCATCAATCTGTGGAACTCCATCAAGACAAAGCTAGCAGTCACACATCAAAATCCACTGTGTAAGTCCTTGACTGGACTGAAACAACCTTTTCCAGCATTATTCAACTCAAGCACCGAGTAACTTACAAAAATTTGTGTGGGTGTTGGATTAAATAAAACGACAGGACTGTCTGGTCATAGTTATTGCGATTTACTTGCAGCAATTCTTGACTCTATATACACGAAGGCCGCGACTGAGTCGGATCGCGTCTTTTACACATAAAATGCATCACATAATACTTCCTTTTTCTTACATACGGGGCTTCCTTAAAATACATCTGCGCAACTTAACTGCGCAGTGGTTGAGGAACCTCCCAAGCGCCATCTATTGGTCTCTCTTGAAACCAACAGTTGGGTGCTTAAAACATATATGTTATAACTGTAAATTTCCTAATAGAAATGGAACAAAAAACCGGTATCAAGGCCTTACCCTTCACTGATATCCCTACTAAATCTCCCGATGTATCAACTATGGATTTTTGTGTTTTTGGACTTTTAAAATCTGCATTATCCAAATGTTGTCCCATAACCCTTACTGGACTCTGGAAAGTTGTTCAGGAGGAATGGGATAGAATACCTCTTCTGACACTTCAAAAGGCATTATTATCCTGGAAATTACGGTGTCGAAAGATAGTTCACAATAAGGGCTATCAAATAGAACATTTAAAACACAAGAATTTTATGTAATTTAGTTTTGTGAATACAATATACATTGTCTAAAAAATGTGTGAACAGCCTCTGTATTTCACAAGTACTTAGGCTGTGGCCCCTGCATCTGTGTTAAATGTATCCAACTAGGTAAAATATCATGCATTGCTGTTTCGATTCTTCATGTTGAGGATGTTTGATTGAGAAAATAGGAGTCCTGTCGGCATATTAACAACCTTTACTTGAACAGAAGACATGGGGAAATTTTAAGCCTGATGATTTGTGGTTTCAAACTGTCGACTATGACGTCACTACGTGACATCATCATTAGAGGCAATGCTTCACATGACTCGGTACGGTATGAAGTTTGTTTCTATTTCCTCCAATCTACCACACTCAAAACCATAACCAAAGTCAGATGGTTTCAGCGAAATACCGAAATAAAACATGATCTTAAAATTAACTCTCTTAAAACCCACGTATCAAAACCCCTGCAACATAAATAACGAATCCCAACAACAGATCCCCAGTAATATTGAAAAACTCCTGTTTCCATTTTGTGTTCTGTTCAAGGACCCAAGTGTCCTTTAAAGTTCAAAAATGGACTATTTTTAAATTGTGCATGTAGAATCTACACTGGAATTAAAAATGCATTTAAACACAAAGTATTTGCGATCACAATTTCGTGTACATGGCACAAACCGTTGAACTGTTGCTTGGTAATCATCTAACACTGTCGCATTCTTTTTTATTAGTATTCTATTTTCTGTCGAAGCAGTTTCAACTTTTTTTTCGCAAACATTGCAAGTAAATACTGAGTGTGTGATGGACGTCAGAGATCATGGGGTGAGAAACCAACGAATCATGGGACTTAAAATTGAAACCAACGAATCAGCGGGCTTAAAATTTCCCCCATGTCTTCTATTCAAGTAAAGGTTGGTAATATGCGTCCTGTAGCATCTACCTTCCCTTTAATTATTCTTACTTTTCTTTTATAAATTTTCTTTTAAGCATGTATGTGATGGTAGTTATTTTGCATCACTTTCTTTCCAGATAGAGATCTTCTATTCTGGAAAGATGTTTTAATTTGAGCTACACAATTTAAAGATTAGGACGGATTTCATAGCATTTTGCTGTAAGTATTTGTTTTCAATATAATATTTAAAAAATCCATTAGTTTTCTTATGTATATTATACCACCTATCACCATTAAGACTCATGTGAAGCAATTCTATGCATCTGGAAATTGTCAGGAAAATTTAAGTAGTACCCCAAACAATGAAAAATATAAAAAAAGTCAGGAATACAGCTTCTACTCCGAAGAGAAGTGCTTGATTTCTATTCTATTACATGTTGTTGTTACAAATCCCTGACATGGTCTCTTAACTTAGACTAAGTCCACAAGTCCATTAACCCCAAAAAAGTCCACGAAAAGTAGATGTTCCGTAAAGTCATTCTATCACATTGCATATTCTATTACATACTGACATTTCAGATACTTATATGAGACTTACGGCCATATTCACAAGTCTCGAGTTAACTCGAGGATCAGTTGATCCACGAGTAAGAGTTAACTCGAGGATTAGCAAGAACGGTATTCTCAAACAGCGTGTTAAGTGATCTGGGGATTAAAATGAGACGCTCGCTGTGATTGGATACCTCACGATCACATGGTATTGCTTACATTGGTTACGACGCCAGAATCTGCATTCATACTGATCAAGCACGTACTTCGCCGTAGACTTGATTCCAAATTGTGAATAAATAGGACTCATACAGCATTTTAATATGGTTTTGGGAAAAGCAATGCAAAGGTATTTAATTTCAAATCGGATTTTTATGGAAACCTAAATTTTGCAAGAAAGAATTGTACACAATGTCTTGACAGATGTATGTAATCCAATTATCTTTGTACTTGTCAGTATGGGTGTGTGTTGGTGGTGTGAAAAGTGACTTGCATTTTCAATTTTCTTTCATTCGTAATAATTCAACAGAATAATTTTTATTCTACGACGAATTTGCATCTGCCATGGTCATTTTCTACCGTTTGCTCTCTCCGGCTTAGAGAACAGAGGTGGAGCCATCTATCTTTTCGCTAAGCTGCTTGTTAAGATTACGCAGCTACATTTATTTTCATTTTTCTTTTGAATTTCAATAAAATTATGTTTTAAATTTTCCATTTAAGCAATATTATGATGAGAACATGAGCTGCTATATAGAAGGTGCTCCGTAATGATACATCCAATCCAGTGACCAGTCGTCGCAAGAATACTATACTTTAGCATAGAATGAAATGTGTCATCCATTTTGTTTTTGCAGAGTATCCTTCGCAAAAAGGTAGTACTGCGCATGCGTAACTCTTACTCGCGAGTTAACTCAGCGATTTCGGAGTATCAAAATGTAACACCGAACCGGCAGTTTAAACCACGGATCAGGACTTGTGAATACGGTTTTTTCGATAACTCGCGGATTATCGTTGATTCTCGAGTTAACTCGGACTTGTGAATACGGCCGTTAGTCACATGTATACCGAAGAGATGTAGCAAACATGGCATTCTAAAACTGGTAGTTACTGTGTTAGATGAGTGGTCTTTCAATTGGAGAAAATTTTTACTGGTTTTTAAAATTTTAGTGTATCTTTTGGAATTTATTTGTTAAGCACTTATGCATATCCAAGCTGACTTCACAAAGCATGTGATACATGAAAATCTATCATATTGAACCAAGTGTTTGTTGCTTTATTTATTCTTAAAATTATCTTGAGAAGCAACAACTAATAAAGAAGCTGCTGTCTAAATTTGCCTTGAATCTAAATTTTTTTTTTGCTAAATTCACTTCGAGCACTCAAATAAGCTTACCCTGTTCTCCAATTCATAGCCTTCATTGATGCCACCTATAATTTGGTAGCACTGAGAAGGCATATGACCTTGGCAAAGTCTATTTGTAGAAAGCTGGTAAGCTTCCCAGAGGGAATTGGCTACTAAAATTAAAAATGGTGACCACAGGCATTTCAGCAACTCGTAATCTACCAGCTCTTTTTGCAGCAAACCATAAACTTGAAACCAGAAACCACTCTTTCTGTGTCATTAAAGCTTTCAATCTGTGTGTATCTATTTGTTAATATTGTATGTCTTTTGTGTCAATTACTTGATAGTGTGTCTGGTGCAGCATGGCCAAATACAGCCCTTGTGCCATAAAACTCCCAAACCAACCAGACACCACTTGAAAGAACCGATTGTGTGAACACATGTTTACTTTTTACGTGCTCCCCACTTTAACGAGTAGCTCACCTGACCTGCTTTCTTCTCCTCATGTGTTTAGTGCAACTTAGCCAATATCAGGCAACTGCACCATTAAATCCCTACCAGCCAACTTTAATGGGTAGACATGTGCAAGACCATGACACTGAAATGTCAACTGGCCAGGGCAGGACTAATTGTTTTGCAGGACAGTTTTTGGCCAGTACTGAGGCTGAGGACTAGGGATTCAGGGAAAATGAGTTTTATGTGTAGTCTGTTTTTAAATTTGAAGTTATGAATTTTTTCATTGCATTAAAACTATGCAAAGAGAAAATGTATGATTATGAAAAACTATATAGTTGCTCCTCACCTAATGATCCACCTTTTGATCACCTGTTTGGACTTATAACCAGCTCTTAAGTGCTGGAATCTCCTTTTTCAGCATGAATCCTTTCTGATTCCATTTTCACACATAGGCTAAGCAGGTGCCAATGCTGGCCTTGGATACACTAATCCATTGATGAATTTCTCATGTAGCCTGGTCCAGCTACAACAGTGTCAAATGCCGTCAGTGTTGAATTCAACAAATCGAATGCTGAAATATACTCATTTACTTGTTCTGTTGGTGATCTGCGTACCTTGTTTACCGTACGCCTGTTGTGATTACTCAGCTGCTCCAAAGTTCGAGTTAGGCCCTTAAAGCAAACTAGTTATCAACACTTTAGGTCTTTTTTTTCTCACTAAAGAAACCTTTTCTTCATTCAAAATGAATAAAAGTGATTAAGCTTCTTGCTGGCTAAGCAGTTCGTTTTGTGACTCGGTTGCAAGTTGGTTTGTTGGGTTTATATGGTGTCATATTTGGCCATACTGTGCCAACACAAGACACACAGTATCAAGTAACACACATGAAGTTTTGCTGACGTGGAAGAGAGAAATACAAAATAGAGGAATAGAACCTGCGCCTCCTATAACTCACAGGTTGCTAGTGTAGTGGCATAACCACTGAGCCATGATGGCCTCGACCCAGTTGTAGGAACAGAACTTAGTCGTCAAGTAAGGAGTGTCTTTATTCGCACTAATTGAGCATTAAGTACTTGGAATACACATTTTAATTTCATGATGAACCCATCTTCTAACTTGGTACTCTCTGGGATCCCTTCACCTAATAAAACATTTAAATACTTAGAATAAAATACTTAGTGGTAATGTAGAGTTCCTGGCCAACTAAAGCAAACAACGATCATACTCTAGCAATTGGGAGATGCACTATGCATTGTTCATTGCATGAATTTTGTCTTGGATTGTTGAAAGATTAACTGATATGAAGGAATATACTTGTATTAGTTTTCTGCGATTCACAAAATTTGAATGCCAAAATGAGATTTGTTTCCACTTGGCATTTCTCCAATTTTTGAGACTCAGTATAAGTTTATTTTTGAGATGATTTTGAGATTTTCGCCAGGGATTCAGCTTGCTGCCCTCTGTGTCACCAGGGTGATATGGATGGTGCCCACCTCAAGAACTGCCCCACTGTTTTAGAGTTTATTACAGACAACTCTATGGAGGCTAATTTTTATTCTCGCTTTTTTACTTCATCATTATTGAGCTGCTCGTCGTCTGATGGCAGATATGCTGCAAACAAGCGTATGCAAAAAAAAAAAATTGAAGTTTTGAAGTTAAGGATTTTTAAATAAAGTTTTTATTCCTACCAAGTTTTCTGAAGTTCAGAGAAAAAATAGGTTTTTCTGTCTTCTGGACAGAAAAACAACTGGGTTTTTCTTTTGAGAGAAAATGTTCAAGTACAGTAATTTTGAAGTTTCAGCTCCAAGCTGTAGCAACATGGTTGGGTCATGAACGGGAAAGCATCAGAATCAATGATTGCTAGATTGTCATGAAAACTTTGTCTCGGAAAAACCTGCAGGTATATTCCATTGAAACAGTAAAAAAAAAGTTTAATTGCTCATTTTTGCAGGTATTTGGTGTCACTTTGTGTAAAATCCCTTTCGCCAAGTTCGAACTACCACTGAGCACATAAAAGTAAAAAGCAGGGCTACTTTTTGTTTAGAATTGCTTTCACGTAGCCCAATTTGGGGGAAATTGTTGCTCATTTGTTGCTTTTAAATATTTTTTATCGTTTTTCATTTATGTAAGTTGTGCGTTGTGTTTTTTATGTCATAAAAAAATCTTATGGATTTCTTTCTTGAAGATTAGCAGGTATGAGTTTTCACAATGTTTTAATGTTAAAAATTATGCATTTATATTTATCTGCTCTGTTTAAGCTTCCATGTATATTAAAAGTGATGTTTCGCAGGAATTTGAAATACTCGTTATGGCATTTCATTGCAATGAAGTTTCGTCAGAGATTAGCTTGGCTTCTTTTATTCTTGTATTTGTTTCTGTCACTCCTTGCTGTTTATTACTGCTTTGAACTCAGTGACCAGTACAGTGCTTTAGCGTTGGAGCACACCAAACTTCACCATTCGTCCTCGAACCATTCGTCCAGTGACGGGAGTCCATGGGTATTCTTGTGGAGGCATCTTCCTGATGTGCCCTTCTTTCTATGGATTCTCCTTCTTGCTATTCCTTATTTGCAAGTGTTCTTCTGTTTGTATATTTGTACAAAACCAGAGCCAAAGGAAATGTTTCACTGTGTACCACTGTTTTTCTGCGTCAGGAAACCAGACAGAAATGAAAAGCAGTTTATTGCTTTTGTGGAAAGTTGTTAAGCATTGGGCTCAAAGTGGAGCTTCATTTTGAAGTACTTTTTTTTCAACTTAAAAATAACCAGAGCAAACTTTTAAGGAATTAAAATCTAAACATTTAAAAATGAAATTGAGCATGTCTCGAGAAACATGCAAATGGGATCTGAAACTAATTTCTGGTTGAGCTGTCTGTTTTTATTATTTTCAATTATAACTTTACAACTTCGGTACTCTTAATTTTTCATGTACTATTTTTATTACTCACTTAAAGTAATATAAATAAGGAGTTAGAGGATATCTTATATTCAATGTGGAAAGGGTTTTATGGATTAAAATATTGATTAAAATATTGTATGTTCAGAGTAATGTTAAGAAATACAGTAAAACCTTGATTAGTTGTCATTCAAAAGTCCGAGAAATGTAATGGCATGTGGAGTATCAACAATGATATAAATTAAGGGAAGTTTTAAACATGGAAAGGATAAAAAGTTAATTTTACCTCTTGAGCTTTATTCAAACATTCTTTAAGTTTTAATATGCATACTTTGCACATTATAATGCCAAATATTTCTCTATTTTGACTGGAATGGACACCTGGTCCATACAGTTGACTTGGTGGTTGGAATTCATCATCGGTAGTACCTTGAGCTTATCTGAGGCAATGTCAAAATGTTCTAAAGTTTTAAGAACTTGTGTATGTTTTATTAGGCTCAGACTGTTGTACAAATTTCGCAGTTAAATTTTTTATGGTCCCTCAAGAACATTTTGCAATGTTATGGATATCAATGTAGTCATTTATGTCAGGAATAGCAAGTATACATTTTGATTTCAAATCAATTCAACAAAGAATCAGGGTCAGTGTTCTTGTTTTGGACTTCATTTTGTGTGCTATCAAATATAAACCCTGCATGTTTAAAGATCTTTCATTACTTTTTGGTTATCTCCATTCACATTTCCTTGAGGACTTTTTTTGCTACAAAAGGAACCATCAGAGCCATTTGCATGTACTTATGCTTTCTGTTCTTTTTCTACTTTTTGCATACCTCCAGTCACATTTTTTGGCAATGAAAAAAAAAAAATTTTCCAAGTAACAGAAAAAACTTTCATTTTGCCACAAAAACATTGAAGAAATTGCATGTAGAAATTCTTCAAGCTATATTTCTGATCATCAGGCTGCCTAACTGGGGCAGTTGTAGCAGAGCTTGACTATCTACTAATAGGTTGCAGGTTGAAATCCCGCTTTATTAAGTGCATGGATGTTAATGATTGTCCTTGTTAGGAGCAGCTCACCAATTAGGTGCTCCTTCACAAGTAGGCATCAAGTTAGCCCCTTGTACTGAAGGCTCAGAGGTCAGTGGTCGATCGAAAAAATAAGCTTCTGATCGTTGTTACTAAACGCTTAACTGTGAAACTGCAGAAAACGTGCGAAAAGGATGTCCTCAACAATCAGAAGTGAAGCCATGGAAAAAAATGCAAAAAGCATTTTTAAATACAAATGGTGCCATTAATGTCTCTTGTCACCAAGCAAATTTGACCAGAGGTAATAGAAAAGTAGAAAAAAGCATGTAAAGCACAAGTAAATGCAAATGGCGCCGAGGATGTCTTGGCGCGAGAAAATGTGACTGGAAATAACAAATCTTTCCGTAGTGATGAGTTATCTGAGGTAGCATTTGAATTCACGATGGGTCAAGAAAGTTTTAATTGCATTGCCATCTATGACAACTAGATGGGGCTGAAGAAAACTGATGATATATCGGGAGTTTTGAGTTATCAAGGTTTTACTGTACATTGTGATGCAATGAACAGTTGGATTATCTGTTATTTTATATGTATGTGATATGTATATATACAAGACTTTTTTTTATTGGTATATTGCTTGAAAATTCTGTATGTCCAAGAGCATGAATAAGAAAGATTTTTCTAAGTGATTTTAGTTGCTACTAATTTATTGCTCTGTATTTCTTGAATGTAAGAATGGGTATTTTTCAATGTTTAAACAGGTAGATGAATTCTTGCATTTGAATGTAAGTGATACATAATGGCATATCAATGTAATCTATAATTGGAAATAAGCAATTTTTTGTTTTAACTCTCCAAGTGGTTTCGACAAGATATTTCCTCCATCACGATTTGACTAATTTTGTTAATGACAAGGTATCTCGTCGGCGATATGCAAGGCAATAAGATATTTTGTTTATCAAAGATCCATCAGCCTTTGCTAAGGACGAGATCACATCAAGAGAAACATCAGGAGGGTTAAAACAAGTTGTAAAATCTGATTTGTTGTTGACTGTTTCAATTAAAACTGTTAAATTTGCAATGTTTAAGAATGTGTTTGCGAAGTACGGGCAGCACATAGTAGTAAATCATAGTACAGTCAGTTCTGTGAACAAATTGTATTTAGATCATGCGCTAGTAATTTGCTAGTAAGAAATATCAATGTGAATTTATCGTACACATCTTGTTAAAGTTGTGAAAGGGAAAAGTCGGTGTTCAAATAAATGCAGAAAGTATGAGTTGACAATTTTGGTTAGTAACAGAAATAAAGATGGGAAAGGAAAATCAATCTGGTTTTATAATCAGAAAAGATAATGGAATTTTTCTGTAAAATCTGTATCTATAACCAATCTAATGCCAACTGTTTTAAATTGGTCTGATAAAATATTTAATTTGTCACCTTTAAAACTAGTATTTTCTTGCTAGTATGTCCTCCTACTTTTAAAATCAATACAATATATTCCAATTAATTCCATGACAGTTTAACTAATTAAGTGATTTGAAAAGTGACAGCAATTTCTGTCGCAGCAAATACAATTGTACACCGTTGCTTCAAACACAATGATATTTTAGAGAATTCGAGTTTCAAAGCAAACTGAATGTAGTTTGTGGAAAATTCCTTCGAAATAAAGGCTCATCTGTGCCAGGAAATCGATCAAAATTATGTATTTCAAGTAATTAAATTTTATTTAATAACCATTGGATTCAAAAATATTTTGTTTTGAATAAAAAATTACCAAACCAAAATAGATTTTGTTTTGAATTACAAAATATGCAGAAAGGGTTACACTAATTGTATTCTGAACTTGTTTTTCTGCATTACCCAGTGAAGAATACAAAGTACACCTATAACTTTGTTCGACTCCACTTTTCTTATGTTATGTTAAAACTTGACCTATGTATTTCCATACTCGTTGCAATTATCCTACACAGACAGCATTTGTCATGACTAGTATGAAAATGATTGATCATAACTTCACATGAGCTTGGAGAAAAGTAGCTAATAAGATTTGTTAACAGCTTCGCATAACTTTATTTTATAAAAAGAATTTTTCAACCAATTTTTAAAGAAACGGCTAATATTTAACAGGTAAATAATTTTTGTTTCATCCACAGGCTTAAATTGAAGAATTTAATGCTTTATGATACATATTAAATAAGAAATTGATTTAAATCAAATATGTTGAATTAGTTATTTAGATGCAAAATATTTTGGGTTTTGTGTATTAATTATTCAAGGTAAATTCTTAAATTGGTTTTTAATTATTGTTCACTGAGTGCTAAATTATTTCTTGGTTTTTCACCATAAAATATTTTGAATTACTTAAGTATGACCTGAAATTTTGTAAAAATTAGTCTGGAAAAGTAAGGGAATTTTATTTCTGAAATAGAGTGAGAACCCTGGTCACAATGCATTTATTTGACATAGATTTTTCCCCTTATATTTTTCATGATCTTTTTCTATTTACAAGCTACCTATTTCATATTTTAGTATTGCTGAGCAGTCAATGCATGACCCTTGTTTGTGCTAAAACATTGTAAGGAATGTGTATACTTTTGTAGTATCTCCATGTGGCCAAAAAGCTATTTGCATTGCTCGATTGCCGTTTCTTAGTCTTTATTTTCAAGCTCAGTTTTCATTCACTGTCATGTCTGCAAAGGTGAAATATGTTTCATAGATGGAAGTATACAAGATGTTCCAAGAAGGTTGTTACTGTTTTACCATTTGGAGATAGGTAAGCAATGTAAATTGAAAAAGTACACAAAATTAAGTAAGTAATTGAGATATGTGAATATAATTACCGTGTGATAACAATTTAAACGGATTCAGTTTTTAATTTGTGTACGACCCCTCTAGATAAAATAATCCGAGATGGCAAAAATGTTCCTTACCTGCATCCCTATCGTTATCGAAAAACCGTATTTCTGTAGGTTGAATAGTAACGGAGATACAAGAGGTTCCATTTTAAGGGGGGTGTATCTAACTGGAGAACGGAAACTGATTTACCATAGCATAATCAGAAGAGCCAAATTGTGCATTGCTGCAGATGGTAAACATTTTGAACATGCACTGTAAATTTCCTTTTATTTGCATTTAAACAATTTTTTTACAATATTTTTTGTTAATGTTACATTGTCTATTATTATTTACGACGATTTTTTACCTGCAGTTGCAATACTATGTTATTTTGCATAACGTTACTCTTTTTGACCGAAAAATGTATTTTAGCAATGTGTAACGATCCCTAATCTGACTGCTTGCATAAACGGTGTAAGTCAAAGTTTTTTTCGTCATCAATTTTCAGCCCTCATGCAATTGGCGACTGTCAACTGTAGTAGAGTCTCTTCTAGTCGGCCACTGCTAAATACTGGACGTGGAACATTGAGATCATCAACTCAGGCACCACTACAAAAATTAACTTATGCAATTGCATGTACGAGGTGTGATAAAAAAAATACAGTGAATGAATTTATTACGAACAAAGGAATAAGCTTTCATCAAATTTGAATTAATCTCCTTCGAAGTACTCTCCTTGGATGGCAATGCACTCATCCCAACATTGACTCCTTGATTTGAAGCATTTCTGGAAGGCTTTGGTACAGCTACACTCTACGTTTATGAGTGATGGCAACGGCTTGGCGATTTTTTTTTTTGGCGCACTTCTAGTAGCGAGTTACGATATATTAAGGCAACCCATCTGTCGTTACAGTTGTGTGTGGTTTTCATGGCAACCTTGGCAAATGGAAACTTTCAATTTTCATTTTGAATATTCTAGAAAGTTCTAAAATTCGTTAAAGTAGTTTGATTTCATTGGTTCGTTTGAAATTATTTCTTTGCTCCCATTGGTTATTTCGATTTTAAAATATCCGTTGACTGCATTGGTCCTTTTAAATCTTTTTTTTTTTTTGTGATACCATTGGTCCATTTATTTGTATTTCGACAGTTGTGGAATTTTTATTTTACTATAGTAGTTTTCACGAAACGATTAAGAGTTTTGTTTATTTGGCATTTGTAGAATTTTCGTTTATTTTTTCCCAGAACAGTTCTGAGGTATCAGGTAGTATTATTTCTTGCTTTCAGAAATCTTTTTCATTTCAAACTGCCTTCTGTATTTGTGTAATTGATAAGTTTCAGGGTATATTCTTACCCAACATTCGCAGCTTAGTTTTTCTGCTAGTTCACAAATGTGTTTAAGCTTACTTTTTTTTTTGAAAGTTTAAAAAATATATATATTTTACAAAACGTTCTCATGTGTTTTCAAGCTTTTTTTTCCGTTGTATAAAGAAAAATATTTTTGAAATAATTTTGTTGGTGGTGACTTTAGAAGTTCGCCTAAGAAATCGGCAAGGCCGTTGCCATCGCTCATAAACGTAGTGTAGCTGTTCCAAGGACTTTTTCAGAAGGGACTTCAGCTGCTCTGTCGTGGCCCTCTCCATGTCGGGAATGGTGTCAGAACGTTTTCCTTTTTAGTATGGTTTTTATTTTGAGGAAGAGCCAGAAGTCGCATGGTGCTAAATCTGGAGAGTAAGGTGGAGATGTAGACTGACAGGAACCTTTTTTTTCGGCCAAAAACTCGCGGATCAGAAGTGAGTCTGAGCACTCACTCGATTCGATTTAAAATGCTTTGCACGGACCAGTACGAGCTGTCCAGTTCTTCAGAAAGCTCTCGAATGGTCAATCACCTGTTTGAACAAACCATTTTTGTCACTTTTTACACGTCTTCGTCTGTTTTTGAGGATGTCCCGACCGTTGCTCGTCTTCATCCGACTCATTTCAGCTTTTAAATCGCCCATACCGCTTGTAAACTGTCTTCAGAGTCATTACATTATCGTCATACACTGATTTTAATATTTCAGGAGATTCTTTGGTTCTGTTTTACAACTTAAAACAAAACTTAATGTAACGCCCATTACATGATGCACGACAGACATGGTTCGACTTGGCGCTGACTATCTCAATGGATCAGGCTATCGGATTTATTACTTCAAAAGAATTCAGCGTCAGCTGTTGCTGCTATAAAAATTCATTCACTGTCCACCCTGAAGTACTTTACGGTAGAAAAAGTAGCATTGTCTTTCTCATGTCTTGCATCAAGGTCACATTTCCTATTGGTCACATTTCCACTGGTCACAAGGTCACATTTCCTATTACTAGGACCCAACCTCTAAATGTCCTCAAGAACTTCCTTTAAATTTGATAGAAAGTTCCCCTGAAAACTTTGTACTGTAGTGTCACATGTGACAAAACATGGTAACCTTAATAATTACCCCTGTTGTAAATGTGGTGATAAAAAGAGCAGTCTTTTTATGTTTAACTTGATCTCTAATTAATGTGCATTAAAACACAAAGCTCAAGTTTTTTAATTTGTCCAAACCTTAATTCATATGCAATTCAATTGGATTAAAGAAGAATATTCCAAACAATTTGATATTCCTAATTCCAAAGATTCCTTTTTATTCAGTCATCTGATTGGTTCAAAATTATGAGGCATTTTCTTGGATCTTTTCTTTTGAGATTGATCCTGGACCATCGCCAATAGTTGTGCTGCTCCAGTGCGATGTTAATTAACTATCTACCTACCTTTTTATTCACAAGAAAAAAGAATTAAAAAGGAATATTTGCATTCTTATGTCATAAGTGGTCACAGAAAACCTTGTCTATTAGTCTTAACATGCGTTTTTCATATTTATTGATAAGTGCTATAAAGATTGCTAACATTCTTTTAAAAATATCTATGATAATTTTGTAATTAACATCGTACTAAAGCAACACAATGGGCAAAAAATATCTATGTAAATATTGCAGGGCAGACTAATTTAAGTCTGAATTAATTGCATAACAATTTGCATTTAAAAAGTTTTGTTGGATCTTATTTACAAAAGAATTTTCTTAGAATGTTTGTATTTTCCTTTATAGTATTGCATTTTCTTTCTTTGTTTGATTGGAGTAATATTTTTTACTGATAGTACCATTTTTCATTGCTTCCGTTTTGTTCATCAAATGATCTAATCAAAATCAACTATCTCATACAGAGTAATCTGATTATAATTTATAAATTTTTTAACTACCTATCATTCTATTTTTAGTTATAATTTTCAAAACAAGTTGTTTTTCCAGTATAATGATTCCACTGAAATAAATTTCAATTATCCATTTCTTCTCCTTTAGATAAATTCCTAGTTAATGGTGCTGCTTTAATGTGATTCGAATTTTTTGTTGCCAAGTGGCAATGTCACCAACTTGGCTAACTTTGACCACCTCATTGAATACTAGAATTTAACTCCATTTAAATTAAATTTGTCAGTCTGAGAAATAATTAGTAAAAGAAAAATTAAAAGTATATTGAGTGTAATTTTTTTTTTTAGATACTTGATTTGGGGTAGAGAATTTTGGTGTTTTTTGTATCATTTGTAAATTAATTAAAATTTCCAAGAAAGGTCAGTTATCTCTCTATATTAAAAAAAAGTTGCCGCCGCCGCAGGATTGAATTTTTTGTTGTTTACCTCCATTCTTAGACGGTTTCCCGAGAAAGTACTGATAGGAAAAAAATGAAATTAACATGCTTTGTTCTTCATCGTATTCCCTGGATAATTATTAAGATTTTTTTCCGATGCGGCTATTAGTTTAGGTTTTATTAAGTGTTAAAGTTGAAGAAGTGAAATTTCTTCCGCGAGTGAGCAAAACGCATTCAAATTTTCAGTCTTTAGTCGTGAGTTTTTTTTAAGAGTACCTCTCAACGTAAATTTTTGCAGCTCGTCGAGTTTTTTTTTAAATTTCAATTTGGTTCTTGATAATATTTTTTTGAAATTCGGGAAAAATCGGGACATTTTTGTTACTTTTTTTTTAAAACTGCCGTATCTATATCTAATTACTATTAGTTTTTAATTTTTTAAATATCGCTGTATACCTCAGAATATACTCTTTCTTACGGTACTATTATTTTTGAAATCGGTTAATAATTAAATTGGATGCGATCAAAAGTTCGTCATACAAAATTCGGAATCTTCGGATATTTTCGCTACTTTTTGTTAAAACCGTTATGTCTACGGCAAAAACCATTATTTTTTAAATTTGAGAACATCACTGAATACACTACATTACACTCTTTCTTATGGTACAATTATTTTTCAAATTGGTTAATAAACAAAATCGATGCAATTAAAAGTAGGTCATACAATTTTCGGAACTTTCAGATCGTAACTTCCGATGCAAAACTAAAATGGTCATATCTATATAGTATTACTGTTAGTTTTTAATTTTAAAAATATTGCAGTATACCTCACAATGTACTCTTTCTTACGGTACAATTATTTTTAAAATTGGTTCATAAATACATTCGATGCAATCAAAAGTTGGTGACACAAATTTCGTATTTTTCAGTTCGCATAGCTGGTTCCGCAAACAGTAGTGGGTTGCATTTTCGACTATTGGGTTTGCCAGATATCAAATTTATCGTAGCAACAATTTCCATAAAAACGATTTCTTTTTATTTGGCGAGGAAAAAGGCTCGCTTTTTTCCCTCTGTTCTCAAGACAGTTTACCGACAAAGTACAAAGTACAGATCGTAAAGTTTGGATATTAACACTGTTTACTTAAAATTGAACAGGGAACAAGATACAGAAGATTTTTTACTGATGCGGCTATTAGTTTAGGGTGCATTAAGTGTTAAAGCAAAAAAAAAGTGAAATCAATTGCGAAAGAAGTATTGGTTTGAGAAAGCAAACCAAACGGGATTGCGTAGCAATCCCCGGGGTCGGCGAGCGGGGCGCGAAGCCCTCGCTGTGACGTCATGTACCGGAAAGTGAAATCCGCAAAATACGAATTATTCAGATAGTTTCACTCTGTGAAAGGAATGTTGGTTTGCGAAGCAAACCAAATGGCATCTGTGAAAGGAGTGTTGGTTTGCGAAGCAAACCAAATGGGATTGCGCAGCAATCCCCGGGGGTTGGCGAGCGTAAGCGAGCAGGGGGCGGAGCCCCCTAGTATTTAAAAAAAAAATTTCTGCACAAATCTGAACGAAGATGAAAGCGCATTTCCAAAAGCAATACTCACACAGCAAAGCTTTTAAATCCACCTGTCATCAAAACTTTGTGCCACTAAAACCTTGCTGTATAGTGTTAATAAAAGCTCTTTTCTAAAATTAATTGTACTACTTGCTACATTTTTGTATGATTTCTGAAAACTCATTTTTGTATGTGATATCAGTATTTTTAAAGCAGTATAGATGCAAAAATGTATTTTGATTGTACACTTTTTCCAGTTCACACTTAAAAACATTTTAAAATTGCATTGCTACTAATTTTTTTTATTAATTCATGAAATTACTTGCGGCAACAGTCATTGGTTTGTCTAGTCATTGCTTTTTCTACAAATAATTGAACATAGTCTGGTATTTTGTGTCTCATTGAAAGCCAAAAATAAGGATTTATATTATGCAAAATCTGTAAACCTTTCTGTGTATTTTAATAAACATATCTATATTTTAAAAAATTGTTCTTAATTCACAAATTTTAAGGGAACCGGGCAAATGCTGCTAATACCGCCTTTTTGCCGGTGTTATGTAGAAAAATGAAAATAAAATAACACTGATAATTTTTTTGTAATTTTCTATATTGATTACTTCACAATATTACTTATTGCTATATATAAATAGCCATCAAGCAGTTTCGATCAAGTGTGTTTCTGTCATTTAACTTTATTAGTTTCAACCTTATGATTTTTTTTAAATTTCCAATGGCGGGTAAAAAAGACAAAACTGAAGGCGAACAACAGAACAAAAGCAGTGTAAAAAGAAGACAATAGAAGAAAGTCTATGGACCCATTCGGTCCCTCGCTTCCCAGTATCGTTCCCACAAAGTTGTAGCGGAGAGCGCAGGACAGTGTCGCAGGTGTGTATAGTCCATGAGTTCCTGAAGGTTACAGAGCTTGCAGCGTGGATCGTCAAGGATGCCTATACAATGTAAATGCCTTGCATGGCAGTCGTGGCCAGTAGCAAGGCGGAATTCTGCTACGGCTTTCATTCTTGGCCAGTCAGAAAGATTTGGGATTTTTTTCCACCAGGATTTCTGGGAATTCTTTTCTAAAAGATGTTTTTCCAAGTTCTTCTTAAAAATTGATTTAATGATTGTCTTTACATTATGAAATGGGATTTCATCATTTACAGTTTGAGTAATCGCTGCCCCCTTTTTGGCCGACAGGTCAGCCACGGCATGCAAATAGTCTTTTGATTGCGAGACAGAAAACGTAGGAGATCGGCAATTCACAATGACTGCAGAATATGGGGTTCCAATATAATTAATTGCTTTCAAGGCGGCTCTCGAGTCGGACAAGATGACAACTCTGGAAAAATGACACTGTAGCTGAGAGAGGGCATTGCGAATGGCCTCAATCTCACCATCAAAAGCAGTTCTATATCTCCCAACTGGGGAATAGAAAACAAAGGAGTCACGGAAGACACCTGCTCCCGAATTAATGCAGTTATCCACACGAGAGCCGTTGGTATAAACCCGGAGCCAATCACTTTCAGGATAAAGAGTATTAATAGTCTCATAAGCCACAGATCTCAAAACCAAGTCATTTGTGTTGCTTTTAAAGACAGGCTGAATAAGTTCAGTACAGATTCGAAACCCCTTATTTGCATTTGGATCAAGTAATTGTGGTAGATGTTCAGGTCTAAAATTGAGTTCATGTTGTTCCATCAACTCAAGAACTTTCTGCAAAAAGCCATATTGGGTTTTCAGATTTCGTTTGTAAGTTTGGGAGTCACTGTCAGGGCCCGATTTAGAAAATTTGGTATAGTAGGCACAACACGCAGGAAGGGGGCCCCCCATGTTATCCGTTCATCACAAAAACTAATTTTAAAACAATAATTGGTACTTACGTATTTGACTGTTGACCGTTTCAAAAATTGTTGAAAAAACATTCCAGAAAATATGAAAAGTTATTTTTGTTTAAAATTTTTAGATACTTTTGAAACTTTGGGGCCCTTTAAATTATGGGGGCCCTAGGCCCGTGCCTCACGGGCCTAATGGTAAATCAGGGCCTGGTCACTGTTCCACAAAGAAAGGTATCCTGGACTTCTTAAAATTTTTACCAGAAAAGAGCCCTTTCCTCTATAATTGCCCCAATAGGTTTGTTCCCCATACAGTGCAACATGGCATCAATAGGAGTTGTTTTGACCCCACCAGTAACAAGGCGAAGAGCCTGATTTTGTGGTCTTTCGAGTAGGCCACCAAGGGTTCACAGCAATAGATAATTATCGGCAAAACAAAAGTTTTATAAGTCATATTTAAAGTAGATCTGGAGCAGCCCCATCTGGAACCTGCCAGAAGTTTTAGAATGGTAAGCTGATCAGTGACTGCTGACAGACCTTTTCGTGTGTGGCTTGAATGTCAGTTTTCGGTCGAGAGTCACGCCCAGATATGAAAACTCCTCTGACCCATTAATAGCAGATAGCCCAAAATATAGCTCAGGTTGGAGGGTTTGATGTGTGAGGGAAAAGCTTACTGCCATGTTATTGGTATCACACCATTTCTCCATCATCCCAATGGCACTGTTCAGAGTTTGTTCAGTCAAAAATTTTGCATTCCTCTTGAGGACTTCCGCATAAAGAAGGCATCTAACTCCATCAATTGATCTCATCCTGGTAATCAGGTCGTTAATATAGATGTTAAACAAAATGCAACTTGTGACAGCTCCCTGTGGTTAACCGGTTTGGAGTATTTTATATCTTGATAAACAATTACAATATCTAACTCGGCACAGACGTTGGTTGAGGAAACCCCTAAACCATTTAAACATGTTAGAGGTTATTCCTAACTACGAGAGTTTCAGGAGGTTTTCTCTCCAAGCATAACAGTATCATAGACTGATTTAAAATCTACAAACACGGCGGTCAAGCTATTCTTTTTGTCCAGAGCATCCTTTATGGTCTGGCTAAGAAGAGAAACATGGTGATTACTTGATCTAGACTGCCTAAATACAGCCTGTTCCTCTTCCAATAACCCATAGGTTTCCAAATACCAGTTTAATCTTCGATTGATAATCCTTTCCATGGTTTTCCCCATTATACTGTCAGAGAGATTGATCTGAAGCTGTGTAAATCACCATGGTCTTGCATTTGATATTAGAAGTTCTACTTCAAGAATGGTTATTTCTGATCCGGGCTCTGGACACCGACAGATTATTGCGGGCGTGTCTTTTCCCTATGTAGTACACAATCAAAAAGCAACCTCCTAGATATGGAATTTCAGAAAAGCTAATTGGAGACTTTTCACGGAGTCACTGTAGAATGAAGTCCGTGTTCCATCCCTTTTAATTCCAACAAGCATCCTGATTTTATTCTAAAACTGACATATATTATTCTCTATTGTGCTAAGAAGAGTTCATCTTTAGAGGAAAGATGAGGGGTTACAAATGCTTTTGGTCAGAGGAGTTTAATCAAATGAAGGCTAGGCGAGAGAAGTTTAGGAAGATTGCCGAACAAACGGGTAGGCCGTCGGATGTGCAGACGTGGAGAAAACACGCGGCCCTTTTTAAAAAGGCAATTTTTCTTTCATAGCGTGGCTATTTCAACAAATTTATAACTATTATCAAAATGACAATAAAAGAACTTCAACCTAATGATTGCTCTTTGTATATGAAAATAGTTTTTTAATACAATTTATATTTATTTATTGCATTTACTCACAACACATTTTGAATGAAACAAATTCCATAAAACTTTAAAAATAGCTGGGCACCAAGCAATTTTGACCAAGTGAGACTCTGTCATTACCCTTATTGGTTTCAACTTAACCTTTAACTGCTGTCATGGGTATCACAGACCCCGAGTCATTTTTGACAGGTCGTTTCCACCCCTTAAAGTGAATATTGGTCCCTGTCCTATTCAGTACCTTCCTACTACGTCCATCAGAAGCCACATTCTAAGACTGGTTTGGCTGCCCCAACTATATTGTGTTTTATACTATTTGCATTCCCCGTGTTGTCTTTTAGACCCCTTCACATCATTGGCGTTACCGTTCTTGTTGAATGAAACCGTCTAAGTTTGAGTACAGAATTTCGGCATAGCCTAAAATGGCAACAAACTTTACTAAAAAACGACCTGGGTATCTTACACAAAAAGAAATTCAGGATATTGTTGATAAAGGGTCGGAAATAGAGTACTGGGACAGTGAAATTTCGGATAATATTATTGAAATCGAACACGAAATGGATTCGGAAATTTATGAAGATGAAGACATTTTAAATGCGCGTCTTCACAAGAATAATATTTCTACGGAAAAATAATTTCAAATGGGATGCCAAGGGGGAACCTAATCCTGCCGTTAGAACACCAAAACACAACATAGTTTTACAGTTTCCAGGGTAGAAACGTCCTGCAAAATTATGTCCGAAAGCTGAGCCTGAAGAGACATGTAATCTACTTAACTTATATAGTAATATAAAATGTATTTCATGTTAAGAATTGAATTATCTAAATTTAAAATGTATAAATAATAATTATCTAAAGAATCTTTCATTAATATATTATATTGATCAACTTTGTACGCACTTTAGTGAGCGAGGTCTGAGACACCCCTCCACACTAGTTACGAGACGGTTTGTGACACAGCAGTTAAGGGTTAATTATTGCTATATACACTCAAGAGCCAAAACATTATGACCACCTATTCAATAACGCGTTGCTACTCCTTTGGCCTGCAAAACAGCTGCAACTCGCCTGGGCATAGATGCCACAAGTTCTTGGTACATGACTGGACACAGGTTGTACCAAATGTCTAAGCAGCGGTCACGCAAAGTCGAGATATTCGGACATGGTGTTTGAGCTCTGAGTTGCCGCTCCATGACACCCCAAATGTGCTCTATCCGGCGAGTTAGGTGGCCAGGACATTAAGTGGAATTCATAAGTATGCTCCTAGAACTACTCCAACACAATCAGAGCCTTGTGACACTGGACATTGTTCTACTGGAAGATTCCATTTCCAGTTGGGAACACAGGCGCTATGTAACGTAGCAACTGATCCGCAATGATGTTCAGATAGTTCGCAGCGTTCATGGTCTGTTCTACCACAACTACGGATCCCAGAGTCGCCCATGAGAGCGTCTCCCAAAGCATAATACCGTCACCACCAGCCTGTGTATGACCTGCTGTACAAGAGGAGAGTAACTGTTCGCCTGGCAGACGGCGTACTCTCACGCGACCATCGAAGTGATGAATGAGAAATCGGGATTCATCTGATCAGGCAACTCTCTTCCAGTCATCCATGGTCCAGTCTCGATGTTCCCGGGCCCACTGTATACTCATTAGGCTATACTCACTTGATGACTCGCGTGCTATACTCACTTGCTAAAGAAGGAGTATGTTTAGGGAGAGATTAACGTCCGCCGAGCTAGGTCGGTAATCATCGTTTCTATAAGTCCTTGTACTCGGCTTTTGTTGTGAATAAATTTATATTTTTGTTGAATACAAAAGTATTTTCGTGTGCTGGATCCTAGTTAAAATAACCGTGCACGACAGCAATGTTTACAATAAATGCCCGAAATTGCGACCACCAACAGTAATACTTGCTTGGTAGCGACAAAGGAGTGATTGGCGAACAATTCCAACGATCCCAGACATTTCGCTCACGCTTGCAGCCACAATGATAGTCGAGCAACGAGGTCCTCAATTGAGTCATCTGGAGTCCCCTAAACGATGGACTTCAGATGCTCCCATAAAATTTGGCCATCGGACTGGTTCACCACGCCCAATCCATCGCTCCGCCAAACTGGCATCCAGCTAACTGCGGACAACCACGTTAAAGTGGGCTGGCGCACCATCATGCTGAAACTACATGTGATTACAAACGACAGTCCGAACATCTTGCAGCAATTCTGGTAAAACCTCTTCCAGAAATATACGATAATGTGAGCCAGTGAGTCGCGTTGATGGCATATATGCGCCTAAGAGGAAATCGTTCACAACACCCGCCCAAACATTCACAGAGAAGCGTTTTTGGAATGCATGTGGAGGTGAAGCGCGTGGATTTTTTGTTGCCCACACATGAGTATTGTGCACATTGAAAACCCCTTCCTGTGTAAAAGTCACCTCATCAATGAATAGCACAGAAGCTGGGAAATCTGGCTGCAGTGTACCTTTGCAGCAAGAACCATTGGCAGAATTCTACGTGTAGTGCGAAATCACTTGCCTGCAACGCTTATACTCTGAATATGGAATGGGTTTTCATTTCTTTGTAACCTATACATGAGTGTAGAGTTTGGAGTTTAGATAACCAAATTGTCTTAATTTTAATATTATTTAAGTAAAGACGTGCACACCCGAAACAATTGCAAGATCACAATCATAGTATTTACAAAGGTATGTCGTATGACGTCGTAAACACACTGTTGCTGCAAATGACAAATGTTCATTAAAAGTTTAGCGTATGTCCAGCTGGTCCCACCTTCTGCAGAACGAAATTCAGGCATCGTTCAGTCTATTGTGTTGTATGCCGAACACTGCGCGGGGAAAATGGAGGCTGGTCGCAAGAAGTGATGCGACATCGATGTCGATGTTTTCAAAACATCGATGTATTGGAGCCGATGTTTTTTTAACATCGATGCTTATACTTGTCAATGTTTTATTTTTTATTGTAAAATTAACCATTATAAAAATTAAAAAAAAAAACCAAGTAGCACAATTTTAATAATCAGTTAATTGAACATACTTTTAGACCAAAGTGTCCAAGGGTAAAAGGTGTGAAAAGTAGAGATGAGACGTCGATGTTTTCAAAACATCGATGTTTTAAAAAAAATTGTTGTTCCTTATCCTCCACTTGTCTGACTTCGCCAGACAAGATCCAATAAATTGTTGACCCTTAGAAAGTCGATGACAAGAAATGGTGAGGTAGCGTATAAGTCCACTTTGGAACGACCCAAGCAGTTCTAGGATATGTTCGGCAGAGGCCTGCTGAGCTTCACATTTGGGGCAGACTGCATAAGTTTTTCTACCCTCAACGTACGAGAGACTCTTCGTGTGTCCACTTGCCAATCTGGAAATTGCCGTTCGAGACGCTCTATCGCCTATAGTAACAAGTGAAGAGCCCGGTTCCTTGGCCGCATACCAGTGGTAAGAGGCAGGGATCTTCCACTTTTTTGATAGGTGACATTTGATTTTGGACTGATGCTCTGAGTAGATAAGAGCTGAAGAGGAAGGTGTAGAGTGACTACAGCCCTCCTTGGCTAAGCGATCCGCTTGATCATTGCCAAAGATGTCAACGAGGGATGGCATCCACTAAAAATGAACGTTGTGGTGCTTTGAAATAAGTTGAAGTTTAAGAAGGATGGATATGCTTGTTTTGTCTCCAACTTTAGTCCAATTGTGTAGGTGTTGAAGAGAGCTGCGACTGTCCGATAGGATCCAGAGATCTCCAAAGTCACACTTGTTGATTATAGCTTCGATGCCCTGTTCAATTGCGATTGATCCCCTTTTAAAGACTGAAGTGAAATCAGGGTTACGGAGACATGATGGAATAATTTTGCCGAGGTCTCTCAACGAAGACACCACTACCAGCTAGGTCTCCCAGTCCACTGCCGTCTGTGTAAATTTTTATGGCGTCACTGGGAATCTCGCCTATAATTTCCAATGCTAGCTGCCTCAGATGAGCTGGAATGACATCGTTCTTTGTGACCGGAGCAGAAAAGCCGAAGTGGAAATGGAATCTGGGGATTCCCTCCGAGGGATTCAGACAAGATTTTAGAGAGCGGGGCTCAACGTCTTCAGAAGGCAAATTCAGAAGTTCAAAATGACTGAATGGGCTGTTTTTCTTCAGTCGCTGATTGTTGCGCCAATTATTAAGGTATAGAGAGGTTTTATTGTGCTGGCCATAGCTAGAAAGTTTGTTGAAGTAATTGGTGAGGTTAGCCTTTCTTCTGGTTTGGAGAGGTTGAAGATCAGCCTCAAATAGGACAATTTCTTTAGGGCAACTACGTTTGAGTCCAGTAATTATTCTCGCAGCACTTAGTTGAACCCTTTCCAATTTATGCAGATTGGTGGCAGAAGCACAGCAGTACACAGGAAAACCGTACTCCAGGATGAGTCTAGTGAGAGTCAAATAGGTATCTCTTAACGTGACAGCATCGGCTCCCCAATCTTTGCCCGCAATAAATTTAAGTAAGTTTAAACGTTTTCTGCATTTTGAGACAATATGCTCAATACGTTTATTACTTGTCCATTCTGGGTCTGAGACATATCCGAGATATATTGGATGCTTATCGTAAGCAAGATTCTTGTTATCCATCACTATATCAACAAGGAAAAAAAATTGTTGCAGTTACCATCGATTTATTGGAGCCGATGATTTTTTAACATCGATGTTTTAAGTCAGTGATGGCGACATCCGTCCCATAAGAAATGCATTTTCCCTAACTGGTGAAAAAGAAGTCGACTTAACTTGGAGAAATTTAACACATTTCTTTTTTTACAAACTGCAAATAACAAACGTTAGGGCCCAAAATAATTATAGGCCTCGACATTTTTTATTTACAGTAAGTAAAAAATAATTTTGTTGTGTTTCCCCTCCCCAATAATTTGATAAATAATTAATAATTATTGTTATGTACCTACCTAATTATACTACCGACACTTATCCATTTCAACCCTGTAGATCAGCACTTTGAAGATCTCCCAAATGATCATCCAGATCTACTTTTTCAAGATTTCAGTAAAACACACTTGCTTTGGGTTGGCCTTAACCTAGTGACGGAAAAAATAAAATACCTCAATGCTAAAATAGCCACCCTGTCCCTGTCCAAACAAATATTTATATTTTACGCTACCAATATACACTCATTGCCAAAAGTTAAGCACGAAAGTAAAATGCGAAAAAAAAAAACCCGACAAGTTCAGCTTTGATTGACACGAAATGTGACAGGAAAGTAGCAAAATGATGAAGTCATCAACAAAATTATGCTTAAATCTAAAACGAATAAACGAAACCGACATTAATAGGGTATGTGACCATGC
Source organism: Metellina segmentata (assembly GCA_947359465.1). Classification (NCBI taxonomy): domain Eukaryota; kingdom Metazoa; phylum Arthropoda; class Arachnida; order Araneae; family Tetragnathidae; genus Metellina; species Metellina segmentata. The sequence continues at coordinate 34,431,925 of OX375880.1, read as the reverse complement.
CTTCCATGAGGTGATCAGCCCCCAGGGGCATTCCTTCTTTAGGTTTGTAAGGGGTTTCACAACCCCGGGGTACCTGAGTGATCTTTTCTCCCTTTCTTTTTCCCTCTCCTCTACCCTTTGATTTTCGCTTTTTCTTCGTCCCTCGTTGTGGTTGCCTCTTTGGAGGTGAGGGCTCCCCCTGAGAAGCTTTTTGCCAGTCTGTGCTTTCAGCTCCTCTTGGGAATAATATCACCCACGTGTTTGCCGTGCGTGGAAACCTGTGTCTTCGGTAAAGGTGATCCTGGTAATTGAGGGGCAACATAACGCCTCAATTCATTGCTTCGGGTAAACAGGAGGTGCACTTTGGTGCCAGTACATTAATCGCCTGGTTGTTATATCCTGCTAGGACTAAGGACCTGCTCACCAACTAGCTCCTTAGGACAGTCATGGAGACGACTTGGGTCAGTATAGTCCCCGGTTAGCACTGGTAAAGGAATCTGTACCCCCTTGAACTCCATGGTGGGTGGTGCCGCCGGGGACTGAACATTTATTTTTCAAACATGGAAAACCTAAACTCAACTTCTCCTTCAGTGCAGTGCCGTATTTCTAAATAGTCTAAGTAGGCTGCAGCCTAGAGCGGCAAAATTTTCAGGGATGGCAGTTTGGCAATTTATTCAAACGTTAAAATGAAGTATTTCAGACGTTAAAAATATGACTTAGTCCTTCTACATAGCCTACTTTCTAAAACTATTACAAAATATAAATTCACAGCACGTAATCTTGTATTATAACTTTCTTGTAGTGCAATTTAATTTGGTTTGACAATACTGTCACAAGCGCAGCGATTCGATCTGACAGCACTGTTGGTGGAAGGCCCAGTGGCTCCGCTGTCAGTAGTGTAGTGTCAGACTAGTCTGTCTGAGTCTGACGCTGTCATTCATGTCTATCGGTGTGCACAACGGGATCGTTGATGATTGTGTTGATCGAGGCGTATTCGTGTTGTTTGTTACGATTTTGCCTTATAGTTAAGAGTTTTCCAATACATTACGTAAAGTTTTTAACAAGTAGGCTACTCCCTACTAGCTACTATGAGTGACGGTAGGTAGAGACTCAGTGGCGCTGAATACAAAAAACAAACAAAACTGAAACTTCAAGAACAAGAACGTGTTCTGAAACAAACAAAAAAAACTATAAACGTTTTTAAAACTAATAGTTTGCCAGTGGACGAAAAGAACGATAAAGAAGATAAAGGGGAACATGAAAGTGCTCGAGCTGTTTGTGATGGCTCTGTTGGGGACGACAATGCTTTCTCTGGAACGAGTTGTTCCAAAACAGCCATGTTGTTATCAGAACCTACTGAAATACAAGTAAATTCTTACAATGAGATTGTACCCGATAGATTTGATGTTAAAAGTCAATCTTTAACAGAAAATAAAGAGCCAACATTAGCAATTTCCTTAAATAAGGATCCAGCTTTGTGGATCTTAAATGATGCTATTAGAGATCTAATAGCAAAAAATGACTTTGTTCAAAACAAAAGATGACGCGTGCCAAAGTTTACGAGAGTCTTGGGAAGAAGTGTACATTGATGTGACAAGAATTTTAAATGACACAACAGAAAAAGCAACGACTAGATGTGAATCCCGAGGAATACTTCGAAGATTATAACGTTTTGGGACTGCGTTTATGGTGTGTTTCTGGAGCACAGTACTTCACAGAATCTATTAAGTTAGCAAAGCCATGCAAAGTGGAACTGTGGATGTTTTGTTGGTCAGAGATTTCTATGGCTTTCTTGATGAATATTTTACGGAACAGAGAAACAACTTTGATTACTTTGAGGAATTGGCCATGTATATAACCAAAACTACATCTTATGAAAAAGATAATAAAAGACAGCCAAAAAGAAAAGTTTGGCCTGACGAAGACCGAAGTGGAGAAGTTAACTTTACTAGCAGAGATGACCTTAAAATAAATACGTTTTTACCATTTATAGATTCTTTTGTTTGTGAATTCAAGAAAAGAAAAATGGCCTATGACGAGCTTCAAGACCGATTCTACTTCTTAACTCAGTTGTGTGATAACAATACAGATATGGAAGAGGAACTGAGAAAAAAGGCCACCAATCTTTACCACGTCTACACAAATGACTTGGATTAGGATTTCACTGAAGAGTGCATCCACTTTAAAAATCACTGTACTGTGGGTAATGATCACCCATCTGATAAATCGTTGGAAGGAATTTCGAAATTTCTGAGGTGTGATTCCTTACAAGATGTTTACCCCAATTTGGACATTGCTGTAAGGATAAGTTTGTGCATACCTGCTACAATCTGCGAACTAGTATTTCTGAAATACGGTTAAACTCACTTTCATTACTTTGTATTGTGGCAAATACAACAAATATACTTTCATATGAGGACATTATTAACGAGTTTGCCATTAAGAAATCTCGCAAGAAAGCTATGTAAATTTGAACATGAAGATTACGTGGGGTGAGTTGTTTTAGAGAAGTACAAAGTGAATTATTTTATTGCTTATCTGAATTTTTTAAATTAGCAACGTTTGTAGATGTGAAATGTAACTTTAGAAACACAATTAAATTAAATGAAAAAATCTGTGCCATGTGCGAAAGGAAAACAAATTTTAAAATTGTGCATTTTTTACTTGATTATTTTTCCCCTAAGAGAGTATACATGTACGCTTATTAAATTAACCATATGTGGCAAGAAATTTAAGTGATATCTCTTTATAAAAAGTAAAAAGGTATTAAATTATCTCGAACACGACCGTGGGAGAAACACGGTTTAATGAGACTGAGTCGTATGACTTTAAGTGATTTTGCTTTGTTGATGCTCACAGTGAAACTTAAACGAACTGGGAACTGAAGTTTTTTAAATTGGAATGGGATATCAGAAGTGATGATTGGTATTCTAGGAATGAATACGTTTTAACTTGCAGCATGTCTAGTCACGATGGTGGCTTCAATAATATTTCGCATGAGTTTCTTGACAGAGTGTTGTGCCATTGCACAGTGAAGGTGCATTCATATTTGTGAGAAGCACAATCGGTGCTCCAATATGTGCGAGAGTAGTCCAGATGGTTCCAATGTGTTAAAAAACTGGGTCGTGCGTTTTAAGGCCTCATTTGTGTCACGCGTAATGTGTATAGATTTGTAAATTTAAAAACTACGGGGCAACTCTCGCAAGAGTTGCTGTATGATGACATTGACATCTTTATTTAATTGGGAAATATTTGCCCTTTGGCACAGCCATGCATCATGAGTGCTTTGCTACAACAGCAATATATCGATGAACCACAGGGGTTGTAACCTTTTGGCAGGGGGGGCACAGGTGTTTGCACAACTGTTTGGCTTGTTTGCATAATCATGAAATGACGGAATGAACGCCAAAGAAAAGAGCAACATGAGTGATTGATTGCCCAACTTGAAGGCATCCCACAGAACGGCAGCGCTCACTATTTGCTATTTGTGTTGTGGAAGTGACAGAAACGCGTCCGTCTTGAAAACTAATCCTACAAAAGTTGCAAACACTTTTTATAGCACTTACATGCAACTCCTCTAACCCTTGTCAATGCTGGCTTCTTATACGACTGCCTTTTTTATATTTGTCGACACGAAACTGTGATTGGCTGTTACATAACACATTTGCATAGTTCCATCTAACTCTGCAGCAAATTGCAGCCTCTCAAATTTAGATTAGATTACAGAAATTAACATTTTCCACAATGTCCTTAACTTTTGGCAGCGAGTGTAGACAATTATAAAATGAAGTACTACGTGTGTTGTATGTTCGGCATGTCCTGACGAAACTATAGTACTTCCAATAATGAAATTTGGCACATAGATAGTGTTAATATTTTAAAATTTTATAGTCCACCACAAATTTTAAAATTTAATCCACAACATTTTAAAAGTAATGTAGTGAGATATTTAATTATTATTGTGTTGCTTCGAATAGCAAGTCTTCAATTGGTATTGACTAAATACGTATTTACTGTGCGTATGCAGCTGCCCGATTACTGGATATTCCTTATAAGAATTTATTGCTTTTTTAAAAGCATATTAACTATTAGTTTGGATTATCATAATGTATAACATAAGTATATATATTTTTGTGTTTACTCCATTTTTGGAACGGGATCACAGTTGTGCAATACGTTGTTTGTTATTGTTTCTGTTTTAGAGTACGATAGTTTCGATTATCATTTTTACAGCATATAAACTTTTCGTTTGGATTATTTGGATATCTTTTTCAAAAGCAGAGACCTGTTTCATCAATTTATTGTCGCTATGTATTCCGAGATTGAATCGGAGACGGTGTGGTACATACCACTGAATCAGATTACTCAGAGTGGAACATTATGCACATTTGAGAGATGCATTGATAAACGGTGGAAATGCTGTGATAAAAAACTGAAGTACACAGAAATCACTAAACTTCCAAAAAGATATAAAAACCAAAAGTAAAAGTTTATGCTTTTGTAAAATTAAACGTTGCATAAATTATTAAAATAAAGTATTGCTATGCTTTCCAAAAGACATCCAAACACAGAAAAAAAAATAGCATTAAAGATCAACAAATTAACAGCATTTCGCGCTAAAAGTTTTTTTTTCTAATTTACAGCCCCCAATATGCAAAAACGGCAGTGATATAAGAAGCCAGCATTGGCAAAATGATCTTTAAATCCATGACTACCTTTTTGGAACTGGATCACAGTTATGCAATACGTTGTTTCGTATCATAGCGCATAAAAGTAGCCTCGCGATAGGATTTTTAGTTGCGACGTGGGCTTTGTATAAAATCAGTGTTGGTCTAACTACACTAAAGCGACAACGCAGTAAAATGATGACAATGTTGTGCAAACATTCCACATATTTTCGTGACACAAAATTTAGCAGTGCCGCAGCATAAAGAGAAAAGCTAAAACTAAACCGAAACATAAAAACAGCATTTTGTTTTGGCCATACAACCAAACATTGTGGGCTGTAAATAAAAAAAAAGGTAGTTATAGCGAAATGCCACAGTTTTGATGTTCTTTTATGCATTTTGTTCCTTGTTTCTGTGTTTGGGTGACTTTTGGAAAATATAGCAATATTTGATTTTGATAATATATGCAACATAAATTTACAAAAGCATAAAGTTTTGGTTTGGATATTGTTGAATGAGAGGACTCTGAGAGTAGAACATTATGCACATTTGAGTGATGCTTTGATGAACGATGGAAATGTTGCTATACGTAAACTCAAGTACACAGAAATCGCTAAACTTGCAAAAAGATACACAGAAACAAACCAAAAATAGCATAAAAGATCAACAAATTGACATAATTTCGCATTAACATTGTTGGAGCATTGGTGTCATTAACAAAATAATGTTTAAATCCAACATTGCATTTTTAGCATATTTCTCAAAAGGAAACCTTGATTGGCCGTTACCTAACGCATTTTAATACTTCCTTCTTTCTGTGCAGCACATTGCAGCCTCTCAAATTCAGATTGGCTTCTGGAAATAAACATTTTACTCTCTGTGCTTAAGTATGGGTAGTGAGTGTATTATAAGACAAATATGAAAAAGTTACTTATGTTTAAGTACACCTATTAGTATGAACTGACTTCAGTTCGTATCGTAGCGCGTAAAAGTAGCCTTACGATAGTATTTAGAGTTGTGACGTGGGCTTTGTATAAAGTCGGTGTTGGTTGATTTAGTCGTATGTACAACAACAAAAATGATAAAAATTAACTATACGAAAACTAAAGTACAAAAGCATAAAAGAAGAATATACAGAAACAAACAAAAGATTGCAAAAATGAAACAAACCAGAAATTGCACAAAAGATCAGAATTAAATATCGCTAAATTTTGAAAAAAATATCCAAACTAAAAGTTAATATGCTTTAAAAATCAAAATCCAAACTATCGTAGTCTAAAAAAGAAACAATAACAAACGTATTGCACAACCGTTATCCAGTTTCAAAAATGAAGTAAGCACATTAAAAATATACTTATATAAAAGATTAAAAGTCAACGCTAACTAAAAGTTAACATGCTTTCAAAAAGGCAACAAATTTTTGAAAGGATATCCAGTAATCGGGCGGCTACACGGCAAAGGATACACACGCGCAGTAAATACGGATTCATTCAATACCGATTTATGACTGTTGCCATTCGGAAGAAAGATAATAATAATAAAACATCGCATTAAATTAATTTTAAAATTTTCAAGATTAAATTTTAAAAATCGAGCTGATCTATAAAATCGCAAAAAATTTGTATTACATGTGTGCTAAATTTCATTAGTGTGAATGCAATAAATTCGTAAGGATACCCCGTACACAACCATACCCACACAAGAAAAAACTTCATTTTAAAATAATATATATAATATATATATCCCTTAATCACCCCGCTTCCCTTTCAGTCTTTCGTCTTGTTTGTCCAATAGGTCATATATCTTGCCATCCCCTTTCACTTTTAACCTCCGGACCTCCCAGTATGACTGGACCACCCAAGACCACTTTTCCTCTTATATCGCCTGTAAGATAAAATTACCTCTCCGCTAACTCCCGACCTCTACCAATGAAATTTCTTGCTAGATTCCCTGTCCAATAGTATTTCTTTTAATTCTCATCCCTCTGGCGAATTAATTGTGTATTATACACTTTTTCCATGAGCCCCTTAGAACAGGAAGCCACAGAACCGTACAGGGCTCCGGCTCTTCTACAGCCTTCACTCCAGTTATGATGTTACATTTTCGTTATTGAATAAAGATTTTGTTATAGAATTTCTACGTATTTTTATGGAACCAGCACTACACTCCCCGCCAATGGATCATCTTCGTCCGGTTGCCTAGACCACTCTTTCCACTCCGTGTCACGACTGCATGCTTATAATTTCTGTTATTATGTCAGATTTTAAAGCCGACAGGACAGCAACCTGTGGTTTGGGAACCTTACCTTGGATTCGGAAGTGATAAGGAATTGAACGGACTATCATAACTACCCCACAATGACGTCTAATGGAGATGCTTGTACTGCAAGCTACTTGCTTTCAAAAGATTTTTCGGAATGTATGCTTTCAAAACTAATAGCATTTGACCCAAAAGACAAAATTTGACGTGGATGCATCAATCAAATACTTCGAATTAAAAACGACAGATTTCGCAAACTCACGAATCAACCTAATTCCAGGATACTTAAAGGGAGAAGCATTGAACTTTTACCTAACTCATTGCGTCATCGAAACTGAATGGGCCAATATCCTCCAAGGACCCTTAAATTATTTTTTAAGAACTTCTCTAGTTTCATTTGACATCTTCATCTCCACAACGTGCAACAATCCTTAAGACATTGATTCGTACTTCAAAAAGAAATTTGACATTGGAAACAACTACAGCTTCCAAAGGAAATTCTACTCCAAGGATTGACAAATGGTTTGCCTCGGAACATAACAGAACTCATCATCGTGAAAGAGCCATCTACCATTACGGAATGGTTAAGAGTTGCACGCAATTTATGCAACCAAGTTACCCGAGGATGAATCAAGCAAACAAGACCAAAAAAAAAGCAGAATGAATCGAGTAACCGTTCCCGTATCAGTTCCCCGTCCGGACGAACGGTTTCAACCCCGTCAAAGAGTTCCAATGCGGACGAGATTTTGGATGCCTCAAGTGCCGATGGATGCCTCAAGTCAAAAATTCGAGCCCCAGTGATTAACCTTCTTAAAAAATATTTAAAATATCAATGGTCAGAAGAATGTCAAGCCTCATTTAAAAAGCTCAAAGATATTTTAATTTCCAAGCCCGTGTTAAGATGGTTCATTACACTCAATTTCCTTCTATTCTAGAAAATTACGACCCTACGAAAAAAATTACGCGATCACAGAACTCGAGTGTTTGGCAATAATAGATTCTGTCGATTAATTCTACTGTTATCTTCATGGTAATCACTTCACTATTTATACTGATCACGCTGCTCTGGTTTGGCTCAAAAATATCAAACATTCAACTTTTTAGACTTTTTATATGGTCGTTGAAACTATCAACGTACAATTTTGCAATTAAATACAAAAAGGGATCCACTAAGGTTGAAGCCGACATGCTAACTAGAAACCCCATAAATAATCACATGCTGCCAAGAGCGCAGTTATTGACTCATTCGGAGCTCAAAGAAAGTCAGGAAAAGGACAACGTTTACAGTACAAAGTATGAAAAACTAGATAATCGTTGGACGATTAAGAAACAAGATTTAAATAAAGTTGTTGTCCCATTGTCTTTACGTTCGAAGGTATTAGAGAAAGCACATATTGAGTATGGACACCTAGGAGTGTCATCAATGTTAAATTTATTATCGCCACAATATTATTGGCCTAGTATAGTAAATGATGTTCGGAATTATGTCAGATATTATGAAGTTTGCCAATTAAATAAAAGGAAAAAAAAAGAAATATGACCTTTTAGCGTCAGTTCCCACAAGCCATGAAACCTTTGAGTTAATTTCAGTTGATACGGTTGGAGGATTAAGCTACTATGGCTCTCCTAAAAAATACTTGCATTTTTTAATCCATCATGCTACAAGATACATTTGGACATTCCCTTCAAAAAGTGTGACATCAGATGCTTATATTAACTGTCTCAGACATATATTTCAAATTCAAGCTCCAAAGAACATTTTAAGTGACAGACATGCAGCCGTTACGTTTTAATTTTAAGCAATTCTTGAAAAAATACAACGTTACGCTATTATTAACCTCTGCACACAGACCCCAAACTAATGGTAAAGTTGAGCGCGTCAACCAAACCCTTATAATTAGGTTGAAATGTAAAATTAATGCTCAACCGAGTACTACTCCTTAGACGGAATTACTGAAACAAGTCACGGAAGAGTACAACAACACTCCTCAATCGATTACTAAGTTCCCACCTACATATTTAATGTATGGAAAATTTCCTTATGACCCTTTGGTTGAACCAAACTTGTATCCGCCTATTGAAGAAGTCCGAAAAAATGCCGAGGAACAAACTAAAATCTTCCGCGAGATTTCAAAAAAGAGATACGACACCCGTTTTACTAAAAGTGTTTTTAAAATCGGAGACACTGTAATGTATGAAGAAGTTGTTTATTCCAATAGTCGAAAGTTAAGTCCAACTTTCTCACGACCATACGTTATCTTATAGAAACTTTCTGAAGTAAACTATGAGATCAACAGACCTAATCTTCTCCACAAAAAAGATTCTGAAATAGTACATTCGACAATACTACGTCATTTTTACCCGGCATCCGATTACCAAATTGCGCCTCTTCCAGTTAGGAAAAGTAAAATTCCCATTCGAGTTTCCAACACCACAAAAGTGTCTGTTTCTAAGATACCAGCTCTTAAATTTCCAAGGAAAACACAAGCAACTCTCTTTCAACTCCCGTTGAAAGATAGCTTAACGACCTCTGATTTACGACTTACTTCCCTTCGGACACACAAGTTGAACAAAACGACCCTCCATAGAACACCTCCTCTAAGGGCACACAACGATTTGACACCACCGCAAAAAAGTTGACCCGTCTCCCCCATAGCGACTTCTCTTCATTCAAACCCCGTGGGTGTCCATTTTAAGTTGACTAACAATCTCCGTCGAGTCTGTCTTCTCTAATTACACACGCGCCTTCCAATGATTTTTTATGTTGTGTATTGTCGTTACTGGCAAAGTTCTGAGAAAAGGTTTTGCTATCAATTCTTTAATCTTCGATTAAAACGATTTCTAATTTAAATGTGAAAGAAAATTTTTTTAGTTAATGTGACGCTGCTATCGTCACGATCGCTTAAGTTAAGTTTAGAAACATTCTGGAATAGAAAACTGTGTTATCACCCTTCTCAGCAGTTGAAAATCAAACACCAGTGATCACTTATTTGACTTTCGCAGACTATTCCGGATCACCCTTTGGCCTTTCTACTCCTTTTGATACTTAAATCTCGGGATTCTCCCTGATTATCTCAAGGTCAAGGGCAGATGTTATAATACATCACGAGTTCGTATCTTTGTTTCTTAACCCCCTAATCTAATTAAGTTCTGAGTTCATCTGTGAGACGTAGGAAACAATTGATTAATAACAGCGTGTTAGTAATCACTGGAAGCTTCTATAACAAACATGGTACCCCCATAAAAAGGGTGGTGCTGATTTCAATAGAGAGCAAGAGGCAGAAAAGGAGGAAGAGAGAGTGGGAGATATACCCAGCAGGCACGTCTAGGCCTATAGTAGAAGGATGGATGAGATGCCACCCCACCGTTGAAAAGGGAAATGCAAGAGATTAATGATATTGGATTGGACTCAAGAACTCGCCGAACAAGAACATCGGCAACGGGATAATTTTAGAATGAGTGTTCAAACAAGGAATTTTTTTATGTATCCTAAATCGGCCAATCTAAGCTGTACGCGATTTGCGTATTTCGCTGGAGCCTGTTTGTACATGAAAGCAGATTTATTTCGCGCTCATAATCGTATTTCGTGGTTGGCAAAGTCCAAGGTCGCCCAATTTGAAGGTAGGTATTTAAATTAATCTCGCACTCTCTCTTTGGAGCTTGTTATTGTCGATGGTCCAGGATTGATTGAATCTGAGGGAAAAGATCTGAGGACAACACCACGTAATTTTGAGCCACGTTAAGGTTGTGAAGTCACACTTGAGCTGACACCACACTTTCCAAACTTCAGCCCTGGAGGAAGAGCAAAGGATTAGCAACCGGAGATTTGTTACCGGGTAATTAATTTTGAATGTTAGGTAAGCAATCAACGTAGCACTGAAGCAACATATTTGTAAGCATTTTTGAAGGAAACGAGTGCGATTCTCGAAAACACACTATGAATATCAATTGCCCGTTGTGCTTATTGCGAGACGTCAGTGAACTACCTACCTACTGATAAGTGTTAATTTGGTACTTGGTTCCAGGAAATGGTAAAATTCATGTTTCGTTTATCTAAAAATTGTGCAAAAAATATCGCTCAAGACATGGGTTCATTTCTTGGCGGTGTGCGTATACTTCAATCAGCTTTCCACGAAAGTCATTGTTTCAATACAAAATTATTTGCAGGGTTCCATAGATATTAATCAAGCGCACTGAACTAAACCTTTTAAAATGGGATGGTAAAGTCTTATTTAATCTCTTCTGGTGATTGTCTCGACAAGATATCTTATCCTTGTTTGCAGAAGAGACCAGATTTTGATGGACGAGATAGCTCATTGGAAGAAAACTGACTTCAAAAGTCGGCATTGTTTGGTGACGAAATATCTCGCCATTAGCAAAAATGGTCGGATTTTGATGGAGGAGATATTTCGTCGAAATCACTTGGAAGGTTGAGAATAGGATAACACTATTTTGACGTTATTTAAAATTAGACAACGTTAAAATACGACGTAACCAGACGTATTTCAATGAATTTTTGAATGTTGGTGTAAATGTACTTAGTTTCTATTTGCTGATAGTGGATCTCTGAATTGACAACGTTTTAAAGTAGTAAGATGGTGTCCCTCCCTTTGTGATTGTCGAAAACGAACTAGTAATTCGAATACTAGTCTGACTGAACTACTACGCAACTGTGAATGGCAACGCTGTTGCGATGTTGTTAGCAGATTCTAAAAATATAATTATTATGACTTATTGATGCGAGCAGTTGGAGTCCCTTCTTTTTTCTGTCATTCTGTACTTTTATAAATTTTGTATATATATTAATACTTACAATTATATTCCGATTTAACGTTTAATAGTTTAACGTTTTCTACTCATGCGACCTTGCAGTCAGGGTTAGGAATCATGCCAAGTTTTTTTCATACGCAGAACACGTAGAAAATAATTGTTTACGTTTCCGCTTTGATTTTGCGCGATTGATTTCCCAGCCAGACGATAAATCTTTTAACTAAGGTCAAAAATCTGTTTTCTATCTCCTAGACCATTAAAGATGGAGTTAAAATTTCATCGGATTTGAAATCTGCGGAAATTTCAGTTTAGATTGATACCTAACAATATTATTTTCATTAAATAAATAAATTTTTAATTGAATATATCTTCAACAGATTTGAAATCTGCGGAAAATTTTACACCAGATTAATACCTTGTATTACGGACAACGCCGGGCTAGCCACTCAATGGTATATAATATGTTTTGGCCATCGAACATCCCTCGTTGTCACGTGAGCGCCAGACGAAGAGGCGCCAAGGGTGCTTGAACACCCACGCAGCACTCACTCATCCGTCAATTGCGCAGTTTGCCTCTAAAATCAACAAAAGGAGGGAGACGGGGCCTGAGGACGAAAGGCATTGTAGCATACGGCTGCTAAGTAGGGTGGGCCGAAAAACACTTTTTTTCGAAATCGCTATTCTAATAGTGCGGAAAGAGTTCTCTCTGGGTTAAATAAACACGGTGTAAAATATTTTTTTGATTGGATAATATCTTCTGCCTCCGCATCGCACTTGAATTTTGGAAATTTGAGTAAAAATGGGCATTATAATATCTGTTACCGCATCGCAATTAAATGTTTGCAGTTTTTGAAGAAAATTGCACTTTTTTATGTGTTATAGAAGTAAATCAAACACGAAATACAGATGGGTACAAGTACTGTTTATTGCTGTATTGTATTTTACATTTGATATTGCCTGAAAATTATTAAATAATAGCTGGTTCGCAAAATATTAATATAATATTTGTTAAGAATATTGTAACCATAGAAATGTTATGACATGCCAATACCAAAAGTTTACTTACACTTCATCAGCAAGAAGCGGCTTGAAATAAGCCATATGGTCGAATTCAGGCATAATAAATCGGGAAAAGAATGTGAATCTAATGAACCCGTCTCTACATTGAAATCCATAAACCTTAGCGGATGCTTCTGTCACTAACTTGACAACTGCCTGTGTGTGTAATATGGGAAGTGAACAAAGTCCCACCATTCTGGATTTTTCTTATCACGAACAATGGAACTAAATACGGCAATGGATATATCACGGAGGATTGGTGGAGAAGTAATAGTAATTGATGACCAGTCAATCAATTCCGTATGGTCAGCAGCTACCAAATTCTGTTTTGGTGGGAGAAATACTGACTTTACCTTAGAAGATGACTCTCTAGACTTAATTATACGTCGTGCAGCAAGTTCTCTGATGTGCGGTCTTTCATCGTTCAACATACTCAGACAAGAGGAAATGACGAATTTGTACACATTACTCCATCAACGACGTCCTTGTGGTCTTGAGATTTTTTTATCCAATGGCGGGCACATATGAACTTAATCATTGGCCACTACAAGGCCGGAAGTTACGGCCACTTGTGAAGGAGCACCCAGTGGGAGGACCATCAATGTCCTTAATAAAGGACAGCACAATTAGATCCATGCCCTGACTCGGATTCGTACCAGAAAATTTCGGATCCAGATTCCAACGCCTGAACCATTAGACCGGTTTGTCGGCGAGGTCTTGAGATAAATACCTGGATCTAGAAATAGTATTCCACACATGCTTAGTTAGCTCCATCTTTCAGCTAATGTTTAGACTTTATACTAAACCAGTTTGGAGTGTAAACTTTCATAACAAATTCAGGGATTTGTTTCAACTTCAAAGAAGGATCTGGAGAACTAACATACTTAGAACTCTGTTCGCTGTTGTTAGCCAGCGTGAATGTGATAATGGACCAGGACTGCGTCTAGCCTGTTCATCAGAACACTTACCCAATCGCACCGCTTGATATATTTCTAGTAAGTACGTTTGATCCTTGCTTAAGTCACGTCTATCAGTTGTTGGTAACTCGCCGTCAATAAATTCGAAAGTTGTCACTGGCAAAGTTTCACATGTAAGGAACGCCTTCCCAATATTTCCAAAATAAGATTTTGAACCATTTGTTGGCGCATCCAACGTTTCAAACCGATGCCTCAGAGTTAGTTCATTAAAATGCAGGAAACATATTACCCACTGCAGACGTTTACCAAGTTTCAATTCCGAAAACTGAACTACACCGGATTTTCATTCAGTATTAACAGATGTGCAGTCACAGCCAATTGCCAGAAGCTGTGAAAGATCTCTTGTGATCCCTTCAAAATATCCGATAATAGTCGCGGAAATCTGTTTTGCGGTGCCAAATGATGGACACAAATGAGTAATGTAACGTGAACCCGATTCTTCAATAAGAGATAAATGTTCCTCTTTTGCTTTTCTCGTGTATCTTTTGGTATCTACTCTCTCCTCTATCAATGTAGAATCTTTACGACCATCGAAATACAACCCCTTCAACGGTAATGCCTGAGCTTCGCTTTAAAACTTGAAATTTTAAATCCTTTCTAACTTTAGCCTTTCCCTTCGTGGCTTGTGTGTGTGTTTTTGTCAACCACCAAATCTGAGTTGTTTCTAGTTATGAGTACGGCATCGTGAAGAACATTTGAAGAAATTGAAGCCACAGCCCTGTCCGTACGAGACTCCAAACCTGTCGGCAACCATAGCAGTTGAAGGGAGGCCAAGTTGCATTTGTGATAATTTAGATAGGTAATTGGTAAATTGGTAATTTTTAGTTAACGTCGTACTAGAGCAACACAACGGGCTATTGACGACGGTCAGTGATCAGTCCCTTAAGGAAAAGAACCGAGGACAACACTTCGTAATTTTGAACCACGATCAGATGACGAAGCAACACCTGAGCTGGCACCCCACTCTCCAAACTTCCACGCCAACCCAACGTGAGGACTTTCGGCCAAGACAGATTTAAGGTGCACCATCCGCCTCTACACCATACGCTTACAAACATCTATGCCCCAACCCGGATTCGAACCAGGAACCTTCCGAACTAGAGGCTAACACCTTAACCACTATACCGGTTGGTCGGCATGATAATTTAGATAGAAACGGTGTTAGTTAATTGTTTGTACTTACGATCAGTAAGAGAGATTAAATGGTTCGCTGTCGATTGTAAATGTCCAGATTTAAATCTATATCAGATATATCTGCAGAGGAATGTGAACTGTGAAACCCCCAACCCTCCTTTCACTTCCTGTCAAGGAAGTCACTCAACATACAATGAGCATAAAAAGACGAGAAAAGTGCAATTTTCTTCAAAAATAGCAACATTTTAATTGCGATGCGAGAACAGAAGATATTATTCGATCGAAAAAATATTTTACACCTTTCTTATTGAACCCAGTGGGCACCTCTTCCGCACTATTAGAATAGCAATATTGAAAATAATTATATTTCCTATGCCGAATAAAAATTGCCAATTTTTACCCAAATTTCCAAAATTCAAGTGCGATGCGGGGGCAGAAGATATTACCCAATCATAAAAATATTTTACACCGTGTTTATTGAACCCAGAGAAAACCCTTTCCGCACTATTAGAATAGCGATTTCGAAAAAAAGTGTTTTTCGGCCCACCCTACTGCTAAGCTGTAAACTTTAATTGATGGCCCAAAACCATGTCAATTCTTATAACTTTATAATTGTCCATAAAGAATAAATTACTTTAAGGACAATTTTTTTTGTAATTCCCATCATGAACCCAAAGAGATTACAGAAGTAGCAGTAAAGGTATCCAAACACGTTAAAAATATCATTTTTGACCAAAATTTCCAAAAAACGTTTTCGATTTTATTGGATAAAGTACTTATTTGACTTTCCAAAAGTCAAAAGAAAGTGGGAAAACAGGAAGTAGGTATGGAAAACACCGGAATCGGCCATTGAAAGACCATAAACCTGGCAAAATCTATATGTAAAGCCTTTTTTTTTGCAAATATAATTTTAGAAAGGTTTTTCTTTTGGAAATAGTGTGAATCGTATATATATATATATATATATATGGGATGTTCGTGATCATTTGGTGTAGAGGCGGCTGGTGCACCTTAAATCTATCGTGGCCGAAAGTCCTTACGTTGGGTTGGTGTGGAAGTTTGGAGAGAGGGTTCCAGCTCAGGTGTTGTCTCGTCATCTGACCATGGTTCAAAATTACGAGGTGTTGTCCTCGGATCTTTCCCTTAGGGGATTGATCCCGGAGCGCCGTCAATAGCAAGGGAACAAAATTTAGAAGAAATTCAAAAGCTCTGGAGAAAGTCAAAATATTTAGGGGAAATTTTTGTTTGGGGAACCTTTAATTCTGTCCGCGTTGTGAGTTTTAAAGTTTAACGATACCCTTTTTCCGTAAAACACCTCCTTCTAGAATGTCCTGGGCTAATACCACTTATTGACCAAATGAGACTTTCTGATAATTTAAATGATATTTTGAAATCAAATAATAAAAATATTAATAATTTATTTAAATACTTAAGATTTTTAACTATTTATTTTAAGATATAGGTATAATATACCCTGGATTATTCGTTGTCCCAAAGATTTTCGAAATCCAAATCCCTTCCCTGTCTTTTAATAAAACTTTTTCAAAATGTTCTGCTTTGTGAAGGCAATGCAATGAAAACAAGTTACGTTTAATTTAATTTTGTATAGCTTTATAACGATATCACACACGAGGTATCGAGGTTTTATTATTATTACTATTATTAGTTTAATGTTCAGTAAATAGTATATTAATTGTTAGAATATGTTTCAATAACAATCTTAAAACTAGTTTTAATTAGTGCTAAAAGGCGTGGTATGACTTAAGCCGTTAAAACGCCCTTTCAACCTAAAATGGAATTAAAAATAAAAATAATAACATTTATGATTTGATAATACATAGATATTTAAAAATTTTAAACTTCAAAAAAGTAACAAAAAGGTGGGGAGCGCAAAAGAGCGTATGCGGAATTGACTCTTCGAGAGCGATAGTTATCGAAAAAAGCCAGTTCTCGAAAAGAGCCAGCCATCGAAAAGAGCCAGCCCTCGAAAAGGGTTAACTCCCAAAAGAATCAACTCCCAAAATAATCACTGAGCTTTTGATCGCATGCGAAAGCGCTGATTCCTTATAAAAGAGTTACCGCTCTTGAGCCCTGATTGCTCTTTTTTAACGAATCAACGCTCGCTCACTCCGTCAAGAGAGCTAACTCTTTGAGTCAGCTCCTGAGCGGATCGCCCATCTCTATTGCAAATACGCTTTAAGTTTGCCGTTGGGAAAAAGGAAAATGATTTTGATGGAAAAGGGAGTATGTTTCAAATGCATTAAATTATCTCATGTAACTCGAAACTGTAAAACTGGGGTCATGTAGATGACATATGGAACGGAAGAAGAAAAGAAAACAATAGTTCTGGTGAGGAAATTCAATCTGGCATAGAGAAAACAGCACTTTCAAATAGTTGAATTTCGAATGATGTTTACCTTCAGACATTGATAGTACGTATTGAAAAATTGGAAAGTGAATATTTAATTCGAACTATTTTAGACACAGGAAGTTCTCGTTGGTGTATCTCGAAATTCGTTGCAGAGAAATTGGGAAAAGAAACCGTGAACCACGAACTTTTGGGGGGAATAATAAAAAATGAAAGGCATAAAAAATATCATGTTAATGTGAGTCATCTTGAAAATAGTTTCAAATATGATTTAGAAGTAATGGATAAAGAGAAAATTTGTAAAAACATTCCTTCGTTAAAAAATTACAAATTCCTAGATTTGAAAGGATGTGGAATTGGCTTTGAATGCGAATTCCTGTCCTTACGAAATATATCCTAATGAGATTCATTTTCTCTTGGGTGCTGATTTAGCAGATAGGCTCTTTACAGGTGAAATTTAACACATTTCTAATGAATTGATAGCGATGAACACTAGGCCTGGGCGATGTTCAAATTTTGACATCGTGATACATCGGCATTCTAACATCACGATATTACGATACATCGTGATGTTAACCATGCATTTTATGCATAGTAAAAAGCAAAACCTTGTTCCTAAGCGTGCATAAAATTTTTTTAAAGTTCTTTTCTTTGCTATATAAAATTGTGGTAGGAAAAAAATAACAAATAAAGATCTGCGTTGTACGTTTAAGAAACACGCATGATTTAAAACAAGATTTTGCATATATATATGTGTGTGTTCCACGCACCATATATGATCAAGTAGATTCAAAAATTAGAGCTTATTTACAAAGAGAAAAACTTCTACATAAATAGAAATAAATGGGCATTTGATTCCTGTTAGTAATGATGACGGCATATATAACCTATATTTCCACAGAAGTTCACAACAAAAAGGGATGCAAGCGGATTGATTGCAACATCAAGAAACAAGAGGGTTTTCGGAATTCAACTTGAAATGTGCAAAATCCTTTTTGTTTTAAAATTTTTTAATTGTGCTGAATTTCAATTTCACACAAAAAAAATTCTGGAAACAAAAGTCATCATCATGACACAAATGATTTTAAGAAATTCCTCATTAATTAAAAAAAATGGAAACATCTTTAAAATTCGCAGATTTTGCAAAATTATTTTGTTTTTAAGTATTTTTAAGCAAAAAAAACCATTAACTAATTAAAAAACGTAATATAAAGCTTACCTAGATAAATTCAGCAAACGAGTAGAATTATTTGCTCTCTCGCAGTTTGAAATTTTTAAATTTCAATCTTTATGTGTCGTCTTATTCCCTACAAATAAAAAATCAGCGCAGAAATCGCAAAATTAACTATCACAAAAATTCTCATTAGTTAGCCTTTTATCGCGGCATCGAAAATCTAAGTACCGTGGTGGAAAATCGCACATGCACATAAATAAACATCAGAATCATTGTGTCGATCTATACCCAAATTTCCCCCAAAGACGCTAAAATAACACGCCATCATCAACGCGAAATTTCACACCGGAAAATCATGAGATACTGATTAGGTTTTTGATGGCTCCGCTCGGCTTAAGAACTCTCCATCCATAAATGACTGTTTCGAAAAGGGGCCGAATTTTATTGAAAAATACCGACAGTATTAAACAGATTTAGATTGGGTAAATTTGGCGTGATCTCTGACATATGCAAAGCTTTATTACAAATTGGTTTTAATGAACGTGTCAAACCATTTCTGAGATTTCTATGGTATGAAGAAGGAAATGAAGAGAAAATGAAGATATTTCAATACCAACGAGTTGTATTTGGGCTCACCTCCAGTCCTTTCTTGTTAGGTTCTGTGTTGGACTATCATTTACGAACTGCCCCAGACCAATTTATGGATACTGCACGGAAATTGATGAAACCATTTTACGTCGATAACTGTGTCTGTAGTGCGGATAACCAGGTAGATCTAACGAAATTTATTTCTGAATCTCAATTCCTTCTCCGTTCTGCTTAGTTCGATCTTCACGGATGGGAACACACCTACAGATCATCTACAGATCCAGTTATGCTAGAAAATAAGGCAGATATTCCAGTTCTAGGATTATGTTGTAATTTTGAAAATGACACCTTGTCCATTGATTTAACAGATCTTGCTGAAGTCGAGGAGAAACCGATGACTAAGAGGAAAATTCTTTCTACCGTACATCGCGTCTTTGATCCAATTGGGTTCACTTGCCCTATAACGCTTTCTCCCAAATTGCTGCTACAGGAGTGTTGGAAACTTGGTGTGTGGTGGGACTCTGAATTACAGATAAAGATTGCCAAGAAGTTCGATTGCTGGAGAAATCAATTGCCCCATTTGAGAAACATCATGACACCTCGAAGATTTTGCAATTGGAGCATCGACGAAGCCAATCTGACCTTACACGTTTTTTGCGACGCTTAGAAGACTTCGTATGCCACTTGCATTTTCTTACGGGCTCAGAGAGAAGACAGAGTAGAATGCCAATCAATCCAAGCAAGAGCGAGGGTAGCCCCTTTGAAAGGCGTGTCCGTACCTAGATTATAACTTTTTGCTTGCAATATAGGATCGAGATTGCCTGATTCAGAGAAGAAACATCTGGATATGGAGAACGTTGAAACGATCTAGTGGTCCGATTCGATGGACGCGTTATATTGGATAAATAAAGACGGACCTCGGAATATATTTGTATCCAATAGAGTGAAGCAAATTAGAAGTTTGTCATCAGCTGCATCTTGGAGGTTTGTTCCTGGAAAACAAAATCCCACAGATCTTCCTTCCAGAGGATGTTCACCGAAAGTTCTGATGATTTCGAAGTGGTGGAATGTACCTGAATGGTTGTTGAAGTCGGAAGAAAACTTGCTAAAATCCGAACTTGTACCTGACTTGGAAATTGTGAACTCGGAGAAGAAAAAGTATTTGATACTGCATCGAATTCAGAAGTCCTAGAAAAAATTTATTTTCGCACCCATCATACTTGAAAATGCTTAGAGCCACAGCTTGGGTCTGTGGATTTTATGAAAATTCAAGAAAACGACGGAGTGATAGACTTAACGGAGAGTTAAATAGCGAAGACATTGAGAAAGCAGAGCGAGTCATTCTCAAACAAGTTCAACCAAAGACGTTTCTGTGTGAACCTGATAAAAGGCTGAATTCCCTTCGCACATTCAGAGATAAGGATGGAATTGTAAGGTTCAAGACAAAGATCGTTATGAGAAAAGACGATGAAAGTTTTAGACTTCCTATTATTCTTCCATCAAACCACCGTGTTGTGAAGGCTCTCAGAATTTGTAAACATAAAGAACTTGGACACAGTGGAGTTCAATTTCTCATGTCGACATTGAGAGAAAAATACTGGATCTTGAAAAGTTGGAAAACCATTAAAGATGCTATTAAATCATGAGTCATATGTAAAAGATTCCATGCTCGATCTCCAGAGGTAGAAGAAGGTTTCTTGCCAGAAGATAGAGTGAGAGACGCCTCTTTTTTTGAAGTTATAGGAGTTGATTTAGCCGGACCTCTTTTGCTAGAAGATGGAATGAAATGGATAATCCTATTCACATGCCCCCTTTTGTACACAAACTATTATGTGAATAAATTTTTTATTACCTGGAAAATGTATGCGCATTAAACATATGATTGCTTGTTGCTTTATGAAAATATTAGATCCCGTATGATGTAATACATCCTGAATAACTATATATTTAAATCAAATCATAAAAATTGGAGACATATTCTAGTTTAAACTGAACATTTCACACAAAAATCTGCTAACTGCAATTTTTATAACAACGCTTAACTATCAAAATTTACTTTGCAAGTTCCCTGGCCCCTTTGCCATCTTGTGTTCTTCTTTTAAAAAACTAATCCAAAAATTTGAAAAAACTAGGGGGCTCCGCCCCCTGATCGCTTACGCTCGCCAACCCCCGGGGATTGCTACGCAATCCCATCTGGTTTGCTTCGCAAAGCAACACTCCTTCTACATATGCCATTTGGTTTGCTTCGCAAACCAACATTCCTTTCGCAGAGTGAAACTATCTGAATAATTTGTATTATCCTGATTTCACTTTACGGTCCATGGCGTCACAAAGAGGGCTTCGCCCCCTGCTCGCCAACGCTCGCCGACGCTCGACGGATTGCTACGCAATACCGTTTGGTTTGCTTCGGAAACCAATACCTCTTTCGCAAGTGATTTCACTTTTTCTTACTTTAACACTTAATGCACCCTAAACTAATAGCTGCATGAGTAAAAAATCTTCTGGATCTTGTTTCCTGTACAATTTTAAGTAAACCGTGTTAATCTCGATCGATTTGTACTTGGTACTTTCTCGGTAAACTGTCTGAGAACAGAGGGAAAAAAGCGAGCCTTTTTCCTCGCCAAATAAAAAGAAATCGTTTTTATGGCAATTGTTCCTACGATAAATTTGATATCTGGCAAACCCGATAGTCAAAAATACAACCCTCCGCGAAATAAAAAATACGAAATTTGTGTCACCAACTTTTGATTACATCAAATTTATTTATGAACCAATTTAGAAAAATAATTGTACCGTAAGAAAGAGTACATTCTGAGGTATACTGCGATATTTTCAAAATTAAAAACTAATAGTAATACGATATAGATATGACAGTTTTAATTTTGTATCGGAAATTACGATCTGAAAGTTCCGAAAATTGTATGACCAACTTTTAATTGCATCGATTTTATTTATTAACCAATTTTTTTAGACCCTCCCTGGACCCATACACCGTTAGGTTTAGAGTGTATTTGTGGTCCAGGGGTGGGGGCGACTTCCACAGCACAAAGGGGGGCCAAAAGAGGACACACGCCGGACGGCCGGCCGATCGATCTTTTTTTTTTTTTCTTTAAATATTATATCTGTGGTTGTTTTATTCCTAAGGGAGAATTATAATAGTTCGGTAACATTCTGGCCTTATGTGAAAAATTACAATAATCATCCGGAGTCCCGGGAATCCAAGAATGCAAGACCGGTGGCACACCGTTAAAATTACATTTAATACATCGGTGGCACACCGGGAAATGTAACCTAAACGCAGAACAAGAAACACAAACAAACACAAAACAAAAAGACGTTACAATACAAAAAGAAGAAATACAAACATCAAGAGTTGAATTAAAATAATATATTATTTTTAAAAGGTGATAATGATTTGATGTTTATAAATAGGATTTAAATGAAGGTGAAATAAATATTTTATGAGAATGTTATATGGTGGTGAATTGTGAATGTTGTGGTGTAAGAAGTGAATATTATACATATGAAGCGCATATACGAACCCTTAACGGGATGGTGATATGATTTGATTAAAAATTTATTATAAAGTGGTTTAAAAGGTTTAAAATAGACGGGGGCATAGTCCCACCTCTCTACCTAAAAGAAGGGGAACCAGAGGGTGTCATTTCTTTTAGTGGGGGGAGGGCCCCGCCACCATCCCCATCGCTGCCATCACGCAAGACTTTATTTTATATCTTGACTGACTATTTTTTAGAACGCTTTCTAGCCAGATGGGCTTGTTCTCCTCAGTAGGTTTGGTTATATGATGTGCTTGCGTAATCGGACAATCGAAGAGGAAGTGGTCGGCGTCCCCCACCTCCCCGCAATCACATTTATTGTTGTCTTTAATTTTAAACCTGTGGAGGTATGCACAGAACGGACCATGCCCTGTAAGGAAGCAAACCAGTTGTCGGTCGGTGATGAGGGCATCGCGTTTGGTTTGTCGCAAAAATGCCCTGAGTCTGATTCCCTTTTTGGAAGCTGCATAATGGTTCTGCCAGATTTTTTCTATGTAGCTTTTAATCTTTCTTTTTAAATGGCTTATTGGGAACGGAACGTCGATAACCTCACCATCGACCGAGGCAAGTTTGGCATGTTCGTCCGCTAGCTCGTTCCCGGCAAATCCCGCATGTGCTCGGACCCAACTCAGACCAAAATTGTTAGTGTGGTAATGTATGTTTTGTTTAATTGAATATAGATATTTTGATTTATATTTTGTGCAGTTTGTAAGGCCTGAATTGAGCTGAGACTGTCCGTATATATATTAAACTTTTTATTTTTCTCTATTGACCATTTAATTGCTTTATGAATAGCAGACAACTCGGCTTGAAAAACAGAGTTGCCAGCTAGTAATTTAAATTTCAAAATTTCTATAACTTTGTTGTCCTTGAGGATGCACACCGCGGCCCCGACATTGCCATCAATTCCCGAGCCGTCGGTGTACACCTCAAATTCAGCATTGTCAACAGTTTCCCGGATGTCCAACCTGAGGCTAGACACCGGGACACCACTCACCATTATATTTGAATCGTAGTGTAAAGAGGACAGTCCAAGCTCTGGGTCCGACTGCCGTCTGTTGACAATGTTATATTTTTTGAATATTGACAGCATGGTCACATGGAGCGGGGGGATTGCACAAAGGGTGTTAAGGGAGTCGGTTGGAGAGGTGTTGTATGCGCCTGATATTTTAATCAAGAAAGGTCGCTGGATTGTTGCCAGACGAACCTTTTGCACCTGGGTCAAACTACCTCCCCAAATGCCAGCTCCGTATGTGAGGACCTTCTCAGTGACTGAGAGGTACCAAACCTCTCCATCCTCCGCCGCGAAGTTTTTGTAGTGATCCCCCAATTTGGAAGCAGCGGTCTCTTAGTGTTTGTATGTGATCGCACCATGTGAGCCGGCTGTCAATAACTAGGCCTAAATATTTAAGATTGTTGGCGATTTCCACACTATTTCCGTTAATTGAAAAGTTTAAGCTATTTTTTAAATTTACGTTTTTTGAAACTATTATGGACCGACACTTGCCGACCGACAGGCTCAGTTTTAAATCAGCCAGTTTATTATAAACTATATCAAGGGAATTATTTGTATTGATCTCCAGGGTCTCACGCGTTTAACCTGACTTGATAAGCGCCAGGTCGTCGGCGAAGGCCTGGAGATAAATTATATTCGAATTCAAACTTAAAATTGCATTAAAATAAATGTTCCACAAGGTTGGTGCCAGCACCGGACCCTGTGGACAACCTCTAAAAAGATTTCTGGAAATTATTTCGTTATTTAAATCATATGAAATGGTTCGAAAATTAAGATAGGAGCAAATAAATTTAATTAAATAAGTAGAAAATGTGAGTGTAGTGAGTCTGTCGATCAGCAACCGCCAGTCCATATTGTCAAAAGCGGCAGTAATGCCCAATGTGACTAATGCGGCATGGCTTGATCCCCTGAGAGATTTCAACCTTGAGATTACATTGAACAAAGCGTCCTCGCAGGAGCGCTGCTCACTAAAACCAAACTGTATATTATGTAATATATTATTGTTATGTAACCAAATATTTAATTTTAAACAAAAAGCTCGCTCTAGGATTTTCCCCAGAGTGGGTAAAAGACAAATTGGGCGGTATGCACCGCAGGTGGAAGGATCGCCACCTGGTCTTAGCAGGAAGAGAACCCCCTCCCCAATCCTGAGGTTAATTGGGAAATATGAATATTGTAGCATTTTTTTATCGGTTTATAAATCAAAACAGGGTATTTTTCAAAAATAAATTTCCAAATTTTGTTTTCGATGAGGTCAGGCCCCGGAGCCTTACCGTCCCTGAGTTTTGAGAAAACATGGTCGAGGTCATGGATTGTAATATTTTCATTTTCTGGAAATTCGATATTCTTATTAAAATTAAGGGGGGGGGGTAGGAATACAACTATCCTGGCTAAAGAAATGATTCGTTAAAATATTTATTTTTCTTTCTGTGTTAAATTCGGGCTGGAGGGAAGAAATAAATTTAAATTATTGTTCTGTTTTTTTTGTTGTTGAAGGTCTCTCAATTTAAAAAGTGAACCGTATTTGGAGCCATGACCCGAGTAATGTTCCCTCCAAGACGCCCTTTTTGAGACAAGAATCAGTTTCCGAAAGGACGCCCTCCTGGAACGGTATTCGAGCTCCGTGGCCCGGACCGTATCAACGGAAGCATTAAATTTCTTAAGTGAATTAATCTTTTTGTAGAGAGCACAGTGACCCTGTTTCTCGAAGACGCTAGTTCGCTGTTCCACCAATGAACTTTAGTGATTAAATTATTTTTCTTCCTTGTTTTCTTCAATGTCTTTCCAGCTATTGATTTTACATGATTTATAAGTGTATTGAAATATTTTTCAAGTTCATTGGTGTTGTCAATAGTGTTAGATTGACGTTCCAAATCTGGTGTTAGCCTGTGAAATAAACCAGGGAAACGACCCAGGCCAAATTTCGTTCTGAGAAAGTATCCCTGGTTGTTAGTGATAGTGGTCATATACTCCAACACAACGTAGCGATGGTCACTGCTAGAATCTTTTGATAAGACATTCCAGTTTTCAATTTGGCCAGCGACATCTGGACTAGTAATAGTCAAATCGGGCCATCCCTTCCCGTTAGGTGAAACGAAGGTAGGCCCCTTCTCGGGCAAATTTAGAATTGATAGGGAATTTGCGTTGCAGAGGTCAAGTACACGCCTGCCGCTTATGTCTTCATGACCGTACCCCCAGATGGGAGAACGGGCATTAAAGTCCCCCATGACGAGGAGCCTGCCTCTATTAAGATCGAGGGCTGATAGCTCCTCTAGCTGATCTTCAATGCTATCATGGGGAGGGAAGTATATGCTTCCCAACAACAACGAGACCTCAGCAAACACACAATTACGACTAATAAAGCTTAAAGTAAACGAAAGACTGGGGTCTAAGCAAATTATCATACTTTTATTGTTTGAGGAACATATTTGCCGGTGGCCCTGAAATGGTGCGACAGGTTTATTATCCCTAATGTAGGGATCTTGAATTAATAGAAAGTGCATATTAAGTTGACTAGCAGTGGCCAGAGCCAAGCTGTGTGCAGCATAACAGTGGTTAGTATACCTCCACAGGAGAGGCAAATGGGAGCCGTCGCAGAGCTGTGTGTGCAGCGCCCCCGGCTGTGTCCAAACCTGCCACAGCCGGTGCACTGCCGAACGCTTTTGAATTCTTCAACTCTGCAGCGACGAAATCCTATGTACAAATATCCTTCCTGAATAACCCGTCTATATAGTTCTGGTACCAAAGACAACACCCAATGGTTACCCCTTCGGGCCCCGATGCAGAAGTCCACCATGATACCCCCCTCGCTCTCTATAAAGTCATTAAATTCTGTCAATGCCGAGGGAAGGCCCGCCTTCTCATTCTCAGTATCTACACCCAGAACAATAATTCTTGGTTTCATAAGTTTGGGTCGGTCGACGGTGAAAATATTAGTTATTGAGTCGTTTTTGTTGAACTTCTCCAGAAGTTCCTCAACCTCCGCTTGGGTGCTCACATCCACCGCCACTCCCCCATCTCTGATTCTCCTTAGTTGTACTGTCCTGGCCCTCAATTCCCTAAGGGTGGACTGCACCTTGTTCTTATTTATGTTATAATCGCAGTCCACCTTGGTCTTTAGGAGCAACGTGTGTTTGGGTTGCTGAAGGCCTGCTCTCTTGAGGGGTGGCTTGGTGGGGCCAGAGGCCATCTGAGCGTATGTTGGAATACACAATTCCTCTTGAAATCCCTGGTTTCCTCTAAAAGCTCGTTGCTGCGATATTTTCAAAATTAAAAACGAATAGTAATACGATATAGATATGACAGTTTTAGTTTTGTATCGGAAATTACGATCTGAAAGTTCCGAAAATTGTATGACCAACTTTTAATTGCATCGATTTTATTTATTAACCAATTTGAAAAATAATTGTACCTTAAGAAAGAGTGTAATGTAATGTATTCAGTGATGTTCTCAAATTTAAAAAATAAAATTTTTTTCTGTAAATATAACGGTTGTAACAAAAAGTAACGAAAATATACAAAGATTCCGAATTTTGTATGACCAAGTTTTGATGGCATCCAATTTAATTATTAACCGATTTCAAAAATAATAGTACCGTAAGAAAGAGTACATTCTGAGGTATACTGCGATATTTTTAAAATTAAAAACTAATAGTAATAAGATATAGATTCGGCAGTTTAAAAAAAAAATAACAAAGATGTCCCGATTTTTCCCGAATTTCAAAAAAATGTTATCAAGAACCAAATTGAAATATCAAAAAAAAAACTCGACGAGCTGCAAAAATTTACGTTCAGAGGTACTTTTTAAGACTGAAAATTTGTTTGTGTTTTGCTCAGTCGCGGAAGAAATTTCGCTTCTTCAATTTTGACACTTAATAAAACCTAAACTAATAGCCGCTTCGGAAAAAAATCTTAATAATTGTCCAGGTATAACGATGAAGAACAAACCATGTTAATTTCTTTTTTTCCGATCAGTACTACCTCGGGGGAAACCGTCTAAGAATTGAGCTAAAAAACACAGTTTTCTCTCCTGCGGCGGAAGCGGTAACTTTTTTTTCATATAGAGAGATTGCAACACTTAAGGAACTATAACGATACAAATACGTTCAATACCGTTTATGTGCGGAATATGAGCAGGAAGAAAAAAAAATCACATAGCAAATTCTTCAAAGATTAAAATGAAAAATGTTCTTTTATCGCCATGCATTACTAATTTCTATATTTTTATCAAGAAAATTGCGTTTCTGAATTACGTCAGAATGAAATCATTTCCATGATTTTTCATTGCCCATTTATTACAAAAAGTTGTTATTGTTTTAGACTTCGCAGTATCTCTCATTACCAATCTGTATGTTCATAATGTTTCAAAAATCTAAGAAGATAGTTTTATGCGATATAAACAAAAAATGTCAATTTTATATAGGAGAAAAAGTAAATAAAAATCAGTAAAAAAATAAACACATGTAATGCTTCAGAAAAAGTTTATTTCGTCAGTAACACATAATACAATATTCATAGATCTAAAGAAGTATGAAAAATTATCAATTAGCAGTTAGAGTTCAATACGCCAAAGCTTGGGCTACTGCCTGACCGACTAATTGTGCAGACTGACCAGAAGCACCATAGTTTACTTGACCTACGCTTGAAGAAGAGAGAATGTGAACCAATGCTGAGACGACTTCCAAGAGAACTTGAACCAGGACATCGCAACCAGAAAGACCTGGACTATTTGCACTAACTTGAGAGGCCAAATTACTAATAACGCTGGACAAAGCACCAGAGTTGGCACCTCCACTAGACACAATTCTTGAAGCAGCGGACGATACTCTTGAGCTGGATGCTGGTGATGACAATCGAGCTGCAGCGGAAGCAGCAGCACTTGCTGAAGCACCTGTTCCATATCCACCGGGTCCTGAAGGACCTTGAGAGCCAGGTCCATAGCTTCCGGGACCTTGAGAACCAGGTCCTTGTGATCCGGGTCCTTGAGAACCAGGTCCATATCCTCCGGGTCCACCAGCTGCTGCTGCTGCCGCGGCGGATGCTCCACCAGGTCCATAACCTCCTGGTCCTTGTGATCCTGGTCCTTGTGATCCTGGTCCTTGAGATCCAGGTCCTTGAGAGCCAGGTCCATATCCTCCGGGTCCACCAGCGGCTGCTGCTGCGGCGGATGCTCCACCAGGTCCATATCCTCCAGGTCCTTGAGAGCCAGGTCCTTGAGATCCAGGTCCTTGAGAACCAGGTCCATATCCTCCGGGTCCACCAGCGGCTGCTGCTGCTGCTGCGGCAGATGCTGCACCAGGTCCATAACCTCCAGGTCCTTGAGAGCCAGGTCCTTGAGAACCAGGTCCTTGGGAACCAGGTCCTTGAGAACCAGGTCCTTGAGAGCCAGGTCCATATCCTCCGGGTCCACCAGCGGCTGCTGCTGCTGCGGCAGATGCTCCACCAGGTCCATAACTTCCAGGTCCTTGTGAACCAGGTCCTTGAGATCCAGGTCCTTGAGAGCCAGGTCCTTGAGAACCAGGTCCTTGAGAGCCAGGTCCATATCTTCCAGGTCCTTGGGAGCCAGGTCCTTGTGATCCAGGACCTTGAGAACCAGGTCCATATCCTCCGGGTCCACCAGCGGCTGCTGCTGCTGCTGCGGCAGATGCTCCACCAGGTCCATATCCTCCAGGTCCTTGTGAACCAGGTCCTTGAGATCCAGGTCCTTGAGAACCAGGTCCATATCCTCCGGGTCCACCAGCGGCTGCTGCTGCTGCTGCGGCAGATGCTCCACCAGGTCCATATCCTCCAGGTCCTTGTGAACCAGGTCCTTGAGATCCAGGTCCTTGAGAACCAGGTCCATATCCTCCGGGTCCACCAGCGGCTGCTGCTGCGGCAGATGCTCCACCAGGTCCATAACCTCCAGGTCCTTGAGAGCCAGGTCCTTGAGAACCAGGTCCATATCCTCCGGGTCCACCAGCGGCTGCTGCTGCTGCTGCGGCAGATGCTCCACCAGGTCCATAACCTCCAGGTCCTTGAGAGCCAGGTCCTTGAGAACCAGGTCCTTGAGAGCCAGGTCCATATCCTCCGGGTCCACCAGCGGCTGCTGCTGCTGCTGCGGCAGATGCTCCACCAGGTCCATATCCTCCAGGTCCTTGTGAACCAGGTCCTTGAGATCCAGGTCCTTGAGAACCAGGTCCTTGAGAACCAGGTCCATATCCTCCGGGTCCACCAGCGGCTGCTGCTGCTGCTGCGGCAGATGCTCCACCAGGTCCATAACCTCCAGGTCCTTGAGAACCAGGTCCTTGAGAACCAGGTCCTTGAGAACCAGGTCCTTGAGAGCCAGGTCCATATCCTCCGGGTCCACCAGCGGCTGCTGCTGCGGCAGATGCTCCACCAGGTCCATATCCTCCAGGTCCTTGTGAACCAGGTCCTTGAGATCCAGGTCCTTGAGAACCAGGTCCATATCCTCCGGGTCCACCAGCGGCTGCTGCTGCTGCTGCGGCAGATGCTCCACCAGGTCCATATCCTCCAGGTCCTTGTGAACCAGGTCCTTGAGATCCAGGTCCTTGAGAACCAGGTCCATATCCTCCGGGTCCACCAGCGGCTGCTGCTGCGGCAGATGCTCCACCAGGTCCATAACCTCCAGGTCCTTGTGATCCAGGTCCTTGAGATCCAGGTCCTTGAGAGCCAGGTCCTTGAGATCCAGGTCCTTGAGAGCCAGGACCATATCCTCCGGGTCCTTGAGAACCAGGTCCTTGTGAGCCAGGTCCGTATCCTCCGGGTCCACCAGCGGCTGCTGCTGCCGCGGCGGCTGATGCTCCACCAGGTCCGTATCCTCCGGGTCCTTGCGATCCAGGTCCACTAGGTCCTTGAGAACCAGGTCCTTGTGAGCCAGGTCCGTATCCTCCGGGTCCTTGCGATCCAGGTCCACTAGGTCCTTGAGAACCAGGTCCTTGTGAGCCAGGTCCGTATCCTCCGGGTCCAGCAGCGGCTGCTGCTGCTGCTGCGGCAGATGCTCCACCAGGTCCATACCCTCCAGGTCCTTGTGAACCAGGTCCTTGAGATCCAGGTCCTTGTGAACCAGGTCCTTGAGATCCAGGTCCTTGTGATCCAGGTCCGTATCCTCCGGGTCCACCAGCAGCAGCTGCTGCTGCGGCAGATGCTCCACCAGGTCCATAACCGCCAGGTCCTTGGGAACCAGGTCCTTGAGAACCAGGTCCTTGTGAGCCAGGTCCGTATCCTCCGGGTCCACCAGCGGCTGCTGCTGCCGCGGCGGCTGATGCTCCACCAGGTCCGTATCCTCCGGGTCCTTGCGATCCAGGTCCACTAGGTCCTTGAGAACCAGGTCCTTGTGAGCCAGGTCCGTATCCTCCGGGTCCACCAGCGGCTGCTGCTGCGGCAGATGCTCCACCAGGTCCATAACCTCCAGGTCCTTGTGAACCAGGTCCTTGAGATCCAGGTCCTTGAGAGCCAGGTCCTTGAGATCCAGGTCCTTGAGAGCCAGGACCATATCCTCCGGGTCCTTGAGAACCAGGTCCTTGTGAGCCAGGTCCGTATCCTCCGGGTCCACCAGCGGCTGCTGCTGCCGCGGCGGCTAATGCTCCACCAGGTCCGTATCCTCCGGGTCCTTGCGATCCAGGTCCACTAGGTCCTTGAGAACCAGGTCCTTGTGAGCCAGGTCCGTATCCTCCGGGTCCTTGCGATCCAGGTCCACTAGGTCCTTGAGAACCAGGTCCTTGTGAGCCAGGTCCGTATCCTCCGGGTCCAGCAGCGGCTGCTGCTGCTGCTGCGGCAGATGCTCCACCAGGTCCATACCCTCCAGGTCCTTGTGAACCAGGTCCTTGAGATCCAGGTCCTTGTGAACCAGGTCCTTGAGATCCAGGTCCTTGTGATCCAGGTCCGTATCCTCCGGGTCCACCAGCAGCAGCTGCTGCTGCGGCAGATGCTCCACCAGGTCCATAACCGCCAGGTCCTTGAGAACCAGGTCCTTGTGAGCCAGGTCCGTATCCTCCGGGTCCACCAGTGGCTGCTGCTGCCGCGGCGGCTGATGCTCCACCAGGTCCGTATCCTCCGGGTCCTTGCGATCCAGGTCCACTAGGTCCTTGAGAACCAGGTCCTTGTGAGCCAGGTCCGTATCCTCCGGATCCACCAGCGGCTGCTGCTGCTGCTGCGGCAGATGCTCCACCAGGTCCATACCCACCAGGTCCTTGTGAACCAGGTCCTTGAGATCCAGGTCCTTGTGAACCTGGTCCATATCCTCCAGGTCCTTGAGAACCAGGTCCTTGTGAGCCAGGTCCGTATCCTCCGGATCCACCAGCAGCTGCTGCTGCGGCAGATGCTCCACCAGGTCCATATCCTCCAGGTCCTTGTGAACCAGGTCCTTGAGATCCAGGTCCTTGTGAGCCAGGTCCTTGAGATCCAGGTCCTTGAGAACCAGGTCCATAACCTCCAGGTCCTTGGGAACCAGGTCCTTGAGATCCAGGTCCTTGTGAGCCAGGTCCGTATCCTCCGGGGCCACCAGCGGCTGCTGCTGCTGCGGCAGATGCTCCACCAGGACCATAACCTCCAGGTCCTTGAGATCCAGGTCCTTGAGAACCGGGTCCATAACCTCCAGTTCCTTGGGAACCAGGTCCTTGAGATCCAGGTCCTTGAGAGCCAGGTCCGTATCCTCCGGGGCCACCAGTGGCTGCTGCTGCGGCAGATGCTCCACCAGGTCCATAACCTCCAGGGCCTTGAGATCCAGGTCCACTAGGTCCTTGAGAACCAGGACCTTGTGAGCCAGGTCCGTATCCTCCGGGGCCACCAGCGGCTGCTGCTGCTGCTGCGGCAGATGCTCCACCAGGTCCATAACCTCCAGGTCCTTGGGAACCAGGTCCTTGGGATCCAGGTCCTTGAGATCCAGGTCCTTGAGAACCAGGTCCATAACCTCCAGGTCCTTGGGAACCAGGTCCTTGAGATCCAGGTCCTTGTGAGCCAGGTCCGTATCCTCCGGGACCACCAGCGGCTGCTGCTGCTGCTGCTGCAGATGCTCCACCAGGTCCATAACCTCCAGGTCCTTGGGAACCAGGTCCTTGAGATCCAGGTCCTTGAGAACCAGGTCCATAACCACCAGGTCCTTGGGAACCAGGTCCTTGAGATCCAGGTCCTTGAGAGCCAGGTCCGTATCCTCCAGGGCCACCAGCGGCTGCTGCTGCTGCTGCGGCAGATGCTCCACCAGGTCCATAACCTCCAGGTCCTTGTGAACCAGGTCCTTGAGATCCAGGTCCTTGTGAGCCAGGTCCATATCCTCCGGGTCCACCAGCAGCTGCTGCTGCGGCAGATGCTCCACCAGGTCCATATCCTCCAGGTCCTTGTGAACCAGGTCCTTGAGATCCAGGTCCTTGTGAGCCAGGTCCTTGTGAGCCAGGTCCGTATCCTCCGGGACCACCAGCGGCAGCTGCTGCTGCAGATGCTCCACCAGGTCCATACCCTCCAGGGCCTTGAGATCCAGGTCCACTAGGTCCTTGAGAACCAGGACCTTGTGAGCCAGGTCCGTATCCTCCGGGGCCACCTGCGGCTGCTGATGCTGCTGCGGCAGATGCTCCACCAGGTCCATACCCTCCAGGTCCTTGTGAACCAGGTCCTTGAGATCCAGGTCTTTGTGAACCAGGTCCTTGAGATCCAGGTCCTTGTGAACCAGGTCCATATCCTCCAGGTCCTTGAGAACCAGGTCCTTGTGAGCCAGGTCCGTATCCTCCGGGTCCACCAGCAGCTGCTGCTGCGGCAGATGCTCCACCAGGTCCATAACTTCCAGGTCCTTGGGAACCAGGTCCTTGAGATCCAGGTCCTTGAGAGCCAGGTCCTTGAGAGCCAGGTCCGTATCCTCCGGGGCCACCAGCGGCTGCTGCTGCGGCAGATGCTCCACCAGGTCCATACCCTCCAGGTCCTTGTGAACCAGGTCCTTGAGATCCAGGTCCTTGTGAACCAGGTCCATATCCTCCAGGTCCTTGAGAACCAGGTCCTTGTGAGCCAGGTCCGTATCCTCCGGGTCCACCAGCAGCTGCTGCTGCGGCAGATGCTCCACCAGGTCCATAACTTCCAGGTCCTTGGGAACCAGGTCCTTGAGATCCAGGTCCTTGAGAGCCAGGTCCTTGAGAGCCAGGTCCGTATCCTCCGGGGCCACCAGCGGCTGCTGCTGCTGCTGCGGCAGATGCTCCACCAGGTCCATACCCTCCAGGTCCTTGTGAACCAGGTCCTTGAGATCCAGGTCCTTGAGAACCAGGTCCTTGAGAGCCAGGTCCGTATCCTCCGGGTCCACCGGCGGCTGCTGCTGCGGCAGATGCTCCACCAGGTCCATATCCTCCAGGTCCTTGGGAACCAGGTCCTTGAGATCCGGGTCCTTGTGAGCTAGGTCCATATCCTCCGGGTCCACCAGCGGCTGCTGCTGCTGCTGCGGCAGATGCTCCACCAGGTCCATAACCTCCAGGTCCTTGGGAACCAGGTCCTTGAGATCCTGGTCCATACCCTCCAGGTCCTTGCGATCCAGGTCCTCGAGATCCAGGTCCTTGTGATCCAGGTCCTTGAGATCCAGGTCCTTGAGAGCCAGGTCCATATCCTCCAAGTCCACCAGCGGCTGCTGCTGCGGCAGATGCTCCACCAGGGCCATACCCTCCAGGTCCTTGTGAACCAGGTCCTTGAGATCCAGGTCCTTGAGAGCCAGGTCCTTGAGAGCCAGGTCCATATCCTCCGGGACCACTAGCGGCTGCTGCTGCTGCTGCGGCAGATGATCCTCCAGGTCCTTGTGAACCAGGTCCTTGAGATCCAGGTCCTTGAGAGCCAGGTCCATATCCTCCGGGTCCTTGAGAACCAGGTCCTTGTGAGCCAGGTCCGTATCCTCCGGGTCCACCAGCGGCTGCTACTGCAGCGGCTGCTGATGCTCCACCAGGTCCGTATCCTCCGGGTCCTTGAGATCCAGGTCCACTAGGTCCTTGAGAACCAGGACCTTGTGAGCCAGGTCCGTATCCTCCGGGTCCTTGAGAACCAGGTCCTTGTGAGCCAGGACCGTATCCTCCGGGTCCACCGGCAGCTGCTGCTGCTGCGGCGGCTGATGCTCCACCAGGTCCGTATCCTCCGGGTCCTTGCGATCCAGGTCCTTGAGATCCTGGTCCTTGAGAGCCAGGTCCTTGAGAACCAGGTCCTTGAGAGCCAGGTCCATATCCTCCGGGTCCTTGAGAACCAGGTCCTTGTGAGCCAGGACCGTATCCTCCTAGTCCACCAGCAGCTGCTGCTGCGGCAGATGCTCCACCAGGTCCATACCCTCCGGGTCCTTGAGATCCAGGTCCTTGTGATCCGGGTCCTTGTGAGCCAGGTCCGTATCCTCCGGGTCCACCAGCGGCAGCTGCTGCTGCTGCTGATGCCCCACCAGGTCCATATCCTCCGGGTCCTTGGGAACTAGGTCCTTGAGATCCAGGACCTTGAGAGCCAGGTCCGTATCCTCCGGGTCCACCAGCGGCTGCTGCTGCTGCGGCGGCTGATGCTCCACCAGGTCCGTATCCTCCGGGTCCTTGGGAACCAGGTCCTTGAGATCCAGGTCCTTGAGATCGAGGTCCTTGTGAACCGGGTCCTTGTGAGCCAGGTCCGTATCCTCCGGGTCCACCAGCGGCTGCTGCTGCTGCTGCGGCAGATGCTCCACCAGGTCCATACCCTCCAGGTCCTTGTGAACCAGGTCCTTGAGATCCAGGTCCTTGTGAGCCAGGTCCATATCCTCCAGGTCCTTGAGATCCAGGACCTTGAGAGCCAGGTCCGTATCCTCCGGGTCCACCAGCGGCTGCTGCTGCTGCGGCGGCTGATGCTCCACCAGGTCCGTATCCTCCGGGTCCTTGGGAACCAGGTCCTTGAGATCCAGGTCCTTGAGATCGAGGTCCTTGTGAACCGGGTCCTTGTGAGCCAGGTCCGTATCCTCCGGGTCCACCAGCGGCTGCTGCTGCGGCAGATGCTCCACCAGGTCCATACCCTCCAGGTCCTTGTGAACCAGGTCCTTGAGATCCAGGTCCTTGTGAGCCAGGTCCATATCCTCCAGGTCCTTGAGATCCAGGACCTTGAGAGCCAGGTCCGTATCCTCCGGGTCCACCAGCGGCTGCTGCTGCTGCGGCGGCTGATGCTCCACCAGGTCCGTATCCTCCGGGTCCTTGGGAACCAGGTCCTTGAGATCCAGGTCCTTGTGAACCGGGGCCTTGTGAGCCAGGTCCGTATCCACCGGGTCCACCAGCGGCTGCTGCTGCTGCGGCGGCTGATGCTCCACCAGGTCCGTATCCTCCGGGTCCTTGGGAACCAGGTCCTTGAGATCCAGGACCTTGTGAACCAGGTCCTTGAGATCCAGGACCTTGAGAGCCAGGTCCGTATCCTCCGGGTCCACCAGCGGCTGCTGCTGCTGCGGCGGCTGATGCTCCCCCAGGTCCATAGCCTCCTGGTCCTTGAGATCCAGGTCCTTGTGATCCAGGTCCTTGTGATCTGGGTCCTTGTGAGCCAGGTCCGTATCCTCCGGGTCCTTGCGAACCAGGTCCTTGAGATCCAGGTCCTTGTGAACCGGGTCCTCCGGGTCCACTACCGGCGGCTGCTGCTGCTGCTGCAGATGCTCCACTAGGTCCATAGCCTCCTGGTCCTTGAGATCCAGGTCCTTGTGATCCAGGACCTTGAGAGCCAGGTCCATAGCCTCCGGGTCCTTGAGATCCAGGTCCTTGTGAGCCAGGTCCGTATCCTCCGGGTCCACCAGCGGCTGCTGCTGCAGCGGCGGCTGATGCTCCACCAGGTCCATAGCCTCCTGGTCCTTGAGATCCAGGTCCTTGTGATCCAGGTCCTTGTGATCTGGGTCCTTGTGAGCCAGGTCCGTATCCTCCGGGTCCTTGCGAACCAGGTCCTTGTGCACCGGGTCCTTGTGAGCCAGGTCCGTATCCTCCGGGTCCACTAGCAGCTGCGGCTGCTGCTGCGGCAGATGCACCACCAGGTCCATAACCTCCCGGTCCTTGTGATCCAGGTCCACTAGGTCCTTGAGAACCAGGTCCTTGTGAGCCAGGTCCGTATCCACCGGGTCCTTGGGAACCAGGTCCTTGAGATCCAGGTCCTTGTGAACCGGGGCCTTGTGAGCCAGGTCCGTATCCTCCGGGTCCACCAGCTGCGGCTGCTGCTGCGGCTGCTGCTGCTGCTGCAGATGCTGCACCTGGTCCATAACCACCGGGCCCTTGAGATCCAGGTCCACTAGGTCCTTGAGAACCAGGTCCTTGTGATCCGGGTCCTTGTGAGCCAGGTCCGTATCCTGCGGGTCCACCAGCGGCGGCTGCTGCCGCTGCCGCTGATGCTCCACCAGGTCCTTGGGAACTGGGTCCTGAGGGTCTTTGTGGACTAGGTCCTGAGGGTCCTTGTTGGCTTGGTCCATAACCTCCTGAAGATGAACTACTTACAGATACACTGTATGAGGAGCTTCCAGAGGGACTGTAGCTTGGACCAGATCCATAACCACCGGATGAAGGGGCACTTGAGCCATATCCTCCTCCCGACGATGCACTAGCAGAAACTGCGGATCCTCCTCCTCCTCCTCCTCCTGAAGATCCTCCATAGGACACTTCATTTGCATTATTTTGAGCAAACATTGTAATTAAACTCTTGATTTCATTCACGAACTGGTAATTGACTGAACCAGTTGTCTGTAGAAAAGCTGATGTTAGGGCATCTGCAATGGCATTCGTTTTCACTGCAATGCTTTGACCTCCTTGTTCCACCACGGCGATTTCCGCCACAGATGAAGCAAAGGCCATGTTGAGCGCTTGCAGTTTGGATTTCGAGCTTTTGTTGCTTCGAGCCATTTTCTCCATTGCTCCCATCAGAGTGTCTCCAATAGATGACATGTCGTCAATCTGATCGCTTGTGAACGCTCCACTTTGTGAAGCAGAGTTTAGGAAAGAACGAATGAAGCTTTCTGCCAACTGAGGACTTGACCACGGGCTGTTTGCCTGCCCCAGAGCAAACATGCTCTGGGTGCATAGCACAACGAGGAATGCGAGAGCTAGTCGAGTTGTCGAACTCATTATGAAAGCGAGTATATCTCTCGACTGAATACTCTCTCAGCAGAAAGATATCTCTTTTATACCCTGAGATTTCGTGATGATCAGCAGGTTGAATAACAAATCTGACCTAGATACCACTCCGCTCGCTCTTCCAATGACGCATTTGAGAAAATTTATGATAATACATACAGCGTGATGTATTCTGAATTTCTTACCGAACATACGCAATGAATCATCTTTCACCTGTTTCGACATTTTCTTAATTTAGTGGTTTGAGATTCAAACTTTTTTTTCAAAGTTGTCATTTAAATTTATTTATTGTTGAGACTATGATTTGAAAATGATTGAGGCTCACGATCATATTTATTTTACATTTAACACTTCTAAAATTAACACTCTTTATATATAATTAATTATTATTTTACTCTTATTCCTCGAGTTATAATAGTAACGGATTAGCAACCGGATGAGAGAGAGAGAGAGGGAGCTAGTGCACAAAAGGATCTAAATCACGATAAATCTGTCGTTGCCTCCAATGCCCTCACCTTGGCGTTCCGTGGAAGTTTGGAGAGTTGGGATCGAAATTTTTTACTTCCATAGATATTGTTAGCGTTTGATTGGTTTTGAGGAGTAGAGTTTATTTCCGCAATTAACGTTTTGGCCAAGCTGCACCAAACACAAGACAACTCAAGAGAAAAATTTCGTCAATGGTAAAAAAAGGGGACGGGAGACATATGAATGTTATGAAAACAGGAAAATATATTTTGGGTATCTCGTGAGTGTGACTCCCGTGTTACGTAATGGTTATCTAAAGGAGATGTTAATAATATTCTAACTCTCCTTTAACTGTGTACGGATCCCATGGGTATCAGTTAGATGCCCTCGTGGAACATATAAAATAGATGTGTCCTTGAGGGCAACTCTCTTTTAGGTGTGTACGGATGCCATGGAAAACCTCTCAGTCCAAAGGGACATCTGGAGGAGATGTGCTCCTAACGGTAAGTGTGTTAGTGATTTGCTCTGTACAGTGTTCGGAGAATTCATGGTGCAGGACTTTGAGTACATTTCGTAATTATACCTTCTCCTGCACAGCGCCCATCACCAGATCTTTCTTATAAACACCCTTTTTAGAATGGCATCAACGTGAGAGACGTAAAATGTTTATGATTTATTCTGGGTGGCCGACCAACCGGTCTAGTGGTTAAGGTGTTGGCCTATTTATCGTAAGGTTCCCGGTCCGAATCCGGGGTCAGGGCATGGATATAAAATTGTGCTATGTATGTTAAGATCAATGATGGCCACCCATCGGGATCTCCTTTATAAATGGCCATCGCTTCCGATCATTGCAGTGTACAGAGGCTGTTCGCACATTTTTTAGACGATTTTGGCTAGCGGTAATAAAAAATCCTTTGCTACAAAAGTAATAATTGCAGTTGTACTATGTTATTAAAAGTCAAAATTATCGTTTGCGGCTTGAGAGGTTTGTTTTTATTCAAAATTGCGTTTTTAACGAAACAGTGGTTCGAAGCTATTTTTATGCTCCTTCGTAAGAGAAATATTCATATTCCGTTATCCAAAAACGATGTGAGAGTCATGGTTTTGTGATATCTAAAGCTTCGATAGCTAATATCGTCAACAAGAAAGGAAAATAACGTCAAATTGGAGCCTCAAGTGGGACAAAAATTCGAAACAAGTATCCAACGAAGAAACGGATATCTTCGACTATTGCAAAGGTACGTTGTTTAATGTTAAAAGAAAATCCCCATAGTCAAAGGACAGTTTCAAAATCATTAAAATGCTCGGTGTCCACTGTAAACAAAATGATAAACGTTGATTTAAATCTTGAGAAAGCGAAAAAACGCAATGTGCATCGTCTTTCTCCAAAACATATCGCTGAACGCTGGACACGCTGCCAAATTCTATATGAAAAACACTTATCTAAAGAAAAATGGAAAAACATTGTCACAATAAATGAATCATGGTTGTATTTAAGTGATTGCAGCAAAAAAAAAGAGCCATTTATTATCATAAAAGGGGAGAAAAAAATTTAAGTACATGGTTCGCAGAATCGAAAGAAAGTTTTTCTAAGGGATTCATGATTGTTGCTGGTTTTTCATATAATGGCAAGTTAAAAATAAAGAGAGTGGAAAAAAATATCAAGATTAACTCCAAATACTATCAGGAACATATTTTATAGCCAATTTTTCTGAATGAAATACCATTGCTTAAACCACGGTGCCATCAATCTGTGGAACTCCATCAAGACAAAACTAGTAGTCACACATCAAAATCCACTGTAAATTTCCTAAAAGAAATGAAACAAAAAACCGGTATCAAGGCCATACCCTTCACTGATATCCCTACTAAATCTCCCGATGTATCACCTATGGAGTTTTGTTCTTTCGGACTTCTAAAATCTGCATTATCCAAACGTCGTCCCACAACCCTTACAGGACTCTGGAAAGCTGTTCAGGAGGAATGGGATAGAATACTTCTTCTGACACTTCAAAAGGCATTGTTATGCTGGAAATTACGCTGTCGAAAGATAATTCACAATAAGGGCTATCAAATAGAACATTTAAAATACAAGAATTGTATGTAATTTAGTTTTGTGAATACAATATACATTGTCTAAGAAATGTGTGAACAGCCTCTGTACATGGATTGAATTCTCGGTGGAATTTACGAAAGGGGCCAATGTGCAGACATGGGCTGTTTCTGCTTAAACTGGCGGTTGTTTTTTAATTAAGGTTGCACTGTTGAAAACAAACGGGCTATTAACGATGTTACAGGATCTAAAGGAAATGTTCCAAGAACAAAACCTCTAAATTTTGAACCAAGGTCAGCTGAAGAGAATATCACCTGAGATGGCACTCCTTCTCCAAACTTCCTTACTACACCCAGGTGAGAACATTTGCGGTGTTGCTCTAGTATGACGTTATTTAAAAATTATCTTACCTCTTTTAATTTTTCCGCTATTGTACATTATGCTCAACCTACACTAGTACTTGTAGATTCGGAGCCAAGAAAATCGGAATAGTAAATCGACCATGATCTGGTTATATATATACTGAAATCCAAGGGGATCGGACCCTTGGATTTTACACCAATGGTGTGGATGAACTACTGAAATAACTACTTACGGACAAATTAATTAACATTGTACTAGTGCAACACAACAGGCTATTGACAACTGTCCGGGATCAATCTCCTCAGGGAAAGAACCGATTACAACCCCAAGCAATTTTTAACCACGGACAGATGACATGAAACTGAACTGGGCACCATGAACTGGGTGCCATTGTTGGTTGATTGTTTGGGAGATTTTACGGCGTAATGGCTATATTTGACCTCGTCAGATACAAGACATACAATATCAAGTAATAGACACACACAGTGAAAGATTGACTGAGACAGAGTGCGATATCGATGTAAATGTTTTCGAAACGTATATGGAAAATACATCGATGTATAGAAGCGGATGTTTTTTTAACACAGATGTTTATACATGTTGATGTTTTTACGCTGTCGATGTTTTATTTTGGAACTGTAAATAACAAATATAGGGGTTTTAATAATTATAGGCCCCAATTTTTTTATTTGCGATAAATAAAAATAAGTTCGTTGTGTTCCCCTCCCCCATGAGTGTATAAGTAATAATAATAACTAACATTAATTATTGTTACGTACCTACCTAATTATAATTGTAGTTAGTAGTACCTATGGCAAATTGTTGTAAATATCACTTTGTTTTATATGATGCAAATTGAAAATAAAAGATTTGTGAATTGTTATTATTATTATATTTTTACTTTATTTTGAGAGTTAAAAAAAGGCTTTCTTATAAATTAATAAACACGGCAAATGACAAATTAAATTCTTCCCCCCCCCCCTCCTCAGACGAACATTACTGTTTGAAGTTGCTAAACCTGTTTTAAGAAATGGGGATAAAATTTTAAATACACTGATGTTTAAAAACATCGATTGTTTTTGGGCGATGTATTATAAACATCGATCGCCTATCTCGTTCTTCTCGTACGACGTTAATTAAAAATGATCTTATATCGTTTAAATTTTTCGCGATAGTACATTATGCTCAACCTACACTAGTACTTGTAGATTCGGAGCCAAGAAAATCGGAAGAGTAAATCGATTATGATCTGGTTATACATATATTGGGATCCTTGGGGATTGGACCCTTGCATTTGGCTCCGCTGGTGCAGATGAACTACTGAAAGAACTACTTACGGAGAAATCAATTAACATCGCACAGCACAACACAACGGGCTATTTACAACGTTCCGGGATCAATCTACTCAGGGAAAGATCTGTGGACAACCCTACGTAATTTTGAACCACAGTCAGAGGACATGGAACTGAAATACTGTACTTAGTGCCATTTGTGGTTCATGGTTTAAGACGTAATTTTTCTGCGCATTACTTCATCGATTTACGAGTTTCTGAATTCTTTAAAGTTCGTCTCTATATAGTTATTCATATTATCTATAGGTTTGCAATTCTTATTGGTCCGTACAAATCATTAAACCCTCCTGGCGATTTTGTTTCGACGAGGTGTCTCGTCATTAGACGAAAACTGACCAGACCTTGATTGACGACATACCTCGTCATTAGAACAAAACTTATCAACATCTTGATGTCGTGCAGATATTGTCGTTAGCAAAATTAGTCAGGTCTTGGTGGAAGATATCTT
The DNA here is from genome assembly GCA_947359465.1 of Metellina segmentata. NCBI lineage: Eukaryota > Metazoa > Arthropoda > Arachnida > Araneae > Tetragnathidae > Metellina > Metellina segmentata. The sequence continues at coordinate 34,389,646 of OX375880.1, read as the reverse complement.
CGAAACCATTTGGAGGGTTAAGGGGTTCCAAGGAGGTCAGGACCTTTGGGCGTGGCGTCATTACTGTAAGTGTTTAGTTGAAATTACTTATTTGGTATTCATTGCTAAAATTTTAACATTTATTGCTCTCTTTTAAGGTCGATCCCTCCATAAAGTTATTCGGAGGGTTCGAAGGGTCCGGGTCTCATTGGAGTTAACGCCATCTATATCCCACTGTCTCCACTGAACTCTATACTTAGCACGGGCCCCTCGAAGACGATATGCATGCACAGTTGCCTGAACAAACTTCTTCGATCCACATGTAGCTCGCGTGATTCTTCGATTCGCGTCATGATTTAAATATGCAGCATCCCAGAACGCTCGAAAGTTCCAGAAAGCATTAATTGAATAAACACAGGCCTTGTTGAGATAAACAAGACTGATATTGCTGAAGGATTTGTTTTCTTGGGCCGTCGAAACGATCACCTGTTCGAAAAATGTGTTAATATGAATCTATTTTCTTCCGCTATGGAATGCAAACTCTGTGTGTTCTAGTGGTTAAAAAAAAGGAGATGGTTTCTGATTATAAATAAAAATTAGAAAATATTCCAATCCATTAATTAATGTAACGGCTTTAATTGATGGCTAATCTTGTCGATTTTCATCAATCTTATTCACGGCTGAATATACAAGTGAAATCAATGTCATCAGAAACGGCGACTCAAAAAAGGCGTCAAGAACAATCGAAATCCCGACTCGAAGTGTCACCGTGAGGAATAAAGAGGGGGCAATTTGGGAGGTCGGAACGTCACATTTGACGTTATCGCATTCCAACGATTTCAATAAAGAAACTATCTATGAAAATGATGGTTTTCCTTCTACTTCATAACACCCTCGATATTTTTAACTCTTTGAGTTTGATTTTTAACACTTTAAAGATAATAATCTTTAGTCAAAAAGGTTTCAAAATCGATATACAGTGGGTCCCAAAAGTGTTCGCGCACTTACGAATTTCAATTAAATACTGCTGTATCCAACTAAAAACTACTATTTCATGTAATGGGGATATTTTATTTAGGAATTTAGACTTCCAACAATATGTAGTATCTTTAGAAACCGTGATTATAAAGGGAAACTAGTAGATCTTAATGACTAATATACTATAAATGCATGTCGAAAAGAAAATGAATCACCAAAAATCTCTATATTCATTGATGAGTAAGTATCGAGAATACGTTTGCGCGATCATTGTAGTTCTGAGAGGCATAGGCGTGTCTTGGGTTGTTGACTGGCGGGAGGGAGGTCAGTCCCGAGAAGTATCGACTGTACACCAATAAAAAGAGGAAGCATCTAGAAACCTCTCTGGGAAATATTTTTTTGTTAAAAATCACATGATATATTAATAAATATTTTTGTAGTACATTAATTAAATTATTAAAAATTTTGTTTCTAGAATTTTTAGTCACTTTCATTTCAAATAAATATATTTCAAACAATCTTGCTTTAATGTCTCATAAATGAGAAACGCATTGCTATGTTTAACAACAAATTATTTAAGGACAGCCTGGAATTACACTAAAACCCTGCTCCTTCAAACCCCGTTCATCCGAGTTTGGTTAATCTGAACCAACTGTTTATAAAATTTGTGAAACAAAATGCAGTAAATCAGTGACAACATATATTATCATTATTGAAATAAAAACATCATTCGAAAGAATGTACATACTTTCCGATTTTTAGATTATCATTAAAAGAGATAATGGAAAAATAGTCACTAGAACTTCATGAACTATAACATTTGGACAAAATTAATCAGTTTTTGCTGTGATAAATACATATAAACCTTTTCTTATTTACTTTTTCAAAAACATATTCTAAGATGAACATAAAATTCAAGTGAATAAAAACTTCACTTTTGTCGTGGAATTATTTATATTACTTGAGAGCTCGGCCCTCTTCTCGCCTCCGCTCTTCAACCCCGGGGATTGGTACGTAATCCCATTTGGTTTGCTTCGCAAAACGACACTCCTTTCTCAGAGTCAATATCCTGCGACGGCGAAACCTCCGCCACCTGATCGCCAACGCACGCAATTCCATTTGGATTTGCTTCACAAACTAACACTCTTTTTTGCAGATACAATTTGTTTGGCTCGCAAACCGAAACTACTTGTGGAGAGTCAATCTCCTGCGACGTCTGAACTATCTTAATAATTCGTATATTCCTGATTTTACTTTCCGGTCGATGACGTCACAGCGTGGCTTCGCACCCTTTTTGCTAACACTCGCAAACCCCCAGTGATTGCTATGCAATCCCATCTGTTTGCTTCAATAACCAACACTCCTTTCGAAAGTGATTTCGTTTGTTTTTAACTTTTACACATAATGCACTCTAAACTAATAGCCGAATCAGTAAAAAATCTTCGCGATCTTGTTCTATGTACAATTTTGAATATACCATGTTAATCTCCAAATTTTTGGGTGTGTACTTTCACGTGAAACTGTATGAGAATCAAAGGGTAAAAGCGAGTTGGGTAGTTCTCAAAAGATGAGAACAAAACACATTTCATAACTTTAAGCTTTGACAGCAAATAAATTTAATTCTTAAATTTTGTTTTGTCAATGGGTTTTTAGTTTTGTTCAGAAACACGAATTAGGTGTAAATATCTTTAAAATTAAATTCTTTAGTTACAAAGGTCGGAATTTGGACATCGATAGTGTTAACTGATGCAGTACATCACCAAGAAAATAAATTCTAATGGGTTTTTTCAGAATTGCTGAAAAAAAAAATGTTTAGAGTATAAGGATAGTTTGTTAACTATTTTGATCAGTAGATGGCATCATTAGTTTAAATTTGGAAGAATTAACAAAGAAACAATACTAAAGCCATCTAGCATGTATCGCGATATCCAAAAGGAACAATTGAAATAGCTCAATACCTGAAGCAAAAAAATATATTGTTACGTACTTTAAACCGCATATATATATCTTTAAAATACCTTTTTAAAGGTTTTTAAGAATTCGTATGTTTTTGTGCATTTTCTTGGCTGTAAATATCCTTTTCTTCATTTTAAAAATGAGATATCAAAATCCCGTAACGATCGATTTACCGATTTAATTTATGCTACGAAGATGCCGATGTCCCCAATCATAAAATAGATCTTAATTACAATCTACTTTTATCAGATTAATAGTTTTTATCGAAAAATAAAGTGAATTTATCAGTTACATATTAATATTATTACTAGGCACATGGCAATGAACCGTGTAGGATCGAATTGCCTATTTCTTTCCCGATTTAATTTATGTTAGAGAGGTGCCGATGTCCCAAAACATAAAAAAAAATATTAATTACAATCTCCTTTCATCAGACTAATTGTCTTTCATCCAAAAATAAAGTGAATTTAGCAGATACAATATTAATAACATTACTAGGCACACACTAGGCGTTATATAGCAAAAATATCAATAACATTGTAAAGAATTTCGATTTTTTTTAATAATATTTTTCTTTCTTTCTTATTTCCTTCTTTTGGCTGCAATGCTCATTTGAATAAATTTTTTAATATGAAACTTAGATTTTTAGAACGTTTTTTTTTTTTCTAATTAATTTTATAGGAATTATAACTCCTCCAGGAGTTTTCAAGGATAAAGTTATTTTCATTTTTTATCATGTTTTCTTTTCGTGTGCGTTAATAAATATTATTTGAAAAATCACAAAAATAAACCAAACCCAAGAATTTTTGGAATGAGTAATTAAACTTTGGAGAACTAAGCAAATCCATGAATTGAAAATATGGAAAACAAAATTCTAATTTAAAATATGGAAAAACAAAATTCTAATTTTAAAATATTCTATGCTACTCTAATTTTAAAGTTTTGACAATTTGTAACTAATTTATTTTTGTCATTAGACTTGAGAAATGTCAAAGTTGTGTAACCTACAGGCCAGCAATATCTGAAATCTGTAACCTACAGATCTTGTAATTACATGTTTTAATTTGTAATTTTGCAGAGCAGTTCCTGTCTTTGAATTATTGTATTGTGGTGAGATCCACACCCTTTAAGGGTTAGTGTCGAGGGAAACCCGTGGGAAAGGATTCCATTGAAACAGGCCGCTTCTTTGTGGACCATCTCTGGGATTCTACGCTATCCACCGCCGTAGGGAGTTTCTCGTGGGAACGGAATGTATCGGCGAGTCCGGACATTTTTGGACTGACCGACAAACGAGCCAGTCGGTTCCTTTGATCCGTACCCTAACGAAAAGGAATTCGTCCCCAGCTGTGAGGGTCAGCTATAAGAAGGGGACTGGAAGAGACTTTCTGATTTTTTAGTCGGACTTCTGGAGAGAGCGTACGGTGTGCCTCTTTCGTATGATCTGTGATTGATCTCTGAGCAATTAAACGAATGATGATTTTCACTCTCCTCAGTTTTAAAACTGTGTTCCTTCATGTAAAAAGTGTATATATCGTTTATCTATCCAAGATATAATAAATTGATTTTTATTCTAAAAATATTCTATGTTTGGCTGGACATAACGTCACAGTATATTGTATTCTAGGCCTATAAACAAAAAACAGCAAAAAAGTAATGATGTTAAATTTCAAATATTATTCATATCTAACATTTAGTGTTCAGACATTTTGAGAATGTTCCAGTTCAGCCTTTTGGACACCGAGCCAGTCGTTACAGAGAGTTTTAACAAAAAAAATCGTTGCTATGGTGATTGTAACTACGATAGATTTGATATCTGGCATTGAATGTATGGAATTGAAAATGTAACCTTTCGTTTCACGGTTTCTTCTACACGATGAACATTTTGTACACTCGCAAAATTATACTTTTCCTCACATCCAATTTATTTATGAAACAATTTTAAAATAATAATACCATACAAAAGAGTGCATTCTTCGCGAAACGAAAATCTTCCGAATTAAAAAAATACTATCAGAAACTATGTTGAAATTTCTAAAAATACTCGGGCGTCCAGCAAAAATTTACATTTAGAGGTACTATAAAAATCACTGCTGAAGACTGAAAATTGTATGTATTTTGCTCACTCTTGTTAGAAATTTCGGTCTATCAACTTTGACACTTAATATACCTTAACTACGATCCTAGTTAATAGGTAGTTGTAGTGCTTGAGAACGTCAATTAAAAATTACCCAATTTTCTCGGATACTTTCCTTAGGCGATTGATCCCGGACCGTAATGAAAAGAGCATGTTGAGTTGGTATTGTACGACGTTAATTAAAAATTGCCTCGGATCTTTTTCTTAGGGATTGATACCGGACCGTTGTAAATAGCACGTTGAGTTGCTATAGTGAGACGATAATTAAAAATTACCTCGGATCTCTCAATTAGGGAATTGATACCAGACCCTCGTTAATAGCCAATTGTGTTGCTTTTGTGTGATGTTAATTAAAAATTACAAATTTCTTCAAATTTAAAATTCGCTGAAATTTTTAATAAAAACTTGTACAATTTGTGTTGATTGTTGTATTATTTTTAAAATAGATCTTATACACATGCATATTTTACTACAATGCCAAAAATTGTATTTTCTAAGAATTAAAGAGATTTAAGTTTTTGAAAAAGGCTATTGAGAAAATTGAATGGTGAAAGGAGTGAGAAACATGCTTTTTTTACTCAAAACCGAAAAAATGAGTATCTTATTTTTTAAATTTTACAACTGAAATGTGCATCTTATTTTGAACACAACAATGAAATGTGTTGATTTGGGCAACACAGTATATTTTAACCCCAAATTACTTAAATAATAGGGAAACAGAAAAATTAGAAATATTTTTGTAAGTTGAGGTAATTTTGAATAAAATAGATTAATAAACCAAAATAAAAGGTAGTTTTTTTATTTTGTTGAGTACAAAGGGAATTATTTTATTGCTTATCTGAATTTTTTAAATTAGCAACGTTTGTAGATGTGAAATGTAACTTTAGAAACACAATTAAATTAAATGAAATAAATCTGTGCCATGTGCGAAAGGAAAACAAATTTAAAAAATGTGCATTTTTTACTTGATTATTTTTTCCCCGAGAGAGTATACATGTACACTTATTAAAATAACCATATGTGGCAAGAAATTTAAGTGATATCTCTTTATAAAAAGTAAAAAGGTATTAAATTATCTCGAACACTTGACCGTGGGAGAAACACGGTTTAATGAGACTGAGTCGTATGACTTTAAGTGATTGTGCTTTGTTGATGCTTACAGTGAAACTTAAACGAACTGGGAACTGAAGTTTTTTAAATTGGAATGGGGGATATCAGAAGTGATGATTGGTATTCTAGGAATGAATACGTTTTAACTTGCAGCATGTCTAGTCACGATGGTGGCTTCAATAATATTTCGCATGAGTTTCTTGACAGAGTGTTGTGCCATTGCACAGTGAAGGTGCATTCATATTTGTGAGAGTCCAGATGGTTCCAATGTGTTAAAAAACTGGGTCGTGTGTTTTAAGGCCTCATTTGTGTCACGCGTAATGTGTATAGATTTGTAAATTTAAAAACTACGGGGAAATTCTCGCAAGAGTTGCTGTATGATGACATTGACATCTTTATTTAATTGGGAAAGATTTGCCCTTTGGCACAGCCATGCATCATGAGTGCTTTGCTACAACAGCAATATATCGATGAACCACAGGGGTTGTAACCTTTTGGCAGGGGGGCACAGGTGTTTGCACAACTGTTTGGCTTGTTTGCATAATCATGAAATGACGGAATGAACGCCAAAGAAAAGAGCAACATGAGTGATTGATTGCCCAACTTGAAGGCATCCCACAGAACGGCAGCGCTCACTATTTGCTATTTGTGTTGTGGAAGTGACAGAAACGCGTCCGTCTTGAAAACTAATCCTACAAAAGTTGCAAACACTTTTTATAGCACTTACATGCAACTCCTCTAACCCTTGTCAATGCTGGCTTTTTATACGACTGCCTTTTTTATATTTGTCGACACGAAACTGTGATTGGCTGTTACATAACACATTTGCATAGTTCCATCTAACTCTGCAGCAAATTGCAGCCTCTCAAATTTAGATTAGCTTACAGAAATTAACATTTTCCGCAATGTCCTTAACTTTTGGCAGCGAGTGTAGACAATTATAAAATGAAGTACTACGTGTGTTGTATGTTCGGCATGTCCTGACTAAACTATAGTACTTCCAATAATGAAATTTGGCACATAGATAGTGTAAATATTTTAAAATTTTATAGTCCACCACAAATTTTTAAATTTAATCCACAACATTTTAAAAGTAATGTAGTGAGATATTTAATTATTATTGTGTTGCTTCGAATAGCAAGTCTTCAATTGGTATTGACTAAATACGTATTTACTGTGCGTATGCAGCTGCCCGATTACTGGATATTCCTTATAAGAATTTATTGCTTTTTTAAAAGCATATTAACTATTAGTTTGGGTTATCATAATGTATAACATAAGTGTATATATTTTTGTGTTTACTCCATTTTTGGAACGGGATCACAGTTGTGCAATACGTTGTTTGTTATTGTTTCTGTTTTAGAGTACGATAGTTTCGATTATCATTTTTACAGCATATAAACTTTTCGTTTGGATTATTTGGATATCTTTTTCAAAAGCAGAGACCTGTTTCATCAATTTATTGTCGCTATGTATTCCGAGATTGAATCGGAGACGGTGTGGTACATACCACTGAATCAGATTACTCAGAGTGGAACATTATGCACATTTGAGAGATGATGTGATAACCGGTGGAAATGCTGTGATAAAAAACTGAAGTACACAGAAATCACTAAACTTCCAAAAAGATAAAAAACAAAAGTAAAAGTTTATGCTTTTGTAAAATTAAACGTTGCATAAATTATTAAAATAAAGTATTGCTATGCTTTCCAAAAGACATCCAAACACAGAAAAAAAAATAGCATTAAAGATCAACAAATTAACAGCATTTCGCGCTAAAAGTTTTTTTTTTTAATTTACAGCCCCCAATATGCAAAAACGGCAGTGATATAAGAAGCCAGCATTGGCAAAATGATCTTTAAATCCAAGACTACCTTTTTGGAACTGGATCACAGTTATGCAATACGTTGTTTCGTATCATAGCGCATAAAAGTAGCCTCGCGATAGGATTTTTAGTTGCGACGTGGGCTTTGTATAAAGTCAGTGTTGGTCTAACTACACTAAAGCGACAAAGCAGTAAAATGATGACAATGTTGTGCAAACATTCCACATATTTTCGTGACACAAAATTTAGAAGTGCCGCAGCATAAAGAGAAAAGCTAAAACTAAACCGAAACATAAAAACAGCATTTTGTTTTGGCCATACAACCAAACATTGTGGGCTGTAAATAAAAAAAAAGGTAGTTATAGCGAAATGCCACAGTTTTGTAGTTCTTTTATGCCTTTTGTTCTTTGTTTCTGTGTTAGGGTGACTTTTGGAAAATATAGCAATATTTGATTTTGATAATATATGCAACATAAATTTACAAAAGCATAAAGTTTTGGTTTGGATATTGTTGAATGAGAGGACTCTGAGTGGAACATTATGCACATTTGAGTGATGCTTTGATGAACGATGGAAATGTTGTGTGAGATCGTGAAATACTGGAGCCAGCTGCAACCCAACTGTTGTTTTTGCTTCGCGAGTTTCACGAGCGACAAAAAGGAGTCTGAAACAGAAGCCGCTTCTGCAGGTGTTCTTTCCGACGGATCGCCGACTGGCCTTTGACCTTTGCCGTTGGGGGAACTTGGAGACTGTGGGGAGGCCGAAGTCGACGGGGAGAGAGCGAGAAGCGAGGTTGAGTTTTCCTCGCGCTGACCCGTGAGATGCACATCTCGATATATGAATATTGATTCTTTGTAAATTGTAAATAATTCTAACTAATAAGAACAAGATTTTCTTAGCTGTTGGTTGTTTTCTCCTCATATACGATTTTCTGATGCTACCATTTTTGGGAGACGACACCACAGCTTAAAGCTGGTGGCAGTTTGATGGGATAAGGATCTAGTTAAATGAGATCCACGATCCTGTGTCACTTCTACGACAACAGAGAAATACAAAGTGTATTCGTCCAGACTTCTTGAAGTCTGATTTGTGAGTGCCCGGAGGACAGAGAACTTTGTAGCAGCGTTTACTGGCGTGGAAAGTTCCTGGAGTTCTACGACTGCGTGTCCTGTGAGGCCAAGTGAAAGAGAATCGGCTGTGTACAACGACAGAAAGTTCCTGGAGTTCTACGACTGCGTGTCCTGTGAGGCCAAGTGAAAGAGAATCGGCTGTGTACAACGACAGAAAGTTCCTGGAGTTCTACGACTGCGTGTCCTGTGAGGCCAAGTGAAAGAGAATCGGCTGTGTACAACGACAGAAAGTTCCTAGTTCTGAGGCGAGTGATCAAGCATCGAACGGTGAGTCCCGATATTTTCTGGAATGCTAATTTTGGGGGTCCAAGTGATATACAATTGTAAAATATCAGAGTTATTAGCTTAGAAATTTTGATTGGGATCATTGGTCATTTCAAGGTTCATTGCCTGGGTGTTATAGTGTTTTAAAGATTTCTAAAGTTGTAGTGTCTTTAAGCTCAAATGTGTAGAAGTGATTTAGTAAAAAAATTATTTTGTGTGTTCTTGTTAGTGAATCGGAATATAGAGATTAATTGATTTCAAAGTATAATGCGGAGGTTTTATAGAGATTAAATTAATTTATCTCTTTTTGTTATGTGTTTTTAGCTTTCTTCTAAGCATACAGAGAAAGTTAGCTAAAAATTTGGTAGTACAGTAAGGTATTTTGAAATTGAAAAGGCAATTAGTCTATGGAGAAGATACTTGTGTAGTACCTTAAAAGTGCTTACTTTTAGAATTAGTACTTGTGTTGCCTTGTATAGGGAGATACTCAGTTTTGAATTATTACTTCCGTGATTTTCTTTGGTATTTGTGTTGCAGAAAATTATTGTGAAATTTTTGTTATTGCATTTTATATGTGGTGAGGTATTTATTCCCTGGTTGAGATATGGCAGAATTTCTAAATAAGCAGACTAAAAAGATTTTGCTCTTGGTCGCAGAAGAGTTTGAGACAAATGTGTCCAATGCGGATAAGAAAAGGGCGATAATTGAGGCGATCTTGAAGGCGCCGGATTACGAAGAGAAATTCGCAAAAGATTGCTTAGAGCAAATCTTAGATACGGATAGATTAGAGAGGGAAGAACAGACGTTAGAGAGGGAAAGAGAAAGATCTTTTGAGTTAGAAAAGTTGAAAATACAACGCAGTGCAGAAAATGGCTCCGTAGCTTCCACTGTTTCTGTGCTGAGCGAGAATAGAAGTAAAATAGTAAGTCTAAAAGATTTAGTCCCTAAATTTGACCCAAAATTAACAGACATAACCCTGTTCTTGATGATTTTTGAGCGGCAAGCGCTAAAAGCAGAACTTGAGGAATCGAAATATGTTTCTCAACTCATTCCGTTATTACCCGCGGATGTCGCGCAAATAATAGTAAAAGAAGCGCCAGAAATGGGAGATGATTACCATCATATAAAAAAACTTTTGTTAAAAAGATTTAGACTAGGAGCAGGGGCGTTAAAAATAAAATATGAAACCCATCAGAGAAAGACAGGTGCATTATGGTCGGATCTGGTATACGAACTGAGGGGTTATTTGGAAAATTGGTTGGAGGCGGTAAATGTGAAAGATTTCGAATCCCTTAAGGAATTTATTCTTACGGAACAGGTGAAAAGGAGAGTTTCGTTTGAAATCAGAGACAAATTCCTAGATGAATGGGACGAAATCAAAACGGCATCCTCCCTAGCAGAAAGATGTGATAGGTACGAAAGTGTGCGCGGCAATTATAGAAGAATGGATAACAAAGTCTGGAATACAAAGCAGTATAATAGGGATAAGAACGAGCATGTTGGTTCCATTCATAAGAGTGATCAGACCAGAAAGTCAGAAGGGACCGCAAAGAAAGATCACCCGCATTCCAATTCCTGGAAAAGTGATAAATTTGAGAGAAAAAGACCTATAATTTGCTTTAATTGCAACAGAGCAGGGCACATCAGGCCAGATTGTCCGGATTTAAAAAGAAGAGGATCTAGCGACTTAGTAAATCAATTAGGGACAGATGTAATTATCGGAGACTGCTTCAAACCCTATTTTAAAAAAGCGGAAATAAATGGGATAGTGCGTGACTATTTACGAGATACTGGGGCGGGTATAGACCTATGCGATCGTAGTTGGGTCAAGAACGAAGATTTGCTTGGGGAAGTAACTTGGGTCAAACAGCCCTTAGATAATGAATGCAAATGCCTCGCATTGGCGAAAGTGACCATAAGGGGAGAGTTTGGCACTGTGATTACAAAAGCCGCCGTGAAGCCCACAGAACTAGAGCAGGGGTATTACTTATTAGGGAACAAGACTGCGGAGTTAATAGAAGAAATGAGGGGGAGGCCAGTTCCGGTGAACGCGGTGATAACGAGCAGTCAAAGGCGAGAGAGTTATGAGGGCAGCGGTCTAGAGGTGAGAGGGGTAGAATCGGAGTCGGGGAATGACATGGAGGAGGAGACCCTAGATTTTCCGAAAAGAACGGAAATAGAGACGGGCTTGGAGAATGTGTCCGCGGAGTCGTTTAAAGAGGAACAGCGAAATTGCGAAACTTTAAAATTCCTGTGGGCACGGACATCTCAGCCAGGTGAAAGGGAATTTTTTGATAAAGAGGGAAGACTGGTGCGGATATCACAGTCTAAGCGAGGTGAGGAGAACGTTCAATTGTGTGTGCCACTTGTGTATCGAAATAAGATTTTGGCTCTATGCCATGAAGAAGTGTCAGGTCATTTGGGCACGACGAAAACAAAGGATAGGGTCCTGCGTTGTTACTTTTGGCCACAATGCTATCAAGAGATCGAACAATATGTAAAAACGTGTGATCCGTGCCAAAAGGTAGGTAGTAATAGGGACCGGCGGAAAGTCCCTTTGAAGTTAGTTCCGATAATTTCGGAGTGTTTTTCTAAATTAAACATTGATGCAGTGGGGCCTCTACAAACAAGCAATCGAAACAACAGGTATTTAATCACGTCCATTTGCCTTGCGTCAAAATATCCAGATGCGGTTCCGGTAGAAAACATCAGCTCTACTTCAGTTATTGACGCTTTGGTGCAGATTTTTGCGAGGACAGGTTACCCAAAAGAGGTATAGTGCGACCTGGGCCGATCATTTACCAGCGAGCTGACGACAGAATTTTTCAGAAAATTCAGTATCAAGGTGTCGCACAGTTCGGTTTGCCACCCGGAGTCGAATAGTGTTGAGAGGTTGCACTCTACCTTAAAAAAGGTTATAAAAGCGTTATGTTTGGAAATGGGTCGTGACTGGGAGGAGATTTTGCCTATGGCGTTATTCGCACTCAGGACAGTTACTCATCAAAGTACTGGGTTTAGTCCAGCTGAGTTAATTCATGGAAAGAATTTGCGAATGCCACATACGTTAGTGTATGAGAATTGGTTAGGACAGGAGAGCGCCGATCAAAATGTAGTGGATTACGTATTGAATTTAAATGACAGATTAAAAAAGTGTCAAGAATTAGCCGTTAAACGTATGACGCAGTGTCAGGAGAAAAGGAAACTATGGTACGATCGAAATGCGGTGTCTAGAAAGTTTAAGGTGGGAGACCCAGTTTTGGTCCTATCAACATCCAAGCCCCATAAGATGGCCGTAAATTGGATTGGTCCAGGAATTGTTTCGGGAGTGATTTCAGACACTAATTACACTATTGATCTGCCCGAGAGGCGAAATAAAGCAACTATATATCACGTGAACCTAATGAAACCTTATCACAAGCGTCCAGAATTCGTAAACTTAGTGTTAATTCAGGATTCGGAAGAGGTTGAAGAAGAGGCTGAAATTCCCTACCCCCTATCAAACCCTACGCAAATAGATTTCTGGGAAACTGTGAAAGACAGCAATCTGGAGAAACGTGCGACTGATATGCAAATTGACAAATTTAGGGAAGTGATAGAAAAGCATGGGCATGTTTTCTCATCGGACCCGAGAATTACACAATTGGTTGAAATGGATATCGAATTAGCGGACGAGTCTCCAGTTAGGGCAAAGCCTTATAGAATGTCGCCGAGGCAGACGGAGATTTTGAAAGAAGAGATTAGGAGATTGTTAGATCTCGGGGTAATCGAGGTGGGACAGTCAGATTTTACGTCTCCCATGATATTGGTGGAGAGTCCAGGAAAAGCTCCCCGTCCTTGCGTGGACTATCGCAGATTAAACGCCAAAACTTGCGTGGAGTATTTTCCTCTCCCCAACATAGAGGAAGTTGTGGAAAGAGTGAGTTCAGCCACTTTCATTACGGTAATGGACTTAACCAAGGGATATTTCCAGATACCACTGACTGAGAGGGCCCGGAGGTACGCCGCTTTTGTGACGCCTTTCGGGGTATTCTTGCCAAAGGTTATGATGTTTGGGCTGCTGAACGCGTCCTTTTACTTCTGCAAACTGATAGCCAGGGTTTTGGGGGGCTCAGAATCGTTCGCTCTTCCATACATCGATGACATTGCCGTGTTCTCATCTAATTGGGAGAAACACATGAGGGACATAGATGAAGTGTTGAAACGCCTAGGAGAGGCCGGTTTGACGGTGAAACCGTCAAAGTGTAAGTTCGCTCAGGATAGTGTAAAATTTCTGGGACACGAAGTGGGTTCAGGGAAAAGGTCCCCTAGTGAGGTCAAAATTAAAGCGATACAGGATTTCCCTACGCCCACGACCAAGACACAAATTCGTTCCTTTTTGGGGATGACAGGCTATTATTCACGATACATTCGGGAGTACTCGATTATAGCAGTCCCCCTTACTAACGTGTTAAAGGGGAAAATTAAAAAGGAAAGAATAATCTGGAGTGAGGATTGTGAGCGAGCTTTCCAAGATCTAAAAGCCAAATTAATTCAAAGTCCCGTTTTATACGCCCCAGATTACACGAAGGAATTTATAGTGCAAACAGATGCTAGTTTATATGGTGCGGGAATTGTTCTGTCACAGATACAGGAAGGGGAGGAGCATCCCATTTTATATATTAGTAAGAAATTTTCGCGGGCAGAACAAAACTATAGCACTATCGAGAGGGAGTTGGCCGCCATTGTGTACGGCCTTAAAAAATTAAATCATTATTTGGACGGTCAACATTTTTTAATTCAAACTGATCATAACCCACTCACATTTCTAAAGAAAATGATTGGAACCAACGCTCGACTAACTAGGTGGGCATTATGTTTACAACAATATAATTTTACGGTAGAACACAGACCGGGAAAAATGCATGGGAATGCTGACGGACTCAGCAGAATGGATTAACGATAATTTGTTAGCCATGCATCTGCTTAATTTGAGTTGAGTGTTGTAATGTTTTATTTGTGTAGTATATTTTTAGTGATGTAATTATGCTTATATGTGTAGAGTTTAATTAGAGTTTATGGTATCATGTGTTTTAAGTGTCATTGTATGTGGAATTTAATTAATGGCATTAGATTGGGTAGTTTATTGTTATTGAATGATTACTTTTGTATAGGATTGATGTTCGAATTGTGTACTTTGAAAAATTTAATATTGTGTATGTTTTTCTCTGAGTGTGAAAAGAGAAAGAAATTAAATCTAGGATGAACATATTTTAACACTGAGTACGCGTTCGCGAGTCTGAACCTTGAAATCGACAATGACAATAAGACATATCTTGTATTTTGTGTAAACATAGTGTATGGATTATCCTTGGACCTCTCGGAGTTAGTATTACTGGAATGAGGGGCCTGCATTTTCATATGAAATCATATGAAAATACTTCAGGGGGGAAGGGTTGTGAGATCGTGAAATACTGGAGCCAGCTGCAACCCAACTGTTGTTTTTGCTTCGCGAGTTTCACGAGCGACAAAAAGGAGTCTGAAACAGAAGCCGCTTCTGCAGGTGTTCTTTCCGACGGATCGCCGACTGGCCTTTGACCTTTGCCGTTGGGGGAACTTGGAGACTGTGGGGAGGCCGAAGTCGACGGGGAGAGAGCGAGAAGCGAGGTTGAGTTTTCCTCGCGCTGACCCGTGAGATGCACATCTCGATATATGAATATTGATTTTTTGTAAATTGTAAATAATTCTAACTAATAAGAACAAGATTTTCTTAGCTGTTGGTTGTTTTCTCCTCATATACGATTTTCTGATGCTACCATTTTTGGGAGACGACACCACAGTTGCTATACGTAAACTCAAGTACACAGAAATCGCTAAACTTGCAAAAAGATACACAGAAACAAACCAAAAATAGCATAAAAGATCAACAAATTGACATAATTTCGCATTAACATTGTTGGAGCATTGGTGTCATTAACAAAATAATGTTTAAATCCAACATTGCATTTTTAGCATATTTCCCAAAAGGAAACCTTGATTGGCCGTTACCTAACGCATTTTAATACTTCCTTCTTTCTGTGCAGCACATTGCAGCCTCTCAAATTCAGATTGGCTTCTGGAAATAAACATTTTACTCTCTGTGCTTAAGTATGGGTAGTGAGTGTATTATAAGACAAATATGAAAAAGTTACTTATGTTTAAGTACACCTATTAGTATGAACTGACTTCAGTTCGTATCGTAGCGCGTAAAAGTAGCCTTGCGATAGTATTTAGAGTTGTGACGTGGGCTTTGTATAAAGTCGGTGTTGGTTGATTTAGTCGTATGTACAACAACAAAAATGATAAAAATTAACTATACGAAAACCAAAGTACTATACAGAAACAAACAAAAGATTGCAAAAATGAAACAAACCAGAAATTGCACAAAAGATCAGAATTAAATATAGCTAAATTTTGAAAAAAATATCCAAACTAAAAGTTAATATGCTTTAAAAATCAAAATCCAAACTATCGTAGTCTAAAAAAGAAACAATAACAAACGTATTGCACAACCGTTATCCAGTTTCAAAAATGTAGTAAGCACATTAAAAATATACTTATATAAAAGATTAAAAGTCAACGCTAACTAAAAGTTAACATGCTTTCAAAAAGGCAACAAATTTTTGAAAGGATATCCAGTAATCGGGCGGCTACACGGCAAAGGATACACACGCGCAGTAAATACGGATTCATTCAATACCGATTTATGACTGTTGCCATTCGGAAGAAAGATAATAATAATAGAACATCGCATTAAATTAATTTTAAAATTTTCAAGATTAAATTTTAAAAATCGAGCTGATCTATAAAATCGCAAAAAATTTGTATTACATGTGTGCTAAATTTCATTAGTGTGAATGCAATAAATTCGTAAGGATACCCCGTACACAACCATACCCACACAAGAAAAAACTTCATTTTAAAATAATATATATAATATATATATCCCTTAATCACCCCGCTTCCCTTTCAGTCTTTCGTCTTGTTTGTCCAATAGGTCATATATCTTGCCATCCCCTTTCACTTTTAACCTCCGGACCTCCCAGTATGACTGGACCACCCAAGACCACTTTTCCTCTTATATCGCCTGTAAGATAAAATTACCTCTCCGCTAACTCCCGACCTCTACCAATGAAATTTCTTGCTAGATTCCCTGTCCAATAGTATTTCTTTTAATTCTCATCCCTCTGGCGAATTAATTGTGTATTATACACTTTTTCCATGAGCCCCTTAGAACAGGAAGCCACAGAACCGTACAGGGCTCCGGCTCTTCTACAGCCTTCACTCCAGTTATGATGTTACATTTTCGTTATTGAATAAAGATTTTGTTATAGAATTTCTACGTATTTTTATGGAACCAGCACTACACTCCCCGCCAATGGATCATCTTCGTCCGGTTGCCTAGACCACTCTTTCCACTCCGTGTCACGACTGCATGCTTATAATTTCTGTTATTATGTCAGATTTTAAAGCCGACAGGACAGCAACCTGTGGTTTGGGAACCTTACCTTGGATTCGGAAGTGATAAGGAATTGAACGGACTATCATAACTACCCCACAATGACGTCTAATGGAGATGCTTGTACTGCAAGCTACTTGCTTTCAAAAGATTTTTCGGAATGTATGCTTTCAAAACTAATAGCATTTGACCCAAAAGACAAAATTTGACGTGGATGCATCAATCAAATACTTCGAATTAAAAACGACAGATTTCGCAAACTCACGAATCAACCTAATTCCAGGATACTTAAAGGGAGAAGCATTGAACTTTTACCTAACTCATTGCGTCATCGAAACTGAATGGGCCAATATCCTCCAAGGACCCTTAAATAATTTTTAAGAACTTCTCTAGTTTCATTTGACATCTTCATCTCCACAACGTGCAACAATCCTTAAGACATTGATTCGTACTTCAAAAAGAAATTTGACATTGGAAACAACTACAGCTTCCAATGGAAATTCTACTCCAAGGATTGACAAATGGTTTGCCTCGGAACATAACAGAACTCATCATCGTGAAAGAGCCATCTACCATTACGGAATGGTTAAGAGTTGCACGCAATTTATGCAACCAGTTACCCGAGGATGAATCAAGCAAACAAGACCAAAAAAAGCAGAATGAATCGAGTAACCGTTCCCGTATCAGTTCCCCGTCCGGACGAACGGTTTCAACCCCGTCAAAGAGTTCCAATGCGGACGAGATTTTGGATGCCTCAAGTGCCGATGGATGCCTCAAGTGCCGATGGATGCCTCAAGTCAAAAATTCGAGCCCCACTGATTAACCTTCTTAAAAAATATTTAAAATATCAATGGTCAGAAGACTGTCAAGCCTCATTTAAAAAGCTCAAAGATATTTTAATTTCCAAGCCCGTGTTAAGATGGTTCATTACACTCAATTTCCTTCTATTCTAGAAAATTACGACCCTACGAAAACAATTACGCGATCACAGAACTCGAGTGTTTGGCAATAATAGATGCTGTCGATAAATTCTACTGTTATCTTCATGGTAATCACTTCACTATTTATACTGATCACGCTGCTCTGGTTTGGCTCAAAAATATCAAACATTCAACTTTTTAGACTTTTTATATGGTCGTTGAAACTATCAACGTACAATTTTGCAATTAAATACAAAAAGGGATCCACTAAGGTTGAAGCCGACATGCTAACTAGAAACCCCATAAATAATGACATGCTGCCAAGAGCGCAGTTATTGACTCATTCGGAGCTCAAAGAAAGTCAGGAAAAGGACAACGTTTACAGTAAAAAGTATGAAAAACTAGATAATCGTTGGACGATTAAGAAACAAGGTTTAAATAAAGTTGTTGTCCCATTGTCTTTACGTTCGAGGGTATTAGAGAAAGCACATATTGAGTATGGACACCTAGGAGTGTCATCAATGTTAAATTTATTATCGCCACAATATTATTGGCCTAGTATAGTAAATGATGTTCGGAATTATGTCCGACACTATGAAGTTTGCCAATTAAATAAAAGGAAAAAAAAAGAAATATGACCTTTTAGCGTCAGTTCCCACAAGCCATGAAACCTTTGAGTTAATTTCAGTTGATACGGTTGGAGGATTAAGCTACTATGGCTCTCCTAAAAAATACTTGCATTTTTTAATCCACCATGCTACAAGATACATTTGGACATTCCCTTCAAAAAGTGTGACATCAGATGCTTATATTAACTGTCTCAAACATATATTTCAAATTCAAGCTCCAAAGAACATTTTAAGTGACAGACATGCAGCCGTTACGTTTTAATTTTAAGCAATTCTTGAAAAAATACAACGTTACGCTATTATTAACCTCTGCACACAGACCCCAAACTAATGGTAAAGTTGAGCGCGTCAACCAAACCCTTATAATTAGGTTGAAATGTAAAATTAATGCTCAACCGAGTACTACTCCTTAGACGGAATTACTGAAACAAGTCACGGAAGAGTACAACAACACTCCTCAATCGATTACTAAGTTCCCACCTACATATTTAATGTATGGAAAATTTCCTTATGACCCTTTGGTTGAACCAAACTTGTATCCGCCTATTGAAGAAGTCCGAAAAAATGCCGAGGAACAAACTAAAATCTTCCGCGAGATTTCAAAAAAGAGATACGACACCCGTTTTACTAAAAGTGATTTTAAAATCGGAGACACTGTAATGTATGAAGAAGTTGTTTATTCCAATAGTCGAAAGTTAAGTCCAACTTTCTCACGACCATACGTTATCTTAAAGAAACTTTCTGAAGTAAACTATGAGATCAACAGACCTAATCTTCTCCACAAAAAAGATTCTGAAATAGTACATTCGACAATACTACGTCATTTTTACCCGGCATCCGATTACCAAATTGCGCCTCTTCCAGTTAGGAAAAGTAAAATTCCCATTCGAGTTTCCAACACCACAAAAGTGTCTGTTTCTAAAGCCGCGTCCACACCGGAGAAGCAGAGCAAAACATGGATGATTGATTAACCCCGGAGACAGGTTTGATTGGCAGCTCGTTCAGTGTAGACGGTGAACGAACATTTTGAGCACGAGCAAAATGATCCGCTTCTAGTCGGTACATCAAAGGAAAGCAAGTGCTCGTGCTCGCTCTATTTGGACGGCGTTTTTTCGTTCCCTTGCTCGACGTTCAATCAATCACCGGGGTCATCGTTAAGAAACGGGTCGGGGATTGGAACTTAGAAATATTTATATATCTTCGGATTTTAAAGTGATACTATTATTTAAGTAGTCTATTTGTAAGCATTGTGTGTTTTGCTATACATAGCTGACGATTAAAACTTAGTTGTGAAAATGTAATCTGCCCATATTAGTGTCAAAATTGATGTGTCCATCCATGTGTATTTAGATGGTCTATATTAGTGGTCTTGGGGAACTTTGCACGTCAAATCTCTGCTATTATAAAATGAAATGTCCGACCTCCACTACGCAATGTCCGGACGAATCGATTGCACTTACAATAATGAAATTTGGCACACGAGTAGTCAGAAGTTTTTGCAATTTTTGTGTCCAGCCTGAATTTTAAAATTCAATCTAAAACATTTAAAAAATAATTTATTGGAATTTAATTATTATTGTTTTCTTTGGAATAAAAGTTGCATAAAAAGTTAGCAGATCCTAAATGTATTTTTTCCGCTTCCGATTTCATTTTGCGGAGAAAGATTTGTCAGCAGACTAAAGTTTTAACTTTAGTTATGTAGTTCTTTTTTATTATCTCCTTGATCGTAAAAGATAGAGTACAATTTTCAACGGATATGAAATCTGCGGAAAATTTCACATCAGATCTATACCTAAAAATATGATTTTCGATAAATGAATAATTTTAAATTGAAACTTATATTTTTTCCAACACGAACGCCACTTTCTGTGAATAATGACTTTCGTTTGATTCGAGATATCACAGATTTCATTTCCTACGCTCAAACCATTTCACAGCGAAGAAAAGCAAAACAAATAAAAAAAAAATATTGACTGTCATTGTTAAGTACTTTTTTGTAAAATCGGGATCGTTAAAGACAGATGAAAATTTCAACAGATTTGAAATCTGAATAAAATCTAAACCCCTAAATCTCTACCTTCCATTTGATTTTCTTTTAATAAATAATTTTTCAATTAAATATTTATATTTTCGCAAGAGATTCTGACGTCACGCCGATTGGATCTCTTCGCAATTCGAATTTGGCAATGACGAGGTCATTACGGCGTTGCCCGAGGTGTTTGTTTGCGAAGCAAATCATAGTTCATAATATTCATAATTTAGTTTGCGAAGCAAATCAAATTAGAATTTGCTGGGAATCCATTCTAAAAGGCTACGAATTTCCATTTGGTTTGTGAGGCAAACCAATGCCTTGATTGCTGTTACCCAATAGGCTTCACAAACCAAATGGGAATTCTTAGCAATCACCACGCAGTGGCTAGTTTAAGATAAATAAGAGGTGGATATTTAAAATGTATTTAAACTTTTTTGCAATTAAAGAAAATTTAAAATTGTTGCACTGCAATATTAATACGTTTTACCGAAAAATGCCGATTTGAAAGAGACATTCAATATGTTGGAACATATGAGTGAAATATTCAGTAAGAAATTTTTATTTTGTAGGGAAATAATCTGCTAATATCAATTTTGAAAGTACGTATGGATATAAATAAATAAATAAATATATATATATATATATATATATATTAATAAAGTGGTTGCCGCAGCCGCCGTCGCAGGATTGAAAACACGGTTTGTTCAAAATTGTACAGGGTTAACGATGAAGTGGATTATTTTCCGAGGCGGCTATTAGTTTAGGGTTTATTAAGTGTCCCAGTAGGAAAAGCGTAATTTCTACCGCGTGTGAGCAAAAGACGTATACATTTTCAGTCTTATGGCTGCTGAGAATATTTTCCATCACCAATGTCGCCTTTTTTGGGAACTTTTCTTCCTATTTCTCTTTAATAAATCTTTAATGATAATATACGCTGCACTCGCGATTATGCGCCGACTTCGTAAAGAACGAGACCTTAAAACAATTTGCTTCAAACAATAAGTTTGCAGTTTAACTTCAACACACAACCAACCAGATGGATCGCGAGCACATGGAACATTTTGTGTCCGAGCTGTCAAACCAGAAAAACCAGAGAGATTGATTCACCAAACCTGTCTCCGGGGTTAATCAATCATCCATGTTTTGCTCTGCTTCTCCGGTGTGGACGCGGCTTTAGATACCAGCTAAATTCCCAAGGAAAACACAAGCAACTCTCTTTCAACTCCCGTTGAAAGATAGCTTAACGACCTCTGATTTACGACTTACTTCCCTTCGGACACACAAGTTGAACAAAACGACCCTCCATAGAATACCTCCTCTAAGGGCACACAACGATTTGACACCACCGCAAAAAAGTTGACCCGTCTCCCCCATAGCGACCTCTCTTCATTCAAACCCCGTGGGTGTCCATTTTAAGTTGACCAACAATCTCCGTCGAGTCTGTCTTCTCTAATTACACACGCGCCTTCCAATGATTTTTTATGTTGTGTATTGTCGTTACTGGCAAAGTTCTGAGAAAAGGTTTTGCTGTCAATTCTTTAATCTTCGATTAAAACGATTTCTAATTTAAATGTGAAAGAAAATTTTTTTAGTTAATGTGACGCTGCTATCGTCACGATCGCTTAAGTTAAGTTTAGAAACATTCTGGAATAGAAAACTGTGTTATCACCCTTCTCAGCAGTTGAAAATCAAACACCAGTGATCACTTATTTGACTTTCGCAGACTATTCCGGATCACCCTTTGTCCTTTCTACTCCTTTTGATACTTAAATCTCGGGATTCTCCCTGATTATCTCAAGGTCAAGGGCAGAGGTTATAATACATCACGAGTTCGTATCTTTGTTTCTTAACCCCCTAATCTAATTAAGTTCTGAGTTCATCTGGAAGACGTAGGAAACAATTGATAAATAACAGCGTGTTAGTAATCACTGGAAGCTTCTATAACAAACATGGTACCCCCATAAAAAGGGTGGTGCTGATTTCAATAGAGAGCAAGAGGCAGAAAAGGAGGAAGAGAGAGTGGGAGATATACCCAGCAGGCACGTCTAGGCCTATAGTAGAAGGATGGATGAGATGCCACCCCACCGTTGAAAAGGGAAATGCAAGAGATTAATGATATTGGATTAGACTCAAGAACTCACCGAACAAGAACATCGGCAACGGGATAATTTTAGAATGAGTGTTCAAACAAGGAATTTTTTTATGTATCCTAAATCGGCCAATCTAAGCTGTACGCGATTTGCGTATTTCGCTGGAGCCTGTTTGTACATGAAAGCAGATTTATTTCGCGCTCATAATTGTATTTATTTTAGAAATTTCGTGGTTGGCAAAGTCCAAGGTCGCCCAATTTGAAGGTAGGTATTTAAATTAATCTCGCACCCTCTCTTTGGAGCTTGTTATTGTCGACGGTCCAGGATTGATTGAATCTGAGGGAAAAGATCTGAGGACACCACGTAATTTTGAGCCACGTTAAGGTTGTGAAGTCACACTTGAGCTGACACCACACTTTCCAAACTTCAGCCCTGGAGGAAGAGCAAAGGATTAGCAACCGGAGGTTTGTTACCGGGTAATTAATTTTGAATGTTAGGTAAGCAATCAACGTAGCACTGAAGCAACATATTTGTAAGCATTTTTGAAGGAAACGAGTGCGATTCTCGAAAACACACTATGAATATCAATTGCCCGTTGTGCTTATTGCGAGACGTCAGTGAACTACCTACCTACTGATAAGTGTTAATTTGGTACTTGGTTCCAGGAAATGGTAAAATTCATGTTTCGTTTATCTAAAAATTGTGCAAAAAATATCGCTCAAGACATGGGTTCATTTCTTGGCGGTGTGCGTATACTTCAATCAGCTTTCCACGAAAGTCATTGTTTCAATACAAAATTATTTGCAGGGTTCCATAGATATTAATCAAGCGCACTGAACTAAACCTTTTAAAATGGGATGGTAAAGTCTTATTTAATCTCTTCTGGTGATTGTCTCGACAAGATATCTTATCCTTGTTTGCAGAAGAGACCAGATTTTGATGGACGAGATAGCTCATTGGAAGAAAACTGACTTCAAAAGTCGGCATTGTTTGGTGACGAAATATCTCGCCATTAGCAAAAATGGTCGGATTTTGATGGAGGAGATATTTCGTCGAAATCACTTGGAAGGTTGAGAATAGGATAACAC
This sequence comes from Metellina segmentata, assembly GCA_947359465.1. Taxonomy (NCBI): domain Eukaryota; kingdom Metazoa; phylum Arthropoda; class Arachnida; order Araneae; family Tetragnathidae; genus Metellina; species Metellina segmentata. The sequence goes on along the minus strand of OX375880.1, from coordinate 34,366,037 downwards.
TATTTTGACGTTATTTAAAATTAGACAACGTTAAAATATGACGTAACCAGACGTATTTCAATGAATTTTTGAATGTTGGTGTAAATGTACTTAGTTTCTATTTGCTGATAGTGGATCTCTGAATTGACAACGTTTTAAAGTAGTAAGATGGTGTCCCTCCCTTTGTGATTGTCGAAAACGAACTAGTAATTCGAATACTAGTCTGACTGAACTACTACGCAACTGTGAATGGCAACGCTGTTGCGATGTTGTTAGCAGATTCTAAAAATATAATTATTATGACTTATTGATGCGAGCAGTTGGAGTCCCTTCTTTTTTCTGTCATTCTGTACTTTTATAAATTTTGTATATATATTAATACTTACAATTATATTCCGATTTAACGTTTAATAGTTTAACGTTTTCTACTCATGCGACCTTGCAGTCAGGGTTAGGAATCATGCCAAGTTTTTTTCATACGCAGAACACGTAGAAAATAATTGTTTACGTTTCCGCTTTGATTTTGCGCGATTGATTTCCCAGCCAGACGATAAATCTTTTAACTAAGGTCAAAAATCTTTTTTCTATCTCCTAGACCATTAAAGATGGAGTAAAAATTTCATCGGATTTGAAATCTGCGGAAATTTCAGTTTAGATTGATACCTAACAATATTATTTTCATTAAATAAATAAATTTTTAATTGAATATATCTTCAACATATTTGAAATCTGCGGAAAATTTTACACCAGATTAATACCTTGTATTACGGACAACGCCGGGCTAGCCACTCAATGGTATATAATACGTTTTGGCCATCGAACATCCCTCGTTGTCACGTGAGCGCCAGACGAAGAGGCGCCAAGGGTGCTTGAACACCCACGCAGCACTCACACATCCGTCAATTGCGCAGTTTGCCTCTAAAATCAACAAAAGGAGGGAGACGGGGCCTGAGGACGAAAGGCATTGTAGCATACGGCTGCTAAGTAGGGTGGGCCGAAAAACACTTTTTTTCGAAATCGCTATTCTAATAGTGCGGAAAGGGTTCTCTCTGGGTTAAATAAACACGGTGTAAAATATTTTTTTGATTGGATAATATCTTCTGCCCCCGCATCGCACTTGAATTTTGGAAATTTGAGTAAAAATGGGCATTATAATATCTGTTACCGCATCGCAATTAAATGTTTGCAGTTTTTGAAGAAAATTGCACTTTTTTATGTGTAATAGAAGTAAATCAAACACGAAATACAGATGGGTACAAGTACTGTTTATTGCTGTATTGTATTTTACATTTGATATTGCCTGAAAATTATTAAATAATAGCTGGTTCGCAAAATATTAATATAATATTTGTTAAGAATATTGTAACCATAGAAATGTTATGACATGCCAATACCAAAAGTTTACTTACACTTCATCAGCAAGAAGCGGCTTGAAATAAGCCATATGGTCGAATTCAGGCATAATAAATCGGGAAAAGAATGTGAATCTAATGAACCCGTCTCTACATTTAAATCCATAAACCTTAGCGGATGCTTCTGTCACTAACTTGACAACTGCCTGTGTGTGTGATATGGGAAGTGAACAAAGTCCCATCATTCTGGATTTTTCTTATCACGAACAATGGAACTAAATACGGCAATGGATATATCACGGAGGATTGGTGGAGAAGTAATAGTAATTGATGACCAGTCAATCAATTCCGTATGGTCAGCAGCTACCAAATTCTGTTTTGGTGGGAGAAATACATGTACTGACTTTACCTTAGAAGATGACTCTCTAGACTTAATTATACGTCGTGCAGCAAGTTCTCTGATGTGCGGTCTTTCATCGTTCAACATACTCAGACAAGAGGAAATGACGAATTTGTACACATTACTCCATCAACGACGTCCTTGTGGTCTTGAGATTTTTTTATCCAATGGCGGGCACATATGAACTTAATCATTGGCCACTACAAGGCCGGAAGTTACGGCCACTTGTGAAGGAGCACCCAGTGGGAGGACCATCAATGTCCTTAATAAAGGACAGCACAATTAGATCCATGCCCTGACTCGGATTCGTACCAGAAAATTTCGGATCCAGATTCCAAAGCCTGAACCATTAGACCGGTTTGTCGGCGAGGTCTTGAGATAAATACCTGGATCTAGAAATAGTATTCCACACATGCTTAGTTAGCTCCATCTTTCAGCTAATGTTTAGACTTTATACTAAACCAGTTTGGAGTGTAAACTTTCATAACAAATTCAGGGATTTGTTTCAACTTCAAAGAAGGATCTGGAGAACTAACATACTTAGAACTCTGTTCGCTGTTGTTAGCCAGCGTGAATGTGATAATGGACCAGGACTGCGTCTAGCCTGTTCATCAGAACACTTACCCAATCGCACCGCTTGATATATTTCTAGTAAGTACGTTTGATCCTTGCTTAAGTCACGTCTATCAGTTGTTGGTAACTCGCCGTCAATAAATTCGAAAGTTGTCACTGGCAAAGTTTCACATGTAAGGAACGCCTTCCCAATATTTCCAAAATAAGATTTTGAACCATTTGTTGGCGCATCCAACGTTTCAAACCGATGCCTCAGAGTTAGTTCATTAAAATGCAGGAAACATATTACCCACTGCAGACGTTTACCAAGTTTCAATTCCGAAAACTGAACTACACCGGATTTTCATTCAGTATTAACAGATGTGCAGTCACAGCCAATTGCCAGAAGCTGTGAAAGATCTCTTGTGATCCCTTCAAAATATCCGATAATAGTCGCGGAAATCTGTTTTGCGGTGCCAAATGATGGACACAAATGAGTAATGTAACGTGAACCCGATTCTTCAATAAGAGATAAATGTTCCTCTTTTGCTTTTCTCGTGTATCTTTTGGTATCTACTCTCTCCTCTATCAATGTAGAATCTTTACGACCATCGAAATACAACCCCTTCAACGGTAATGCCTGAGCTTCGCTTTAAAACTTGAAATTTTAAATCCTTTCTAACTTTAGCCTTTCCCTTCGTGGCTTGTGTGTGTGTTTTTGTCAACCACCAAATCTGAGTTGTTTCTAGTTATGAGTACGGCATCGTGAAGAACATTTGAAGAAATTGAAGCCACAGCCCTGTCCGTACGAGACTCCAAACCTGTCGGCAACCATAGCAGTTGAAGGGAGGCCAAGTTGCATTTGTGATAATTTAGATAGGTAATTGGTAATTTGGTAGTTTTTGTTAACGTCGTACTAGAGCAACACAACGGGCTATTGACGACGGTCCGTGATCAGACCCTTAAGGGAAAGATCCGATGACAACACTTCGTAATTTTGAACCACGATCAGATGACGAAGCAACACCTGAGCTGGCACCCCACTCTCCAAACTTCCACGCCAACCCAACGTGAGGACTTTCGGCCAAGACAGATTTAAGGTGCACCATCCGCCTCTACACCATACGCTTACAAACATATATGCCCCAACCCGGATTCGAACCAGGAACCTTCCGAACTAGAGGCTAACACCTTAACCACTATACCGGTTGTCGGCATGATAATTTAGATAGAAACGGTGTTAGTTAATTGTTTGTACTTACGATCAGTAAGAGAGATTAAATGGTTCGCTGTCGATTGTAAATGTCCAGATTTAAATCTATATCAGATATATCTGCAGAGGAATGTGAACTGTGAACCCCCCAACCCTCCTTTCACTTCCTGTCAAGGAAGTCACTCAACATACAGGGAGCATAAAAAGACGAGAAAAGTGCAATTTTCTTCAAAAATAGCAACATTTTAATTGCGATGCGAGAACAGAAGATATTATTCGATCGAAAATATATTTTACACCTTTCTTATTGAACCCAGTGGGCACCTCTTCCGCACTATTAGAATAGCAATATTGAAAATAATTATATTTCCTATGCGAATAAAAATTGCCAATTTTTACCCAAATTTCCAAAATTCAAGTGCGATGCGGGGGCAGAAGATATTACCCAATCATAAAAATATTTTACACCGTGTTTATTGAACCCAGAGAAAACCCTTTCCGCACTATTAGAATAGCGATTTCGAAAAATAGTGTTTTTCGGCCCACCCTACTGCTAAGCTGTAAACTTTAATTGATGGCCCAAAACCATGTCAATTCTTATAACTTTATAATTGTCCATAAAGAATAAATTACTTTAAGGACAATTTTTTTTGTAATTCCCATCATGAAACCAAAGAGATTACAGAAGTAGCAATAAAGGTATCCAAACACGTTAATTATATATATATATATATATATTATATATATATATATATATTATATATATATATATATATTATATATATATATATATATATATATATATATATATATATGGGCTGTTCGTGATCATTTGGTGTAGAGGCGGCTGGTGCACCTTAAATCTATCGTGGCCGAAAGTCCTTACGTTGGGTTGGTGTGGAAGTTTGGAGAGAGGGTTCCAGCTCAGGTGTTGTCTCGTCATCTGACCATGGTTCAAAATTACGAGGTGTTGTCCTCGGATCTTTCCCTTAGGGGATTGATCCCGGAGCGCCGTCAATAGCAAGGGAACAAAATTTAGAAGAAATTCAAAAGCTCTGGAGAAAGTCAAAATATTTAGGGGAAATTTTTGTTTGGGGAACCTTTAATTCTGTCCGCGTTGTGAGTTTTAAAGTTTAACGATACCCTTTTTCCGTAAAATACCTCCTTCTAGAATGTCCTGGGCTAATACCACTTATTGACCAAATGAGACTTTCTGATAATTTAAATGATATTTTGAAATCAAATAATAAAAAATATTAATAATTTATTTAAATACTTAAGATTTTTAACTATTTATTTTAAGATATAGGTATAATATACCCTGGATTATTCGTTGTCCCAAAGATTTTCGAAATCCAAATCCCTTCCCTGTCTTTTAATAAAACTTTTTCAAAATGTTCTGCTTTGTGAAGGCAATGCAATGAAAACAAGTTACGTTTAATTTAATTTTGTATAGCTTTATAACGATATCACACACGAGGTATCGAGGTTTTATTATTATTACTATTATTAGTTTAATGTTCAGTAAATAGTATATTAATTGTTAGAATATGTTTCAATAACAATCTTAAAACTAGTTTTAATTAGTGCTAAAAGGCGTGGTATGACTTAAGCCGTTAAAACGCCCTTTCAACCTAAAATGGAATTAAAAATAAAAATAATAACATTTATGATTTGATAATACATAGATATTTAAAAATTTTAAACTTCAAAAAAGTAACAAAAAGGTGGGGAGCGCAAAAGAGCGTATGCGGAATTGACTCTTCGAGAGCGATAGTTATCGAAAAAAGCCAGTTCTCGAAAAGAGCCAGCCATCGAAAAGAGCCAGCCCTCGAAAAGGGTTAACTCCCAAAAGAATCAACTCCCAAAATAATCACTGAGCTTTTGATCGCATGCGAAAGCGCTGATTCCTTATAAAAGAGTTACCGCTCTTGAGCCCTGATTGCTCTTTTTTAACGAATCAACGCTCGCTCACTCCGTCAAGAGAGCTAACTCTTTGAGTCAGCTCCTGAGCGGATCGCCCATCTCTATTGCAAATACGCTTTAAGTTTGCCGTTGGGAAAAAGGAAAATGATTTTGATGGAAAAGGGAGTATGTTTCAAATGCATTAAATTATCTCATGTAACTCGAAACTGTAAAACTGGGGTCATGTAGATGACATATGGAACGGAAGAAGAAAAGAAAACAATAGTTCTGGTGAGGAAATTCAATCTGGCATAGAGAAAACAGCACTTTCAAATAGTTGAATTTCGAATGATGTTTACCTTCAGACATTGATAGTACGTATTGAAAAATTGGAAAGTGAATATTTAATTCGAACTATTTTAGACACAGGAAGTTCTCGTTGGTGTATCTCGAAATTCGTTGCAGAGAAATTGGGAAAAGAAACCGTGAACCACGAACTTTTGGGGGGAATAATAAAAAATGAAAGGCATAAAAAATATCATGTTAATGTGAGTCATCTTGAAAATAGTTTCAAATATGATTTAGAAGAGTAATGGATAAAGAGAAAATTTGTAAAAACATTCCTTCGTTAAAAAATTACAAATTCCTAGATTTGAAAGGATGTGGAATTGGCTTTGAATGCGAATTCCTGTCCTTACGAAATATATCCTAATGAGATTCATTTTCTCTTGGGTGCTGATTTAGCAGATAGGCTCTTTACAGGTGAAATTTAACACATTTCTAATGAATTGATAGCGATGAACACTAGGCCTGGGCGATGTTCAAATTTTGACATCGTGATACATCGGCATTCTAACATCACGATATTACGATACATCGTGATGTTAACCATGCATTTTATGCATAGTAAAAAGCAAAACCTTGTTCCTAAGCGTGCATAAAATTTTTTTAAAGTTCTTTTCTTTGCTATATAAAATTGTGGTAGGAAAAAAATAACAAATAAAGATCTGCGTTGTACGTTTAAGAAACACGCATGATTTAAAACAAGATTTTGCATATATATATGTGTGTGTTCCACGCACCATATATGATCAAGTAGATTCAAAAATTAGAGCTTATTTACAAAGAGAAAAACTTCTACATAAATAGAAATAAATGGGCATTTGATTCCTGTTAGTAATGATGACGGCATATATAACCTATATTTCCACAGAAGTTCACAACAAAAAGGGATGCAAGCGGATTGATTGCAACATCAAGAAACAAGAGGGTTTTCGGAATTCAACTTGAAATGTGCAAAATCCTTTTTGTTTTAAAATTTTTTAATTGTGCTGAATTTCAATTTCACACAAAAAAAATTCTGGAAACAAAAGTCATCATCATGACACAAATGATTTTAAGAAATTCCTCATTAATTAAAAAAAATGGAAACATCTTTAAAATTCGCAGATTTTGCAAAATTATTTTGTTTTTAAGTATTTTTAAGCAAAAAAAACCATTAACTAATTAAAAAACGTAATATAAAGCTTACCTAGATAAATTCAGCAAACGAGTAGAATTATTTGCTCTCTCGCAGTTTGAAATTTTTAAATTTCAATCTTTATGTGTCGTCTTATTCCCTACAAATAAAAAATCAGCGCAGAAATCGCAAAATTAACTATCACAAAAATTCTCATTAGTTAGCCTTTTATCGCGGCATCGAAAATCTAAGTACCGTGGTGGAAAATCGCACATGCACATAAATAAACATCAGAATCATTGTGTCGATCTATACCCAAATTTCCCCCAAAGACGCTAAAATAACACGCCATCATCAACGCGAAATTTCACACCGGAAAATCATGAGATACTGATTAGGCAACTCAACGTGAAAATCGCGAAACCGATGTGGCGATGTCAATACCGGTTTTTCACGATGAATCGTGATGAATCGCGCATGCGCTATGAAAACATCGAACCATCGATGCATCGAAAATCGTGATACCGGAAAACCATGAAATACTGGTTTGGCAACTCAACGTGAAAATCGCGAAACCGATGTGGCGATGTCAATACCGGTTTTTCACGATGAATCGTGATGAATCGCGCATGCGCTATGAAAACATCGAACCATCGATGCATCGAATATCGTGACACCGGAAAACCATGATGGTGCGCTGGGATTGGCTGCGTGGCATCGTTTGAAACCGTGATGATGCCCTGGGATTGGCTGTGTGACATCGGGAAAAACCGATATATCACGATACATCGCATCGGGAAAATCGCGAAACCGATATGACGATGTCGACCTCAAACCGGTTTTCCACGATGTATCGATACATCGTCCAGGCCTAATGAACACTCGATTAGGCTAAACCATTTTGGGACGTGGAGGAAAAAGGGAAACACCTCCATCCAATACTCTCATGTCACTTCACGTAAATAATAGTAATATTTCAGACTTATGGCGATTCGACAGCTTAGGGATTCTTGATCCTCGTGAGAAGGTAACTAGAATGGAGCTTGAACAAACTGCAAAAGATCATTTCCTGAAAACAGTGACTAGGAATGAATGTGAGAGATATGTCGTTTGCCTAGCTTGGTTACAAGACCGCCACCCATTGTCAAGTGGTAAGGAAGCGGCTGAGAAAAGATTAAAAAGTTGTATCGAATCCTTAAAACGAAACAGAAAATTAAATGTTTTTAAAGAAGTTTTCCATAATTGGTTAAATGAGGGTATTATCGAAGAGATTGCCTCAAATGAAAGGGGGGGGTTAATGAACACTTTCTCCTTCATCGTCCAGTGTTTAAGGAAAATTCTTCTACGAAAGTCCGACCGGTTTTTGATGGCTCCGCTCGGCTTAAGAACTCTCCATCCATAAATGACTGTTTCGAAAAGGGGCCGAATTTTATTGAAAAATACCGACAGTATTAAACAGATTTAGATTGGGTAAATTTGGCGTGATCTCTGACATATGCAAAGCTTTATTACAAATTGGTTTTAATGAACGTGTCAAACCATTTCTGAGATTTCTATGGTATGAAGAAGGAAATGAAGAGAAAATGAAGATATTTCAATACCAACGAGTTGTATTTGGGCTCACCTCCAGTCCTTTCTTGTTAGGTTCTGTGTTGGACTATCATTTACGAACTGCCCCAGACCAATTTATGGATACTGCACGGAAATTGATGAAACCATTTTACGTCGATAACTGTGTCTGTAGTGCGGATAACCAGGTAGATCTAACGAAATTTATTTCTGAATCTCAATTCCTTCTCCGTTCTGCTTAGTTCGATCTTCACGGATGGGAACACACCTACAGATCATCTACAGATCCAGTTATGCTAGAAAATAAGGCAGATATTCCAGTTCTAGGATTATGTTGTAATTTTGAAAATGACACCTTGTCCATTGATTTAACAGATCTTGCTGAAGTCGAGGAGAAACCGATGACTAAGAGGAAAATTCTTTCTACCGTACATCGCGTCTTTGATCCAATTGGGTTCACTTGCCCTATAACGCTTTCTCCCAAATTGCTGCTACAGGAGTGTTGGAAACTTGGTGTGTGGTGGGACTCTGAATTACAGATAAAGATTGCCAAGAAGTTCGATTGCTGGAGAAATCAATTGCCCCATTTGAGAAACATCATGACACCTCGAAGATTTTGCAATTGGAGCATCGACGAAGCCAATCTGACCTTACACGTTTTTTGCGACGCTTAGAAGACTTCGTATGCCACTTGCATTTTCTTACGGGCTCAGAGAGAAGACAGAGTAGAATGCCAATCAATCCAAGCAAGAGCGAGGGTAGCCCCTTTGAAAGGCGTGTCCGTACCTAGATTATAACTTTTTGCTTGCAATATAGGATCGAGATTGCCTGATTCAGAGAAGAAACATCTGGATATGGAGAACGTTGAAACGATCTAGTGGTCCGATTCGATGGACGCGTTATATTGGATAAATAAAGACGGACCTCGGAATATATTTGTATCCAATAGAGTGAAGCAAATTAGAAGTTTGTCATCAGCTGCATCTTGGAGGTTTGTTCCTGGAAAACAAAATCCCACAGATCTTCCTTCCAGAGGATGTTCACCGAAAGTTCTGATGATTTCGAAGTGGTGGAATGTACCTGAATGGTTGTTGAAGTCGGAAGAAAACTTGCTAAAATCCGAACTTGTACCTGACTTGGAAATTGTGAACTCGGAGAAGAAAAAGTATTTGATACTGCATCGAATTCAGAAGTCCTAGAAAAAATTTATTTTCGCACCCATCATACTTGAAAATGCTTAGAGCCACAGCTTGGGTCTGTGGATTTTATGAAAATTCAAGAAAACGACGGAGTGATAGACTTAACGGAGAGTTAAATAGCGAAGACATTGAGAAAGCAGAGCGAGTCATTCTCAAACAAGTTCAACCAAAGACGTTTCTGTGTGAACCTGATAAAAGGCTGAATTCCCTTCGCACATTCAGAGATAAGGATGGAATTGTAAGGTTGAAGACAAAGATCGTTATGAGAAAAGACGATGAAAGTTTTAGACTTCCTATTATTCTTCCATCAAACCACCGTGTTGTGAAGGCTCTCAGAATTTGTAAACATAAAGAACTTGGACACAGTGGAGTTCAATTTCTCATGTCGACATTGAGAGAAAAATACTGGATCTTGAAAAGTTGGAAAACCATTAAAGATGCTATTAAATCATGAGTCATATGTAAAAGATTCCATGCTCGATCTCCAGAGGTAGAAGAAGGTTTCTTGCCAGAAGATAGAGTGAGAGACGCCTCTTTTTTTGAAGTTATAGGAGTTGATTTAGCCGGACCTCTTTTGCTAGAAGATGGAATGAAATGGATAATCCTATTCACATGCCCCCTTTTGTACACAAACTATTATGTGAATAAATTTTTTATTACCTGGAAAATGTATGCGCATTAAACATATGATTGCTTGTTGCTTTATGAAAATATTAGATCCCGTATGATGTAATACATCCTGAATAACTATATATTTAAATCAAATCATAAAAATTGGAGACATATTCTAGTTTAAACTGAACATTTCACACAAAAATCTGCTAACTGCAATTTTTATAACAACGCTTAACTATCAAAATTTACTTTGCAAGTTCCCTGGCCCCTTTGCCATCTTGTGTTCATCTTTTAAAAAACTAATCCAAAAATTTGAAAAAACTAGGGGGCTCCGCCCCCTGATCGCTTACGCTCGCCAACCCCCGGGGATTGCTACGCAATCCCATCTGGTTTGCTTCGCAAAGCAACACTCCTTCTACATATGCCATTTGGTTTGCTTCGCAAACCAACATTCCTTTCGCAGAGTGAAACTATCTGAATAATTTGTATTATCCTGATTTCACTTTACGGTCCATGGCGTCACAAAGAGGGCTTCGCCCCCTGCTCGCCAACGCTCGCCGACGCTCGACGGATTGCTACGCAATACCGTTTGGTTTGCTTCGGAAACCAATACCTCTTTCGCAAGTGATTTCACTTTTTCTTACTTTAACACTTAATGCACCCTAAACTAATAGCTGCATGAGTAAAAAATCTTCTGGATCTTGTTTCCTGTACAATTTTAAGTAAACCGTGTTAATCTCGATCGATTTGTACTTGGTACTTTCTCGGTAAACTGTCTGAGAACAGAGGGAAAAAAGCGAGCCTTTTTCCTCGCCAAATAAAAAGAAATCGTTTTTATGGCAATTGTTCCTACGATAAATTTGATATCTGGCAAACCCGATAGTCAAAAATACAACCCTCCGCGAAATAAAAAATACGAAATTTGTGTCACCAACTTTTGATTACATCAAATTTATTTATGAACCAATTTAGAAAAATAATTGTACCGTAAGAAAGAGTACATTCTGAGGTATACTGCGATATTTTCAAAATTAAAAACTAATAGTAATACGATATAGATATGACAGTTTTAATTTTGTATCGGAAATTACGATCTGAAAGTTCCGAAAATTGTATGACCAACTTTTAATTGCATCGATTTTATTTATTAACCAATTTTTTTAGACCCTCCCTGGACCCATACACCGTTAGGTTTAGAGTGTATTTGTGGTCCAGGGGTGGGGGCGACTTCCACAGCACAAAGGGGGGCCAAAAGAGGACACACGCCGGACGGCCGGCCGATCGATCTTTTTTTTTTTTTCTTTAAATATTATATCTGTGGTTGTTTTATTCCTAAGGGAGAATTATAATAGTTCGGTAACATTCTGGCCTTATGTGAAAAATTACAATAATCATCCGGAGTCCCGGGAATCCAAGAATGCAAGACCGGTGGCACACCGTTAAAATTACATTTAATACATCGGTGGCACACCGGGAAATGTAACCTAAACGCAGAACAAGAAACACAAACAAACACAAAACAAAAAGACGTTACAATACAAAAAGAAGAAATACAAACATCAAGAGTTGAATTAAAATAATATATTATTTTTAAAAGGTGATAATGATTTGATGTTTATAAATAGGATTTAAATGAAGGTGAAATAAATATTTTATGAGAATGTTATATGGTGGTGAATTGTGAATGTTGTGGTGTAAGAAGTGAATATTATACATATGAAGCGCATATACGAACCCTTAACGGGATGGTGATATGATTTGATTAAAAATTTATTATAAAGTGGTTTAAAAGGTTTAAAATAGACGGGGGCATAGTCCCACCTCTCTACCTAAAAGAAGGGGAACCAGAGGGTGTCATTTCTTTTAGTGGGGGGAGGGCCCCGCCACCATCCCCATCGCTGCCATCACGCAAGACTTTATTTTATATCTTGACTGACTATTTTTTAGAACGCTTTCTAGCCAGATGGGCTTGTTCTCCTCAGTAGGTTTGGTTATATGATGTGCTTGCGTAATCGGACAATCGAAGAGGAAGTGGTCGGCGTCCCCCACCTCCCCGCAATCACATTTATTGTTGTCTTTAATTTTAAACCTGTGGAGGTATGCACAGAACGGACCATGCCCTGTAAGGAAGCAAACCAGTTGTCGGTCGGTGATGAGGGCATCGCGTTTGGTTTGTCGCAAAAATGCCCTGAGTCTGATTCCCTTTTTGGAAGCTGCATAATGGTTCTGCCAGATTTTTTCTATGTAGCTTTTAATCTTTCTTTTTAAATGGCTTATTGGGAACGGAACGTCGATAACCTCACCATCGACCGAGGCAAGTTTGGCATGTTCGTCCGCTAGCTCGTTCCCGGCAAATCCCGCATGTGCTCGGACCCAACTCAGACCAAAATTGTTAGTGTGGTAATGTATGTTTTGTTTAATTGAATATAGATATTTTGATTTATATTTTGTGCAGTTTGTAAGGCCTGAATTGAGCTGAGACTGTCCGTATATATATTAAACTTTTTATTTTTCTCTATTGACCATTTAATTGCTTTATGAATAGCAGACAACTCGGCTTGAAAAACAGAGTTGCCAGCTAGTAATTTAAATTTCAAAATTTCTATAACTTTGTTGTCCTTGAGGATGCACACCGCGGCCCCGACATTGCCATCAATTCCCGAGCCGTCGGTGTACACCTCAAATTCAGCATTGTCAACAGTTTCCCGGATGTCCAACCTGAGGCTAGACACCGGGACACCACTCACCATTATATTTGAATCGTAGTGTAAAGAGGACAGTCCAAGCTCTGGGTCCGACTGCCGTCTGTTGACAATGTTATATTTTTTGAATATTGACAGCATGGTCACATGGAGCGGGGGGATTGCACAAAGGGTGTTAAGGGAGTCGGTTGGAGAGGTGTTGTATGCGCCTGATATTTTAATCAAGAAAGGTCGCTGGATTGTTGCCAGACGAACCTTTTGCACCTGGGTCAAACTACCTCCCCAAATGCCAGCTCCGTATGTGAGGACCTTCTCAGTGACTGAGAGGTACCAAACCTCTCCATCCTCCGCCGCGAAGTTTTTGTAGTGATCCCCCAATTTGGAAGCAGCGGTCTCTTAGTGTTTGTATGTGATCGCACCATGTGAGCCGGCTGTCAATAACTAGGCCTAAATATTTAAGATTGTTGGCGATTTCCACACTATTTCCGTTAATTGAAAAGTTTAAGCTATTTTTTAAATTTACGTTTTTTGAAACTATTATGGACCGACACTTGCCGACCGACAGGCTCAGTTTTAAATCAGCCAGTTTATTATAAACTATATCAAGGGAATTATTTGTATTGATCTCCAGGGTCTCACGCGTTTAACCTGACTTGATAAGCGCCAGGTCGTCGGCGAAGGCCTGGAGATAAATTATATTCGAATTCAAACTTAAAATTGCATTAAAATAAATGTTCCACAAGGTTGGTGCCAGCACCGGACCCTGTGGACAACCTCTAAAAAGATTTCTGGAAATTATTTCGTTATTTAAATCATATGAAATGGTTCGAAAATTAAGATAGGAGCAAATAAATTTAATTAAGGTGCCTGCCTACCTTTAAAACGTCGTTTTGGGTCAAAAATTCGATTTTCGTTTTCTTATTGTATATTAAAGAGCATATTTTTAGCTTTCCAAATCAGTTTAAATTTTGTTTTTATCTAACTTAGAACCCAAGTTACAGGTATTTTAATATGAAGCGGTGGCAGTTTTTGAAACAGAAACTAATGTTGTGCTGACGAAAGTGGAGTAAAAAGTCAGTTCAAGAACTATAAATTGTTAATATGTATTAAATTCTTTTAAATAGGTGAGATTATTGTTCATTGAAATACTTAATATGCTTCAAATAAATCTGGCAACACTATTTTATACAGATAACTGACATGAAAAGAGTTGTGTTTTGAATTTGATTACATTTACAATTCACGTGAGATTTCTGTTGTTTATCAAAGCTTTCAATTGCGATTATATAAATCCTTTGATTTGAATTTCTCTTGCTAATATACCAAAATGTATCGCTAGCAAGAGAAAGTCACGATTTAGAGGGAACCGCTTTACAAACAGAAAGAAGAACGAATGTTCTTTAGAATCTGTAGAGACTGCTAGTTCAACCAAACTTCAGTCGTCCATTTCCAACATCGAAATCAGTGATCCTGGCTATGGAAACAGAGTTATTGACTTGGAACTATTGATGGGTGTTTTTAAGAGGTTTTCGTTAGCCTGAAAACTGTTAACTTAGGGGCATATGATGCGGTTATTCAGTTCAACGATGGGTACAAAGGGTGTTTAAATGTTTTGAAAAGGTTCAACATCCTAAGTCCTGGTTACTTCACCGAGAAAGGATGTGAAATATTAGACCAGTGTCGGATTCGAGATTCTAAAAATCACGGTACATCTACTGCTCAGAAGCGTAGAAAAATTTTATAAAAGCCTTAAGAAAGAAAAATATAACTGTTTTGAATGAAAAAGAATGTGAACATTACCAAAAAGGAGGATTTTGAAGTTAAATATAGTGTTATAAATGGTATGTTCATATGTTTTAATTCTTTTGCGTTTTTCTCGGAATCAGATTTTTGACATTTTCCTTCTTCGCAAAACATTATAACTCAAAATATTAAAAGTGTATTTATATGAAACTTTGATAGAATACTCTATAGGATATAATTAAGGAGTTCCACTATTTTTTTGGCTCTAGGTGTAATATATTTTATTTTATGATTAGTAAAGTTTGAAACTTATAATAAAATTCGGTGAGTTTTTAATTCTCTTTACGTTTAGTGCTGTAACTTTTTTTAATAAATAGATTTAGGCATATATATAGTGAATGTCCTAAAACATATTTTTATAAGAATAATAAAGTTTACAAAACAAAAATTCCTTTACTCAAATTTGAGTTATAATGTTTTGCGTAAAAGCTATTATTTTGCAATTTTCATGCATAATTTATGCCAAAATAAGAAAATTAAAATTAATATTTAGCTATTTTATATATTCTACATAGTTTTTTAAAGTATTTGATGGTATAAAGTGCAAATCGAGTGAAAATTTTAAAGTATTTAAAAAAAATACTCCGAAGGTAGGCAGGCACCTTAAATAAGTAGAAAATGTGAGTGTAGTGAGTCTGTCGATCAGCAACCGCCAGTCCATATTGTCAAAAGCGGCAGTAATGCCCAATGTGACTAATGCGGCATGGCTTGATCCCCTGAGAGATTTCAACCTTGAGATTACATTGAACAAAGCGTCCTCGCAGGAGCGCTGCTCACTAAAACCAAACTGTATATTATGTAATATATTATTGTTATGTAACCAAATATTTAATTTTAAACAAAAAGCTCGCTCTAGGATTTTCCCCAGAGTGGGTAAAAGACAAATTGGGCGGTATGCACCGCAGGTGGAAGGATCGCCACCTGGTCTTAGCAGGAAGAGAACCCCCTCCCCAATCCTGAGGTTAATTGGGAAATATGAATATTGTAGCATTTTTTTATCGGTTTATAAATCAAAACAGGGTATTTTTCAAAAATAAATTTCCAAATTTTGTTTTCGATGAGGTCAGGCCCCGGAGCCTTACCGTCCCTGAGTTTTGAGAAAACATGGTCGAGGTCATGGATTGTAATATTTTCATTTTCTGGAAATTCGATATTCTTATTAAAATTAAGGGGGGGGTAGGAATACAACTATCCTGGCTAAAGAAATGATTCGTTAAAATATTTATTTTTCTTTCTGTGTTAAATTCGGGCTGGAGGGAAGAAATAAATTTAAATTATTGTTCTGTTTTTTTTGTTGTTGAAGGTCTCTCAATTTAAAAAGTGAACCGTATTTGGAGCCATGACCCGAGTAATGTTCCCTCCAAGACGCCCTTTTTGAGACAAGAATCAGTTTCCGAAAGGACGCCCTCCTGGAACGGTATTCGAGCTCCGTGGCCCGGACCGTATCAACGGAAGCATTAAATTTCTTAAGTGAATTAATCTTTTTGTAGAGAGCAGTGACCCTGTTTCTCGAAGACGCTAGTTCGCTGTTCCACCAATGAACTTTAGTGATTAAATTATTTTTCTTCCTTGTTTTCTTCAATGTCTTTCCAGCTATTGATTTTACATGATTTATAAGTGTATTGAAATATTTTTCAAGTTCATTGGTGTTGTCAATAGTGTTAGATTGACGTTCCAAATCTGGTGTTAGCCTGTGAAATAAACCAGGGAAACGACCCAGGCCAAATTTCGTTCTGAGAAAGTATCCCTGGTTGTTAGTGATAGTGGTCATATACTCCAACACAACGTAGCGATGGTCACTGCTAGAATCTTTTGATAAGACATTCCAGTTTTCAATTTGGCCAGCGACATCTGGACTAGTAATAGTCAAATCGGGCCATCCCTTCCCGTTAGGTGAAACGAAGGTAGGCCCCTTCTCGGGCAAATTTAGAATTGATAGGGAATTTGCGTTGCAGAGGTCAAGTACACGCCTGCCGCTTATGTCTTCATGACCGTACCCCCAGATGGGAGAACGGGCATTAAAGTCCCCCATGACGAGGAGCCTGCCTCTATTAAGATCGAGGGCTGATAGCTCCTCTAGCTGATCTTCAATGCTATCATGGGGAGGGAAGTATATGCTTCCCAACAACAACGAGACCTCAGCAAACACACAATTACGACTAATAAAGCTTAAAGTAAACGAAAGACTGGGGTCTAAGCAAATTATCATACTTTTATTGTTTGAGGAACATATTTGCCGGTGGCCCTGAAATGGTGCGACAGGTTTATTATCCCTAATGTAGGGATCTTGAATTAATAGAAAGTGCATATTAAGTTGACTAGCAGTGGCCAGAGCCAAGCTGTGTGCAGCATAACAGTGGTTAGTATACCTCCACAGGAGAGGCAAATGGGAGCCGTCGCAGAGCTGTGTGTGCAGCGCCCCCGGCTGTGTCCAAACCTGCCACAGCCGGTGCACTGCCGAACGCTTTTGAATTCTTCAACTCTGCAGCGACGAAATCCTATGTACAAATATCCTTCCTGAATAACCCGTCTATATAGTTCTGGTACCAAAGACAACACCCAATGGTTACCCCTTCGGGCCCCGATGCAGAAGTCCACCATGATACCCCCCTCGCTCTCTATAAAGTCATTAAATTCTGTCAATGCCGAGGGAAGGCCCGCCTTCTCATTCTCAGTATCTACACCCAGAACAATAATTCTTGGTTTCATAAGTTTGGGTCGGTCGACGGTGAAAATATTAGTTATTGAGTCGTTTTTGTTGAACTTCTCCAGAAGTTCCTCAACCTCCGCTTGGGTGCTCACATCCACCGCCACTCCCCCATCTCTGATTCTCCTTAGTTGTACTGTCCTGGCCCTCAATTCCCTAAGGGTGGACTGCACCTTGTTCTTATTTATGTTATAATCGCAGTCCACCTTGGTCTTTAGGAGCAACGTGTGTTTGGGTTGCTGAAGGCCTGCTCTCTTGAGGGGTGGCTTGGTGGGGCCAGAGGCCATCTGAGCGTATGTTGGAATACAATTCCTCTTGAAATCCCTGGTTTCCTCTAAAAGCTCGTTGCTGCGATATTTTCAAAATTAAAAACGAATAGTAATACGATATAGATATGACAGTTTTAGTTTTGTATCGGAAATTACGATCTGAAAGTTCCGAAAATTGTATGACCAACTTTTAATTGCATCGATTTTATTTATTAACCAATTTGAAAAATAATTGTACCTTAAGAAAGAGTGTAATGTAATGTATTCAGTGATGTTCTCAAATTTAAAAAATAAAATTTTTTTCTGTAAATATAACGGTTGTAACAAAAAGTAACGAAAATATACAAAGATTCCGAATTTTGTATGACCAAGTTTTGATGGCATCCAATTTAATTATTAACCGATTTCAAAAATAATAGTACCGTAAGAAAGAGTACATTCTGAGGTATACTGCGATATTTTTAAAATTAAAAACTAATAGTAATAAGATATAGATTCGGCAGTTTAAAAAAAAAATAACAAAGATGTCCCGATTTTTCCCGAATTTCAAAAAAATGTTATCAAGAACCAAATTGAAATATCAAAAAAAAAAACTCGACGAGCTGCAAAAATTTACGTTCAGAGGTACTTTTTAAGACTGAAAATTTGTTTGTGTTTTGCTCAGTCGCGGAAGAAATTTCGCTTCTTCAATTTTGACACTTAATAAAACCTAAACTAATAGCCGCTTCGGAAAAAAACCTTAATAATTGTCCAGGTATAACGATGAAGAACAAACCATGTTAATTTCTTTTTTTCCGATCAGTACTACCTCGGGGGAAACCGTCTAAGAATTGAGCTAAAAAACACAGTTTTCTCTCCTGCGGCGGAAGCGGTAACTTTTTTTTCATATAGAGAGATTGCAACACTTAAGGAACTATAACGATACAAATACGTTCAATACCGTTTATGTGCGGAATATGAGCAGGAAGAAAAAAAAATCACATAGCAAATTCTTCAAAGATTAAAATGAAAAATGTTCTTTTATCGCCATGCATTACTAATTTCTATATTTTTATCAAGAAAATTGCGTTTCTGAATTACGTCAGAATGAAATCATTTCCATGATTTTTCATTGCCCATTTATTACAAAAAGTTGTTATTGTTTTAGACTTCGCAGTATCTCTCATTACCAATCTGTATGTTCATAATGTTTCAAAAATCTAAGAAGATAGTTTTATGCGATATAAACAAAAAATGTCAATTTTATATAGGAGAAAAAGTAAATAAAAATCAGTAAAAAAATAAACACATGTAATGCTTCAGAAAAAGTTTATTTCGTCAGTAACACATAATACAATATTCATAGATCTAAAGAAGTATGAAAAATTATCAATTAGCAGTTAGAGTTCAATACGCCAAAGCTTGGGCTACTGCCTGACCGACTAATTGTGCAGACTGACCAGAAGCACCATAGTTTACTTGACCTACGCTTGAAGAAGAGAGAATGTGAACCAATGCTGAGACGACTTCCAAGAGAACTTGAACCAGGACATCGCAACCAGAAAGACCTGGACTATTTGCACTAACTTGAGAGGCCAAATTACTAATAACGCTGGACAAAGCACCAGAGTTGGCACCTCCACTAGACACAATTCTTGAAGCAGCGGACGATACTCTTGAGCTGGATGCTGGTGATGACAATCGAGCTGCAGCGGAAGCAGCAGCACTTGCTGAAGCACCTGTTCCATATCCACCGGGTCCTGAAGGACCTTGAGAGCCAGGTCCATAGCTTCCGGGACCTTGAGAACCAGGTCCTTGTGATCCGGGTCCTTGAGAACCAGGTCCATATCCTCCGGGTCCACCAGCTGCTGCTGCTGCCGCGGCGGATGCTCCACCAGGTCCATAACCTCCTGGTCCTTGTGATCCTGGTCCTTGTGATCCTGGTCCTTGAGATCCAGGTCCTTGAGAGCCAGGTCCATATCCTCCGGGTCCACCAGCGGCTGCTGCTGCTGCTGCGGCGGATGCTCCACCAGGTCCATATCCTCCAGGTCCTTGAGAGCCAGGTCCTTGTGATCCAGGACCTTGAGAACCAGGTCCATATCCTCCGGGTCCACCAGCGGCTGCTGCTGCTGCTGCGGCAGATGCTCCACCAGGTCCATATCCTCCAGGTCCTTGTGAACCAGGTCCTTGAGATCCAGGTCCTTGAGAACCAGGTCCATATCCTCCGGGTCCACCAGCGGCTGCTGCTGCGGCAGATGCTCCACCAGGTCCATAACCTCCAGGTCCTTGAGAACCAGGACCTTGAGAACCAGGTCCTTGAGAACCAGGTCCATATCCTCCGGGTCCACCAGCGGCTGCTGCTGCTGCTGCGGCAGATGCTGCACCAGGTCCATAACCTCCAGGTCCTTGAGAGCCAGGTCCTTGAGAACCAGGTCCTTGGGAACCAGGTCCTTGAGAACCAGGTCCTTGAGAGCCAGGTCCATATCCTCCGGGTCCACCAGCGGCTGCTGCTGCTGCGGCAGATGCTCCACCAGGTCCATAACTTCCAGGTCCTTGTGAACCAGGTCCTTGAGATCCAGGTCCTTGAGAGCCAGGTCCTTGAGAACCAGGTCCTTGAGAGCCAGGTCCATATCTTCCAGGTCCTTGGGAGCCAGGTCCTTGTGATCCAGGACCTTGAGAACCAGGTCCATATCCTCCGGGTCCACCAGCGGCGGCTGCTGCTGCTGCGGCAGATGCTCCACCAGGTCCATATCCTCCAGGTCCTTGTGAACCAGGTCCTTGAGATCCAGGTCCTTGAGAACCAGGTCCATATCCTCCGGGTCCACCAGCGGCTGCTGCTGCTGCTGCGGCAGATGCTCCACCAGGTCCTTGTGAACCAGGTCCTTGAGATCCAGGTCCTTGAGAACCAGGTCCATATCCTCCGGGTCCACCAGCGGCTGCTGCTGCGGCAGATGCTCCACCAGGTCCATAACCTCCAGGTCCTTGAGAGCCAGGTCCTTGAGAACCAGGTCCATATCCTCCGGGTCCACCAGCGGCTGCTGCTGCTGCTGCGGCAGATGCTCCACCAGGTCCATAACCTCCAGGTCCTTGAGAGCCAGGTCCTTGAGAACCAGGTCCTTGAGAGCCAGGTCCTTGAGAACCAGGTCCTTGAGAGCCAGGTCCATATCCTCCGGGTCCACCAGCGGCTGCTGCTGCTGCTGCGGCAGATGCTCCACCAGGTCCATATCCTCCAGGTCCTTGTGAACCAGGTCCTTGAGATCCAGGTCCTTGAGAACCAGGTCCTTGAGAACCAGGTCCATATCCTCCGGGTCCACCAGCGGCTGCTGCTGCTGCTGCGGCAGATGCTCCACCAGGTCCATAACCTCCAGGTCCTTGAGAACCAGGTCCTTGAGAACCAGGTCCTTGAGAACCAGGTCCTTGAGAACCAGGTCCTTGAGAACCAGGTCCTTGAGAACCAGGTCCTTGAGAGCCAGGTCCATATCCTCCGGGTCCACCAGCGGCTGCTGCTGCTGCTGCGGCAGATGCTCCACCAGGTCCATATCCTCCAGGTCCTTGTGAACCAGGTCCTTGAGATCCAGGTCCTTGAGAACCAGGTCCATATCCTCCGGGTCCACCAGCGGCTGCTGCTGCTGCTGGGGCAGATGCTCCACCAGGTCCATATCCTCCAGGTCCTTGTGAACCAGGTCCTTGAGATCCAGGTCCTTGAGAACCAGGTCCATATCCTCCGGGTCCACCAGCGGCTGCTGCTGCGGCAGATGCTCCACCAGGTCCATAACCTCCAGGTCCTTGTGAACCAGGTCCTTGAGATCCAGGTCCTTGAGAGCCAGGTCCTTGAGATCCAGGTCCTTGAGAGCCAGGACCATATCCTCCGGGTCCTTGAGAACCAGGTCCTTGTGAGCCAGGTCCGTATCCTCCGGGTCCACCAGCGGCTGCTGCTGCCGCGGCGGCTGATGCTCCACCAGGTCCGTATCCTCCGGGTCCTTGCGATCCAGGTCCACTAGGTCCTTGAGAACCAGGTCCTTGTGAGCCAGGTCCGTATCCTCCGGGTCCTTGCGATCCAGGTCCACTAGGTCCTTGAGAACCAGGTCCTTGTGAGCCAGGTCCGTATCCTCCGGGTCCAGCAGCGGCTGCTGCTGCTGCTGCGGCAGATGCTCCACCAGGTCCATACCCTCCAGGTCCTTGTGAACCAGGTCCTTGAGATCCAGGTCCTTGTGAACCAGGTCCTTGAGATCCAGGTCCTTGTGATCCAGGTCCGTATCCTCCGGGTCCACCAGCAGCAGCTGCTGCTGCGGCAGATGCTCCACCAGGTCCATAACCGCCAGGTCCTTGGGAACCAGGTCCTTGAGAACCAGGTCCTTGTGAGCCAGGTCCGTATCCTCCGGGTCCACCAGCGGCTGCTGCTGCCGCGGCGGCTGATGCTCCACCAGGTCCGTATCCTCCGGGTCCTTGCGATCCAGGTCCACTAGGTCCTTGAGAACCAGGTCCTTGTGAGCCAGGTCCGTATCCTCCGGGTCCACCAGCGGCTGCTGCTGCGGCAGATGCTCCACCAGGTCCATAACCTCCAGGTCCTTGTGAACCTGGTCCTTGAGATCCAGGTCCTTGAGAGCCAGGTCCTTGAGATCCAGGTCCTTGAGAGCCAGGACCATATCCTCCGGGTCCTTGAGAACCAGGTCCTTGTGAGCCAGGTCCGTATCCTCCGGGTCCACCAGCGGCTGCTGCTGCCGCGGCGGCTGATGCTCCACCAGGTCCGTATCCTCCGGGTCCTTGCGATCCAGGTCCACTAGGTCCTTGAGAACCAGGTCCTTGTGAGCCAGGTCCGTATCCTCCGGGTCCTTGCGATCCAGGTCCACTAGGTCCTTGAGAACCAGGTCCGTATCCTCCGGGTCCAGCAGCGGCTGCTGCTGCTGCTGCGGCAGATGCTCCACCAGGTCCATACCCTCCAGGTCCTTGTGAACCAGGTCCTTGAGATCCAGGTCCTTGT
Source organism: Metellina segmentata (assembly GCA_947359465.1). Classification (NCBI taxonomy): domain Eukaryota; kingdom Metazoa; phylum Arthropoda; class Arachnida; order Araneae; family Tetragnathidae; genus Metellina; species Metellina segmentata. Next base: position 34,343,353 of record OX375880.1, on the reverse strand, counting down.
GAACCAGGTCCTTGAGATCCAGGTCCTTGTGATCCAGGTCCGTATCCTCCGGGTCCACCAGCAGCAGCTGCTGCTGCGGCAGATGCTCCACCAGGTCCATAACCGCCAGGTCCTTGGGAACCAGGTCCTTGAGAACCAGGTCCTTGTGAGCCAGGTCCGTATCCTCCGGGTCCACCAGCGGCTGCTGCTGCCGCGGCGGCTGATGCTCCACCAGGTCCGTATCCTCCGGGTCCTTGCGATCCAGGTCCACTAGGTCCTTGAGAACCAGGTCCTTGTGAGCCAGGTCCGTATCCTCCGGGTCCACCAGCGGCTGCTGCTGCTGCTGCGGCAGATGCTCCACCAGGTCCATACCCACCAGGTCCTTGTGAACCAGGTCCTTGAGATCCAGGTCCTTGTGAACCTGGTCCATATCCTCCAGGTCCTTGAGAACCAGGTCCTTGTGAGCCAGGTCCGTATCCTCCGGATCCACCAGCAGCTGCTGCTGCGGCAGATGCTCCACCACGTCCATATCCTCCAGGTCCTTGTGAACCAGGTCCTTGAGATCCAGGTCCTTGTGAGCCAGGTCCTTGAGATCCAGGTCCTTGAGAACCAGGTCCATAACCTCCAGGTCCTTGGGAACCAGGTCCTTGAGATCCAGGTCCTTGTGAGCCAGGTCCGTATCCTCCGGGGCCACCAGCGGCTGCTGCTGCTGCTGCGGCAGATGCTCCACCAGGACCATAACCTCCAGGTCCTTGAGATCCAGGTCCTTGAGAACCGGGTCCATAACCTCCAGGTCCTTGGGAACCAGGTCCTTGAGATCCAGGTCCTTGAGAGCCAGGTCCGTATCCTCCGGGGCCACCAGTGGCTGCTGCTGCGGCAGATGCTCCACCAGGTCCATAACCTCCAGGGCCTTGAGATCCAGGTCCACTAGGTCCTTGAGAACCAGGACCTTGTGAGCCAGGTCCGTATCCTCCGGGGCCACCAGCGGCTGCTGCTGCTGCTGCGGCAGATGCTCCACCAGGTCCATAACCTCCAGGTCCTTGGGAACCAGGTCCTTGGGATCCAGGTCCTTGAGATCCAGGTCCTTGAGAACCAGGTCCATAACCTCCAGGTCCTTGGGAACCAGGTCCTTGAGATCCAGGTCCTTGTGAGCCAGGTCCGTATCCTCCGGGACCACCAGCGGCTGCTGCTGCTGCTGCAGATGCTCCACCAGGTCCATAACCTCCAGGTCCTTGGGAACCAGGTCCTTGAGATCCAGGTCCTTGAGAACCAGGTCCATAACCACCAGGTCCTTGGGAACCAGGTCCTTGAGATCCAGGTCCTTGAGAGCCAGGTCCGTATCCTCCAGGGCCACCAGCGGCTGCTGCTGCTGCTGCGGCAGATGCTCCACCAGGTCCATAACCTCCAGGTCCTTGTGAACCAGGTCCTTGAGATCCAGGTCCTTGTGAGCCAGGTCCATATCCTCCGGGTCCACCAGCAGCTGCTGCTGCGGCAGATGCTCCACCAGGTCCATATCCTCCAGGTCCTTGTGAACCAGGTCCTTGAGATCCAGGTCCTTGTGAGCCAGGTCCTTGTGAGCCAGGTCCGTATCCTCCGGGACCACCAGCGGCAGCTGCTGCGGCAGATGCTCCACCAGGTCCATACCCTCCAGGGCCTTGAGATCCAGGTCCACTAGGTCCTTGAGAACCAGGACCTTGTGAGCCAGGTCCGTATCCTCCGGGGCCACCTGCGGCTGCTGATGCTGCTGCGGCAGATGCTCCACCAGGTCCATACCCTCCAGGTCCTTGTGAACCAGGTCCTTGAGATCCAGGTCCTTGTGAACCAGGTCCTTGAGATCCAGGTCCTTGTGAACCAGGTCCATATCCTCCAGGTCCTTGAGAACCAGGTCCTTGTGAGCCAGGTCCGTATCCTCCGGGTCCACCAGCAGCTGCTGCTGCGGCAGATGCTCCACCAGGTCCATAACTTCCAGGTCCTTGGGAACCAGGTCCTTGAGATCCAGGTCCTTGAGAGCCAGGTCCTTGAGAGCCAGGTCCGTATCCTCCGGGGCCACCAGCGGCTGCTGCTGCGGCAGATGCTCCACCAGGTCCATACCCTCCAGGTCCTTGTGAACCAGGTCCTTGAGATCCAGGTCCTTGTGAACCAGGTCCATATCCTCCAGGTCCTTGAGAACCAGGTCCTTGTGAGCCAGGTCCGTATCCTCCGGGTCCACCAGCAGCTGCTGCTGCGGCAGATGCTCCACCAGGTCCATAACTTCCAGGTCCTTGGGAACCAGGTCCTTGAGATCCAGGTCCTTGAGAGCCAGGTCCTTGAGAGCCAGGTCCGTATCCTCCGGGGCCACCAGCGGCTGCTGCTGCTGCTGCGGCAGATGCTCCACCAGGTCCATACCCTCCAGGTCCTTGTGAACCAGGTCCTTGAGATCCAGGTCCTTGAGAGCCAGGTCCGTATCCTCCGGGTCCAACGGCGGCTGCTGCTGCGGCAGATGCTCCACCAGGTCCATATCCTCCAGGTCCTTGGGAACCAGGTCCTTGAGATCCGGGTCCTTGTGAGCTAGGTCCATATCCTCCGGGTCCACCAGCGGCTGCTGCTGCTGCGGCAGATGCTCCACCAGGTCCATAACCTCCAGGTCCTTGGGAACCAGGTCCTTGAGATCCTGGTCCATACCCTCCAGGTCCTTGCGATCCAGGTCCTCGAGATCCAGGTCCTTGTGATCCAGGTCCTTGAGATCCAGGTCCTTGAGAGCCAGGTCCATATCCTCCAAGTCCACCAGCGGCTGCTGCTGCGGCAGATGCTCCACCAGGGCCATACCCTCCAGGTCCTTGTGAACCAGGTCCTTGAGATCCAGGTCCTTGAGAGCCAGGTCCTTGAGAGCCAGGTCCATATCCTCCGGGACCACTAGCGGCTGCTGCTGCTGCTGCGGCAGATGATCCTCCAGGTCCTTGTGAACCAGGTCCTTGAGATCCAGGTCCTTGAGAGCCAGGTCCATATCCTCCGGGTCCTTGAGAACCAGGTCCTTGTGAGCCAGGTCCGTATCCTCCGGGTCCACCAGCGGCTGCTGCTGCAGCGGCTGCTGATGCTCCACCAGGTCCGTATCCTCCGGGTCCTTGAGATCCAGGTCCACTAGGTCCTTGAGAACCAGGACCTTGTGAGCCAGGTCCGTATCCTCCGGGTCCTTGAGAACCAGGTCCTTGTGAGCCAGGACCGTATCCTCCGGGTCCACCGGCAGCTGCTGCTGCTGCGGCGGCTGATGCTCCACCAGGTCCGTATCCTCCGGGTCCTTGCGATCCAGGTCCTTGAGATCCTGGTCCTTGAGAGCCAGGTCCTTGAGAACCAGGTCCTTGAGAGCCAGGTCCATATCCTCCGGGTCCTTGAGAACCAGGTCCTTGTGAGCCAGGACCGTATCCTCCTAGTCCACCAGCAGCTGCTGCTGCGGCAGATGCTCCACCAGGTCCATACCCTCCGGGTCCTTGAGATCCAGGTCCTTGTGATCCGGGTCCTTGTGAGCCAGGTCCGTATCCTCCGGGTCCACCAGCGGCAGCTGCTGCTGCTGCTGATGCCCCACCAGGTCCATATCCTCCGGGTCCTTGGGAACTAGGTCCTTGAGATCCAGGACCTTGAGAGCCAGGTCCGTATCCTCCGGGTCCACCAGCGGCTGCTGCTGCTGCGGCGGCTGATGCTCCACCAGGTCCGTATCCTCCGGGTCCTTGGGAACCAGGTCCTTGAGATCCAGGTCCTTGAGATCGAGGTCCTTGTGAACCGGGTCCTTGTGAGCCAGGTCCGTATCCTCCGGGTCCACCAGCGGCTGCTGCTGCTGCTGCGGCAGATGCTCCACCAGGTCCATACCCTCCAGGTCCTTGTGAACCAGGTCCTTGAGATCCAGGTCCTTGTGAGCCAGGTCCATATCCTCCAGGTCCTTGAGATCCAGGACCTTGAGAGCCAGGTCCGTATCCTCCGGGTCCACCAGCGGCTGCTGCTGCTGCGGCGGCTGATGCTCCACCAGGTCCGTATCCTCCGGGTCCTTGGGAACCAGGTCCTTGAGATCCAGGTCCTTGAGATCGAGGTCCTTGTGAACCGGGTCCTTGTGAGCCAGGTCCGTATCCTCCGGGTCCACCAGCGGCTGCTGCTGCTGCTGCTGCGGCAGATGCTCCACCAGGTCCATACCCTCCAGGTCCTTGTGAACCAGGTCCTTGAGATCCAGGTCCTTGTGAGCCAGGTCCATATCCTCCAGGTCCTTGAGATCCAGGACCTTGAGAGCCAGGTCCGTATCCTCCGGGTCCACCAGCGGCTGCTGCTGCTGCGGCGGCTGATGCTCCACCAGGTCCGTATCCTCCGGGTCCTTGGGAACCAGGTCCTTGAGATCCAGGTCCTTGTGAACCGGGGCCTTGTGAGCCAGGTCCGTATCCACCGGGTCCACCAGCGGCTGCTGCTGCTGCGGCGGCTGATGCTCCACCAGGTCCGTATCCTCCGGGTCCTTGGGAACCAGGTCCTTGAGATCCAGGACCTTGTGAGCCAGGTCCTTGTGAACCAGGTCCTTGAGATCCAGGACCTTGAGAGCCAGGTCCGTATCCTCCGGGTCCACCAGCGGCTGCTGCTGCTGCGGCGGCTGATGCTCCCCCAGGTCCATAGCCTCCTGGTCCTTGAGATCCAGGTCCTTGTGATCCAGGTCCTTGTGATCTGGGTCCTTGTGAGCCAGGTCCGTATCCTCCGGGTCCTTGCGAACCAGGTCCTTGAGATCCAGGTCCTTGTGAACCGGGTCCTCCGGGTCCACTAGCGGCGGCTGCTGCTGCTGCTGCAGATGCTCCACTAGGTCCATAGCCTCCTGGTCCTTGAGATCCAGGTCCTTGTGATCCAGGACCTTGAGAGCCAGGTCCATAGCCTCCGGGTCCTTGAGATCCAGGTCCTTGTGAGCCAGGTCCGTATCCTCCGGGTCCACCAGCGGCTGCTGCTGCAGCGGCGGCTGATGCTCCATCAGGTCCATAGCCTCCTGGTCCTTGAGATCCAGGTCCTTGTGATCCAGGTCCTTGTGATCTGGGTCCTTGTGAGCCAGGTCCGTATCCTCCGGGTCCTTGCGAACCAGGTCCTTGTGCACCGGGTCCTTGTGAGCCAGGTCCGTATCCTCCGGGTCCACTAGCAGCTGCGGCTGCTGCTGCGGCAGATGCACCACCAGGTCCATAACCTCCCGGTCCTTGTGATCCAGGTCCACTAGGTCCTTGAGAACCAGGTCCTTGTGAGCCAGGTCCGTATCCACCGGGTCCTTGGGAACCAGGTCCTTGAGATCCAGGTCCTTGTGAACCGGGGCCTTGTGAGCCAGGTCCGTATCCTCCGGGTCCACCAGCTGCGGCTGCTGCTGCTGCTGCAGATGCTGCACCTGGTCCATAACCACCGGGCCCTTGAGATCCAGGTCCACTAGGTCCTTGAGAACCAGGTCCTTGTGATCCGGGTCCTTGTGAGCCAGGTCCGTATCCTGCGGGTCCACCAGCGGCGGCTGCTGCCGCTGCCGCTGATGCTCCACCAGGTCCTTGGGAACTGGGTCCTGAGGGTCTTTGTGGACTAGGTCCTGAGGGTCCTTGTTGGCTTGGTCCATAACCTCCTGAAGATGAACTACTTACAGATACACTGTATGAGGAGCTTCCAGAGGGACTGTAGCTTGGACCAGATCCATAACCACCGGATGAAGGGGCACTTGAGCCATATCCTCCTCCCGACGATGCACTAGCAGAAACTGCGGATCCTCCTCCTCCTCCTCCTCCTGAAGATCCTCCATAGGACACTTCATTTGCATTATTTTGAGCAAACATTGTAATTAAACTCTTGATTTCATTCACGAACTGGTAATTGACTGAACCAGTTGTCTGTAGAAAAGCTGATGTTAGGGCATCTGCAATGGCATTCGTTTTCACTGCAATGCTTTGACCTCCTTGTTCCACCACGGCGATTTCCGCCACAGATGAAGCAAAGGCCATGTTGAGCGCTTGCAGTTTGGATTTCGAGCTTTTGTTGCTTCGAGCCATTTTCTCCATTGCTCCCATCAGAGTGTCTCCAATAGATGACATGTCGTCAATCTGATCGCTTGTGAACGCTCCACTTTGTGAAGCAGAGTTTAGGAAAGAACGAATGAAGCTTTCTGCCAACTGAGGACTTGACCACGGGCTGTTTGCCTGCCCCAGAGCAAACATGCTCTGGGTGCATAGCACAACGAGGAATGCGAGAGCTAGTCGAGTTGTCGAACTCATTATGAAAGCGAGTATATCTCTCGACTGAATACTCTCTCAGCAGAAAGATATCTCTTTTATACCCTGAGATTTCGTGATGATCAGCAGGTTGAATAACAAATCTGACCTAGATACCACTCCGCTCGCTCTTCCAATGACGCATTTGAGAAAATTTATGATAATACATACAGCGTGATGTATTCTGAATTTCTTACCGATCATACGCAATGAATCATCTTTCACCTGTTTCGACATTTTCTTAATTTAGTGGTTTGAGATTCAAACTTTTTTTTCAAAGTTGTCATTTTAATTTATTTATTGTTGAGACTATGATTTGAAAATGATTGAGGCTCACGATCATATTTATTTTACATTTAACACTTCTAAAATTAACACTCTTTATATATAATTAATTATTATTTTACTCTTATTCCTCGAGTTATAATAGTAACGGATTAGCAACCGGATGAGAGAGAGAGAGAGGGAGCTAGTGCACAAAAGGATCTAAATCACGATAAATCTGTCGTTGCCTCCAATGCCCTCACCTTGGCGTTCCGTGGAAGTTTGGAGAGTTGGGATCGAAATTTTTTACTTCCATAGATATTGTTAGCGTTTGATTGGTTTTGAGGAGTAGAGTTTATTTCCGCAATTAACGTTTTGGCCAAGCTGCACCAAACACAAGACAACTCAAGAGAAAAATTTCGTCAATGGTAAAAAAAGGGGACGGGAGACATATGAATGTTATGAAAACAGGAAAATATATTTTGGGTATCTCGTGAGTGTGACTCCCGTGTTACGTAATGGTTATCTAAAGGAGATGTTAATAATATTCTAACTCTCCTTTAACTGTGTACGGATCCCATGGGTATCAGTTAGATGCCCTCGTGGAACATATAAAATAGATGTGTCCTTGAGGGCAACTCTCTTTTAGGTTTGTACGGATGCCATGGAAAACCTCTCAGTCCAAAGGGACATCTGGAGGAGATGTGCTCCTAACGGTAAGTGTGTTAGTGATTTGCTCTGTACAGTGTTCGGAGAATTCATGGTGCAGGACTTTGAGTACATTTCGTAATTATACCTTCTCCTGCACAGCGCCCATCACCAGATCTTTCTTATAAACACCCTTTTTAGAATGGCATCAACGTGAGAGACGTAAAATGTTTATGATTTATTCTGGGTGGCCGACCAACCGGTCTAGTGGTTAAGGTGTTGGCCTATTTATCGTAAGGTTCCCGGTCCGAATCCGGGGTCAGGGCATGGATATAAAATTGTGCTGTGTATGTTAAGATCAATGATGGCCACCCATCGGGATCTCCTTTATAAATGGCCATCGCTTCCGATCATTGCAGTGTACAGAGGCTGTTCGCACATTTTTTAGACGATTTTGGCTAGCGGTAATAAAAAATCCTTTGCTACAAAAGAAATAATTGCAGTTGTACTATGTTATTAAAAGTCAAAATTATCGTTTGCGGCTTGAGAGGTTTGTTTTTATTCAAAATTGCGTTTTTAACGAAACAGTGGTTCGAAGCTATTTTTATGCTCCTTCGTAAGAGAAATATTCATATTCCGTTATCCAAAAACGATGTGAGAGTCATGGTTTTGTGATATCTAAAGCTTCGATAGCTAATATCGTCAACAAGAAAGGAAAATAACGTCAAATTGGAGCCTCAAGTGGGACAAAAATTCGAAACAAGTATCCAACGAAGAAACGGATATCTTCGACTATTGCAAAGGTACGTTGTTTAATGTTAAAAGAAAATCCCCATAGTCAAAGGACAGTTTCAAAATCATTAAAATGCTCGGTGTCCACTGTAAACAAAATGATAAACGTTGATTTAAATCTTGAGAAAACGAAAAAACGCAATGTGCATCGTCTTTCTCCAAAACATATCGCTGAACGCTGGACACGCTGCCAAATTCTATATGAAAAACACTTATCTAAAGAAAAATGGAAAAACATTGTCACAATAAATGAATCATGGTTGTATTTAAGTGATTGCAGCAAAAAAAAAGAGCCATTTATTATCATAAAAGGGGAGAAAAAAATTTAAGTACATGGTTCGCAGAATCGAAAGAAAGTTTTTCTAAGGGATTCATGATTGTTGCTGGTTTTTCATATAATGGCAAGTTAAAAATAAAGAGAGTGGAAAAAAATATCAAGATTAACTCCAAATACTATCAGGAACATATTTTATAGCCAATTTTTCTGAATGAAATACCATTGCTTAAACCACGGTGCCATCAATCTGTGGAACTCCATCAAGACAAAACTAGTAGTCACACATCAAAATCCACTGTAAATTTCCTAAAAGAAATGAAACAAAAAACCGGTATCAAGGCCATACCCTTCACTGATATCCCTACTAAATCTCCCGATGTATCACCTATGGAGTTTTGTTCTTTCGGACTTCTAAAATCTGCATTATCCAAACGTCGTCCCACAACCCTTACAGGACTCTGGAAAGCTGTTCAGGAGGAATGGGATAGAATACTTCTTCTGACACTTCAAAAGGCATTGTTATGCTGGAAATTACGCTGTCGAAAGATAATTCACAATAAGGGCTATCAAATAGAACATTTAAAATACAAGAATTGTATGTAATTTAGTTTTGTGAATACAATATACATTGTCTAAAAAATGTGTGAACAGCCTCTGTACATGGATTGAATTCTCGGTGGAATTTACGAAAGGGGCCAATGTGCAGACATGGGCTGTTTCTGCTTAAACTGGCGGTTGTTTTTTAATTAAGGTTGCACTGTTGAAAACAAACGGGCTATTAACGATGTTACAGGATCTAAAGGAAATGTTCCAAGAACAAAACCTCTAAATTTTGAACCAAGGTCAGCTGACGAGAATATCACCTGAGATGGCACTCCTTCTCCAAACTTCCTTACTACACCCAGGTGAGAACATTTGCGGTGTTGCTCTAGTATGACGTTATTTAAAAATTATCTTACCTCTTTTAATTTTTCCGCTTTTGTACATTATGCTCAACCTACACTAGTACTTGTAGATTCGGAGCCAAGAAAATCGGAATAGTAAATCGACCATGATCTGGTTATATATATACTGAAATCCAAGGGGATCGGACCCTTGGATTTTACACCAATGGTGTGGATGAACTACTGAAATAACTACTTACGGACAAATTAATTAACATTGTACTAGTGCAACACAACAGGCTATTGACAACTGTCCGGGATCAATCTCCTCAGGGAAAGAACCGATTACAACCCCAAGCAATTTTTAACCACGGACAGATGACATGAAACTGAACTGGGCACCATGAACTGGGTGCCATTGTTGGTTGATTGTTTGGGAGATTTTACGGCGTAATGGCTATATTTGACCTCGTCAGATACAAGACATACAATATCAAGTAATAGACACACACAGTGAAAGATTGACTGAGACAGAGTGCGATATCGATGTAAATGTTTTCGAAACGTATATGGAAAATACATCGATGTATAGAAGCGGATGTTTTTTTAACACAGATGTTTATACATGTTGATGTTTTTACGCTGTCGATGTTTTATTTTGGAACTGTAAATAACAAATATAGGGGTTTTAATAATTATAGGCCCCAATTTTTTTATTTGCGATAAATAAAAATAAGTTCGTTGTGTTCCCCTCCCCCATGAGTGTATAAGTAATAATAATAACTAACATTAATTATTGTTACGTACCTACCTAATTATAATTGTAGTTAGTAGTACCTATGGCAAATTGTTGTAAATATCACTTTGTTTTATATGATGCAAATTGAAAATAAAAGATTTGTGAATTGTTATTATTATTATATTTTTACTTTATTTTGAGAGTTAAAAAAAGGCTTTCTTATAAATTAATAAACACGGCAAATGACAAATTAAATTCTTTCCCCCCCCCTCCTCAGACGAACATTACTGTTTGAAGTTGCTAAACCTGTTTTAAGAAATGGGGATAAAATTTTAAATACACTGATGTTTAAAAACATCGATTGTTTTTGGGCGATGTATTATAAACATCGATCGCCTATCTCGTTCTTCTCGTACGACGTTAATTAAAAATGATCTTATATCGTTTAAATTTTTCGCGATAGTACATTATGCTCAACCTACACTAGTACTTGTAGATTCGGAGCCAAGAAAATCGGAAGAGTAAATCGATTATGATCTGGTTATACATATATTGGGATCCTTGGGGATTGGACCCTTGCATTTGGCTCCGCTGGTGCAGATGAACTACTGAAAGAACTACTTACGGAGAAATCAATTAACATCGCACAGCACAACACAACGGGCTATTTACAACGTTCCGGGATCAATCTACTCAGGGAAAGATCTGTGGACAACCCTACGTAATTTTGAACCACAGTCAGAGGACATGGAACTGAAATACTGTACTTAGTGCCATTTGTGGTTCATGGTTTAAGACGTAATTTTTCTGCGCATTACTTCATCGATTTACGAGTTTCTGAATTCTTTAAAGTTCGTCTCTATATAGTTATTCATATTATCTATAGGTTTGCAATTCTTATTGGTCCGTACAAATCATTAAACCCTCCTGGCGATTTTGTTTCGACGAGGTGTCTCGTCATTAGACGAAAACTGACCAGACCTTGATTGACGACATACCTCGTCATTAGAACAAAACTTATCAACATCTTGATGTCGTGCAGATATTGTCGTTAGCAAAATTAGTCAGGTCTTGGTGGAAGATATCTTCGAAACCATTTGGAGGGTTAAGGGGTTCCAAGGAGGTCAGGACCTTTGGGTGTGGCGTCATTACTGTGAGTGTTTAGTTGAAATTACTTATTTGGTATTAATTGCTAAAATTTTAACATTTATTGCTCTCTTTTAAGGTCGATCCCTCCATAAAGTTATTGGGAGGGTTCGTAGGGTCCGGGCCTCATTGGAGTTAACGCCATCTATATCCCACTGTCTCCACTGAACTCTATACTTAGCACGGGCCCCTCGAAGACGATATGCATGCACAGTTGCCTGAACAAACTTCTTCGATCCACATGTAGCTCGCGTGATTCTTCGATTCGCGTCATGATTTAAAATATGCAGCATCCCAGAACCCTCGAAAGTTCCAGAAAGCATTAATTGAATAAACACAGGCCTTGTTGAGATAAACAAGACTGATATTGCTGCAGGATTTGTTTTCTTGGGCAGTCGAAACGATCACCTGTTCGAAAAATGTGTTAATATGAATCTATTTTCTTCCGCTTTGGAATGAAACTCTGTGTGTTCTAGTGGTTAAAAAAAAGGAGATGGTTTCTGATTATCAATAAAAATTAGAAAATATTCCAATCCATTAATTAATGTAACGGCTTTAATTGATGGCTAATCTTGTCGATTTTCATCAATCTTATTCACGGCTGAATATACAAGTGAAATCAATGTCATCAGAAACGGCGACTCAAAAAAGGCGTCAAGAACAATCGAAATCCCGACTCGAAGTGTCACCGTGAGGAATAAAGAGGGGGCAATTTGGGAGGTCGGAACGTCACATTTGACGTTATCGCATTCCAACGATTTCAATAAAGAAACTATCTATGAAAATGATGGTTTTCCTTCTACTTCATAATACCCTCGATATTTTTAACTCTTTGAGTTTGATTTTTAACACTTTAAAGATAATAATCTTTAGTCAAAAAGGTTTCAAAATCGATATACAGTGGGTCCCAAAAGTGTTCGCGCACTTACGAATTTCAATTAAATACTGCTGTATCCAACTAAAAACTACTATTTCATGTAATGGGGATATTTTATTTAGGAATTTAGACTTCCAACAATATGTAGTATCTTTAGAAACCGTGATTATAAAGGGAAACTAGTAGATCTTAATGACTAATATACTATAAATGTATGTCGAAAAGAAAATGAATCACCAAAAATCTCTATATTCATTGATGAGTAAGTATCGAGAATACGTTTGCGCGATCATTGTAGTTCTGAGAGGCATAGGCGTGTCTTGGGTTGTTGACTGGCGGGAGGGAGGTCAGTCCCGAGAAGTATCGACTGTACATCAATAAAAAGAGGAAGCATCTAGAAACCTCTCTGGGAAATATTTTTTTGTTAAAAATCACATGATATATTAATAAATATTTTCGTAGTACATTAATTAAATTATTAAAAATTTTGTTTCTAGAATTTTTAGTCACTTTCATTTCAAATAAATATATTTCAAACAATCTTGCTTTAATGTCTCATAAATGAGAAACGCATTGCTATGTTTAACAACAAATTATTTAAGGACAGCCTTGAATTACACTAAAACCCTGCTCCTTCAAACCCCGTTCATCCGAGTTTGGTTAATCTGAACCAACTGTTTATAAAATTTGTGAAACAAAATGCAGTAAATCAGTGACAACATATATTATCATTATTGAAATAAAAACATCATTCGAAAGAATGTACATACTTTCCGATTTTTAGATTATCATTAAAAGAGATAATGGAAAAATAGTCACTAGAACTTCATGAACTATAACATTTGGACAAAATTAATCAGTTTTTGCTGTGATAAATACATATAAACCTTTTCTTATTTACTTTTTCAAAAACATATTCTAAGATGAACATAAAATTCAAGTGAATAAAAACTTCACTTTTGTCGTGGAATTATTTATATTACTTGAGAGCTCGGCCCTCTTCTCGCCTCCGCTCTTCAACCCCGGGGATTGGTACGTAATCCCATTTGGTTTGCTTCGCAAAACGACACTCCTTTCTCAGAGTCAATATCCTGCGACGGCGAAACCTCCGCCACCTGATCGCCAACGCACGCAATTCCATTTGGATTTGCTTCACAAACTAACACTCTTTTTTGCAGATACAATTTGTTTGGCTCGCAAACCGAAACTACTTGTGGAGAGTCAATCTCCTGCGACGTCTGAACTATCTTAATAATTCGTATATTCCTGATTTTACTTTCCGGTCGATGACGTCACAGCGTGGCTTCGCACCCTTTTTGCTAACACTCGCAAACACCCAGTGATTGCTATGCAATCCCATCTGTTTGCTTCAATAACCAACACTCCTTTCGAAAGTGATTTCGTTTGTTTTTAACTTTTACACATAATGCACTCTAAACTAATAGCCGAATCAGTAAAAAATCTTCGCGATCTTGTTCTATGTACAATTTTGAATATACCATGTTAATCTCCAAATTTTTGGGTGTGTACTTTCACGTGAAACTGTATGAGAATCAAAGGGTAAAAGCGAGTTGGGTAGTTCTCAAAAGATGAGAACAAAACACATTTCATAACTTTAAGCTTTGACAGCAAATAAATTTAATTCTTAAATTTTGTTTTGTCAATGGGTTTTTAGTTTTGTTCAGAAACACGAATTAGGTGTAAATATCTTTAAAATTAAATTCTTTAGTTACAAAGGTCGGAATTTGGACATCGATAGTGTTAACTGATGCAGTACATCACCAAGAAAATAAATTCTAATGGGTTTTTTCAGAATTGCTGAAAAAAAAAATGTATAGAGTATAAGGATAGTTTGTTAACTATTTTGATCAGTAGATGGCATCATTAGTTTAAATTTGGAAGAATTAACAAAGAAACAATACTAAAGCCATCTAGCATGTATCGCGATATCCAAAAGGAACAATTGAAATAGCTCAATACCTGAAGCAAAAAAATATATTGTTACGTACTTTAAACCGCATATATATATCTTTAAAATACCTTTTTAAAGGTTTTTAAGAATTCGTATGTTTTTGTGCATTTTCTTGGCTGTAAATATCCTTTTCTTCATTTTAAAAATGAGATATCAAAATCCCGTAACGATCGATTTACCGATTTAATTTATGCTACGAAGATGCCGATGTCCCCAATCATAAAAAAGATCTTAATTACAATCTACTTTTATCAGATTAATAGTTTTTATCGAAAAATAAAGTGAATTTATCAGTTACATATTAATATTATTACTAGGCACATGGCAATGAACCGTGTAGGATCGAATTGCCTATTTCTTTCCCGATTTAATTTATGTTAGAGAGGTGCCGATGTCCCAAAACATAAAAAAAATATTAATTACAATCTCCTTTCATCAGACTAATTGTCTTTCATCCAAAAATAAAGTGAATTTAGCAGATACAATATTAATAACATTACTAGGCACACACTAGGCGTTATATAGCAAAAATATCAATAACATTGTAAAGAATTTCGATTTTTTTTAATAATATTTTTCTTTCTTTCTTATTTCCTTCTTTTGGCTGCAATGCTCATTTGAATAAATTTTTTAATATGAAACTTAGATTTTTAGAACGTTTTTTTTTTTTCTAATTAATTTTATAGGAATTATAACTCCTCCAGGAGTTTTCAAGGATAAAGTTATTTTCATTTTTTATCATGTTTTCTTTTCGTGTGCGTTAATAAATATTATTTGAAAAATCACAAAAATAAACCAAACCCAAGAATTTTTGGAATGAGTAATTAAACTTTGGAGAACTAAGCAAATCCATGAATTGAAAATATGGAAAACAAAATTCTAATTTAAAATATGGAAAAACAAAATTCTAATTTTAAAATATTCTATGCTACTCTAATTTTAAAGTTTTGACAATTTGTAACTAATTTATTTTTGTCATTAGACTTGAGAAATGTCAAAGTTGTGTAACCTACAGGCCAGCAATATCTGAAATCTGTAACCTACAGATCTTGTAATTACATGTTTTAATTTGTAATTTTGCAGAGCAGTTCCTGTCTTTGAATTATTGTATTGTGGTGAGATCCACACCCTTTAAAGGTTAGTGTCGAGGGAAACCCGTGGGAAAGGATTCCATTGAAACAGGCCGCTTCTTTGTGGACCATCTCTGGGATTCTACGCTATCCACCGCCGTAGGGAGTTTCTCGTGGGAACGGAATGTATCGGCGAGTCCGGACATTTTTGGACTGACCGACAAACGAGCCAGTCGGTTCCTTTGATCCGTACCCTAACGAAAAGGAATTCGTCCCCAGCTGTGAGGGTCAGCTATAAGAAGGGGACTGGAAGAGACTTTCTGATTTTTTAGTCGGACTTCTGGAGAGAGCGTACGGTGTGCCTCTTTCGTATGATCTGTGATTGATCTCTGTGCAATTAAACGAATGATGATTTTCACTCTCCTCAGTTTTAAAACTGTGTTCCTTCATGTAAAAAGTGTATATATCGTTTATCTATCCAAGATATAATAAATTGATTTTTATTCTAAAAATATTCTATGTTTGGCTGGACATAACGTCACAGTATATTGTATTCTAGGCCTATAAACAAAAAACAGCAAAAAAGTAATGATGTTAAATTTCAAATATTATTCATATCTAACATTTAGTGTTCAGACATTTTGAGAATGTTCCAGTTCAGCCTTTTGGACACCGAGCCAGTCGTTACAGAGAGTTTTAACAAAAAAAATCGTTGCTATGGTGATTGTAACTACGATAGATTTGATATCTGGCATTGAATGTATGGAATTGAAAATGTAACCTTTCGTTTCACGGTTTCTTCTACACGATGAACATTTTGTACACTCGCAAAATTATACTTTTCCTCACATCCAATTTATTTATGAAACAATTTTAAAATAATAATACCATACAAAAGAGTGCATTCTTCGCGAAACGAAAATCTTCCGAATTAAAAAAATACTATCAGAAACTATGTTGAAATTTCTAAAAATACTCGGGCGTCCAGCAAAAATTTACATTTAGAGGTACTATAAAAATCACTGCTGAAGACTGAAAATTGTATGTATTTTGCTCACTCTTGTTAGAAATTTCGGTCTATCAACTTTGACACTTAATATACCTTAACTACGATCCTAGTTAATAGGTAGTTGTAGTGCTTGAGAACGTCAATTAAAAATTACCCAATTTTCTCGGATACTTTCCTTAGGCGATTGATCCCGGACCGTAATGAAAAGAGCATGTTGAGTTGGTATTGTACGACGTTAATTAAAAATTGCCTCGGATCTTTTTCTTAGGGATTGATACCGGACCGTTGTAAATAGCACGTTGAGTTGCTATAG
This sequence comes from Metellina segmentata, assembly GCA_947359465.1. Classification (NCBI taxonomy): domain Eukaryota; kingdom Metazoa; phylum Arthropoda; class Arachnida; order Araneae; family Tetragnathidae; genus Metellina; species Metellina segmentata. The sequence goes on along the minus strand of OX375880.1, from coordinate 34,327,156 downwards.
TATGACGATAATTAAAAATTACCTCGGATCTCTCAATTAGGGAATTGATACCAGACCCTCGTTAATAGCCAATTGTGTTGCTTTTGTGTGATGTTAATTAAAAATTACAAATTTCTTCAAATTTAAAATTCGCTGAAATTTTTAATAAAAACTTGTACAATTTGTGTTGATTGTTGTATTATTTTTAAAATAGATCTTATACACATGCATATTTTACTACAATGCCAAAAATTGTATTTTCTAAGAATTAAAGAGATTTAAGTTTTTGAAAAAGGCTATTGAGAAAATTGAATGGTGAAAGGAGTGAGAAACATGCTTTTTTTACTCAAAACCGAAAAAATGAGTATCTTATTTTTTAAATTTTACAACTGAAATGTGCATCTTATTTTGAACACAACAATGAAATGTGTTGATTTGGGCAACACAGTATATTTTAACCCCAAATTACTTAAATAATAGGGAAACAGAAAAATTAGAAATATTTTTGTAAGTTGAGGTAATTTTGAATAAAATAGATTAATAAACCAAAATAAAAGGTAGTTTTTTTATTTTGTTGAGTACAAAGGGAATTATTTTATTGCTTATCTGAATTTTTTAAATTAGCAACGTTTGTAGATGTGAAATGTAACTTTAGAAACACAATTAAATTAAATGAAATAAATCTGTGCCATGTGCGAAAGGAAAACAAATTTAAAAAATGTGCATTTTTTACTTGATTATTTTTTCCCCGAGAGAGTATACATGTACACTTATTAAAATAACCATATGTGGCAAGAAATTTAAGTGATATCTCTTTATAAAAAGTAAAAAGGTATTAAATTATCTCGAACACTTGACCGTGGGAGAAACACGGTTTAATGAGACTGAGTCGTATGACTTTAAGTGATTGTGCTTTGTTGATGCTCACAGTGAAACTTAAACGAACTGGGAACTGAAGTTTTTTAAATTGGAATGGGGGATATCAGAAGTGATGATTGGTATTCTAGGAATGAATACGTTTTAACTTGCAGCATGTCTAGTCACGATGGTGGCTTCAATAATATTTCGCATGAGTTTCTTGACAGAGTGTTGTGCCATTGCACAGTGAAGGTGCATTCATATTTGTGAGAGTCCAGATGGTTCCAATGTGTTAAAAAACTGGGTCGTGTGTTTTAAGGCCTCATTTGTGTCACGCGTAATGTGTATAGATTTGTAAATTTAAAAACTACGGGGAAATTCTCGCAAGAGTTGCTGTATGATGACATTGACATCTTTATTTAATTGGGAAAGATTTGCCCTTTGGCACAGCCATGCATCATGAGTGCTTTGCTACAACAGCAATATATCGATGAACCACAGGGGTTGTAACCTTTTGGCAGGGGGGCACAGGTGTTTGCACAACTGTTTGGCTTGTTTGCATAATCATGAAATGACGGAATGAACGCCAAAGAAAAGAGCAACATGAGTGATTGATTGCCCAACTTGAAGGCATCCCACAGAACGGCAGCGCTCACTATTTGCTATTTGTGTTGTGGAAGTGACAGAAACGCGTCCGTCTTGAAAACTAATCCTACAAAAGTTGCAAACACTTTTTATAGCACTTACATGCAACTCCTCTAACCCTTGTCAATGCTGGCTTTTTATACGACTGCCTTTTTTATATTTGTCGACACGAAACTGTGATTGGCTGTTACATAACACATTTGCATAGTTCCATCTAACTCTGCAGCAAATTGCAGCCTCTCAAATTTAGATTAGCTTACAGAAATTAACATTTTCCGCAATGTCCTTAACTTTTGGCAGCGAGTGTAGACAATTATAAAATGAAGTACTACGTGTGTTGTATGTTCGGCATGTCCTGACTAAACTATAGTACTTCCAATAATGAAATTTGGCACATAGATAGTGTAAATATTTTAAAATTTTATAGTCCACCACAAATTTTTAAATTTAATCCACAACATTTTAAAAGTAATGTAGTGAGATATTTAATTATTATTGTGTTGCTTCGAATAGCAAGTCTTCAATTGGTATTGACTAAATACGTATTTACTGTGCGTATGCAGCTGCCCGATTACTGGATATTCCTTATAAGAATTTATTGCTTTTTTAAAAGCATATTAACTATTAGTTTGGGTTATCATAATGTATAACATAAGTGTATATATTTTTGTGTTTACTCCATTTTTGGAACGGGATCACAGTTGTGCAATACGTTGTTTGTTATTGTTTCTGTTTTAGAGTACGATAGTTTCGATTATCATTTTTACAGCATATAAACTTTTCGTTTGGATTATTTGGATATCTTTTTCAAAAGCAGAGACCTGTTTCATCAATTTATTGTCGCTATGTATTCCGAGATTGAATCGGAGACGGTGTGGTACATACCACTGAATCAGATTACTCAGAGTGGAACATTATGCACATTTGAGAGATGATGTGATAACCGGTGGAAATGCTGTGATAAAAAACTGAAGTACACAGAAATCACTAAACTTCCAAAAAGATAAAAAACAAAAGTAAAAGTTTATGCTTTTGTAAAATTAAACGTTGCATAAATTATTAAAATAAAGTATTGCTATGCTTTCCAAAAGACATCCAAACACAGAAAAAAAAATAGCATTAAAGATCAACAAATTAACAGCATTTCGCGCTAAAAGTTTTTTTTTTTAATTTACAGCCCCCAATATGCAAAAACGGCAGTGATATAAGAAGCCAGCATTGGCAAAATGATCTTTAAATCCAATACTACCTTTTTGGAACTGGATCACAGTTATGCAATACGTTGTTTCGTATCATAGCGCATAAAAGTAGCCTCGCGATAGGATTTTTAGTTGCGACGTGGGCTTTGTATAAAGTCAGTGTTGGTCTAACTACACTAAAGCGACAACGCAGTAAAATGATGACAATGTTGTGCAAACATTCCACATATTTTCGTGACACAAAATTTAGAAGTGCCGCAGCATAAAGAGAAAAGCTAAAACTAAACCGAAACATAAAAACAGCATTTTGTTTTGGCCATACAACCAAACATTGTGGGCTGTAAATAAAAAAAAAGGTAGTTATAGCGAAATGCCACAGTTTTGTAGTTCTTTTATGCATTTTGTTCTTTGTTTCTGTGTTAGGGTGACTTTTGGAAAATATAGCAATATTTGATTTTGATAATATATGCAACATAAATTTACAAAAGCATAAAGTTTTGGTTTGGATATTGTTGAATGAGAGGACTCTGAGAGTGGAACATTATGCACATTTGAGTGATGCTTTGATGAACGATGGAAACGTTGTGTGAGATCGTGAAATACTGGAGCCAGCTGCAACCCAACTGTTGTTTTTGCTTCGCGAGTTTCACGAGCGACAAAAAGGAGTCTGAAACAGAAGTCGCTTCTGCAGGTGTTCCTTCCGACGGATCGCCGACTGGCCTTTGACCTTTGCCGTTGGGGGAACTTGGAGACTGTGGGGAGGCCGAAGTCGACGGGGAGAGAGCGAGAAGCGAGGTTGAGTTTTCCTCGCGCTGACCCGTGAGATGCACATCTCGATATATGAATATTGATTCTTTGTAAATTGTAAATAATTCTAACTAATAAGAACAAGATTTTCTTAGCTGTTGGTTGTTTTCTCCTCATATACGATTTTCTGATGCTACCATTTTTGGGAGACGACACCACAGCTTAAAGCTGGTGGCAGTTTGATGGGATAAGGATCTAGTTAAATGAGATCCACGATCCTGTGTCACTTCTACGACAACAGAGAAATACAAAGTGTATTCGTCCAGACTTCTTGAAGTCTGATTTGTGAGTGCCCGGAGGACAGAGAACTTTGTAGCAGCGTTTACTGGCGTGGAAAGTTCCTGGAGTTCTACGACTGCGTGTCCTGTGAGGCCAAGTGAAAGAGAATCGGCTGTGTACAACGACAGAAAGTTCCTGGAGTTCTACGACTGCGTGTCCTGTGAGGCCAAGTGAAAGAGAATCGGCTGTGTACAACGACAGAAAGTTCCTGGAGTTCTACGACTGCGTGTCCTGTGAGGCCAAGTGAAAGAGAATCGGCTGTGTACAACGACAGAAAGTTCCTAGTTCTGAGGCGAGTGATCAAGCATCGAACGGTGAGTCCCGATATTTTCTGGAATGCTAATTTTGGGGGTCCAAGTGATATACAATTGTAAAATATCAGAGTTATTAGCTTAGAAATTTTGATTGGGATCATTGGTCATTTCAAGGTTCATTGCCTGGGTGTTATAGTGTTTTAAAGATTTCTAAAGTTGTAGTGTCTTTAAGCTCAAATGTGTAGAAGTGATTTAGTAAAAAAATTATTTTGTGTGTTCTTTTTTGTTAGTGAATCGGAATATAGAGATTAATTGATTTCAAAGTATAATGCGGAGGTTTTATAGAGATTAAATTAATTTATCTCTTTTTGTTATGTGTTTTTAGCTTTCTTCTAAGCATACAGAGAAAGTTAGCTAAAAATTTGGTAGTACAGTAAGGTATTTTGAAATTGAAAAGGCAATTAGTCTATGGAGAAGATACTTGTGTAGTACCTTAAAAGTGCTTACTTTTAGAATTAGTACTTGTGTTGCCTTGTATAGGGAGATACTCAGTTTTGAATTATTACTTCCGTGATTTTCTTTGGTATTTGTGTTGCAGAAAATTATTGTGAAATTTTTGTTATTGCATTTTATATGTGGTGAGGTATTTATTCCCTGGTTGAGATATGGCAGAATTTCTAAATAAGCAGACTAAAATGATTTTGCTCTTGGTCGCAGAAGAGTTTGAGACAAATGTGTCCAATGCGGATAAGAAAAGGGCGATAATTGAGGCGATCTTGAAGGCGCCGGATTACGAAGAGAAATTCGCAAAAGATTGCTTAGAGCAAATCTTAGATACGGATAGATTAGAGAGGGAAGAACAGACGTTAGAGAGGGAAAGAGAAAGATCTTTTGAGTTAGAAAAGTTGAAAATACAACGCAGTGCAGAAAATGGCTCCGTAGCTTCCACTGTTTCTGTGCTGAGCGAGAATAGAAGTAAAATAGTAAGTCTAAAAGATTTAGTCCCTAAATTTGACCCAAAATTAACAGACATAACCCTGTTCTTGATGATTTTTGAGCGGCAAGCGCTAAAAGCAGAACTTGAGGAATCGAAATATGTTTCTCAACTCATTCCGTTATTACCCGCGGATATCGCGCAAATAATAGTAAAAGAAGCGCCAGAAATGGGAGATGATTACCATCATATAAAAAAACTTTTGTTAAAAAGATTTAGACTAGGAGCAGGGGCGTTAAAAATAAAATATGAAACCCATCAGAGAAAGACAGGTGCATTATGGTCGGATCTGGTATACGAACTGAGGGGTTATTTGGAAAATTGGTTGGAGGCGGTAAATGTGAAAGATTTCGAATCCCTTAAGGAATTTATTCTTACGGAACAGGTGAAAAGGAGAGTTTCGTTTGAAATCAGAGACAAATTCCTAGATGAATGGGACGAAATCAAAACGGCATCCTCCCTAGCAGAAAGATGTGATAGGTACGAAAGTGTGCGCGGCAATTATAGAAGAATGGATAACAAAGTCTGGAATACAAAGCAGTATAATAGGGATAAGAACGAGCATGTTGGTTCCATTCATAAGAGTGATCAGACCAGAAAGTCAGAAGGGACCGCAAAGAAAGATCACCCGCATTCCTATTCCTGGAAAAGTGATAAATTTGAGAGAAAAAGACCTATAATTTGCTTTAATTGCAACAGAGCAGGGCACATCAGGCCAGATTGTCCGGATTTAAAAAGAAGAGGATCTAGCGACTTAGTAAATCAATTAGGGACAGATGTAATTATCGGAGACTGCTTCAAACCCTATTTTAAAAAAGCGGAAATAAATGGGATAGTGCGTGACTATTTACGAGATACTGGGGAGGGTATAGACCTATGCGATCGTAGTTGGGTCAAGAACGAAGATTTGCTTGGGGAAGTAACTTGGGTCAAACAGCCCTTAGATAATGAATGCAAATGCCTCGCATTGGCGAAAGTGACCATAAGGGGAGAGTTTGGCACTGTGATTACAAAAGCCGCCGTGAAGCCCACAGAACTAGAGCAGGGGTATTACTTATTAGGGAACAAGACTGCGGAGTTAATAGAAGAAATGAGGGGGAGGCCAGTTCCGGTGAACGCGGTGATAACGCGCAGTCAAAGGCGAGAGAGTTATGAGGGCAGCGGTCTAGAGGTGAGAGGGGTAGAATCGGAGTCGGGGAATGACATGGAGGAGGAGACCCTAGATTTTCCGAAAAGAACGGAAATAGAGACGGGCTTGGAGAATGTGTCCGCGGAGTCGTTTAAAGAGGAACAGCGAAATTGCGAAACTTTAAAATTCCTGTGGGCACGGACATCTCAGCCAGGTGAAAGGGAATTTTTTGATAAAGAGGGAAGACTGGTGCGGATATCACAGTCTAAGCGAGGTGAGGAGAACGTTCAATTGTGTGTGCCACTTGTGTATCGAAATAAGATTTTGGCTCTATGCCATGAAGAAGTGTCAGGTCATTTGGGCACGACGAAAACAAAGGATAGGGTCCTGCGTTGTTACTTTTGGCCACAATGCTATCAAGAGATCGAACAATATGTAAAAACGTGTGATCCGTGCCAAAAGGTAGGTAGTAATAGGGACCGGCGGAAAGTCCCTTTGAAGTTAGTTCCGATAATTTCGGAGTGTTTTTCTAAATTAAACATTGATGCAGTGGGGCCTCTACAAACAAGCAATCGAAACAACAGGTATTTAATCACGTCCATTTGCCTTGCGTCAAAATATCCAGATGCGGTTCCGGTAGAAAACATCAGCTCTACTTCAGTTATTGACGCTTTGGTGCAGATTTTTGCGAGGACAGGTTACCCAAAAGAGGTATAGTGCGACCTGGGCCGATCATTTACCAGCGAGCTGACGACAGAATTTTTCAGAAAATTCAGTATCAAGGTGTCGCACAGTTCGGTTTGCCACCCGGAGTCGAATAGTGTTGAGAGGTTGCACTCTACCTTAAAAAAGGTTATAAAAGCGTTATGTTTGGAAATGGGTCGTGACTGGGAGGAGATTTTGCCTATGGCGTTATTCGCACTCAGGACAGTTACTCATCAAAGTACTGGGTTTAGTCCAGCTGAGTTAATTCATGGAAAGAATTTGCGAATGCCACATACGTTAGTGTATGAGAATTGGTTAGGACAGGAGAGCGCCGATCAAAATGTTGTGGATTACGTATTGAATTTAAATGACAGATTAAAAAAGTGTCAAGAATTAGCCGTTAAACGTATGACGCAGTGTCAGGAGTAAAGGAAACTATGGTACGATCGAAATGCGGTGTCTAGAAAGTTTAAGGTGGGAGACCCAGTTTTGGTCCTATCAACATCCAAGCCCCATAAGATGGCCGTAAATTGGATTGGTCCAGGAATTGTTTCGGGAGTGATTTCAGACACTAATTACACTATTGATCTGCCCGAGAGGCGAAATAAAGCAACTATATATCACGTGAACCTAATGAAACCTTATCACAAGCGTCCAGAATTCGTAAACTTAGTGTTAATTCAGGATTCGGAAGAGGTTGAAGAAGAGGCTGAAATTCCCTACCCCCTATCAAACCCTACGCAAATAGATTTCTGGGAAACTGTGAAAGACAGCAATCTGGAGAAACGTGCGACTGATATGCAAATTGACAAATTTAGGGAAGTGATAGAAAAGCATGGGCATGTTTTCTCATCGGACCCGAGAATTACACAATTGGTTGAAATGGATATCGAATTAGCGGACGAGTCTCCAGTTAGGGCAAAGCCTTATAGAATGTCGCCGAGGCAGACGGAGATTTTGAAAGAAGAGATTAGGAGATTGTTAGATCTCGGGGTAATCGAGGTGAGACAGTCAGATTTTACGTCTCCCATGATATTGGTGGAGAGTCCAGGAAAAGCTCCCCGTCCTTGCGTGGACTATCGCAGATTAAACGCCAAAACTCGCGTGGAGTATTTTCCTCTCCCCAACATAGAGGAAGTTGTGGAAAGAGTGAGTTCAGCCACTTTCATTACGGTAATGGACTTAACCAAGGGATATTTCCAGATACCACTGACTGAGAGGGCCCGGAGGTACGCCGCTTTTGTGACGCCTTTCGGGGTATTCTTGCCAAAGGTTATGATGTTTGGGCTGCTGAACGCGCCCTTTTACTTCTGCAAACTGATAGCCAGGGTTTTGGGGGGCTCAGAATCGTTCGCTCTTCCATACATCGATGACATTGCCGTGTTCTCATCTAATTGGGAGAAACACATGAGGGACATAGATGAAGTGTTGAAACGCCTAGGAGAGGCCGGTTTGACGGTGAAACCGTCAAAGTGTAAGTTCGCTCAGGATAGTGTAAAATTTCTGGGACACGAAGTGGGTTCAGGGAAAAGGTCCCCTAGTGAGGTCAAAATTAAAGCGATACAGGATTTCCCTACGCCCACGACCAAGACACAAATTCGTTCCTTTTTGGGGATGACAGGCTATTATTCACGATACATTCGGGAGTACTCGATTATAGCAGTCCCCCTTACTAACGTGTTAAAGGGGAAAATTAAAAAGGAAAGAATAATCTGGAGTGAGGATTGTGAGCGAGCTTTCCAAGATCTAAAAGCCAAATTAATTCAAAGTCCCGTTTTATACGCCCCAGATTACACGAAGGAATTTATAGTGCAAACAGATGCTAGTTTATATGGTGCGGGAATTGTTCTGTCACAGATACAGGAAGGGGAGGAGCATCCCATTTTATATATTAGTAAGAAATTTTCGCGGGCAGAACAAAACTATAGCACTATCGAGAGGGAGTTGGCCGCCATTGTGTACGGCCTTAAAAAATTAAATCATTATTTGGACGGTCAACATTTTTTAATTCAAACTGATCATAACCCACTCACATTTCTAAAGAAAATGATTGGAACCAACGCTCGACTAACTAGGTGGGCATTATGTTTACAACAATATAATTTTACGGTAGAACACAGACCGGGAAAAATGCATGGGAATGCTGACGGACTCAGCAGAATGGATTAACGATAATTTGTTAGCCATGCATCTGCTTAATTTGAGTTGAGTGTTGTAATGTTTTATTTGTGTAGTATATTTTTAGTGATGTAATTATGCTTATATGTGTAGAGTTTAATTAGAGTTTATATTATCATGTGTTTTAAGTGTCATTGTATGTGGAATTTAATTAATGGCATTAGATTGGGTAGTTTATTGTTATTGAATGATTACTTTTGTATAGGATTGATGTTCGAATTGTGTACTTTGAAAAATTTAATATTGTGTATGTTTTTCTCTGAGTGTGAAAAGAGAAAGAAATTAAATCTAGGATGAACATATTTTAACACTGAGTACGCGTTCGCGAGTCTGAACCTTGAAATCGACAATGACAATAAGACATATCTTGTATTTTGTGTAAACATAGTGTATGGATTATCCTTGGACCTCTCGGAGTTAGTATTACTGGAATGAGGGGCCTGCATTTTCATATGAAATCATATGAAAATACTTCAGGGGGGAAGGGTTGTGAGATCGTGAAATACTGGAGCCAGCTGCAACCCAACTGTTGTTTTTGCTTCGCGAGTTTCACGAGCGACAAAAAGGAGTCTGAAACAGAAGCCGCTTCTGCAGGTGTTCTTTCCGACGGATCGCCGACTGGCCTTTGACCTTTGCCGTTGGGGGAACTTGGAGACTGTGGGGAGGCCGAAGTCGACGGGGAGAGAGCGAGAAGCGAGGTTGAGTTTTCCTCGCGCTGACCCGTGAGATGCACATCTCGATATATGAATATTGATTCTTTGTAAATTGTAAATAATTCTAACTAATAAGAACAAGATTTTCTTAGCTGTTGGTTGTTTTCTCCTCATATACGATTTTCTGATGCTACCATTTTTGGGAGACGACACCACAGTTGCTATACGTAAACTCAAGTACACAGAAATCGCTAAACTTGCAAAAAGATACACAGAAACAAACCAAAAATAGCATAAAAGATCAACAAATTGACATAATTTCGCATTAACATTGTTGGAGCATTGGTGTCATTAACAAAATAATGTTTAAATCCAACATTGCATTTTTAGCATATTTCCCAAAAGGAAACCTTGATTGGCCGTTACCTAACGCATTTTAATACTTCCTTCTTTCTGTGCAGCACATTGCAGCCTCTCAAATTCAGATTGGCTTCTGGAAATAAACATTTTACTCTCTGTGCTTAAGTATGGGTAGTGAGTGTATTATAAGACAAATATGAAAAAGTTACTTATGTTTAAGTACACCTATTAGTATGAACTGACTTCAGTTCGTATCGTAGCGCGTAAAAGTAGCCTTGCGATAGTATTTAGAGTTGTGACGTGGGCTTTGTATAAAGTCGGTGTTGGTTGATTTAGTCGTATGTACAACAACAAAAATGATAAAAATTAACTATACGAAAACCAAAGTACTATACAGAAACAAACAAAAGATTGCAAAAATGAAACAAACCAGAAATTGCACAAAAGATCAGAATTAAATATAGCTAAATTTTGAAAAAAATATCCAAACTAAAAGTTAATATGCTTTAAAAATCAAAATCCAAACTATCGTAGTCTAAAAAAGAAACAATAACAAACGTATTGCACAACCGTTATCCAGTTTCAAAAATGTAGTAAGCACATTAAAAATATACTTATATAAAAGATTAAAAGTCAACGCTAACTAAAAGTTAACATGCTTTCAAAAAGGCAACAAATTTTTGAAAGGATATCCAGTAATCGGGCGGCTACACGGCAAAGGATACACACGCGCAGTAAATACGGATTCATTCAATACCGATTTATGACTGTTGCCATTCGGAAGAAAGATAATAATAATAGAACATCGCATTAAATTAATTTTAAAATTTTCAAGATTAAATTTTAAAAATCGAGCTGATCTATAAAATCGCAAAAAATTTGTATTACATGTGTGCTAAATTTCATTAGTGTGAATGCAATAAATTCGTAAGGATACCCCGTACACAACCATACCCACACAAGAAAAAACTTCATTTTAAAATAATATATATAATATATATATCCCTTAATCACCCCGCTTCCCTTTCAGTCTTTCGTCTTGTTTGTCCAATAGGTCATATATCTTGCCATCCCCTTTCACTTTTAACCTCCGGACCTCCCAGTATGACTGGACCACCCAAGACCACTTTTCCTCTTATATCGCCTGTAAGATAAAATTACCTCTCCGCTAACTCCCGACCTCTACCAATGAAATTTCTTGCTAGATTCCCTGTCCAATAGTATTTCTTTTAATTCTCATCCCTCTGGCGAATTAATTGTGTATTATACACTTTTTCCATGAGCCCCTTAGAACAGGAAGCCACAGAACCGTACAGGGCTCCGGCTCTTCTACAGCCTTCACTCCAGTTATGATGTTACATTTTCGTTATTGAATAAAGATTTTGTTATAGAATTTCTACGTATTTTTATGGAACCAGCACTACACTCCCCGCCAATGGATCATCTTCGTCCGGTTGCCTAGACCACTCTTTCCACTCCGTGTCACGACTGCATGCTTATAATTTCTGTTATTATGTCAGATTTTAAAGCCGACAGGACAGCAACCTGTGGTTTGGGAACCTTACCTTGGATTCGGAAGTGATAAGGAATTGAACGGACTATCATAACTACCCCACAATGACGTCTAATGGAGATGCTTGTACTGCAAGCTACTTGCTTTCAAAAGATTTTTCGGAATGTATGCTTTCAAAACTAATAGCATTTGACCCAAAAGACAAAATTTGACGTGGATGCATCAATCAAATACTTCGAATTAAAAACGACAGATTTCGCAAACTCACGAATCAACCTAATTCCAGGATACTTAAAGGGAGAAGCATTGAACTTTTACCTAACTCATTGCGTCATCGAAACTGAATGGGCCAATATCCTCCAAGGACCCTTAAATAATTTTTAAGAACTTCTCTAGTTTCATTTGACATCTTCATCTCCACAACGTGCAACAATCCTTAAGACATTGATTCGTACTTCAAAAAGAAATTTGACATTGGAAACAACTACAGCTTCCAATAATAATTCTACTCCAAGGATTGACAAATGGTTTGCCTCGGAACATAACAGAACTCATCATCGTGAAAGAGCCATCTACCATTACGGAATGGTTAAGAGTTGCACGCAATTTATGCAACCAGTTACCCGAGGATGAATCAAGCAAACAAGACCAAAAAAAGCAGAATGAATCGAGTAACCGTTCCCGCATCAGTTCCCCGTCCGGACGAACGGTTTCAACCCCGTCAAAGAGTTCCAATGCGGACGAGATTTTGGATGCCTCAAGTGCCGATGGATGCCTCAAGTCAAAAATTCGAGCCCCACTGATTAACCTTCTTAAAAAATATTTAAAATATCAATGGTCAGAAGACTGTCAAGCCTCATTTAAAAAGCTCAAAGATATTTTAATTTCCAAGCCCGTGTTAAGATGGTTCATTACACTCAATTTCCTTCTATTCTAGAAAATTACGACCCTACGAAAACAATTACGCGATCACAGAACTCGAGTGTTTGGCAATAATAGATGCTGTCGATAAATTCTACTGTTATCTTCATGGTAATCACTTCACTATTTATACTGATCACGCTGCTCTGGTTTGGCTCAAAAATATCAAACATTCAACTTTTTAGACTTTTTATATGGTCGTTGAAACTATCAACGTACAATTTTGCAATTAAATACAAAAAGGGATCCACTAAGGTTGAAGCCGACATGCTAACTAGAAACCCCATAAATAATGACATGCTGCCAAGAGCGCAGTTATTGACTCATTCGGAGCTCAAAGAAAGTCAGGAAAAGGACAACGTTTACAGTAAAAAGTATGAAAAACTAGATAATCGTTGGACGATTAAGAAACAAGGTTTAAATAAAGTTGTTGTCCCATTGTCTTTACGTTCGAGGGTATTAGAGAAAGCACATATTGAGTATGGACACCTAGGAGTGTCATCAATGTTAAATTTATTATCGCCACAATATTATTGGCCTAGTATAGTAAATGATGTTCGGAATTATGTCCGACACTATGAAGTTTGCCAATTAAATAAAAGGAAAAAAAAAGAAATATGACCTTTTAGCGTCAGTTCCCACAAGCCATGAAACCTTTGAGTTAATTTCAGTTGATACGGTTGGAGGATTAAGCTACTATGGCTCTCCTAAAAAATACTTGCATTTTTTAATCCACCATGCTACAAGATACATTTGGACATTCCCTTCAAAAAGTGTGACATCAGATGCTTATATTAACTGTCTCAAACATATATTTCAAATTCAAGCTCCAAAGAACATTTTAAGTGACAGACATGCAGCCGTTACGTTTTAATTTTAAGCAATTCTTGAAAAAATACAACGTTACGCTATTATTAACCTCTGCACACAGACCCCAAACTAATGGTAAAGTTGAGCGCGTCAACCAAACCCTTATAATTAGGTTGAAATGTAAAATTAATGCTCAACCGAGTACTACTCCTTAGACGGAATTACTGAAACAAGTCACGGAAGAGTACAACAACACTCCTCAATCGATTACTAAGTTCCCACCTACATATTTAATGTATGGAAAATTTCCTTATGACCCTTTGGTTGAACCAAACTTGTATCCGCCTATTGAAGAAGTCCGAAAAAATGCCGAGGAACAAACTAAAATCTTCCGCGAGATTTCAAAAAAGAGATACGACACCCGTTTTACTAAAAGTGATTTTAAAATCGGAGACACTGTAATGTATGAAGAAGTTGTTTATTCCAATAGTCGAAAGTTAAGTCCAACTTTCTCACGACCATACGTTATCTTAAAGAAACTTTCTGAAGTAAACTATGAGATCAACAGACCTAATCTTCTCCACAAAAAAGATTCTGAAATAGTACATTCGACAATACTACGTCATTTTTACCCGGCATCCGATTACCAAATTGCGCCTCCTTCCAGTTAGGAAAAGTAAAATTCCCATTCGAGTTTCCAACACCACAAAAGTGTCTGTTTCTAAAGCCGCGTCCACACCGGAGAAGCAGAGCAAAACATGGATGATTGATTAACCCCGGAGACAGGTTTGATTGGCAGCTCGTTCAGTGTAGACGGTGAACGAACATTTTGAGCACGAGCAAAATGATCCGCTTCTAGTCGGTACATCAAAGGAAAGCAAGTGCTCGTGCTCGCTCTATTTGGACGGCGTTTTTTCGTTCCCTTGCTCGACGTTCAATCAATCACCGGGGTCATCGTTAAGAAACGGGTCGGGGATTGGAACTTAGAAATATTTATATATCTTCGGATTTTAAAGTGATACTATTATTTAAGTAGTCTATTTGTAAGCATTGTGTGTTTTGCTATACATAGCTGACGATTAAAACTTAGTTGTGAAAATGTAATCTGCCCATATTAGTGTCAAAATTGATGTGTCCATCCATGTGTATTTAGATGGTCTATATTAGTGGTCTTGGGGAACTTTGCACGTCAAATCTCTGCTATTATAAAATGAAATGTCCGACCTCCACTACGCAATGTCCGGACGAATCGATTGCACTTACAATAATGAAATTTGGCACACGAGTAGTCAGAAGTTTTTGCAATTTTTGTGTCCAGCCTGAATTTTAAAATTCAATCTAAAACATTTAAAAAATAATTTATTGGAATTTAATTATTATTGTTTTCTTTGGAATAAAAGTTGCATAAAAAGTTAGCAGATCCTAAATGTATTTTTTCCGCTTCCGATTTCATTTTGCGGAGAAAGATTTGTCAGCAGACTAAAGTTTTAACTTTAGTTATGTAGTTCTTTTTTATTATCTCCTTGATCGTAAAAGATAGAGTACAATTTTCAACGGATATGAAATCTGCGGAAAATTTCACATCAGATCTATACCTAAAAATATGATTTTCGATAAATGAATAATTTTAAATTGAAACTTATATTTTTTCCAACACGAACGCCACTTTCTGTGAATAATGACTTTCGTTTGATTCGAGATATCACAGATTTCATTTCCTACGCTCAAACCATTTCACAGCGAAGAAAAGCAAAACAAATAAAAAAAAAATATTGACTGTCATTGTTAAGTACTTTTTTGTAAAATCGGGATCGTTAAAGACAGATGAAAATTTCAACAGATTTGAAATCTGAATAAAATCTAAACCCCTAAATCTCTACCTTCCATTTGATTTTCTTTTAATAAATAATTTTTCAATTAAATATTTATATTTTCGCAAGAGATTCTGACGTCACGCCGATTGGATCTCTTCGCAATTCGAATTTGGCAATGACGAGGTCATTACGGCGTTGCCCGAGGTGTTTGTTTGCGAAGCAAATCATAGTTCATAATATTCATAATTTAGTTTGCGAAGCAAATCAAATTAGAATTTGCTGGGAATCCATTCTAAAAGGCTACGAATTTCCATTTGGTTTGTGAGGCAAACCAATGCCTTGATTGCTGTTACCCAATAGGCTTCACAAACCAAATGGGAATTCTTAGCAATCACCACGCAGTGGCTAGTTTAAGATAAATAAGAGGTGGATATTTAAAATGTATTTAAACTTTTTTGCAATTAAAGAAAATTTAAAATTGTTGCACTGCAATATTAATACGTTTTACCGAAAAATGCCGATTTGAAAGAGACATTCAATATGTTGGAACATATGAGTGAAATATTCAGTAAGAAATTTTTATTTTGTAGGGAAATAATCTGCTAATATCAATTTTGAAAGTACGTATGGATATAAATAAATAAATAAATATATATATATATATATATATATATATTAATAAAGTGGTTGCCGCAGCCGCCGTCGCAGGATTGAAAACACGGTTTGTTCAAAATTGTACAGGGTTAACGATGAAGTGGATTATTTTCCGAGGCGGCTATTAGTTTAGGGTTTATTAAGTGTCCCAGTAGGAAAAGCGTAATTTCTACCGCGTGTGAGCAAAAGACGTATACATTTTCAGTCTTATGGCTGCTGAGAATATTTTCCATCACCAATGTCGCCTTTTTTGGGAACTTTTCTTCCTATTTCTCTTTAATAAATCTTTAATGATAATATACGCTGCACTCGCGATTATGCGCCGACTTCGTAAAGAACGAGACCTTAAAACAATTTGCTTCAAACAATAAGTTTGCAGTTTAACTTCAACACACAACCAACCAGATGGATCGCGAGCACATGGAACATTTTGTGTCCGAGCTGTCAAACCAGAAAAACCAGAGAGATTGATTCACCAAACCTGTCTCCGGGGTTAATCAATCATCCATGTTTTGCTCTGCTTCTCCGGTGTGGACGCGGCTTTAGATACCAGCTCTTAAGCCGCGTCCACACCGGAGAAGCAGAGCAAAACATGGATGATTGATTAACCCCGGAGACAGGTTTGATTGGCAGCTAGTTCAGTGTAGACGGTGAACGAACATTTTGAGCACGAGCAAAATGATCCGCTTCTAGTCGGTACATCAAAGGAAAGCAAGTGCTCGTGCTCGCTCTATTTGGACGGCGTTTTTTCGTTCCCTTGCTCGACGTTCAATCAATCACCATGGTCATCGTTAAGAAACGGGTCGGGGATCGGAACATAGAAATATTTATATTTCTTCGGATTGTAAAGTGATACTATTATTTAAGTAGTCTATTTGTAAGCATTGTGTGTTTTGCTATACATAGTTGACGATTAAAACTCAGTTGTGAAAATGTAATCTGCCCATATTAGTGTCAAAATTTATGTGTTCATCCATGTGTATTTAGATGGTCTATATTAGTGGTCTTGGAGAACTTTCCACGTCTAAATCTCTGCTATTATAAAATGAAGTGTCCGACCTCCACTACGCAATGTCCGGACGAATCCATTGCACTTACAATAATGAAATTTGGCACACGGGTAGTCCGAAGTTTTTGTAATTTTTGTGTCGAGCCTGAATTTTAAAATTCAATCTAAAACATTTAAAAAATAATTTATTGGAATTTAATTATTATTGTCTTCTTTAAAAAAACAGTTGCATAAAAAGTTAGCAGATTCTAAATGTATTTTTTCCGCTTCCGTTTTCATTTTGCGGAGAAAGATTTGTCACCAGACTAAAAAAACAAATAAAGTTTAAACTTTAGTTACGTAGTCTTTTTTTATCTCCTTGATCGTAAAAGATAGAGTACAATTTTCAACGGATTTGAAATCTGCGGAAAATTTCACATTAGATCTATACTTAAAAATATGATTTTCGATAAATGAATAATTTTAAATTGAAACTCATATTTTTTCTAACACGAACGCCACTTTCTGTGAAGAATGACTTTCGTTTTATTCGAGATATCACAGATTTCATTTCCTACGCTCAAACCATTCCACAGCGAAGAAAAGCAAAAGAAATAAAAAAAACATATTGACTGGCATTGTAAAGAACTTTTTTGTAAAATCGGGATCATTGAAGACAGATGAAAATTTCAACAGATGTGAAAAAAATCTGAATAAAATCTAAACTCCTAAATCTCTACCTTCCATTTGATTTTTTTTTAATAAATAATTTTTCAATTAAATATTTATATTTTCGCAAGAGATTGTGACGTCACGCCGATTGGATCTCTTCGCAATTCGAATTTGGCAATGACGAGGTCATTACGGCGTTGCCCGAGGTGTTTGTTTGCGAAGCAAATCATATTTCATAATATTCATAATTTAGTTTGCGAAGCAAATCAAATTAGAATTTGATGGGAATCCATTCCAATAGGCTACGAATTTCCATTTCGTTTGTGAGGCAAACCAATGCCATGATTGCTGTTATCCAATAGGCTTCGCAAACCAAATGGGAATTCTTAGCAATCACCACGCGGTGGCTAGTTTAAGACAAATAAGAGGTGGATATTTAAAATGTATTTGAACTTTTTTGCAATTAAAGAAAATTTAAAATTGTTGCACTGCAATAATTATACGTTTTACCGAAAAATGCCGAATTGAAAGAGACATTCAATATGTTGGAACACATGAGTGAAATATTCAGTAAGAAATTTTTATTTTGTAGAGAAATAATCTGCTAATATCAATTTTGCAAGTACGTATGTGTGTGTATATATATATATATATATATATATATATTAATAAAGTGGTTGCCGCAGCCGCCGTCGCAGGATTGAAAATACGGTTTGTTCAAAATTGTACAGGGTTAACGATGAAGTGGATTATTTTCCGAGGCGGCTATTAGTTTAGGGTTTATTAAGTGTCCCAGTAGGAAAAGCGTAATTTCTACCGCGTGTGAGCAAAAGATGTATACAATTTCAGTCTTTTGGCTCCTGAGAATATTTTCCATCACGGGTGTCACCAAATGTCGCCTTTTTTGGGAACTTTTCTTCCTATTTCTCTTTAATAAATCTTTAATGATAATATATGCTGCACTCGCGATTATGCGCCGACTTCGTAAAGAACGGGACCTTAAAACAATTTGCTTCAAACAATAAGTTTGCAGTTTAACTTCAACACACAACCAACCAGATTGATCGCGAGCACATGGAACATTTTGTGTCCGAGCTGTCAAACCAGAAAAACCAGAGAGATTGATTCACCAAACCTGTCTCCGGGATTAATCAATCATCCATGTTTTGCTCTGCTTCTCCGGTGTGGACGCGGCTTTAAATTCCCAAGGAAAACACAAGCAACTCTCTTTCAACTCCCGTTGAAAGATAGCTTAACGACCTCTGATTTACGACTTACTTCCCTTCGGACACACAAGTTGAACAAAACGACCCTCCATAGAATACCTCCTCTAAGGGCACACAACGATTTGACACCACCGCAAAAAAGTTGACCCGTCTCCCCCATAGCGACCTCTCTTCATTCAAACCCCGTGGGTGTCCATTTTAAGTTGACCAACAATCTCCGTCGAGTCTGTCTTCTCTAATTACACACGCGCCTTCCAATGATTTTTTATGTTGTGTATTGTCGTTACTGGCAAAGTTCTGAGAAAAGGTTTTGCTGTCAATTCTTTAATCTTCGATTAAAACGATTTCTAATTTAAATGTGAAAGAAAATTTTTTTAGTTAATGTGACGCTGCTATCGTCACGATCGCTTAAGTTAAGTTTAGAAACATTCTGGAATAGAAAACTGTGTTATCACCCTTCTCAGCAGTTGAAAATCAAACACCAGTGATCACTTATTTGACTTTCGCAGACTATTCCGGATCACCCTTTGTCCTTTCTACTCCTTTTGATACTTAAATCTCGGGATTCTCCCTGATTATCTCAAGGTCAAGGGCAGAGGTTATAATACATCACGAGTTCGTATCTTTGTTTCTTAACCCCCTAATCTAATTAAGTTCTGAGTTCATCTGGAAGACGTAGGAAACAATTGATAAATAACAGCGTGTTAGTAATCACTGGAAGCTTCTATAACAAACATGGTACCCCCATAAAAAGGGTGGTGCTGATTTCAATAGAGAGCAAGAGGCAGAAAAGGAGGAAGAGAGAGTGGGAGATATACCCAGCAGGCACGTCTAGGCCTATAGTAGAAGGATGGATGAGATGCCACCCCACCGTTGAAAAGGGAAATGCAAGAGATTAATGATATTGGATTAGACTCAAGAACTCACCGAACAAGAACATCGGCAACGGGATAATTTTAGAATGAGTGTTCAAACAAGGAATTTTTTTATGTATCCTAAATCGGCCAATCTAAGCTGTACGCGATTTGCGTATTTCGCTGGAGCCTGTTTGTACATGAAAGCAGATTTATTTCGCGCTCATAATTGTATTTATTTTAGAAATTTCGTGGTTGGCAAAGTCCAAGGTCGCCCAATTTGAAGGTAGGTATTTAAATTAATCTCGCACCCTCTCTTTGGAGCTTGTTATTGTCGACGGTCCAGGATTGATTGAATCTGAGGGAAAAGATCTGAGGACACCACGTAATTTTGAGCCACGTTAAGGTTGTGAAGTCACACTTGAGCTGACACCACACTTTCCAAACTTCAGCCCTGGAGGAAGAGCAAAGGATTAGCAACCGGAGGTTTGTTACCGGGTAATTAATTTTGAATGTTAGGTAAGCAATCAACGTAGCACTGAAGCAACATATTTGTAAGCATTTTTGAAGGAAACGAGTGCGATTCTCGAAAACACACTATGAATATCAATTGCCCGTTGTGCTTATTGCGAGACGTCAGTGAACTACCTACCTACTGATAAGTGTTAATTTGGTACTTGGTTCCAGGAAATGGTAAAATTCATGTTTCGTTTATCTAAAAATTGTGCAAAAAATATCGCTCAAGACATGGGTTCATTTCTTGGCGGTGTGCGTATACTTCAATCAGCTTTCCACGAAAGTCATTGTTTCAATACAAAATTATTTGCAGGGTTCCATAGATATTAATCAAGCGCACTGAACTAAACCTTTTAAAATGGGATGGTAAAGTCTTATTTAATCTCTTCTGGTGATTGTCTCGACAAGATATCTTATCCTTGTTTGCAGAAGAGACCAGATTTTGATGGACGAGATAGCTCATTGGAAGGAAACTGACTTCAAAAGTCGGCATTGTTTGGTGACGAAATATCTCGCCATTAGCAAAAATGGTCGGATTTTGATGGAGGAGATATTTCGTCGAAATCACTTGGAAGGTTGAGAATAGGATAACACTATTTTGACGTTATTTAAAATTAGACAACGTTAAAATACGACGTAACCAGACGTATTTCAATGAATTTTTGAATGTTGGTGTAAATGTACTTAGTTTCTATTTGCTGATAGTGGATCTCTGAATTGACAACGTTTTAAAGTAGTAAGATGGTGTCCCTCCCTTTGTGATTGTCGAAAACGAACTAGTAATTCGAATACTAGTCTGACTGAACTACTACGCAACTGTGAATGGCAACGCTGTTGCGATGTTGTTAGCAGATTCTAAAAATATAATTATTATGACTTATTGATCCGAGCAGTTGGAGTCCCTTCTTTTTTCTGTCATTCTGTACTTTTAAATTTTGTATATATATTAATACTTACAATTATATTCCGATTTAACGTTTAATAGTTTAACGTTTTCTACTCATGCGACCTTGCAGTCAGGGTTAGGAATCATGCCAAGTTTTTTTCATACGCAGAACACGTAGAAAATAATTGTTTACGTTTCCGCTTTGATTTTGCGCGATTGATTTCCCAGCCAGACGATAAATCTTTTAACTAAGGTCAAAAATCTGTTTTCTATCTCCTAGACCATTAAAGATGGAGTAAAAATTTCATCGGATTTGAAATCTGCGGAAATTTCAGTTTAGATTGATACCTAACAATATTATTTTCATTAAATAAATAAATTTTTAATTGAATATATCTTCAACAGATTTGAAATCTGCGGAAAATTTTACACCAGATTAATACCTTGTATTACGGACAACGCCGGGCTAGCCACTCAATGGTATATAATACGTTTTGGCCATCGAACATCCCTCGTTGTCACGTGAGCGCCAGACGAAGAGGCGCCAAGGGTGCTTGAACACCCACGCAGCACTCACTCATCCGTCAATTGCGCAGTTTGCCTCTAAAATCAACAAAAGGAGGGAGACGGGGCCTGAGGACGAAAGGCATTGTAGCATACGGCTGCTAAGTAGGGTGGGCCGAAAAACACTTTTTTTCGAAATCGCTATTGTAATAGTGCGGAAAGAGTTCTCTCTGGGTTAAATAAACACGGTGTAAAATATTTTTTTGATTGGATAATATCTTCTGCCTCCGCATCGCACTTGAATTTTGGAAATTTGAGTAAAAATGGGCATTATAATATCTGTTACCGCATCGCAATTAAATGTTTGCAGTTTTTGAAGAAAATTGCACTTTTTTATGTGTTATAGAAGTAAATCAAACACGAAATACAGATGGGTACAAGTACTGTTTATTGCTGTATTGTATTTTACATTTGATATTGCCTGAAAATTATTAAATAATAGCTGGTTCGCAAAATATTAATATAATATTTGTTAAGAATATTGTAACCATAGAAATGTTATGACATGCCAATACCAAAAGTTTACTTACACTTCATCAGCAAGAAGCGGCTTGAAATAAGCCATATGGTCGAATTCAGGCATAATAAATCGGGAAAAGAATGTGAATCTAATGAACCCGTCTCTACATTGAAATCCATAAACCTTAGCGGATGCTTCTGTCACTAACTTGACAACTGCCTGTGTGTGTGATATGGGAAGTGAACAAAGTCCCACCATTCTGGATTTTTCTTATCACGAACAATGGAACTAAATACGGCAATGGATATATCACGGAGGATTGGTGGAGAAGTAATAGTAATTGATGACCAGTCAATCAATTCCGTATGGTCAGCAGCTACCAAATTCTGTTTTGGTGGGAGAAATACTGACTTTACCTTAGAAGATGACTCTCTAGACTTAATTATACGTCGTGCAGCAAGTTCTCTGATGTGCGGTCTTTCATCGTTCAACATACTCAGACAAGAGGAAATGACGAATTTGTACACATTACTCCATCAACGACGTCCTTGTGGTCTTGAGATTTTTTTATCCAATGGCGGGCACATATGAACTTAATCATTGGCCACTACAAGGCCGGAAGTTACGGCCACTTGTGAAGGAGCACCCAGTGGGAGGACCATCAATGTCCTTAATAAAGGACAGCACAATTAGATCCATGCCCTGACTCGGATTCGTACCAGAAAATTTCGGATCCAGATTCCAACGCCTGAACCATTAGACCGGTTTGTCGGCGAGGTCTTGAGATAAATACCTGGATCTAGAAATAGTATTCCACACATGCTTAGTTAGCTCCATCTTTCAGCTAATGTTTAGACTTTATACTAAACCAGTTTGGAGTGTAAACTTTCATAACAAATTCAGGGATTTGTTTCAACTTCAAAGAAGGATCTGGAGAACTAACATACTTAGAACTCTGTTCGCTGTTGTTAGCCAGCGTGAATGTGATAATGGACCAGGACTGCGTCTAGCCTGTTCATCAGAACACTTACCCAATCGCACCGCTTGATATATTTCTAGTAAGTACGTTTGATCCTTGCTTAAGTCACGTCTATCAGTTGTTGGTAACTCGCCGTCAATAAATTCGAAAGTTGTCACTGGCAAAGTTTCACATGTAAGGAACGCCTTCCCAATATTTCCAAAATAAGATTTTGAACCATTTGTTGGCGCATCCAACGTTTCAAACCGATGCCTCAGAGTTAGTTCATTAAAATGCAGGAAACATATTACCCACTGCAGACGTTTACCAAGTTTCAATTCCGAAAACTGAATTACACCGGATTTTCATTCAGTATTAACAGATGTGCAGTCACAGCCAATTGCCAGAAGCTGTGAAAGATCTCTTGTGATCCCTTCAAAATATCCGATAATAGTCGCGGAAATCTGTTTTGCGGTGCCAAAGGATGGACACAAATGAGTAATGTAACGTGAACCCGATTCTTCAATAAGAGATAAATGTTCCTCTTTTGCTTTTCTCGTGTATCTTTTGGTATCTACTCTCTCCTCTATCAATGTAGAATCTTTACGACCATCGAAATACAACCCCTTCAACGGTAATGCCTGAGCTTCGCTTTAAAACTTGAAATTTTAAATCCTTTCTAACTTTAGCCTTTCCCTTCGTGGCTTGTGTGTGTGTTTTTGTCAACCACCAAATCTGAGTTGTTTCTAGTTATGAGTGCGGCATCGTGAAGAACATTTGAAGAAATTGAAGCCACAGCCCTGTCCGTACGAGACTCCAAACCTGTCGGCAACCATAGCAGTTGAAGGGAGGCCAAGTTGCATTTGTGATAATTTAGATAGGTAATTGGTAAATTGGTAATTTTTAGTTAACGTCGTACTAGAGCAACACAACGGGCTATTGACGACGGTCAGTGATCAGTCCCTTAAGGGAAAGAACCGAGGACAACACTTCGTAATTTTGAACCACGATCAGATGACGAAGCAACACCTGAGCTGGCACCCCACTCTCCAAACTTCCACGCCAACCCAACGTGAGGACTTTCGGCCAAGACAGATTTAAGGTGCACCATCCGCCTCTACACCATACGCTTACAAACATCTATGCCCCAACCCGGATTCGAACCAGGAACCTTCCGAACTAGAGGCTAACACCTTAACCACTATACCGGTTGGTCGGCATGATAATTTAGATAGAAACGGTGTTAGTTAATTGTTTGTACTTACGATCAGTAAGAGAGATTAAATGGTTCGCTGTCGATTGTAAATGTCCAGATTTAAATCTATATCAGATATATCTGCAGAGGAATGTGAACTGTGAAACCCCCAACCCTCCTTTCACTTCCTGTCAAGGAAGTCACTCAACATACAATGAGCATAAAAAGACGAGAAAAGTGCAATTTTCTTCAAAAATAGCAACATTTTAATTGCGATGCGAGAACAGAAGATATTATTCGATCGAAAAAATATTTTACACCTTTCTTATTGAACCCAGTGGGCACCTCTTCCGCACTATTAGAATAGCAATATTGAAAATAATTATATTTCCTATGCCGAATAAAAATTGCCAATTTTTACCCAAATTTCCAAAATTCAAGTGCGATGCGGGGGCAGAAGATATTACCCAATCATAAAAATATTTTACACCGTGTTTATTGAACCCAGAGAAAACCCTTTCCGCACTATTAGAATAGCGATTTCGAAAAAAAGTGTTTTTCGGCCCACCCTACTGCTAAGCTGTAAACTTTAATTGATGGCCCAAAACCATGTCAATTCTTATAACTTTATAATTGTCCATAAAGAATAAATTACTTTAAGGACAATTTTTTTTGTAATTCCCATCATGAACCCAAAGAGATTACAGAAGTAGCAGTAAAGGTATCCAAACACGTTAAAAATATCATTTTTGACCAAAATTTCCAAAAAACGTTTTCGATTTTATTGGATAAAGTACTTATTTGACTTTCCAAAAGTCAAAAGAAAGTGGGAAAACAGGAAGTAGGTATGGAAAACACCGGAATCGGCCATTGAAAGACCATAAACCTGGCAAAATCTATATGTAAAGCCTTTTTTTTTGCAAATATAATTTTAGAAAGGTTTTTCTTTTGGAAATAGTGTGAATCGTATATATATATATATATATATATGGGATGTTCGTGATCATTTGGTGTAGAGGCGGCTGGTGCACCTTAAATCTATCGTGGCCGAAAGTCCTTACGTTGGGTTGGTGTGGAAGTTTGGAGAGAGGGTTCCAGCTCAGGTGTTGTCTCGTCATCTGACCATGGTTCAAAATTACGAGGTGTTGTCCTCGGATCTTTCCCTTAGGGTATTGATCCCGGAGCGCCGTCAATAGCAAGGGAACAAAATTTAGAAGAAATTCAAAAGCTCTGGAGAAAGTCAAAATATTTATGGGAAATTTTTGTTTGGGGAACCTTTAATTCTGTCCGCGTTGTGAGTTTTAAAGTTTAACGATACCCTTTTTCCGTAAAATACCTCCTTCTAGAATGTCCTGGGCTAATACCACTTATTGACCAAATGAGACTTTCTGATAATTTAAATGATATTTTGAAATCAAATAATAAAAATATTAATAATTTATTTAAATACTTAAGATTTTTAACTATTTATTTTAAGATATAGGTATAATATACCCTGGATTATTCGTTGTCCCAAAGATTTTCGAAATCCAAATCCCTTCCCTGTCTTTTAATAAAACTTTTTCAAAATGTTCTGCTTTGTGAAGGCAATGCAATGAAAACAAGTTACGTTTAATTTAATTTTGTATAGCTTTATAACGATATCACACACGAGGTATCGAGGTTTTATTATTATTACTATTATTAGTTTAATGTTCAGTAAATAGTATATTAATTGTTAGAATATGTTTCAATAACAATCTTAAAACTAGTTTTAATTAGTGCTAAAAGGCGTGGTATGACTTAAGCCGTTAAAACGCCCTTTCAACCTAAAATGGAATTAAAAATAAAAATAATAACATTTATGATTTGATAATACATAGATATTTAAAAATTTTAAACTTCAAAAAAGTAACAAAAAGGTGGGGAGCGCAAAATAGCGTATGCGGAATTGACTCTTCGAGAGCGATAGTTATCGAAAAAAGCCAGTTCTCGAAAAGAGCCAGCCATCGAAAAGAGCCAGCCCTCGAAAAGGGTTAACTCCCAAAAGAATCAACTCCCAAAATAATCACTGAGCTTTTGATCGCATGCGAAAGCGCTGATTCCTTATAAAAGAGTTACCGCTCTTGAGCCCTGATTGCTCTTTTTTAACGAATCAACGCTCGCTCACTCCGTCAAGAGAGCTAACTCTTTGAGTCAGCTCCTGAGCGGATCGCCCATCTCTACTGCAAATACGCTTTAAGTTTGCCTTTGGGAAAAAGGAAAATGATTTTGATGGAAAAGGGAGTATGTTTCAAATGCATTAAATTATCTCATGTAACTCGAAACTGTAAAACTGGGGTCATGTAGATGACATATGGAACGGAAGAAGAAAAGAAAACAATAGTTCTGGTGAGGAAATTCAATCTGGCATAGAGAAAACAGCACTTTCAAATAGTTGAATTTCGAATGATGTTTACCTTCAGACATTGATAGTACGTATTGAAAAATTGGAAAGTGAATATTTAATTCGAACTATTTTAGACACAGGAAGTTCTCGTTGGTGTATCTCGAAATTCGTTGCAGAGAAATTGGGAAAAGAAACCGTGAACCACGAACTTTTGGGGGGAATAATAAAAAATGAAAGGCATAAAAAATATCATGTTAATGTGAGTCATCTTGAAAATAGTTTCAAATATGATTTAGAAGTAATGGATAAAGAGAAAATTTGTAAAAACATTCCTTCGTTAAAAAATTACAAATTCCTAGATTTGAAAGGATGTGGAATTGGCTTTGAATGCGAATTCCTGTCCTTACGAAATATATCCTAATGAGATTCATTTTCTCTTGGGTGCTGATTTAGCAGATAGGCTCTTTACAGGTGAAATTTAACACATTTCTAATGAATTGATAGCGATGAACACTAGGCCTGGGCGATGTTCAAATTTTGACATCGTGATACATCGGCATTCTAACATCACGATATTACGATACATCGTGATGTTAACCATGCATTTTATGCATAGTAAAAAGCAAAACCTTGTTCCTAAGCGTGCATAAAATTTTTTTAAAGTTCTTTTCTTTGCTATATAAAATTGTGGTAGGAAAAAAATAACAAATAAAGATCTGCGTTGTACGTTTAAGAAACACGCATGATTTAAAACAAGATTTTGCATATATATATGTGTGTGTTCCACGCACCATATATGATCAAGTAGATTCAAAAATTAGAGCTTATTTACAAAGAGAAAAACTTCTACATAAATAGAAATAAATGGGCATTTGATTCCTGTTAGTAATGATGACGGCATATATAACCTATATTTCCACAGAAGTTCACAACAAAAAGGGATGCAAGCGGATTGATTGCAACATCAAGAAACAAGAGGGTTTTCGGAATTCAACTTGAAATGTGCAAAATCCTTTTTGTTTTAAAATTTTTTAATTGTGCTGAATTTCAATTTCACACAAAAAAAATTCTGGAAACAAAAGTCATCATCATGACACAAATGATTTTAAGAAATTCCTCATTAATTAAAAAAAATGGAAACATCTTTAAAATTCGCAGATTTTGCAAAATTATTTTGTTTTTAAGTATTTTTAAGCAAAAAAAACCATTAACTAATTAAAAAACGTAATATAAAGCTTACCTAGATAAATTCAGCAAACGAGTAGAATTATTTGCTCTCTCGCAGTTTGAAATTTTTAAATTTCAATCTTTATGTGTCGTCTTATTCCCTACAAATAAAAAATCAGCGCAGAAATCGCAAAATTAACTATCACAAAAATTCTCATTAGTTAGCCTTTTATCGCGGCATCGAAAATCTAAGTACCGTGGTGGAAAATCGCACATGCACATAAATAAACATCAGAATCATTGTGTCGATCTATACCCAAATTTCCCCCAAAGACGCTAAAATAACACGCCATCATCAACGCGAAATTTCACACCGGAAAATCATGAGATACTGATTAGGTTTTTGATGGCTCCGCTCGGCTTAAGAACTCTCCATCCATAAATGACTGTTTCGAAAAGGGGCCGAATTTTATTGAAAAATACCGACAGTATTAAACAGATTTAGATTGGGTAAATTTGGCGTGATCTCTGACATATGCAAAGCTTTATTACAAATTGGTTTTAATGAACGTGTCAAACCATTTCTGAGATTTCTATGGTATGAAGAAGGAAATGAAGAGAAAATGAAGATATTTCAATACCAACGAGTTGTATTTGGGCTCACCTCCAGTCCTTTCTTGTTAGGTTCTGTGTTGGACTATCATTTACGAACTGCCCCAGACCAATTTATGGATACTGCACGGAAATTGATGAAACCATTTTACGTCGATAACTGTGTCTGTAGTGCGGATAACCAGGTAGATCTAACGAAATTTATTTCTGAATCTCA
This sequence comes from Metellina segmentata, assembly GCA_947359465.1. Lineage (NCBI taxonomy): Eukaryota > Metazoa > Arthropoda > Arachnida > Araneae > Tetragnathidae > Metellina > Metellina segmentata. The sequence goes on along the minus strand of OX375880.1, from coordinate 34,298,721 downwards.
ATTCCTTCTCCGTTCTGCTTAGTTCGATCTTCACGGATGGGAACACACCTACAGATCATCTACAGATCCAGTTATGCTAGAAAATAAGGCAGATATTCCAGTTCTAGGATTATGTTGTAATTTTGAAAATGACACCTTGTCCATTGATTTAACAGATCTTGCTGAAGTCGAGGAGAAACCGATGACTAAGAGGAAAATTCTTTCTACCGTACATCGCGTCTTTGATCCAATTGGGTTCACTTGCCCTATAACGCTTTCTCCCAAATTGCTGCTACAGGAGTGTTGGAAACTTGGTGTGTGGTGGGACTCTGAATTACAGATAAAGATTGCCAAGAAGTTCGATTGCTGGAGAAATCAATTGCCCCATTTGAGAAACATCATGACACCTCGAAGATTTTGCAATTGGAGCATCGACGAAGCCAATCTGACCTTACACGTTTTTTGCGACGCTTAGAAGACTTCGTATGCCACTTGCATTTTCTTACGGGCTCAGAGAGAAGACAGAGTAGAATGCCAATCAATCCAAGCAAGAGCGAGGGTAGCCCCTTTGAAAGGCGTGTCCGTACCTAGATTATAACTTTTTGCTTGCAATATAGGATCGAGATTGCCTGATTCAGAGAAGAAACATCTGGATATGGAGAACGTTGAAACGATCTAGTGGTCCGATTCGATGGACGCGTTATATTGGATAAATAAAGACGGACCTTGGAATATATTTGTATCCAATAGAGTGAAGCAAATTAGAAGTTTGTCATCAGCTGCATCTTGGAGGTTTGTTCCTGGAAAACAAAATCCCACAGATCTTCCTTCCAGAGGATGTTCACCGAAAGTTCTGATGATTTCGAAGTGGTGGAATGTACCTGAATGGTTGTTGAAGTCGGAAGAAAACTTGCTAAAATCCGAACTTGTACCTGACTTGGAAATTGTGAACTCGGAGAAGAAAAAGTATTTGATACTGCATCGAATTCAGAAGTCCTAGAAAAAATTTATTTTCGCACCCATCATACTTGAAAATGCTTAGAGCCACAGCTTGGGTCTGTGGATTTTATGAAAATTCAAGAAAACGACGGAGTGATAGACTTAACGGAGAGTTAAATAGCGAAGACATTGAGAAAGCAGAGCGAGTCATTCTCAAACAAGTTCAACCAAAGACGTTTCTGTGTGAACCTGATAAAAGGCTGAATTCCCTTCGCACATTCAGAGATAAGGATGGAATTGTAAGGTTGAAGACAAAGATCGTTATGAGAAAAGACGATGAAAGTTTTAGACTTCCTATTATTCTTCCATCAAACCACCGTGTTGTGAAGGCTCTCAGAATTTGTAAACATAAAGAACTTGGACACAGTGGAGTTCAATTTCTCATGTCGACATTGAGAGAAAAATACTGGATCTTGAAAAGTTGGAAAACCATTAAAGATGCTATTAAATCATGAGTCATATGTAAAAGATTCCATGCTCGATCTCCAGAGGTAGAAGAAGGTTTCTTGCCAGAAGATAGAGTGAGAGACGCCTCTTTTTTTGAAGTTATAGGAGTTGATTTAGCCGGACCTCTTTTGCTAGAAGATGGAATGAAATGGATAATCCTATTCACATGCCCCCTTTTGTACACAAACTATTATGTGAATAAATTTTTTATTACCTGGAAAATGTATGCGCACTAAACATATGATTGCTTGTTGCTTTATGAAAATATTAGATCCCGTATGATGTAATACATCCTGAATAACTATATATTTAAATCAAATCATAAAAATTGGAGACATATTCTAGTTTAAACTGAACATTTCACATAAAAATCTGCTAACTGCAATTTTTATAACAACGCTTAACTATCAAAATTTACTTTGCAAGTTCCCTGGCCCCTTAGCCATCTTGTGTTCTTCTTTTAAAAAACTAATCCAAAAATTTGAAAAAACTAGGGGGCTCCGCCCCCTGATCGCTTACGCTCGCCAACCCCCGGGGATTGCTACGCAATCCCATCTGGTTCGCTTCGCAAAGCAACACTCCTTCTACATATGCCATTTGGTTTGCTTCGCAAACCAACATTCCTTTCGCAGAGTGAAACTATCTGAATAATTTGTATTATCCTGATTTCACTTTACGGTCCATGGCGTCACAAAGAGGGCTTCGCCCCCTGCTCGCCAACGCTCGCCGACGCTCGACGGATTGCTACGCAATACCGTTTGGTTTGCTTCGGAAACCAATACCTCTTTCGCAAGTGATTTCACTTTTTCTTACTTTAACACTTAATGTACCCTAAACTAATAGCTGCATGAGTAAAAAATCTTCTGGATCTTGTTTCCTGTACAATTTTAAGTAAACCGTGTTAATCTCGATCGATTTGTACTTGGTACTTTCTCGGTAAACTGTCTGAGAACAGAGGGAAAAAAGCGAGCCTTTTTCCTCGCCAAATAAAAAGAAATCGTTTTTATGGCAATTGTTCCTACGATAAATTTGATATCTGGCAAACCCGATAGTCAAAAATACAACCCTCCGCGAAATAAAAAATACGAAATTTGTGTCACCAACTTTTGATTACATCAAATTTATTTATGAACCAATTTAGAAAAATAATTGTACCGTAAGAAAGAGTACATTCTGAGGTATACTGCGATATTTTCAAAATTAAAAACTAATAGTAATACGATATAGATATGACAGTTTTAATTTTGTATCGGAAATTACGATCTGAAAGTTCCGAAAATTGTATGACCAACTTTTAATTGCATCGATTTTATTTATTAACCAATTTTTTTAGACCCTCCCTGGACCCATACACCGTTAGGTTTAGAGTGTATTTGTGGTCCAGGGGTGGGGGCGACTTCCACAGCACAAAGGGGGGCCAAAAGAGGACACACGCCGGACGGCCGGCCGATCGATCTTTTTTTTTTCTTTAAATATTATATCTGTGGTTGTTTTATTCCTAAGGGAGAATTATAATGGTTCGGTAACATTCTGGCCTTATGTGAAAAATTACAATAATCATCCGGAGTCCCGGGAATCCAAGAATGCAAGACCGGTGGCACACCGTTAAAATTACATTTAATACATCGGTGGCACACCGGGAAATGTAACCTAAACGCAGAACAAGAAACACAAACAAACACAAAACAAAAAGACGTTACAATACAAAAAGAAGAAATACAAACATCAAGAGTTGAATTAAAATAATATATTATTTTTAAAAGGTGATAATGATTTGATGTTTATAAATAGGATTTAAATGAAGGTGAAATAAACATTTTATGAGAATGTTATATGGTGGTGAATTGTGAATGTTGTGGTGTAAGAAGTGAATATTATACATATGAAGCGCATATACGAACCCTTAACGGGATGGTGATATGATTTGATTAAAAATTTATTATAAAGTGGTTTAAAAGGTTTAAAATAGACGGGGGCATAGTCCCACCTCTCTACCTAAAAGAAGGGGAACCAGAGGGTGTCATTTCTTTTAGTGGGGGGAGGGCCCCGCCACCATCCCCATCGCTGCCATCACGCAAGACTTTATTTTATATCTTGACTGACTATTTTTTAGAACGCTTTCTAGCCAGATGGGCTTGTTCTCCTCAGTAGGTTTGGTTATATGATGTGCCTGCGTAATCGGACAATCGAAGAGGAAGTGGTCGGCGTCCCCCACCTCCCCGCAATCACATTTATTGTTGTCTTTAATTTTAAACCTGTGGAGGTATGCACAGAACGGACCATGCCCTGTAAGGAAGCAAACCAGTTGTCGGTCGGTGATGAGGGCATCGCGTTTGGTTTGTCGCAAAAATGCCCTGAGTCTGATTCCCTTTTTGGAAGCTGCATAATGGTTCTGCCAGATTTTTTCTATGTAGCTTTTAATCTTTCTTTTTAAAAGGCTTATTGGGAACGGAACGTCGATAACCTCACCATCGACCGAGGCAAGTTTGGCATGTTCGTCCGCTAGCTCGTTCCCGGCAAATCCCGCATGTGCTCGGACCCAACTCAGACCAAAATTGTTAGTGTGGTAATGTATGTTTTGTTTAATTGAATATAGATATTTTGATTTATATTTTGTGCAGTTTGTAAGGCCTGAATTGAGCTGAGACTGTCCGTATATATATTAAACTTTTTATTTTTCTCTATTGACCATTTAATTGCTTTATGAATAGCAGACAACTCGGCTTGAAAAACAGAGTTGCCAGCTAGTAATTTAAATTTCAAAATTTCTATAACTTTGTTGTCCTTGAGGATGCACACCGCGGCCCCGACATTGCCATCAATTCCCGAGCCGTCGGTGTACACCTCAAATTCAGCATTGTCAACAGTTTCCCGGATGTCCAACCTGAGGCTAGACACCGGGACACCACTCACCATTATATTTGAATCGTAGTGTAAAGAGGACAGTCCAAGCTCTGGGTCCGACTGCCGTCTGTTGACAATGTTATATTTTTTGAATATTGACAGCATGGTCACATGGAGCGGGGGGATTGCACAAAGGGTGTTAAGGGAGTCGGTTGGAGAGGTGTTGTATGCGCCTGATATTTTAATCAAGAAAGGTCGCTGGATTGTTGCCAGACGAACCTTTTGCACCTGGGTCAAACTACCTCCCCAAATGCCAGCTCCGTATGTGAGGACCTTCTCAGTGACTGAGAGGTACCAAACCTCTCCATCCTACGCCGCGAAGTTTTTGTAGTGATCCCCCAATTTGGAAGCAGCGGTCTCTTAGTGTTTGTATGTGATCGCACCATGTGAGCCGGCTGTCAATAACTAGGCCTAAATATTTAAGATTGTTGGCGATTTCCACACTATTTCCGTTAATTGAAAAGTTTAAGCTATTTTTTAAATTTACGTTTTTTGAAACTATTATGGACCGACACTTGCCGACCGACAGGCTCAGTTTTAAATCAGCCAGTTTATTATAAACTATATCAAGGGAATTATTTGTATTGATCTCCAGGGTCTCACGCGTTTAACCTGACTTGATAAGCGCCAGGTCGTCGGCGAAGGCCTGGAGATAAATTATATTCGAATTCAAACTTAAAATTGCATTAAAATAAATGTTCCACAAGGTTGGTGCCAGCACCGGACCCTGTGGACAACCTCTAAAAAGATTTCTGGAAATTATTTCGTTATTTAAATCATATGAAATGGTTCGAAAATTAAGATAGGAGCAAATAAATTTAATTAAATAAGTAGAAAATGTGAGTGTAGTGAGTCTGTCGATCAGCAACCGCCAGTCCATATTGTCAAAAGCGGCAGTAATGCCCAATGTGACTAATGCGGCATGGCTTGATCCCCTGAGAGATTTCAACCTTGAGATTACATTGAACAAAGCGTCCTCGCAGGAGCGCTGCTCACTAAAACCAAACTGTATATTATGTAATATATTATTGTTATGTAACCAAATATTTAATTTTAAACAAAAAGCTCACTCTAGGATTTTCCCCAGAGTGGGTAAAAGACAAATTGGGCGGTATGCACCGCAGGTGGAAGGATCGCCACCTGGTCTTAGCAGGAAGAAAACCCCCCCCCAATCCTGAGGTTAATTGGGAAATATGAATATTGTAGCATTTTATTATCGGTTTATAAATCAAAACAGGGTATTTTTCAAAAATAAATTTCCAAATTTTGTTTTCGATGAGGTCAGGCCCCGGAGCCTTACCGTCCCTGAGTTTTGAGAAAACATGGTCGAGGTCATGGATTGTAATATTTTCATTTTCTGGAAATTCGATATTCTTATTAAAATTAAGGGGGGGGGGTAGGAATACAACTATCCTGGCTAAAGAAATGATTCGTTAAAATATTTATTTTTCTTTCTGTGTTAAATTCGGGCTGGAGGGAAGAAATAAATTTAAATTATTGTTCTGTTTTTTTTTGTTGTTGAAGGTCTCTCAATTTAAAAAGTGAACCGTATTTGGAGCCATGACCCGAGTAATGTTCCCTCCAAGACGCCCTTTTTGAGACAAGAATCAGTTTCCGAAAGGACGCCCTCCTGGAACGGTATTCGAGCTCCGTGGCCCGGACCGTATCAACGGAAGCATTAAATTTCTTAAGTGAATTAATCTTTTTGTAGAGAGCAGTGACCCTGTTTCTCGAAGACGCTAGTTCGCTGTTCCACCAATGAACTTTAGTGATTAAATTATTTTTCTTCCTTGTTTTCTTCAATGTCTTTCCAGCTATTGATTTTACATGATTTATAAGTGTATTGAAATATTTTTCAAGTTCATTGGTGTTGTCAATAGTGTTAGATTGACGTTCCAAATCTGGTGTTAGCCTGTGAAATAAACCAGGGAAACGACCCAGGCCAAATTTCGTTCTGAGAAAGTATCCCTGGTTGTTAGTGATAGTGGTCATATACTCCAACACAACGTAGCGATGGTCACTGCTAGAATCTTTTGATAAGACATTCCAGTTTTCAATTTGGCCAGCGACATCTGGACTAGTAATAGTCAAATCGGGCCATCCCTTCCCGTTAGGTGAAACGAAGGTAGGCCCCTTCTCGGGCAAATTTAGAATTGATAGGGAATTTGCGTTGCAGAGGTCAAGTACACGCCTGCCGCTTATGTCTTCATGACCGTACCCCCAGATGGGAGAACGGGCATTAAAGTCCCCCATGACGAGGAGCCTGCCTCTATTAAGATCGAGGGCTGATAGCTCCTCTAGCTGATCTTCAATGCTATCATGGGGAGGGAAGTATATGCTTCCCAACAACAACGAGACCTCAGCAAACACACAATTACGACTAATAAAGCTTAAAGTAAACGAAAGACTGGGGTCTAAGCAAATTATCATACTTTTATTGTTTGAGGAACATATTTGCCGGTGGCCCTGAAATGGTGTGACAGGTTTATTATCCCTAATGTAGGGATCTTGAATTAATAGAAAGTGCATATTAAGTTGACTAGCAGTGGCCAGAGCCAAGCTGTGTGCAGCATAACAGTGGTTAGTATACCTCCACAGGAGAGGCAAATGGGAGCCGTCGCAGAGCTGTGTGTGCAGCGCCCCCGGCTGTGTCCAAACCTGCCACAGCCGGTGCACTGCCGAACGCTTTTGAATTCTTCAACTCTGCAGCGACGAAATCCTATGTACAAATATCCTTCCTGAATAACCCGTCTATATAGTTCTGGTACCAAAGACAACACCCAATGGTTACCCCTTCGGGCCCCGATGCAGAAGTCCACCATGATACCCCCCTCGCTCTCTATAAAGTCATTAAATTCTGTCAATGCCGAGGGTAATGGTAATGGTAATTTTAGTTAACGTCGTACTAGAGCAACACAACGGGCTATTGACGACGGTCCGGGATCAGTCCCTTAAGGGAAAGATCCGATCAATGCCGAGGGAAGGCCCGCCTTCTCATTCTCAGTATCTACACCCAGAACAATAATTCTTGGTTTCATAAGTTTGGGTCGGTCGACGGTGAAAATATTAGTTATTGAGTCGTTTTTGTTGAACTTCTCCAGAAGTTCCTCAACCTCCGCTTGGGTGCTCACATCCACCGCCACTCCCCCATCTCTGATTCTCCTTAGTTGTACTGTCCTGGCCCTCAATTCCCTAAGGGTGGACTGCACCTTGTTCTTATTTATGTTATAATCGCAGTCCACCTTGGTCTTTAGGAGCAACGTGTGTTTGGGTTGCTGAAGGCCTGCTCTCTTGAGGGGTGGCTTGGTGGGGCCAGAGGCCATCTGAGCGTATGTTGGAATACAATTCCTCTTGAAATCCCTGGTTTCCTCTAAAAGCTCGTTGCTGCGATATTTTCAAAATTAAAAACGAATAGTAATACGATATAGATATGACAGTTTTAGTTTTGTATCGGAAATTACGATCTGAAAGTTCCGAAAATTGTATGACCAACTTTTAATTGCATCGATTTTATTTATTAACCAATTTGAAAAATAATTGTACCTTAAGAAAGAGTGTAATGTAATGTATTCAGTGATGTTCTCAAATTTAAAAAATAAAATTTTTTTCTGTAAATATAACGGTTGTAACAAAAAGTAACGAAAATATACAAAGATTCCGAATTTTGTATGACCAAGTTTTGATGGCATCCAATTTAATTATTAACCGATTTCAAAAATAATAGTACCGTAAGAAAGAGTACATTCTGAGGTATACTGCGATATTTTTAAAATTAAAAACTAATAGTAATAAGATATAGATTCGGCAGTTTAAAAAAAAAATAACAAAGATGTCCCGATTTTTCCCGAATTTCAAAAAAATGTTATCAAGAACCAAATTGAAATATCAAAAAAAAAAAACTCGACGAGCTGCAAAAATTTACGTTCAGAGGTACTTTTTAAGACTGAAAATTTGTTTGTGTTTTGCTCAGTCGCGGAAGAAATTTCGCTTCTTCAATTTTGACACTTAATAAAACCTAAACTAATAGCCGCTTCGGAAAAAAATCTTAATAATTGTCCAGGTATAACGATGAAAAAGAAAAAAAAATAAAAAATAAAAAAGAAAAAAAAAGAAAAAAACAAACCATGTTAATTTCTTTTTTTCCGATCAGTACTACCTCGGGGGAAACCGTCTAAGAATTGAGCTAAAAAACACAGTTTTCTCTCCTGCGGCGGAAGCGGTAACTTTTTTTTCATATAGAGAGATTGCAACACTTAAGGAACTATAACGATACAAATACGTTCAATACCGTTTATGTGCGGAATATGAGCAGGAAGAAAAAAAAATCACATAGCAAATTCTTCAAAGATTAAAATGAAAAATGTTCTTTTATCGCCATGCATTACTAATTTCTATATTTTTATCAAGAAAATTGCGTTTCTGAATTACGTCAGAATGAAATCATTTCCATGATTTTTCATTGCCCATTTATTACAAAAAGTTGTTATTGTTTTAGACTTCGCAGTATCTCTCATTACCAATCTGTATGTTCATAATGTTTCAAAAATCTAAGAAGATAGTTTTATGCGATATAAACAAAAAATGTCAATTTTATATAGGAGAAAAAGTAAATAAAAATCAATAAAAAAATAAACACATGTAATGCTTCAGAAAAAGTTTATTTCGTCAGTAACACATAATACAATATTCATAGATCTAAAGAAGTATGAAAAATTATCAATTAGCAGTTAGAGTTCAATACGCCAAAGCTTGGGCTACTGCCTGACCGACTAATTGTGCAGACTGACCAGAAGCACCATAGTTTACTTGACCTACGCTTGAAGAAGAGAGAATGTGAACCAATGCTGAGACGACTTCCAAGAGAACTTGAACCAGGACATCGCAACCAGAAAGACCTGGACTATTTGCACTAACTTGAGAGGCCAAATTACTAATAACGCTGGACAAAGCACCAGAGTTGGCACCTCCACTAGACACAATTCTTGAAGCAGCGGACGATACTCTTGAGCTGGATGCTGGTGATGACAATCGAGCTGCAGCGGAAGCAGCAGCACTTGCTGAAGCACCTGTTCCATATCCACCGGGTCCTGAAGGACCTTGAGAGCCAGGTCCATAGCTTCCGGGACCTTGAGAACCAGGTCCTTGTGATCCGGGTCCTTGAGAACCAGGTCCATATCCTCCGGGTCCACCAGCTGCTGCTGCTGCCGCGGCGGATGCTCCACCAGGTCCATAACCTCCTGGTCCTTGTGATCCTGGTCCTTGTGATCCTGGTCCTTGAGATCCAGGTCCTTGAGAGCCAGGTCCATATCCTCCGGGTCCACCAGCGGCTGCTGCTGCTGCTGCGGCGGATGCTCCACCAGGTCCATATCCTCCAGGTCCTTGAGAGCCAGGTCCTTGTGATCCAGGACCTTGAGAACCAGGTCCATATCCTCCGGGTCCACCAGCGGCTGCTGCTGCTGCTGCGGCAGATGCTCCACCAGGTCCATATCCTCCAGGTCCTTGTGAACCAGGTCCTTGAGATCCAGGTCCTTGAGAACCAGGTCCATATCCTCCGGGTCCACCAGCGGCTGCTGCTGCGGCAGATGCTCCACCAGGTCCATAACCTCCAGGTCCTTGAGAACCAGGACCTTGAGAACCAGGTCCTTGAGAACCAGGTCCATATCCTCCGGGTCCACCAGCGGCTGCTCCTGCTGCTGCGGCAGATGCTGCACCAGGTCCATAACCTCCAGGTCCTTGAGAGCCAGGTCCTTGAGAACCAGGTCCTTGGGAACCAGGTCCTTGAGAACCAGGTCCTTGAGAGCCAGGTCCATATCCTCCGGGTCCACCAGCGGCTGCTGCTGCTGCGGCAGATGCTCCACCAGGTCCATAACTTCCAGGTCCTTGTGAACCAGGTCCTTGAGATCCAGGTCCTTGAGAGCCAGGTCCTTGAGAACCAGGTCCTTGAGAGCCAGGTCCATATCTTCCAGGTCCTTGGGAGCCAGGTCCTTGTGATCCAGGACCTTGAGAACCAGGTCCATATCCTCCGGGTCCACCAGCGGCTGCTGCTGCTGCTGCGGCAGATGCTCCACCAGGTCCATATCCTCCAGGTCCTTGTGAACCAGGTCCTTGAGATCCAGGTCCTTGAGAACCAGGTCCATATCCTCCGGGTCCACCAGCGGCTGCTGCTGCTGCTGCTGCGGCAGATGCTCCACCAGGTCCATATCCTCCAGGTCCTTGTGAACCAGGTCCTTGAGATCCAGGTCCTTGAGAACCAGGTCCATATCCTCCGGGTCCACCAGCGGCTGCTGCTGCGGCAGATGCTCCACCAGGTCCATAACCTCCAGGTCCTTGAGAGCCAGGTCCTTGAGAACCAGGTCCATATCCTCCGGGTCCACCAGCGGCTGCTGCTGCTGCTGCGGCAGATGCTCCACCAGGTCCATAACCTCCAGGTCCTTGAGAGCCAGGTCCTTGAGAACCAGGTCCTTGAGAGCCAGGTCCTTGAGAACCAGGTCCTTGAGAGCCAGGTCCATATCCTCCGGGTCCACCAGCGGCTGCTGCTGCTGCTGCGGCAGATGCTCCACCAGGTCCATATCCTCCAGGTCCTTGTGAACCAGGTCCTTGAGATCCAGGTCCTTGAGAACCAGGTCCATATCCCCCGGGTCCACCAGCGGCTGCTGCTGCTGCTGCGGCAGATGCTCCACCAGGTCCATAACCTCCAGGTCCTTGAGAACCAGGTCCTTGAGAACCAGGTCCTTGAGAACCAGGTCCTTGAGAACCAGGTCCTTGAGAACCAGGTCCTTGAGAGCCAGGTCCATATCCTCCGGGTCCACCAGCGGCTGCTGCTGCGGCAGATGCTCCACCAGGTCCATATCCTCCAGGTCCTTGTGAACCAGGTCCTTGAGATCCAGGTCCTTGAGAACCAGGTCCATATCCTCCGGGTCCACCAGCGGCTGCTGCTGCTGCTGCGGCAGATGCTCCACCAGGTCCATATCCTCCAGGTCCTTGTGAACCAGGTCCTTGAGAACCAGGTCCATATCCTCCGGGTCCACCAGCGGCTGCTGCTGCGGCAGATGCTCCACCAGGTCCATAACCTCCAGGTCCTTGTGAACCAGGTCCTTGAGATCCAGGTCCTTGAGAGCCAGGTCCTTGAGATCCAGGTCCTTGAGAGCCAGGACCATATCCTCCGGGTCCTTGAGAACCAGGTCCTTGTGAGCCAGGTCCGTATCCTCCGGGTCCACCAGCGGCTGCTGCTGCCGCGGCGGCTGATGCTCCACCAGGTCCGTATCCTCCGGGTCCTTGCGATCCAGGTCCACTAGGTCCTTGAGAACCAGGTCCTTGTGAGCCAGGTCCGTATCCTCCGGGTCCTTGCGATCCAGGTCCACTAGGTCCTTGAGAACCAGGTCCTTGTGAGCCAGGTCCGTATCCTCCGGGTCCAGCAGCGGCTGCTGCTGCTGCTGCGGCAGATGCTCCACCAGGTCCATACCCTCCAGGTCCTTGTGAACCAGGTCCTTGAGATCCAGGTCCTTGTGAACCAGGTCCTTGAGATCCAGGTCCTTGTGATCCAGGTCCGTATCCTCCGGGTCCACCAGCAGCAGCTGCTGCTGCGGCAGATGCTCCACCAGGTCCATAACCGCCAGGTCCTTGGGAACCAGGTCCTTGAGAACCAGGTCCTTGTGAGCCAGGTCCGTATCCTCCGGGTCCACCAGCGGCTGCTGCTGCCGCGGCGGCTGATGCTCCACCAGGTCCGTATCCTCCGGGTCCTTGCGATCCAGGTCCACTAGGTCCTTGAGAACCAGGTCCTTGTGAGCCAGGTCCGTATCCTCCGGGTCCACCAGCGGCTGCTGCTGCGGCAGATGCTCCACCAGGTCCATAACCTCCAGGTCCTTGTGAACCAGGTCCTTGAGATCCAGGTCCTTGAGAGCCAGGTCCTTGAGATCCAGGTCCTTGAGAGCCAGGACCATATCCTCCGGGTCCTTGAGAACCAGGTCCTTGTGAGCCAGGTCCGTATCCTCCGGGTCCACCAGCGGCTGCTGCTGCCGCGGCGGCTGATGCTCCACCAGGTCCGTATCCTCCGGGTCCTTGCGATCCAGGTCCACTAGGTCCTTGAGAACCAGGTCCTTGTGAGCCAGGTCCGTATCCTCCGGGTCCTTGCGATCCAGGTCCACTAGGTCCTTGAGAACCAGGTCCGTATCCTCCGGGTCCAGCAGCGGCTGCTGCTGATGCTGCGGCAGATGCTCCACCAGGTCCATACCCTCCAGGTCCTTGTGAACCAGGTCCTTGAGATCCAGGTCCTTGTGAACCAGGTCCTTGAGATCCAGGTCCTTGTGATCCAGGTCCGTATCCTCCGGGTCCACCAGCAGCAGCTGCTGCTGCGGCAGATGCTCCACCAGGTCCATAACCGCCAGGTCCTTGGGAACCAGGTCCTTGAGAACCAGGTCCTTGTGAGCCAGGTCCGTATCCTCCGGGTCCACCAGCGGCTGCTGCTGCCGCGGCGGCTGATGCTCCACCAGGTCCGTATCCTCCGGGTCCTTGCGATCCAGGTCCACTAGGTCCTTGAGAACCAGGTCCTTGTGTACCAGGTCCGTATCCTCCGGGTCCACCAGCGGCTGCTGCTGCTGCTGCGGCAGATGCTCCACCAGGTCCATACCCACCAGGTCCTTGTGAACCAGGTCCTTGAGATCCAGGTCCTTGTGAACCTGGTCCATATCCTCCAGGTCCTTGAGAACCAGGTCCTTGTGAGCCAGGTCCGTATCCTCCGGATCCACCAGCAGCTGCTGCTGCGGCAGATGCTCCACCAGGTCCATATCCTCCAGGTCCTTGTGAACCAGGTCCTTGAGATCCAGGTCCTTGTGAGCCAGGTCCTTGAGATCCAGGTCCTTGAGAACCAGGTCCATAACCTCCAGGTCCTTGGGAACCAGGTCCTTGAGATCCAGGTCCTTGTGAGCCAGGTCCGTATCCTCCGGGGCCACCAGCGGCTGCTGCTGCTGCTGCTGCGGCAGATGCTCCACCAGGACCATAACCTCCAGGTCCTTGAGAACCGGGTCCATAACCTCCAGGTCCTTGGGAACCAGGTCCTTGAGATCCAGGTCCTTGAGAGCCAGGTCCGTATCCTCCGGGGCCACCAGTGGCTGCTGCTGCGGCAGATGCTCCACCAGGTCCATAACCTCCAGGGCCTTGAGATCCAGGTCCACTAGGTCCTTGAGAACCAGGACCTTGTGAGCCAGGTCCGTATCCTCCGGGGCCACCAGCGGCTGCTGCTGCTGCTGCGGCAGATGCTCCACCAGGTCCATAACCTCCAGGTCCTTGGGAACCAGGTCCTTGGGATCCAGGTCCTTGAGATCCAGGTCCTTGAGAACCAGGTCCATAACCTCCAGGTCCTTGGGAACCAGGTCCTTGAGATCCAGGTCCTTGTGAGCCAGGTCCGTATCCTCCGGGACCACCAGCGGCTGCTGCTGCTGCTGCAGATGCTCCACCAGGTCCATAACCTCCAGGTCCTTGGGAACCAGGTCCTTGAGATCCAGGTCCTTGAGAACCAGGTCCATAACCACCAGGTCCTTGGGAACCAGGTCCTTGAGATCCAGGTCCTTGAGAGCCAGGTCCGTATCCTCCAGGGCCACCAGCGGCTGCTGCTGCTGCTGCGGCAGATGCTCCACCAGGTCCATAACCTCCAGGTCCTTGTGAACCAGGTCCTTGAGATCCAGGTCCTTGTGAGCCAGGTCCATATCCTCCGGGTCCACCAGCAGCTGCTGCTGCGGCAGATGCTCCACCAGGTCCATATCCTCCAGGTCCTTGTGAACCAGGTCCTTGAGATCCAGGTCCTTGTGAGCCAGGTCCTTGAGAGCCAGGTCCGTATCCTCCGGGGCCACCAGCGGCTGCTGCTGCGGCAGATGCTCCACCAGGTCCATACCCTCCAGGTCCTTGTGAACCAGGTCCTTGAGATCCAGGTCCTTGTGAACCAGGTCCATATCCTCCAGGTCCTTCAGAACCAGGTCCTTGTGAGCCAGGTCCGTATCCTCCGGGTCCACCAGCAGCTGCTGCTGCGGCAGATGCTCCACCAGGTCCATAACTTCCAGGTCCTTGGGAACCAGGTCCTTGAGATCCAGGTCCTTGAGAGCCAGGTCCTTGAGAGCCAGGTCCGTATCCTCCGGGGCCACCAGCGGCTGCTGCTGCGGCAGATGCTCCACCAGGTCCATACCCTCCAGGTCCTTGTGAACCAGGTCCTTGAGATCCAGGTCCTTGAGAACCAGGTCCTTGAGAGCCAGGTCCGTATCCTCCGGGTCCACCGGCGGCTGCTGCTGCTGCAGATGCTCCACCAGGTCCATATCCTCCAGGTCCTTGGGAACCAGGTCCTTGAGATCCGGGTCCTTGTGAGCTAGGTCCATATCCTCCGGGTCCACCAGCGGCTGCTGCTGCTGCTGCGGCAGATGCTCCACCAGGTCCATATCCTCCAGGTACTTGGGAACCAGGTCCTTGAGATCCTGGTCCATACCCTCCAGGTCCTTGCGATCCAGGTCCTCGAGATCCAGGTCCTTGTGATCCAGGTCCTTGAGATCCAGGTCCTTGAGAGCCAGGTCCATATCCTCCAAGTCCACCAGCGGCTGCTGCTGCGGCAGATGCTCCACCAGGGCCATACCCTCCAGGTCCTTGTGAACCAGGTCCTTGAGATCCAGGTCCTTGAGAGCCAGGTCCTTGAGAGCCAGGTCCATATCCTCCGGGACCACTAGCGGCTGCTGCTGCTGCTGCGGCAGATGATCCTCCAGGTCCTTGTGAACCAGGTCCTTGAGATCCAGGTCCTTGAGAGCCAGGTCCATATCCTCCGGGTCCTTGAGAACCAGGTCCTTGTGAGCCAGGTCCGTATCCTCCGGGTCCACCAGCGGCTGCTGCTGCAGCGGCTGCTGATGCTCCACCAGGTCCGTATCCTCCGGGTCCTTGAGATCCAGGTCCACTAGGTCCTTGAGAACCAGGACCTTGTGAGCCAGGTCCGTATCCTCCGGGTCCTTGAGAACCAGGTCCTTGTGAGCCAGGACCGTATCCTCCGGGTCCACCGGCAGCTGCTGCTGCTGCGGCGGCTGATGCTCCACCAGGTCCGTATCCTCCGGGTCCTTGCGATCCAGGTCCTTGATATCCTGGTCCTTGAGAGCCAGGTCCTTGAGAACCAGGTCCTTGAGAGCCAGGTCCATATCCTCCGGGTCCTTGAGAACCAGGTCCTTGTGAGCCAGGACCGTATCCTCCTAGTCCACCAGCAGCTGCTGCTGCGGCAGATGCTCCACCAGGTCCATACCCTCCGGGTCCTTGAGATCCAGGTCCTTGTGATCCGGGTCCTTGTGAGCCAGGTCCGTATCCTCCGGGTCCACCAGCGGCAGCTGCTGCTGCTGCTGATGCCCCACCAGGTCCATATCCTCCGGGTCCTTGGGAACTAGGTCCTTGAGATCCAGGACCTTGAGAGCCAGGTCCGTATCCTCCGGGTCCACCAGCGGCTGCTGCTGCTGCGGCGGCTGATGCTCCACCAGGTCCGTATCCTCCGGGTCCTTGGGAACCAGGTCCTTGAGATCCAGGTCCTTGAGATCGAGGTCCTTGTGAACCGGGTCCTTGTGAGCCAGGTCCGTATCCTCCGGGTCCACCAGCGGCTGCTGCTGCTGCTGCGGCAGATGCTCCACCAGGTCCATACCCTCCAGGTCCTTGTGAACCAGGTCCTTGAGATCCAGGTCCTTGTGAGCCAGGTCCATATCCTCCAGGTCCTTGAGATCCAGGACCTTGAGAGCCAGGTCCGTATCCTCCGGGTCCACCAGCGGCTGCTGCTGCTGCGGCGGCGGATGCTCCACCAGGTCCGTATCCTCCGGGTCCTTGGGAACCAGGTCCTTGAGATCCAGGTCCTTGAGATCGAGGTCCTTGTGAACCGGGTCCTTGTGAGCCAGGTCCGTATCCTCCGGGTCCACCAGCGGCTGCTGCTGCTGCTGCTGCGGCAGATGCTCCACCAGGTCCATACCCTCCAGGTCCTTGTGAACCAGGTCCTTGAGATCCAGGTCCTTGTGAGCCAGGTCCATATCCTCCAGGTCCTTGAGATCCAGGACCTTGAGAGCCAGGTCCGTATCCTCCGGGTCCACCAGCGGCTGCTGCTGCTGCGGCGGCTGATGCTCCACCAGGTCCGTATCCTCCGGGTCCTTGGGAACCAGGTCCTTGAGATCCAGGTCCTTGTGAACCGGGGCCTTGTGAGCCAGGTCCGTATCCACCGGGTCCACCAGCGACTGCTGCTGCTGCGGCGGCTGATGCTCCACCAGGTCCGTATCCTCCGGGTCCTTGGGAACCAGGTCCTTGAGATCCAGGACCTTGTGAGCCAGGTCCTTGTGAACCAGGTCCTTGAGATCCAGGACCTTGAGAGCCAGGTCCGTATCCTCCGGGTCCACCAGCGGCTGCTGCTGCTGCGGCAGCTGATGCTCCCCCAGGTCCATAGCCTCCTGGTCCTTGAGATCCAGGTCCTTGTGATCCAGGTCCTTGTGATCTGGGTCCTTGTGAGCCAGGTCCGTATCCTCCGGGTCCTTGCGAACCAGGTCCTTGAGATCCAGGTCCTTGTGAACCGGGTCCTCCGGGTCCACTAGCGGCGGCTGCTGCTGCTGCTGCAGATGCTCCACTAGGTCCATAGCCTCCTGGTCCTTGAGATCCAGGTCCTTGTGATCCAGGACCTTGAGAGCCAGGTCCATAGCCTCCGGGTCCTTGAGATCCAGGTCCTTGTGAGCCAGGTCCGTATCCTCCGGGTCCACCAGCGGCTGCTGCTGCAGCGGCGGCTGATGCTCCACCAGGTCCATAGCCTCCTGGTCCTTGAGATCCAGGTCCTTGTGATCCAGGTCCTTGTGATCTGGGTCCTTGTGAGCCAGGTCCGTATCCTCCGGGTCCTTGCGAACCAGGTCCTTGTGCACCGGGTCCTTGTGAGCCAGGTCCGTATCCTCCGGGTCCACTAGCAGCTGCGGCTGCTGCTGCGGCAGATGCACCACCAGGTCCATAACCTCCCGGTCCTTGTGATCCAGGTCCACTAGGTCCTTGAGAACCAGGTCCTTGTGAGCCAGGTCCGTATCCACCGGGTCCTTGGGAACCAGGTCCTTGAGATCCAGGTCCTTGTGAACCGGGGCCTTGTGAGCCAGGTCCGTATCCTCCGGGTCCACCAGCTGCGGCTGCTGCTGCTGCTGCAGATGCTGCACCTGGTCCATAACCACCGGGCCCTTGAGATCCAGGTCCACTAGGTCCTTGAGAACCAGGTCCTTGTGATCCGGGTCCTTGTGAGCCAGGTCCGTATCCTGCGGGTCCACCAGCGGCGGCTGCTGCCGCTGCCGCTGATGCTCCACCAGGTCCTTGGGAACTGGGTCCTGAGGGTCTTTGTGGACTAGGTCCTGAGGGTCCTTGTTGGCTTGGTCCATAACCTCCTGAAGATGAACTACTTACAGATACACTGTATGAGGAGCTTCCAGAGGGACTGTAGCTTGGACCAGATCCATAACCACCGGATGAAGGGGCACTTGAGCCATATCCTCCTCCCGACGATGCACTAGCAGAAACTGCGGATCCTCCTCCTCCTCCTCCTCCTGAAGATCCTCCATAGGACACTTCATTTGCATTATTTTGAGCAAACATTGTAATTAAACTCTTGATTTCATTCACGAACTGGTAATTGACTGAACCAGTTGTCTGTAGAAAAGCTGATGTTAGGGCATCTGCAATGGCATTCGTTTTCACTGCAATGCTTTGACCTCCTTGTTCCACCACGGCGATTTCCGCCACAGATGAAGCAAAGGCCATGTTGAGCGCTTGCAGTTTGGATTTCGAGCTTTTGTTGCTTCGAGCCATTTTCTCCATTGCTCCCATCAGAGTGTCTCCAATAGATGACATGTCGTCAATCTGATCGCTTGTGAACGCTCCACTTTGTGAAGCAGAGTTTAGGAAAGAACGAATGAAGCTTTCTGCCAACTGAGGACTTGACCACGGGCTGTTTGCCTGCCCCAGAGCAAACATGCTCTGGGTGCATAGCACAACGAGGAATGCGAGAGCTAGTCGAGTTGTCGAACTCATTATGAAAGCGAGTATATCTCTCGACTGAATACTCTCTCAGCAGAAAGATATCTCTTTTATACCCTGAGATTTCGTGATGATCAGCAGGTTGAATAACAAATCTGACCTAGATACCACTCCGCTCGCTCTTCCAATGACGCATTTGAGAAAATTTATGATAATACATACAGCGTGATGTATTCTGAATTTCTTACCGATCATACGCAATGAATCATCTTTCACCTGTTTCGACATTTTCTTAATTTAGTGGTTTGAGATTCAAACTTTTTTTTCAAAGTTGTCATTTTAATTTATTTATTGTTGAGACTATGATTTGAAAATGATTGAGGCTCACGATCATATTTATTTTACATTTAACACTTCTAAAATTAACACTCTTTATATATAATTAATTATTATTTTACTCTTATTCCTCGAGTTATAATAGTAACGGATTAGCAACCGGATGAGAGAGAGAGAGAGGGAGCTAGTGCTCAAAAGGATCTAAATCACGATAAATCTGTCGTTGCCTCCAATGCCCTCACCTTGGCGTTCCGTGGAAGTTTGGAGAGTTGGGATCGAAATTTTTTACTTCCATAGATATTGTTAGCGTTTGATTGGTTTTGAGGAGTAGAGTTTATTTCCGCAATTAACGTTTTGGCCAAGCTGCACCAAACACAAGACAACTCAAGAGAAAAATTTCGTCAATGGTAAAAAAAGGGGACGGGAGACATATGAATGTTATGAAAACAGGAAAATATATTTTGGGTATCTCGTGAGTGTGACTCCCGTGTTACGTAATGGTTATCTAAAGGAGATGTTAATAATATTCTAACTCTCCTTTAACTGTGTACGGATCCCATGGGTATCAGTTAGATGCCCTCGTGGAACATATAAAATAGATGTGTCCTTGAGGGCAACTCTCTTTTAGGTGTGTACGGATGCCATGGAAAACCTCTCAGTCCAAAGGGACATCTGGAGGAGATGTGCTCCTAACGGTAAGTGTGTTAGTGATTTGCTCTGTACAGTGTTCGGAGAATTCATGGTGCAGGACTTTGAGTACATTTCGTAATTATACCTTCTCCTGCACAGCGCCCATCACCAGATCTTTCTTATAAACACCCTTTTTAGAATGGCATCAACGTGAGAGACGTAAAATGTTTATGATTTATTCTGGGTGGCCGACCAACCGGTCTAGTGGTTAAGGTGTTGGCCTATTTATCGTAAGGTTCCCGGTCCGAATCCGGGGTCAGGGCATGGATATAAAATTGTGCTATGTATGTTAAGATCAATGATGGCCACCCATCGGGATCTCCTTTATAAATGGCCATCGCTTCCGATCATTGCAGTGTACAGAGGCTGTTCGCACATTTTTTAGACGATTTTGGCTAGCGGTAATAAAAAATCCTTTGCTACAAAAGAAATAATTGCAGTTGTACTATGTTATTAAAAGTCAAAATTATCGTTTGCGGCTTGAGAGGTTTGTTTTTATTCAAAATTGCGTTTTTAACGAAACAGTGGTTCGAAGCTATTTTTATGCTCCTTCGTAAGAGAAATATTCATATTCCGTTATCCAAAAACGATGTGAGAGTCATGGTTTTGTGATATCTAAAGCTTCGATAGCTAATATCGTCAACAAGAAAGGAAAATAACGTCAAATTGGAGCCTCAAGTGGGACAAAAATTCGAAACAAGTATCCAACGAAGAAACGGATATCTTCGACTATTGCAAAGGTACGTTGTTTAATGTTAAAAGAAAATCCCCATAGTCAAAGGACAGTTTCAAAATCATTAAAATGCTCGGTGTCCACTGTAAACAAAATGATAAACGTTGATTTAAATCTTGAGAAAGCGAAAAAACGCAATGTGCATCGTCTTTCTCCAAAACATATCGCTGAACGCTGGACACGCTGCCAAATTCTATATGAAAAACACTTATCTAAAGAAAAATGGAAAAACATTGTCACAATAAATGAATCATGGTTGTATTTAAGTGATTGCAGCAAAAAAAAGAGCCATTTATTATCATAAAAGGGGAGAAAAAAATTTAAGTACATGGTTCGCAGAATCGAAAGAAAGTTTTTCTAAGGGATTCATGATTGTTGCTGGTTTTTCATATAATGGCAAGTTAAAAATAAAGAGAGTGGAAAAAAATATCAAGATTAACTCCAAATACTATCAGGGACATATTTTATAGCCAATTTTTCTGAATGAAATACCATTGCTTAAACCACGGTGCCATCAATCTGTGGAACTCCATCAAGACAAAACTAGTAGTCACACATCAAAATCCACTGTAAATTTCCTAAAAGAAATGAAACAAAAAACCGGTATCAAGGCCATACCCTTCACTGATATCCCTACTAAATCTCCCGATGTATCACCTATGGAGTTTTGTTCTTTCGGACTTCTAAAATCTGCATTATCCAAACGTCGTCCCACAACCCTTACAGGACTCTGGAAAGCTGTTCAGGAGGAATGGGATAGAATACTTCTTCTGACACTTCAAAAGGCATTGTTATGCTGGAAATTACGCAGTCGAAAGATAATTCACAATAAGGGCTATCAAATAGAACATTTAAAATACAAGAATTGTATGTAATTTAGTTTTGTGAATACAATATACATTGTCTAAAAAATGTGTGAACAGCCTCTGTACATGGATTGAATTCTCGGTGGAATTTACGAAAGGGGCCAATGTGAAGACATGGGCTGTTTCTGCTTAAACTGGCGGTTGTTTTTTAATTAAGGTTGCACTGTTGAAAACAAACGGGCTATTAACGATGTTACAGGATCTAAAGGAAATGTTCCAAGAACAAAACCTCTAAATTTTGAACCAAGGTCAGCTGACGAGAATATCACCTGAGATGGCACTCCTTCTCCAAACTTCCTTACTACACCCAGGTGAGAACATTTGCGGTGTTGCTCTAGTATGACGTTATTTAAAAATTATCTTACCTCTTTTAATTTTTCCGCTATTGTACATTATGCTCAACCTACACTAGTACTTGTAGATTCGGAGCCAAGAAAATCGGAATAGTAAATCGACCATGATCTGGTTATATATATACTGAAATCCAAGGGGATCGGACCCTTGGATTTTACACCAATGGTGTGGATGAACTACTGAAATAACTACTTACGGACAAATTAATTAACATTGTACTAGTGCAACACAACAGGCTATTGACAACTGTCCGGGATCAATCTCCTCAGGGAAAGAACCGATTACAACCCCAAGCAATTTTTAACCACGGACAGATGACATGAAACTGAACTGGGCACCATGAACTGGGTGCCATTGTTGGTTGATTGTTTGGGAGATTTTACGGCGTAATGGCTATATTTGACCTCGTCAGATACAAGACATACAATATCAAGTAATAGACACACACAGTGAAAGATTGACTGAGACAGAGTGCGATATCGATGTAAATGTTTTCGAAACGTATATGGAAAATACATCTATGTATAGAAGCGGATGTTTTTTTAACACAGATGTTTATACATGTTGATGTTTTTACGCTGTCGATGTTTTATTTTGGAACTGTAAATAACAAATATAGGGGTTTTAATAATTATAGGCCCCAATTTTTTTATTTGCGATAAATAAAAATAAGTTCGTTGTGTTCCCCTCCCCCATGAGTGTATAAGTAATAATAATAACTAACATTAATTATTGTTACGTACCTACCTAATTATAATTGTAGTTAGTAGTACCTATGGCAAATTGTTGTAAATATCACTTTGTTTTATATGATGCAAATTGAAAATAAAAGATTTGTGAATTGTTATTATTATTATATTTTTACTTTATTTTGAGAGTTAAAAAAAGGCTTTCTTATAAATTAATAAACACGGCAAATGACAAATTAAATTCTTTCCCTCCCCCCCTCCTCAGACGAACATTACTGTTTGAAGTTGCTAAACCTGTTTTAAGAAATGGGGATAAAATTTTAAATACACTGATGTTTAAAAACATCGATTGTTTTTGGGCGATGTATTATAAACATCGATCGCCTATCTCGTTCTTCTCGTACGACGTTAATTAAAAATGATCTTATATCGTTTAAATTTTTCGCGATAGTACATTATGCTCAACCTACACTAGTACTTGTAGATTCGGAGCCAAGAAAATCGGAAGAGTAAATCGATTATGATCTGGTTATACATATATTGGGATCCTTGGGGATTGGACCCTTGCATTTGGCTCCGCTGGTGCAGATGAACTACTGAAAGAACTACTTACGGAGAAATCAATTAACATCGCACAGCACAACACAACGGGCTATTTACAACGTTCCGGGATCAATCTACTCAGGGAAAGATCTGTGGACAACCCTACGTAATTTTGAACCACAGTCAGAGGACATGGAACTGAAATACTGTACTTAGTGCCATTTGTGGTTCATGGTTTAAGACGTAATTTTTCTGCGCATTACTTCATCGATTTACGAGTTTCTGAATTCTTTAAAGTTCGTCTCTATATAGTTATTCATATTATCTATAGGTTTGCAATTCTTATTGGTCCGTACAAATCATTAAACCCTCCTGGCGATTTTGTTTCGACGAGGTGTCTCGTCATTAGACGAAAACTGACCAGACCTTGATTGACGACATACCTCGTCATTAGAACAAAACTTATCAACATCTTGATGTCGTGCAGATATTGTCGTTAGCAAAATTAGTCAGGTCTTGGTGGAAGATATCTTCGAAACCATTTGGAGGGTTAAGGGGTTCCAAGGAGGTCAGGACCTTTGGGCGTGGCGTCATTACTGTAAGTGTTTAGTTGAAATTACTTATTTGGTATTCATTGCTAAAATTTTAACATTTATTGCTCTCTTTTAAGGTCGATCCCTCCATAAAGTTATTCGGAGGGTTCGAAGGGTCCGGGTCTCATTGGAGTTAACGCCATCTATATCCCACTGTCTCCACTGAACTCTATACTTAGCACGGGCCCCTCGAAGACGATATGCATGCACAGTTGCCTGAACAAACTTCTTCGATCCAAATGTAGCTCGCGTGATTCTTCGATTCGCGTCATGATTTAAAATATGCAGCATCCCAGAACCCTCGAAAGTTCCAGAAAGCATTAATTGAATAAACACAGGCCCTGTTGAGATAAACAAGACTGATATTGCTGCAGGATTTGTTTTCTTGGGCAGTCGAAACGATCACCTGTTCGAAAAATGTGTTAATATGAATCTATTTTCTTCCGCTTTGGAATGAAACTCTGTGTGTTCTAGTGGTTAAAAAAAAGGAGATGGTTTCTGATTATCAATAAAAATTAGAAAATATTCCAATCCATTAATTAATGTAACGGCTTTAATTGATGGCTAATCTTGTCGATTTTCATCAATCTTATTCACGGCTGAATATACAAGTGAAATCAATGTCATCAGAAACGACGACTCAAAAAAGGCGTCAAGAACAATCGAAATCCCGACTCGAAGTGTCACCGTGAGGAATAAAGAGGGGGCAATTTGGGAGGTCGGAACGTCACATTTGACGTTATCGCATTCCAACGATTTCAATAAAGAAACTATCTATGAAAATGATGGTTTTCCTTCTACTTCATAACACCCTCGATATTTTTAACTCTTTGAGTTTGATTTTTAACACTTTAAAGATAATAATCTTTAGTCAAAAAGGTTTCAAAATCGATATACAGTGGGTCCCAAAAGTGTTCGCGCACTTACGAATTTCAATTAAATACTGCTGTATCCAACTAAAAACTACTATTTCATGTAATGGGGATATTTTATTTAGGAATTTAGACTTCCAACAATATGTAGTATCTTTAGAAACCGTGATTATAAAGGGAAACTAGTAGATCTTAATGACTAATATACTATAAATGCATGTCGAAAAGAAAATGAATCACCAAAAATCTCTATATTCATTGATGAGTAAGTATCGAGAATACGTTTGCGCGATCATTGTAGTTCTGAGAGGCATAGGCGTGTCTTGGGTTGTTGACTGGCGGGAGGGAGGTCAGTCCCGAGAAGTATCGACTGTACACCAATAAAAAGAGGAAGCATCTAGAAACCTCTCTGGGAAATATTTTTTTGTTAAAAATCACATGATATATTAATAAATATTTTTGTAGTACATTAATTAAATTATTAAAAATTTTGTTTCTAGAATTTTTAGTCACTTTCATTTCAAATAAATATATTTCAAACAATCTTGCTTTAATGTCTCATAAATGAGAAACGCATTGCTATGTTTAACAACAAATTATTTAAGGACAGCCTTGAATTACACTAAAACCCTGCTCCTTCAAACCCCGTTCATCCGAGTTTGGTTAATCTGAACCAACTGTTTATAAAATTTGTGAAACAAAATGCAGTAAATCAGTGACAACATATATTATCATTATTGAAATAAAAACATCATTCGAAAGAATGTACATACTTTCCGATTTTTAGATTATCATTAAAAGAGATAATGGAAAAATAGTCACTAGAACTTCATGAACTATAACATTTGGACAAAATTAATCAGTTTTTGCTGTGATAAATACATATAAACCTTTTCTTATTTACTTTTTCAAAAACATATTCTAAGATGAACATAAAATTCAAGTGAATAAAAACTTCACTTTTGTCGTGGAATTATTTATATTACTTGAGAGCTCGGCCCTCTTCTCGCCTCCGCTCTTCAACCCCGGGGATTGGTACGTAATCCCATTTGGTTTGCTTCGCAAAACGACACTCCTTTCTCAGAGTCAATATCCTGCGACGGCGAAACCTCCGCCACCTGATCGCCAACGCACGCAATTCCATTTGGATTTGCTTCACAAACTAACACTCTTTTTTGCAGATACAATTTGTTTGGCTCGCAAACCGAAACTACTTGTGGAGAGTCAATCTCCTGCGACGTCTGAACTATCTTAATAATTCGTATATTCCTGATTTTACTTTCCGGTCGATGACGTCACAGCGTGGCTTCGCACCCTTTTTGCTAACACTCGCAAACCCCCAGTGATTGCTATGCAATCCCATCTGTTTGCTTCAATAACCAACACTCCTTTCGAAAGTGATTTCGTTTGTTTTTAACTTTTACACATAATGCACTCTAAACTAATAGCCGAATCAGTAAAAAATCTTCGCGATCTTGTTCTATGTACAATTTTGAATATACCATGTTAATCTCCAACTTTTTGGGTGTGTACTTTCACGTGAAACTGTATGAGAATCAAAGGGTAAAAGCGAGTTGGGTAGTTCTCAAAAGATGAGAACAAGACACATTTCATAACTTTAAGCTTTGACAGCAAATAAATTTAATTCTTAAATTTTGTTTTGTCAATGGGTTTTTAGTTGTGTTCAGAAACACGAATTAGGTGTAAATATCTTTAAAATTAAATTCTTTAGTTACAAAGGTCGGAATTTGGACATCGATAGTGTTAACTGATGCAGTACATCACCAAAAAATAAATTCTAATGGTTTTTTTTCAGAATTGCTGAAAAAAAAAATGTATAGAGTATAAGGATAGTTTGTTAACTATTTTGATCAGTAGATGGCATCATTAGTTTAAATTTGGAAGAATTATAACAAAGAAACAATACTAAAGCCATCTAGCATGTATCGCGATATCCAAAAGGAACAATTGAAATAGCTCAATACCTGAAGCAAAAAAATATATTGTTACGTACTTTAAACCGCATATATATATCTTTAAAATACCTTTTTAAAGGTTTTTAAGAATTCGTATGTTTTTGTGCATTTTCTTGGCTGTAAATATCCTTTTCTTCATTTTAAAAATGAGATATCAAAATCCCGTAACGATCGATTTACCGATTTAATTTATGCTACGAAGATGCCGATGTCCCCAATCATAAAAAAGATCTTAATTACAATCTACTTTTATCAGTTTAATAGTTTTTATCGAAAAATAAAGTGAATTTATCAGTTACATATTAATATTATTACTAGGCACATGGCAATGAACCGTGTAGGATCGAATTGCCTATTTCTTTCCCGATTTAATTTATGTTAGAGAGGTGCCGATGTCCCAAAACATAAAAAAAAATATAATTACAATCTCCTTTCATCAGACTAATTGTCTTTCATCCAAAAATAAAGTGAATTTAGCAGATACAATATTAATAACATTACTAGGCACACACTAGGCGTTATATAGCAAAAATATCAATAACATTGTAAAGAATTTCGATTTTTTTTAATAATATTTTTCTTTCTTTCTTATTTCTTTCTTTTGGCTGCAATGCTCATTTGAATAAATTTTTTAATATGAAACTTAGATTTTTAGAACGTTTTTTTTTTCTAATTAATTTTATAGGAATTATAACTCCTCCAGGAGTTTTCAAGGATAAAGTTATTTTCATTTTTTATCATGTTTTCTTTTCGTGTGCGTTAATAAATATTATTTGAAAAATCACAAAAATAAACCAAACCCAAGAATTTTTGGAATGAGTAATTAAACTTTGGAGAACTAAGCAAATCCATGAATTGAAAATATGGAAAACAAAATTCTAATTTAAAATATGGAAAAACAAAATTCTAATTTTAAAATATTCTATGCTACTCTAATTTTAAAGTTTTGACAATTTGTAACTAATTTATTTTTGTCATTAGACTTGAGAAATGTCAAAGTTGTGTAACCTACAGGCCAGCAATATCTGAAATCTGTAACCTACAGATCTTGTAATTACATGTTTTAATTTGTAATTTTGCAGAGCAGTTCCTGTCTTTGAATTATTGTATTGTGGTGAGATCCACACCCTTTAAGGGTTAGTGTCGAGGGAAACCCGTGGGAAAGGATTCCATTGAAACAGGCCGCTTCTTTGTGGACCATCTCTGGGATTCTACGCTATCCACCGCCGTAGGGAGTTTCTCGTGGGAACGGAATGTATTGGCGAGTCCGGACATTTTTGGACTGACCGACAAACGAGCCAGTCGGTTCCTTTGATCCGTACCCTAACGAAAAGGAATTCGTCCCCAGTTGTGAGGGTCAGCTATAAGAAGGGGACTGGAAGAGACTTTCTGATTTTTTAGTCGGACTTCTGGAGAGAGCGTACGGTGTGCCTCTTTCGTATGATCTGTGATTGATCTCTGTGCAATTAAACGAATGATGATTTTCACTCTCCTCAGTTTTAAAACTGTGTTCCTTCATGTAAAAAGTGTATATATCGTTTATCTATCCAAGATATAATAAATTGATTTTTATTCTAAAAATATTCTATGTTTGGCTGGACATAACGTCACAGTATATTGTATTCTAGGCCTATAAACAAAAAACAGCAAAAAAGTAATGATGTTAAATTTCAAATATTATTCATATCTAACATTTAGTGTTCAGACATTTTGAGAATGTTCCAGTTCAGCCTTTTGGACACCGAGCCAGTCGTTACAGAGAGTTTTAACAAAAAAAATCGTTGCTATGGTGATTGTAACTACGATAGATTTGATATCTGGCATTGAATGTATGGAATTGAAAATGTAACCTTTCGTTTCACGGTTTCTTCTACACGATGAACATTTTGTACACTCGCAAAATTATACTTTTCCTCACATCCAATTTATTTATGAAACAATTTTAAAATAATAATACCATACAAAAGAGTGCATTCTTCGCGAAACGAAAATCTTCCGAATTAAAAAAATACTATCAGAAACTATGTTGAAATTTCTAAAAATACTCGGGCGTCCAGCAAAAATTTACATTTAGAGGTACTATAAAAATCACTGCTGAAGACTGAAAATTGTATGTATTTTGCTCACTCTTGTTAGAAATTTCGGTCTATCAACTTTGACACTTAATATACCTTAACTACGATCCTAGTTAATAGGTAGTTGTAGTGCTTGAGAACGTCAATTAAAAATTACCCAATTTTCTCGGATACTTTCCTTAGGCGATTGATCCCGGACCGTAATGAAAAGAGCATGTTGAGTTGGTATTGTACGACGTTAATTAAAAATTGCCTCGGATCTTTTTCTTAGGGATTGATACCGGACCGTTGTAAATAGCACGTTGAGTTGCTATAGTATGACGATAATTAAAAATTACCTCGGATCTCTCAATTAGGGAATTGATACCAGACCCTCGTTAATAGCCAATTGTGTTGCTTTTGTGTGATGTTAATTAAAAATTACAAATTTCTTCAAATTTAAAATTCGCTGAAATTTTTAATAAAAACTTGTACAATTTGTGTTGATTGTTGTATTATTTTTAAAATCGATCTTATACACATGCATATTTTACTACAATGCCAAAAATTGTATTTTCTAAGAATTAAAGAGATTTAAGTTTTTGAAAAAGGCTATTGAGAAAATTGAATGGTGAAAGGAGTGAGAAACATGCTTTTTTTACTCAAAACCGAAAAAATGAGTCTCTTATTTTTTAAATTTTACAACTGAAATGTGCATCTTATTTTGAACACAACAATGAAATGTGTTGATTTGGGCAACACAGTATATTTTAACCCCAAATTACTTAAATAATAGGGAAACAGAAAAATTATAAATATTTTTGTAAGTTGAGGTAATTTTGAATAAAATAGATTAATAAACCAAAATAAAAGGTAGTTTTTTTATTTTGTTGAGTACAAAGTGAATTATTTTATTGCTTATCTGAATTTTTTAAATTAGCAACGTTTGTAGATGTGAAATGTAACTTTAGAAACACAATTAAATTAAATGAAATAAATCTGTGCCATGTGCGAAAGGAAAACAAATTTTAAAAATGTGCATTTTTTACTTGATTATTTTTCCCCCGAGAGAGTATACATGTACCCTTATTAAAATAACCATATGTGGCAAGAAATTTAAGTGATATCTCTTTATAAAAAGTAAAAAGGTATTAAATTATCTCGAACACTTGACCGTGGGAGAAACACGGTTTAATGAGACTGAGTCGTATGACTTTAAGTGATTGTGCTTTGTTGATGCTCACAGTGAAACTTAAACGAACTGGGAACTGAAGTTTTTTAAATTGGAATGGGGGATATCAGAAGTGATGATTGGTATTCTAGGAATGAATACGTTTTAACTTGCAGCATGTCTAGTCACGATGGTGGCTTCAATAATATTTCGCATGAGTTTCTTGACAGAGTGTTGTGCCATTGCACAGTGAAGGTGCATTCATATTTGTGAGAAGCACAATCTGTGCTCCAATATGTGCGAGAGTAGTCCAGATGGTTCCAATGTGTTAAAAAACTGGGTCGTGTGTTTTAAGGCCTCATTTGTGTCACGCGTAATGTGTATAGATTTGTAAATTTAAAAACTACGGGGAAATTCTCGCAAGAGTTGCTGTATGATGACATTGACATCTTTATTTAATTGGGAAAGATTTGCCCTTTGGCACAGCCATGCATCATGAGTGCTTTGCTACAACAGCAATATATCGATGAACCACAGGGGTTGTAACCTTTTGGCAGGGGGGCACAGGTGTTTGCACAACTGTTTGGCTTGTTTGCATAATCATGAAATGACGGAATGAACGCCAAAGAAAAGAGCAACATGAGTGATTGATTGCACAACTTGAAGGCATCCCACAGAACGGCAGCGCTCACTATTTGCTATTTGTGTTGTGGAAGTGACAGAAACGCGTCCGTCTTGAAAACTAATCCTACAAAAGTTGCAAACACTTTTTATAGCACTTACATGCAACTCCTCTAACCCTTGTCAATGCTGGCTTTTTATACGACTGCCTTTTTTATATTTGTCGACACGAAACTGTGATTGGCTGTTACATAACACATTTGCATAGTTCCATCTAACTCTGCAGCAAATTGCAGCCTCTCAAATTTAGATTAGCTTACAGAAATTAACATTTTCCGCAATGTCCTTAACTTTTGGCAGCGAGTGTAGACAATTATAAAATGAAGTACTACGTGTGTTGTATGTTCGGCATGTCCTGACTAAACTATAGTACTTCCAATAATGAAATTTGGCACATAGATAGTGTAAATATTTTAAAATTTTATAGTCCACCACAAATTTTTAAATTTAATCCACAACATTTTAAAAGTAATGTAGTGAGATATTTAATTATTATTGTGTTGCTTCGAATAGCAAGTCTTCAATTGGTATTGACTAAATACGTATTTACTGTGCGTATGCAGCTGCCCGATTACTGGATATTCCTTATAAGAATTTATTGCTTTTTTAAAAGCATATTAACTATTAGTTTGGGTTATCATAATGTATAACATAAGTGTATATATTTTTGTGTTTACTCCATTTTTGGAACGGGATCACAGTTGTGCAATACGTTGTTTGTTATTGTTTCTGTTTTAGAGTACGATAGTTTCGATTATCATTTTTACAGCATATAAACTTTTCGTTTGGATTATTTGGATATCTTTTTCAAAAGCAGAGACCTGTTTCATCAATTTATTGTCGCTATGTATTCCGAGATTGAATCGGAGACGGTGTGGTACATACCACTGAATCAGATTACTCAGAGTGGAACATTATGCACATTTGAGAGATGATGTGATAACCGGTGGAAATGCTGTGATAAAAAACTGAAGTACACAGAAATCACTAAACTTCCAAAAAGATAAAAAACAAAAGTAAAAGTTTATGCTTTTGTAAAATTAAACGTTGCATAAATTATTAAAATAAAGTATTGCTATGCTTTCCAAAAGACATCCAAACACAGAAAAAAAATAGCATTAAAGATCAACAAATTAACAGCATTTCGCGCTAAAAGTTTTTTTTTTAATTTACAGCCCCCAATATGCAAAAACGGCAGTGATATAAGAAGCCAGCATTGGCAAAATGATCTTTAAATCCAAGACTACCTTTTTGGAACTGGATCACAGTTATGCAATACGTTGTTTCGTATCATAGCGCATAAAAGTAGCCTCGCGATAGGATTTTTAGTTGCGACGTGGGCTTTGTATAAAGTCAGTGTTGGTCTAACTACACTAAAGCGACAACGCAGTAAAATGATGACAATGTTGTGCAAACATTCCACATATTTTCGTGACACAAAATTTAGAAGTGCCGCAGCATAAAGAGAAAAGCTAAAACTAAACCGAAACATAAAAACAGCATTTTGTTTTGGCCATACAACCAAACATTGTGGGCTGTAAATAAAAAAAAAGGTAGTTATAGCGAAATGCCACAGTTTTGTAGTTCTTTTATGCATTTTGTTCTTTGTTTCTGTGTTAGGGTGACTTTTGGAAAATATAGCAATATTTGATTTTGATAATATATGCAACATAAATTTACAAAAGCATAAAGTTTTGGTTTGGATATTGTTGAATGAGAGGACTCTGAGAGTGGAACATTATGCACATTTGAGTGATGCTTTGATGAACGATGGAAATGTTGTGTGAGATCGTGAAATACTGGAGCCAGCTGCAACCCAACTGTTGTTTTTGCTTCGCGAGTTTCACGAGCGACAAAAAGGAGTCTGAAACAGAAGCCGCTTCTGCAGGTGTTCTTTCCGACGGATCGCCGACTGGCCTTTGACCTTTGCCGTTGGGGGAACTTGGAGACTGTGGGGAGGCCGAAGTCGACGGGGAGAGAGCGAGAAGCGAGGTTGAGTTTTCCTCGCGCTGACCCGTGAGATGCACATCTCGATATATGAATATTGATTCTTTGTAAATTGTAAATAATTCTAACTAATAAGAACAAGATTTTCTTAGCTGTTGGTTGTTTTCTCCTCATATACGATTTTCTGATGCTACCATTTTTGGGAGACGACACCACAGCTTAAAGCTGGTGGCAGTTTGATGGGATAAGGATCTAGTTAAATGAGATCCACGATCCTGTGTCACTTCTACGACAACAGAGAAATACAAAGTGTATTCGTCCAGACTTCTTGAAGTCTGATTTGTGAGTGCCCGGAGGACAGAGAACTTTGTAGCAGCGTTTACTGGCGTGGAAAGTTCCTGGAGTTCTACGACTGCGTGTCCTGTGAGGCCAAGTGAAAGAGAATCGGCTGTGTACAACGACAGAAAGTTCCTGGAGTTCTACGACTGCGTGTCCTGTGAGGCCAAGTGAAAGAGAATCGGCTGTGTACAACGACAGAAAGTTCCTGGAGTTCTACGACTGCGTGTCCTGTGAGGCCAAGTGAAAGAGAATCGGCTGTGTACAACGACAGAAAGTTCCTGGAGTTCTACGACTGCGTGTCCTGTGAGGCCAAGTGAAAGAGAATCGGCTGTGTACAACGACAGAAAGTTCCTAGTTCTGAGGCGAGTGATCAAGCATCGAACGGTGAGTCCCGATATTTTCTGGAATGCTAATTTTGGGGGTCCAAGTGATATACAATTGTAAAATATCAGAGTTATTAGCTTAGAAATTTTGATTGGGATCATTGGTCATTTCAAGGTTCATTGCCTGGGTGTTATAGTGTTTTAAAGATTTCTAAAGTTGTAGTGTCTTTAAGCTCAAATGTGTAGAAGTGATTTAGTAAAAAAATTATTTTGTGTGTTCTTTTGTTAGTGAATCGGAATATAGAGATTAATTGATTTCAAAGTATAATGCGGAGGTTTTATAGAGATTAAATTAATTTATCTCTTTTTGTTATGTGTTTTTAGCTTTCTTCTAAGCATACAGAGAAAGTTAGCTAAAAATTTGGTAGTACAGTAAGGTATTTTGAAATTGAAAAGGCAATTAGTCTATGGAGAAGATACTTGTGTAGTACCTTAAAAGTGCTTACTTTTAGAATTAGTACTTGTGTTGCCTTGTATAGGGAGATACTCAGTTTTGAATTATTACTTCCGTGATTTTCTTTGGTATTTGTGTTGCAGAAAATTATTGTGAAATTTTTTTTATTGCATTTTATATGTGGTGAGGTATTTATTCCCTGGTTGAGATATGGCAGAATTTCTAAATAAGCAGACTAAAAAGATTTTGCTCTTGGTCGCAGAAGAGTTTGAGACAAATGTGTCCAATGCGGATAAGAAAAGGGCGATAATTGAGGCGATCTTGAAGGCGCCGGATTACGAAGAGAAATTCGCAAAAGATTGCTTAGAGCAAATCTTAGATACGGATAGATTAGAGAGGGAAGAACAGACGTTAGAGAGGGAAAGAGAAAGATCTTTTGAGTTAGAAAAGTTGAAAATACAACGCAGTGCAGAAAATGGCTCCGTAGCTTCCACTGTTTCTGTGCTGAGCGAGAATAGAAGTAAAATAGTAAGTCTAAAAGATTTAGTCCCTAAATTTGACCCAAAATTAACAGACATAACCCTGTTCTTGATGATTTTTGAGCGGCAAGCGCTAAAAGCAGAACTTGAGGAATCGAAATATGTTTCTCAACTCATTCCGTTATTACCCGCGGATGTCGCGCAAATAATAGTAAAACAAGCGCCAGAAATGGGAGATGATTACCATCATATAAAAAAACTTTTGTTAAAAAGATTTAGACTAGGAGCAGGGGCGTTAAAAATAAAATATGAAACCCATCAGAGAAAGACAGGTGCATTATGGTCGGATCTGGTATACGAACTGAGGGGTTATTTGGAAAATTGGTTGGAGGCGGTAAATGTGAAAGATTTCGAATCCCTTAAGGAATTTATTCTTACGGAACAGGTGAAAAGGAGAGTTTCGTTTGAAATCAGAGACAAATTCCTAGATGAATGGGACGAAATCAAAACGGCATCCTCCCTAGCAGAAAGATGTGATAGGTACGAAAGTGTGCGCGGCAATTATAGAAGAATGGATAACAAAGTCTGGAATACAAAGCAGTATAATAGGGATAAGAACGAGCATGTTGGTTCCATTCATAAGAGTGATCAGACCAGAAAGTCAGAAGGGACCGCAAAGAAAGATCACCCGCATTCCAATTCCTGGGAAAGTGATAAATTTGAGAGAAAAAGACCTATAATTTGCTTTAATTGCAACAGAGCAGGGCACATCAGGCCAGATTGTCCGGATTTAAAAAGAAGAGGATCTAGCGACTTAGTAAATCAATTAGGGACAGATGTAATTATCGGAGACTGCTTCAAACCCTATTTTAAAAAAGCGGAAATAAATGGGATAGTGCGTGACTATTTACGAGATACTGGGGCGGGTATAGACCTATGCGATCGTAGTTGGGTCAAGAACGAAGATTTGCTTGGGGAAGTAACTTGGGTCAAACAGCCCTTAGATAATGAATGCAAATGCCTCGCATTGGCGAAAGTGACCATAAGGGGAGAGTTTGGCACTGTGATTACAAAAGCCGCCGTGATGCCCACAGAACTAGAGCAGGGGTATTACTTATTAGGGAACAAGACTGCGGAGTTAATAGAAGAAATGAGGGGGAGGCCAGTTCCGGTGAACGCGGTGATAACGCGCAGTCAAAGGCGAGAGAGTTATGAGGGCAGCGGTCTAGAGGTGAGAGGGGTAGAATCGGAGTCGGGGAATGACATGGAGGAGGAGACCCTAGATTTTCCGAAAAGAACGGAAATAGAGACGGGCTTGGAGAATGTGTCCGCGGAGTCGTTTAAAGAGGAACAGCGAAATTGCGAAACTTTAAAATTCCTGTGGGCACGGACATCTCAGCCAGGTGAAAGGGAATTTTTTGATAAAGAGGGAAGACTGGTGCGGATATCACAGTCTAAGCGAGGTGAGGAGAACGTTCAATTGTGTGTGCCACTTGTGTATCGAAATAAGATTTTGGCTCTATGCCATGAAGAAGTGTCAGGTCATTTGGGCACGACGAAAACAAAGGATAGGGTCCTGCGTTGTTACTTTTGGCCACAATGCTATCAAGAGATCGAACAATATGTAAAAATGTGTGATCCGTGCCAAAAGGTAGGTAGTTATAGGGACCGGCGGAAAGTCCCTTTGAAGTTAGTTCCGATAATTTCGGAGTGTTTTTCTAAATTAAACATTGATGCAGTGGGGCCTCTACAAACAAGCAATCGAAACAACAGGTATTTAATCACGTCCATTTGCCTTGCGTCAAAATATCCAGATGCGGTTCCGGTAGAAAACATCAGCTCTACTTCAGTTATTGACGCTTTGGTGCAGATTTTTGCGAGGACAGGTTACCCAAAAGAGGTATAGTGCGACCTGGGCCGATCATTTACCAGCGAGCTGACGACAGAATTTTTCAGAAAATTCAGTATCAAGGTGTCGCACAGTTCGGTTTGCCACCCGGAGTCGAATAGTGTTGAGAGGTTGCACTCTACCTTAAAAAAGGTTATAAAAGCGTTATGTTTGGAAATGGGTCGTGACTGGGAGGAGATTTTGCCTATGGCGTTATTCGCACTCAGGACAGTTACTCATCAAAGTACTGGGTTTAGTCCAGCTGAGTTAATTCATGGAAAGAATTTGCGAATGCCACATACGTTAGTGTATGAGAATTGGTTAGGACAGGAGAGCGCCGATCAAAATGTAGTGGATTACGTATTGAATTTAAATGACAGATTAAAAAAGTGTCAAGAATTAGCCGTTAAACGTATGACGCAGTGTCAGGAGAAAAGGAAACTATGGTACGATCGAAATGCGGTGTCTAGAAAGTTTAAGGTGGGAGACCCAGTTTTGGTCCTATCAACATCCAAGCCCCATAAGATGGCCGTAAATTGGATTGGTCCAGGAATTGTTTCGGGAGTGATTTCAGACACTAATTACACTATTGATCTGCCCGAGAGGCGAAATAAAGCAACTATATATCACGTGAACCTAATGAAACCTTATCACAAGCGTCCAGAATTCGTAAACTTAGTGTTAATTCAGGATTCGGAAGAGGTTGAAGAAGAGGCTGAAATTCCCTACCCCCTATCAAACCCTACGCAAATAGATTTCTGGGAAACTGTGAAAGACAGCAATCTGGAGAAACGTGCGACTGATATGCAAATTGACAAATTTAGGGAAGTGATAGAAAAGCATGGGCATGTTTTCTCATCGGACCCGGGAATTACACAATTGGTTGAAATGGATATCGAATTAGCGGACGAGTCTCCAGTTAGGGCAAAGCCTTATAGAATGTCGCCGAGGCAGACGGAGATTTTGAAAGAAGAGATTAGGAGATTGTTAGATCTCGGGGTAATCGAGGTGGGACAGTCAGATTTTACGTCTCCCATGATATTGGTGGAGAGTCCAGGAAAAGCTCCCCGTCCTTGCGTGGACTATCGCAGATTAAACGCCAAAACTCGCGTGGAGTATTTTCCTCTCCCCAACATAGAGGAAGTTGTGGAAAGAGTGAGTTCAGCCACTTTCATTACGGTAATGGACTTAACCAAGGGATATTTCCAGATACCACTGACTGAGAGGGCCCGGAGGTACGTCGCTTTTGTGACGCCTTTCGGGGTATTCTTGCCAAAGGTTATGATGTTTGGGCTGCTGAACGCGCCCTTTTACTTCTGCAAACTGATAGCCAGGGTTTTGGGGGGCTCAGAATCGTTCGCTCTTCCATACATCGATGACATTGCCGTGTTCTCATCTAATTGGGAGAAACACATGAGGGACATAGATGAAGTGTTGAAACGCCTAGGAGAGGCCGGTTTGACGGTGAAACCGTCAAAGTGTAAGTTCGCTCAGGATAGTGTAAAATTTCTGGGACACGAAGTGGGTTCAGGGAAAAGGTCCCCTAGTGAGGTCAAAATTAAAGCGATACAGGATTTCCCTACGCCCACGACCAAGACACAAATTCGTTCCTTTTTGGGGATGACAGGCTATTATTCACGATACATTCGGGAGTACTCGATTATAGCAGTCCCCCTTACTAACGTGTTAAAGGGGAAAATTAAAAAGGAAAGAATAATCTGGAGTGAGGATTGTGAGCGAGCTTTCCAAGATCTAAAAGCCAAATTAATTCAAAGTCCCGTTTTATACGCCCCAGATTACACGAAGGAATTTATAGTGCAAACAGATGCTAGTTTATATGGTGCGGGAATTGTTCTGTCACAGATACAGGAAGGGGAGGAGCATCCCATTTTATATATTAGTAAGAAATTTTCGCGGGCAGAACAAAACTATAGCACTATCGAGAGGGAGTTGGCCGCCATTGTGTACGGCCTTAAAAAATTAAATCATTATTTGGACGGTCAACATTTTTTAATTCAAACTGATCATAACCCGCTCACATTTCTAAAGAAAA
This sequence comes from Metellina segmentata, assembly GCA_947359465.1. Classification (NCBI taxonomy): domain Eukaryota; kingdom Metazoa; phylum Arthropoda; class Arachnida; order Araneae; family Tetragnathidae; genus Metellina; species Metellina segmentata. Next base: position 34,261,368 of record OX375880.1, on the reverse strand, counting down.
TGATTGGAACCAACGCTCGACTAACTAGGTGGGCATTATGTTTACAACAATATAATTTTACGGTAGAACACAGACCGGGAAAAATGCATGGGAATGCTGACGGACTCAGCAGAATGGATTAACGATAATTTGTTAGCCATGCATCTGCTTAATTTGAGTTGAGTGTTGTAATGTTTTATTTGTGTAGTATATTTTTAGTGATGTAATTATGCTTATATGTGTAGAGTTTAATTAGAGTTTATGGTATCATGTGTTTTAAGTGTCATTGTATGTGGAATTTAATTAATGGCATTAGATTGGGTAGTTTATTGTTATTGAATGATTACTTTTGTATAGGATTGATGTTCGAATTGTGTACTTTGAAAAATTTAATATTGTGTATGTTTTTCTCTGAGTGTGAAAAGAGAAAGAAATTAAATCTAGGATGAACATATTTTAACACTGAGTACGCGTTCGCGAGTCTGAACCTTGAAATCGACAATGACAATAAGACATATCTTGTATTTTGTGTAAACATAGTGTATGGATTATCCTTGGACCTCTCGGAGTTAGTATTACTGGAATGAGGGGCCTGCATTTTCATATGAAATCATATGAAAATACTTCAGGGGGGAAGGGTTGTGAGATCGTGAAATACTGGAGCCAGCTGCAACCCAACTGTTGTTTTTGCTTCGCGAGTTTCACGAGCGACAAAAAGGAGTCTGAAACAGAAGCCGCTTCTGCAGGTGTTCTTTCCGACGGATCGCCGACTGGCCTTTGACCTTTGCCGTTGGGGGAACTTGGAGACTGTGGGGAGGCCGAAGTCGACGGGGAGAGAGCGAGAAGCGAGGTTGAGTTTTCCTCGCGCTGACCCGTGAGATGCACATCTCGATATATGAATATTGATTCTTTGTAAATTGTAAATAATTCTAACTAATAAGAACAAGATTTTCTTAGCTGTTGGTTGTTTTCTCCTCATATACGATTTTCTGATGCTACCATTTTTGGGAGACGACACCACAGTTGCTATACGTAAACTCAAGTACACAGAAATCGCTAAACTTGCAAAAAGATACACAGAAACAAACCAAAAATAGCATAAAAGATCAACAAATTGACATAATTTCGCATTAACATTGTTGGAGCATTGGTGTCATTAACAAAATAATGTTTAAATCCAACATTGCATTTTTAGCATATTTCCCAAAAGGAAACCTTGATTGGCCGTTACCTAACGCATTTTAATACTTCCTTCTTTCTGTGCAGCACATTGCAGCCTCTCAAATTCAGATTGGCTTCTGGAAATAAACATTTTACTCTCTGTGCTTAAGTATGGGTAGTGAGTGTATTATAAGACAAATATGAAAAAGTTACTTATGTTTAAGTACACCTATTAGTATGAACTGACTTCAGTTCGTATCGTAGCGCGTAAAAGTAGCCTTGCGATAGTATTTAGAGTTGTGACGTGGGCTTTGTATAAAGTCGGTGTTGGTTGATTTAGTCGTATGTACAACAACAAAAATGATAAAAATTAACTATACGAAAACCAAAGTACTATACAGAAACAAACAAAAGATTGCAAAAATGAAACAAACCAGAAATTGCACAAAAGATCAGAATTAAATATAGCTAAATTTTGAAAAAAATATCCAAACTAAAAGTTAATATGCTTTAAAAATCAAAATCCAAACTATCGTAGTCTAAAAAAGAAACAATAACAAACGTATTGCACAACCGTTATCCAGTTTCAAAAATGTAGTAAGCACATTAAAAATATACTTATATAAAAGATTAAAAGTCAACGCTAACTAAAAGTTAACATGCTTTCAAAAAGGCAACAAATTTTTGAAAGGATATCCAGTAATCGGGCGGCTACACGGCAAAGGATACACACGCGCAGTAAATACGGATTCATTCAATACCGATTTATGACTGTTGCCATTCGGAAGAAAGATAATAATAATAGAACATCGCATTAAATTAATTTTAAAATTTTCAAGATTAAATTTTAAAAATCGAGCTGATCTATAAAATCGCAAAAAATTTGTATTACATGTGTGCTAAATTTCATTAGTGTGAATGCAATAAATTCGTAAGGATACCCCGTACACAACCATACCCACACAAGAAAAAACTTCATTTTAAAATAATATATATAATATATATATCCCTTAATCACCCCGCTTCCCTTTCAGTCTTTCGTCTTGTTTGTCCAATAGGTCATATATCTTGCCATCCCCTTTCACTTTTAACCTCCGGACCTCCCAGTATGACTGGACCACCCAAGACCACTTTTCCTCTTATATCGCCTGTAAGATAAAATTACCTCTCCGCTAACTCCCGACCTCTACCAATGAAATTTCTTGCTAGATTCCCTGTCCAATAGTATTTCTTTTAATTCTCATCCGTCTGGCGAATTAATTGTGTATTATACACTTTTTCCATGAGCCCCTTAGAACAGGAAGCCACAGAACCGTACAGGGCTCCGGCTCTTCTACAGCCTTCACTCCAGTTATGATGTTACATTTTTGTTATTGAATAAAGATTTTGTTATAGAATTTCTACGTATTTTTATGGAACCAGCACTACACTCCCCGCCAATGGATCATCTTCGTCCGGTTGCCTAGACCACTCTTTCCACTCCGTGTCACGACTGCATGCTTATAATTTCTGTTATTATGTCAGATTTTAAAGCCGACAGGACAGCAACCTGTGGTTTGGGAACCTTACCTTGGATTCGGAAGTGATAAGGAATTGAACGGACTATCATAACTACCCCACAATGACGTCTAATGGAGATGCTTGTACTGCAAGCTACTTGCTTTCAAAAGATTTTTCGGAATGTATGCTTTCAAAACTAATAGCATTTGACCCAAAAGACAAAATTTGACGTGGATGCATCAATCAAATACTTCGAATTAAAAACGACAGATTTCGCAAACTCACGAATCAACCTAATTCCAGGATACTTAAAGGGAGAAGCATTGAACTTTTACCTAACTCATTGCGTCATCGAAACTGAATGGGCCAATATCCTCCAAGGACCCTTAAATAATTTTTAAGAACTTCTCTAGTTTCATTTGACATCTTCATCTCCACAACGTGCAACAATCCTTAAGACATTGATTCGTACTTCAAAAAGAAATTTGACATTGGAAACAACTACAGCTTCCAATGGAAATTCTACTCCAAGGATTGACAAATGGTTTGCCTCGGAACATAACAGAACTCATCATCGTGAAAGAGCCATCTACCATTACGGAATGGTTAAGAGTTGCACGCAATTTATGCAACCAGTTACCCGAGGATGAATCAAGCAAACAAGACCAAAAAAAGCAGAATGAATCGAGTAACCGTTCCCGTATCAGTTCCCCGTCCGGACGAACGGTTTCAACCCCGTCAAAGAGTTCCAATGCGGACGAGATTTTGGATGCCTCAAGTGCCGATGGATGCCTCAAGTCAAAAATTCGAGCCCCACTGATTAACCTTCTTAAAAAATATTTAAAATATCAATGGTCAGAAGACTGTCAAGCCTCATTTAAAAAGCTCAAAGATATTTTAATTTCCAAGCCCGTGTTAAGATGGTTCATTACACTCAATTTCCTTCTATTCTAGAAAATTACGACCCTACGAAAAAAATTACGCGATCACAGAACTCGAGTGTTTGGCAATAATAGATGCTGTCGATAAATTCTACTGTTATCTTCATGGTAATCACTTCACTATTTATACTGATCACGCTGCTCTGGTTTGGCTCAAAAATATCAAACATTCAACTTTTTAGACTTTTTATATGGTCGTTGAAACTATCAACGTACAATTTTGCAATTAAATACAAAAAGGGATCCACTAAGGTTGAAGCCGACATGCTAACTAGAAACCCCATAAATAATGACATGCTGCCAAGAGCGCAGTTATTGACTCATTCGGAGCTCAAAGAAAGTCAGGAAAAGGACAACGTTTACAGTAAAAAGTATGAAAAACTAGATAATCGTTGGACGATTAAGAAACAAGGTTTAAATAAAGTTGTTGTCCCATTGTCTTTACGTTCGAGGGTATTAGAGAAAGCACATATTGAGTATGGACACCTAGGAGTGTCATCAATGTTAAATTTATTATCGCCACAATATTATTGGCCTAGTATAGTAAATGATGTTCGGAATTATGTCCGACACTATGAAGTTTGCCAATTAAATAAAAGGAAAAAAAAAGAAATATGACCTTTTAGCGTCAGTTCCCACAAGCCATGAAACCTTTGAGTTAATTTCAGTTGATACGGTTGGAGGATTAAGCTACTATGGCTCTCCTAAAAAATACTTGCATTTTTTAATCCACCATGCTACAAGATACATTTGGACATTCCCTTCAAAAAGTGTGACATCAGATGCTTATATTAACTGTCTCAAACATATATTTCAAATTCAAGCTCCAAAGAACATTTTAAGTGACAGACATGCAGCCGTTACGTTTTAATTTTAAGCAATTCTTGAAAAAATACAACGTTACGCTATTATTAACCTCTGCACACAGACCCCAAACTAATGGTAAAGTTGAGCGCGTCAACCAAACCCTTATAATTAGGTTGAAATGTAAAATTAATGCTCAACCGAGTACTACTCCTTAGACGGAATTACTGAAACAAGTCACGGAAGAGTACAACAACACTCCTCAATCGATTACTAAGTTCCCACCTACATATTTATGTATGGAAAATTTCCTTATGACCCTTTGGTTGAACCAAACCTGTATCCGCCTATTGAAGAAGTCCGAAAAAATGCCGAGGAACAAACTAAAATCTTCCGCGAGATTTCAAAAAAGAGATACGACACCCGTTTTACTAAAAGTGATTTTAAAATCGGAGACACTGTAATGTATGAAGAAGTTGTTTATTCCAATAGTCGAAAGTTAAGTCCAACTTTCTCACGACCATACGTTATCTTAAAGAAACTTTCTGAAGTAAACTATGAGATCAACAGACCTAATCTTCTCCACAAAAAAGATTCTGAAATAGTACATTCGACAATACTACGTCATTTTTACCCGGCATCCGATTACCAAATTGCGCCTCTTCCAGTTAGGAAAAGTAAAATTCCCATTCGAGTTTCCAACACCACAAAAGTGTCTGTTTCTAAAGCCGCGTCCACACCGGAGAAGCAGAGCAAAACATGGATGATTGATTAACCCCGGAGACAGGTTTGATTGGCAGCTCGTTCAGTGTAGACGGTGAACGAACATTTTGAGCACGAGCAAAATGATCCGCTTCTAGTCGGTACATCAAAGGAAAGCAAGTGCTCGTGCTCGCTCTATTTGGACGGCGTTTTTTCGTTCCCTTGCTCGACGTTCAATCAATCACCGGGGTCATCGTTAAGAAACGGGTCGGGGATTGGAACTTAGAAATATTTATATATCTTCGGATTTTAAAGTGATACTATTATTTAAGTAGTCTATTTGTAAGCATTGTGTGTTTTGCTATACATAGCTGACGATTAAAACTTAGTTGTGAAAATGTAATCTGCCCATATTAGTGTCAAAATTGATGTGTCCATCCATGTGTATTTAGATGGTCTATATTAGTGGTCTTGGGGAACTTTGCACGTCAAATCTCTGCTATTATAAAATGAAATGTCCGACCTCCACTACGCAATGTCCGGACGAATCGATTGCACTTACAATAATGAAATTTGGCACACGAGTAGTCAGAAGTTTTTGCAATTTTTGTGTCCAGCCTGAATTTTAAAATTCAATCTAAAACATTTAAAAAATAATTTATTGGAATTTAATTATTATTGTTTTCTTTGGAATAAAAGTTGCATAAAAAGTTAGCAGATCCTAAATGTATTTTTTCCGCTTCCGATTTCATTTTGCGGAGAAAGATTTGTCAGCAGACTAAAGTTTTAACTTTAGTTATGTAGTTCTTTTTTATTATCTCCTTGATCGTAAAAGATAGAGTACAATTTTCAACGGATATGAAATCTGCGGAAAATTTCACATCAGATCTATACCTAAAAATATGATTTTCGATAAATGAATAATTTTAAATTGAAACTTATATTTTTTCCAACACGAAAGCCACTTTCTGTGAATAATGACTTTCGTTTGATTCGAGATATCACAGATTTCATTTCCTACGCTCAAACCATTTCACAGCGAAGAAAAGCAAAACAAATAAAAAAAAAATATTGACTGTCATTGTTAAGTACTTTTTTGTAAAATCGGGATCGTTAAAGACAGATGAAAATTTCAACAGATTTGAAATCTGAATAAAATCTAAACCCCTAAATCTCTACCTTCCATTTGATTTTCTTTTAATAAATAATTTTTCAATTAAATATTTATATTTTCGCAAGAGATTCTGAAGTCACGCCGATTGGATCTCTTCGCAATTCGAATTTGGCAATGACGAGGTCATTACGGCGTTGCCCGAGGTGTTTGTTTGCGAAGCAAATCATAGTTCATAATATTCATAATTTAGTTTGCGAAGCAAATCAAATTAGAATTTGCTGGGAATCCATTCTAAAAGGCTACGAATTTCCATTTGGTTTGTGAGGCAAACCAATGCCATGATTGCTGTTACCCAATAGGCTTCACAAACCAAATGGGAATTCTTAGCAATCACCACGCAGTGGCTAGTTTAAGATAAATAAGAGGTGGATATTTAAAATGTATTTAAACTTTTTTGCAATTAAAGAAAATTTAAAATTGTTGCACTGCAATATTAATACGTTTTACCGAAAAATGCCGATTTGAAAGAGACATTCAATATGTTGGAACATATGAGTGAAATATTCAGTAAGAAATTTTTATTTTGTAGGGAAATAATCTGCTAATATCAATTTTGAAAGTACGTATGGATATAAATAAATAAATATATATATATATATATATATATATATTAATAAAGTGGTTGCCGCAGCCGCCGTCGCAGGATTGAAAACACGGTTTGTTCAAAATTGTACAGGGTTAACGATGAAGTGGATTATTTTCCGAGGCGGCTATTAGTTTAGGGTTTATTAAGTGTCCCAGTAGGAAAAGCGTAATTTCTACCGCGTGTGAGCAAAAGACGTATACATTTTCAGTCTTATGGCTGCTGAGAATATTTTCCATCACCAATGTCGCCTTTTTTGGGAACTTTTCTTCCTATTTCTCTTTAATAAATCTTTAATGATAATATACGCTGCACTCGCGATTATGCGCCGACTTCGTAAAGAACGAGACCTTAAAACAATTTGCTTCAAACAATAAGTTTGCAGTTTAACTTCAACACACAACCAACCAGATGGATCGCGAGCACATGGAACATTTTGTGTCCGAGCTGTCAAACCAGAAAAACCAGAGAGATTGATTCACCAAACCTGTCTCCGGGGTTAATCAATCATCCATGTTTTGCTCTGCTTCTCCGGTGTGGACGCGGCTTTAGATACCAGCTCTTAAGCCGCGTCCACACCGGAGAAGCAGAGCAAAACATGGATGATTGATTAACCCCGGAGACAGGTTTGATTGGCAGCTAGTTCAGTGTAGACGGTGAACGAACATTTTGAGCACGAGCAAAATGATCCGCTTCTAGTCGGTACATCAAAGGAAAGCAAGTGCTCGTGCACGCTCTATTTGGACGGCGTTTTTTCGTTCCCTTGCTCGACGTTCAATCAATCACCACGGTCATCGTTAAGAAACGGGTCGGGGATCGGAACATAGAAATATTTATATTTCTTCGGATTGTAAAGTGATACTATTATTTAAGTAGTCTATTTGTAAGCATTGTGTGTTTTGCTATACATAGTTGACGATTAAAACTCAGTTGTGAAAATGTAATCTGCCCATATTAGTGTCAAAATTTATGTGTTCATCCATGTGTATTTAGATGGTCTATATTAGTGGTCTTGGAGAACTTTCCACGTCTAAATCTCTGCTATTATAAAATGAAGTGTCCGACCTCCACTACGCAATGTCCGGACGAATCCATTGCACTTACAATAATGAAATTTGGCACACGGGTAGTCCGAAGTTTTTGTAATTTTTGTGTCGAGCCTAAATTTTAAAATTCAATCTAAAACATTTAAAAAATAATTTATTGGAATTTAATTATTATTGTCTTCTTTAAAAAAACAGTTGCATAAAAAGTTAGCAGATTCTAAATGTATTTTTTCCGCTTCCGTTTTCATTTTGCGGAGAAAGATTTGTCACCAGACTAAAAAAACAAATAAAGTTTAAACTTTAGTTACGTAGTCTTTTTTTATCTCCTTGATCGTAAAAGATAGAGTACAATTTTCAACGGATTTGAAATCTGCGGAAAATTTCACATTAGATCTATACTTAAAAATATGATTTTCGATAAATGAATAATTTTAAATTGAAACTCATATTTTTTCTAACACGAACGCCACTTTCTGTGAAGAATGACTTTCGTTTTATTCGAGATATCACAGATTTCATTTCCTACGCTCAAACCATTCCACAGCGAAGAAAAGCAAAAGAAATAAAAAAAACATATTGACTGGCATTGTAAAGAACTTTTTTGTAAAATCGGGATCATTGAAGACAGATGAAAATTTCAACAGATGTGAAATCTGAATAAAATCTAAACTCCTAAATCTCTACCTTCCATTTGATTTTTTTTTTAATAAATAATTTTTCAATTAAATATTTATATTTTCGCAAGAGATTGTGACGTCACGCCGATTGGATCTCTTCGCAATTCGAATTTGGCAATGACGAGGTCATTACGGCGTTGCCCGAGGTGTTTGTTTGCGAAGCAAATCATATTTCATAATATTCATAATTTAGTTTGCGAAGCAAATCAAATTAGAATTTGATGGGAATCCATTCCAATAGGCTACGAATTTCCATTTCGTTTGTGAGGCAAACCAATGCCATGATTGCTGTTATCCAATAGGCTTCGCAAACCAAATGGGAATTCTTAGCAATCACCACGCGGTGGCTAGTTTAAGACAAATAAGAGGTGGATATTTAAAATGTATTTGAACTTTTTTGCAATTAAAGAAAATTTAAAATTGTTGCACTGCAATAATTATACGTTTTACCGAAAAATGCCGAATTGAAAGAGACATTCAATATGTTGGAACACATGAGTGAAATATTCAGTAAGAAATTTTTATTTTGTAGAGAAATAATCTGCTAATATCAATTTTGCAAGTACGTATGTGTGTGTATATATATATATATATATATATATATATATATATATTAATAAAGTGGTTGCCGCAGCCGCCGTCGCAGGATTGAAAATACGGTTTGTTCAAAATTGTACAGGGTTAACGATGAAGTGGATTATTTTCCGAGGCGGCTATTAGTTTAGGGTTTATTAAGTGTCCCAGTAGGAAAAGCGTAATTTCTACCGCGTGTGAGCAAAAGATGTATACAATTTCAGTCTTTTGGCTCCTGAGAATATTTTCCATCACGGGTGTCACCAAATGTCGCCTTTTTTGGGAACTTTTCTTCCTATTTCTCTTTAATAAATCTTTAATGATAATATATGCTGCACTCGCGATTATGCGCCGACTTCGTAAAGAACGGGACCTTAAAACAATTTGCTTCAAACAATAAGTTTGCAGTTTAACTTCAACACACAACCAACCAGATTGATCGCGAGGAAATGGAACATTTTGTGTCCGAGCTGTCAAACCAGAAAAACCAGAGAGATTGATTCACCAAACCTGTCTCCGGGATTAATCAATCATCCATGTTTTGCTCTGCTTCTCCGGTGTGGACGCGGCTTTAAATTCCCAAGGAAAACACAAGCAACTCTCTTTCAACTCCCGTTGAAAGATAGCTTAACGACCTCTGATTTACGACTTACTTCCCTTCGGACACACAAGTTGAACAAAACGACCCTCCATAGAATACCTCCTCTAAGGGCACACAACGATTTGACACCACCGCAAAAAAGTTGACCCGTCTCCCCCATAGCGACCTCTCTTCATTCAAACCCCGTGGGTGTCCATTTTAAGTTGACCAACAATCTCCGTCGAGTCTGTCTTCTCTAATTACACACGCGCCTTCCAATGATTTTTATGTTGTGTATTGTCGTTACTGGCAAAGTTCTGAGAAAAGGTTTTGCTGTCAATTCTTTAATCTTCGATTAAAACGATTTCTAATTTAAATGTGAAAGAAAATTTTTTTAGTTAATGTGACGCTGCTATCGTCACGATCGCTTAAGTTAAGTTTAGAAACATTCTGGAATAGAAAACTGTGTTATCACCCTTCTCAGCAGTTGAAAATCAAACACCAGTGATCACTTATTTGACTTTCGCAGACTATTCCGGATCACCCTTTGTCCTTTCTACTCCTTTTGATACTTAAATCTCGGGATTCTCCCTGATTATCTCAAGGTCAAGGGCAGAGGTTATAATACATCACGAGTTCGTATCTTTGTTTCTTAACCCCCTAATCTAATTAAGTTCTGAGTTCATCTGGGAGACGTAGGAAACAATTGATAAATAACAGCGTGTTAGTAATCACTGGAAGCTTCTATAACAAACATGGTACCCCCATAAAAAAGGTGGTGCTGATTTCAATAGAGAGCAAGAGGCAGAAAAGGAGGAAGAGAGAGTGGGAGATATACCCAGCAGGCACGTCTAGGCCTATAGTAGAAGGATGGATGAGATGCCACCCCACCGTTGAAAAGGGAAATGCAAGAGATTAATGATATTGGATTAGACTCAAGAACTCACCGAACAAGAACATCGGCAACGGGATAATTTTAGAATGAGTGTTCAAACAAGGAATTTTTTTATGTATCCTAAATCGGCCAATCTAAGCTGTACGCGATTTGCGTATTTCGCTGGAGCCTGTTTGTACATGAAAGCAGATTTATTTCGCGCTCATAATTGTATTTATTTTAGAAATTTCGTGGTTGGCAAAGTCCAAGGTCGCCCAATTTGAAGGTAGGTATTTAAATTAATCTCGCACCCTCTCTTTGGAGCTTGTTATTGTCGACGGTCCAGGATTGATTGAATCTGAGGGAAAAGATCTGAGGACAACACCACGTAATTTTGAGCCACGTTAAGGTTGTGAAGTCACACTTGAGCTGACACCACACTTTCCAAACTTCAGCCCTGGAGGAAGAGCAAAGGATTAGCAACCGGAGGTTTGTTACCGGGTAATTAATTTTGAATGTTAGGTAAGCAATCAACGTAGCACTGAAGCAACATATTTGTAAGCATTTTTGAAGGAAACGAGTGCGATTCTCGAAAACACACTATGAATATCAATTGCCCGTTGTGCTTATTGCGAGACGTCAGTGAACTACCTACCTACTGATAAGTGTTAATTTGGTACTTGGTTCCAGGAAATGGTAAAATTCATGTTTCGTTTATCTAAAAATTGTGCAAAAAATATCGCTCAAGACATGGGTTCATTTCTTGGCGGTGTGCGTATACTTCAATCAGCTTTCCACGAAAGTCATTGTTTCAATACAAAATTATTTGCAGGGTTCCATAGATATTAATCAAGCGCACTGAACTAAACCTTTTAAAATGGGATGGTAAAGTCTTATTTAATCTCTTCTGGTGATTGTCTCGACAAGATATCTTATCCTTGTTTGCAGAAGAGACCAGATTTTGATGGACGAGATAGCTCATTGGAAGGAAACTGACTTCAAAAGTCGGCATTGTTTGGTGACGAAATATCTCGCCATTAGCAAAAATGGTCGGATTTTGATGGAGGAGATATTTCGTCGAAATCACTTGGAAGGTTGAGAATAGGATAACACTATTTTGACGTTATTTAAAATTAGACAACGTTAAAATACGACGTAACCAGACGTATTTCAATGAATTTTTGAATGTTGGTGTAAATGTACTTAGTTTCTATTTGCTGATAGTGGATCTCTGAATTGACAACGTTTTAAAGTAGTAAGATGGTGTCCCTCCCTTTGTGATTGTCGAAAACGAACTAGTAATTCGAATACTAGTCTGACTGAACTACTACGCAACTGTGAATGGCAACGCTGTTGCGATGTTGTTAGCAGATTCTAAAAATATAATTATTATGACTTATTGATCCGAGCAGTTGGAGTCCCTTCTTTTTTCTGTCATTCTGTACTTTTAAATTTTGTATATATATTAATACTTACAATTATATTCCGATTTAACGTTTAATAGTTTAACGTTTTCTACTCATGCGACCTTGCAGTCAGGGTTAGGAATCATGCCAAGTTTTTTTCATACGCAGAACACGTAGAAAATAATTGTTTACGTTTCCGCTTTGATTTTGCGCGATTGATTTCCCAGCCAGACGATAAATCTTTTAACTAAGGTCAAAAATCTTTTTTCTATCTCCTAGACCATTAAAGATGGAGTAAAAATTTCATCGGATTTGAAATCTGCGGAAATTTCAGTTTAGATTGATACCTAACAATATTATTTTCATTAAATAAATAAATTTTTAATTGAATATATCTTCAACAGATTTGAAATCTGCGGAAAATTTTACACCAGATTAATACCTTGTATTACGGACAACGCCGGGCTAGCCACTCAATGGTATATAATATGTTTTGGCCATCGAACATCCCTCGTTGTCACGTGAGCGCCAGACGAAGAGGCGCCAAGGGTGCTTGAACACCCACGCAGCACTCACTCATCCGTCAATTGCGCAGTTTGCCTCTAAAATCAACAAAAGGAGGGAGACGGGGCCTGAGGACGAAAGGCATTGTAGCATACGGCTGCTAAGTAGGGTGGGCCGAAAAACACTTTTTTTCGAAATCGCTATTCTAATAGTGCGGAAAGGGTTCTCTCTGGGTTAAATAAACACGGTGTAAAATATTTTTTTGATTGGATAATATCTTCTGCCCCCGCATCGCACTTGAATTTTGGAAATTTGAGTAAAAATGGGCATTATAATATCTGTTACCGCATCGCAATTAAATGTTTGCAGTTTTTGAAGAAAATTGCACTTTTTTATGTGTTATAGAAGTAAATCAAACACGAAATACAGATGGGTACAAGTACTGTTTATTGCTGTATTGTATTTTACATTTGATATTGCCTGAAAATTATTAAATAATAGCTGGTTCGCAAAATATTAATATAATATTTGTTAAGAATATTGTAACCATAGAAATGTTATGACATGCCAATACCAAAAGTTTACTTACACTTCATCAGCAAGAAGCGGCTTGAAATAAGCCATATGGTCGAATTCAGGCATAATAAATCGGGAAAAGAATGTGAATCTAATGAACCCGTCTCTACATTGAAATCCATAAACCTTAGCGGATGCTTCTGTCACTAACTTGACAACTGCCTGTGTGTGTGATATGGGAAGTGAACAAAGTCCCACCATTCTGGATTTTTCTTATCACGAACAATGGAACTAAATACGGCAATGGATATATCACGGAGGATTGGTGGAGAAGTAATAGTAATTGATGACCAGTCAATCAATTCCGTATGGTCAGCAGCTACCAAATTCTGTTTTGGTGGGAGAAATACATGTACTGACTTTACCTTAGAAGATGACTCTCTAGACTTAATTATACGTCGTGCAGCAAGTTCTCTGATGTGCGGTCTTTCATCGTTCAACATACTCAGACAAGAGGAAATGACGAATTTGTACACATTACTCCATCAACGACGTCCTTGTGGTCTTGAGATTTTTTTATCCAATGGCGGGCACATATGAACTTAATCATTGGCCACTACAAGGCCGGAAGTTACGGCCACTTGTGAAGGAGCACCCAGTGGGAGGACCATCAATGTCCTTAATAAAGGACAGCACAATTAGATCCATGCCCTGACTCGGATTCGTACCAGAAAATTTCGGATCCAGATTCCAAAGCCTGAACCATTAGACCGGTTTGTCGGCGAGGTCTTGAGATAAATACCTGGATCTAGAAATAGTATTCCACACATGCTTAGTTAGCTCCATCTTTCAGCTAATGTTTAGACTTTATACTAAACCAGTTTGGAGTGTAAACTTTCATAACAAATTCAGGGATTTGTTTCAACTTCAAAGAAGGATCTGGAGAACTAACATACTTAGAACTCTGTTCGCTGTTGTTAGCCAGCGTGAATGTGATAATGGACCAGGACTGCGTCTAGCCTGTTCATCAGAACACTTACCCAATCGCACCGCTTGATATATTTCTAGTAAGTACGTTTGATCCTTGCTTAAGTCACGTCTATCAGTTGTTGGTAACTCGCCGTCAATAAATTCGAAAGTTGTCACTGGCAAAGTTTCACATGTAAGGAACGCCTTCCCAATATTTCCAAAATAAGATTTTGAACCATTTGTTGGCGCATCCAACGTTTCAAACCGATGCCTCAGAGTCAGTTCATTAAAATGCAGGAAACATATTACCCACTGCAGACGTTTACCAAGTTTCAATTCCGAAAACTGAACTACACCGGATTTTCATTCAGTATTAACAGATGTGCAGTCACAGCCAATTGCCAGAAGCTGTGAAAGATCTCTTGTGATCCCTTCAAAATATCCGATAATAGTCGCGGAAATCTGTTTTGCGGTGCCAAAGGATGGACACAAATGAGTAATGTAACGTGAACCCGATTCTTCAATAAGAGATAAATGTTCCTCTTTTGCTTTTCTCGTGTATCTTTTGGTATCTACTCTCTCCTCTATCAATGTAGAATCTTTACGACCATCGAAATACAACCCCTTCAACGGTAATGCCTGAGCTTCGCTTTAAAACTTGAAATTTTAAATCCTTTCTAACTTTAGCCTTTCCCTTCGTGGCTTGTGTGTGTGTTTTTGTCAACCACCAAATCTGAGTTGTTTCTAGTTATGAGTACGGCATCGTGAAGAACATTTGAAGAAATTGAAGCCACAGCCCTGTCCGTACGAGACTCCAAACCTGTCGGCAACCATAGCAGTTGAAGGGAGGCCAAGTTGCATTTGTGATAATTTAGATAGGTAATTGGTAATTTGGTAGTTTTTGTTAACGTCGTACTAGAGCAACACAACGGGCTATTGACGACGGTCCGTGATCAGTCCCTTAAGGGAAAGATCCGATGACAACACTTCGTAATTTTGAACCACGATCAGATGACGAAGCAACACCTGAGCTGGCACCCCACTCTCCAAACTTCCACGCCAACCCAACGTGAGGACTTTCGGCCAAGACAGATTTAAGGTGCACCATCCGCCTCTACACCATACGCTTACAAACATATATGCCCCAACCCGGATTCGAACCAGGAACCTTCCGAACTAGAGGCTAACACCTTAACCACTATACCGGTTGGTCGGCATGATAATTTAGATAGAAACGGTGTTAGTTAATTGTTTGTACTTACGATCAGTAAGAGAGATTAAATGGTTCGCTGTCGATTGTAAATGTCCAGATTTAAATCTATATCAGATATATCTGCAGAGGAATGTGAACTGTGAACCCCCCAACCCTCCTTTCACTTCCTGTCAAGGAAGTCACTCAACATACAGGGAGCATAAAAAGACGAGAAAAGTGCAATTTTCTTCAAAAA
This sequence comes from Metellina segmentata, assembly GCA_947359465.1. Lineage (NCBI taxonomy): Eukaryota > Metazoa > Arthropoda > Arachnida > Araneae > Tetragnathidae > Metellina > Metellina segmentata. The sequence goes on along the minus strand of OX375880.1, from coordinate 34,245,931 downwards.
TAGCAACATTTTAATTGCGATGCGAGAACAGAAGATATTCGATCGAAAATATATTTTACACCTTTCTTATTGAACCCAGTGGGCACCTCTTCCGCACTATTAGAATAGCAATATTGAAAATAATTATATTTCCTATGCCGAATAAAAATTGCCAATTTTTACCCAAATTTCCAAAATTCAAGTGCGATGCGGGGGCAGAAGATATTACCCAATCATAAAAATATTTTACACCGTGTTTATTGAACCCAGAGAAAACCCTTTCCGCACTATTAGAATAGCGATTTCGAAAAATAGTGTTTTTCGGCCCACCCTACTGCTAAGCTGTAAACTTTAATTGATGGCCCAAAACCATGTCAATTCTTATAACTTTATAATTGTCCATAAAGAATAAATTACTTTAAGGACAATTTTTTTTTGTAATTCCCATCATGAAACCAAAGAGATTACAGAAGTAGCAATAAAGGTATCCAAACACGTTAATTATATATATATATATATATATATATGGGCTGTTCGTGATCATTTGGTGTAGAGGTGGCTGGTGCACCTTAAATCTATCGTGGCCGAAAGTCCTTACGTTGGGTTGGTGTGGAAGTTTGGAGAGAGGGTTCCAGCTCAGGTGTTGTCTCGTCATCTGACCATGGTTCAAAATTACGAGGTGTTGTCCTCGGATCTTTCCCTTAGGGGATTGATCCCGGAGCGCCGTCAATAGCAAGGGAACAAAATTTAGAAGAAATTCAAAAGCTCTGGAGAAAGTCAAAATATTTATGGGAAATTTTTGTTTGGGGAACCTTTAATTCTGTCCGCGTTGTGAGTTTTAAAGTTTAACGATACCCTTTTTCCGTAAAATACCTCCTTCTAGAATGTCCTGGGCTAATACCACTTATTGACCAAATGAGACTTTCTGATAATTTAAATGATATTTTGAAATCAAATAATAAAAATATTAATAATTTATTTAAATACTTAAGATTTTTAACTATTTATTTTAAGATATAGGTATAATATACCCTGGATTATTCGTTGTCCCAAAGATTTTCGAAATCCAAATCCCTTCCCTGTCTTTTAATAAAACTTTTTCAAAATGTTCTGCTTTGTGAAGGCAATGCAATGAAAACAAGTTACGTTTAATTTAATTTTGTATAGCTTTATAACGATATCACACACGAGGTATCGAGGTTTTATTATTATTACTATTATTAGTTTAATGTTCAGTAAATAGTATATTAATTGTTAGAATATGTTTCAATAACAATCTTAAAACTAGTTTTAATTAGTGCTAAAAGGCGTGGTATGACTTAAGCCGTTAAAACGCCCTTTCAACCTAAAATGGAATTAAAAATAAAAATAATAACATTTATGATTTGATAATACATAGATATTTAAAAATTTTAAACTTCAAAAAAGTAACAAAAAGGTGGGGAGCGCAAAAGAGCGTATGCGGAATTGACTCTTCGAGAGCGATAGTTATCGAAAAAAGCCAGTTCTCGAAAAGAGCCAGCCATCGAAAAGAGCCAGCCATCGAAAAGAGCCAGCCCTCGAAAAGGGTTAACTCCCAAAAGAATCAACTCCCAAAATAATCACTGAGCTTTTGATCGCATGCGAAAGCGCTGATTCCTTATAAAAGAGTTACCGCTCTTGAGCCCTGATTGCTCTTTTTTAACGAATCAACGCTCGCTCACTCCGTCAAGAGAGCTAACTCTTTGAGTCAGCTCCTGAGCGGATCGCCCATCTCTACTGCAAATACGCTTTAAGTTTGCCTTTGGGAAAAAGGAAAATGATTTTGATGGAAAAGGGAGTATGTTTCAAATGCATTAAATTATCTCATGTAACTCGAAACTGTAAAACTGGGGTCATGTAGATGACATATGGAACGGAAGAAGAAAAGAAAACAATAGTTCTGGTGAGGAAATTCAATCTGGCATAGAGAAAACAGCACTTTCAAATAGTTGAATTTCGAATGATGTTTACCTTCAGACATTGATAGTACGTATTGAAAAATTGGAAAGTGAATATTTAATTCGAACTATTTTAGACACAGGAAGTTCTCGTTGGTGTATCTCGAAATTCGTTGCAGAGAAATTGGGAAAAGAAACCGTGAACCACGAACATTTGGGGGGAATAATAAAAAATGAAAGGCATAAAAAATATCATGTTAATGTGAGTCATCTTGAAAATAGTTTCAAATATGATTTAGAAGTAATGGATAAAGAGAAAATTTGTAAAAACATTCCTTCGTTAAAAAATTACAAATTCCTAGATTTGAAAGGATGTGGAATTGGCTTTGAATGCGAATTCCTGTCCTTACGAAATATATCCTAATGAGATTCATTTTCTCTTGGGTGCTGATTTAGCAGATAGGCTCTTTACAGGTGAAATTTAACACATTTCTAATGAATTGATAGCGATGAACACTAGGCCTGGGCGATGTTCAAATTTTGACATCGTGATACATCGGCATTCTAACATCACGATATTACGATACATCGTGATGTTAACCATGCATTTTATGCATAGTAAAAAGCAAAACCTTGTTCCTAAGCGTGCATAAAATTTTTTTAAAGTTCTTTTCTTTGCTATATAAAATTGTGGTAGGAAAAAAATAACAAATAAAGATCTGCGTTGTACGTTTAAGAAACACGCATGATTTAAAACAAGATTTTGCATATATATATGTGTGTGTTCCACGCACCATATATGATCAAGTAGATTCAAAAATTAGCTTATTTACAAAGAGAAAAACTTCTACATAAATAGAAATAAATGGGCATTTGATTCCTGTTAGTAATGATGACGGCATATATAACCTATATTTCCACAGAAGTTCACAACAAAAAGGGATGCAAGCGGATTGATTGCAACATCAAGAAACAAGAGGGTTTTCGGAATTCAACTTGAAATGTGCAAAATCCTTTTTGTTTTAAAATTTTTTAATTGTGCTGAATTTCAATTTCACACAAAAAAAATTCTGGAAACAAAAGTCATCATCATGACACAAATGATTTTAAGAAATTCCTCATTAATTAAAAAAAATGGAAACATCTTTAAAATTCGCAGATTTTGCAAAATTATTTTGTTTTTAAGTATTTTTAAGCAAAAAAAACCATTAACTAATTAAAAAACGTAATATAAAGCTTACCTAGATAAATTCAGCAAACGAGTAGAATTATTTGCTCTCTCGCAGTTTGAAATTTTTAAATTTCAATCTTTATGTGTCGTCTTATTCCCTACAAATAAAAAATCAGCGCAGAAATCGCAAAATTAACTATCACAAAAATTCTCATTAGTTAGCCTTTTATCGCGGCATCGAAAATCTAAGTACCGTGGTGGAAAATCGCACATGCACATAAATAAACATCAGAATCATTGTGTCGATCTATACCCAAATTTCCCCCAAAGACGCTAAAATAACACGCCATCATCAACGCGAAATTTCACACCGGAAAATCATGAGATACTGATTAGGCAACTCAACGTGAAAATCGCGAAACCGATGTGGCGATGTCAATACCGGTTTTTCACGATGAATCGTGATGAATCGCGCATGCGCTATGAAAACATCGAACCATCGATGCATCGAAAATCGTGATACCGGAAAACCATGAAATACTGGTTTGGCAACTCAACGTGAAAATCGCGAAACCGATGTGGCGATGTCAATACCGGTTTTTCACGATGAATCGTGATGAATCGCGCATGCGCTATGAAAACATCGAACCATCGATGCATCGAATATCGTGACACCGGAAAACCATGATGGTGCGCTGGGATTGGCTGCGTGGCATCGTTTGAAACCGTGATGATGCCCTGGGATTGGCTGTGTGACATCGGGAAAAACCGATATATCACAATACATCGCATCGGGAAAATCGCGAAACCGATATGACGATGTCGACCTCAAACCGGTTTTCCACGATGTATCGATACATCGTCCAGGCCTAATGAACACTCGATTAGGCTAAACCATTTTGGGACGTGGAGGAAAAAGGGAAACACCTCCATCCAATACTCTCATGTCACTTCACGTAAATAATAGTAATATTTCAGACTTATGGCGATTCGACAGCTTAGGGATTCTTGATCCTCGTGAGAAGGTAACTAGAATGGAGCTTGAACAAACTGCAAAAGATCATTTCCTGAAAACAGTGACTAGGAATGAATGTGAGAGATATGTCGTTTGCCTAGCTTGGTTACAAGACCGCCACCCATTGTCAAGTGGTAAGGAAGCGGCTGAGAAAAGATTAAAAAGTTGTATCGAATCCTTAAAACGAAACAGAAAATTAAATGTTTTTAAAGAAGTTTTCCATAATTGGTTAAATGAGGGTATTATCGAAGAGATTGCCTCAAATGAAAGGGGGGGTTAATGAACACTTTCTCCTTCATCGTCCAGTGTTTAAGGAAAATTCTTCTACGAAAGTCCGACCGGTTTTTGATGGCTCCGCTCGGCTTAAGAACTCTCCATCCATAAATGACTGTTTCGAAAAGGGGCCGAATTTTATTGAAAAATACCGACAGTATTAAACAGATTTAGATTGGGTAAATTTGGCGTGATCTCTGACATATGCAAAGCTTTATTACAAATTGGTTTTAATGAACGTGTCAAACCATTTCTGAGATTTCTATGGTATGAAGAAGGAAATGAAGAGAAAATGAAGATATTTCAATACCAACGAGTTGTATTTGGGCTCACCTCCAGTCCTTTCTTGTTAGGTTCTGTGTTGGACTATCATTTACGAACTGCCCCAGACCAATTTATGGATACTGCACGGAAATTGATGAAACCATTTTACGTCGATAACTGTGTCTGTAGTGCGGATAACCAGGTAGATCTAACGAAATTTATTTCTGAATCTCAATTCCTTCTCCGTTCTGCTTAGTTCGATCTTCACGGATGGGAACACACCTACAGATCATCTACAGATCCAGTTATGCTAGAAAATAAGGCAGATATTCCAGTTCTAGGATTATGTTGTAATTTTGAAAATGACACCTTGTCCATTGATTTAACAGATCTTGCTGAAGTCGAGGAGAAACCGATGACTAAGAGGAAAATTCTTTCTACCGTACATCGCGTCTTTGATCCAATTGGGTTCACTTGCCCTATAACGCTTTCTCCCAAATTGCTGCTACAGGAGTGTTGGAAACTTGGTGTGTGGTGGGACTCTGAATTACAGATAAAGATTGCCAAGAAGTTCGATTGCTGGAGAAATCAATTGCCCCATTTGAGAAACATCATGACACCTCGAAGATTTTGCAATTGGAGCATCGACGAAGCCAATCTGACCTTACACGTTTTTTGCGACGCTTAGAAGACTTCGTATGCCACTTGCATTTTCTTACGGGCTCAGAGAGAAGACAGAGTAGAATGCCAATCAATCCAAGCAAGAGCGAGGGTAGCCCCTTTGAAAGGCGTGTCCGTACCTAGATTATAACTTTTTGCTTGCAATATAGGATCGAGATTGCCTGATTCAGAGAAGAAACATCTGGATATGGAGAACGTTGAAACGATCTAGTGGTCCGATTCGATGGACGCGTTATATTGGATAAATAAAGACGGACCTTGGAATATATTTGTATCCAATAGAGTGAAGCAAATTAGAAGTTTGTCATCAGCTGCATCTTGGAGGTTTGTTCCTGGAAAACAAAATCCCACAGATCTTCCTTCCAGAGGATGTTCACCGAAAGTTCTGATGATTTCGAAGTGGTGGAATGTACCTGAATGGTTGTTGAAGTCGGGAAGAAAACTTGCTAAAATCCGAACTTGTACCTGACTTGGAAATTGTGAACTCGGAGAAGAAAAAGTATTTGATACTGCATCGAATTCAGAAGTCCTAGAAAAAATTTATTTTCGCACCCATCATACTTGAAAATGCTTAGAGCCACAGCTTGGGTCTGTGGATTTTATGAAAATTCAAGAAAACGACGGAGTGATAGACTTAACGGAGAGTTAAATAGCGAAGACATTGAGAAAGCAGAGCGAGTCATTCTCAAACAAGTTCAACCAAAGACGTTTCTGTGTGAACCTGATAAAAGGCTGAATTCCCTTCGCACATTCAGAGATAAGGATGGAATTGTAAGGTTGAAGACAAAGATCGTTATGAGAAAAGACGATGAAAGTTTTAGACTTCCTATTATTCTTCCATCAAACCACCGTGTTGTGAAGGCTCTCAGAATTTGTAAACATAAAGAACTTGGACACAGTGGAGTTCAATTTCTCATGTCGACATTGAGAGAAAAATACTGGATCTTGAAAAGTTGGAAAACCATTAAAGATGCTATTAAATCATGAGTCATATGTAAAAGATTCCATGCTCGATCTCCAGAGGTAGAAGAAGGTTTCTTGCCAGAAGATAGAGTGAGAGACGCCTCTTTTTTTGAAGTTATAGGAGTTGATTTAGCCGGACCTCTTTTACTAGAAGATGGAATGAAATGGATAATCCTATTCACATGCCCCCTTTTGTACACAAACTATTATGTGAATAAATTTTTTATTACCTGGAAAATGTATGCGCATTAAACATATGATTGCTTGTTGCTTTATGAAAATATTAGATCCCGTATGATGTAATACATCCTGTGAATAACTATATATTTAAATCAAATCATAAAAATTGGAGACATATTCTAGTTTAAACTGAACATTTCACATGAAAATCTGCTAACTGCAATTTTTATAACAACGCTTAACTATCAAAATTTACTTTGCAAGTTCCCTGGCCCCTTAGCCATCTTGTGTTCTTCTTTTAAAAAACTAATCCAAAAATTTGAAAAAACTAGGGGGCTCCGCCCCCTGATCGCTTACGCTCGCCAACCCCCGGGGATTGCTACGCAATCCCATCTGGTTTGCTTCGCAAAGCAACACTCCTTCTACATATGCCATTTGGTTTGCTTCGCAAACCAACATTCCTTTCGCAGAGTGAAACTATCTGAATAATTTGTATTATCCTGATTTCACTTTACGGTCCATGGCGTCACAAAGAGGGCTTCGCCCCCTGCTCGCCAACGCTCGCCGACGCTCGACGGATTGCTACGCAATACCGTTTGGTTTGCTTCGGAAACCAATACCTCTTTCGCAAGTGATTTCACTTTTTCTTACTTTAACACTTAATGCACCCTAAACTAATAGCTGCATGAGTAAAAAATCTTCTGGATCTTGTTTCCTGTACAATTTTAAGTAAACCGTGTTAATCTCGATCGATTTGTACTTGGTACTTTCTCGGTAAACTGTCTGAGAACAGAGGGAAAAAAGCGAGCCTTTTTCCTCGCCAAATAAAAAGAAATCGTTTTTATGGCAATTGTTCCTACGATAAATTTGATATCTGGCAAACCCGATAGTCAAAAATACAACCCTCCGCGAAATAAAAAATACGAAATTTGTGTCACCAACTTTTGATTACATCAAATTTATTTATGAACCAATTTAGAAAAATAATTGTACCGTAAGAAAGAGTACATTCTGAGGTATACTGCGATATTTTCAAAATTAAAAACTAATAGTAATACGATATAGATATGACAGTTTTAATTTTGTATCGGAAATTACGATCTGAAAGTTCCGAAAATTGTATGACCAACTTTTAATTGCATCGATTTTATTTATTAACCAATTTTTTTAGACCCTCCCTGGACCCATACACCGTTAGGTTTAGAGTGTATTTGTGGTCCAGGGGTGGGGGCGACTTCCACAGCACAAAGGGGGGCCAAAAGAGGACACACGCCGGACGGCCGGCCGATCGATCTTTTTTTTTTCTTTAAATATTATATCTGTGGTTGTTTTATTCCTAAGGGAGAATTATAATGGTTCGGTAACATTCTGGCCTTATGTGAAAAATTACAATAATCATCCGGAGTCCCGGGAATCCAAGAATGCAAGACCGGTGGCACACCGTTAAAATTACATTTAATACATCGGTGGCACACCGGGAAATGTAACCTAAACGCAGAACAAGAAACACAAACAAACACAAAACAAAAAGACGTTACAATACAAAAAGAAGAAATACAAACATCAAGAGTTGAATTAAAATAATATATTATTTTTAAAAGGTGATAATGATTTGATGTTTATAAATAGGATTTAAATGAAGGTGAAATAAATATTTTATGAGAATGTTATATGGTGGTGAATTGTGAATGTTGTGGTGTAAGAAGTGAATATTATACATATGAAGCGCATATACGAACCCTTAACGGGATGGTGATATGATTTGATTAAAAATTTATTATAAAGTGGTTTAAAAGGTTTAAAATAGACGGGGGCATAGTCCCACCTCTCTACCTAAAAGAAGGGGAACCAGAGGGTGTCATTTCTTTTAGTGGGGGGAGGGCCCCGCCACCATCCCCATCGCTGCCATCACGCAAGACTTTATTTTATATCTTGACTGACTATTTTTTAGAACGCTTTCTAGCCAGATGGGCTTGTTCTCCTCAGTAGGTTTGGTTATATGATGTGCCTGCGTAATCGGACAATCGAAGAGGAAGTGGTCGGCGTCCCCCACCTCCCCGCAATCACATTTATTGTTGTCTTTAATTTTAAACCTGTGGAGGTATGCACAGAACGGACCATGCCCTGTAAGGAAGCAAACCAGTTGTCGGTCGGTGATGAGGGCATCGCGTTTGGTTTGTCGCAAAAATGCCCTGAGTCTGATTCCCTTTTTGGAAGCTGCATAATGGTTCTGCCAGATTTTTTCTATGTAGCTTTTAATCTTTCTTTTTAAAAGGCTTATTGGGAACGGAACGTCGATAACCTCACCATCGACCGAGGCAAGTTTGGCATGTTCGTCCGCTAGCTCGTTCCCGGCAAATCCCGCATGTGCTCGGACCCAACTCAGACCAAAATTGTTAGTGTGGTAATGTATGTTTTGTTTAATTGAATATAGATATTTTGATTTATATTTTGTGCAGTTTGTAAGGCCTGAATTGAGCTGAGACTGTCCGTATATATATTAAACTTTTTATTTTTCTCTATTGACCATTTAATTGCTTTATGAATAGCAGACAACTCGGCTTGAAAAACAGAGTTGCCAGCTAGTAATTTAAATTTCAAAATTTCTATAACTTTGTTGTCCTTGAGGATGCACACCGCGGCCCCGACATTGCCATCAATTCCCGAGCCGTCGGTGTACACCTCAAATTCAGCATTGTCAACAGTTTCCCGGATGTCCAACCTGAGGCTAGACACCGGGACACCACTCACCATTATATTTGAATCGTAGTGTAAAGAGGACAGTCCAAGCTCTGGGTCCGACTGCCGTCTGTTGACAATGTTATATTTTTTGAATATTGACAGCATGGTCACATGGAGCGGGGGGATTGCACAAAGGGTGTTAAGGGAGTCGGTTGGAGAGGTGTTGTATGCGCCTGATATTTTAATCAAGAAAGGTCGCTGGATTGTTGCCAGACGAACCTTTTGCACCTGGGTCAAACTACCTCCCCAAATGCCAGCTCCGTATGTGAGGACCTTCTCAGTGACTGAGAGGTACCAAACCTCTCCATCCTCCGCCGCGAAGTTTTTGTAGTGATCCCCCAATTTGGAAGCAGCGGTCTCTTAGTGTTTGTATGTGATCGCACCATGTGAGCCGGCTGTCAATAACTAGGCCTAAATATTTAAGATTGTTGGCGATTTCCACACTATTTCCGTTAATTGAAAAGTTTAAGCTATTTTTTAAATTTACGTTTTTTGAAACTATTATGGACCGACACTTGCCGACCGACAGGCTCAGTTTTAAATCAGCCAGTTTATTATAAACTATATCAAGGGAATTATTTGTATTGATCTCCAGGGTCTCACGCGTTTAACCTGACTTGATAAGCGCCAGGTCGTCGGCGAAGGCCTGGAGATAAATTATATTCGAATTCAAACTTAAAATTGCATTAAAATAAATGTTCCACAAGGTTGGTGCCAGCACCGGACCCTGTGGACAACCTCTAAAAAGATTTCTGGAAATTATTTCGTTATTTAAATCATATGAAATGGTTCGAAAATTAAGATAGGAGCAAATAAATTTAATTAAATAAGTAGAAAATGTGAGTGTAGTGAGTCTGTCGATCAGCAACCGCCAGTCCATATTGTCAAAAGCGGCAGTAATGCCCAATGTGACTAATGCGGCATGGCTTGATCCCCTGAGAGATTTCAACCTTGAGATTACATTGAACAAAGCGTCCTCGCAGGAGCGCTGCTCACTAAAACCAAACTGTATATTATGTAATATATTATTGTTATGTAACCAAATATTTAATTTTAAACAAAAAGCTCGCTCTAGGATTTTCCCCAGAGTGGGTAAAAGACAAATTGGGCGGTATGCACCGCAGGTGGAAGGATCGCCACCTGGTCTTAGCAGGAAGAGAACCCCCCCCCCAATCCTGAGGTTAATTGGGAAATATGAATATTGTAGCATTTTTTTATCGGTTTATAAATCAAAACAGGGTATTTTTCAAAAATAAATTTCCAAATTTTGTTTTCGATGAGGTCAGGCCCCGGAGCCTTACCGTCCCTGAGTTTTGAGAAAACATGGTCGAGGTCATGGATTGTAATATTTTCATTTTCTGGAAATTCGATATTCTTATTAAAATTAAGGGGGGGGTAGGAATACAACTATCCTGGCTAAAGAAATGATTCGTTAAAATATTTATTTTTCTTTCTGTGTTAAATTCGGGCTGGAGGGAAGAAATAAATTTAAATTATTGTTCTGTTTTTTTTTGTTGTTGAAGGTCTCTCAATTTAAAAAGTGAACCGTATTTGGAGCCATGACCCGAGTAATGTTCCCTCCAAGACGCCCTTTTTGAGACAAGAATCAGTTTCCGAAAGGACGCCCTCCTGGAACGGTATTCGAGCTCCTTGGCCCGGACCGTATCAACGGAAGCATTAAATTTCTTAAGTGAATTAATCTTTTTGTAGAGAGCACACAGTGACCCTGTTTCTCGAAGACGCTAGTTCGCTGTTCCACCAATGAACTTTAGTGATTAAATTATTTTTCTTCCTTGTTTTCTTCAATGTCTTTCCAGCTATTGATTTTACATGATTTATAAGTGTATTGAAATATTTTTCAAGTTAATTGGTGTTGTCAATAGTGTTAGATTGACGTTCCAAATCTGGTGTTAGCCTGTGAAATAAACCAGGGAAACGACCCAGGCCAAATTTCGTTCTGAGAAAGTATCCCTGGTTGTTAGTGATAGTGGTCATATACTCCAACACAACGTAGCGATGGTCACTGCTAGAATCTTTTGATAAGACATTCCAGTTTTCAATTTGGCCAGCGACATCTGGACTAGTAATAGTCAAATCGGGCCATCCCTTCCCGTTAGGTGAAACGAAGGTAGGCCCCTTCTCGGGCAAATTTAGAATTGATAGGGAATTTGCGTTGCAGAGGTCAAGTACACGCCTGCCGCTTATGTCTTCATGACCGTACCCCCAGATGGGAGAACGGGCATTAAAGTCCCCCATGACGAGGAGCCTGCCTCTATTAAGATCGAGGGCTGATAGCTCCTCTAGCTGATCTTCAATGCTATCATGGGGAGGGAAGTATATGCTTCCCAACAACAACGAGACCTCAGCAAACACACAATTACGACTAATAAAGCTTAAAGTAAACGAAAGACTGGGGTCTAAGCAAATTATCATACTTTTATTGTTTGAGGAACATATTTGCCGGTGGCCCTGAAATGGTGCGACAGGTTTATTATCCCTAATGTAGGGATCTTGAATTAATAGAAAGTGCATATTAAGTTGACTAGCAGTGGCCAGAGCCAAGCTGTGTGCAGCATAACAGTGGTTAGTATACCTCCACAGGAGAGGCAAATGGGAGCCGTCGCAGAGCTGTGTGTGCAGCGCCCCCGGCTGTGTCCAAACCTGCCACAGCCGGTGCACTGCCGAACGCTTTTGAATTCTTCAACTCTGCAGCGACGAAATCCTATGTACAAATATCCTTCCTGAATAACCCGTCTATATAGTTCTGGTACCAAAGACAACACCCAATGGTTACCCCTTCGGGCCCCGATGCAGAAGTCCACCATGATACCCTACTCGCTCTCTATAAAGTCATTAAATTCTGTCAATGCCGAGGGAAGGCCCGCCTTCTCATTCTCAGTATCTACACCCAGAACAATAATTCTTGGTTTCATAAGTTTGGGTCGGTCGACGGTGAAAATATTAGTTATTGAGTCGTTTTTGTTGAACTTCTCCAGAAGTTCCTCAACCTCCGCTTGGGTGCTCACATCCACCGCCACTCCCCCATCTCTGATTCTCCTTAGTTGTACTGTCCTGGCCCTCAATTCCCTAAGGGTGGACTGCACCTTGTTCTTATTTATGTTATAATCGCAGTCCACCTTGGTCTTTAGGAGCAACGTGTGTTTGGGTTGCTGAAGGCCTGCTCTCTTGAGGGGTGGCTTGGTGGGGCCAGAGGCCATCTGAGCGTATGTTGGAATACAATTCCTCTTGAAATCCCTGGTTTCCTCTAAAAGCTCGTTGCTGCGATATTTTCAAAATTAAAAACGAATAGTAATACGATATAGATATGACAGTTTTAGTTTTGTATCGGAAATTACGATCTGAAAGTTCCGAAAATTGTATGACCAACTTTTAATTGCATCGATTTTATTTATTAACCAATTTGAAAAATAATTGTACCTTAAGAAAGAGTGTAATGTAATGTATTCAGTAATGTTCTCAAATTTAAAAAATAAAATTTTTTTCTGTAAATATAACGGTTGTAACAAAAAGTAACGAAAATATACAAAGATTCCGAATTTTGTATGACCAAGTTTTGATGGCATCCAATTTAATTATTAACCGATTTCAAAAATAATAGTACCGTAAGAAAGAGTACATTCTGAGGTATACTGCGATATTTTTAAAATTAAAAACTAATAGTAATAAGATATAGATTCGGCAGTTTAAAAAAAAAATAACAAAGATGTCCCGATTTTTCCCGAATTTCAAAAAAATGTTATCAAGAACCAAATTGAAATATCAAAAAAAAAAACTCGACGAGCTGCAAAAATTTACGTTCAGAGGTACTTTTTAAGACTGAAAATTTGTTTGTGTTTTGCTCAGTCGCGGAAGAAATTTCGCTTCTTCAATTTTGACACTTAATAAAACCTAAACTAATAGCCGCTTCGGAAAAAAATCTTAATAATTGTCCAGGTATAACGATGAAGAACAAACCATGTTAATTTCTTTTTTTCCGATCAGTACTACCTCGGGGGAAACCGTCTAAGAATTGAGCTAAAAAACACAGTTTTCTCTCCTGCGGCGGAAGCGGTAACTTTTTTTTCATATAGAGAGATTGCAACACTTAAGGAACTATAACGATACAAATACGTTCAATACCGTTTATGTGCGGAATATGAGCAGGAAGAAAAAAAAATCACATAGCAAATTCTTCAAAGATTAAAATGAAAAATGTTCTTTTATCGCCATGCATTACTAATTTCTATATTTTTATCAAGAAAATTGCGTTTCTGAATTACGTCAGAATGAAATCATTTCCATGATTTTTCATTGCCCATTTATTACAAAAAATTGTTATTGTTTTAGACTTCGCAGTATCTCTCATTACCAATCTGTATGTTCATAATGTTTCAAAAATCTAAGAAGATAGTTTTATGCGATATAAACAAAAAATGTCAATTTTATATAGGAGAAAAAGTAAATAAAAATCAGTAAAAAAATAAACACATGTAATGCTTCAGAAAAAGTTTATTTCGTCAGTAACACATAATACAATATTCATAGATCTAAAGAAGTATGAAAAATTATCAATTAGCAGTTAGAGTTCAATACGCCAAAGCTTGGGCTACTGCCTGACCGACTAATTGTGCAGACTGACCAGAAGCACCATAGTTTACTTGACCTACGCTTGAAGAAGAGAGAATGTGAACCAATGCTGAGACGACTTCCAAGAGAACTTGAACCAGGACATCGCAACCAGAAAGACCTGGACTATTTGCACTAACTTGAGAGGCCAAATTACTAATAACGCTGGACAAAGCACCAGAGTTGGCACCTCCACTAGACACAATTCTTGAAGCAGCGGACGATACTCTTGAGCTGGATGCTGGTGATGACAATCGAGCTGCAGCGGAAGCAGCAGCACTTGCTGAAGCACCTGTTCCATATCCACCGGGTCCTGAAGGACCTTGAGAGCCAGGTCCATAGCTTCCGGGACCTTGAGAACCAGGTCCTTGTGATCCGGGTCCTTGAGAACCAGGTCCATATCCTCCGGGTCCACCAGCTGCTGCTGCTGCCGCGGCGGATGCTCCACCAGGTCCATAACCTCCTGGTCCTTGTGATCCTGGTCCTTGTGATCCTGGTCCTTGAGATCCAGGTCCTTGAGAGCCAGGTCCATATCCTCCGGGTCCACCAGCGGCTGCTGCTGCTGCTGCGGCGGATGCTCCACCAGGTCCATATCCTCCAGGTCCTTGAGAGCCAGGTCCTTGTGATCCAGGACCTTGAGAACCAGGTCCATATCCTCCGGGTCCACCAGCGGCTGCTGCTGCTGCTGCGGCAGATGCTCCACCAGGTCCATATCCTCCAGGTCCTTGTGAACCAGGTCCTTGAGATCCAGGTCCTTGAGAACCAGGTCCATATCCTCCGGGTCCACCAGCGGCTGCTGCTGCGGCAGATGCTCCACCAGGTCCATAACCTCCAGGTCCTTGAGAACCAGGACCTTGAGAACCAGGTCCTTGAGAACCAGGTCCATATCCTCCGGGTCCACCAGCGGCTGCTGCTGCTGCTGCGGCAGATGCTGCACCAGGTCCATAACCTCCAGATCCTTGAGAGCCAGGTCCTTGAGAACCAGGTCCTTGGGAACCAGGTCCTTGAGAACCAGGTCCTTGAGAGCCAGGTCCATATCCTCCGGGTCCACCAGCGGCTGCTGCTGCTGCGGCAGATGCTCCACCAGGTCCATAACTTCCAGGTCCTTGTGAACCAGGTCCTTGAGATCCAGGTCCTTGAGAGCCAGGTCCTTGAGAACCAGGTCCTTGAGAGCCAGGTCCATATCTTCCAGGTCCTTGGGAGCCAGGTCCTTGTGATCCAGGACCTTGAGAACCAGGTCCATATCCTCCGGGTCCACCAGCGGCTGCTGCTGCTGCTGCGGCAGATGCTCCACCAGGTCCATATCCTCCAGGTCCTTGTGAACCAGGTCCTTGAGATCCAGGTCCTTGAGAACCAGGTCCATATCCTCCGGGTCCACCAGCGGCTGCTGCTGCTGCTGCGGCAGATGCTCCACCAGGTCCATATCCTCCAGGTCCTTGTGAACCAGGTCCTTGAGATCCAGGTCCTTGAGAACCAGGTCCATATCCTCCGGGTCCACCAGCGGCTGCTGCTGCGGCAGATGCTCCACCAGGTCCATAACCTCCAGGTCCTTGAGAGCCAGGTCCTTGAGAACCAGGTCCATATCCTCCGGGTCCACCAGCGGCTGCTGCTGCTGCTGCGGCAGATGCTCCACCAGGTCCATAACCTCCAGGTCCTTGAGAGCCAGGTCCTTGAGAACCAGGTCCTTGAGAGCCAGGTCCTTGAGAACCAGGTCCTTGAGAGCCAGGTCCATATCCTCCGGGTCCACCAGCGGCTGCTGCTGCTGCTGCGGCAGATGCTCCACCAGGTCCATATCCTCCAGGTCCTTGTGAACCAGGTCCTTGAGATCCAGGTCCTTGAGAACCAGGTCCTTGAGAACCAGGTCCATATCCTCCGGGTCCACCAGCGGCTGCTGCTGCTGCTGCGGCAGATGCTGCACCAGGTCCATAACCTCCAGGTCCTTGAGAACCAGGTCCTTGAGAACCAGGTCCTTGAGAGCCAGGTCCATATCCTCCGAGTCCACCAGCGGCTGCTGCTGCTGCTGCGGCAGATGCTCCACCAGGTCCATATCCTCCAGGTCCTTGTGAACCAGGTCCTTGAGATCCAGGTCCTTGAGAACCAGGTCCATATCCTCCGGGTCCACCAGCGGCTGCTGCTGCTGCTGCGGCAGATGCTCCACCAGGTCCATATCCTCCAGGTCCTTGTGAACCAGGTCCTTGAGATCCAGGTCCTTGAGAACCAGGTCCATATCCTCCGGGTCCACCAGCGGCTGCTGCTGCGGCAGATGCTCCACCAGGTCCATAACCTCCAGGTCCTTGTGAACCAGGTCCTTGAGATCCAGGTCCTTGAGAGCCAGGTCCTTGAGATCCAGGTCCTTGAGAGCCAGGACCATATCCTCCGGGTCCTTGAGAACCAGGTCCTTGTGAGCCAGGTCCGTATCCTCCGGGTCCACCAGCGGCTGCTGCTGCCGCGGCGGCTGATGCTCCACCAGGTCCGTATCCTCCGGGTCCTTGCGATCCAGGTCCACTAGGTCCTTGAGAACCAGGTCCTTGTGAGCCAGGTCCGTATCCTCCGGGTCCTTGCGATCCAGGTCCACTAGGTCCTTGAGAACCAGGTCCTTGTGAGCCAGGTCCGTATCCTCCGGGTCCAGCAGCGGCTGCTGCTGCTGCTGCGGCAGATGCTCCACCAGGTCCATACCCTCCAGGTCCTTGTGAACCAGGTCCTTGAGATCCAGGTCCTTGTGAACCAGGTCCTTGAGATCCAGGTCCTTGTGATCCAGGTCCGTATCCTCCGGGTCCACCAGCAGCAGCTGCTGCTGCGGCAGATGCTCCACCAGGTCCATAACCGCCAGGTCCTTGGGAACCAGGTCCTTGAGAACCAGGTCCTTGTGAGCCAGGTCCGTATCCTCCGGGTCCACCAGCGGCTGCTGCTGCCGCGGCGGCTGATGCTCCACCAGGTCCGTATCCTCCGGGTCCTTGCGATCCAGGTCCACTAGGTCCTTGAGAACCAGGTCCTTGTGAGCCAGGTCCGTATCCTCCGGGTCCACCAGCGGCTGCTGCTGCGGCAGATGCTCCACCAGGTCCATAACCTCCAGGTCCTTGTGAACCAGGTCCTTGAGATCCAGGTCCTTGAGAGCCAGGTCCTTGAGATCCAGGTCCTTGAGAGCCAGGACCATATCCTCCGGGTCCTTGAGAACCAGGTCCTTGTGAGCCAGGTCCGTATCCTCCGGGTCCACCAGCGGCTGCTGCTGCCGCGGCGGCTGATGCTCCACCAGGTCCGTATCCTCCGGGTCCTTGCGATCCAGGTCCACTAGGTCCTTGAGAACCAGGTCCTTGTGAGCCAGGTCCGTATCCTCCGGGTCCTTGCGATCCAGGTCCACTAGGTCCTTGAGAACCAGGTCCTTGTGAGCCAGGTCCGTATCCTCCGGGTCCAGCAGCGGCTGCTGCTGCTGCTGCGGCAGATGCTCCACCAGGTCCATACCCTCCAGGTCCTTGTGAACCAGGTCCTTGAGATCCAGGTCCTTGTGAACCAGGTCCTTGAGATCCAGGTCCTTGTGATCCAGGTCCGTATCCTCCGGGTCCACCAGCAGCAGCTGCTGCTGCGGCAGATGCTCCACCAGGTCCATAACCGCCAGGTCCTTGGGAACCAGGTCCTTGAGAACCAGGTCCTTGTGAGCCAGGTCCGTATCCTCCGGGTCCACCAGCGGCTGCTGCTGCCGCGGCGGCTGATGCTCCACCAGGTCCGTATCCTCCGGGTCCTTGCGATCCAGGTCCACTAGGTCCTTGAGAACCAGGTCCTTGTGAGCCAGGTCCGTATCCTCCGGGTCCACCAGCGGCTGCTGCTGCTGCTGCGGCAGATGCTCCACCAGGTCCATACCCACCAGGTCCTTGTGAACCAGGTCCTTGAGATCCAGGTCCTTGTGAACCTGGTCCATATCCTCCAGGTCCTTGAGAACCAGGTCCTTGTGAGCCAGGTCCGTATCCTCCGGATCCACCAGCAGCTGCTGCTGCGGCAGATGCTCCACCAGGTCCATATCCTCCAGGTCCTTGTGAACCAGGTCCTTGAGATCCAGGTCCTTGTGAGCCAGGTCCTTGAGATCCAGGTCCTTGAGAACCAGGTCCATAACCTCCAGGTCCTTGGGAACCAGGTCCTTGAGATCCAGGTCCTTGTGAGCCAGGTCCGTATCCTCCGGGGCCACCAGCGGCTGCTGCTGCTGCTGCGGCAGATGCTCCACCAGGACCATAACCTCCAGGTCCTTGAGATCCAGGTCCTTGAGAACCGGGTCCATAACCTCCAGGTCCTTGGGAACCAGGTCCTTGAGATCCAGGTCCTTGAGAGCCAGGTCCGTATCCTCCGGGGCCACCAGTGGCTGCTGCTGCGGCAGATGCTCCACCAGGTCCATAACCTCCAGGGCCTTGAGATCCAGGTCCACTAGGTCCTTGAGAACCAGGACCTTGTGAGCCAGGTCCGTATCCTCCGGGGCCACCAGCGGCTGCTGCTGCTGCTGCGGCAGATGCTCCACCAGGTCCATAACCTCCAGGTCCTTGGGAACCAGGTCCTTGGGATCCAGGTCCTTGAGATCCAGGTCCTTGAGAACCAGGTCCATAACCTCCAGGTCCTTGGGAACCAGGTCCTTGAGATCCAGGTCCTTGTGAGCCAGGTCCGTATCCTCCGGGACCACCAGCGGCTGCTGCTGCTGCTGCAGATGCTCCACCAGGTCCATAACCTCCAGGTCCTTGGGAACCAGGTCCTTGAGATCCAGGTCCTTGAGAACCAGGTCCATAACCACCAGGTCCTTGGGAACCAGGTCCTTGAGATCCAGGTCCTTGAGAGCCAGGTCCGTATCCTCCAGGGCCACCAGCGGCTGCTGCTGCTGCTGCGGCAGATGCTCCACCAGGTCCATAACCTCCAGGTCCTTGTGAACCAGGTCCTTGAGATCCAGGTCCTTGTGAGCCAGGTCCATATCCTCCGGGTCCACCAGCAGCTGCTGCTGCGGCAGATGCTCCACCAGGTCCATATCCTCCAGGTCCTTGTGAACCAGGTCCTTGAGATCCAGGTCCTTGTGAGCCAGGTCCGTATCCTCCGGGACCACCAGCGGCAGCTGCTGCGGCAGATGCTCCACCAGGTCCATACCCTCCAGGGCCTTGAGATCCAGGTCCACTAGGTCCTTGAGAACCAGGACCTTGTGAGCCAGGTCCGTATCCTCCGGGGCCACCTGCGGCTGCTGATGCTGCTGCGGCAGATGCTCCACCAGGTCCATACCCTCCAGGTCCTTGTGAACCAGGTCCTTGAGATCCAGGTCCTTGTGAACCAGGTCCTTGAGATCCAGGTCCTTGTGAACCAGGTCCATATCCTCCAGGTCCTTGAGAACCAGGTCCTTGTGAGCCAGGTCCGTATCCTCCGGGTCCACCAGCAGCTGCTGCTGCGGCAGATGCTCCACCAGGTCCATAACTTCCAGGTCCTTGGGAACCAGGTCCTTGAGATCCAGGTCCTTGAGAGCCAGGTCCTTGAGAGCCAGGTCCGTATCCTCCGGGGCCACCAGCGGCTGCTGCTGCGGCAGATGCTCCACCAGGTCCATACCCTCCAGGTCCTTGTGAACCAGGTCCTTGAGATCCAGGTTCTTGTGAACCAGGTCCATATCCTCCAGGTCCTTGAGAACCAGGTCCTTGTGAGCCAGGTCCGTATCCTCCGGGTCCACCAGCAGCTGCTGCTGCGGCAGATGCTCCACCAGGTCCATAACTTCCAGGTCCTTGGGAACCAGGTCCTTGAGATCCAGGTCCTTGAGAGCCAGGTCCTTGAGAGCCAGGTCCGTATCCTCCGGGGCCACCAGCGGCTGCTGCTGCTGCTGCGGCAGATGCTCCACCAGGTCCATACCCTCCAGGTCCTTGTGAACCAGGTCCTTGAGATCCAGGTCCTTGAGAACCAGGTCCTTGAGAGCCAGGTCCGTATCCTCCGGGTCCACCGGCGGCTGCTGCTGCGGCAGATGCTCCACCAGGTCCATATCCTCCAAGTCCTTGGGAACCAGGTCCTTGAGATCCGGGTCCTTGTGAGCTAGGTCCATATCCTCCGGGTCCACCAGCGGCTGCTGCTGCTGCTGCGGCAGATGCTCCACCAGGTCCATAACCTCCAGGTCCTTGGGAACCAGGTCCTTGAGATCCTGGTCCATACCCTCCAGGTCCTTGCGATCCAGGTCCTCGAGATCCAGGTCCTTGTGATCCAGGTCCTTGAGATCCAGGTCCTTGAGAGCCAGGTCCATATCCTCCAAGTCCACCAGCGGCTGCTGCTGCGGCAGATGCCCCACCAGGGCCATACCCTCCAGGTCCTTGTGAACCAGGTCCTTGAGAGCCAGGTCCTTGAGAGCCAGGTCCATATCCTCCGGGACCACTAGCGGCTGCTGCTGCTGCTGCGGCAGATGATCCTCCAAGTCCTTGTGAACCAGGTCCTTGAGATCCAGGTCCTTGAGAGCCAGGTCCATATCCTCCGGGTCCTTGAGAACCAGGTCCTTGTGAGCCAGGTCCGTATCCTCCGGGTCCACCAGCGGCTGCTGCTGCAGCGGCTGCTGATGCTCCACCAGGTCCGTATCCTCCGGGTCCTTGAGATCCAGGTCCACTAGGTCCTTGAGAACCAGGACCTTGTGAGCCAGGTCCGTATCCTCCGGGTCCTTGAGAACCAGGTCCTTGTGAGCCAGGACCGTATCCTCCGGGTCCACCGGCAGCTGCTGCTGCTGCGGCGGCTGATGCTCCACCAGGTCCGTATCCTCCGGGTCCTTGCGATCCAGGTCCTTGAGATCCTGGTCCTTGAGAGCCAGGTCCTTGAGAACCAGGTCCTTGAGAGCCAGGTCCATATCCTCCGGGTCCTTGAGAACCAGGTCCTTGTGAGCCAGGACCGTATCCTCCTAGTCCACCAGCAGCTGCTGCTGCGGCAGATGCTCCACCAGGTCCATACCCTCCGGGTCCTTGAGATCCAGGTCCTTGTGATCCGGGTCCTTGTGAGCCAGGTCCGTATCCTCCGGGTCCACCAGCGGCAGCTGCTGCTGCTGCTGATGCCCCACCAGGTCCATATCCTCCGGGTCCTTGGGAACTAGGTCCTTGAGATCCAGGACCTTGAGAGCCAGGTCCGTATCCTCCGGGTCCACCAGCGGCTGCTGCTGCTGCGGCGGCTGATGCTCCACCAGGTCCGTATCCTCCGGGTCCTTGGGAACCAGGTCCTTGAGATCCAGGTCCTTGAGATCGAGGTCCTTGTGAACCGGGTCCTTGTGAGCCAGGTCCGTATCCTCCGGGTCCACCAGCGGCTGCTGCTGCTGCTGCGGCAGATGCTCCACCAGGTCCATACCCTCCAGGTCCTTGTGAACCAGGTCCTTGAGATCCAGGTCCTTGTGAGCCAGGTCCATATCCTCCAGGTCCTTGAGATCCAGGACCTTGAGAGCCAGGTCCGTATCCTCCGGGTCCACCAGCGGCTGCTGCTGCTGCGGCGGCTGATGCTCCACCAGGTCCGTATCCTCCGGGTCCTTGGGAACCAGGTCCTTGAGATCCAGGTCCTTGAGATCCAGGTCCTTGAGATCGAGGTCCTTGTGAACCGGGTCCTTGTGAGCCAGGTCCGTATCCTCCGGGTCCACCAGCGGCTGCTGCTGCTGCTGCTGCGGCAGATGCTCCACCAGGTCCATACCCTCCAGGTCCTTGTGAACCAGGTCCTTGAGATCCAGGTCCTTGTGAGCCAGGTCCATATCCTCCAGGTCCTTGAGATCCAGGACCTTGAGAGCCAGGTCCGTATCCTCCGGGTCCACCAGCGGCTGCTGCTGCTGCGGCGGCTGATGCTCCACCAGGTCCGTATCCTCCGGGTCCTTGGGAACCAGGTCCTTGAGATCCAGGTCCTTGTGAACCGGGGCCTTGTGAGCCAGGTCCGTATCCACCGGGTCCACCAGCGGCTGCTGCTGCTGCGGCGGCTGATGCTCCACCAGGTCCGTATCCTCCGGGTCCTTGGGAACCAGGTCCTTGAGATCCAGGACCTTGTGAGCCAGGTCCTTGTGAACCAGGTCCTTGAGATCCAGGACCTTGAGAGCCAGGTCCGTATCCTCCGGGTCCACCAGCGGCTGCTGCTGCTGCGGCGGCTGATGCTCCCCCAGGTCCATAGCCTCCTGGTCCTTGAGATCCAGGTCCTTGTGATCCAGGTCTTTGTGATCTGGGTCCTTGTGAGCCAGGTCCGTATCCTCCGGGTCCTTGCGAACCAGGTCCTTGAGATCCAGGTCCTTGTGAACCGGGTCCTCCGGGTCCACTAGCGGCGGCTGCTGCTGCTGCTGCAGATGCTCCACTAGGTCCATAGCCTCCTGGTCCTTGAGATCCAGGTCCTTGTGATCCAGGACCTTGAGAGCCAGGTCCATAGCCTCCGGGTCCTTGAGATCCAGGTCCTTGTGAGCCAGGTCCGTATCCTCCGGGTCCACCAGCGGCTGCTGCTGCAGCGGCGGCTGATGCTCCACCAGGTCCATAGCCTCCTGGTCCTTGAGATCCAGGTCCTTGTGATCCAGGTCCTTGTGATCTGGGTCCTTGTGAGCCAGGTCCGTATCCTCCGGGTCCTTGCGAACCAGGTCCTTGTGCACCGGGTCCTTGTGAGCCAGGTCCGTATCCTCCGGGTCCACTAGCAGCTGCGGCTGCTGCTGCGGCAGATGCACCACCAGGTCCATAACCTCCCGGTCCTTGTGATCCAGGTCCACTAGGTCCTTGAGAACCAGGTCCTTGTGAGCCAGGTCCGTATCCACCGGGTCCTTGGGAACCAGGTCCTTGAGATCCAGGTCCTTGTGAACCGGGGCCTTGTGAGCCAGGTCCGTATCCTCCGGGTCCACCAGCTGCGGCTGCTGCTGCTGCTGCAGATGCTGCACCTGGTCCATAACCACCGGGCCCTTGAGATCCAGGTCCACTAGGTCCTTGAGAACCAGGTCCTTGTGATCCGGGTCCTTGTGAGCCAGGTCCGTATCCTGCGGGTCCACCAGCGGCGGCTGCTGCCGCTGCCGCTGATGCTCCACCAGGTCCTTGGGAACTGGGTCCTGAGGGTCTTTGTGGACTAGGTCCTGAGGGTCCTTGTTGGCTTGGTCCATAACCTCCTGAAGATGAACTACTTACAGATACACTGTATGAGGAGCTTCCAGAGGGACTGTAGCTTGGACCAGATCCATAACCACCGGATGAAGGGGCACTTGAGCCATATCCTCCTCCCGACGATGCACTAGCAGAAACTGCGGATCCTCCTCCTCCTCCTCCTCCTGAAGATCCTCCATAGGACACTTCATTTGCATTATTTTGAGCAAACATTGTAATTAAACTCTTGATTTCATTCACGAACTGGTAATTGACTGAACCAGTTGTCTGTAGAAAAGCTGATGTTAGGGCATCTGCAATGGCATTCGTTTTCACTGCAATGCTTTGACCTCCTTGTTCCACCACGGCGATTTCCGCCACAGATGAAGCAAAGGCCATGTTGAGCGCTTGCAGTTTGGATTTCGAGCTTTTGTTGCTTCGAGCCATTTTCTCCATTGCTCCCATCAGAGTGTCTCCAATAGATGACATGTCGTCAATCTGATCGCTTGTGAACGCTCCACTTTGTGAAGCAGAGTTTAGGAAAGAACGAATGAAGCTTTCTGCCAACTGAGGACTTGACCACGGGCTGTTTGCCTGCCCCAGAGCAAACATGCTCTGGGTGCATAGCACAACGAGGAATGCGAGAGCTAGTCGAGTTGTCGAACTCATTATGAAAGCGAGTATATCTCTCGACTGAATACTCTCTCAGCAGAAAGATATCTCTTTTATACCCTGAGATTTCGTGATGATCAGCAGGTTGAATAACAAATCTGACCTAGATACCACTCCGCTCGCTCTTCCAATGACGCATTTGAGAAAATTTATGATAATACATACAGCGTGATGTATTCTGAATTTCTTACCGAACATACGCAATGAATCATCTTTCACCTGTTTCGACATTTTCTTAATTTAGTGGTTTGAGATTCAAACTTTTTTTTCAAAGTTGTCATTTTAATTTATTTATTGTTGAGACTATGATTTGAAAATGATTGAGGCTCACGATCATATTTATTTTACATTTAACACTTCTAAAATTAACACTCTTTATATATAATTAATTATTATTTTACTCTTATTCCTCGAGTTATAATAGTAACGGATTAGCAACCGGATGAGAGAGAGAGAGAGGGAGCTAGTGCACAAAAGGATCTAAATCACGATAAATCTGTCGTTGCCTCCAATGCCCTCACCTTGGCGTTCCGTGGAAGTTTGGAGAGTTGGGATCGAAATTTTTTACTTCCATAGATATTGTTAGCGTTTGATTGGTTTTGAGGAGTAGAGTTTATTTCCGCAATTAACGTTTTGGCCAAGCTGCACCAAACACAAGACAACTCAAGAGAAAAATTTCGTCAATGGTAAAAAAAGGGGACGGGAGACATATGAATGTTATGAAAACAGGAAAATATATTTTGGGTATCTCGTGAGTGTGACTCCCGTGTTACGTAATGGTTATCTAAAGGAGATGTTAATAATATTCTAACTCTCCTTTAACTGTGTACGGATCCCATGGGTATCAGTTAGATGCCCTCGTGGAACATATAAAATAGATGTGTCCTTGAGGGCAACTCTCTTTTAGGTGTGTACGGATGCCATGGAAAACCTCTCAGTCCAAAGGGACATCTGGAGAAGATGTGCTCCTAACGGTAAGTGTGTTAGTGATTTGCTCTGTACAGTGTTCGGAGAATTCATGGTGCAGGACTTTGAGTACATTTCGTAATTATACCTTCTCCTGCACAGCGCCCATCACCAGATCTTTCTTATAAACACCCTTTTTAGAATGGCATCAACGTGAGAGACGTAAAATGTTTATGATTTATTCTGGGTGGCCGACCAACCGGTCTAGTGGTTAAGAGTAGTATTACACTGCTAACAACTGGCTCACTTGCAAAACCTGCTAACAACTGGCTCACTTGAAAAACATGCTAACAACTGGCTCACTTGCAAAACCTGCTAACAACTGGCTCACTTGAAAAACATGCTAACAACTGGCTCACTTGAAAAACCTGCTAACAACTGGCTCACTTGCAAAACCTGCTAACAACTGGCTCACTTGAAAAACATGCTAACAACTGGCTCACTTGCAAACAACTGGCTCACTCGCTTGACATGTTAGTGTCTAACTTACAGTTCGACATGTTGATGGTATTATTGTTTGGCTCACACGTAAAGTGTGTTATTGTTTGACTCATGTGAAAGTGTGTATGCGACAACATGCGAGTATTAGATGAGAAAAATTGTTAACACTGTGTTAATAGCCCTCCCCTGTTTGCGAGTCGAAAGAGCGTAAACCGTCCCTTAGGGGCAAGCCGACGCGAATGAATTCACTTCCTGCTTTCTGTAGAAAGTTAGCGCGTGAGGAGCGGAGGAGAGGTTTTTTTTTCAAGAGTAGAAGAATTTGTTCCCCTCCTTCGTTGTTGGAGGTGTTCCGTATTTAAACGGAGAGGGGAAGGAGAAAGTTCGCAAGAGGTCTTTGATGTGAGCTCGGAGAGGAGGGAAAGTCAAAATAAGGAAACAGCTGGATATTTATCTGCGGGAGAGGGTTTGATAGAAAAAGATTTTTACATTACGATTCAAATCGTATGAAGTAGAAATGGATACTTACGTTGTTTATAAAGGAAGATGATTAATCTAATGAGGCTCATTTCCCATTTGTCGTTATGGTATTCAACACGTTAGGAGATAGAAGCACCTAATTGAGTAAAATGTTTATTTTTTCGCCTGCGCTTAAACAGAGATATGTGTTGGAATTGGGGTTAGCTGTTATTTGTATTTTTGCTATTGTAACATTTCTTTCCATCTTTTACGTTAGCGATAATTGCAAGTATGATGATCAGATTGATTTAACAAACACCTCCTATGTCTATTCGGAAAAGTTGGGAAGAAGACTCTATTTCCACATTTGTAATAAAGAACATTCTAGAGTGTATGACATTCGTTATTTTTGGAAAGAGGAATTGAATAAGATAAACCCTCAAATTATTGGCGTACAGCTTAGCGAATATGAATTTGGAAAACTTTGCAAACACAGTGTTAAATTTTAAACACCCCAGCACTTGTTTAATTGTAGGACCAAGTCAATCTGGTAAAA
The DNA here is from genome assembly GCA_947359465.1 of Metellina segmentata. Taxonomy (NCBI): domain Eukaryota; kingdom Metazoa; phylum Arthropoda; class Arachnida; order Araneae; family Tetragnathidae; genus Metellina; species Metellina segmentata. The sequence continues at coordinate 34,219,980 of OX375880.1, read as the reverse complement.
CATCGTTAGTGCGTAAGATGATTAAAAGCAACATCTATGATCAACAGATGAAAAACATAAAATGGTGTTACAATTATTCTTCACCTTGGTTTTTTGACGAACCTGGGATAGAGTTTGTACAAGGTTTACCTGAAAATTATGAAGATGTTGACTTCACGGTTATTGACGATCTGATGCATCGTTTAAATGAAAATATTTCAGAGTTGTTTACTGTGGTATCTCACCATAGGAATATAAGCGTTTCTGCGGGAGAGGGAATTGAATAAGATAAACCCACAAATTATTGGTGTACAGCTTAGCCGAGTATGAATTTGGAAAACTTTGCAAACACAATGTTAAATTTTAAACACCCCAGCACTTGCTTGATTGTAGGAGCAAGTCAATCTGGTAAAACATCACTAGTGCGTAAGATGATTAAAAGCAACATCCATGATCAACAGATAAAAAATATAAAATGGTGTTACAATAGTAGTATATGTTGTTGACACTGACACCTGGACTAAATATCGTGTGGATAGAAAAAGTGTTGACACGTGGTCTAAATATTGTGTACAGATCCCAGTTTAATAATTCCAGTTAATAATGTTAATTGAGTCCAGATGTTTGGTTCATCATATATGTATATATATATAAAGTGAGGTGAGAGTACATCAGAATTCAACACAGATTACAAGAGAGTGTTCATGTTGGTCTTAGGAATCGTCTCAATTGCATTAGTGATATTTACATTGAGTCTGAGAAACGGCATTAGTGAGGTGGAACATTTCGAATTCAACGTGTTATTATTCTGAACGGTTAGGTGATAGAAAGATTTTGTTTTTTCATGTTTGTCGGAAAGGAGATTCACACGTGTATGATATACGTTATTTTTTTAAAAAACGAATCTTTGGGTTTAAAAGCAAATGTTGTAGGAGTACAACTAATAGAATTCGAATTTTGTCAGTTATGTCAAGTATGCTAAAACTGAGACATCCTTCGACCTGCATGGTGACAGGACCGTCACAGAGTGGAAAAACACAACTTGTGAGAAAAATGATTGCAGAGCAAGTTTATGAATGCAATATGAACAAAATTGTGTGGTGTTACTCAGTGTGGCAACCTTGGTTTGTCGAAGAGAAAAACATAACGTTTGTTTGTGGTTTACCACCGAAGGAAAATACATGCAATTTGATCGTAATCGATGACATGATGAATGATCTAACAAGTGTTATTTCATCCATGTTTACGGTTGGTTCACACCACGAGAATTATAGCGTGATTTTAATCACACAAAATCTATTTCCTCGTGTGAGAGTTATGCGGGATATCAGCTTAAATACACACTATTTGATTATGTTTCGCAATAGCCGGGATCTATCTCAGGCTGCTTGTTTCTCTAGGCAGGCATTTCCTGGAAAAGGGAAATATTTCATGGATGCCTATAAAAAAGCAACCGCAGAACCTTTCTCCTATTTGCTTGTTGATGTTCATCCGAGAAGTCCAGAGGAGCAACGTCTCCGACAGTCTATATTTCCAGATCGTGGGCTTATTAATTGGGTCTTTTTACCGTTGAAAAATGAATAGAGTGAGACGTCATGTACATTTACTACACTTACTCTCCAATGCGAGTCCCCAACAGCGAAAAGCCATTTTAAGAACAGCGTCAAATGAACAAATTCAATCATTGTGTGAAATTTGTCAGAATTTGTTATCGGGAAATATACCCAATGCTAAAGTGAAAAAACTTGGATATTACAAGAGAGTGATTCGTCAGTTGGCAGATAGAAAAATACCTATTACAAGAAAACGCAAATTGTTCACGAAACAAACAAGTGGATTTTTGCCTTTGATTTTACCTGCCGTGTTGAGTCTGTTGGGGGGAATTGCAGGTAAAGCTATTGGTAAACGCATTTGAAAATGTCGAAGAAAATGGCGTTAGTACCACCGGAGCTGGTATCTGAATATTATCAGTTAAATAAACCCGAAATTCGATTGGAAGACAATATTCTTAGTTTGTTACAACAGAATGAAATGCCTGACGATATGAGGGCTAAACTTCTCTCTCAGTTAATACCCAAGTACCAGAGGGCAATGCAACCTCCGCCACCTCAGAAACCGTTTGAAATTCCTCCTGAATTGTTGGAGAGTATACAATTGCCCGAAACAAAACCTTCTGAAGATGTTTCTATTCCTAGTATGCTGGTTAAATACCTGGGATATGCTGTTCCGAAAACACTAAAGAAATATGTATTGCCAATCTTGGAAAAATTGAAGAGTGCAAGCTATACATTTAATGAAAACAGTGAATTAGAAGTGAATGGGAAACCAGAATATCGAAGCAATGCTATAGATCTTTTTAACTATCTGATGAGAGACACACAAAAAATCGAACCTCCTCCGAAAGGCTTTGATAAATTTTTTAAAGGCATTTACGAAAATAACATTCCACATCAGTGGATTGGCAATAAAAGACTTCGAGAGCAGTTAACTGTTTCAGAAATGAATCCACTGATGAAGAGAACGGGTTCACTCTCTTCTGTCGAGACTAAAAAACCAAAATGGGAAGCATGGAACGAATGAGAAAACTTTACTTCAATCCCAAAGAGCCCGCTTCGTTTGGAGGACTCAGCCGACTGTCAAAGGCAACCGGTATTAATAGGCACGATGTCCAGAAATGGCTTTCGCAGCAAGATGTCTATACTTTACACAAACCAGTGCGCTACAAATTTCAGAGACGGAAAACAATATCTTACGGCGTGAATGAGTTATGGCAAAGTGACTTGGTAGATGTACAGAAACTATCACGACATAATAAAGGATATCGTTATATTCTTACCATTATCGATGTGATGTCACGATTCTTTAGAGCCATTCCTATTAAAAATAAGAAAGCAAGTACGATGGTAAAGGTGTTTCGAAATGTTTTCCAAGAAACGAAACCTTCGAATTTACAAACCGACAAAGGAAGTGAGTTCTATAATAAAAAGGTTCGGGATCTGTTCAAGAAATATGGTATTCATCATTATTCCACTAAAAGTGAGACCAAATGTGCTATTTTAGAACGCATGCATCGAACGCTACGTGCGCGTATGTATCGAGTTTTCACTCATCGTAACTCATATAAATATTATGATATTTTACAATCTCTTGTGGATTCGTACAATCATTCCGTACACAGTAGTCATGGTTTCAAACCGGCTGAAGTAACCACTGATGATGAGCCGACCATATATAAACGCCTGTATGAGTTCAGTTCTCTAACCAAATTTCGTTTTGGTGTAGGTGATGTTGTTAGAATATCGAAAGCTCTCAGAACGTTTAGAAAGGGATATCTACCAGGGTGGACCGAAGAATGCTTTAAAATCTATAAAAGATATCCTACAAGTCCACATACTTATGTTCTACAGGATTTGAATGGAAAAGAGATTGACGGACGTTTTTATGCTGAAGAGTTACAAAAGATAGAAAAAACTCCAAATGGTTACTGGGCAATTGAGAAAATTATTCGTACTAAAGGTAAAGGACCATCTCGTCAACTTTTGATAAAGTGGCTAGGATTCAACGATTCCTTCAACTCGTGGATTAAAGCAGAATGGATCAGAACATAGAGGATTTCCATGTCATATTACCTTCAAATGCTAGTATGAACTACTTTCCGAACAACACTCCTGATCGTTATCGGACTAAATTAGCTTATCCGATCACTTTAAATGGAACATGGGAATGTTGTTTAGCAGAAGCAACCATTCCAGGTAGATTCTTTACCATTCACCCCGGTTATAATGATGAATATTCTATAGAGAAAATAGTGGAAGTAGAAGGTGTAACAACTTTACCTAAATATGACATACCACTTTATAGTGAAGATCATACAGACTTTGTGGAAGGAGTCAATGCAAATCTTAAAAAGACATTTACAGATCCTCCTCTTATTCTTTTTCTGAATGAGGTAAAATCAAGACTTCGTATAACATTAAAAGTAGGTTGGGATATGCACATTACTGTACAACATGCGGAACATTTCTTGCGCTTTTTAAAATTGAACCCAAAAATTGATGATATAACGCGTAGTAGAACTATAGACTATGTTTACAACTTGGACTATCACAAACCGAATTTAGAGAATTTTCGAAACCAGTTTATAACACTTGTCGCCAATAAACCAGTACCAAAACTCACTTATGATATATTACTAGATAAAATGAATGATAATGTATTTGAACAAATCAATAGAAAGATCGTTGCTACAACAGCGAATAGTCTAGCACAGTTCTTACGACGCGAAAATAGTATAGTTGTAAAATTAAAAGAACATATAGATATACTTCTTGAACGTGATTCCTGCCCCAATTTAATGAGGTCTCTAGGCATCGATGAATCTTCTTACATTATTAGTGGTGATAAAAAAGAAATCACATTCAACTACTCTAATCCATTAAATGGAGCTGAAGGTGAAAAGTTTAAGATTATTGTCAATGAAGTATTTCCAACACTTCATCATGAACTTAGAACATATAATTTTAAAATACCCAGTGGCATGTATCGACAAGCCAAAGACTTCTTTAGTGAATTCAAATCCATTCAATTCAAAGTACTACCTAATTCTAAAGTCAAACTGATTGTACCACATGACACCAAAGTAGTGTTTGAAGATAAACTCTCGGATATATTAGGATTTACGCTAAACACTTTCACGGAAGGAGCATACATTTCCGATTATAACTTGGAGTTAAATGCGGGTATAACAGAAATATATGTATATAGTGATATTGTATCTTCATCGCTTGTTGGTGATTCATTGGTTCCGATTTTAAAAATCATACCAATTGCGAATGAACGACAGGATCAAATTGTGAAACATTTTCCCGTACCACTTTACTTTCGCGTTAAAAAGCAACACTTCGATGCTATTGAGATCGAACTGCGAACAAGTAGGGGTACACCCATACAATTTATATCTGGAAAAACGAGCTTGGTGCTCTCCTTTCGAAAAAAATCGTTATAAAGCGGTGTACAAACGACCCTTCCTTCATATATGTCTTTCATCATGCATAAACACGGTCGAATGCTAGATCCCCAGGACTGTATTGATTACTATTGTAATCAACAATCAGGGAAAGGGGGTTATTTTTCATCAGATTTCCCCATACAGAGAGGATATGGAATATTCACTAATTTGCGTCGATTTGTTCAACCACTTATGATCAAAGCGGGGAAATATTTAGGCAAACACTTACTAACCGCAGGAGAGAACGTACTACAAGACCTTTCACATGGGAAATCCTTCAGAGAAGCCTCCCGTAATCGATTACGGGAATCTGGCAGAGAGATCCAACACGATCTACTTCGCAAACTGAGAGGTGGTGGGGGTATTAAAAGAAAGAAACAAACGAAAAAAACTCAGATGAAACGCCGAAAGAGGTGTTCGAAAGACGTGTTTTCTAGTCTCTGAGAAAATGGAAAACTGTTATTGCACAAAAAGTGAACTAGATTTGTTCGAAACATCACGAATTCAGCTAGCAATTGACCGGTCGACGTTCATAGAAGTTCATCCTGTAGCATCCATTTCGGACAGCAATACAATTGAATTTGCCATATCTGGATTAGGTGAATCATATTTTGATCTTTCCCATGTTTTCCTCAATGTTCAAGCAAAGATTGTAAAAGCAGATGGTAGTGCATTTGTTGCTGCCGATCAATGCGGGCCTATCAATTATCTTTTAAATACTATGTTCTCTGAATGCCATGTCTCCTTTAATGATAGACAAATTTCCTCAGAAAACAATTATGCCTACAAAGCATATATTCAAAGCATATTGTTTCATCCAGAATCCTCTCAAAAGAATTTGCTGAGTGGTGCAATGTTTCATAAAGATACCGCTGAGAAGTATGATGATTTGGATATTGCAGCGGGGGGAAACAAAGGATTGAAGCAAAGATGGAATCGCACTAAGAACGGAACCCTCTTTGATATGTATGGTGCGCTTCATTTGGATTTAGGTAGTCAATCCAAATTATTAATAAACGGTGTGCCGATACGCATCAAGTTAGAAAAAGCGAAACATGCATTCAGCCTATTGACAAATAACGGTGAATACTGCCTTAATATTGAAAACATAAGTCTCTTTGTGAGACGGTGTGAAGTATCGAGTTCAATACTTATTGGACATGAGAAAGCGTTGGAACATTCTCTCATTCAAATGCCATTTACAAGAATTGAAATGAAAACATTCACGCTTAGCTCGGGACTAAAAAGTATTACGATACCAAATGCAATCAACGGTGCACTTCCCAGTCGAATCATTTTGACTATGATATCTAATTCTGCATTTAACGGTGATTTTAAAAAGAATCCTTTTAATTTTAAGAATTATAACCTGAACCATATTTTTCTGACAGAGAACGGTGTACAGATCCCGGCCACCGCTTATGCACCAAGCTATGCAAAAAATCTTTATGCTCGAAATTATTTAAGTTTGTTTACAGATCTTGGTAAACATGACACAAACATAACATTCAACGAGTATAAACATAATTTATGTTTTTACGTATTCGATCTCACTCAAGACTATTCTGCTAGCGATCCATTTGCAAACGTAACTCGAAGTGGTGATCTATCGATTCATCTGAAGTTTGAGACAGATCTCGACGAAACGGTTACATTGATAGCATATATGGAAATGCAAGCTCTTATAGAAATTGATAAAAGCAGAAACATCTTTACTGACTATTAAAATCATGGACACCTCAATGTTGACTAGACTTGCGTATAGCGATCATAAGATCAGAACTACTTTCGGAGGTGTATTCGCAAGTGATATGCTTCCTTCAAAAAGAAAGCGTTATCGTTCCTTCATCGTGAACACCGATCCTGCACATTGTGAAGGACAACACTGGCAAGCTATGTACTTTGATGAAAAAGGATACTGCACATTCTTTTGCTCTTATGGCACACCACCCGGTCGCAATATCAAATCCTTCTTAGTCAAAAATTCAACTCAACTTGAGTGGAATAGACAAACGTTGCAACATTTTAAAACCAGATCATGTGGACTATTTTGCCTCTATTTCTTATGGCATATCACGAGAGGGTTATCCATTGACAAACTACGAGTTACAGATGTATGTGAAAACGAACGAATCGTTCAAAGTTTTGCCCATCAATGGTTCAAAATTGGTAGCGCACCAGAACTGTCTTATAATCAATATTGTCAACCTCTTCGTAACGCATCAAAGAATCTACACGAATGAACTAGTAGTAATAAATACACTATCGCATCACGAATAAAGTTATTCAACAGCTCACCATGGAGCGATATGGTTATATCATTCTGAATGCATGCGATAAAAAGGTTAAAAGTGCAAATAAAGTATTATTTGATGATATCGTACATTGTGTAAAAAGTGGGATACTTCAAAAGATCGACAAAGATGAACTGCTCGTGTATTTTCAAATCTTAGAAAATTCAGAAACGATCAAATTAATGCACAGAGATCCAATTAGTTGTAGGTATGGATACATGTACTTGTATCAACCCTGTGATTCGGAACAATATATGATTCTTGAAACTGCATCAGATATTTTGTTTTCTAACTTACTGGATTGCATTATATCAGTGCGAAAGCTTATGGTTTGGAAGTTCCTTGTATATCCAATCTGAAAGTAAAAATTGGATATTACAAAATTTTTGACAGTGACGAACTCATGAAAGAGCTTCACTTCCCCCACTGTATGGAGAGAGCTTAATACAGGCTCGTAAAATGGAGAGAATCGTGTCAGTACACGTTTCTAACTTTACGAACTATAAGTACGTACTCTAGTAGGAAATTCATCATTTGAATTCCAACATGGAACGGTATGGGTATCTCGTTCAAAGCTCAGAGAAAACATATGATTATATTCACCACGAATTGTACAATAGTGTGTTCGATTGTGTCCAAAGTGTATTGGCATCTCTAGGACTAAATCAAGAAAACAAGAAAAATGTACGCTATTTTAAAATACTCACTAATGAAGACATAGTGAATTTGGTCCATGAGGATGACAAAGAACATAGATTTGGAGTGTGTCATCTACATCGCATGTCTCCAAATAAAAAACTCTCCCTGTATGGAAGTGGACTCATTTTGTACTCAAATATTCTACAATGTATTGAAGCCACGAGTGATTGTATTTGCCAGATAGAAATGAACTTTCCAAACTGCATCCTCAAGTATGGTTACTTTCAAATTTTAAATGAGGATGAATTTGTTAACTTGTTAAAAATGTAAAACAAAAAGCCTGCGAGCTTTTTGATTTTTGAAACTGTAAGGTAAAAAAATGTACTCATCACTGGTTTTTGTTTGAAATAAAGAATGTTTTCAAAATTGTGTTTTGTCTAAATGTTTCACTAGATTTTTCTCATTGTCTTCCAAGGTCTTATGCATAATAGTCTTGTTAAGATCACGTTTTTGTAATATCCTCGAAGAAATTATCGATGGGAATTATCTATTACTTTTAAAACTCTCTCTGAATTAATAACAAGCTAAATGTCCTTCGCTCCTTCTGGAACGGTTGCGGTTCGGCAGATTTCCCCTGTGCGTCATACATGGTCTTATTGCATTAAATTGCTAGTTTTAAAACAGATACTAGTTCATAACACTTTGCTTCTTAAACACTTCTACAACACTTACATGTAATATGTGATTGATAGAAACTCTTTAGAATGCTTATGTTTCTTAGTTTGAGGAATATCTTATCCTAGACCTTTAAGAGTTTTAAATGTCTTTCACAGTTAATTTTACATTCCTGTTTAAGAATACTTATGTTTTTTACTTTTTATGAAACTGTTTCACTTGCTTTTGTAATATGTTATATGTTTTTATAAACTTTAAATGTGGTTTTTGCTATTAATTTTCTATACGTAAGACTTCTAATTTTTTTTTCTTATAACTTATTTTAATTATGATATCTTAAGGTGACTAAATTTTCTAAACTGTTTCACTCATTCAGAATTATTGTTTATGTGTTTCCTTTTATTTTCATTTTTAGAATCTTAAAAAATATCAGAACTCAATACTCCTCAAATTAATCCGAGGATGTCTTTATCCAGTTATGTTAATTATGGCTTAAACAATTTTATATTAAAATGTAGAATATTTAAAAGACTCATAAAATTTAGTTTCATATTTTATTATATCCGATACTACCCCGATGTTTAAAAGATGAAACTATAGGCATTCCTATAGAAGAATTTTGTGCTCTTCGACCTAAAATGTATGCATACATTAATATGAAAATATGCATGAAATAATAGCAAAAGAACTGCTAAAGGAACAAAAAAAAATCTGTTCTAGAAAATAACCTAGGACATGAATTATACTTGTAGGTTTTAAAAGAAAACAAACAATTAAAACATAAACAATGTAGTATTATATCCAAAAAACACACACTGTCTACTATGTTACAAAAAAAGACAAGTCTGTCAAGTTTTTATGGTAAAATGTATTCGATAAACGAAGAACTTTTTTAGCTTTTAATCACTATGCTATAAAATGATATGTATGTCCATGGAGCATTTTGTATGATAAATATTCGAAAGATTTTTTACTTTCATTTGTGTACTTATATTTTCAAATGCTTAAATAAAGAATTGTAAGCGGAAATATGTATGTTTCTTTTGTTCTTTCGTTAATATGTAAAATAATATGTACAACTTTTATATCAATACAAACCAAAACATCGAACTCTGAAAATATCTTAGAGTCATTCATAGTGTAACTACTTTTCGCAAAATAAGAACTCTGGAGTATTTTTACAAATTGTAGTATCACAATGATGTTCATGCTGACACCTATAGAGAAATTCTAAAAGCTAAAAATTAGGATAAAATTAGGATTTATGCAGACTTGAACTTGAGACTGTAAAAGATACTCATGCTCGAGTGTTTGTTCATCTAAACCACTCGACCATGAATATCTACCAATGGGTGGTGTATAAATCTAATGATCAAACGAAATTCCTCTCACAACAGTCCTTCAATTCCTAGTACATTTAACACTCAATAAACGGAGAAACATACTTTTTTGTGTCAGCACTTTTTTCTATCCACACGATATTTAGTCTAGGTGTAAACACTTTTTCTATCGACATGATGTTTAGTCTAGGTGTCAACAACATTTTTAGCGACAGACCATTTAGTCCAGGTGTCAACAACATATACTACTTACAATTATTATTCACCTTTTGCTCTAAGGGATGGTTTACGCTCTTTTGACTCGCAAACAGGGGAGGGCTATTAACACAGTGTTAACAATTTTTCTCATCTAATACTCGCATGTTGTCGCATACACACTTTCACATGAGTCAAACAATAACACACTTTACGTGTGAGCCAAACAATAATACCATCAACATGTCGAACTGTAAGTTAGGCACTAACATGTCAAGCGCGTGAGCCAGAACTTAATAGTGTATGCGAGTGAACCAGTTATTAGCAGAGTTTGCAAGTGAGTCAGTTGTTAGCAGGGTTTACAAATGAGTCAGTTGTTAGCAGGGTTTGCAAGTGAGCCAGTTGTTAGCAGAGTTTGCAAGTGAGCCAGTTATTAGCAGGACATACAAGTGAGCCAGTTATTAGCATAGTTTGCAAGTGAGCCAGTTGTTAGCAGGTTTTGCAAGTGAGCCAGTTGTTAGCATGTTTTTCAAGTGAGCCAGTTGTTAGCAGGTTTTGCAAGTGAGCCAGTTGTTAGCAGGTTTTGCAAGTGAGCCAGTTGTTAGCAGGTTTTGCAAGTGAGCCAGTTGTTAGCAGTGTAATACTACTGTTAAGGTGTTGGCCTATTTATCGTAAGGTTCCCGGTCCGAATCCGGGGTCAGGGCATGGATATAAAATTGTGCTGTGTATGTTAAGATCAATGATGGCCACCCATCGGGATCTCCTTTATAAATGGCCATCGCTTCCGATCATTGCAGTGTACAGAGGCTGTTCGCACATTTTTTAGACGATTTTGGCTAGCGGTAATAAAAAATCCTTTGCTACAAAAGAAATAATTGCAGTTGTACTATGTTATTAAAAGTCAAAATTATCGTTTGCGGCTTGAGAGGTTTGTTTTTATTCAAAATTGCGTTTTTAACGAAACAGTGGTTCGAAGCTATTTTTATGCTCCTTCGTAAGAGAAATATTCATATTCCGTTATCCAAAAACGATGTGAGAGTCATGGTTTTGTGATATCTAAAGCTTCGATAGCTAATATCGTCAACAAGAAAGGAAAATAACGTCAAATTGGAGCCTCAAGTGGGACAAAAATTCGAAACAAGTATCCAACGAAGAAACGGATATCTTCGACTATTGCAAAGGTACGTTGTTTAATGTTAAAAGAAAATCCCCATAGTCAAAGGACAGTTTCAAAATCATTAAAATGCTCGGTGTCCACTGTAAACAAAATGATAAACGTTGATTTAAATCTTGAGAAAGCGAAAAAACGCAATGTGCATCGTCTTTCTCCAAAACATATCGCTGAACGCTGGACACGCTGCCAAATTCTATATGAAAAACACTTATCTAAAGAAAAATGGAAAAACATTGTCACAATAAATGAATCATGGTTGTATTTAAGTGATTGCAGCAAAAAAAAAGAGCCATTTATTATCATAAAAGGGGAGAAAAAAATTCAAGTACATGGTTCACAGAATCGAAAGAAAGTTTTTCTAAGGGATTCATGATTGTTGCTGGTTTTTCATATAATGGCAAGTTAAAAATAAAGAGAGTGGAAAAAAATATCAAGATTAACTCCAAATACTATCAGGAACATATTTTATAGCCAATTTTTCTGAATGAAATACCATTGCTTAAACCACAGTGCCATCAATCTGTGGAACTCCATCAAGACAAAACTAGTAGTCACACATCAAAATCCACTGTAAATTTCCTAAAAGAAATGAAACAAAAAACCGGTATCAAGGCCATACCCTTCACTGATATCCCTACTAAATCTCCCGATGTATCACCTATGGAGTTTTGTTCTTTCGGACTTCTAAAATCTGCATTATCCAAACGTCGTCCCACAACCCTTACAGGACTCTGGAAAGCTGTTCAGGAGGAATGGGATAGAATACTTCTTCTGACACTTCAAAAGGCATTGTTATGCTGGAAATTACGCTGTCGAAAGATAATTCACAATAAGGGCTATCAAATAGAACATTTAAAATACAAGAATTGTATGTAATTTAGTTTTGTGAATACAATATACATTGTCTAAAAAATGTGTGAACAGCCTCTGTACATGGATTGAATTCTCGGTGGAATTTACGAAAGGGGCCAATGTGCAGACATGGGCTGTTTCTGCTTAAACTGGCGGTTGGTTTGTAATTAAGGTTGCACTGTTGAAAACAAACGGGCTATTAACGATGTTACAGGATCTAAAGGAAATGTTCCAAGAACAAAACCTCTAAATTTTGTGAACCAAGGTCAGCTGACGAGAACATCACCTGAGATGGCACTCCTCCTAACTTCCTTACTTCACCAATGTAAGGACATTTGCGGTGTTGCTCTAGTATGACGTTATTTAAAAATTATCTTACCTCTTTTAATTTTTCTGCGACTGCACATTATGCTCAACCTACACTAGTACTTGTAGATTCGGAGCCAAGAAAATCGGAATAGTAAATCGACCATGATCTGGTTATACATATATTGAGATCCAAGGGGATCGGACCCTTGGATTTGACGCAGATAGTGTGGATGAACTACTGAAATAACTACTTACGGACAAATTAATTAGTATCGTACAGGAGCAACACCACGGGCTATTGACAACGGTCTAGGATTAATCTCCTCAGGGATAGAAACGAGGACAACCCCACGTAATTTTTAACCACGGCCAGATGACTTGGTACTAAAGTGAGCACCATTGTTGGTTGATTGTTTGGGGGATTTTGCTGCGCAATGGCCATATTTGACCACGTCAGATATAAGACATACAATATCAAGTAATAGACACACACAGTGAAAGATTGACTGAGACAGAGTGGAGTAATCTCCGTGTGGAATGCATCTGGAAAGGAGTCGAATCTGCGCCGACTACAACCTGATGGCTACAAGAGCAGTGGGTATAGCCATTGACACACGACGGGCCCTAATGAGTCAGTCTTGGAACTAGGGATGCGACATTGGTGTCAAAGTTTTCAAAACATGTACGGAAAAAACATCGATGTATTGGAGACGATGTTTTTTTAACATAGATGTTTATACTTGTCGATGTTTTTACGTTGTCGATGTTTTATTTTTAAGTAAAAAAAGTACCACTATAAAAATTTAAAAACAAAATAACCAAGAAGCATAATTTTCGTAATTAGTAAACTGAACATACTTTGAGACCAAAGTGGCCAAGGGTGAGGGTGAAGGGTTTGGAAAGTAGGCACGCGACATCGATGTCTATGTTTTGTAAAAACATTTTTGTATTTACTATCGATTTATTGGAGCCGATGTTTGTTTAACATAGATGTTTTATTTTGGAATGAAAAAGTACCATAGTAAAAATTAAGAAAAATAACCGTGCACCTAAGTATTTGTCAGTGATGGCAACATCTGTCCCTTCAGAAAGATTTTTTCCCTTAACTGGTGGGATAGTCAGTGATTAAAGAAGTCGGCTAAAGGTGGAGAAAGTTAACAAACTTCTTTTTTTACAGACTGTAAATAACAAATATTGGGGCTTATAATAATTATAGGTCCCAATTTTTTTAGTAGTTACCGGCATTGTTATCGCTCTCCAATCGTGTAGTCAGATAACTATTTTTAGTATAGGCTCCCCAAAGACGAAAGAGTGATAGTCAGACGTCTGATCAAACGTTTTCAGTCAGCACGAGGCTTGCGTGTCAAGATATCTGGAATTCGTGCCATTATTTGAAACTTGTCGGATACCAGAAGGAAAAGCAGAAGCTTCCAGAAAATAGTGCATTAATTGAATAAACACAGGCCCTGTTGAAATAAACAGAACTGAGATTGTTTTCGAAAACAAGTTGCTTGTACACCTGCCACGTGTCACCTTCCAATATGGTAATGATATTAACATTCCAAGTCTTCGTGGTAAATTACTAAGCAACAATCATTCTCTCTGCTGCTCTAAGACTTTGGACACCCTACTGGTAAGTATCTTGTAAAATTCACTTTCCCGGCTGCAAAGAGAAGTTTCTACTTGACTTGTGTCAACATGGTGAGATTCAGTCCCACATTGCTTTTCTTCTAAATAATCCCTCAGGATTTCGCTTCATTTGCCCTTCTTTTTGGAATTTTTACTAAATGCCCTAGATGTTATTCTGTCATTAACCTTTTAACTACGGCTACAGATATAACTGACAAGATTCTTTTTAGGCGCGATTCTTTTAACTTTCAAGGTACAATTCCTGTACTTGCCGTTAACAGAATTCTTTCTACACGCGATTGTTATAACTTTCAAGGTACAACTGCTGTTCTGGCCGTAGTCTAAATTGTTTCTTGCCACGATTCTTATAACTTTCAAGGTACAACTGCTATTCTGGCCGTAGTCTAAATTATTTCTTGGCGCGATCAAGGTACAACTGCTGTACCCGCCGTAATCTGAAGATTGATACAAATTAGTAGACAAACGCATACCACATCAGTGTTTTAGAGTTTCTAAATTGCTTGTCGGTTTATGACACAATGATTGTTGTGATTTCATTTCAAATCATGGGACACGCTTTGCAGACTATTTCTTGATTAATGTAAAAAAAGGAAGGAACGAAAAGGCATTTGCAGGTTTAATGGAGGACCACCAAGTCAGCGGTATGTGTCTTCAGAACATTAATTAATATGAATATTCAAGTCTAAGTTTCTTTACAAGCTTATTTGATTTTAACTAGAAAGTTTTGCAAATTAAAAATCGAACGAATGAGCAACGCAAGCTTTGCTGCAGCAGGAGATTCAAAAAGAAAATGAAACGCAGTTGCTTAAGCTTCGGTTTCCTAAAGCTTTGGTTTCCTAAGAAATTGAGCGTAACGAAAATTATCGGAGCCGCCATTTCCATGACTGTCGTCATAGCGGTCTCAAACAGTTGGGGAACGTTTTTTCTCTTGTAGCGGCCAGATTTCATTTCCTGCACCAAGCGATTCGAGCGAAGAGAAAAATAAATAAACATTTTTGACTGTCATCGATTAAATCGTTTTTGTAAAATCTTGATCGTTAAACACAGAATGACAATTTGAACAGATTTGAAATCTGCGGAAAATTTGACACCAGATCGATACCTTAAATGTGATTTTCTTTAAATAAATAATTAATTATTTAATAAATAATTAAATAATCAAATGGTAAATAATTGAATAATAAAACTGTTTTTGATATCGATCTGGCGTAGAAATTTACGCTGATTTGAAATCTGTTGAAATTTTCACTCTACCTTCAACGATCCCGAAGTTAGAAACTTTAAACTAGAAAATAAAAAACCACTTTGTTTTGTTTCTCGAATAAAATAAACCACGACAGCCGTCTGTGTTGCCCATTCTCCAACGTATTCTGTCCATCTAAGTTGACACGTCTGTATTCTTGTTTAGACGGCCGTCTAGTTATGCCCGCGGAATCATAACGTATCACGGCTGTTAGATAAAGGCTCCACTTTCTTAGGAAACCGAAGCTTTAGCGACGGGGAAAGAGTTGGAGCTGTTAGGTGGCCGAGTGTTAATATCTAATTCATATTTGTCTGGTCCACGCGCCCACAACTTTGCAATCTTTGTTTTTGGCTTCCACGAAATAAAGTATGTGTGTCTCACAACATTGACACGCATCTGATACCTATTTCAATCCATTTAATATGTACACAAATACCGATATGCCCATCTTGAACTCCAAATTGATTAAAATTAACCCACGATTATAAACGTGTCTGCTGCAGTTTCATCCCATTTAAAGGTGATTCGGCATTTTTTGACGCTAAGCCTTTTCGCTCATATCCGTCACTTATTTCTGTGTTCCAATTGTATTCTGTCATACTGCTGAAGAATTTCAATTAGAATGGCGAACCTTTCCGTACAGTTTTATGAAAATTGTGCAATTCCATAGCTCAAATTATACATGTTTAAACGAAGCGGAAAACTTTGCGTATAAATCCCGCAAAGTTGGAACATAAATTGTTTATATATCCGTTAGTTGTAAATCCTCCCATTATATAAATAATGTCGATTTCAGGTATATTTCGAACAATATTTGCCGAGGTAGAAGACTTTAGATTTACTTAATCTGAAAACCGTGCGAGTTTAATCCTACAAGTGGATTCGACAAAAGATCTCGTCCATCAAAATTTGAAAAATTTTGCGAATGACGATATCTCCTTCATTACGACATTGTCAGGGCATTTTCATGACAAAATAAAGATCTGGTCTAATGACGATATATATCTCGTCCGTCAAGATCTGGTCAGATTTTCTAATGACGAGATACCTTGTGGAAACAACCTCCAGGAGATTTAAGCAACAAAAGTGTCGTATTTGTTGCAAACTCAACAAAAAACGTCGTTTAGAATTTAGGCTGCATTGAAGATGTATTTTCATTCTCAATACGGATTCGATAGCCTATTTGTGATTACGGCTACAGATATAACAAACGCGCTATATTTCTAGGCCCGATTCTCATAACTTTCAAGGTACAACTGCTGTATTGGCCGTAGTCTAAATTCTTTCTTGGTGCGATTCTTATAACTTTCAAAGTACAACTGCTGTACTGTGGCCGTTGTCTAAATTCTTTCTTGGTGCGATTCTTATAACTTTCAAGGTACAACTGCTGTACTGGCTGTTGTCTAAATTCTTTCTTGGTGCGATTCTTATAACTTTCAAGGTACAACTGCTGTATTGGCCGTAGTCTAAATTCTTTCTTGGTGCAGCTGCTGTACCTGTCGTAGTCTCGTCGATTCTTATAACTTTCAATGTACAACTGCTGTACTGGCCGTTGTCTAAATTCTTTCTTGGTGCGATTCTTATAACTTTCAAGGTACAACTGCTGTACTGGCTGTTGTCTAAATTCTTTCTTGGTGCGATTCTTATAACTTTCAAGGTACAACTGCTGTACTGGCCGTTGTCTGAATTCTTTCTTGGTGATGTTCTTATAACTTTCAATGTACAACTGCTGTACTGGCCGTTGTCTAAATTCTTTCTTGGTGCAGCTGCTGTACCTGTCGTAGTCTCGTCGATTCTTTTAACTTTCAATGTACAACTGCTGTACTGGCCGTTGTCTGAATTCTTTCTTGGTGATGTTCTTATAACTTTCAATGTACAACTGCTGTACTGGCCGTTGTCTAAATTCTTTCTTGGTGCAGCTGCTGTACCTGTCGTAGTCTCATCGATTCTTATAACTTTCAAAGTACAACTGCTGTACTGGCCGTTGTCTAAATTCTTTCTTGGTGCGATTCTTATAACTTTCAAAGTACAACTGCTGTACTGGCCGTTGTCTAAATTCTTTCTTGGTGCGATTCTTAGAACTTTCAAAGTACAACTGCTGTAACGGCCGTAGTCTAAATTCTTTCTTGGTGCGATCATGGTGCAGCTGCTGTACGGGCCGTAGTGTCGTCAATTCATATAACTTTCAAGGTACAACTGTTGTTTCGGCCGTAGTCTATAGGTAAGTCTATAGGTCGATTGGTAGTCGAATTTTCATCGTACTGGAGCAATACAAAAGTCTGTTGGTGACATTGCATGATCAATACCGAAGTAAAAGTTACAAGGACGACACCTCGAAACGAAGAGAAAAATAATTCAAACTAAGTTTAGATCCTTTCATTTTTGCTAGTTGTGTTCTTAAATAATATTGCTTACAACCAATACCAACTAATCATTGAACAATAACTCGCTATTTTTAACCATAGAGGCAGGGAAAACCCTCTACTACTTCCGCGATACTTTCCATTGCTCTGCATTTATAAAAATTCAGTGACATGTTGTTGATATTAGCTAGAATGTGCTTGCTTTAGACTGTCACAAAACAACAACTCTTGAGAAAAATGTGATTTAACTGTCTCAGAGCCACAATACTTCGGTGTCGAAATATTACTTTTCCCACACACCTAATGTTTATTCTATCAAACAAAATTTCAAAGAAAATCTCTCACAATTAGACGTGCTCGTGGATGCTTTACGAATGTTGTCCATCTTAACATTTAGCTTCCGAAAGTTGGTTTGATCACTTGTTAGGGCAGTTCGCACAAGCTCAGTTAAATGCTGATCAGTCAAAACAGACCGTTTGCTTATTTTTAACAAATCGACGTGTTGAATTCAAAGACTCACAACAATACGAAGTAACAAAAACTGAGATTAGTCGCAGCGCATACTCTTTGGTCTTAGGATATTTTTGTTCCGGAACCTGTTTACAAAGCTCAATAGTTGAACAACTATTTTGTTTTACCTGTTTCAACCCTTCATCTTCTTGAAGCTCCAGTAGCTCCGACAGGGGGTACGCGTAGGGGGAGCTGTGGGTAAACTTTAAAAAATTGAACTAATTTTCTCAGTTTCTCACACTGTTTGTCTTGTTATCTAAGATAAATAAAAAGATTGGATCATTCCTTTCTGAAATGTGGCTGCCAAAGGCAGTGTAGCTGGCTACCTGTGATATACGTATATGCAGAATAATAGATGCTCCAAGAAGGTGAATTACAGTTGTGCCGGGCTAGATCTACTTGAAACGGCTTTGACTGGGGGGGGGGGGTAACATACAATCTTTAGTGGCGAGTCCCGTTTCCAACTGTGTCCTGACGACAATCTCAGACGTGTCTGGAGTCGTCCAGGGCTGCGTGGGTATCCTGCCCTTAGTATCGCACGCCACACATGCCCACAACAGGGCATTATGGTCTGGGGTGTCATCTCCTTTGATAGCCGGACCCCTTTGGTAGTCATTTCTGCCACACTTACAGCACAACAGTGCGTATACGACATTCTACGTCCGGTTGTGTAACCGTTCCTTTTGCGACACCTCGGATTTACTTTTCAACAAGATAATGTCCTGCTGCACACGGCACGTGTTGCTATAAATTATCTTCAAGCTTTCCAAACACACCTTGGCCAGCTAGGTCTCCTTATCTCTCTCCCATAGAACGCATTTGGGACGTTATGGGAAGGCGATTGCAACTATCCCGTAATGTTGACCATTTAGCCCGACAGTTGGAGACAATTTGACAAGAAATTCCGAAGGACACCATCCGGGAACTTTTTCAGTCCACGCCACGTCGGGGAACAGCTTGCATCCAGGCCAGAGGTAAACCAACGCTTATTGATTTCCTACCTTTGTAACGGTGTCTGAAATACATCATTCAATTGTTCTGAAATTTTAATCGTTTGTTTATTTATGTTTCTTTTTTACGTCTCCCAATTTTTTCGCAAACGGACAACTCCTTCTTCGTGCGTCGATTTTTTTGTTACTGAGTGTATATAGTATATACATTTATTATTAATATGACTTTGTTCATTATTTGATGAGGTATACGTTTTTAAGGGGGTCCGGGACACATTGAAAAAAAATTTTTATTAATTAATTTAGAATTTAGAATTTTTTTGTACTGATTACCCATCTAACTAATAAACGAAATCACAACACACAATTTTTCCAAAAGTTTTTTAAAAATTTTTAAATTAAAATTTTTTGAAGAAATGAGGGGTCATTTTAAATTGCTAAAACTCAAAATATTCTTGATCAATTTTCAAAATTCTTGCAGTAAATTATTCACAAATTTATAAATTTTAATTTTGATTCAGCAATTTAAAAAGTATTAATTTAATAAAAAATGAAAAATATTTGAATGAAAATTTTTGAAAATTTTAAGGTACTTTTTTGTTTTTAAATTAATATTTTTAAAAGTAAATATTTGTTTTAAATTTGCTGAATCAAAATTAAAGTATAATGTTTGAAAAAGATATATTCCAAATTTCAACCCTTAAACTTTATCGGTTTTCGACTTATAGCAATTTGAATACAGGAAATCTTGAAAAAATGTATCATGGAGAAAAACGCATTTAAAGTTTTAAAGACAGATCTTGTTGCCATGACAACAACTGTCAAGAGTGTTAGATTTTCAAAACAACGCACCACAAAAATTATTATATCTCTAGTTCTAATTAAGATAGAAACATGATTTAGACGTTATTTTAAGCAGAAAAACACAGAGAATTTCTTAAAATAATAAAAAAAAATTCGAAAATTTAGCGATTTTTGTGTCCCGGACCCCCTTAAGGCATTCAAATATTTGTGTGGTTGCCTGTAGAGGAGGTTCAATAGTTGTAGTTTTATAACCATGCAAACAAGTTACAACATGCTTTAGAAAGCCTACTTTTCCCACTATTACTCTCCACTTACTGCGGTTTTTTTCACTCCTAAAACAATTCCTCGATAGGTTCCAAAATCACGAAATATTTGTCTAAATCTAAGTCTAAATTCTTTCTTCGCGCGATCAAAATACAGCTGGCTGTATACCGGCCGTAAGAGTGAATAGTGGGAACAGTGACATGAATAGGACTGTAAGATGGAGCGAGGTCATAAAAATACTAATAATATATTGTGTTATACATAAAATATACACTGCATAACTCTAAAATGAACAATTTAAAAACTCACATCATAGTCTCATTTTTGCTTGTCTTATTATAATTACGTATAGAGAGGGACCATAAAAAGTCTAATAACTCTTGGAGGGGTCGACGGTCAAAGAGGTTTGGCTACCCCCGTGTTAACATAAACTTTTAAGCATTAAGCAATCGGAAATTCCTTTGATTTCTTTTCAATGTTTGAACGAAGCAACCTATACCAAAAACACAGCTCTTCAGAAATTGAGTTTAAACAAGTTGGGAGGTATATGGTGACATTACCTAACAAAAACTCTTTTAACTAGAAAAGTATTTCGAATATTTACAAGTATGTATTGGTATCGTTTGAAAGGCAGTTGTAAAACATATTGAATCAATAAAAAAGTCATTGATATTCTGGTCAATTTTCGTGATTTCTAGTGTACCTATACACCCTAGTAAACACTAGAAATAGCTACTAGCCTAGTATACACTAGAATCTACACCCTAACGCTAAACCGCCTTTTAAAAAAAATTGATTTAGATAATTATATCCCTGAAATGTTTCGATTTTTCCAAACATATGTCCATGTTTAGTTAATTTGATGCGCTTGATTTATTCAATTTTATCACGTGTTAGCTTAAAACGCGCGTATATTGTTGGAAAAACTAAAAAAAAAAACTTTAGACTGTTGAACTACTGAATGCTGAGATTGGATTAAATTTCCTCTCAAAATATTGTAAGTTATCAAAACATTCATCCATATGGTGAGTAGAGTTGTTTTTACCCCGCCACACGTTTGATGCTTAAATAAACACATCTTTCTATAGAATTGATATATTCTTTTAATCTTTATAGAAAGATTCTGTTGATTTTTACCAAGAATATAATCATTCTTTCGAACGATTCTATTGGTCCTTTACTGGGAATAAAATCTTTCGGGACGATTCTCTTTATTGGACCATTCTGCAGAATAGTATCCCTTGCAAAAAATTCCATCAATCCCTTGCTTAGGATAGAATCCTCTGGTAGTCTACCGCTCTTTTAGTAAAAAGAATCCTTTGGAAAGATTCTATTGCTCCTGTTGTAGAAGAATCGTTTTGACATCAGTCCTTCGCAATGGAGACACTGGCCATTTATGAATGATGGGTTTTATGGAATACTAGCAAAATACCCGACCTTACTCGGTTTGAATTGGTTTACTCTAGATTGAAGAGATAATCAAAATATATAATAACTTCGTTTTTTGTAGAGTAAAAATTTATTTTAACACCTTTCGCCATCTTTATATTTTCTACAACTTACTTTGGACACAAATCCTACACATGAATATCCATTCATGTAATACATTTCACATACATCGCACAATTGCTGTATGACAAAGCTACAAAATGACGAAAGGTGATACTAAGGTTACTACTATAAAAGACGATTTTGAGGGAGATTTGGAATTCCCTTTCTTAAGTTGTTTTCATGTGCAACTCAATTAATTAAAATTACGATTTAATTTACTCATAGTCAACAAAACAATATTTTTTTACTTGTGGCACTCTTGCCTCCGGTATGCGACATTGTGAAATTTTGCAATCTTCTCCTGTCATTATTACAACGAATTTTTTAATGTTGGAAAAAGTTCTAGTTCGGATTTTTAGACATTATTATTCTTTCAATAACGGCATTATTCTTTAATTAACGGCATTATTCTTTAAATAACGGCATTATTATTTCAATAATGGCATAATTACACTTAAAATTTACTGAAAATTTATACTGACTTACCTAACATTTTTAAGTCTAATACTTTGTGGTGCTGTTGCGTGTGATGAGAAGGAAAACACATTTATTAAAATAACAAATATTTAAAACAGGAAACAGCGAAATAAAACAAAATAAAAGATGTCGCAAAAAATTGTTCTAAATATATTAATTTGTGATTCAATTTTATCTATTGATTTCGCACAGTTGCCACAACTTACAACTAAAAGTGAACAAAATTTAGAAATGTGAAATTAATTCAGAGCGAAAGAACCAGAAAAAATATTACTGCTCGTGCGATCTTGTTCATTCTCGTTTCGTTGAAAAATATCGTCTGTCCCAAATATTCGGAAATCGTTTTCATTGCGCAAAGAATAAAAATAAGACTCGAAATAAATGAAGCATCAGACCTAAAATTTCACCATAAAAAAATATTTTTTTGAAAAATAATTGGTTTTCAGCATTACTGGTAAAGCAAATGAAAGTAATCGTAATACTCAAACTACATTCCAATTTTTCGAAAACTATCAAATTGTGGCTGATTTAAGTATACTTACTCAGGTGTTTTAGCATGAAACTCATCTAAATATAACAATAAAGAAATGTTTAATATTGCATTCACTAAATTAATAGATAATGTATAAAATAAAATACACTGCAATCATATATCTGGAATACAATTAACGTGATGCCTACACAAACACACAAACACAAAATCGAGCATAGAACAGAAAGACGGACAGACAGACTTTCGCAACCAATTCCACTCACTAAATCAAGATAAGTACTCACTGTATGCAAATTTCCATGAAAATATCTTAAACCGCGTGGACGTGTATAGGGCACAACATACAGACAGACAGACAGACAGACGGACAGACAGACAGACAGACAGACACCAAACGAGAAAAAGGCGGATTCGGCATCAGAAGGGTCCAAAACGGATAGAAAACTTGAAATGGGTCGAAAATATTGAATGTACAAACAAACACTCCATTCTTATTTATATAGACTAGCAAAATACCCGACCTTACTCGGTTTGAATTCGTTTACTCTAGATTGAAGAGATAATCAAAATATATAATGACTTACGTTTTTTGTAGAGTAAAAATTTATTTTAACACCTTTCGCCATCTTTATATTTTCTACAACTTACTTTGGACACAAATCCTACACATGCATATCCATTCATGTAATACATTTCACATACATCGCACAATTGCTGTATGACAAAGCTCAAAAAGACGAAAGGTGGTACTAAGGTTACTACTATAAAAGATGATTTATAGGAAGATTTGGAATTCCCTTTCTTAAGTTGTTTTCATGTGCAACTCAATTAATTAAAATTACGATTTACTGCGAGTGCTCTCACACTCATAGTCAACAAAACAATATTTTTTTACCTGTGGCACTCTTGACTCCGGTATGCGACATTGTGAAATTTTGCAATCTTCTCCTGTCATTACTACAACGAATTTTTTAATGTTGGAAAAAGTTCTAGTTTGGATTTTTAAACATTATTATTATTTCAATAACGACATTATTCTTTAAATAACGGCATTATTCTTTAAATAACGGCATTATTCTTTAAATAACGGCATTATTCTTTAAATAGCGGCATTATTCTTTAAATAACGGCATAACTACACTTAAAATTTACTGAAAATTTATACTGACTTACCTAACATTTTCAAGTCTAATACTTTGTGGTGCTGTTGGGTGTGATGAGAAGGAAAACACATTTATTAAAATAATAAATATTTAAAACAGGAAACAGCGAAGTAAAACAAAATAAAAGATGTCGTAAAAAATTGTTCCAAAGATATTAATTTGTGATTCAATTTTATATCTTGATCTCGCACAGTTGCCACAACTTACAACTAAAAGTGTACAAAATTTAGAAATGTGAAATTAATTCAGAGCGAAAGAACCAGAAAAAAATATCACTGCTCGCGCGATCGTGTT
This sequence comes from Metellina segmentata, assembly GCA_947359465.1. Taxonomy (NCBI): domain Eukaryota; kingdom Metazoa; phylum Arthropoda; class Arachnida; order Araneae; family Tetragnathidae; genus Metellina; species Metellina segmentata. Next base: position 34,195,753 of record OX375880.1, on the reverse strand, counting down.
CATTCTCGTTTCATTGAAAAATATCGTCTGTCCCAAATTTTCGGAAATCGTTTTCATTGCGCAAAGAATAAAAATAAGACTCGAAATAAATGACGTATCAGAAATGAAATTCCATAAAAAAAAAAAAAAAATTTGAAGAATAATTACTTTTTTAGCAGTACTGGTAAAGCAATCGAATTAATCGTAATATTCAATAGACATTCCAATTTTTCCGAAACTACCAAATTATGGTTGATTTAAGTATACTTACTCAGGTGTTTTAGCATGAAACTCGTCTAAATATAACAATAAAGAAATGTTTAATATTGCATTCACTAAAGTATTAGATAATGTATAAAATAAAATGCAATGCAATCAAATATCTGGAATAAAATTCATGTGATGCCTACACAAACACACTAACAGAAAATCGAGCATAGAACAGAAAGACGGACAGACAGACTTTCGCAACCAATTCCAGTCACTAAATCAAGATAAGTACTCTCTGTATGCAAATTTCCATGAAAATATCTTAAACCGCGTGGACGTGTATAGGGCACAACATACAGACAGACAGACAGACAGACAGACAGACAGACACCAAACGAGAAAAAGGCGGATTCGGCATCAGAAGGGTCCAAAACGGATAGAAAACTTGAAATGAGTCGAAAATATTGAATGTACAAACAAACACTCCATTCTTATTTATATAGATACTTTGTTGGTAACTTACTTGCTCACAAATCTTGCCACAAGGAGTCAACGAACTCCTTTGCGGACATCTTATGTCACTGAGACAGAAAACAATTTGAAATATAGAAGATGGAAATAAATTAAGAAAGAAAATATGGAGCAAAAATAGGCATAGCGTCAAAAAATGTCGAACCACCCTGGCTGAATTTTTGTGGTTCAATGGCCGTATTTCGCCATACTGAGCCAGGTTTTACAATATCGAGTAATAGACACACACACAAAGAAAGTTTTACCGACACAAAGGAGAGAAATACATCGAGAGAGGATTACAGTTGACAGGAATCGAAACTGCGGCGCGTAAAGCTCGCAAGTTGCTAGCTGCCACGACGGAACTAGGATCCTTCCCTTGGGGATTGATCCCGGACTGTCGTCAATAGTCCGTTGTGTTGCTAAGTAAGTTGCTGTCCAGTAAGACTTTAATTAAACTACCTACCTACCTAGAAACGATGACCCTCCTTTGAATGGGATATAGGTAGGTATATAATTAACATCGCAATGGAGTAACACAATGGGCTATTGGCGACTTGAATGGGATGAAAAATGGCTATCTTGGCACGATTCTTACAACTTTCAAAGTACAACTGCTGTACCGGACCTTTGTCTAAAAGTAAAGGAGCCAAACCTCGCCTATCTAAATCTAGTAGTAACGTCTAATCTAGTATAAGTGTACATATACCTTAGAAGATTTGTTTTGAATTTTTACTTTAAACATCCAATATTTGTTACAATTGGTCATAAGTTAAGGAGTAATAACTTCCCACTAACCTATCAAGAGTTCTTCACATAAATTATTGAACAAGGAGACCACGGTCGAGACTTTTCATCCAACTTACCATTCACCTATCAAGAGTTATTCACATAAATTATTGAACAAGGAGGCCACGGCCGAGACTTTTCATCCAACTTACCATTCACCTATCAAGAGTTATTCACATAAATTATTGAAAAAGTAGGCCACGACCAAGACTTTTCATCCAACTTACAACTCACCTATCAAGAGTTATTCACATAAATTATTGACCAAGGAGGCCACTGCCGAGACTTTTCATCCAACTTCCCATTCACCTAACAAGAGTTATTCACATAAATTATTGAACAAGGAGGCCACGGCCGAGACTTTTCAACCAACTTCCCACTAACCTATCAAGAGTTATTCACATAAATTATTGGCCAAGGAGGCCACTGCCGAGACTTTTCATCCAACTTCCCATTCACCTAACAAGAGTTATTCACATAAATTATTGAACAAGGAGACCACGGCCGAGACTTTTCATCCAACTTACCACTCACCTATCAAGAGTTATTCACATAAATTATTGAACAAAGAGGCCACGGCCGAAACTTTTCATCCAACTTCCCACTAACCTATCAAGAGTTATTCACATAAGTTATTGACTTCCCTCTGTCGGCAGCAAGCTCACTGTATTTATTCATACGATGTTTTGACATGAATATGTCTAAAATCTGACCAGTACTAGGTAAGGAAAGTTGAGGTGTACGAAAATATCGCGCTTGATCTAGTGTCATCCGATAGCTGAGGTTACAAAGACCAATAAGTGATCTAAAGTTCACGCGGCTCGATAAAAGGGTAGGGAGCCGTCGTTTGGGACTTTGTGTCTTGTTTGGACCTTCTGCTGCATTGCGCAAACTTCAAAATCAATACAAATCGGGTCTCCGCAGCGATACGACGCCGAAATTGGTCCCAAACAAAAACTGACGTAGGGATCTGTTGATTTAAGACAAGAAATGGAATTGAATGCAGTATTGCTAGTCAAACTTTCATCACAGTTGTATTTTTTTAAATCTCACTTACGTCAATAAACCAAGTAAATACATATTCTATGGGGAAGAGCAACTTTTTAAATTTCGAAACACAATGAATTGAATACTGCATTTTTCTTTGATTTAAATCCAATAAAATGCTATACGCAAAACGAGACGTATTTACAAAAAACCTTGGGGTTGCGAGTTCGAACCAACTAAAGACCTTCGTGTACAAAAGGGGATTGTGCACGTTAAATCTGTCGTGGCTTCAAATGTCCTCACATTGGCGTAGTGTGGAAGAAGGCGTAGTGGATTGGGGTGCTTGCTCACAGGCGTTGTTCTCTTCACCGTGGTTACAAATCCCGGGATTCATCCCGGACAGTCACCAATAGCCCGTCGTGTCTCTCCAGTGCGACGTCAATAAAAATCCTACCGACACAGCCTAAAAAATTAAACTTTTAAAAAAAAAATTAACCTTTCTCAAAGATATGTGCAGCTGGTTTGGTGCCACAACGCAGTCATTCAGCTACCTATACCTACAGATGTCTACAAGTTCTTTTTTATGCTATACAAGAAGTTATTTACAAATGTGCCGTCATTTGAAATCAAATCACACCATTGCAACACCTATTTTAACGATCGTTTTGCCTTGGGAAAGCTTTATTGCAATACAAATAAAAGTAATCATATGTGAAGCGTCGTAACTTTTTATTAGGTAGTTGGACAGCTGAACTGTGAGCACAATGAATCATAAACACATTGTAAAATAGAATCCTATTTTTGTATTTTCCCACCTGCAGTAGTAAAGTTCAGGTGTGTGTAACTGATTTTATGATCTAATAAAACGAAGATTACCAAGGTAGTAAGATTACACAGTCATAAAGGCAAACAATATGAATGTTTTCGCGAAATAAATACCGACGCGCAACAGTTGGATATGTGAGAAAAAGGTCTAAAAATTACTATTAAAATAACAAATTGATTACAAACGCCAAATTAGCGACATTACGTCTAAGATTGGGCTTTGTCAAAGCAATCAAAATAAAAAAAAGTAACCCATTTCTGCATTTTTATATGCTTGGCGGTAGTGTTCGATCATGGCAAAACCATTTTGGTGATAGTTTACACAAAATTAGGGGCACATCCATGCAAAATAAGGAATTAAACTTTTTATTGAGTGTTTTATAGGTATATTTTAAGGGATTTTCACGAAGATTAATGCCGTTGAAAGTTTCTACGGCAGTCTAGCAACTGCAGATAGGATGCTTTTCTTTCCTAGTTGCCAAGGCTTGACGAAACTTCGTAAGTTGCATCACTATAAAGTTTGTTTCCTTAAGAAATAGCCCATTGTGTTGCTCCAGTGCTACGTTAATTAATATACCTACCCTCCTAAAGAAAAATCCATTTAAGTTTACAGGTATGCCTTATGTGTTCAATTTCACTAATTTTTGTTAATTTACCATCCACAATGAACTGACAAAACACGATTTTCGTCTTCTACACGCATCAGTTTATGCCATTAATTTCCATAAGATCTATGGGCCGCGAAAGCAAATTAGGTAGAGTCGTGTTCCGAACTTGTTACCCTTCAGTAGCGAGTTCAAAACTTGTCGTGATCAAAGACTGTAGTGTACATGGGGAGCTGGTGCATATTAAATCAGTCATAGCCTCAAATGTCCTCGGGTTGGTGTGGAAGTTTAGAGAGGGATGCGAACTCAGGAGTGACCTCGTAATCTGACCGTAGTTCGAAATTACGCAGTATTGTCCTCGGATTGATCTTGTATCATCACCAATAGCCAGCCTGTTGTATAGCTCCAGTGCAGCGTTAATTAAGTACCTACCTACCCGAAATATTAGTTGAAAAAATATTCTGCTCCTTTGAATCAAATTATAGCTGTCGCCATTTTATATGTGCTTTGTTGTATTTTGCAGGGACATTGGAGAAAACTCCAATTTATCGCCGGAGCTTACGTTTCGTTTCTTTCAGGAAAACAACGACTGCACTCATCCAGTGGGAGCTGGTGTTCCTTTTTCCGGGTACGCTGGGATTCTGAGGGGTCGGGGATCACTTTAGAAGCTTTCACTTGAAGGTTGTCGAGAAGCTTTCCATTCACCGATCATCAGTTACTCAGCATTTCTCAGATCTGTTTGCTCCCCTAAGATATTACCAGTTCTTGTCCTTGGTCGATTGCTCCTACACCAATAAAATCCAGTTTCATACCTAATTCTTTGACCAATACCAGCAAGTCCACTCATCCCGTCTTCAATCACTGTGACTGCCTCCCAATTCATTATATTCACAATGATTTAAGTCGTTCCATTTGGTGTTGGTATTGGTTGCAGCTTTCACTTTGTAACTTATCACGGGGCTATGGTGACAACATACTCTCCTAAATCTATTTTCGTCTCAGTGCCCCCTTTCAAAATACACTATATGTGTGGAAAACTATCTAACTAATGTTCGTATAATAAACTATTCAACTAAGTATAGCTGTGCCTAAAATTTTTGAATTCCACCAAAATATTTATGTAACTATAAATAGTTTTACGATTTCAAAAGTTTGGAAACAAAACTTGGAATTTAAACTATAAAATTATTTATTGAAATAAAATAACAAAAAAATTAGAGACATACACATACAAGATTCCTCAACGTTATTGGAAACTAATATATCAATGGAATCAGTAAAATTAAAAATAATCACTAAGGAAAAAGAGGATCGTATTGTTGTGCTACCATTTTCTCTGTATTAAGTACTAATTTTGCCAGCAGCATCCTTAAATCTCAGGTCACCTGTTTACAGTCTGTTCCTCTTTTTAGCTAACCCTCCTGAGGTTTGTGTCCACGAGGAATCTCGCCCCTTCACGAACTCATAGTCGTAAGACATTCGGCAATATATTGACTGGCAATATACTCAAATTGGATGATGTTTTTAACACTATAAACTTGTTATAATATGTATATATATATATATATATATATATATATATATATATATATATATATATATATATATATATATATCATTCAAATACGTAATTTAATGAAAGATCAAAATAAAAATAAAAAGCATGTGTATTTAACCAGGAAACGAAAGTTAGAAGAAAAGTTAAAACTAACCATGCAAGCGCGCTGAAAGCTGCAGACGTAGCATGGTAAGAAATATATTTTTCTTAAACAAGAAGAAATTCAAAAAATAAAAACCAAAAGACATTTATTGAAAACGAAGTGTTGATGGATCAGGGCGTCATCAGTGCATCACCTGCTGCTGCAGGTTTGATTTAAATTTTCTTATTTCAATCTTTTTCTGTATATTTGCTTTTAATGGTGTTTGGGGGAGTATATGAGCAATTTCTTAGCATTTTGAGGCTCATATTCGTAGAAAACACCATTTTTTGTTGTATGGGTCAGGCTCCTCCCTGATGACTCCCTGATCCACCAACACTTTCGTTTTCAATAAATTCCTTTTGGTTTCTATTTTTTGAATTTCCTCTTGTTTAAGATATATATATATAGTATGTGTGTTTATATTCTCTATACAAATCTACACCGTTTTACCAATCCATACCAAATTTGGTAAACGTATACCTTAGAACACTGCAAAAAACATAAGACTATTTCTTTCCTGTCTTCAGACCAATCCCTCGAAGCCCCAATTTTAAAATCTAAAGTTTGTTTTCCTGCAATAATTAGACATGGACAAGGAAACACGTCCTACAGAGTTTGTGTATTTTAGTTAACACAGCAACCCAAGCAACGCCAGGTTATTCAGCTAGTAGCAAATAAATGTTTACGTGGAATATTGTTTGGCGATAAATGTTTTTACCATGTCATAGCTCACCCTCTTGCTCCTCAACAAACCCCTCCCTTTCTATTTTCTAGGGTCCAGCATTGCCTCCCCAGGATTGTAGAGCTAGGCATTAGAATGGCGATGTATACCATGGTTGGTTAATTGCTTGTTTTGGTGTTTTATGGCTCAAGGGCCATATTTTGTCACGACAAGACGGATTAGGGAGTACCTACGTGATGAAAGCTGAAAAAGACAGCTTTTTTCCATACTCACTCTTTATCCACTCACCAAATGGTTTAGAGCGTTTACCATCAGCACCCGGGCAGCCCACACCAGGGAGAGGAAGAACACACGCCATCCCTCGTGCGTCCGCACTACCCGCTCCACCAAGGTCCAACAGGTGGGGTAAAATGCTACGCAGGTCAGAGCGTGGCAAACTGGTACAACAAGCACCGTGACTTAAGTATTATTTTACTAGTAAGTATTATTTAAGGCAGTATTTTAACTGTAACATGGTGCAACATAGCAAGGAACAACCAATCAGGCTAGGCGCATCCACCAGTCAGCCCAGAAAGTAGGGCTGGACCCCAAAATCTTTTCAGTCTAAATGGCAGTAAAAGATTGCTTGGACACCTTAAGTGGCCCTCTCGTCCCCGCGGTGATTTGCAGGGTGTGAGAGGTTTTTGTAGACAACCCGCGGGAAGAAAAGTTCGAACACCCACCAGTTCGGGGTCGCGTCGGTCCTGGTTCTGACCGAGGTCACACCCCAACCGGGCGCGCCTGTTTGAGGCAGTCAGCGCCGCTGAGCAGAGACCATTTATGTGTCTCAATTACATCGGTAATTGAGAATTAAACATTTTGAGAGGAATGCGAGCACCCATTGCCTAAACCTAACAGCATTCTACACCTGGGCATGGCCCATTCCCCAGCCTGTTCAGGTTCAAATTAAAGAACAGTGACCAATGCATCTGTTGGGAGGTTGGCACCCCCAGATCATTACATTTTGAGTGTACACTCACATTTAGCAATCACCTCAAGAAGCCAGCAATAACACACTACCAAGCTAGTGCAACCAACACAATCAACAACAAACAGGCACAAATAAACATGTGAATGTTATAAAATTCCTAATGGAAAACATTAACATTATCACGAACTAACAATCAGAAGATTCTAGGAGTGAGTACATATATTTATACTGTTAGTTTTATTGTTAATCTTATAGTTTCTGTCTTTTTGCTGTACATATCTAATGGAATTAATCGTTTATTATTTAAACATTGGTGTAAGGTGATAGGTCAGAAATTATTGTTACTTTATTAAATCAACTTTATGTACGTGAGGCTGGTGAGAAAATTAGGACAGCACCTGACATTATAATTCAAAATTAGGGAAACTATAAGCCTTTCCAAAAGAGGAAAAGTATACTAAAATTATAAGTACATGCAAAATAGTTAGGGAAAATCCTGCAGACCCTACCGGCCCATGTCTCAAATGTATTATCAAAGGATATTATAATCATTATTATCAAAAGGATATATAATCAGTATAATCAAAAGGATTTATTACTCATGTAAAATGTATATCAAATGTATTTTCAGAAATCTGGTCACGGGGTTGACCAGATTAGACCGGTTTCTTTTGACGGGTTCATTTCATTTTTCCGTGGGTGACTAGTAAACCCTTTAACCTGACAAAAGACGGGACCGGAGGTGAGAGGGTCATCTTCGGTGACCAACCAATCCATTGCCAAACGCGGAACAAGTACCGGCACAGTTTTGTGAGTGACATGGGGGTATTCATCATTTCGAGGGTTTCTGTTATGCAGTTTGCGCGGTACAACTATATAAAATTAAGCATTATATACATTAGTAGTATTTACAATAGCGGTGAAAGGAAGTACAAACTGCATATAATCCTTAGTGAGAACTGGCAGTATTTTAAGCCGGGGCAGAGAGAGAGGATTTACTAAGTTTGCCTACGTTAAATCCATTAACTTGGAATCTTTGAGGATGACTAATGGGACTTAGAGAGAGAAAAAGAAAGTGATAGCTATGGAAACAGTTTTTATCTGCAGTTTGCGTATATTACTTAGTGCAAACAGGTGAAATTGATAAAGCAGCAAATTAGCAAATCTTACAATTTTTAGCAGTTATCTATGAATAAAATCACGGGAATATCAAAGCAGAATTTATAATTTAAGAGGAATACGATCCGCATATAGTCCTTAACGTGAGCTAGCGGTATCTACAACGAAAGCAAGATTTACCAAGTTTGGGTAAGTTAAATCCGTTTACTTGGAAACATTTAGGTTGGATAGATGGACGTAAAAGATAGCTTGAAGATCCCAGGAACCCGACCCCGTGTTTACCAAAGACAGCAAATCCCATGGAAAAGAAAAGAAAGATTGCTCGCGTATTTCAGGACAGTGAAGCCCGTAGACGCACCTTAACGAGATGAGCCCCTGATGGCTATGTACACCATGGAATGAATGTATTTTTCTTCGTATCGTAATGACCATCAGCTATTGTGTATGTACGTGATTACGATAATGTTTCTGTTCATTAGGCAAGATCCGTGGTTCGATTATTGGAAGCTGTGGAATTATGCTGGCTTCCAATCTCAGCACACGGTTCTGTCTCTGTCTGCATGGAACTCTTCTGGGAGCATTGGTGCAACGCGTAGAAATTCCTGCAGCAACGTTTCTGAAAGTATAACAAGTCATATTTTTGATCACAAGAATGGAAGCTGTTATACAAGCTACAAGCACATGATTTGAATGTTTCTGTATTTCATCATAACATTTCTGGCTGACCAATCGGTCGTATGATCAGGGTGTAGGTTTCTGGATCGAGTGGTTCCTGGTTCAAATCCAGGTAAGGCATATAATGGGCGGGTAGTTCCGCATCCATCTGATTTCAGCACATCAGGGAATGATTGAAAGATCTAATAAAACTTTTATTTAAATTATTAAAAACCATATTGGGGGAACATAGTACTAGCTTCCCGCCACATATAAGAATCAGAATGAAAAACATCTAACTAGCATATAATCCAAACAGATCATCCATAGTACAGTGGGTGTCCCTCATCGACCTTAAAACGAAATAGACGGATCATGTGGGCGGGGCCGCTGTCGTAAAATCTCTGAAGGGTATATCACAAATCGGCTTATCCGATTGGTTATGGAAGCGCAGACTAGTGCTTTGAATAACGGTGGATAGTCACGTTAACCAATCAATAGTTTAGGATTAATGCTTTTACCCACAACCACGAGACACATCTTGAAACCAAGAACTGGAAAACATAACATGAAGCTGCGGGCCCATGCTCTGTCTAGCATATAATCCTAGCAGATAATCCAAACAGAGGTCGTTCATTTAAGAGGAATTTCATTTTAAGGTCGATGGTGTCACTGTCGTGACGTCATCCTCGTCAACAAAACATCTGTAGCTGAATTTCCATACCCGCTATCCATCAGCATGGTCGTTTTTCTGGAAAGAATGTTGGCCTCTTAAAACGGGAGGCGCCCAGAATAGGTGGTATGTATGTAAAGTGTAACATGTGAACCCACCCCTGTAATTCTGGCGCAGTTTGTCCTGTTTTGAACCCTGTACCATAAAATCCAATTATCCTCCGAGTTGCACCCTCAGGGACACATCTTTAGGTGTGTACAGGTATCACATCCCGTGGAACCCTAGTGTTCTTTCCACTCTTTCAATTTCACCCTCGTCTACCCTTCTCCTTTTTGCTTTTCCTTCCTCTCTCATTGTGTTGTTTGTCTTGTATTGGGCACATCTTGTCCAGATGACATCGCGTCATAAATCTCCAAAACATCTACACTTCCATCATGCACCAGGTTATGGCAAAGTGGTTCACAAATCGGTCCTTGTAGTGCCATTTTGAGTACCTTTTCAATTGACCGGGCAATAGATTATGCAATTTCTATGTGTAGGCAGCTAAAATCAACGCCATTCTGGTGCAACACAATAGGCTAGTGGCGACGGTCCGGGATCAGTCTGAAGGGTAAGGTCCGAGGACCACACCTCATAATTTTGAACCACGGGGATATGACAATGTCAACACCTGAGTTGGAACACTTCTCCAAACTTCCACACTCCTCCAAGATGAGAATATTTGAGGTCACGACAGATTTACCGTATACCAGCACCCTTTGTACACGACGGTCTTAGGAAAGAATTTCGAACTCGTAACCCTTCGGCTGCTATCCCGTTATTCTACCAACTGGGTTACCGTAGCCATGCAATATATATTAGAACAGAAAATATCGGTATATTTCATCTAGCAATATTTTATCCAACTTGGAATGAAGTAGACGAATCTTAAATTCATTATCAATTAACAAAAGGTTGAATATAAATATACTTTAGTAAAAAAAATGTATAAAATATTTTGCATCGTTCAAGTGTTTTGAATCAAGACTCCTTCAGATAATTTATTTAGGCCCGATGCACACATCCAGTTTTTCAACGTGCGGCGTCGCTGCCGCAACGCAACTGCGGTCTGAGATACATTACATCCAATAGAGCAGTGCACACATGCCTCCAACGCCGCTGGGGCGACGAACTTGCAACTTGCGTGCAATGTGTACCGCAGTTCCCCACGGCGCCGCACGGTCGCCGCTCATGAGTCTACGTTCTGAAGTACCTTGTTTTCCTAAACAAAGGGAATATAAATAACTAGGGGGCCTGCCCCCAGGCTCGCTAACGCTCGCCAACCCCCAGAGGATTGCTTCGCAATCCTCATTGGTTCGCTGCGCGAACCTATGCTCGCTTCGCTCGCCTCAATGAAGACATGTGTCCTAGCAGAAAGGATTGTTTACAAAATGTGTTACCAAAAAAAATTTTTCAAATCTAAATTTGCTGTATTACAGAAAAAATATATACAGTATCTCTAAAATCAGAATTCAGATGAAAATTTTGTGCACATTTTGATTCGAAATGTGAGCGTTGCTTTGGAAATTTAGTACCCAGCATGTTGTTTCTAATTACATTTTCCCAGCACTCAAACGACCCACACCTTTTCATTGAGTTTGTTGCCGAAAGTTGTAGTGCAAGCGTCTTGTTGAACTATAATTGTTGGCCCTGAAAAGGACCGTTTTTTAAATGGCCCTGAAAAGATCCTCCGCTTTCTTTGATTTCTATTATAAACTAACTGCAACAGCTCATTAAAATTTCCTTTTTTTTTTCCAATAAAATTTCATCCGATAACGCTTTAAATTCAATCGATGCGCGAGACTTCGCGATAAACAAACAATCGTACAGTGTTGCCAAAACGCGATTACAAATAACGTCTTTTTTGCGTGCCACGTAAGAGAATTATATATATAGATAATTAATAAATGGTTGTTTCGAGTAAGGTCTATTTTGTTTCAAAATATACTTTTTTGTACGCCAAGTAAGCGAAATAAACACGTTTTCTTCGACAGAATATTTATCGCATATGACGCGAATTGAGTTCGTGCGTCATTTCACTATTATGTGTGCATAGTTGGGCTTCGGTGCCGCAGTGGCGCCGCACGTTGAAAAACCGGATGTGTGCACCGGGCCTTAGTCTGTCGCTTTTCAAGAGCACGCTTCATCTCTTTGTTGCCAGTTACAATTTTCTCGCCGTAGACGTAAAACGTTTCTGCCAACTTATGTTACTTTATTGCTTCATCTCTGTGTTGCCAGTTACAATTTTCTCGCTACAGACGATGAAAAGGTTTCAGCCAACGAATACTTTTTTGCGTCATTCTTCACACTGTAATGCTTACTCTATGCGCGTTTGTGTACTCGGTAAGTTAGTCTATGGAAATATCTGCGCAGGTGCGTCCAGTGAAAGTATGTCACCAGTCCGAAAGTCAACACTCCAAGTCACGAAAACAGGAAATAACATCTTGACACCGTCGGTCTTATTTCCAGACGCCTTTTTCAAAGTTTGCCTTTCTCACTTTCGAACTATTTTGATTTTCTGACTCTTGTTTCAGTACCAATACTAAGTGCAGGTGGTTTAACAGAATTATTCTACTTTCCGCAATTGGTATAACAAAAATATTGCACTTTACGCACGTGGTATTACAGAAATATTGTACTTCATTTTCTGCGGACATCAGTCTTTCGGATCTTCTGGTACAGAGGTACCTAATCCTTACAATGTGTCATCGTGAACGTATTGATATTTCTGAGCGCTGCAGAGTAGCTGTTGACACCACAACACAAATAATGACTAAATAACAAAATATATTTCTAAATAATTCTCTCTCTCTCATGGATTGTTTCAACCTTTAGAAATATTGTATTATTTCCTTGGAATAAGCCACCAGTGTACGTCTTATGAATGTGAACGGGCTTTCACAAAGTACCCAAAGGGTACCTGAGCGATCTTTTCTCATTTTTACCCTCACCTAACCGTATGACTTTTGCTTTTACTTCAGCCTTTATTATGTTGCCTGTCTTTTTGTTTGTCGATGTTGTCAAATGTAGCTCGCGCCATACAACCAAAAAAAAAAAGTACCAACAAAAGCCTACCTTTGAATAAAATCCTTTCGAACGATATTGGGTTGTTGTGGAAGTTTGGAGAGGTGCCAGCTCAGGTGTTGCTCCGTCATCTGACCGTGGTTCAAAATTACGAAGTGCTGGCCACGGATCTTTCCCCTAAGGGATTGAACCAGGGCCGTCGTCAATAGCACGTTGTGTTGCTCTGGTACGACGTTAATTAAAAAATTACCAAATTACCTTTCGAACGATACTATTGGCCTGTAATTGGTAAGGTAATTTAAATTAATGTCGTACTAGAGCAACACAACGGGCTATTGACGACGGTCAGAGATCAATCCCCTAAGGGAAAAATCCGAGGACAACACCTCGTAATTTTGAACCACGGTCAGTTGACGAGGCAACACCCGAGTTGGCACCCCACTCTCTAAACGTCCATACCTACCCAAGGTGAGGACTTTCAGCCACGACAGATTTCAAGGTGCACCAGTCCCCTCAACACCATACGCTTACAAAATTCTATGCACTTACCCGGATTCGAACCAGGAACCTTCCGATCTAGAGGCTAACACCTTAACCACCAGACCTGTTGGTAGGCGGCTTTTACTTGGAATATAATCCTTTGGAACGATTCAGTTCCGAACAGAATCTATTAGAAAGATTCGATCGGTCTTTTCCTTGCATTAAAATCCCTTGGAAAGTTTTATTTCCCCTTTCGTAAGCATATAATACAATGGAAAGATTCTATTACTTGACCATGTCTTTAGAATAGTATCCTTTGGAAAGCTTCTTTTGGTCAAAATTGGTTAGAGTCGTGTATCGTGCAAAGAAGACTGCGGGTTGCAAGGGGTGAAACCCACATGGGGTTAAGCACAGCTGCATTTCGAATGCCCGCTGGAATAACAACAAAATGGAAGACAATATTTTACGAATGTTTTTATTATTCTTTACCTACACCCATCTCCGGCATATCACTCGACAAGCAGTCAATAAGAGTCTGAAGTAATTAAATACGGTTTAAAAGCGTTGTTCTACAGCATAACTTGCAATTGAGGCTTTGTGGATACGAAGTGCGAACTCAACATTGAGCGAAAAAGTTTTATCCCATATTTTGGTTTGTCAGACAGTAGTGAATAATGATATTAACTTTTAGTTGAGAGAGTTCGCCCTTTCCAACTCTATAAAACTTAGGCTGACAGTTGCCCTTTTATGTACCAAGAGCGGTAGTGTTTCAAATGTGTTTTTCTGGAATCCAGCCTTTGTTGAGTTCGCCCTTCGTATCCGCAACGCCTCAATTCTATTGTCAGGAATTTCAGGGCAGTCCTTGAGGTGTTTTCTAGTCATTACGTCTAGTTCGCAAAGCGGATGGACATTCGATATCGCAATTCCAAAACGATGTAAGTGTCTTTGCAGGTAGTCATGTCTGGTAAGAAGTCAAAAGCAAACGACTCCGACTGCTATGGAAATTGAAACTGGCTTAATCTCAATGAAACATTCCAGTTATTTCCTGCAATTGAATTGTAAATTGAAAACCTAATAGTCCTTTATACGAGCATCTAAGCCTTTTGATGGTATGTAGAGGCAAAAGATATTTTGGTTGGGGCAGTTGTGCCTTAGGCAGGTATACTATAAACGTTCTTTAACAAAGATATTTTATACAATATGCTTGACAACGATATGTGATAGTGTAATAGGTCAACTTTTATAAAAGACGGGCTTTGTCAAAGTTTCTTTTCATCAAAGTTAGTCTTCTCATCCAATCTATATGTATAAAAAAAGGATGTGTGTGTATATTCTTTAAACAAATCTACACTTTTTAACCAATTCACACCAAATTTGTTACACTTATAATTAAGAACACTGCGGAAGACATTGGCTATTTCTTTCCTGTCAGACCTATCTGTAGCCATGAAAATTGGCACACATGTAGTACTTAAAGTGACCCTTGAAGCCCCAATTTTAAATTGTAAAGTTTTATTTCCTGCAATAAATGGACATGGGCAAGGAAACACGTTCTACAGCGTTTGTGTATTTGAGTTAACACAGGGACAAGTCGCGGTCATATTTAAAACCCGAGCAAAGATTATTTAGCTAGCATCTGATAAAAGATTTGTGTTTATTTACTTTCTATACTGCAGTTTCAATCATTGAAGACTACACACTGTGGCGTTTTTGTACCACAGTAATAAACTAGAGTCGGACTCATCTGGATATCGTTACAAATTTTTATAGCAACTTGAAAGGCATCGATTAACAATATGAAGACTATGTACACAATATCTACAGGGAGCATTCAATGAACGAATGTTCATAAAGAAACAACAATCATATTTCGCAATGCAAGTTCAGCAGTGCACTAGGATACTTCTATGTGCTTTAAAAGGTTGATATTTCCCCCACCCCCACTGTTATCATTGTCTTCATATCTTTTTAATTAAACTATAACAGAATCCGTGTACTTTTATTACGTATTGGCCGCTAACCAGTTGGCCACTCGGTGTCGAGCAGTGTGCGTCGCGTTTTCGGAACTCCCGCGAAATTCAAGTTATTTTTGCGTTATTCTTCATTTATTTAGTACTAAGCAGTGTATTACTTCTATTTCTATTAGTTCAAACATTTCTAATTGTTTTTAAAGTGTTTTTATAGTCCTTGTATTTAGTTTTTGACTTGTCAAGTAGTCCTAAGTCGTCTCGTTAGGCCTAATTCACATATGTCTCGTTAGGCCTAATTCACGTATGTCTCGTTGGGCCTAAATATTTTGTGTCTTGTTTGTTTTCATTCCGATAGTTGACTACTATAAGGTTATAGGATATTTAATTCCAGCTTTTTCTGTATATTTGTTTCAGTGCAGTGCTTTTTCTGTGTATCTGACTTAGTGCTTTTTCTGTATGTTTGATTTTGTTTAGTGCTTTTCCTGTGCATTGATTGTTACTTTGGATTAGAATGGGTTTAGTTAGAATGTTCAAGGAGATGAGGACAGAGGGAGCCAGTGGGGAGTTCTATGTGGAATGTGACTTGTGTGGGAATATGGTTGAGGCAGGAAAGGGTGGTGTGAGTGGGGTTAAAATGTCAGAGAAGGTTGTATTTACATGCAAGAGTTGCTTAGAGGTGGGTGATTTGAGGAAGGAGCTGGAGGCTTTGAAGGTGAGGTCTGCAGAGGGAGTGGAAAAGGGTGTTCAATGTGTAGACTTGGGACACGTAGATCAGGGGGATGAGGTTGATAAGGTAACTAGAGGGGTTGTGTTTGGTGATTCAATGGTTAGGGTTTTGGGAGAAATGGTAGGGCGTAAAAAGCGCAGTTTTGCAAGGTGTTGCTTGCCAGGCGCCAGGGTAAAACATGTAGTTGAGGCAGTTAAGGCAGGTGTAATTAAAGGGGAGGAAAAGGCAGTAGTGTGGGTGGGAACAAATGATGTAGAGAGGACTACTAATGTTGAGTTTAAGAGGGAAGCAGAAACACTTTTAAGAGGCATTATGTCTCATGGGGAAGAGGTAACAGTATTAGGATTACTACCTAGGTATGGGTTAGGTAATGGGTGGTTAAATCAAGGGGCCAATACGATGAACGGGTTGTTAAGAGATTTGTGTGAGAGGGAGGAGGTTAGATTTTTAGATGTTCGGAAGGAGTGTAGGAGGGATTGGATAAACAGGGACAATTTGCATTTAAGCCTGATAGGTAATAGGGAGGTTGGCAAGCGGGTTTTGAACAATCTGGAGTCAAAAAACTAGAATACAAGCAGGGATGGGAAGGACATAGAGGGTTGACAGTACACAGTAATTGCTTAGGAAAACTAACAGGGTCTAAATTGCAGGAGACAAACATTACAAAGGGGAAGTGCAATGTAAGGGAGAAAAACAATACCAAGACAAATAATACAAGGGGAAAGTGCAATATAAGGGTGAAAAATAAGCTAAAAGTATTTTATTGTAATGCTCGCAGTGTGAGAAATAAAATGGATGAGCTCAAGGGAATTGCACAAGCAGTGGATATAGATATCATTGCGATTACTGAAAGTTGGGCAAGCAGTGAAGATGCACACATTTTAGAATTAAGTGGATTCACAATGTTTTGGGAGGACAGAGTGAATAGGAAAGGGGGTGGGGTTTTGATTTATGTGAGAGAATTTTTAAACTGTACGGAAATAAAGTTAAATAGTAAAACAGGGTATAGAATCAGTCTGGGTGAAACTGAATACAGACAAAGGCAAAGGACTAATTCTGGGTAATATATATAGACCTCATGTTTGTAGTGAAGAGCAGGAAAAGGACATGTGCAATCTGATAAACGAAGCATGTCAAAAGGAGAATTAATTTTAATGGGGGACTATAACTATCCAAATATTGACTGGACAAACAATCTAGCTACAAATGGGAAAAGGGCAGAATTTTTGGAAGTGCTACAGGATTGTTTTTTTGTACCAGATGGTGTATGAAGATACTAGGGACAATGCAATATTGGATTTGATTTTCAGCAATGATGAGGATAGGGTGCAGGATTTGGTTATAGGTGAGCCACTGAGAGAAAGTGATCATAGAAGTATCAGATTAAGTATAAATTTTCAGTCAGCATACACAATCAATAGTAGGATAATTCCAAATTTCAGAAAGGTAGATTTTTATAGGATAAGAGAAGAGTTAAAGGAAACATTCAAAGGGGGATTATTAGCACCGCATCATTCTGAACAATGGGAGGAATTCAAGAATAAGTTAGATAGGGTGTTAAAAAAACATGTAACGTTCAGGAAAAAAGGAAAATCTAGAAAATTGCTCCCTATGTGGTTTTCAGGGGAAACACACAAAGCTTTAAAATTAAAACAAAGAACATACAGGGTATATAAAAGCACTGGTATCGACAGGGACAAGGAGGCATATCAGAAAGCCAGAAAGGAGTTTAAAACTATTAGTCGGAAGCAAAACATGTCATTGGAGGAAAAATTATAAAGGGAAATAAATAGAAGCCCAAAAGAATTTTTTGCATATGCAAGTGGTAAAAATAAATTTAGTACTACACTGGGCCCGTTGGAGGGGAATGGAGGTGAGTTAATTTAAGACGAGGTGGAAATCTCAAACGTGTTAAATTACTTTTTTCTGGGGGTTTTCAATGGTAACTATAAATTAAAAAAGGATCCCAAGGATGGAGCCTTTGCAGTGGGTATAATTAAATAATGCAAATTTAACAGGGAAGAAATAGTACATCAGTTGAAAAGAATTAAGCCATCTAAAGCACCAAGGCCAGACGATATTTATCCGAGAGTACTAGTGGAATGCGCGGAAGAATTGGGGGAAGTAATTCACATGATATTTAATTCAACCTATAGCACGGGTTCTGTACCAATGGATTGGAAGTTGGCCAACATAACTCCAATTTTCAAAAAGGGAATACAAAATGATCCGGGCAACTATAGACCAGTAAGTCTAACATCAGTAATTTGCAAAATATTTGAATCTCTGTTAAAAAAAACATATAATGTTTTACTTGGAGGAAGGGGGACTGTTATCAGAGAATCAGTATGGGTTTAGGAAGGGCAGATCCTGCTCTACAAACCTTTTGAAGTTCTACGAAAAAATTACTGAGGAGCTGGATAATAAGAGCAGTGTGGATATCATGTACATAGATTTTCAAAAGGCTTTTGATAAAGTACCTCATGAGGCATTACTGTTTAAATTGGAAAGGCTGGGGATTCAGGGAAAAACATTAATATGGATAAAGAATTGGTTATTGGGTAGAAAGCAGAGAGTGCAGGTAAAAGGAAATTATTCACAGTGGACAGAAGTTATAAGTGGGTGCCTCAGGAATCAGTTTTGGGACCAATTTTATTTATAATTTTCATAGATGATATAGGTCAGGGGATCAAGAATAGAATCAGTATATTTGCAGATGACTTAAAAATATGGGGAACAGTGGATACCAAGTTACAGATAGAGAATTTACAACGGGATTTTGATAAGATATCCGAATGGGCTGTAAAATGGGGTACGTCATTTAATATAGGAAAATGTCAAGTTCTGCATATGGGTTACAGGAACAGTGGAGCCGAGTACAGTCTGCAGGGAGTAAAGGTAAAGGAGGGAGAAACAGTCAATTCTCTTGGGGTGATAATTCACAGGGATTTTAAAATGGGTCACCAATGTTCGGCTGCGGGTAAAAAGGCTAATAGGTTATTGGGGTATATTAAAAAGACTGTAACTTCAAGGGATAAGAATATAATCTTGCCGTTATATAAGGGTTTCGTAAGACCACATCTAGAATATGCTGTACAATTCTGGGGTCCATATATGAGAAAGGACATAGAATCAATTGAAAGGGTTCAGCACAGAACTACAAAAATAATAAAGGGGCTAGCAAATTTCGACTATAATGAACGTTTAAGTAAGCTAAACATGTATACACTTGACAGATGAAGAAGGAGGGGGGATTTTATTCAGCTTTTCACGTTTGTAAAACAAGGGGACACAGGGGGCTTAAATTTCAATAGGGATAACAGAACAAGGAGCTATGGGTATAAATTAAATAAGACACATTTTAATCGAGATTTAAGGAAAAATTACTACTTTGATAGGGTAATAGACAGTTGGAACGCGTTGCCAGAAAATATAGTTAATTCAAAGGGAGTGTACGAATTTAAGATACAATTGGATAGTCAGTGGGAATTGGGGAATTCATAAACAAAGGACCAGCCTTGTTGGGCTCGAGCCTGTAGCTGGTCGTCAATATTTGTATTTGTATTTGTATTACACCCGTAAAATAGGAAACTTTTCCATTCATCTCTCCTTGTGGCGAAGTATTTAACCATAAATCACACACATACTACAAACCAATAATTGCAGAACAATCATTTATGGCAAGGTTAACACATATCTGCACGATTGAAATTATCTAGGTAATACGACTCATAATTGACAAATTGAGTGAAACAAAACAATTGGTTATTTGCCTCGAATTATCATAGTATAGTCGGAAAAGAAATTATCGTCGATTTTCGAGTAAAAGACTTAGTTCTGAGACGAAGGGTAAAAACTATACATTCTACTCACTTCACTATACATACTAACATAAATTTCCGTAGAAAGAATCTAACTTTCATGCTAAGAAAATTAACTGAACGTTACCAGTCTAAAGATTAGCCATATTATGGCCAAGCTAAAACACATTCCCATTCAAGCTAAAAAACTCATTTCTAGAAAATTTTGACTTATTGTCACTAATCTCTAGTAAGATGACAATATATTTGCATTAAATATTACTTATACTTTGTATAGATTTTTTAGATTTTTTCATGACACAGTTCATAAAAATTTCGTCTGTTCTGAGTGTTATTTTTTAACCACAATATGAAGTTCGTTCCAGAGATCGTAATTAAAGCCCTGGATCCGTAGCTTAAGTAGCGACAAGCTCAATCGTCCGCCATTTTGGGGATAAACGTAACTTTCTACCAATGTTTCTAATGGGGAAAAACGGAGTTTCGCTTCTTGAATGTGGAATTTACAAATGTTTAAAGACTATTAAGTATATCCTTAAAAAATTAAATGCATAAAAATTCATTCTTTTAAAGCACAAAGGACTTTCTGACTGATTTTTCAAACTTGATTTGTAAGGAAGTAAAAAATCTCAAACCCTCGATTCTTCAATGGGTTCGCTTTTTGTAGCGTGTAATAGCCAAAATGGTAGATTTGCATGTAAATTTAGCAATAATTGCATTTCTTTAATGCTGAGTAATACATTTTTAGCATGAATAATGCATTTCTTAAACCCCAAATAACATATTTTTACCATGAATAATTAATATTATATACTGTTTAGTCATGATTCTTTTTTAATTTACAATTATGTGTATCAAAATACACAAACTTATATCAACCTTTAAGTTTCTTTAAAATTAAATTCAAATTAAAGTCACGCATTCTAAGACTAATTAAAAATTTCTAGTTAGACATTCTCTTGTAATAGATATTTATGATACCAGTAATGAATGCAATAATAAATCCTCTATGAATCTAAATAAAGCCACAGAAACTATAAGAAAAATTTCATATTTTATTTAATAATAATAATTGAAGAAACAAGTGCAAATTTTACAAATAATAATAATCCACAATACCTAAAAGCTATTAGCAAGCAAAATACTTTGAAATTACTTAATCTCTGAAGTGGCAATTCTCATGTCGATGCTCTTGCTAGAACATTTTTAAAATTTTCTCTGTTGAAAAGCTCTATTTTTCTTTTTAATTAATAAATGCACTCGATGATTAAAAAAAATATATTTATAATTTTAAACATTAAGTTACAACATTGAGGGAAATTTTTAAAATGCTTGATTTTAAGGGAGGTTGATGGCTAAAAACTGAAGGAACTGCAGTTTGTTTCAGAAGGCGCCTGTTATCAGCTCTATGATTTTCGAATTGATCTTCTGTAAAATGTACCGTTCAAAAATTTAAATTACGTTAGAGGAATAAAGTAAAAACAAATCAGCATCTAATTCAGCACGAACTACGTTGTTTTCTATTTTGATATCTTATAAATCAACACAGCTTTTTCTAAATTTTTAAAAATTAAGTAATTTGATTTTAAAATAAAAATGTCTAAAAGTCTAAAGAAAAACAAATAAATAATGTTACTATAAATTATGAAACAATTTATTGATGATTCATAACATACTTTAAAACATTTTAACAAAATTTAGAATTGTTTCAAAATTCAGATTTTTTTCATTTTAAATATGTAAAATTGCAAAGCCATTAATAAATTTTACTATTTTCTTTACAAACATACAAACTTTAGGATAATACATATAAACATGCACATAATATACTTATTTGTCTCTTTTTAATACATAAGAATATTTATGTACTTAATTAATATGATTGTAGAACTACATATTAACAGCCTTATTGTATTACTAACTATTTCTTAAAAATATAGTATTTTTTTGCTTCTATGTATGAAACAGCTTTTAAGCGACTTCAAAATATCTCAAAACAATATCCTACATAGTTGGATTTTAAAAAATTAACTTAGAATCTAAAGAGAGTTCATAACAAAATAAATTAAACATTAATCGAGCCGCGGTAGCTCAGTCAGTAGAGCGTCGGGCTCGCATCAGAAGGGTTGTGGGTTCTGTCCTCGGCGGAGCCTGCAATTCTGATGATTGTGAGATCGGCGCTTCGACCTGGCTAAAGACCGTCGTGTTCACTAATGGTGACTGGGGCACGTTAAATAGGTCGTGGTCACAAAGTCCCCCATGTTCCCATACCAAATCAATACCTCTGGGGGTATCTGATCAGAGGGTTATCGGCCTCTGATTGGTATCTAAATTACGATATGTGTGAGTGAATGGATGTATGAAAGGGACCTTCCTGTAAAACGGATGTGTCATGAATGCCGAGCAAAGTCGGACTCCTCCCAATGGGGCTCAATAACATGGAAGGCGCACCCCCTCGCCTCTTGCCGTCTTCGACGGGCCTGGCACTCCTCTGGTCTGCCAGTGTAGGCATTAGAAACAACAACATTAATCACTTCAGAAGACTTAAATTAAAACATTTTGGTTTTTATTTAATAACCCATCATTATTTAAATTAAATTACATGTTTGAAACTGGTAAATATTTTTACAGGTGTTCATATTAAAGGCGATAGGTTTGTACTTGCACAACATTACTCATAAAAGTACTGTTAAGAAACTCGATTAAAAGTAAAAAATAAAATTCAAACTTCCTTTACACAATTTGGTGTTTACATTTGGAATCCATTTATCCCTTCCAATATTATGTAACCACAGTTTCCTTCGTTCTTCATTTTGTTTTCGTACTGGTAAACGATACAATTTGAATCCGGTTTTTGAGCTATTCGTACAGCCAAAAGCTTTACAAGTGGGCATCTTCGTATCTCAAATCATCTATCAAACGATATATTAAATATTTCGAAAATTAAAGACCGCAGACTACCATTACATTTACATTGCACTCATTCCGAGCTAATCCCCAAAATGGCGACTGTTTTCACACGTGACTCTTGACGTCCAATCAAAAGCGAAAGCGGCACGACAGCACCGGGGAAAAGGCTGTCGCTACTTAAGTCACTATCCAGGGCTTCAATCGCAATAACTTTCAAAACAATGAAACTCGACGAAAAATCCAGTAAAAAACTGATGAACTTTTTTTTATTTCCGTCTGAAATTGTGTGTAAAACCCAAATTTGTGATAAAAGATGGGGGGGTCGTTTTGAAATTATCAGAGCCAATTTATTATAAAGACGGCCCCTCAGACAAATTTTAAATATTGATATTTGTAGAAAACATTTATCCCTATCGATTGCTATCTTCCGTTTTGTTTTGTGATGTAAAACGTGCAATTGCGAACGGGGTGAGTCTGTTTTTTTGACGGCTGTACATACATTACCCTATAGTAATAGACCGGGAAAGAATACATGCTTGAATAGGGGAATGATACCTCACGTGCTTCAATTACACTAGCAACCCTTCTGGGCATCCTTTCAAATAGGTTTTGATACACAGCTATGGGTATTTCTGTCCATTCCTGCTGCAAGAATGTAGTCAGTTCAGCTGTAGATGTCGGACATGGTTCCCTGGTCCGTAAGCGTCGCTCTAACTCGTTCTACATATGTTCTATGTTGTTTAGGTCGGGACTCTGAGCAGGTCAGGAAATACGTTTTGCATCCATATCTTGATACCAATGCTTGACAGAGGTTGCAACATGACATGTCTGTCATTCGTCCATTCCATAGCATTGCCAGAGCGTAGGAAGAACCTTATTGTCCAAAATGTTCACGAAGGCGTCGGTGTTCAATTGACCAGGAACAACATGCATAGGTCCCAGGCAATACCACAAAAGGTAGTGTTAGGTAATTATTGTAAGGTAGTGTATGTATTTGTCACTTACAACGATAAGTGTTTGGTTCCATCAACTGTCCCAAATATTCAGTCCTGAAACGTTATCTTAAATCTACTCGGAACTTTTGACGATAAGACAAACGTTTATTAATCTTTTGACCATCTATCATATCGAGATCAGGAACTCAAATCTCTCTAATTTCTTGTAGAAATATTTCAGGGGTCAAACCTGCGAGATCGTCTGTGTCCTCTGAAAGGTATGTGAACGGTCTCGAGTTAATGAGACCTTATGCATCACATACAAATGTACACAATTCCTCAAACTGTAAGCAGGCTTTTCCAAGAATCTTTCTTAAAATGGTTTTAAGAACTCCTATGAGCCTTTCCCAGAAACCTCCCCACCAAAGAGCAGAAGGTGGGTTGGGGCTCCATTAAATTCTCTTTGCGGAAGCGTAATTATGGATTTTAGTCCAATTCCCAGAGTACAGTTCTTTGTACGCACCGACTAAATTCGTACCATTCTCACAATATATTTTACTCGGTCTTCCTCTCCTGGAGACAAATCTTCTCAAAGCCTGAAGAAAGCTATCAGTGGATGAACCGTGCGAAATACAGCGCATGTGAATAGGATTATCCAATATTTCTTTCCATCTTTCAGCAAAAGAGGTCCGGCTAAATCAACTCCTATAACTTCAAAAATAGAGGCGTCTCTCACTCTATCTTCTGGCAAGAAACCTTCTTCTACCACTGGAGGTCGAGCATTTAATCTTTTACATATGACGCATGATTTTATCGCATCCTTAATGGTTTTCCGACTTTTCAAGATCCGGTATTTTTCTCTCAATGCCGACATGAGAAATTGAACTCCACTGTGTCCAAGTTCTTTATGTTTACAAATTACGAGAGCCTTCACAACACGGTGGTTTGATAGAAGAACAATTGGAAGTCTAAAACTTTCATCGTCTTTTCTCATAACGATATTAGTCTTCAATCCTACAATACCATCCTTATCTCTAAATGTGCGAAGGGAATTGAGTCTTTTATCAGGTTCACTCAGAAGCATCTCTATTTGAACTTGTTTGAGAATGACTCTCTCTGCTTTCTCAATTTCTTCGCTATTTAACTCTCCGCTTAGTCTATCACTCCGTCGTTTTCTTGAATTTTCATAAAATCTAAAGACCCAAGCTGTGACTCTAAGCATTTTCAGGTATGATGATTAGTGAAAATAAAAATTTTCTCAAACTTCTGAATTCGATGCTGTAACAATTACTTTTCTCTTCTCCGAGTTCACAGTTTCCAAGTCAGGTACAAGTTCGGATTTTGGCCAGTTTTCTTCCGACTTCAACAAAAATACAGGTCCATTCCACCATTTCCAAATCATCAGGGCTTTCGGTGAATATCCTCTGGACGGAAGATCTGCGGGATTTTGTTTTCCAGGAACAAACCTCCAAGATGCAGCTGATGACAAACTTCTAATTTCCTTCACTTTATTGGATTCCAAATATATTCCAAGGTCCGTATTTCTTTATCTAATATAACGCGTCCATTGAATCGGACCACTAGATCCTTTCAACGTTCTCCATATCCAGATCTTTCTTCACTGAATCAGACAATGTCGGTCCAATATTGCTAGCCAAAAGTTCTAATCTAGGTACGGACACGCCTTTCAAAGGGGCTACCCTCGCTCTTGCTTGGATTAATTGGCATTCTACTCTGTCTTCTCGCTGAGCCCATAAGAAAATGCAAGTGGCATACGAAGTCTTCGAAGAATCGCAAAAAACGTGTAAGGTCAGATTGGCTTCGTCGATGCACAAATTGCAAAATCTTCGAGGTATCATGATGTTTCTCAAATGGGGCGATTCATTTCTCCAGCAATCGAACTTCTTGGCAATCTCTATCGGTAATTCAGAGTCCCACGACACACCAAGTTTCCAACACTCCTGTAGAAGCAATTTGGGAGAAAGCGTTATAGGGCAAGTGAAAACAATTAAATCAAAGAGGTTGGTGTGTGTTCACATCTGTGAAGATCGAACTTAACAAAACGGAGTAGGATCTGAGATTCAGAAAAAAATTTCGTTAGCTCATCTTTGTTATCCAAATATTTACTGTTGTACATATAGTTATCGACGTAAAATGATTTAATCAATTTCGGTGCAGTATTCACATAAATTGTTCTGGGTCATTTCGTAAATGATAGTCCAACACAGTACCTAACAAGAAAGGACTGGAGGTGAACCCAAATACAACTCGTTGGTGTTGAAATATCTTCATTTTCACTTCTTTTTCTTCTTCATACCATAGGAATCTCATAAATGGTTTGTCACGTTCATTAAGGCCAATTTGTAAGAAACTTTTGCGTATGTCAGAGATCACGCCAAATTTACCAATTTTTATCTGTTTAATACTATCGGTATTTTTTCAATCAAATTCGGCCCTTTTTCTAAACAGTCATTATGGATGGAGAGTTCTTAAGCCGAGCGGAGCCATCAAAAACCGGTCGGACTTTCATAGAAGAATGTTCCTTAAACACTGGACGATGAGTGAGAAAAAACACATTAACCCCACTTTCATTTGAGGCAATCTCTTCGATAATACCCTCATTTAAACAACTATGGAAAACTTCTTCATAAACATTTAATTTTCTGTTTCGTTTTAAGGATTCGATACAACTTTTTAATCTTTTCTCAGCCGCTTCCTTACCACTTGACAATGGGTGGCGGTCTTGTAACCAAGACAGGCAAACGACATATCTCTCACATTCATTCCTAGTCACTGTTTTCAGGAAATGATCTTTAGCAGCTTGTTCAAGCTCCATTCTATTTAGCTCCTCACTAGGATCAAGAATCCCTAAGTTGTCTAGTCGCCATAAGTCTGAAATATTACTATTATTTACGTGAAGTGACATGAGAGTATTGGATGGAGGTGTTTCCATTTTTCCTCCACGTACCAACATGGTCCAGCCGAATCAAGTGTTCATCGCTATCAATTCACTAGAAATGTGTTGAATTTCACCTGTAAAGAGCCTTCCTGCAAAATCAGCACCCAAGAGAAGATGCATCTCACTAGGATCTCTTTCGTATAGACAGGAATTTGCATTCAAAGACAAATCTAAAAGAAAAAGTCCACTTTCTTTCAAACCTAGGAATATGTAATTTTTTAACGAAGGAATGTTTTCACAAATTTCTCTTGATCCATTACTTCTAAATCATATTTAAACCTGTTATCAAGATGACTCACATTAACACGATATTTTTTATGCCTTTCACTTTTCATTATTTCTAATTCAATTTTTAAAAATATATCTTAAAATTATTGTAGACTCAAATATACTAATTCACGCTCAATCCCGGCAGGGATGCCATGTCACTTACAAGGATAAGTGTTTGGTAGGAAAATTAATTTAAATGTCCTACCTCATTCGAAATCCCTGTTGAGTGGTGAATTGGTCCGGTCTTTGTCCACTACACTATGAAGACACTCCAGTTCGTGAAATTAGACCTACGCAAAGAAGACAGGAACAGTGATTAAAAGTTAAATTGTAATATAATTGAAAGTAGTAATATATATATATACATAATTTAGAAATACAGAATGACAGATAAAAGAAGGGAATCCAACAGCTCACATCAATAAGTCATCATAATTATATTTTTATAATTTGCCTCTCACATCGCATCAGCGTTGCTACTCACAGTTGCGTATAGTTCAGTCAGACGAATACCGAAGTACTATACAGTTACAAACAAAAGAATGCACAAATGAAACAAACCAGAAATTGCACAAATGAAACAAACCTGAAATTGCACAAAAAATCGATTATGATAATCCAAACTAAAAGTTAATAGAAATTTAAAGTTAATATGCTTTTAAACAATAACAAACAACAACAACAAACGTATTGCACAACCGTTATCCAGTTCCAAAAATGAAGTAAGCACAATAAAAAGATACTAACTAAAATTTTATTTTGCTTTTAAAAAGGCAATAAATTTAAAAAGGATATCCAGTAATCGGGCGGAAACACGGCAACGGCTACACACGCACAGTAAACGGATTCATTTAATACCGATTCATGACTGTTGCCATTCGGAGGAAATCAAATAAAAACCAAATATCGCATTAATTAATTTTAAAATTTTCAAGATTACATTTTAAAAATCGGGCTGGACTGTAAAATTGCAAAATTGGACTTCATGTGTGCCAAATTTTATAGTTGTAAATGCCATAACAGGCACACACAGAAACTTCATTTTATAATAGTAGAGATGACACCTCGGTAGAATGCGGTAATCATCCAACCACACTTATTTAAACTGGTACACGACACTAGGCACGGGAGTGTTGTTGTGAGTTAGTTTGATAGTTAAGGTTCGAATCCGGGTCAGTATAGAGTTGTTTGTAAGCGTACGGTGTAGAAGCGGCTAGAACATCTTAAATATATCGTGGCTTAAAGTCCTCATGTTGGGTTGGTGTGGAAGTTTGGAGAGTGGGGTGCCAGCTCAGGCGTTGCCTCGTCATCTCACCGTGGTTCAAAATTACGTGGTGTTGTCCTCGAATCTTTCTCTTAGGGGATTGATCCCGGATCGTCGTCAGTAGCCCGTTGGGTTGCTATAGTACGACGTTGATTAAAATTACCTTACCTTACCGAAACAGGGGTGGACAATGTCGAAAACAGGGGTGAACAATGGGGTAAACACGGAGAAGGGAAGAAGGTTCCTACACGCTCTGGGTACGAGGGCGAAGAGAGCCGGGCGTGTTTTGCAGTCCAAGTCCAATTTAAAAGTGTCGTGTCCCTCTGTTCTGGGCCACTATTACATACATTGCAAAATCATATTCCGATCGGTCACTCTGACAGGCCCCTTCAGTTTCGCACACGAGGAATTACTGTAACAACATGGCAGCAGGAATCTTCTTTAGTTGAAACAAAACCAGTAACCGCTGCTTTTACCTCCTCAGTCCTAGTGTCGCCTCTGGGAGACACTAAACAGTACTTTAAAAAAATTGCCTCGAGAAATAAATTGCTTCTAGATTTGTTTCAATTACTGCTACATGTTGTCAATAAATGGCAGTATTTTATAGCACACTTATTTTTAGATAGAATATTATGTGTCGCTCATTAACAGTTGCCGACCAACCGGTATAGTGGTTAAGGTGTTAGCCTCTAGATTCGAAGGTTCCCGGTTCGAATCCGGGTCAGGGCATGGATGTTTGTAAACGTATGGTGTAGAGGCGGCTGGTGTACCTCAAATCTGTCGTGGCCGAAAGTCCTCACGTTGGGTTGGCGTGGAAGTTTGGAGAGTGCGGTGCCAGCTCAGGTGTTGCTTCGTCACCTGACCGTGGTTCAAAATTACGAGGTGTTGTCCTCGGATCTTTCCCTTAAGGGACTGATCCCGGACCGCCGTCAATAGCCCGTTGTGTTGCTGTAGTACGACGTTAACTAAAATTACTATTACCATTACCATTAACAGTTATATGAAAATGGCGTCATCTGAATCAAGCAAAATTACTTGCATACACATCGGTGAGTGTTTATATTTTTGACTATTAATTTCATTAAAAATTTTTTAATATAGGATTACATACCTTAAATATAGTTCTTTCAAATGACATAGTTACTGTTAAGCTTTCAAAGTCCTGTATCATAGTAGGAGTCCTATATCATAGTAGGAGAAAACTAGTGTCTCCTGTAGAAGACACTTGTTTTCTTGCACAAAAAATTTCAAATATATTTTCAACATTTTTCCAAAGCATTTCTGCATGTTTAAAAGCAATTTGCACAAAAGTTAACAAAATTTAATATTCAAAGTTGGTCTTAAGACTAAGGAGTATAAATACACGAAGAGCTCTACCAACACAGGACCAGGAATATTCTGTCGTTGAATACAGCACCAGTAGCCGGCTGCTATAAAGTTCTTTACATCAATCGAAGAACTCTACCATCACAGGACAAGGAATCTTCTGTCGTTGAATACAGATCCAGTAAGCAGTCATGAAGACCAAAAAGAAAGCCAACGGCAAAGGCGAAAAACAACCAGATCATCTGAACGAACACCACCTGCAGAGGACGTTCTATTTCACCTGTTCCTCTCAAGTCGTTGTAAGGCGCGTGACGAAAGAATAGCAGCTGTCGCCAAAAAATAACAAATCAGAATATATTTGGCATTTTGATGTCACAATGGAGTAGGCATCTGTCCTGTAAGTGCCGCTTCCTAATGGTCAAGAAAAACGTAGTTTTTCTCACGATGTCAATCTCTTTTAACATTTAGCGATAATTTAATACATTCAATAACAGTTGCCAACTGTTAGTTTGCAACGATACTCTTATTTTAACGGCTAAGCAAATAACAGCCAATAGCCCGATGTGTTGCTCCTGTGCGACGTAATATATAATTAAACACCCTCTATTTTAACATTTAGTGATAGTTTAATATATTCGCAATAACAGTTGCAAACCGTTTATTTGCACCGATACAGTTATTTTGACTTTTAAGCAAATAACAGATTATCTATAATTTCATCTATAATTAGGGTATTGACACACGAGAAATAAACTATCAAAAAGTGTTGAATGTCAACGCAATGCAACCTAGTATATTCATTAAAATTTCAAATAAATAATAACTTCAAAAGCAATTTATTTTGTTAACTTATTATTATTTTTATCCACACAATCATTCCCAAAAGAATTTTCATGGCAGAAGAATCAATTCAAGTGTTTTCTTTTTGATAATATCAAAGGTTGGTTTACTGTTGTACAATTATGCATCTCTACTATTATAAAAGGAAGCGATATTTTTTTCGTGGCCGCAAAATCCTGACGATTCTATGGCACTTACAGCAATGAGATTTAGCACACAGGTAGTTCAAATGTTTTGCAATTTTTGGGCCGCGGCGAATTTTAAAATTCAATCTAGAACATTTTAAATGAATTTAATGAAATTTAATTATTATTGTTTTCTTTGGAATGGCAACCGCATAAAGACATGACAGATTCTAAATTTAATTTTCCCGTTTTTGTTTTCATTTTGCGCAGAGGAATGATTTTCCAGTAGAGGATAAAAAAAGCTGTAACTTTACTTGTGTAGTTCTTTCTTCTATCTCCTAGACCGTTAAAGATAGAACACAAATTTCAACAGATTTGAAATCTGCGGAAAATTTCACTTTAGATCGATACCTAATAATATTATTTTCTTTAAATAAATAATTTTTAAATTGAATATATCTTTTATATTTTCGCAAGAGAATGCGAAGACAAAAAAAAAAAAAAAAAAAAACAGATTGTATCTTTTGACTTTTGGTGTTAAAAAATAAATAAACAGATTACATTTCCTATTCCATACCATTTTCGCGAATGAGAGCAAGAAATAAAAAAACAAATTGACTGGGCTTGTTATATATATATATATATATATATATATATATATAAAAGTTTTTTTTCGTAAAAACGGAGTCCTAGAGATAGATTAAAAGTTTCAATGGATTTGAAATCTGCGGAAAATTTTACACCTGATTAATACCTGACACCACAGGCACGGGCTAGCCACGTATTGGCTAGTTACTCAATATTTGTCGTGTTCACCATGTACTCAATCCCAATGCTATTCACACACAACCATTATCATGCCATTATTGAGCAGTTTTTCTTACAATACCGAATGTTCGTTTTCTTCCTGTTTAGTTTCTTTTACCACATTGCGAAAAAAAATATTTTTCTACGATGTTTTAAGAGTAACTTTTGAAGTTCAGCAAAAATGTTTCTTTATAAAAACAAAAAATTACCTTTCCTCATGCAAGTTCGCATCAAACAAAGAACAAAAAAATGTACTGGAGGTGCTTTAGGATAGTCAAAACGTGAGAAAGGCGATACTTCGTGGGAAAAGGCTGGAAAACAAATTAATTTGTCAATCAAGCAACATTTAGCGTTCGAGTGTTTTGAAAATATGTATACAGCTTTCGAAAACACGCACTAGATGTCGCGACAAATTTTATGTACCTTCAACCAATTCTACTCTCCTTGAGCGCGAAGTGTTGTTTACACAGATGGCGGAGGAGTAACGTACTTGCGTCAAGACAAAGGGCGAAGAGAAAGAGGATGATTATTGGTAGATTTTGACGGTGTAAACTCCGCCTTTCGTCGTACTCTTAGCCAATGGGAAGAGTGAAATTATCACGAACACGTATGGAACACCGGCAGGTAAAAAAGGGAGGTCTTTGAGGAGGTGCCGAAAACAAATACTGCACGGAGAAAACTAAAGCTGTAGTTTGTTGTAATTTTTAATAAATATCGATAATAAGCATAACTGAACTTTGGTGAATATGAGATTTATTTTAGTTTCTTAACACCAGATGAAACAACTTCTAATTCGCCCGGTTCTTAAATTAATTTCGAAAGGTTCTCTTACCTGTCAGACGGGAAAGACAATCGAGGCTATATCCTTTATTTGACCACAATCATGTCATCACGAACAACATCAAAGACAACAACAAAGAAACACAGAATTTATCAATGGCGACACATCGTTCACAAAAGCAGTTCTAACTTGTAGAGATTCAACCTCTATCGCACGTCAGATTGCACGCAGCGCCCTCTAGTCAGTAATTGAGTTTCAACACCAGATGTCGCATGTCTAGATATTTCTCGCAGGACGAACGTAAATTAAAACTTCCCGAATTTATTTACGTTCGACTTTGTGTCGGGAAAGGCTTTCGGATCTTGCAATTATGTCCCTCGAAAACGATATTGCACAAAGTATAAATTATTACGCCCTTATACAGAAATGTGCCAGTGCTAAATCGAGAAAGGTGTCCATACAGTATGTTGGAATTTTTTGTGTAGTTGAGATCGGCTCTTTAGTAAAAATCTACGTTTCGCTTAGAGGTATTTTTTATACCCAAAACACTTATCATAATTCCTACTAATAAACAAAATATAGCCTATACGTCGATTAATTGATCTCTTAACCGATTGCATAGAAGGTGCTGTGGAATTTATGGTGTGTTGGTGTTTTTTTTATAACGTGGTTTAAAAAATAAAAACATATTAATCTTTAGACTACGGCCGGTACATCAGTTGTAGCTTGAAAGTTATAAGAATCGGGCCAAAAAAGAACTTTGACTAAGGCCGGTACAGAAGTTGTAGCTTGAAAGTTATAAGAATCGCGCCAAAAAAATAACTTTGACTAAGGCCGGTACAGAAGTTGTAGCTTGAAAGTTATAAGAATCGCGCCAAAAAGAACTTTGACTAAGGCCGGTACAGAAATTGTAGCTTGAAAGTTATAAGAATCGCGCCAAGAAAAAATTTAGATGGTACCGCAGTTGTATGTTGAAAGTTATAAGAATTCGTACCAAGAAAGATTCACGCTAAGAAATAATCACGCCAGTTATATCTATCGGTTTTGTGGTTAAGGTGGTGGCCTCTGGATTGGAAGGTTCCTGGTTCGAATCCCGGGGTGCATGGATGTAAATTGTGCTGTCCTTTGTTAGGGGCAATGATGGTGCTCCTTCACAAGTGGCCATCACTTCCGGCCTTGTAGTAGCCAATGATTAAGTTCATATGATAAAAAAATATCTATAGCCGTAGTCAAAAGGTTATTGGTGTATCCCGTCATGACAAGAAAGCAGGTCGTGAATATTTTCCAAACAAGTTGAATGAACCAAGCGACATTTAAAGAGATCCCTAATGCTATACCTACCTTCAACATCACTGTATTGATGGCACGTTTAATCTCGTAAGTTTCTAATTGTGTTTTGAATTGAAAGAAATGGTTTGGTACCACAAGACAACATCAAGTAATATCCCAATGTCCCTCCATAAGGCTGTATCTATAAAATATTCTAAATCCTCTTAAATTTGTACGAAGTATGAAATTATTTTAGTTGCTCTTTTTTTCTAGTGAAGGGGTGTTAAAAAGTGGTCGGATTCAACTTGTTTAAATCCTTTTTTTTTACATACTTTAGCATGATTTTTATTCCCTTAGTGGTCGTTTCAACGATGTATTTAGTCGTTAGCAAATTGACCCTATCTAGATGGACAAGGTATCTCGTCATTAGAAGAAAACTGAACTTCAATCTCGTCATCCTAAAAAAAATCTACAATAGCTTGTTGACCAGATGTCTCTTAATTTTAGCAAAATTAGTCAGTTCTTGAAGGAAGAGACATCTCGCCAAAACCACTAAGAAGATTAAGACGATGGTATTTGTCAATCTTCATTTTTTTTGTGACTACGCAATACTACTACAGCAAACTTAGGGTATGTTACCATACATATACCGCCTACAAATCAAACTCTATGTGTGCATGTCACGTATTGACCGCACTAAAGGAAATATTGGATTATGAAATACTGAATGAATAAACAAAATTTAGAATCCTGCTCCCCAAGAACCCGAAAAATGCAATAAAACGCAATTCAAACATACTAAATACGATTAAATATAAAATTACACGGAAAAGCACATTGGTTTTCCATTTAAATTTAATGAAACTATTGGAAAAGTTATGTTTGCAATTACCCTGTCACTTGAAAAATATGGGGTAGTTGTAAATATTCTCAAATGTAGGTGCTTTAAAGTTCACAGAGGAAAAGTCATTAATATTATGTTCCATAGAAACATAATTGACCGTAGTAAAGAATTGGAACAACATATATTTTTCAATATATTATGGAGTTCAGCAGAAAATGCAACACAAAACAACTTTAAATCCCAAACTTTTCAACCACAATATTTTCAACTAAACGGATTGCTATCAGCTGTGGTTCAAAGAAATACCGGATCTCCATATTACATCCTCAGATTTGCCAGCTTTCATATTTCAAGACTAATTAGTTTCTGGGAATTTCACGTGGGCGTTTGTCTAGCTTGTTTACAATTACCACTTGTTTACAATTACCCCGCCTGACCCTTCTCAGTGTGCAAGGTGACTAAGTGTGCAAACCATGAGACCTACCATGAAGCCATGACCCATGAAACCTACTCAGTGTGCAAACCATGAGAGTTTAAGATAAAAACAAATTATATTCCCTTAAGTTATCTCATATATCTAGACAATCAATCAGATAATGAATGAGTCACAAAACTAGGGAAAGCGAAATCAAAATCTTCGATTAAATGCTCAAATTATTGATATGGGAATTCTCTTCATTTTTAGAGTACCAAACGATTTCTAACTCAGATTTTTAAACAAAGTGTTCAAGGTATTCAAATTAAATTTTTAAAACATTGAAATTCCATCTATCTATATATATAATTCTCTTACGTGGCACGCAAAAAAGACGTTATTTGTTATCGCGTTTTGGCAATATTGTACGATTGTTTGTTTATCACGAAGCCTCGCGCTTCAATTGAATTTATAGAGTTTTCAAATGAAATTTTATTGAAAAAAAATGAATTTTAGTTCAGCTGTTGCAGTTAATAATAGAAATCAAAGAAAGCGGAGGATCTTTTCAGGGCCATTAAAAAAAAGGTCATTTTCAAGGCCAACAATTATAGTTCAACAAGACGCTTGCATTACAACTTTCGACAACAAACTCTATGAAAAAGCGTGGGAGGCTCGAGCGCAGAGGTAAATGTACACACAAACAACATGCTGGGTATTCAATTTCCAAATAAGCGATCACATTTCGAGTCAAAATTTGCTCAAAGTTTACATTTGAATTCTAATACTATAGGTACTGTATATATCTTTTCTGAAAAACAGCAAAAAAATTTAGCTTTGAGAAATATTTTTGTGGAATATCGTATTTTGTAAACAATTTCTTCTGCTAGGACACATGTCTTCATTGATACGAGCAAAGCGAGTATTAGGAACCAATGAGGATTGCGAAGCAATCCTCCTAGGGTTGGCGAGCGTTAGCGAGCAGGGGGCGGGCCCCCTAGTATATATATAATTCTCTTACGTGGCACGCAAAAAAGACGTTATTTGTTATCGCGTTTTGACAACATTGTACGATTGTTTGTTTACCACGAGGCCTCGCGATTCAATTGAATTTATAGCGTCATCGGATGAAATTATATTAAAAAGAAAACGAATTGTAGTCGAGCTGTTGCAGTTTATCACAAAAATCAAAGAAAGCGAAGGATCTTTTTCAGGGCCATTTATAAAAAGGTCCTTTTCAGGGCCAACAATTATAGTTCAACAAGACGCTTGCATTACAACTTTCGACAACAAACTCTATGAAAAAGCGTGGGAGGCTCGAGCGCAGAGGTAAATGTACACACAAACAACATGCTGGGTATTCAATTACCAAAGCAACGCTCACATTTCGAGTCAAAATTTGCTCAAAGTTTTCATTTGAATTCTGATTCGAGAGGTACTGTGTATATATTTTCTGTAATACAGAAAATTTAGATTAAAAAAAATATTTTGTTGGAATATCATATTTTGTAAACAATCACTTCTGCTAGGACACATGTCTTCATTGATGCGAGCGAAGCGAGCTTAGGTTCGCGGAGCTAACCGATGAGGATTTCAAAGCAATCCTCCGGGGGTTGGCGAGCGTTAGCGAGCAGGGGGCGGGCCCCCTAGTAGCAATTAAAACAATTACGCGCATTAAAAAATTTGAATAGAAAACTAAAATTTAGACGAATATTTTTTTGTAAACACGAGTTAATTTCAGACATATTCAAATGCTTCAAAATCTTGGAACAGGTGCCGACCAACTGGTATAATAGGAAAGGTGTTAGCATCTAGATCGGAAGTTTCATGGTTCGAATGCGGGTCCGGGCATGATTTTTTTAAGCGTATGGTGTAGAGGCGACTGGTGCACCTTAAATCTGTCGTGGCCGAAAGTCCTCACGTTAGGTTGGTATGGAAGTTTGGAGAGTGGAGTGCCAGCTTAGGTGTTGCTTCGTCCTCTGACCGTGGTTCAAAACTACGAGGTGTTGTCCTCGGATCTTTCCCTTAAGGAATTAATCCCGGACCATCGTCAATAGCCCGTTGGGTTGATCTAGTACGACGTTAATTTAAAAAATTACCAATTACCTAAAACAGGTGTAAATATTTCGATAACGTCTGTTGAGGTTTTGTAACCGTTTGCATTTTTAGAATGTAATTATTTTATTTCTAATTTCAAATGTATTTTGCATTTAACAGCTGTTGTGTTTCCTGTCGAAGAAGAAATGAAATAGCAGCCTTCTGGTAACAACATATCTCAAAATCAACCATCAACCTAGGTGGGACCGACCAAACGGTATAGTGGTTAAGGTGTTAGCCTCTAGTTCGAAGGTTCTTGGTTCAAATCCGGTCCGGGCATGGATGTTTATAAGCGTATGGTGTAGATGCGGCTGGTGCACCTTAAGTCTGTCGTGGCCGAAAGTCCTCACTTTGAGTTGTTGTGGAAGTTCGGAGAGTGGGGTGCCAGCTCAGATGTTGCTTCGTCATCTGACCGTGGTTTAAAATTACGAGGTGTTGTCCTCGGATCATTTCCTTAATGCAGTGGTCCCCAACACCCGGGCCGTGGACCGGTACTGTTCCGTGGATCAAATGGTACCGACCTCCAAGGAAAATTAAATTATTTCCATTTTATTTACAGTGGTATATTTCTCTCGGGTTTGTGCGATTCTTATCTATGAAATGTCCACACAAATTAGGAGGCGGTAAATCAGAATTTGAAATTTGTTCTGTTACTAGAGTTTCAATTATGATGTCTGAATTCTGTATGTCTCTATTTTCCAATTTTATCCTAACCACATCGAATGTCTTTCTAATGGGAGTGTCATTTCCGAAAGTAAATACTGAGATCGTTTCTTTTCGAACAACAGGAAGCCTTAATTTATCTGCAATTTCTTGTTTTAAAATTATTTTTCTTGTTTTACCATTGTCAAAAACAATCTTATCGGAATTGACTGCACTTTTGTTTTTAACACCACATAACAGGTGTGAAGCAAAATGACATTACGTTTGTCAGGAGAAAGTGTTGAAAGAATATCTTTCCGATTCCTTTCCACTATTCGTTTTTTCATTTTGTTTTTTATCAGCCCGAAAACAAATACGATTATGCCTGCATAAAAAACATCTACTATGTTTATGTGACAAATTTCTTTTTTCTTCCACAGTTTAATAATGACAAAGTTCTTTGTAAAAGAGGCAACTTTCGTTATAAACGCCCTTTTTGTTTATGTTATTCGTGAGCGAGTTATTCCCTGACGCCAAAATCTTAACAGCAGACGCAACATTTTCTCCTTGCCTCTTCCGAGGGGAATACTGGTGAATAGTTTCAGTTCGCAAACCAGATGTCAAGTAATAATTTTTCGCTATAGTTGATCTATCGAATGAATTATTACAATTTATTGATACCAAAAAAGGATGTTTCGTTCGTTTCACGATTAAAGTCTTCAGTTAAATTAAAGTTTAATTACTATAATACAATATTTACAGATGAAGAACAGATTACATATTAATGCAAATCGAGATTAATCAAAGCAATCAAATTATGAACACTTAGGTTCTTTCGAAATCGAATCAAGAGTCGAACATTCAAACAAATTGCCCCCTCTAAAATTATTAAACACATCCACAAACTCAAAATTCATAAAGCTCCTGGCATTGAAGGAACCACAACTAAAATGCTAATCAAACTCCCATTTAAAGCCATTTTTATTCTTACCTACATTATCAACACATACTTAAATTAAAACATTTCCCAACACCCTGGAAAACTGCTAACTTTATCCCCATTCTCAAACCTCACCCACCAGTTACAGACTTATTTCACTTCTTCCCACACTTAGTAAAATCACTGAATCCATTATCCTTGTGATCGATACAAATACCACATTAACCAAAACAATATAGATTCCCCAACAATACGGCTTCACACCTAAACTCTCAACTACACACCAACTGCTCAGTCACGGAATACATAAACAAGGGCAAACACACAAACAAAAAAACTGGTGCAATATTCTTCGACATTGCTAAAATCTTTGATAAAGTTTGGTCAAAAGGGTTAATTTACAAGCTAATCAAACTTAACTTTCCCTACTGTATTATCATCCGTATAACCTCCTATCGTACAAACGGACACTTCGTTGTCAAGATTAATAACTCCAAATCTACCAAAAGAAAAAGACTTTCAGGAGTTCCTCAAGTTTCAAAACTAAGACCATTCCTATTCAACTTATATATGAATGATATCCCCCAGTTGGGTTCATCAATGCTCAGCATGTTCGCAGATGACACTGCCATTCTCGTCCAACGAAAAAACATAAACACAATAGTATTCCTATTCAACAAACACATCCAAAAAATCGAAATCTGGCTAATTCAATGGAAAATTAAATTAAATGTCGAGAAGACAGCTGCTTTTTTTTTGTTAAACCCCCACCCATGCAAAGAGTTAAAGTCTATGGACAACTTATTAATTGGGTTACTTAAACCAAGTACCTTGGTATCATCCTTGATAATCGCCGTAATTGATCCTATCACATTACTTCTGTTCAAACTAAATTTAATAACGCCAAGATCAGCTTTTTACCCACTTATTGCCTTGTAGTTCTACACTTTCAATTCAAAACAAACTCCTAATTTACACTTATTACTTACGCCTATTACTTACACTTATTACTTAGTTCTGACCTATGCTGCTCCTATTTGTGTTGCCGCGGCCAAGACAAATCTCAACAAAATTGCGACACTCCAAAATACCACCCTCCGAACAATTGTACAGGCCAGATGGTTCTACCGTAATACCAACATTCAAACCGCTACTAAAATCCCTTCAATTAAAAAGTTCATCAGCAACTTAACTAAAACAATTTACCAAAACATTGCTGAAAATTTCAACCCAACCATCCAAGAAATCGACATTTACGATCCAATCCTTCCCCAGAATAAAAGTAGACCAAAACTCACTTTACTACTTGACAATTAATTACTATCCAAATGCATCCATTCTTCATTATTCATCCAACCCCCCCCCCCCCTTATTAATCTAACTTTTCTAAATCTGCAGAGAATAGACTAACCGATCTATGCTATAACTTAACACCCTTTCCGTGGCACTTGAGCGTATAAATCCACCAAGTAAGGACCACGTCAGAAGGGCTCATGATCTTTCAAATCTCGCGTTCTCTCAAAAGCTTCAACGGTCACTTAATCTCTAGCCACTGTCCTGATTTCCCATTTAACCTGAAAGCATCAATTCTCTCCCAAGACCCTCACCATCAGTACCGGAGATTAAGGCCCTACGGGGGCCATGCGCTCCATGAACTTCAATTGCAACGTCTGGAGCTGAGCGGCTAAAAGCGGCAGTGGTGTTGTAGCTTTGGTAAAGAGATGTGTATCGATCTTCTCTGTGTTCACTGGAACTTTCTCATGTTTAACAGTGCTTGGTGAACGTGTATATTGTGTTTGCTCAAATTTAACCCACAAATTAGTAAAAATGATTACGAAACAGACGTCGTTAGAAAGTTTCCTTGGGAAAAAGAAAAGACCCAGTGAAGAGACAGAAGAAGAGCCTTCAACATCAAAGAAACATGTAACTTTTAACAGACAATACCATGAGTCTTACTTGAAAAATGGATTTATCGCGACAGGTGATTCTCACACATCAAAACCGCTCTGCATAGTTTGCGGCGACCAGCTCTCTAATGAGGCAATGAAACCTTCAAAACTGCTTCGCCACTTGAACGCCAAGCACCCTGGATATTTTGAAGGACAAGCCCCTGGAATATTTTGAAAGAAAAAAACGGGAATACGAAGGACAGAAGAAATTTATGAGGGCCACACACCACATCAATAAAGGAGAATGCACTGAGAGCATCATAT
Organism: Metellina segmentata; assembly: GCA_947359465.1. NCBI lineage: Eukaryota > Metazoa > Arthropoda > Arachnida > Araneae > Tetragnathidae > Metellina > Metellina segmentata. Next base: position 34,155,358 of record OX375880.1, on the reverse strand, counting down.
TGGGTGGCTAACCGTATTGGTAAGGCTAAAAAGCCATTCACTGTCGGTGAATAATTGATCTTGCCCTCCACTAAAGACATTTGCCGTGAACTTCTAGTAGAGGCTGCTGTGGAAAAGATCGCACATGTGCCTTTGTCGGCTAGCTCTGTGATTAGGCGCGATGAGGAAATAGCCGAAGACATTGACACACAATTGTTGGAGAGGATTAATACATCACCGTGGTACGCACTCCAGGTTGACGAATCTACAGGTATCGACAACAAGGCTATACTACTTGTTTATGTGCGATATCTATATCAGGAGGATGTGAATGAAGATTTTTTATGTGCACTATTTTTGCCAACCAACACCACAGTAGCAGAACCGTTCAAGTCGCTGCATGGTTATATATCAGGACAACTAAAATGGTCCTTTTGTGTCGGCATTTGCACAGACGGAGATGCTGCCTTGACCGGACGACTGTCTGGTTTAACTGCTCGAATTAAATAGGTTGCACCTGAGAGTGAATCTACGCATTGTCTCATTCACATGGAAATGCTGGCAAGCCGAAAAATGTCACTGGAATTTAACAGCGTATTGATTGATGTCGTTAAAGTTATTAACCACATCAAAGCACACGCCCTTAACTCGCGCCTGTTTGAGCAGCTTTGTGAGGAGATGGACGCAGAGTACAGATGCCTTCTCTTATACACAGAAATAAGATGGTTATCCAGAGGAAAATCGCTAATCAGAGTATTTGAATTACGAGAGCCATTGCAAAGATTTCTCTCAGAAAAGAAGTCACCGCTGGCAGCACATTTCAGTGACAAGGTATGGGTCGCAAAATTGGCTTACCTGTGTGACATATTCTGTGTCTTCAGGGGAATATGTGTCCTTCAGGGGAAAATGACAACTGTTTTCAAGTTGGCAGACAAAGTAGCTGCATTTAAAACCAAACTGAAGTTGTGGGAACGGCACGTGAACAGAGGCATTGTGAACATGTTTCAGACATTAAGGGGGATTTTAGGTGAGACCGAGCCTAGACATTCATTATCCCAGTTGGTGCACGATCACCTGTTTGTTTTTAAAAGAGTTCTAGCGCTACTTCCCAACCACAAAAGACCCACGAACTAGTTAAGAATGGTTCCGCGACCCATTTGTCAACAAATCAGGCGAATCTAGCATGTCTGTGCAAGAAGAAGATCAACTGCTGGAGATTGCAAATGACGGCGGCCTTAAAACTACGTTCAAGACAACAACTCTGCCGGTGTTTTGGATTAAAGTCATAGCGGAATACCCTGAGATTGCCACCACAGCACTTAAATCCCTATTGCCATTTCGGACAACGTATAGCGGGGTTTTCTGAAGTGACAGCAACCAAAACAAAACAACGGAATAAAATGAACATAAGCAACACACTTCGGGTGTCATTGTCTCTTATAAAGATTTGGTTTCCTAAGAAAGCGTAGCCGTGATGTAGCGGTGGGTGTCGTCACTAAAACGTTGTTTATACTAACACATGGTGTTGGTTTCCTAGAGAGCGTTGTTTGTGAGCGTAACGAAAATTATAGGAGCCGCCATTTCCATGACTGTCGTCATAGCGGTCTCAAACAGTTGGGGAACGTTTTTTCTCTTGTAGCGGCAAGATTTAATTTCCTGCGCCAAACGATTCGAGCGAAGAGAAGCAAAACAAACAAACATTTTTGACTAACATTGATTAGTTCCTTTTTGTAAAATCGGGATCGTTCAACACAGAATAAAAATTTCAACGGATCTGAAATCTGCGGTAAATTTGACACCAGATCGTTACCTTAAATGGGGTTTTCTTTAAATAAATAATTAATTATTTAATAAAAAATTAAATAATAAAATGGTAAATAATTTAATAATAAAACTGTTTTTAGTATCGATCTGGCGTAGAAATTTACGCTGATTTCAAATCTGTTGAAATTTTCACTCTATCTTCAACGATCCCGAAGTTAGAAACTTTGAACTAGAGACAACCGGTATAGTGGTTAAGGTGTTAGCTCTAGATTGGAAGGTTCCTGGTTAGAATCCGGGTCCGGGCATGGATGTTTGTAAACGTATGGTGTAGAGGCGGCTGGTGCACCTTAAATCTGTCGTGGCCGAAAGTCCTCACGTTGGGTTGATGTGGAAGTTTGGAAAGTGGGGTACCAGCTCAGGTGTTGTTTCGTCATCTAACCGGGGTTCAAAATTACGAGGTGTTGTCCTCGAATCTTTCCCTTGAGGGACTGATCCCGGACCGTCGTCAATAGTCCGTTGTGTTGCTCTAGTGCGACGTTAACGAAAATTACCGTTACCATTGAACTAGAGAATAAAAAAACCACTTTCTTTTGTTTCTCGAATAAAATAAACCACGACAGCCGTTTGTGTTGCCCATTCTCCAACGTATTCTGGCCGTCTAAGCTAACACCTATGGACTCTTGTTTAGACGGCCGTTTAGTTATGCCCGCGTCATCATGACGTTTCTTGGCTGTTATATAACTGCTCCACTTTTTCTTAGGAAACCGAAGCTTTACCCCCAGATGGAAACGTCTCGTTGCAAAGAAACAAGCTCAGGGTTCTCATCGATTTAGCGTTCTAGTGAGTTAACATGTTAAATCACTTTATATTAATTTTTTGGTGAAACTGTATTTTATTTTGAAGGCAGGTTTAAAGAAAATATATTTTTCTCTGTTACATGGAAGAGTTTCCACGTACACTATAGCTTTAATAGTAGGATCTGTAAACATATCTATAATTGCTAATAATATATTTAAACAGAATGATTAATTGCAATTTTGATTGATTTTTATTTACTCCAATTCTATATAAATCACATGGGTTGTTTTTGTCACATGGATTAGAGCATTTTGTACTTAATATATTAGCCAGAATCTATATATAGTTTATAATTTGAGTGCTATAAAATGACTCCTTCTGTAACATATTTAAGTGAGATATTTTATTTTTTCATGATATGATTTTCACCTGTTGTTGACACCTCTGGTTTATGTTAAGACGGCCGCCTAGTTATGCTCGCCGCATCATGACGTAGCACGGCTGCTAGATAAAATCACATGGGTTGTTCTTGTCGTTTGGATTAGAGTATTTTATTTTGTACTTTAATATATTAGCCGGAATAAAAGATTTATGTTGTGAACGGTTATCTTGTGGTGGACGTTGTAGTACCCTAGTATGAAACCAAGTTGCAAATTATTTTCTGCTATTTATTACAGTTTAATATGAATTTTTCGACTTTTAAAGAGTTTAATAATTTTGTTTCTTTCTCTCTAAAGAGAGAGAGAGAGAGCACTAATTTCAAGCTTCCTGTCTTGAAATTCTCTTAGAAAATTCGAAGTCTGATTAGCAAAATTCAGTTGCATATAATCCGAAATAGTCAAGACGTATTAAAATATTACATACGTAACAGTGCAAGACATGCGTTAAATTATTGCAAACGTAACAAGATCAATATTTGTCAGTGTTTAAATATCAGTTAATACCTTAAAACTTTCCACTATATTTAAGTAGTGTGTTAGAATGTTGCAAATATGTTTTCAACAACAAAATTTTAAAATCTTTATCTGTCAGTACCTTAAAAATTTTCAATAAAGTGAAATATTACAACTGCAACAACAATTTTAATATTATCAGTATTCAAAATGTTTTATGCAAGGAGCTTTTCGTAATGCAGCAGTTCCGAAATTACTTCTAAAACAATGTTTTCAATGTGTAATTTTAAAGTATGTTAAAAATCTGCCTTGTCTACATATCTGAATGATATATGAATTAACCAGAAGACTTAACATTTTACATGTATGTATATATGGGTTTGCAGCGATCTAATCTTTTGCTTCTGCGTTCATTATTTATTAACATTCCCAAATTCTTTATTTGCATTTAAAGAAAGGCCAGTTATATGAACAAATATTAGTCCTTAGATTTTTATATTGTTGTTATTTTAAAATCCAAAAGTGTTTCACTGCAACAGTTTTCTTTTTTGCTCAGTATTTCCTTTTGCTTGTCTAAATAATTTTTGATTTATTTTTTTATTAATAGCTGTTATATAATATATAGTGCAGCTCTGGTGAGAAGGTAAGTGACCTGTTACGAGTCCACTATAGAAAGGTATAATTTTGCTAGATGAAAGGTTGGCATTTGCATGCACCATAGGAATTTATTTTTGTATCGCAAATTAGAAATCCCTACTGTCACCTAATCTAACAAGACGGATCAGAAATCACGTCACGTGCTTACTTGCCAGAGTCCGAATGAATTGAGTAGATTTCAGTCTTTATAATTTCGCCAAATTAGAATTAAAATAATTCATATTATAATCTGAGAATTTTGTGTCTTAAGATCAGCCTGAGCAACTTGCTCAATGTCTCATTTTATATGCAATGCACTTCAAATTGATTTTTGTGTTTTGTTATAGATATTGTTAGTTTGTACATAAAACCATATGTAGTAAGTATATTTCATTCCACTGAAGATCTGAAAAAACTATATTGTTCAATATTTATTTTGCACAATATTTTAAACTTTTTATCTGATTTTATGGCATAAAATAATTATGAAATAAAGTTTTAATATTGCATAAAAAAACATCTGAATGATTTTACTCCTGTGTTTATGAAACAAGTCTGTGTAATAGCATACCATATATCAGGGATAGTTGATCTTCAGCAAATATATCCTGGCGCAGCAGAAAATAAAATACTGATCGCGTGAAATGATTATTCAACAGAAGGAATTATATGTGTAGTTTGAAATAAATAGCTAACTAAATTTAAATTGGTTGAGACTTGCAGCTTTAAAGCGTAATAATTTTCAGATATATCATTAAACTTGGAGAGGGATAACTCTAGTATGCAATTTATGTTTAGGCCAGACAAGGAGTTTTCAATACTTCCTAGTAAAAGCAATATGCTTCATTTTGAAAAATTAGTTGCTCTTAGTGAGTCCCAAATGTTCAGAAAAAATCAGTTTTAGTTTTTAAAACAATTGGTAGATATTACTATTCACGTATTGAATTAAAATGTAACTTTCAATTGAAAGACTCTGGAACAATATTTATAAAAATAAGAATGTTTTGTTATTTTTAATGTACTGTAGTTGAAGTTTACTATATTAGTTGGTAGATAATCGCCTAACACATGTAGTTTATAGCTGATTGTGAGCTTATTATCTACATTACAGTTCTAAGTTGATCTTTGAAAGTGAATCACAGCTGTGCTGTTCTGTCAAATGTTTTTGCTTCTGTGTAAAATTTTATGAGAATAGAGAATGTGTATAATTCTATAAATTTATAGCTATAGTTATTAGTCCTTGCCATAAACTAGTTCCCTACTAGTATTTTGAAAATACTCCAAGTCTAAGAGCAGAAAGAAGTTTTATTGATATCTCCTTTAATTTCAAGGAAGATCGGGAAATGGTGCTAGAGTCATTTTATCTGAAATTTATAAATGGAAAATTCGGAAGTTGCATTCATTCCTCTAGTTGTTGATCAATTGTAGCTCAATGCATGATGAAGACATGGTGTTGTACCTTAAATAGAGATTAGTAATCAATCAGTTCGCTATATATGTTTATAAATGTCTTTAGAGTGCTTTGTTTTAAAGTATAGAATTCAACTTTCTCTATTTATATTACAAATTATGTGTTTTATGTCTACAAAATTGAAAGAAAGTGTAAAATGTGAGTTTAAAATAAATGTTTGTTTTGAAATTTGAGGTTTAGTAACTGGAGTTTAAATAAGATGCTGACAGGAAAAAAGATTAAAATTTTTTTTAAAGTTATATGCTGGTACAGCTATTGTTGAAACAATTAATTAATCACAAAAAAACTCATTGAAACTGTAAATTACAAAAATGTTTTTTTCCTAATTTCAAGACTAAATGCAGATATGTAATTTATTTAAATGATTATTATCCTCTAAACTTTAACGGATGGAAATCATTCTCAATATGAACTTTTAAATCTCCTGCAACTTTTCTTTAGAGTATTAAAACAGTTGACTCCATGGTAAAAGAAAAACTGAAATTGCTTTCAAATAGAACAGGGTTGGTCTATTTATATCACCTTAATATAAAAAATTAAATCAAGAATACTTTTTTCACACCTAAGTTTTTAAGTGATTTTTTCTAACAATAGGGTAATGTTGGTTTTTTAGAAATTTATTTAATATAGATTTGTAGTATATTTTGATCATTTTATGTAATTTTGAATTTGCAAGTTAACATTTACACTAAAACGGACAAAGTTAGCACCACATAAAAGTAATTTATAAGTGTATCTTATTACACCAGTAGAATCTAATAATTTATAAATTAAACCAACTTTTTATTCTGCACTTTCAATTTTCATTGGCTTTTTTGATTCGTCTAAACATTTTAAGTGTAGAGGAGATAGACAATTTTGTTGAAATTTTATACTCATGATATCAAATCAACAAGCGTAATTTTAATTATATTTGTAATTATATTTATCCAAACAGTAATTTGATAGTTTTGTATTAGTAAGTAATATATAAAACCTTAAAACTTAGTAGAGAATTGATTAAAAAAAACCAAATAGATTTGATTTTTATTCACCTTGTTTGTGATGATATATATTTAGTTTTTAATATTAACGCCCTTAATAATTATATTTCATTCATTCATTTCCTTTTTCTCTAACTGCAGTGCTTTTTCGCTTAAATCAAAAGAAACGTGGCAAATTTTAAATTTGGTTATATGTTATCAATTAAACACTTTCTTCAGATGCATTGCATAAATGCTTTTGATATTTACGTTTCTATGGTTAATAATCTTGGTTTTTGCAACAAATATAGTCACTTAAAATGTAACGAGTCCGTAAAAAACACAAAATAGAATGCACCTGATTGATTAACCTTACGGAAAACAAAGATTAAGTTTAATCAAGTATAGTTTATCCTTTCCAAAAGCAACGAGAATCGTAGCATACGTTAAATACTGGCTGGAAATCCTAACTGGCGTGACGTCATTCCTCCCGTTGTGAGACTTTCTTATCTACAGGAGGTGTTTCTTGAACCTCAGTAAAAGTTTCTTTCCCGTGTGCATTTGAAAGGTTTATCTGTGTGAAATGTAAACTTAAAAGGGGGTTGATTTTTCTTCAGCTGGAAATGTGAACCTGCATTAACTGTCTTAGTGGTTGTCTCGACGAAGTATTTCGTCGTTCGTAAAGCTGACCAGATCTTGATAGATGAGTTATCTGGTCATTTGAAGAAAATTGAACAGATCTCTGTAATAATATCTTGGCGAGAAATCTCAACTCTAGCGAAATGGATCATATCTCGGTGGACGAGATATTTTGTCGAAACCACTTGTAGAGTTGAGATATGATTAGAAAATGAATTCAATAATCTCGAAGGAGACACGAGTCGGTTCAGGGTTGACAGTTGTTTTTATTAGGTCTTGAAATATTCGATACATTTTCTGCCCAACCCAAAATGAAAGCAGCTTGAACCCGAACGACACATCCGTCTTTCCGAAACCCCACAGCCTGCCCCCTTGTGTCCGGCAGGAATTTTGACTTATTTACAGAGAGGAGGTTGGGCACGAAAACAAGGGTGCAGCTGCGGACCTCTTCTGGCCGGATATCCGTCGTCACTTGACAGGTGTTAATGGGCATGCTATCAGCTTCCCTGGAAGAGAACAAAAGGTACACATGAGTTACACAATTTTGGACGAAATAACTTCAATTATTCATTCTTCAGTTGTCTTTTGTAAAGATCGCGACAAGAACATTTTTAAAATCCTTAAAAACACATGGAAAATATGAAAATTGGTTTAGAACTTGAATTATACCCAGATCATTTTAACCCCTTATGTACATATTTGTTTTAAAAAGTTGTTCGTATTATCGTTTACACACTAGTTACTGCTATATTTTCGTTTGATAAGAAGGGCAACAGTATGATACAGATCGCTCAGCTTCTGATCTCCGGGTTCATTCCAAAAAAAGAATACCTGATAACGCAGCCGCATAAATACTTCTATATATATAGTTAGATTAAATAAAGTATATTTTTGTAGAGAACGCTTGAATATTTTGATTCAAGGAGAGTCTCGTAACACAACAATCACTCTCGTAACAAACCATGAACAATAATGTACGTGTTTAATTGTGTCCTAGATTGAATGACGAATTAGACGACTTCATCCGTAACTTAGGCATGACAAGTGCATGGCGAGTCTCGGTCGTCAAATGTACCCAAGTGCTTAATTGCCTGCAATCAAACTTGTCCCTCCGGGGATAAAATAATAAAACTAATAATTCGTTCCAAATTTGCGGATTTTGGAAGTAAAAATGCGTTGATTGATCTCTCGCCAGAAAAAAACTTCACTAAATAAAAATTAGTTTCCTTAATTGGGGTTGTATTATTACTCTTCAGGTTTTAACGATAATAAACTTCAAATAAAAGTTTGCTGTACAAACAAAAACTATGTGATCGATGAAATAAATTGATGACTTACTTCGATCGTACTTCGCTTCATCTTCACAGGATTCGTATGGGAAAAGTTTGGTTTTTGTGATGGTTGACTGATGTAGTAAATTAATGGCGACATAACACAGGAATGGTTTAGAAGAATGAACCTGCTTGAACCCGAACGGTACATCCGTCTTTCCGAAACCCCACAGCGTACCCCCTTGTGTCCGGCAGGAATTTTGACTTATTTACAGAGAGGAGGTTGGGCACGAAAACAAGGGTGCAGCCGGGGAGCTCTTCTGGCCGGATATCCGTCGTCACTTTACAGGTGTTAAAGGGCTTGCTCTTGGTTTCACTGGAAGAGAACAAAAATATGCACATGAGTTACACTATTTTGGACAAAATAGTTTCAACTATTCATTCCTCCGTTGTCTTTCTTAAAGAACTTATTAGAACACGTTTAAAATCTTTAAACGCGTGGAAAATATCGAAATGTTTTTGTCCTTTCCAACTGCTAGTAATTCTCCGTAGTTTCTACGGAAGTGAATCGGGTACTATGTGTATTACAGAATGAATGATTTTTTTCTGCGGAAAAAAATTAATTTTATTTATATATATTTTTCACAACACATCAATTAGTTTACTTATTTCTTTATTTTTTTCCTTGTAATTATTTTTTTGGGAAGGGGGGGGGTGAGAAAGAGTGCTTAAATTAAATTATTAAATGGTTTTTTATACGTAATTATTTCATACCCAATTGTTTTATCATATACAGGGTGTTTCGAAACTTAGGGGCTAAAATTTAAGTGTTGATAGAAAACATCTAAACAAGCAATTTTCACCATACAATGCAAGGGCGGAGAGCAAGCGGTGGACCGCTAAACGGCGCTGTGATGGAAAGCATAGATCGCGAGTTTTCTTACACATCGTCATTTCTACCGTGCATTTCAGAAGGCATGGCGACGTACAGTAATCAGGAAAAGGCGGACATGCATTTTGTGTATGGTCTTGCGAATGGGAATGCTCTGGAAGTTGAAAGACTGTACAGGCAGCGTTTCCCGAGAAGATATGTGCCAGACCGAAAAATGTTGGAACGATTGCATCGGTGCCTGTGCGAAACTGGATCCTTTGTCACTGGCATGCATGATACAGGGCGTGGCAGGAGTGTGCGGACGACAAAATTTGTAGACGACAGTCTGCAAAGAGTGGAAGATCGTCCAAAGGTTTCCAGTGCCGTAAATGTGCCCCCCACGATTGTTTGGCGAGTACTACAGGACGAAGGATTACCCAGAAAGTGCAAGCCTTGATACCCGCAGATTATACGCCACGTGTCGAGTTTGCACGTTGGTTTTTGCAACAGCTAGCAGCGCAGCCTGATTTTAGTACTCATGTATTATTCACAGATGAATGCACCTTTGCTCGTGAAGCATTTCTAAACCGCACAATCTTCATGTGTGGGCATCTAACAATCCGTACGACACACGTCCTCATGCTTATTAGAAGCGTTTCAGCGTAAATGTTTGGGTTATAATTATGGGTGACCATTTGATCGGCTCATACCTTCTGTCATTGCGACTGGACGGCAGATCATACCTCACATTTTTACAACAGGTTTTGCCAGACTAACTTCAACCCGTAGCAATCACCATACCAACACATATGTGGTTATAGCATGACGGAGCACCACTCCATTTCCGCTTGGATGTGCGGAGCGCTTTAGACGCTAAACTACCAGGGCTATGGATTGGTCGAGGTGGGCTCGCACACTCCTTGGCCGGCACGCTCACCCGATCTCTCCTGTCTGGACTTTTTCCTGTGGGGCCATTTGAAAAGTCTCGTCTACGAAAGGCCCATGGACTCCGACGAGGACCTAGGGGCTAGTTACCAGGATTTATTTCTGTTGGTGCCGGTGACGTCCGAGACATGCCGGGTGTGTTTGAAAAAGTGTGCCGCTTGCTACGTCCCAGGTGTAACGCCTGTATTACCGCAGTAGGTTGCTCTATTGAGCAGTTTCGGTAATTTTGCCACAGATGCTGTCAATAAAATTATTTAGTACCTCCTCTATACGTTTGGTGTTTCATTCTTTCATGTGACAGTAACTGCGGATACATGTTCACCGCTTGCTTTCCGCCCATGTAAGGTGAAAATTGCTTGTTTAGATGTTTTCTATCACCCCTTACACTTTTTATCATGAGTTTCGAACACCCTGTATATAAGTTTTCATGTATGATATACATTACTAATTATAAATAATATAATGTGTTGCGTATATGTTTCAAATTTGTAATTAAATATTTGAATTATTGATATATGCATGTTAATAAAGCCGATCTCTTTAACTTTTACTTGACTACTGAAAAATTCTTAAAACTACTTTTTCCTTTGGTAATACTGAAAACTTCCATCGCAGGTTAGCATCTCTGCATCCCTAAATGGTGCTTGCTGTACGCGCTTTCTCGTTGTCAATGAAACTCCGAACTGGTAACTTCGAGCTGTTCGTTGGCTTTGTTTGATGGTAGGTAGGTATTTCAGATAACGTCACTCTGGAGCAACAGCACGGGCTATTGGCGAACCAAAAGATCGGAGAACAACACGTTTTTCTAACAATGGTCAGATGACGTGATCATGCCTGAGCTGGCACCCCATCTCCAAATTTCCAACACAACGCCTACGTGAGTACATTTGATGCCACAACAGTTTTAAAGTGCGCCAGCCCCCTTTGTACACGACGGTCTTTGATTAGATTCGAACTCGCCGATTGCTAATCCGCTACTCTTCCAATTGGGCAACCTTGGCCTTTGCCCTGCTTCGTAGACGACTAAACTTGCAAAACTTTTTACATTACAAGTTACATCTAACTACACTCATGTCCATAAATTAAGGATAATTCAGAATCACACGGAAATCGAACTCCAAAGTAAAATTTTCACCTGTAGAATTATCGCACACATCTTCAAGAATAATATTCGAATTACAGGAAGCCATCAGATAGTACGTCAAAATGACGAGATCGTAACAGAGGTGTACATAAGGAGTGGTAGCAAAGAAGTAAAATTGTTCACAAGCGTTCTGTAAGCCGCTCAGTGCCACAACTGAATAGTTATGGCACAGAGGAAGCATGCCGATGATTTCTACGTGGTAGAATTATCGGCCTCTTGCTGATGTTTTCCGAATAGTCCAGGTTTAGTTTGCAGTCTGATTCACGTTGGACTTTCATATGGTCAGGTACCCGCTACATCACAAACTACTTTTACCTGTCCTATTGGACGGGAGGTAAGGGGTACACCTGCGGTGTCCAAGTCCAAGATCAGCTCGATAATTTGATCCTCAGCACGCCTGGGCGTTGTACGGACTGTATTTCATCGTCTGGGAGACATACAATGTATTAACCATCATACCAACCATGCCATGTTGTAAGGTCGATATTTTTTGTAATTGCTCCAGTTAGCAAAAATCGTAGTTTTTATGAATGGTATCATACATACACCATCTTTTTGTTCTTTATAATTTGTTTAATAAATGGGCTTTATGAAAAATTCACGTTTGTTTGGTTTCTGAACCTTTACTTGCCGGAGCTGACATTATCCTTAATTTATGGACATGAGTGTAATAAATATGCATTTAATAGGTATTACATGTATGGAAAGACAGATTTGTATTATGAGATGCCATTGACACATTGAAAACAATATTTAGTCTAAATCAGCTTGATTATAAATCGAATGAAAGTATTTTAAATCCGTACCGGAATGGTTGGAGGTTGGCCGTCTTAAACTCCAGGTTTGAAGTGGAATTACTTTTCAAATTTTATTTCACATGATTCGGAGGAGTGTTTAACTGATGGTAATTGTAGGCTCTTTTCTGTACTCAAAAAATATGGCAGCTATTGTTCCGGTTCGATGCTCAAGCTCAGACTGAAAACAGAATAAAGAATAAGTCACATAGAATATTAAGAGAACCACAACGTGTTATTCAGAAGTTTGCATATGAATAATATTTTACATTATCATGGACGTGTAGACTTCCCCATTCAGACCAAGATGCAAAAGAGTGTCCACGAAAAGAATACGTAAAATATTATGAAATCCATAATGTGTTACATAAATGTTAGCATTACTGATATTGACAAGAAATTACTACTGTCGATGTTCGTTTTTATCAAAACATCCAAAGTGATGAAAGTTCGTAAAATCGAAAGTTCATTAAATGGAATTATGGAAATATATTCGACAAATAAGTATGCTCACTCATGTTTGATGGACCTCGGTAGCTCAATTGAAAGAGTAGAGACGGAGCGTCGCGACAAAAATTTCCAAGGGACAGCAATTTATTCTTTCAGGTGGAAGTGAGCAGTAAAATCTGTCCAAGGAAACGATCAGCCTAATATTTCAAAAGGATCTAATCTAAGGAAAGGACCAATTAAATCCTCCCAAAGGATCATATTTCAAGGTAAGGAAAAATAGAATATTTCCAAGGGAATGTATTCTTATCTTAGGAAATGACTAATAAAATCTTCCCAAATGTTTCCATTCTAAAGAAAAGAGCAACAGAATATTTCAAGAAAATTCTAATCATAATAAAGGACCAATAAAAAAATTTCCAAAGCATACTTTTACAAGGAAAGGACCAATAAGATCGTCCCACTTGATTCTATTCGGAGGAGAAGAGCAATAGATTATTTCTAGAGGTTGAAAGAATCCATGGATATCTTTCGAAAGTTCTGGTTCTTTGGTCAGTAAGTATGTGTGAAGTACATGGGATGAAACGTTTATGGTTGTGCCTGCTATATTAGGGCAGCGATGTTGCTGCGGCTTACACCAGTTTGGCTGAGGCAGACGTGGTTCGAAAATCTGGAATGGCTGTCATCTATGTGTTTTGATTATTCTAGAAAAGCTATTACGCAATGTGCACTCACCTCAAAGCATAGTTGTCGAAACTTCTCATATACGCCGCCGTGTAGTTTATGTTGACTAAATATTCCTGTACCTCTGGTAATTCAACGATGGTACCTGAAAAAGTATAAATGAGTACGTTTAGTAGAGGCGCCTGTATAAAAATAATAAAGTTTTTTTTAAACCAACTCGGGTGTCATTTGACCCTGCTGTAAAATTACTTGTTTTCCTAGGATCTTTCCCTTGGGGTTTGAGTGAGGACCGTCGCCAGTGGCCCGTTGTGTTGCTCCAGTGTGACGTAGAGATTAATTACCATTACCAGTTGGTACGTAGGAATTTAATGGACGTCGCACTGGATCACCACAACAGGTTGTTGGTGACTGTATAGGATCAAACCCAAAGAAAAAGATCCGAGGACAACACCACGTAAATCTGAACCAATGTCACATCTGAGCTGGATCACCACTCTCCAAACCTTCACACAACGCAAACGTGAGAACATTTGAGGACTCGAGCGATTTAAAGTGCACGTGTCCCTCCTAATTACCGACGGTCTTTGGTTGGATTCAAACTCGCAACCCTACGGTTGATGATCCTTGAAGCCGCGTATACATTTGAGAGCCGAATCGTTTTCGATCCTCTAGTTGTCATGATTATGACGGGGTTTTGGGGTGCCAAACAAGCGGATCGTGAACCGCTCTTGGCGATCCGCGTCCTGTCGGTTTTTCGACGAACACAAAGGCGTTCTCGGTTCAGATTGGGAGGGCGTCGTGAGTAGTTCGTTGCATTTCTTTCTGTTTTCGAACCTCCAGGCTCCATCGCCACCACCGGTAGTTGCTGACCAATGACTGTCCGGTGGTTCGCGGGAGGTTCCTTTCTTTCCCACGGATCGCTGGAAACTGGTTGTGGAAATAATTTCAACGAACCGTTCACGAGCAGCTTCCAAATGTATACGCACCTTTACTCTTCCAACGTACTGTGGCACCATTACCTGTTGTATCGTGCAAGTTCGAGACTGTTTCTCAAATTTAATTTCATTTTAATATTTATTAAATAACGCCCAATAATATAACTTTCCCCAATTTTGATGTTATCTTTAACTGGAATTGGAATTCTGTTTTGGAAGAACATTCAGTGGAAAGGGGAGGTGTTAGTTTTCAGAAGTTCGTTTTACTCAGAGCAAACGGTGTTTTGTCAGATATAGTTTTAAATAAATGCCTTATTTGTTTTTGTTGTTTTTTGAATTTCAGTGTATATTCTACATGCACTTATTTCGCAACAAGGCCATTTTAAAAAATTGTAGAACACATGGATTAACGCAGAATTAATGGTGGAAAATTCTTTCTGTTTTGCTTTGCATTTTGTTCTCCTATATACATTACGTTCTGTGAAATTGGTCTGATAAACGTATTTAATCAAACTTGCTGGCAGATGTTTAGAAAAACTGTGATTGTTACGTAATTTTTAAATGTATGAAATTTTGATTTTACATGTTCCGTTTCTGAGTTTACATCATGTGATTAAAAGTAAGCTTTCATTTTGAACGTCTTTGCAATCTGAAAATACAGAGCCATTTTTTAAAATTTCATTTACCATCCGCAGAGTATACATTTCTCCAACCGGTCTTGAATCATAAAATCATAGAGTTATTTTTTTTAAACTTCGTTTGCCTCCCGTAGAAGCATTCGAAAGAACACAAATGGCGAATGGAATTTTAAGAAAATGGTACCACATGCTTTGGCGATTCAATGAGGCAAGCGGTTGGCGAAAAATCATTGTAATATTTCAGATAATTTTGTACTTAATTTAGAAACAAAAAATACATTTATGTGAATATGGATAGTATATTCATCAACAATATTTTGAAATGAGGTATGAAATGCAATAAATTAAAATGCAATTAAGAAAGCTAAGCGCAGATGTGTTATGTGCGGGTCTGGCTAGTTGACTATCAAATGCTTATTGTGTAACACTAAGCCCTTAAAAATGTAATTTTGCCTCAAAACTGAATCAAATCCTCATTGACATCACTTTTTGTCAGAACCTTGAAAGTATTTTTTGTTTAAAAGAAATTAATGCAATAATATTTGCCGTATTTCGATGCCTGTAGGTACTCGATGATATAGCTATAGAAATCAATGCTGGTTTCGTCTACCATGTATTTGAACACTTGATCTGAAGGAAAGAAATATAGTTAAATAGATTAGTTCCTTGTTGCAACTATGATCGCTTTTACAAAACATTCGTTAGTACAAAAGATCAAGTGCCTTATCAAATAAATGTTAACCTTCCCAAATTTGCAAGTAGTGTAGTGTTGCTATTTTACTACAATATTTTAATGAATAAGCAATCACATCTTTATTTAGAATCCATGGATTATATTAACCTTGAGAAAAATATTATATTGGTCCTTTCCTTAGAAAATAATTATTTGGAACGATTCTATTGGTCCTTTCCATGGAATAGAATTTTTAGGAAAGATTCAGTCGGCCCGTTCTGCAAAACAATACGGTGGGAAAATTATATTGATCAAGAAGGTCAAAATTGCTTGAAGTCATGCAGGGAAGAACGCAGATTGCAATGTTGTGGGGCTGTGCGTCTAAGCTTTTCAGAGGGTTAAGAAGATACTTTTAAATTGCCCCGCTTTACAGTGAGAACTTCACACATTTTACGAAACAAAATAAAAAAAGAGCAGGCTTTTTTTTGGTTGGACTTAGTTTTATGGCGCAAGGGTATGGTACCCTTTTGATAAATGGCAATATGTCGCAATTCCATAGTGCTGGACGAGATCTGGACTAGTGTAATTTTTTATTGCTTGGAGTGAGAATTGAGTAAGTGGTGTTATTCGAAAGTTTCCAATCTGTGCTACACATTATCTCAGGCCTTAAATGAATAAATAAATCCTTCAATATTAATATAAAAACTGCATTTTAGTCGTACAAACTATAAATTCATTGTTGACTATATAAACCAAGCAATTGTTGAAACTTCCCTTGCCTCCTTCATTCATTCCACAATACAATATCAGTCTCAAGTATTCGCGTCGAAACTACAGTTTGTGTCCACGACGTTACCTACCAATTCTTTCACTTTTATGAAAGACGCTGTGTAACGTTCGGTTCTTCAAAAGGATAAAGGCTCGATGAATACCTCGTTCGATGCTGCTTGCTGGGACAAAAATACATTCAAAGATCTTTTGCGATATATTGTTACCTACCGATGTCAGGGATACATCTCAGACCGTAAACATCCCAGTTGATCCACATCTTTAATTCGATCTGCTTGGTAAAGGAGTAGACCCCTACGAGTTGCTTGTGGTGTCTTTTTATTTTGAAGGACACTTTCTGGAAAGAAAGGAAACGCGTCAGATATATAAGTTAATCAGCATATTGTTGATATTATTTCAAAGACACGAAATGTTAGGGTAAAGGCTTTTCCTTTGTAGAATAAATAATTATAATTATTAAATACTAATAAATTATAGGTGCCAATTTGGGGCATTCTTTGCTTATTCCTTGTTGCTACACAGGGTGCTCGTAAACAGTTTAGAAAAAAATTGAAGGGGTCATACTACCCGTCAAGACGACCTATATTTACAATGGAATCTATTGTCGCAATCCACTGAGAGTGTCAAAAAAGTGAAACTTAGAAACACGTCCAACCATCTCAAGTCCTCACTTCTGACGCCAATTCTGCTCTGCCAGAGAAGCAGTGCTTCTCCATAATATCACAGTAAATACGGTGGATAAGACATGGTATGCCTGTAGCTTGGCATCCTCGCTCACCGGATCTAAATTCGCTGGAATTAATGAAGGGCCACATGGAATCATTGGTGTACGAGACAACTGCACAATCTGTGGAAGATCTTGTCGCCAGAAACCTTGTTACAGCAGACAAGATGAATACGACACCAGGAATCTACTTGAGGGTGCGCCAATCTTTCATTTGCAGGTGTTCAGTGAAACCCCTGGACGTCGCTTTGATCATCTCATTAGAGTCTTTCGCAGATCAGCGCGAGCTTGTGCAACTTACGATTTCGTTACATCTCTTTTTTCACTGTTGAAACTTCAACGGGGATAATTTACTTTACGCTTTTCTCTGAGTGGATTGCGACCATACGTTCCACTGTAAATATTGGTCGTTTTGATGAGTACTGTACCCCTCCAATTTTTCTAAACAGTTCACGAACACCCTACATATATACCAGATTTGTTTTTTGGCGATATTTTAGCTAATTCCTTTGTTAGTGCAGTGGATATCTTGTTTTCGGATTTGCCAAGAGATGCCATTTCTTTGAGAAAAAATATTGTTCACAAAGAAAAATTGTGTTCGAATAACCACCTAATGCAATTAAAACATCGAAGCCGAAATGGTTGTGTAGCCTTCGTTCATTCCGGGAAGGAAAACATTATACTCAAACTGCTGAGCGTCTTTTGAGTGGTGCAAAATGGCGCAATAAATCCCTCAGAGGCCCTTCCACCAACATTTAGAGTCTTATTCAAATTGAATTTATGTGGCGTCGGCTATATACTAGACAGGTAAGGTAAGGTAATTTTATGTAACGTCGTACTAGAGCGACACAAAGGGCTGTTGACGACGGTCCGAGATCAATCCTCTAATGGAAAGAGCCGAGGACCCCACGTCATTTTGAACCACTGTCACATGACGAGTCAACACCTCAGCTGATACCCCACTCTCCGAATTGTCACATCAACCCAACTTGAGGACTTTTGGCCACGACAGATTTAAGGTGCAACAGTATCCTCTACACCTTATGATTACAAATATTCATGCACTGAAGCGGATTCGATGCAGGAACCTTTCGATTAAGAGGCTAACTAACACCTTTACCATATAGTTGACTGGAAATTTGAGGATGCAAACGAAACTAGAGCCTAATACAAACAAATTGGCAGCACAATTCCACGGTAATCCGGATGGAAGATTAACGGATTAGCATCCGGAAGATTGCGGGTTCGAATCCGACCAAAGACTAGCGTGTACTAAGGGGCCGGTGCGCGTGAATCCTTTGTGACCACAAATATCCTCACGTTGGCGTGGTGGGGAAGTTTGTAAAGTGAGGTACCAGCTCGGGTGTAACCTCGTCATCTGACTGTGGTTCAAAATGCGTCGTGTTCCTCGAATATTATTCCAGATCGTCAACACTATAGCCCGGTGTTTTGCTCTAGTGAGACGTTAATTCATCTACCTACGTACCTACCCGCGGACCATAAAACAGTTTGAGAAATATGCTCTAGTCTGGCCAGATAGTTACCTTCCATGTTGAAGCAAGACGCAAGATGGGTTCGAACTGCAAACCCTCTACCACAGCCTTTGCTGAATGGATGTTGTTCAGCTTGTAGAGTCTCCATGCGAGCAAAATGAAGTTTTCCACGACTGAGGCTCTGAGCTCTACGGTTGGAGCGCTGAGTACGGTTTCCCGAACCCAGGTTCTCACCTGTTGAATAAGGAAAAAAGTTATTCAAACGGATTCTCTCTCTATTGGTGCAAATGCTTTATAAAACAAACCACAACTAAGTAATTCGATTAATGTTAACAGTACAATAAATTTAACCTTTAGACTACGGGCAGTACAAGTTGTACCATGATCGCGTCACGAAAGAATTTAGTCAAATGGCCAGTACATCAGTTGAACCTTTAACCTTTAGACTAAAGCTGGTACAGCAGTTGCACGAATATCGCACCAAGAAAGAATTTAGACAATGGCCAGTACATCAATTGAACCTTTAACCTTTAGACTAAAGCTGGTACAGCAGTTGCACGAATATCGCAACAAGAAATATTTTAGACAATGGCCAGTACATCAGTTGAACCTTTAACCTTTAGACTAAAGCTGGTACAGCAGTTGTACTATGATCTTGTCATGAAAGAATTGAGACAATGGCCAGTACATCAGTTGTACCTAGGAAGTTATAAGGAACGCGCTAAGAAATAATCTAGAATACGACCGTTAAAGCCGGTGTACCTCGAAAGTTATAAGAATCGCAATTGTTGTATCTATAGCCGTTGTCAAAAGTTTATAACAACGTTCGATGGAAAATGTCTTGAATTAATATATGGTAGGCAGGCATCGTAATTAAAACGTCAAACTGGAGCAACACAACGCGTTATTGCCGACGGTTCCCGATCAATCTCGAAGGTAAAAATCCTACACAACACCACGTCGTTTTAAATCAGGTCAGATGACGAGGTCACACCTGAGATGGCACCGGACTCTCCAAATTTCCACACCTCAAAACGGAGAACATTTGATGCCACGACAGATTTAACTTGCACTAGCTCCCTTTGTACACGATGGTCTTTGGTTGGTTTCGGTCTCGCAGCCCGAAAATTAGATACGCAACAGTCTATCTTCATTTAAATTTTATTCGAAGTTCTTAAAAACTGAGGGGCCGCGGTTGCCCAGTTCGAAGCAGCAACTGCAAGGTTGCGATTTCCAAACTCTACCCAACAAATGACCGCCGGGGCTGGTGCACGTTAAATTTCCCGTGGCCTCAAATGTCCTCACTTTGGCGTGGTATGAACGCTTGGAGAGTGGGGTGCTTGCTCAAGTGTGACGTCATCTGACCGTGTTCCAAAATGATGAAGTCCTCGAATCATTCAATTTGGTATGGATCCCGGACTGTCGCTAATAGATTGTTCTGTTGCTCCAGTACGACATTAAATCAGGTATCTTACCACTTTGGAAAAAATAGTGGCATTCGAAATTATTTTTTCTTTGTTTTCTTTTTCGTTCGTGAACATTAGTTACTACTTTTAAAAGTTTTTGTATAATAAGTTAAACTATAAAATTTAATATATATTGTAGTAACTAATATAGTGTAATAATAAATAATAATAATAGTTAAATAATAGCTAAATCGTTTGTGTAAACAAAGTGATACACTTATTAACCTTAATAATGGTTGACGAGATATCTCGTTTCTAGCAAAAGCATTAGCAGATCTTGAGTGACGAGATATTTCTTCATTAGAAAACCGAACAGAACCTGATCGTGTCTTTTATCAAAAATTCGGCGATGTCTTGAGGACGAGATATCTCGTCGTTATCAAAATGTATCAGGTTTTGATGGATGAGAAATCTCGTCGAAACCACTTGGAGGGTTACAAATGCAGGTAGATTAAATATTAAATTTAATTTGAATATGTTATGACTTGTAATGAAGAAATAAGAGTGTTACTCCAAGTCCAACAAGATAATTAAAAATTATTAAGAGACATGGCATCAGAAAAGATTAGATAACGACACAAACAGCGTTAGAACTCAAAGACAACTAACGGCAACGAATCGTTTCTTTGTTCGATTTATTTCGTTTTCGGGCCCTAAAGAACTTTTAGGATTATTACCAAAGAAAGTTCATCACGTGGTGAGGATATTTCAAATGCTGGATATTGCAAAAAATGGAGACACATCATAATCCATTCGATGAAATTTTTTCAATTTAAACAGATGGGGCAAAAAGTATGACCGGAGTGAGAAAAAGTTTTATTTCTATTTAGAAGGAAAAAGTTAATCACGAGATACCTAATTACCATTGCATCATTCATCAAAACGAACTTCGTGCGCAGACATTTCCAGAAATGTGCAATGTTACGAAATTAGTGATTAAGATTGTCAATACAATTGTAGCTAAAGATCTTTTATCATCGCCCTTTTAAGGAATTTTTAGTTGAAATGGAGAATGAACACGCATATTTATTCTCTGCATAATAAAGTACGTTGGCTTTCAAGAGCAAACGGGATAAAACATTTCGCTTCCTTATTAGATAAAATTAAAGCATTTCTACTTATGAAGGATGTTGTCTATCCTAAACTAACGGATGATCAGTGGATCCAAAAATTTTATTTCATGATAAACGTTACGTCTTATTTACATAATCCTAATCGTAAACTACAGGTGAAAGGAAACACAATTTTTTTGATACTGGAAGAAGTCATTTCATTTGAAAACAAATAATCTCTTTTAGCTGAAGATTTTAAAAGAGTACCTTCAATCTTTTTCTAAGACTGCTGAAACATTGCCATGAAAATAACTCGGTAATTGACATTTTCTATTTCAGAACAACAATTTTAAATATGAGGGAAGCTTTTCTACGGAGGTTTCAGGAATTCAAAAATTGCATAGCGACGTTGGCTTTTGTTAAAAACCTATCAGGGGTGACACAACAAAATTGAATTTTTCTCCCTTTAATATTGACATTTGCACAATTACTGGGTTGAAAAAACAAGTAATTACGGATCTCAAAGTTTGAATGCCATAATACTGATATGGAAAAATTTTAAAAACAAATGTGATCTTAGGTAACAGAAAAGTGGCCTGCTTTGAAAGACCTGGAGAAAGAAGACATGAGAGATAATTTTCAATGCATGGAATAGTATTCCTGACTCGTATGGTTAGTTAAAAAACTAGCATTTTATGTTCTTTCACTCTTTGGCTCTACATATTCATGCAAATAATATTTTTCAAGCATGAACGTATCAAAAATAAATTGAGAAATCGTCTTATTGAAGAGAACCTGGAATCATTCTTGAAATAAAAAACAACGACATGCCAAATATGAATTATACAAACTTTCCAAGGAAATGCAATGTTCACATTAAATACGTGTTTGTCATATTTTATTTTAATGTAAAAAAATTTTGTTTTTTCAATAAATAAGACTATTTTTATTATGATATCTTGATTTTTATTTAACGTTAGTAGCTAGTTTAAACCGACTCCTAGAAACATAGTTCTTAAAAAAAATGTATCTCTCTAAAGAAAGTTTAATCAGTATCTGATCATTGTTGGATCTTTTGGAATAATGATGTTGCCTACCACTGCATTAGACAAATGAGGTTACATATCTTTTTCCTATATACCTATTCATGTAACACAAGAAGTCACTAATATTAATATTAGTGGTTTCACCATTCTCAATAATATACACACTTGAAGGAAATATGCAAAAGAATATAATTTCATATACATAAAATTGAGTTCAGGTACAGAGTCGTTAAACTAAAAAAGTTTGGAAAGAACTGTCTGAAAAATCTACTCACAAAAGTAAATCCTCTCAGCATCTTGGAGATGTTAGGAATGGGTTGAAAATCTTTCTCCAAGAAGTGTTTTACCTCCTGAAACGTCGGAATCACATTTCATTAAAAATCGAAGACAGAGGAAATACTAAAAAAACCTTAGTCTAAATAATAATCAATATTGTAAAAGCTTCGGAAACTGAATTAACAAGGGTAGCAATACGAACGCAATTGACGGTCCGCGGAACATTAAGTCCGACGGGGGCTGGGGTAAATTAAATCTGTCGTTGCTTATTCTGGAGTATCATGGAAGTTTGGGTAGTGGGGTGCCAGCTCAGATGTCGACCTCGCCGTATGCTTGTATTTCAAAATTACGAGGTGTTGTCCTCGGATATTTCTCTTCTGGATGATTAGCGGACCGTCTCTAACAACTGTTGCTTCAGTGTGACGTTAATGGCTGTTTGCCTAACAACAAAATTACCCAGGATCAAAAGATCCTTTTCGATCCTGATGGTGGTGAACATATTCCGGTGGGTAGGTATTTTAATTAACGTCGAACTGGAGCAACAGAACGTGCTATTGACGACGGTCATCTGGGATCTAACCCAAAGGGAATGATTCGTGGACAACCCATTGTAATTTTTAACCACGGTCAGATAACGAGGTGGTGCATTCCGGAGAGGGACAGACTTTGAGCCGACCGCTTAGAAGTAACTACAGTCAAGTATTGTTGCAAAAATATCATTTCGAATAGAATTCTCAAATTTCATATCCATTAACAGTATTGGTGGTTGTCTCGGCGATGTATCTTCTCATTAACAAAATTGATGACATTTCGTTGGAAGGGATATATTGTTGTTACAAAAACCGATCAGATCTTGATCTTGGCACCATAAAAAAAATCGCCAAATCCTGTTAAATGAGGGCTAAATTAGCCCCGTTGAAAGAGAGCAACGGACTAGAATCCCGAGGGTTGCAAGTTCGAATGAACCAAAGACGCCGTGTACAGAGGGGGGCTTGTGAATGTTAAATTTGTTTTGGCCTCACTTTAGCGTGGTGTGGAAATTGGGAGACTGGGGTGCCAGTTCAGGTGTTACCTCGTCATCTGACCCCGTTGGTTAAAATGGCGTGGTGTTGTCCTCGGATATTTCCCTTCAGGTATTGGTTCCGAACCGTCACCATGAGCCCGTTGTGTTGCTCAAGTGCGATGTTAATATAAAATGCCCACAATACTAATACTTGATGGATGAGATATTACGTTCAATCCGTTTGGGGGTTAAAGAAATGCTCTGGGTTAAGTTTATTCAGAAGTGGACGCTTTTTGTCACCTCAGGTGACCCCTTTTCTCCCGACATATCACACCCCGGCAAGAAAAGTGACGCAACACAAAATCGCAGAATTTGAGAAACATCAACTTAAAGGAAACATATATTTAAATAGGATAAGCTTCTTTTAATTTTAGGTAAGTATGTATGGTGGTAACTTCTATTAGATTCTATAGAATAGCAATATTTCACTGGGGCACGTCATACATAATTTTCAATGACATAACATCACAAATTTTATTTTTTGGACTGTGTCACTTTTCTTGCCGGGATGCGATATGTCAGGTTGAAGGTTTACGGATAAATGAGGAGTACAAGCACTCTAGGTTTACAACATTGTGGGGACACTTAATATGCTACCAGTCAACGGAGCAAAAATGGGTGTAGCGAAGATTCGAAGGATATTGTCTTACCCCACGTGTGACATCATTAAAGGCCTTCCAGTCCGTCAGTGTAATTTGGTCCTGTAAAATAATGAATCACAATGAGTTTACGCACGTATTCAGAAAATAGCACACAATGTGTTTCAGGTTGCATTGCCCGATTTTTATGTCGGGAACCCAAATTTAGACGTCCTTTTTTTTTCTCATATTTTGTCTTGTTCAGGGTTGCAACTAAATCCTCGAACAAAAGTTTTCTGATATTTACCTGATAGTGTCACAAAAATTTCTCTGATTTAACAATTCCCTTAATAATGTTCCGATCCGTCACTGGTATCGATATACAGTATCCACACATTATTTTTTATTATTTTGTGTAAGATGGGATTAAAGGAAAATTCTCCACAAATATTTTGTTCTTTTTCTTTTCAGATATTTTAAGTTATTGTATTGGACCCTTAATGGAACTCTTGCAATAGCAATTGAAAAACTGGAGAGAAAAATTACAAAATATTTCGATTATGAATTTATTATATATGACCCGTTATTATCATAGTATACATCGAAAACAAATGCAAATATGCATAAAACATTTTACAAAAATGTAATTGCAATCAACAAATATTAATTTAACACACTAAAAAGACATCAGGATTCACATGAATTTCAAATTGTGTACCACAAGTTGTATCGCCGGCCTCACGTTGACGAGACGCGGAAAACGGCGGCGGCGGTTATCGCGGTGTTCAAAACTTATTTCGCCAGTAAACTTTATTATAATTACAATTTTGGCGAATACGATTTTTTCGATTCTCAAAATTACTCTTAATTGCGCATCTCTAAATGGGACAAACGCACCTAATGTACGTAGGTAATAGCTGCTGTTTAAATTATCAATATTTCCCTGATATTTTTTAAACTTTGGAAATTTCCCGGATTTTTCAAGTTTTAAAAGGTTTCCTGAGAATTCACTGATTTCCAGGTTCTGTTACCACCCTGTTATCCCAGTCATGAGCAGAGCGCGTGTGTTATTGGTTATAAGATATGGGTGTTTTCTCTGTAGCAGATCGACTTAGGCCCGGTGCACACATCCCGTTTTTCATCGTGCGGTGCCGCTGCCGCAACGCAACTGCGGTCTGAGATGCATTAGATCCAATGGAGTAGTGCACACATGCCAACGGCGCCGAACGTCCCACTTGTGTGAATTTGTACCGCAATTCCCCACGGCGCCGCAGATTGCCGCACACGCTTCTCTGTTCTGAAGTTGTTTGTTTTCATTAATAAATGGAATATAAATAATAATAAATAAATGGTTGTATCTAGTAACTTCTATTTTGTTTCAAATTATACTTTGTGTACACCAAGAAAGCGAAATAAACACGTTTTCTTCGATAGAATATGTATCGCAAATGGCGCGATATGAGTACGTGCGTCATTTCACGGTGATGTGTACATAGTTGGGCTTCGGTGCCGCACGTTGAAAAACCGGATGTGTGCAACGGGCATTTGCCAGCGCAGCGGACATAACTACTGAGTCACGACTCCCCTTTTTCAAGCGTTTGTTTTAATATGCATATTATCTGCTTTGCTCACTGGCTGTATTTCTATCTTCAATGTCAGTAAAACTTTCATTGTGTCTGTGTGTCTATTACTTGGTGTTGTATGTATTGTGTCTGGAGCACCATGGCCAAATATGACCTTCTCACCATAAAACCCCCAAAACAACCAACCAAATGAACTGGAACACATTAGAAATTTAGTGCCGCAGTATCCCTCGTGAAGTCTGGGAAAAAAAGACGATATCGACACACAGATCATCATGGACATTCCTCCAGAAGGGAGCAGAAGACCCTCCCCCCCCCACGAGAAAAAAAAAAAGACCACGTGCGTTACAATTTGAAATAATTCAGACCAGAAAGTCAGTAAATCTGTCGGACAGTCGGTTGGTTGATCCGAATTCTTGCACCTGCTGTGTCACACATCACTTTATAACGGTTCCAAGAAACAAAGAGGGGATACGCATGCGTGTAGTTACCATTTCTACGAGTGTTGCAGGTGTCATTGGAAAACACCCTGTCAACATTCCAAATTTGAGGCGGCTCCCCAGGAAAAACGAAAAGGGATAAGAGAGTCAGAAGCCACGGGGGAAAGTGGTGGATGATAGAGCGCTCGAGACAGCTATACTGTGAGGGTAAGCACCGATCATAAACTAACTGTGATGAGAAACTTTTGTTATTTATGAGCATTCGTTCATCGATTGTCCAGTGTACATATTTTGTAAATAGTTTTCCCATTGGTTAATTGAAACCCTTCAAGTGAAGTAAATAACTTTAAAAGGTAATATGCTTAGTCTAACTCCATTGTATTGCTGTGGTACTCGAAACGCCACACCCTGTTGGAAACTCGATCCTACAAATAACCGTGGTATACGTTGATTCCGTCGGGGTCCACATGGAGTGGAGGTTTAGAAGTGAGTTGCCAGTTTGGGTGTTGACCTCGTTAACCGATCCTGGTTCAAAATGACTAGGTGTTGTCTTAAAATATTTTCTAATACTTCTAAAAATTGTTACACAATAGTTCTACAAATAGGGACGCCTCCCCCAAACGGGAGGGTTATATATTGAACTATTAACGATGCATAAACAAAACGTTCACACCAGGAGCTTCAAAAACTCCTTGGAGTCACCCACTTATACGATCGAGGTTGACTATCTCGATGCAGGAAGGATAAGTACGACAAATCTAAAGGTAATACGAGTAACTAAATACGGCAGATTATCTCTATCATTGCATCATTTGACTGCTTTACCTGCCTCCGAGAGCCTGGAGCAGTCGCCGTGGATCAATGGGTTTTTCCGCTGGGCTAGCAACTTGCGAGATGTAAGATGCGTATAATCGGTTCCTGTTTGAATGCATATCACTCTCCTGTGCCAGTGAAACTTTCCTGGTGTGTCTGTTACTGTCTATGTATATTACTAGATGTTTGGGGCTACGGAAGCCCGGTTGGTGGTGTAACGGATTAGCAGCTGGAGGGTTAGGAGTTCAAATCCAACCAAAGATCATTGTGTAAAAGGGCTGATGCACGTTAAATCTGTCTCGGTTTTAAATTCCCTCACGTTGTCATGGTGTATAAGTTTGTTAAGGTAATTTTAATTAACGTCGTACTAGAGCAACACAACGTACTATTTACGTTGGTCCGGGATCAATCCCCAAAGGGAAAGATCGGAGGACAACACCACGGTCAGATGACGAGGCAGCACCGTAGCTGGCACCCCACTCTACAATCTTCCACTCCAATCCAACATGAAGACTTTCGGCCACAACAGATTTAAGGTGAACCAGCCGTCTCTACACCATACGCTTACAAACATCCATATACTGACTCTTATTCGAACCAGGAACCTTCGGATCTAGAGGCTAACACCTTAACCACCAGACCTGTTGGTCGGCGTGTGTGAAAGTTCGGAGAGAGGGGTGCAAGCTCAAATGTGACCTCGTCATCTGATTATTGTTCTAAATGTAGTGAAGTTGCTCTTGAGATCTTTCTCTTCGGGCTTGTTCCCGGACCGTCACCAAAAGTGAGTAGTGTTGCTTCCACTGCGATATCAATTAAAACATCTACCTCCATTACTTGGTGTTATGTGTCTTGTGTTTGGCGCAGCTTGCCTAAGTATGGCCCTTGCAATACAATCTCCCGTTGAAAAACTGGTTAAAAAAAAAGAGTTCTGAAAACATCCTTGAACAATTTCCCCAAGTTGGTGCTACTGTTTGCGACAATTTGTAGCAAACCAACGCTACCGTCCTTTTTGATGATTTTCCTAATTGGAAGTGCCATTATGAAACATTTACTGAACGTGACAATAATTTACAATAATCTGTATGTGAAGTGAACTTACCGCAATGTCGTCTGGCTTGTAGCTCAGGAATGAATTCACACCAGGTGGAATCGGAAGGTGTTTCTCCTGTAAATAAAATAAGATAAAAGTTTAAAGAAACTCTAGACTCTAGAACAGAGGGACAGAGCATAATTCACTCGGCTACTAAGCTTCAGAATATGATGTTTAATATATCTATGAGCTGGGATTTCGATGACCAGAAGTTTTGCAGAACAGGAGTATAATAACAATTGTATCTAACCCGAAAACTACACAAAAATAACGTAAAAAGTTGACAAAATATTGAATATTTTACGAAAGTTTTATTAAAAGAAGATATACCTGAAATAGAAACAGATATGAACGACAAAAAAGTCCATTTCATTCAAACAAAATTTGAAGAAGCATGAAAAAATGTTAACTAAGGCACTTTAATCAGTCTTGATTTTTATCAGAGTTTAATATATACAGGATGATTCAAAAGGTTTTCCGACAAATTTTAAACGTATTGCTCAGAAATACAAAAACAAACCATATTTACATAGGAACATATACGAGGGTGTCAAAAATTATCCACACTTTCGCAATAACACTTCTATAAGTTTGCCTTCCTGGCATGCGTGCTTAGATTTGATACTACTGTGGCCACGTTACCTAAGATAAACCTGGATGGTGTCATTTCTCTTGCTTCTGCATCAGTGTAATCATGGCCGCTCCGCTAGCAGAGTGCACCATAAAGATCCGTAATCCCACTTCTGCACCTTGAGGGTAGGAAGGTGTCCCACGGTACTGAAAATCGTCGTGCGCTTACAAAACAATACAGGTACAGTGCACTACCTCGTGAAACTGTGTATGAGTGGATCGAGAAGCTTCGAAGAGGCTTGACACGCGTGATGCACGAAGAGGGAGCAGCACTGCCGTCCACCTCCACCACCGGAGAAAAGACTTAGCATGATCGAGAAATGGTTCTGGCAAACTGACGAGCCCGAATGCAGAAAGTTCATAAAAATGAGACGGACAAACAAAGTCTTTGCAGAACAATTTGTTCTTTATTTTATCAAAAATTTTGCCGACGTGCAAAACGCGCTCCTTTTCTTACCTTTTTTTTTTCGAGCTACAGAATAATTTCCCAACACCGCCCCAAATTACCAACAACATTTTATGAGTAACACATCTTTTATGTCAATGAAAAATATGTAACTTTAAAAGTGATCGACAGAATTTCAAATTCTGAAAGTATGCCTTGGTTTTAAATAAAAAAAGTGAATTAATTTTTATGTTTTATTATAAATATGTAATACATATTGAGCCTATACCTGGGTTTTACGTCTGTTGGAGCCTCACGTCGCAACTTCGAGCGAGAACGCGCCAATTGTGGCGCTATGTGGGAGTTGTGTGAATTTTTGTATTTTGTTCCATTTTCAGAAAAAGATTGTTTCTCAAGGGTGAAGGTGGTCTGGTCCATTTCTCCCCTTATACGAGCTCTTGCGCTCATGCATTTATATTTGATGGTATTGTTCATCTCTTGTCTTCAGAGCTATGGTGCTCAACTACTTAAATTTGTAAATATGTACATATATCAAGTAATTAACTAAATAAAACTACAGTCCACTTTTCTCGAACTATTTCATATCTTGAATCGCCAAGACAGTGGTCATCGTCGAGCCTCAGTACGGCTACATCGCTTTTAAATTAGGACTGATTGCAAATTCTCGCTACGCTTTCCGTCCATCGAAAAGTGCTCAAGAAGAACTGTTGACTGTGTTCCATTGGAAATTCCGCATTTGTCATGGCTTCGCTGAAAATTCTTGAGCGGAAACGCGAATCGCTAAAAACGAAACTCTCCAAATTATTGGACTACTCAAGAAGCGAAGGTGTCCAAGCTGCTGATCTTATTGAAATCAATGCCAAAATGAAAGTTTTGTCAGCTTCAAGCAACACCTTAAAGAATATTCGAGATGAATATTTCGCCCTATTAGATGATGAGGATGTTCAACCAAACGAGGAAATTCTGGATGAAATGGAGACGAACATCGAAGATATGCAGGTAAGATTCCTCAGAATTAAATCTGCATTATCTTTAAATGATGTACCTCCTAAATCCTCTATGGTGAATGTGAAACTTCCTGACATTCCTCTTCCTAAATTTTCTGGCCAGCTTGAAGACTGGAATCTTTTTAAATTACAGTTTAACTCCATCATTGATGCTAATGATAATTTGAATGAATCGCAGAAATTGTATTATTTACAATCATCATTGAGCGGTTCAGCGAAGGAAATTCAAACTATGGAGGACTCTTATGCTTCATTATTCAGGGCATTAGAAGAACGATATGACAATAAGCGTTTAATTGTAAACAGTCATATCAATGAGCTGATATGTCTGGAACAGATGTATCATGAATCTGCTTTCGATTTACGGGGTCTACTCGATAAATTGTTAAAGCATATTAGAGCTTTAAAATCATTGGATTTAGAATTAAATCAACTAAGTGAGGGTATTCTCATTAATATTGTTCTTCAAAAGGTTGACAAAGAAACCCGTAAACAATTCGAAATGTCATGGAAGTCAAAAAATTTACCCAAATGGGATGACTTAATTGACTTTCTAAAAACGCGCTGTCAATTGCTAGAAAATATGCAATGGCAATCGGCTCAGGTAAAACCAAAGTTGGTTAATAAGTCGAAAAGTCTTCTACTAGACTCTAATGTTAATTCATATACATGTGTTATTTGCAAATTAAAATCTCATCCTAATTATAAATGCCCAGAATTGATAAAATTAAATGTCAAACAAAGATTTGATTTAGTTAAAAGGCATAGCTTGTGTTTAAATTGTTTAAGTTGTTCCTCGCACAGAGTTATGAACTGCAAATCAAGGAATAGCTGCTTTATCTGTCACAAACGACACAATACCATTCTCCACGATTCGGAAAAGGCGCAGAAAAATAAAGATCTTGTTGCAGTAGAAACAGGGAATTTCGAACCGAAAGGTAACCCTGGACCTTCGAGTGGGGACAACGACTCCTCTAGGGCCATCTGTGCCAGCAATTCGTGTTTACAGATAAGCAACGAATCAGCTGTTCTAGCCACTGCCGTTATTTATGTGAAGAACGCGTCAGGGAAACGGGAACCCTTACGCGCTGTTTTGGATTCGGGCAGTATGGTCAATTGCCTTTCAAAGGAAAGTGCAAATCTCTTGTCAATAAAACAAGAAAAAGCAAATATACCAGTGTCAGGTTTAAGTGGTGCAACTATTTCAATTAAATCAAAATTAAGAGTTGAATTGTCTAATTATGCTGGTGATTTCATAAGAACATCGGAATTTTTAGTAGTCCCTAAAATTACAAACATTACACCAGTAAGACGAATAGAGTTTAACATAAGGAAACTCCCAAAAAACATTCCACTAGCGGACCCGACATTTTTCAAACCGGGAAAAATTGATGTTCTGTTAGGAGCTGAATTATTTTTTGATCTTTTAAAATCGGAGAAGATACATATCGCAGACAGCAGGTTAATATTTCAACAAACCGCATTTGGCTATGTTGCTAGTGGTTCTAGTCCAATTACCTTTCAAAATTTAGGGGGTGAAAAGTATTGCGGCCTTTTGAAGGAATTTGACAATATTGAGAAAACTCTCCGGGATTTTTGGGAATTAGAATCAGTAGAGCCAAGCGGAAGAATTCTAAGCAAGGAAGAAAAGGATTGTGAGATTCATTACGAGAAAACTCATTCCAGGGCACCGGATGGTCGGTATATTGTACAAATGCCGTTGAAAACAGAGAAAGTATTGGGCGAATCAAAAAGGATGGCATCTAGAAGGTTAGACGCACTGTGGAGACGATTATCGCAAAATCCAAACATGCAATCTCTGTACACAGATTTCATGCACGAGTATGAGCAGTTGGGACACATGATCGAGGTTTTTGAGGATCAGGAGCCTGATGTTTGCTACTATCTACCGCATCACGGAGTCTATAGACCCGAGAAAAATACAACCAAATTGCGAGTTGTATTTAATGGATCTGCATCAACCACCAACGGCATCTCTTTAAATGCACTTCAACAAAATGGAGGAATAGCACAGCAGGATCTATTTTCAATCATGCTTCGTTTTAGAAAACATCGCTTTGTGTTTTCTGCGGACATTGAGAAAATGTACCGACAAATTTTAATTCATCCCTCACAAAGAGACTTACAACGAATTTTGTGGAAAGAAAGTCCAGAACAACCAGTCAAGGTCTACAAACTTTGTACTGTCACATATGGAACAACAAGTGCTCCCTATTTGGCAACCAGAAATTTAAAGCAACTCGCAGATGATGAAGAGAAGTACTTTCCAGAGGCAGCGGCGATCGCTAGGGAAGATTTCTACATGGACGATATTTTGACTGGATCACACGATCTAGAAGGTACTAGGAAATTGCAGTCACAATTAGTGCAATTATTAGATAGAGGTGGAATGACTCTCCACAAATGGTATGCGAATGATGCTAGACTAGATATAAACTTTAGCAACGAGCATTACTCTTTTGATGATTCAAAAGATACAAAACCTATAAAAGCCTTGGGTGTATTGTGGCAGCCCAATACAGACTGTTTCTCATTCAAAGTAAGCTTCCAGTCGCAACCTACTTACACCAAAAGAACATTTTTTTCGGAAATTGCTAGAATTTTCGACCCTCTGGGACTGATAGCACCAGTCATAACAAGAGCGAAAGTGTTCATTCAAAATCTTTGGCTTCTAAAATTGGACTGGGATGCCCCCCTTCCTGAAGAGGTAATTAAGAAGTGGCAAGAATTCGTATCGGAACTACCTGCACTAGAAAGACTGACAATTCCAAGACACTTTCCCAATGATGGTAATATAACGATTCACGGGTTTGCAGATGCATCTACATCAGCATATGGTGCAGCGGTTTATGCAAAATGGAGCCCATCCAGTGGAACTAAATCTGTTCACTTATTGTGCAGCAAGTCCAGAGTTGCCCCAATCAAAACAGTATCAATTCCTCGCTTGGAGCTTTGTGCAGCGGTGCTGTTATTACAGCTTACGGTAAGGGTTGTGAAAACCCTCAAGATGTCGATTGAAGAAGTTGTGCAATGGTCCGACTCAACCATTGCTCTCGCATGGATAAAAAAGCCTCCCTATTTGCTGAAAACTTTTGTCAGTCATCGAGTGGCAGAGATTCAAGAACTAACAAGGGACTTTCAGTGGAAACATGTGACTTCGGAGAACAACCCCGCCGACTTTGTGTCCAGAGGTGTATCTCCAATTCAACTTCAAGTTCTTGACCTGTGGTGGTATGGACCACAATTTCTTTTGAATGAACTGAACAACCACGGAGGTTGTTCTTTGGACCCAGTGACAAATAATAGTGACTTCACATGTGAATTGAAACAGCCAGTTGAAGTGGCTTTGACTTCATGGGTCGATAGTAACTCTGTACTATCAGACATTATTTCTGTCTCCAATAACTATGGTAAAATAATTCGAATTATTAGTTATCTTTTCAGGTTTCGATATAATTCCTTGAACAAAGGTGACCAAAGGAATGGACCTATTTGTAAGGAGGAATTTCTGCAAGCTGAAATTGTAGTTTTGCAATGGATTCAGCAAACAGAATTGTCTGAAGAGTTTGTGTGTATAAAGAAGGGTAAACCCCTTCCTGGTAAAAGCAGTTTAAAATCTTTAAATGTATTTTGTGACAACAATGATTTGTTAAGAGTTGGTGGAAGGTTTGCTAACTCAAATGTATGTTTCGAACAAAAACACCAAATTGTACTGCCAGCTAAGAATAAGATTACTCGTTTAATTATGGAATATTATCATTTAAAATTTCATCATCTTGGTCCACAAGCATTATTGTATTACATGAGACAGAGATTTTGGCCTCTAAATGGCAGGAATTTAGCTAGGAAAGTAGTTCATGAATGTGTTGTATGTGTAAGAAATAAGCCAGTAATAGTTCAACAACTTATGGGTAATCCACCTGCTGAAAGGGTTAATGTTAGTTCTCCATTTACTAACACAGGCGTGGACTTTTGTGGCCCATTTTTTGTCAAATATAAAGGTCAGAGAAAAGGCACCCTTCATGAAATATATGTAGCAATTTTTGTGTGCATGGCCACCAAGGCTATACATTTAGAAGTAGTTAGTGATTTAACTTCAGAATCCTTTATTGCAACTCTTAAAAGATTCTTTGCTAGGCGAGGTAAATGCGCCACATTATTCACTGACAATGCCACAAATTTTGTAGGAGCCCAATCCGAACTCCAGAAACTGCATAATTTAGTAAAACATCCAGATGAAGTTCTAGGTAATTATTTGGTCTCGGATGGTATTAATTGGAAATTTATTCCTCCTGGAGCTCCAAATTTCGGCGGACTCTGGGAAGCTGGAGTAAAATCTTTCAAACATCATTTAAAAAGGGCAGTGGGCAAGGCAAATTTAAATATAGAAGAATTTAGCACTTTAACTACGGAAATTGAGGGAATTCTCAATTCCAGACCACTTACCCCAATGTCATCGGATGTAAATGATTATCAGGTATTAACTCCAGGCCATTTTCTCATAGGTCGACCTATTAATGCAATAGCTGAGCCTGAACTTATAGATACCCCTGACAACAGATTATCAAGGTGGCAAAGAACAGAAAAATTATCTCAGTTAATTTGGAAAAAATGGAAATTGGATTATTTAAGTAATTTACAACAAAGGCAAAAATGGCAAGTTGTAAAAAATGATTTAAAACCAGGAATGATGGTCATTATAAAAGAAGATAACCTTCCCAATTGTAAATGGGCATTGGGAAGAATCGCTGAAGTTATTCCTGGAAGTGATGGACATATAAGAGTTGTGAATGTACGTACGGCTCATGGGTTATTAAAAAGACCAATTTCCAAAATATGCATTTTGCCAGTTAAAACTAGTAGCACTGATAATTAATTCAGTGTTAGAAACTTATTGCATTTTTATGATTCCTGTATACTCTATTACTATTTAATCTATTTAAAATTGTGTATATAATTGTATTATTTTGAATTAGTTATGAAATATTTTAAAATTGCTTAATTGTGTGTTTTGTCAATTCTAATAACTGTGCAAGTAATTTGTGCTTTGTAAGGTATTCTGAGTGTTTAATTGAAAGATTATAACCATATTATAATTGATTAGAAAATTGTAGAAATTGTTGAATGCAAACATTCAACGTGGGGCGGGATGTTGGAGCCTCACGTCGCAACTTCGAGCGAGAACGCGCCAATTGTGGCGCTATGTGGGAGTTGTGTGAATTTTTGTATTTTGTTCCATTTTCAGAAAAAGATTGTTTCTCAAGGGTGAAGGTGGTCTGGTCCATTTCTCCCCTTATACGAGCTCTTGCGCTCATGCATTTATATTTGATGGTATTGTCCATCTCTTGTCTTCAGAGCTATGGTGCTCAACTACTTAAATTTGTAAATATGTACATATATCAAGTAATTAACTAAATAAAACTACAGTCCACTTTTCTCGAACTATTTCATATCTTGAATCGCCAAGACAACGTCAATTTTTGATTTGACAGCAGTTTTCAAAATTCTAATAAAATGACTGCGGAACAATTGCAGCTGCATGGAGTTGTGTTACAGAACACTGAATATATTTCTGCACTTGGTCCGGTGAGTAACAACCAGCAGAGGCACTGTAGCGTGTTCTAACCAGATTAGATGGACAAAGAAGTGGGAGAAGCATTGCTTAAATGATTGGGCGACCCTTTTAAAATCTTCTTCTTGGACGCAATTCAACCCGAGCAACACTTGGAAGTATTATAATACAAGGAATGATTGATTTAAGGTGAGGTTGTACTTACAATATCCAAGACATCGTCCGTTTCATTCAGATAATAGTCACCGAAATCATTGGAGAAACTGAAAGAGTAAAAATATTCATACATTGGCATTGACACGTATTGGACTATGCTGTTAGTCGTTATTTCGAAAAAATCGCACTATCGGTGGATTACTGGTGAAGCAGAAATGAGGTAGTGTATGTTTAACTATGTGATTTACTTCCCTTATAGTACAATAACTGTGAACTAAAGCTCTAACTCTTTTTTTCTTCAAAAACCTGTTGATTAACAGTCAATTCCAATCTTCATATGGATCTTTCCCTTCGGGGGTTGATCCGAACCTTGTTGTTCCTGTACGACACTAAATTCCTATCTACCTACCCAAACTTCATTCTTATTACTCAATCCGTCTTCTTATTATCACTGTTCTACATAAATGAAAATAGGTAGCACTTTAACACGTTAACTCTGTCATGAGAATTATTCCCGGACCATCGTCAATAATCCGGTGTGTTATCCAATGTGACATTTATTAACTACTACTTACATAACTACATAAATTAAGTGGATGCAGTATCTTTCGAACAATTTTTTTTGTTTTCATCTTCACAATAAATTGTTTCAATACTCTTTAAATACACATTACAAAAAAAAAAAAACCTTTTTTTATTCACAATAATTAAAAATTTAATTTCTTAAAAAAATATTTCAATATTTTAGAATTTCTGCTCCATCTGCAAATTTCAATTTGTTTTCAAGTACCTTTTCTATTTACCTTCCATTAAGTGTGTCCTGCAATGTTGTTCAATGGATTACATTTACCATAATTATTTATTTTTTTACAAATATTTTTGAAACTAACGCTGTGAAAAACAAAAGAAATCAGAGTTTATATCAGTAATTTTCAAAAAATGATTTTTAATATAATTGAAAATAATAAACAACAATAAAACGTTTAATATTTCGACATTAATTACAATAAAAGTCTTAGCATTTTAAGTACAAGAGTCAAAAATTTAATATAATGCTGAGAAAAAGCATTAAGAAATTTAAAAGGCTTTCGATTTCGGTCCTTACATTTGACAAAAAAAACTTTAATACCTCGTTAAAGTAGTTACTGTTACATAGGTGTGGGCACACATATTCTTTAAAAGCTCTATAATAATTAAATTATAGAAAATTATAGTTTAGGTAAATATAAATAGATGAACAACGTTGCACTAATGGCACATAAAATTATCTTTATGGCCTAGGCGAAATAATAGTCTAACACGATCAGTTCCAAAGACAGTATTTTGATTTAAGTAAATTAAATTATATATATATATATATATATATATATATATATATATATATATATATATATATATATATATATATATATATATATATATATATATATATATATAGGCTCGTAAACGCTCAGACAAAACTAAAGTTATTTGGCAATTGGCAATATCACTAATCATCTTTTTTTTAAGTTTTTCGAAACCGTCTTGAGATTACTTACAAATTCTTTAATCCTTTCCAAAATCGTCGAATCATCTTCAATCTTCAAAGAAAATCAATAGCTCTAGATAACACACAAGTTGTAAATTGATTACTTCAAAACACGAAATGAATTCAAATCGCTGGAAATAGATCCAAATTGAAAATTATATATTCGAAGTTCGCTTTTTGAATGCTAGCAGTTCAAAAACTTTTCGATAAATGGAACGAAACAAAGCATCGGATTGTACTCATAGGAAAAACCATTGTTATACGTAACAATGTATTAATTGTAAACGTAACAATGTTTAAGAGTTCATTATTTGAATATTAAATGCTATTGTTTAGGAGGAACATACATTGTTGCAAATCATTATTAGAGAAGTACGATTGTCTGCTTAGATCAGGGGGGCCACCATTTTACACACCATGGGCCAATTGTCTTTTGCATATGAATCCAAGCACCTATTCTACCTTCTTTCGTTAAAGATTGAGGTTTTGAAATATATTGTACACAAAACATTCCAGGACTGATCGTACACAGACCACATAACATAGAGGATATACTTATATTTTATATTAAACTTCTACGTAGTCTCCTTTCAATTCAATACAACGCTTGGAACGAGTGTCAATGTTAGTAAACGCCTCTTCTCCAACACTATTGAGTTACAATGTGACAGCCGCTTCACTCTCTTCTATTGTCTCAAACCGCTGCCCCTTCATCTTGGAAATAAAAAAAAGTCCTAGGGGGAGTCGATGCTCACAACCTGCCTTCTCACCAAAACATGCTGCCCAATGATATACTTGTGAGACGGTGCATTGTCGTGCAAGAGGCTCCAATTTCCAATGTCCAACAAATCAGGCGTCACGCGCCGCATTCGTTTCAAAAGCCGATCCACAACATCTTTGTAGAATCTACCAGTCACAGTGGAAACTTGACGAAGAAATTCTGGATGAATGATGCCCCCCCCCCTCCCCCCGAATGTCACAAATGTGATCAGCATCGTTTTTGTTTCCGAAAAGCGAACTTTCATCGGCCGACTTTTTGTTCTACTGATTCACTCAGAACTTCGGTGTCTTGTCTCTAGATCGTACTCGAGACACCAAATCTCATCTCTGATGCCAATGTTTTGCAAAAAATTTGAATCCTGATTCGACCACGACAGTCAAATCTTTGCATGAGGAAATTCGGTGTTCTTTTAACTCAGGAGTCAGAGTGTGTGGTGTGTGACACAAAGGATAATTTTTCAAACCATCCGTCATTATAGTGAAAACAGATTCCACACTAATGTTTAACGACATTACGTGTAATCATTTATATCGTTAATCGACGGTAGGACCTCACCAACGCTTGCATACGCAGGTACAGTTAGAGTCTACGTTTATGAGCGATAGCAACGGGTTGGCGATTTTTTTTATGGGGGGGGGGCTATAGGCGCATTTCTAAAGTCACCGACATAAGAATTATTTCAGAACATTTTTTGCTTTGAACCGTAAAGACAGATGGACTGACTTAATCTACCGCAACTCGCTGCTAGGAGTGAGCCAAAAAATAGCTTAGGTCGTGGCCACCGCTCATAAACGTAGAGTGTAGCTGCACCCACACGCTCAACATTTTCATCATTTAGACTTGAATATGGACGACCTAATCTCTCATCGTCATTGATCGAGTCTCTCTGCCAGCTTCAAACCTAGAAAACCACTCAAATACTCACAAACCACTCATATCATCGGCATCATACACAGATTAAATCATTTCGTACTTTTCCGTGGTCGAGTTTTCCAATTTGGAACAAAATGCGTTGTTTCTTATGTGCTCCATTTTCGATTACAATGATGCACACACACGCTTTACGCAACTGTGCGCTGCCGAGTTGGAAATAGTCAGAAATGAATGCAACCAATTGAGATGCATGGCACCAAGTCCTTTCTATGTCATTCCGCCGGTTTCACGGAGAGTCATCTGTACTTTTTTACGAGTGGAAGTCCTGGAACTTTTTGAATAGACTGTGTAGAGATAGAGGTAGGATCTGCTTCATTTAGTGAAAACTAAATTAATTAAGCGACTGATCCCGGACCGTCGTCAATAGCCCTGTGTGTTGTTCTTGTACGACGTTAACTAAAATTCCCATTCCCATTACCGACCAACCGGTCTGCTTGGGTTGGTGTGGAAGTTTGGAGAGTGCGGTGCCAGCTCAGGTGTTGCCTAGTTATTTGACATTGGTTCAAAAGTATTAGGTGTCCTCATATCTTTCCCTTATTGGATTGATCCCGGACTGTCGTCATTAGTCCGTTGTGTTGCTCCAGTATGACTTTAATTAAAAATATTACCAATTACCACCTTGGTAGGTAGCTATTTTAATTAACGTCGAACTGGATCAACACAAGGGGCTATTGGCGACGGTCCGTGTTCAAACCCGACGGAAAAGATTCGAGTATACAACACAGCACGTAAATATGATGTCAGATGACGTGAGGTGTTCTCGGATATTTCACTTCGGAACTGATCCCGGACTGTCGTCAATAGCACGTGTATTGCTCCAGTGCGACGTAAAATGATAACCTACCTACCTGCCCATCTTCGATTTCTGTTTTCTTGAATCAAAAATTAAACATTTTCAGTGAAGCTAAAGCCAGAATTTTTTTTTTACATTTCAGATGATCCAACACGACTAAAAAATTTTCTGTGAAGTAAAAATTTGGGATCTCTAAAATTATTTAGAGGTAAGTTTTTAAAATAAATTCCAATTGCTAATTATTAAAGGAACTACAATCATCGGGTTAAAGATTGTGTCTGTTTGGTACGTCCAAACCACAACTTTCGTTTGAAAAGTGTTTGTTAAAAAAAATTTTAACGAATATAAAAGGTTTTGCGTTTTTTTTTTTTTTTTTTTTTTATTGTCGCTATGGCTTCAACTTTTTTAATGATGATGAAAAAATAAAACATTGTGTGCGAACAGATCTGTTTATATATCGAAGACAATTAATTGCGGATATGCTTTTTACTGATATAATCTCCAAACAAGGCTCCACAACTCGTGACCTGATTACTTGCCCTTATGAACCTGCTGAGGTCAAGAGCTTTTTATCATGAAGTTTTACCTTAATGGGATAAGGCTTTGAAAAATGCAAGCCCTTATCTCATTTATAAATAAGACTTACCGAAACAAGTAAAACTTAGATAAGGTATTATTGTTCAGTCTCTGTCAAGCCACTAGAGGGCGCTAGTGTATTTGTATTTAAATGATCAACCACAATTATTTAGATATAAATTCTCATCCATTCTATATTTAATATTTGTTGGAATTGTTTGTTTGTTTTTTATATTTATCAGTGTTTATTAGTTTTGTCCATTTTTAAATCTTCATTTTTCGTGTTCAAGTGTATGTAATGAAGCTAATGGAATTTTTTTTCAGTTCCTACAGTTCATTTACTAATCTTAATTCTCAACCGTTATTGAAAATAATATTTACTGAAATTAAAGTTTGAATTTTTTTATATGGAGTAGAAAAAAATAAACTAGAAAATAATGTGTATGGTTTCGAGTTTAGGACATTTATTTTATACTTTCAGAACATTCTTTTTCAAAGTCATTGTTTTACATCTTTTGTAAATTTTAATAAAAACTATTTCTTGTTTCGAATGCTTTCGAGTATTAGCTTCAGAAACCAATGTTGATCGATAGGTTTCATATGTTAGTAACGTTCTGCAGTAGGTTATTCTGTAAGCTCTGTCCAAGACACTGTTCAGTATAATATAGCTTTGAAAAGAAAGATAGCTGCTATTGTTCTTTTTTTAAAGTGATTTGGATGAGTGAGCGCATATTTCTTTATGTCCATTCTTCTGTATAACTTGTAAAGAAATGACGAGATTGTAGTTTACGAATCAACCGTCAATGCTTCTCTAGGTAAAAAAACATTGTCATATTTATTAGAAGATATTTCAATCGCGCGAAGAGTGAATTTTAACAGTGATTGATGACATTTACAAATAGAATTATGCGAATCACCTTTTTACTGTTAATATGAATTGCATTTATACTTACGCATTCAACTCTTGGTAATTTAATGTAACAAAATTTGTGAACAGCTTGGAACTTTTTCAAAGTTAGATTGGTGGCAGATATGGGAAATTTTCTCCGAACCAATAAGACTTTATTTCTTCATTTACAAACAAGGAATAACTATTTAAAAGCCTATATGATCCGAACTAGACAAATACAAGATCATAGACTTGAATACTAACATGTTACAAATACATCACAAATTTCTTTATTTCTTCAGTTAACCATGTACAAGTTTCAAAATCAAAAGTCAGACTTTTAAATTCCTAGATGTCTGCGTCGGAGAAAAATTTACATTTTGAAATAACAGTGCAAATTTCTAGGAAAATTATAACATGGTTTCGAATCAGAACTAGACATTAATACAAGAACATAAGACTATAGATTTTAATCCTAGAATATATGCTATACTTAAGTTTTTTGCAAATAGAAATTATATTAATCTTTGTCGCCACAAAGACGCTCCTTCTTGCTTAGATAAGAAAATTTACCATTTTGTAGCGACAGTTCTAATTTCTAAGCTAAACATAACATGGTATTGAATCCGAACAAGACATAAATACAAGAACATAAGACTATAGTTTTGAATACTAACAATAATATGCTACAGTACAACAACTTCTATTTGCGAAAAAAGTAATCGTCGTCACAAAGACGTCTCTTCCTGCATAGGGTAAGAAAAATAACATTTTGTAATAATAGTTCAACAATTTCTAAACTGAACATAACATGGTTTCGAATACGAACTAGATATAAATATAAGAACATTAAACCATAGATTTGAATCCCAACATAAAATGCCGTAATATACCTTCTCTAATATTTAAAAGGAATTGTTTGTTTGTTTCTTGCACGCAAAGTCCTGACGCATCTATGGCTCTTAAAATAATGGGATTTCGCACACAGTTTAAAATTCAATCTAGAATATTTTTAAATAAATTTAATGAAGTGTAATTATTATTGTTTTCGTTGGAATGGCAATAGTATAAAAGATGAGATTCTAAATTTATTTTATGTAGTTCTTTTTTCTATCTCCTAGACTGTTAAAAGTAGAGTAAAAATTTCAACGGATTTGAAATCTGCGGAAATACAGATTAAATTTCCTGCCCTCATACGATTTCAGCGAAAGAAAGGAAAGAAAAAAAATGGCTTTTAATGTTTTGTTTTGTAAAATCGGGATCGTTGAAGATAGATTGTAAATTTCAACGGATTTAAAATCTGCGGAAAATTTGGCACCAGGTAGATAGATACCTTATACGTTTGATTTTCTTTTAATAAAAATGTTTCAATTAAATATTTATATTTTCACAAGAGTGACGTCACGCCGAATTCCTATTTGGAACCACGGGTAATTCCGTTAAGGCTGTTATCCAATTTACGAAGCAAACCATAGATCAGTGATTCTCAACCACTGTGCCGCGGCACTTTTATGTGGCGCCAAATTCTTAGAGTGTGCCGACAAATTTTAGAAATGTATATAGTAAAGATTATAATGCTTTTTTTTTATTACGAGTAAAGTTTGTTTAAATTAAAGAAAAGTACACTGTAAAAGAAAATTGTTTTTACTGTTACATACCATATTTTTCACTGTTTTTATCTTTAAAACTTTTAAACTGATAGTAATAACTATAAGTTTTACAAATAACTTTTAAACTTATCTTTTTCTTTGTGTACCGGCAAATTTTGAAATCGTTAAAAGTGTGCCACGACGAAGAAAGGTTGAGAATCACTGCCGTAGATCATGATATTCATAATTTGGTTTGCTTCGCAAACCAAATTGGAATTCGCAGGGAATCCATTCCAATAGGCTACGAATTTCCATTTCGTTTGCGAAGCAAACCAATAATATACATAACGTCTATTTTGGAAGAAATAATAACCCTCGTGGTCACAGAGATCCACCTTCCTGGTTAGATGGCAGCTGAAAAACGACCTGGGGGAAAATAGCAAAAATGCGTGTTGGAGCCCCACTGGCGTTGCCTATTTTCATAGGCAAAACATACAGGGTCGCTCCGTAGATTGGTAGCTGGTCCATGTTGGCGACGTTCTCCAACCCAAATATGCCGTGACCCAAAAGAACCCGGTGGGCAATGAAGTCGCTGGATGATCCGACATCTAAAGACAGCGTCTCTGTCCCAATACCAAGGATGTCTCTGTTGAGCACTAGCCAATGCGCCGCATCTCCGGCTAAGCCAGGGAAGTGAAGCTTAGTAAGGTCGTCGTCTGAAGTGCCTACGTATGCCGTTCGATTGTTCCACCTGCGTCCCCAACCGGATCGCATGAGAAGGATCGTCCCGTCCAAGCTCTGCCCTGTCGTCGATTCCCACTGGAGGAGGTCGTCCACTGTGACTTCTGCGTCAGGGTTGAGCTCAGCCCTGGCGGTGATGTCGACGACGGCAGCTGGAGCTATCAGTTTGGAGGCCGGGATCTTGTCAATGGGGAGACCACCTTTTGCAAAGTGTGCTGGAGCATCCATATGAGTCCCGGCGTGAGTGGACGAAGATATCTCCTCGGACTGTAACCTGAAACGCAAGAAATGACATGTAATTAATTACACGTAGGTAGTTAATTAACGTCGTACAAGAAATACACAACGGGCCATTGTCGACGGTCCAGAATCATTCCCAAAAGAGAAAGATATGAAGACAACACGCAATTTTGAACAACGACCAGATGACGAGGAAACACCTGAGCTGGCACACCACACTCCAA
The DNA here is from genome assembly GCA_947359465.1 of Metellina segmentata. NCBI lineage: Eukaryota > Metazoa > Arthropoda > Arachnida > Araneae > Tetragnathidae > Metellina > Metellina segmentata. The sequence continues at coordinate 34,111,315 of OX375880.1, read as the reverse complement.
ACTTCCACACCAACCCAATGCGAGGACTTTCGGCCACGACACATTTAGGTGCACCAGCCACCACTACACTATACGCTTATAAACATCCATGCACTGACCCGGAATCGAACCAGGAACCCTCCGATCTAGAGGCTAACACCTTAACCACTAGACCGGTTGGTCGGCTCATTACATTTGGAATTATTAAATAAATGTAATTTGGTTATTTTGGTATATTTTAATTAACGTCGTACTAGAGCAATAGAACGAGCTATTAACGACGTTCCGGGATCATTCCCCTAAGGAAAAGATCCGAGGACAACACCTCGTTATTTTGAACCTCGGTCAGATGGCGAAGTAACACATAAGCTGGCACCCCACTCTCTGAACTTCCACACTAACCCAGCGTGAGGACTTTCGGCGACGACTGATTTAAGGTGCACCAGCCGGCCTCTACACCATACGCTTACAAACATCCATGCACTTATTTGGATTCGAACCAGGAACCTTCCGATCTAGAGGCTAACACCTTAACCCCCCGACCGGTTGGTCGAATATTAAATAGATGTAGTTTTGAGCTGCGAGTTTTAACTCTCCATTATTATCGCGGATCTTTTTTAACTTATAAAAATGCGGTAAATATGCGAGGTTGGTGTTTCTTTTCCACGAGCTAATTATTATGAATTATTCACTGAAATAATTAATATATTTAAGGCAGTGATTCTCAACCACTGTGCCGCCTAATTCTTAGATTGTGCCGCCAAATTTTAGAAATGTATATAGTAAAAATTATAATGCTTTTTTTAATTACGAGTAAAGTTTGTTCAAATTAAAGAAAAGTACACTGTTAAAGAAAACTGCTGTTTTTACAGTTAAATACCATATTTTTAACTGTTTTAATCTTCGATAACTGCGACCTTTCATAAAGTGAAATATTCGTCCCAACATGATGCGATTATCCCATGATAGCCAAAAAAGCTTTTAAAATATTATTACAATTTTCTACATCTTATTTGTGTGAATTCGGATTTTCAGTATTAACCAACATAAACACGAAAAAAGATCGGGACTGTTAAATGTAGAAGACGATATGAGAGTAGCATTGTCATTTTTACGCCCAAATATAAATGAAATTATCAAAAAACATTAAGCTCAAATTTGTCATTAAAAGTAATCTTATTATTACATTGTAATTAATCCCTTAATAAACGTACTGCTGTTTTTGTAGTACATATTATATTATTTTATTTTACATTCAAAATTACTATCATAAACTATTTTACACAGTGTATTATAGGGAAGTAAACAACTTTTAAACTAATATATTTCTTTGTGTGCCGCCAAATTTTGAAATCGTTAAAAGTGTGTCGAGACAAAAAAAAAGGCTGAGAATCACTGATGTAAGGCCTACCAAAAACAAAAAAATGAAAAAAAATGTGTTCTTTAAAATTATAAAAAGCACATTTCTTAGGTATTCCTAAACATTCATAGCATTGAAAAAGTCACCGAACACCTGTTAAGATCATACGACTAAATTACGGTCAATGTAGTTTTTGAGTTTTTTATCACCTAGTTTTTGTGAGATTAATACTAAGACTGGGAGTATTTTTGAACTGTGAGATTTATTGGTGAACTGAGTGTTTTGAGTTATACATTTTCATGGACAATGGAGCATGTCAAGAGTACGTTTCATTTACGCCCTCTTTGTTCACGATTACGCCGCAAGATACTACTAAGCACTCGAATAGCTGAATGATTTCTAGAGCCCGCTGTATTAATTATCTCAACGGGCTGTACAACGAGTATCTGTAATACAGTGTAGGGAAGTCAGCTCTCAGAAAATAACCGTTTTTTTTCCGTCAGGTTATAACTGCCCCAGTCTAACCGAGTAAAAAAAAAAACGGTTTTTAAAATAACCGGGAAAAAAAATAACCAATTTTTAAAAACTTCAAGGTGTTTCTATTTAGTTGTATATAAAAAATGCTAAATGTCGTTAACTGTTTTTTATTTATCACATCACAACTGTTACAAAAATTCACATTAATTCTAAAATAAACCAAAACTTAATAGTTTCAAAATAAAGGTATACAAACTAATAAAATAATTAAAACATTAGTTACCTTGTAAATATTGTTTTATCTATACAACCCAATACTTTTTATTTACTCTGCTCAAAAATATTCTCTCAATTGTATGCTTGTTAGTTAATCGACTTCTGTCATCCGAAACCACAGAATTCAGAGCATATACTAACCTTTCAGATGGCACTGAACTTCCAACGACTGTCAAATACTTAAAAGCTAGCAATGCGAATGCAGGCAAACGTGTCTTTGACCCAAAAATTCAAGTGGATTGCTATCCCTTAACAACAGAGGCTGCTGCAAATATATTTTGAGTTCATTGAGAAAGTAAGCATCTGTACCCTGCGATTTTGGAAAAATGGATTTTGACAAATTTTTGTCATGTGTTGCCCAAAGAATGCTTGGGTTTGTTGAATCGGAACTCTCTGGTATTGCTGAAGGAGGCTGATATTTTCCTAATTGATTCAGGCAGTGCGTTAACTCTTGGCTGACTTGGGAAACTGCTTGACTAGCAATTATGGAAGGCATATAAAGTCGTAATTAAACGTTGTTTGGAAAAAAATTAACATTTTTTTCAAAGAACTTTGCTTAGTGCGTTGGAAAATAAGATTTTCAGAAGCAAGCAAGATTGGGGTAGAAAAGTCAAGATTGGGGTTATTCTTCTTTCGCGTAAGAAAGGTGTTGAAGAATCATTCCTGTAAAATCATTCCTCCGCACAAAATCAAAAAAAAAAAGCGGAAACAAAACAAATCATTTTCTCCTAGTTACCTACGATGAAAAAAACTTGGCATGTTTTCAAAGGCTGATTATAAGGTCACGTGAGTAGAAAAAGTCCAGATTCGTGTGTTTCTTCTTTCGCGGAAGAAAGGCGTTGAAAAACCGATGGAGAATGAAACTATTAAATTCATTTAAAAATGTTCTAGATTGATTTTAAAATTTCGCCGCGACCCAAAATTTGTAAAACATTTGGAAACTGTGTGCCAAATCTCATTGCTGTAAGTGCCATAGATCGTCAGGATTTTGCGGCCGCGAAACAGACAAGCAGACAGACAACAAACACTTCCTTTTATAATATTAGAGATTCTATAGAATATAGTAGAAGTTACCAGCATAAATACTTACCTGAAATTTAAAAGAAGCTTATACTACTTCAAAAAAGTTTTATAGTATCTTTTAAGTTGACGTGTTTCTCAAATTCCGCAATTTTGTGTTGTGCCACTTTTCTAGCCGGGGTGCGATATACTAGTAAAAAAAAATACTCGACTTCTTTAGCACCTCTTCCCAATCCGGTACCCGGGCACATGTAACATCTACCCCCCTAGTTACGTCCCTGAGGACATTTGAAATGCTTTCATTTTAATCTACATTTTTCAACTATGTAATATTTACTAATTTTTATATTTGTTGCTTTGTATGTTTTACTTATCTTTATTTGCGCTATAAAAATAAAATTGTAAATTAATTGAAAGAAAGTGTGGTTCAATTTCACTTTATCCTCCTCCCTATCCTTTTTGTGAGAATGAAAAATTATTTTGGAATTTCGCATATTTTGGGATTTTGAAATGCATATTTCAAGTCACATTTTTGCATAACGATCCGATCTATACTTATTACTGTTTTTTTTTTTTTTTTTTTTTTTTTCGAATTAAGTTGTTTATCGGAAAGCAAAACATTCCTTTTTATTTGGTTTTGATTTACGCTGTTTGTCGGAAAGCATAACATATTATTGCTCAATTTGGTTTTGATTTACGTTGTTTGTCGAAAAGCATAACTTATTACTGTTCAATTTGGTTTTGATTTACGTGTTCGTCGGAATCAGTTAGATTTAGCGTTAATACATTTTAAAAGCATGACTTTCTTGTTTTTTTCTTTAGCTTTAAGGCTTTTTGAAAGTAAAGGGATATTTAATTTTTTTCATTTATGCAATTATTTGTTTATTACTGTTTAATTTGGTTTTGTTGGAATCAGTGAGGTTGACTTTTTAAAAGCACAACTTTGTCACGGGCAACGCCTTGTGGGTACTGTTAGTACATTATAAATGGATTTAAATACATTATACGGTGAAATGGGCGATTACTGCGCAAAATATAATAAGCGTTTGGAATAAAAAGAAGTAACGTTTAAAGAGAGACAGATGAACTATCTCAATGGGGTGTGCTTCTAGTATCCACTATAAACGAATTTAAATACACTATGAAATACGAGTAACGACACTGATATCACTAGATGTTAACAGTCGAGGACCTTTGACACTTTTCGTTACCACCATGGCAAAGGCACTCATCTGCAAAATTGAGATTTCTGAAAAATCATGTTCAAAGTTTTGATGCTTCGGGAAAAATTGATTTGGTAATTTTTAATTAACGTCGTACTACAACAACACAACGTCGGGGAAACTCGAATTGCGACTCAAATGCAAACACCGGGTAATTACACTTCGCAAACCATCAGCTGCTGTCAAAGCAAAACACTGAATTTCCTAATGAAAATCGGCATTTCTTCAAAAGACCAAGATGATTCGTCGTAGTATAAAACATGAAATGGTGACTCAAAAAATACAGTTAGGTGAAAATTGCCAAAATGCAGATTGGTGACTTTGACGTGGTGGTAATGAACGATATGCTGGGGGCCTACTAGTATCAAGATAAAATACTTACCAAAATCCTCCAGGAGTTGTTCCGTTTTTTACAGTGTTCGCTTGAAATGGCTTTATACTCGGCCAGTGCAATGTAGTCTCGTCGAATGTATAGGTCATATCCACCAATTTTTTGCTTATTGGTGCCGTATACGCGGCCGGTATAACGAGGAAGATGAGAAGGAAAACCATTTTGGGGTAGAGCTAGTCTTCTAAATTCTGTGATCAATCTCTAAGCAAGTCTTTCGAGCGGTTTTGGATGAACGATGTATTTATGCTTCAATTTCCCAGGACTACGCTTCTCAAAACATTATTTTCGGTATTATCTCATGATTAAACGCAGGGCCGATATCGAGCTTGTATTATATACAACCCTAATGATCAGTTGATAAGCTGAATAATTTGGATTATGATTGAAGAATGAAACAGGTTTATAAGATTGAAACTGACTTTAGATAAAGTGTGATGAAAAGCGAAGGGAAAGATATATTTTACTTTTGTGAAAGGTCACATATCAATCAGTTTTTAAATATATTATTTTTATAAGATACGGTGCCCCTTGAAGTCTCACGTGGTTAATCTTTGAACGAAGTTTATCGTTGTAAAGTGTATTCGTTTAAGATTAGGAAACTTCCTATTCCTGTTATATACGTAAATAGTCTATAACTGAAAATAGTATTTTATCTGGTTGACATACCATTCTCTGCACTTTTTTTCACACAGTAAATATTATTTAGAACAAATACAAATCATAATTTATATCGAGAGAATTAATCTAGTTTAACCCCGACATTATATTTTTCTTGGAGCAAATATCAAAAACCGTTCAAAGTAGTGGATACAAAAGCAATCGAATAAATATCTTGACAGAAACACATAGATGGTTTTTATGCAAATGTAAAATACATTTTAACATTAAATTTAAATTTAACTGCATACTCAAAGTTATTAACTGAATTTTAAATTGTTATTTAAATAAAATATTTATAGCTAGTGCGGTAGGTAAATTCACTGAACAACGACAGCCTATAATAGTTGGAATTAAATTGGTTATTTTCGATATTTTTAACAATTTATATTTAGTCGTGGTTCAAAATTACTTGGTGTCCTCTGATCTTTCCCTAGGGGATTGATCCCGGATCGTCACCATTGGCCCGTTGTGGTGCAACAGCGTAGGAAGTTAAATATGTGACGAGCTCGTCAACCAGTGCAAATTGAAGCTTTCGCACCATGCATCTGCGTATGCGCTGAACTCTTCTCGACTCCCAAACTTTGGAGAGATGTGCCTCTGAGTGTAGGGTTGCCAGAAGATGAATATCAGAAAAGAGAACATTTGAATTATTTTGAAAAAAGAATATAAAAAGAGGACAGGAAAAGTGAAAATCCAGAGGTTTTTTAATTACTTCCGAATTAGTGTTCGATCATTTGACAAGCTTGCGGGAAAAATTACTGACAAGATTATGTCTCAAAATGCATGGATGAGACCCTATACCTTTGTGTGCTTTATACCTCCTATATCTCAATGTACAGCCTATTTAGAATTTCGATTAATAAATTAACTGCAACCAATATTATACTCTTTTTACTTTATCACTTAAACACGAAAAATTATAATTTCACGTAATTATAACTCACCGAATTCTGCGCAGTATTCATAGTTGAGTTATCAATTTCGATTTAATTCTAAAAGGTGGCTAAGTTAGCAAACCAATTTCCTTTCAAACTAAAAAAGACTGCGAATCGTCTGTTTTACTATTCATTATGATGTAATAAGAGCAATATTTCTTATTCATATTATTCATTCTAACACGAATCTAAATTGTCATTGGTTGTCTATTTGATATCCTAATGAGGCGTTTTAACATGGAGCTCAATATACACTAAAGGTTGAAAACGTTGATGCTTTTTTAACAATACGTACGATTTTCGTACAATGTACTAGATCTAATACATATTTGAATAGCTGTGGGTTACATAAAACGGCATAGTAGGCAATGTGAATATATTAGAGTATACAGTTTAAAATGTGAAACATATTTTTATCACAATCCGAAATAATGAACAAAGAGAACAAAAAGTGAACAACGAAAAAAAGAGGACATAAAAAGATCCATAAAAAAAGAGAGTCAAAAAAAGATCCGAGCGTTAAAACAGGACATGTTATCTTAAAAAGAGATGTTTTGGCAACTTTATCTGAGGGTTAAGAGGAGGGACACAAGAATACAGTTGTAGGTTTTTCTGAGTTTTAAGTACTGTGGCGTAGTGATAAAAGAGGACCTCTTGTTTCACCAGTCGCCTGGCCGGCTGAAATCGTTCTTTGTCGGACAATGGCCAGCCCCTCTGTTGGAATAGAACTGAAAAGGCAGGGGAGCTACCATCTTGGAGTTTTGAGGCGGTGGAAAACTGCCCAAGGGTTTTTCCCACGGACTGGAGCTTCGAGGCTTGGAGCAGAGAGTGCTGGGTCAGCGAAGAGGAGATTCTCTGACAGACTCGAGAAGAGTTTGGTCGTTGTTTCGAGGGCGTACTAGCGACGCCCTAGAATTTGGGAGTTAAGTCTCTGGTGGAGACTCTTGTTATGTTTTAAAATTGTCTGTTCAACAGACCAGCACTGTATATAATACATAACCGAGAAATAAAAGAATATTTGTTTTTTATACAATATTCAGATTTCTTAAAATATCCTTCCTGCCAAAACCTATACACCCCAGTTGTTTAACATTGTTACAGTACTACGACGCCTGGCGTAAACGCCTGTCTGTTCATCCCTTGCTTCAAAGAAAGATAATACCCATCGTACGATTTGTGGCCTCCAGGGAGTTTGAACTTAAGCAAGCCGTTTAGGTTCACTTTTTGATTACAAGACATCAATTTCCTCTATAACTTCATAGCAAACTTGTGTTAGAGCAGCACCTGCGTGTGCATTTCTTAACTTGTAATTTCTGCTTTGCATCCCACCAAATAATTTTTTTCCCTTTTCTCATTTGGTCACCTTTACGTTATGGGAAATTTTTTTTACCATGAACCCAATCTAAGGGCCGGTATCCCATGACGGAGTTAAGTTAAGTGTTAAGTTAACTATCGCTTCAGGAGATACTCCGTACATTAGTGCTTCGTGAATTAAAAATCAAAGTTCCCTAACTTGAAAAGCGGAACGTCTAGGATAGTAAAACATTTCAGTAAAGCTTCGGTTTCCTAAGAAACGGTAGCCGTGATCTAGCGGCCGTGATGTATCGGTGGGTGACGTCACTAAAACGTTGTTTATACTAACACATGGTGTTGGTTTCCTAGAGAGCGTTGTTTGTGAGCGTAACGAAAATGATCGGAGCCGCCATTTCCATGACTGTCGTCATAGCGGTCTCCAACAGTTGGAGATCGTTTTTTCTCTTGTAGCGGCCAGATTTCATTTCCTGCTCCAAACGATTCGCGCGGAGAGGAGAAAAATAAATAAACATTTTTGACTGCTATTGATTAATACGTTTTTGTAAAATCGGGATCGTTAAACACAGAATAAAAATTTCAACGGATTTGAAATCTGCGGAAAATTTGACACCAGATCGATACCTTAAATGTGATTTTCTTTAAATAAATAATTAATTATTTAATAAATAATTAAATAATCAAATGGTAAATAATTGAATAATAAAACTGTTTTTGATATAGATCTGGCGTAGAAATTGACGCTGATTTGAAATCTGTTGAAATTTTCACTCTACCTTCAACGATCCCGAAGTTAGAAACTTTGGACTAGAGAATAAAAAACCACTTTGTTTTGTTTCTAGAATAAAATAAACCACGACAGCCGTCTGGGTTGCCCATTCTCCAACGTATTCTATCCGTCTAAGTTGACACCTCGGGATTTTTGTTTAGACGGCCGTCTAGTTATGCCCGCGGCATCATGACGTATCACGGCTGTTAGATAACGGCTCCACTTTCTTAGGAAACCAAAGCTTAAGACACCCCATTTGATTAATTTTCAGTACCGCAATGCAAACACCGGATAATTTCACTTCGCAAACCATCAGCTGCTCTGTCAAACAACAGCTGCTGTCGAAGCAAAGCGTCCGCTAACGACATATCACGGCGTTTTACGACGAAGTTTACGATCTGTTATTACCCAGTTCACGGTCTGTTTTACCACCGAGATCGAACAGCTGCTTTAAGACTCGATGTCCGACAGATTGCTTCCTGTGAGCCTATTAAGCAAAGCTAATAACTCTGTTTGCTGAATGAAGGTCGTTGATTTGAACAAGCGCCCTCACGGCAAACATACCGAAATAGTTCTGCACTCATTCCTTCATCTTTTTTTGCAAATGCACCTGCAAACGGATTTTGATAGTTGCAGTCGAAATACAGGTGAAATAACGTTGTCTGTGGATCTATCGTGTCAGGAAAATGGCTGTAATGTCACCAAATGGGGCTTTTAAACATATGCTGATAATGAAATTAATACCATTCATGAGAGGATTTGATTTGTGGTGCACATTTAACCTTCCAAGTGGTTTCGACCAGTTATGGCGTTCGTCAAGATCTGGCTAGATTTGCTAATGACGACGTATCTCGTCCATCAAGATCTGGTGAATTTTGATAATGAGGACGTATCTCGTCCATCAAGATCTGGTGAATTTTGCTAATGAGGACTTATCTCGTCCATCAAGACCTGGTCACTTTTGCTAATGACAACGTATCTCGTCCATCAAGACCTGGTCACTTTTACTAATGACGACGTAACTCGTGCATCAAGACCTGGTCACTTTTGCTAATGAGGACGTATCTCGTCCATCAAGATCTGGTGACTTTTGATAATGACGAGATACCTTGTCGAGATAACCACCAATAGGGTTAAAATAAACTTAAAAGTTTTTGATGGATGGTAAAAATTTTCACATCTTTCGATACCAATAGTGAACTGGTCACTTCCGTTTTAGGTTAACACGTTCATTAACTCTCCAAGTGGTTTCGACGAGATACTTAGTCCAGGATTTTGTCAATTTTACAAATGACGAGATACTCGTCGAGACAAAACTACCGTATTATTTCAAGGATAACTGAAGATCTAAGCAAAGAAGCACAAATTGTTTCCTTGCCTAAAATTGACGACATCAGGAACAGGTTTTTGCATCACAGGCTGAGCCCAGGGTGATTTGCGATGCGAAGACAGACCACTTATTATCCTTCCAAAAGTTTTCGATGGAGTAATTGTTATCAGAAATGCCAAAGTAGAATATATACTATATAAGGGATGTGATTGTGTATATCCTCTATGCAAATCTACACCGTTTGACCAATCAACATCAAATTTTATCTTACAAATTTATTAATTATTTTTTATTATTTTTTTACAAATTTAAAATCTTAAGTTTGTTTTTCTGGAATAAATGAGCATAGACAAGGAAACACGTTCTACAGAGTTTGTGTATTTGAGTTAACACAGGGAAATGTCGCTGCAAATTTGAAACCCAAGCAACACCAGGTTATTCAGCTAGTATAAGATATAAATTACTAAATTTATTTGAAGGTACATTTTGCGATGTTTTAGTACCAAATGTAATTTGAGCTGTCATGGATACCTTGAAGAGCAATTTGAATTCTTTGTATTCCTTCGATGAAGAATTTTAGTGAAGCTTGTAAACCAGGTAATCAAAACGAGACAAAACTTTTCAATAGGACTAGGTTTTCATGCTTAGTGTTTTCAGGCTTGAAGCTCAATACACAACTTATTCTGAAAAATAGCAGAACCGTTTACAAAAATCCATGAATTTCTCATCACTTATTAGATAAATAAACTTAGCGTCTTTTAAAACCAAAATCGAACCAAGCATCACTTGTTAGAAAATAAAAACGAATATTAAAACCTTCTTTGTTGTAATTAACATGAAAAATTAACAGATTTTATCATTCGCCTTTTCGTGGTAGTTGTAACGAAAATACAATATCCAGGTCCTTATGAATTTACTTGAATTTTACATTTGTTTTTGACTCGGAATCCCTGCAATTACGTCCTCAAAAAGGGAATCTTTTTAAGAAAAGTTTCTTTACCATCTGTTCTTTACCATCTGTTCTTTACCATCTGACACTATAAATTCAAATACTTTTATTCTTTTTCATCCATGCATGTTTTTATTAAGTTCTGCGAATTGATAAAATATCCATGCTTGATTACACAATGATCAAAACTGTTGCTTTTTTCAAGTATACGAAGTAGATGGTTTGCATGTGTGTCGAATTTGTAATGTAACGATTTAAAAGCAAATTGGTCTTTATTGTTTCTTCAATTTGGTTGGACGAGTGTCCATTTGTCTTGTTTTGATAGCAGATTTGGATGCAGTTCAAATGCGACGTAACCGGTTTGACAATAATTTTGTACACAGAATTCAAAATGTAATAAGGCTTCATTCACACGGAACAAATTTTTTCACTATGATTTAAACGCTTCACCTATCGAAAATTGTTTCATTAAAAACTTTTTAATTTAAAGTAATGTAGAACCACATTATAACGGACAGTTAAAAATTGTAATAAAAATAAAGGATGTTTTTTTTTATCAACATGACTTTGTGTTCTGAAGATTAATGCAGTGTATACGTACACATCGTTTTCAATTCAACTTGTGTTAAAGGCTGTTGTATATTTGATATAAAATAAATTTTTTTTTAGCTAACTTCTGTAATTTCGCTGATGTACACCTTGTTGCATTACATCCCTATAATTTATTATATACCGGACTTCCATTAAAGTAGGTAACTTTTAACCCCTACTAGTCCGTTATAATGAGTACTGTGTATTAAATTTTTAAAAGCAAAGAAAATGTTATCATTGTATTGGTCGAACTCGTTAGACTGATAGCTAATTTCATTACTGTGTTGAACTAAATAAATAAGATTCAGGGCTAATAACATAATGCAAACACATAAAGTAATTTTTTGGTAATAAAAATAAAATATTCTGAAAACCTGTATCATAAAGCGAATATGCATTCTCGTTAGTGAATAAATTGTAAAGCAAAATAAATCCTATTAACTTAGTAACAAAGAAAGACAACTTTTACATTAAAAAAAATTGTAAAACAATTTTATCATTGTACTGTGAAATAAAGATGAAATTTGTTAAAACTATTTATTTGAAATAAAATATATATATATATATATATATATATATATATATATATATAGGAAAATACAAGCATTTATACCACAGCTTGCGATACTGATTGACTGACCAATTGAGTAGATTGACCAGCAGTATTGTAATTCACTTCTCCTACACTTGCATATGAAAGAAGGTGTACTAAAGCGGATAAAACTTCCAGCAATGATTGAACAAGTGCCTCACAACCAGAAAGTTCGGGACTACTGGAGCTAACTTGAGAGAGAACATTACCGATAACACTGGAGAGGGCACCGGGAACAGAAGCACCATTTGAGGCCAAGGCAGACACCGCAGAGGACACTCTGGCGCCAGCTGAGGGAGAAGCCAAACGGGATGCAGCGGCTGATGCAGCAGAGGCAGAATCAGCAACGGGAACACCAACTTGCCCAGATCCATAACCTCCAGTACTTCCAGCAGCTACTGCTGAGGCTGCAACAGCACCTCCACCTAGTTCTTGTCCAGAAATGTATCCATTCTGTCCAGAACCATACCCTCCAGCAGAACCTCCACCTGAAACTCCACCTAGTCTACCTTGACCAGAACCATATACTCCTAAGCCACTTGCACTTGCAGATGCTGCAACTGAGTTAGAATAGGTTCCTGAATATGCACCAAGACCTCGTCCGGAACTGTATCCATCTTGTCCAGAACCATATCCGCCAGCACCACTACCACTTGCAGCGGCTGCTGCTCCGGCCGAATCTGCTCCTGAACTTCCACCTACACTTCCTTGACCAGAACCAGAACCAACTTGTCCAGATCCGTATCCTCCTGAACCTGATGTACTAATTGATATTTCGTAAGAGCTGCTCGATGGACCATATCTGGTCGCAGACCCAAATCCTCCAGCAGCTGCAGCGGCGTCAGAATCAGCTCCTGTACCACTTCCTATTCCTACTATTCCAGAACCGTATCCGTCGATACCACCGGCATTTGCAGCGGTTGCAGCTGCAGCAGAACCTCCACGTATCCCTCCTCGTCCGGAACCGTAAACACCTTGTTCAGAACCGTATCCGCCGGCACCACTTGTACTTGCAGCGACAGCTGCTGAGGCCGAAACCGCTCCTGAACCTCCACCTAGTCCTCCTCGTCCGGAACCGTATCCATCTTGTCCAAAACCATAACCTCCGGCACCACTGGCACTTGCAGAGGCTGCTGCTGCGGCGGAAGAATCTGCTCCTGAGCCTCCACCTAGTCCTCCTCGTCCGGAACCGTATCCATCTTGTCCAAAACCATATCCTCCGGCACCACTGGCACTTGCAGCGGCAGCTGCTGCTGCAGAATCATCTCCTGAACCTCCACCTAGTCCTCCTTGTCCGGAACCGTATCCATCTTGTCCAGATCCGTATCCTCCTGAACCTGACGTACTAATTGATATTTCGTAAGAGCTGCTCGATGGACCATATCTGGTTCCAGACCCATATCCTCCAGCAACTCCAGCTGCAGCTGCTGCAGCGGCGTTAGAAACAGCTCCTGAACCTCCACCTAGTCCTCCTTGTCCGGAACCGTATCCATCTTGTCCAGAACCGTATCCGCCGGCACCACTTGCACTTGCAGCTGCTGCCGCAGAATCATCTCCTGAACCTCCACCTAGTCCTCCTCGTCCTGCACCGTATCCATCTTGACCAGAACCATAACCGCCGGCACCACTGGCACTTGCAGCTACCGTAGCTGCTGCAGAATCTGCTCCTGAACTTCCACCTACTCCCCCTTGACCAGAACCGTAAGCACCTTGTCCAGATCCGTATCCTCCTGAACCTGATGTACTAATTGATATTTCATAAGAGCTGCTCGATGGACCATTTCTGGTTCCAGACCCATATCCTCCAGCAACTCCAGATGCAGCTGCTGCAGCGGCGTTAGAAACAGATCCTGAACTTCTACTTAATCCTCCTCGTCCGGAACCGTATCCATCTTGTCCAGAACCGTATCCGCCGGCACCACTTGCACTTGCAGCGGCAGCTGCTGCTGCAGAATCAGCTCCTGAACCTCCACCTAGTCCTCCTCGACCGGTTCTGTATCCATCTTGTCCAGATCCGTATCCGCTGGTACCACTTGCACTTGCAGCGGAAGCTGCTGAAGGGGCTGAATCTGCTCCTGAGCCTCCACCTAGTCCTCCTCGTCCGGAACCGTATCCATCTTGTCCAGAGCCGTATCCGTCGGCACCACTTGCAGCGGCTACTGCTGAGGCAGAATCTGCTCCTGAACCTCCACCTAGTCCTCCTCGTCCTGCACCGTATCCATCTTGTCCAGAACCAAAACCGCCGGCACCACTGGCACTTGCAGCTGCCGCAGCTGCTGCAGAATCTACTCCTGAACTTCCACCTACTCCCCCTTGACCAGAACCGTAAGCAACTTGTCCAGATCCGTATCCTCCTGAACCTGACGTACTAATTGATATTTCGTAAGAGCTGCTCGATGGACCATATCTGGTTCCAGACCCATATCCTCCAGCAGCTCCAGCTGCAGCTGCTGCAGCGGCGTTAGAAACAGCTCCTGAACCTCCACCTAGTCCTCCTCGTCCGGAACCGTATCCATCTTGTCCAGAAAAGTATCCGCCGGCACCACTTGCACTTGCAGAGGCTGCTGCTGCGGCGGCAGAATCTGCTCCTGAGCCTCCACCTAGTCCTCCTCGTCCGGAACCGTATCCATCTTGTCCAGATCCGTATCCTCCGGCACCACTGGCACTTGCAGCTGCTGCCGCAGAATCATCTCCTGAACCTCCACCTAGTCCTCCTCGTTCGGAACCGTATCCATCTTGTCCAGAACCGTATCCGTCGGCACCACTTGCACTTGCAGCGGCTGCTGCTGCGGCGGCAGAATCTGCTCCTGAGCCTCCACCTAGTCCTCCTCGACCGGAACCGTATCCATCTTGTCCAAAACCATATCCTCCGGCACCACTGGCACTTGCAGCGGCAGCTGCTGCTGCAGAATCATCTCCTGAACCTCCACCTAGTCCTCCTTGTCCGGAACCGTATCCATCTTGTCCAGATCCGTATCCTCCTGAACCTGACGTACTAATTGATATTTCGTAAGAGCTGCTCGATGGACCATATCTGGTTCCAGACCCATATCCTCCAGCAACTCCAGCTGCAGCTGCTGCAGCGGCGTTAGAAACAGCTCCTGAACCTCCACCTAGTCCTCCTTGTCCGGAACCGTATCCATCTTGTCCAGAACCGTATCCGCCGGCACCACTTGCACTTGCAGCGGCAGCTGCTGCTGCAGATACAGCTCCTGAACCTCCACCTAGTCCTCCTCGTCCTGCACCATATCCATCTTGTCCAGAACCATAACCGCCGGCACCACTGGCACTTGCAGCTACCGTAGCTGCTGCAGAATCTGCTCCTGAACTTCCACCTACTCCCCCTTGACCAGAACCGTAAGCACCTTGTCCAGATCCGTATCCTCCTGAACCTGATGTACTAATTGA
Organism: Metellina segmentata; assembly: GCA_947359465.1. NCBI lineage: Eukaryota > Metazoa > Arthropoda > Arachnida > Araneae > Tetragnathidae > Metellina > Metellina segmentata. The sequence goes on along the minus strand of OX375880.1, from coordinate 34,096,044 downwards.
TATTTCATAAGAGCTGCTCGATGGACCATATCTGGTTCCAGACCCATATCCTCCAGCAACTCCAGCTGCAGCTGCTGCAGCGGCGTTAGAAACAGATCCTGAACTTCTACTTAATCCTCCTCGTCCGGAACCGTATCCATCTTGTCCAGAACCGTATCCGCCGGCACCACTTGCACTTGCAGCGGCAGCTGCTGCTGCAGAATCAGCTCCTGAACCTCCACCTAGTCCTCCTCGACCGGTTCTGTATCCATCTTGTCCAGATCCGTATCCGCTGGTACCACTTGCACTTGCAGCGGCCGCTGCTGCAGCGGCTGAATCTGCTCCTGAGCCTCCACCTAGTCCTCCTCGTCCGGAACCGTATCCATCTTGTCCAGATCCGTATCCGTCGGCACCACTTGCAGCGGCTACTGCTGAGGCAGAATCTGCTCCTGAACCTCCGCCTAGTCCTCCTTGTCCTGCACCGTATCGATCTTGTCCAGAACCAAAACCGCCGGCACCACTGGCACTTGCAGCTGCCGCAGCTGCTGCAGAATCTACTCCTGAACTTCCACCTACTCCCCCTTGACCAGAACCGTAAGCACCTTGTCCAGATCCGTATCCTCCTGAACCTGACGTACTAATTGATATTTCGTAAGAGCTGCTCGATGGACCATATCTGGTTCCAGACCCATATCCTCCAGCAGCTCCAGCTGCAACTGCTGCATTGGCGTTAGAAACAGCTCCTGAACCTCCACCTAGTCCTCCTCGTCCGGAACCGTATCCATCTTGTCCAGAAAAGTATCCGCCGGCACCACTTGCACTTGCAGCGGCTGCTGCTGCGGCGGCAGAATCTGCTCCTGAGCCTCCACCTAGTCCTCCTCGACCGGAACCGTATCCATCTTGTCCAAAACCATATCCTCCGGCTCCACTGGCACTTGCAGCGGCAGCTGCTGCTGCAGAATCAGCTCCTGAACCTCCACCTAGTCCTCCTCGAATGGAACTGTATCCATCTTGTCCAGAATCGTATCCGCCGGTACCACTTGCACTTGCAGCGGCCGCTGCTGCCGGGGCAGAATCTGCTCCTGAACCTCCACCTAGTCCTCCTCGTCCGGAACCGTATCCATCTTGTCCAGAACCAAAACCGCCGGCACCACTGGCACTTGCAGCTGCCGTAGCTGCTGCAGAATCTGCTCCTGAACTTCCACCTACTCCCCCTTGAAAAGAACCGTAAGCACCTTGTCCAGATCCGTATCCTCTTGAACCTGACGTACTAATTGTTATTTCGTAAGAGCTGCTCGATGGACCATATCTGGTTCCAGACCCATATCCTCCAGCAACTCCAGCTGCAGCTGCTGCAGCGGCGTTAGAAACAGCTCCTGAACCTCCACCTAATCCTCCTTGTCCGGAACCGTATCCATCTTGTCCAGAACCATATCCGCCTGCACCACTGGCACTTGCAGCTGCTCCCGCAGAATCATCTCCTGAACCTCCACCTAGTCCTCCTCGTTGGGAACCGTATCCATCTTGTCCAGAACCGTATCCGTCGGCACCACTTGCACTTGCAGCGGATGCTGCTGCGGCGGCAGAATCTGCTCCTGAGCCTCCACCTAGTCCTCCTCGACCGGAACCGTATCCATCTTGTCCAAAACGATATCCTCCGGCACCACTGGCACTTGCAGCTGCCGCAGCTGCTGCGGAATCTGCTCCGGAACCTCCACCTACTCCCCCTTGACCAGAACCGTAAGCACCTTGTCCAGATCCGTATCCTCCTGAACCTGATGTTCTAATTGATATTTCGTAAGATCTGCTCGATGGACCATATCTGGTTCCAGGCCCATATCCTCCAGCTGCAGCGGCGTTAGAAACAGCTCCTGAACCTCCACCTAGTCCTCCTCGTCCGGAACCGTATCCATCTTGTCCAGAACCGTATCCGCCGGCACCACTAGCACTTGCAGCGGCTGCTGCTGCGGCGGCAGAATCTGCTCCTGAGCCTCCACCTAGTCCTCCTCGTCCGGAACCGTATCCATCTTGTCCAAAACCATATCCTCCGGCACCACTGGCACTTGCAGCTGCTGCCGCAGAATCATCTCCTGAACCTCCACCTAGTCCTCCACGTGCGGAACCGTATCCATCTTGTCCAGAACCGTATCCGTCGGCACCACTTGCACTTGCAGCGGCTGCTGCTGCGGCGGCAGAATCTGCTCCTGAACCTCCACCTAGTCCTCCTCGACCGGAACCGTATCCATCTTGTTCAAAACCATATCCTCCGGCTCCACTGGCACTTGCAGCGGCAGCTGCTGCTGCAGAATCTGCTCCTGAACCTCCACCTAGTCCTCCTCGTCCGGAACCGTATCCATCTTGTCCAGAACCAAAACCGCCGGCACCACTGGCACTTGCAGTTGCCGCAGCTGCTGCAGAATCTGCTCCTGAACTTCCACCTACTCCCCCTTGACCAGAACCGTCAGCACCTTGTCCAGATCCGTATCCTCTTGAACCTGACGTACTAATTGATATTTCGTAAGAGCTGCTCGATGGACCATATCTGGTTCCAGACCCATATCCTTCAGCAACTCCAGCTGCAGCTGCTGCAGCGGCGTTAGAAACAGCTCCTGAACCTCCACCTAGTCCTCCTCGTGCGGAACCGTATCCATCTTGTCCAGAACCGTATCCGTCGGCACCACTTGCACTTGCAGCGGCTGCTGCTGCGGCGGCAGAATCTGCTCCTGAGCCTCCACCTAGTCCTCCTCGACCGGAACCGTATCCATCTTGTCCAAAACCATATCCTCCGGCACCACTGGCACTTGCAGCTGGCGCAGCCGCTGCGAAATCTGCTCCGGAACTTCCACCTACTCCCCCTTGACCAGAACCGTAAGCACCTTGTCCATATCCGTATCCTCCTGAACCTGAAGTACTAGTTGATATTTCATAAGATGAGCTGCTGGAAGGACCATATGAGGATCCTGCTCCTGAACCTCCACTTAACCCTCCTTGTCCAGAACCAAATCCTGCAGCTGCTGAATCCGTTCCCTGACCTCCACCTTGTCCAGAGCTATAGCTTCCTTGTTCATATTCGTATGGTCTTGAAGCAGAGGCACTGGTTGCTACTTGGTTGGACAAACTGCCAGAGGGACTATAGCTTGGGCCCGAACCTAACATTCCGGATGTCTGTGAACTCCGTCCAGAACCTCCTACTGCGGATGCACTAGCTGTTGAAGACGATGCTGATCCTCCTTTTGTAGAACCTCCATAGGATACTTCATTTGCAGAATTTTTAGCAAACATAGTAATTAATGACTTGATTTCATTTACAAACTGGTAATTCACTGATCCAGTCGTTTGTAGAAAGGCTGAAGTTAAGGCATCTGCAATGGCATTTGTTTTCACTGCAATGCTCTGACCTCCTTGTTCCACCACGGCGATTTCTGCCACGGATGAAGCAAAGGCCATGTTGAGCGCTTGAAGTTTGGATTTCGAGCTCTTGTTGCTTCGAGCCATTTTCTCCATTGCTCCCATCAGAGTGTCTCCAATGGTCGACATGTCATCCATCTGATCATATGTGAAAGCCCCACTTTTGGAAGCTTCTGAGAGAAAAGAGCTGATGAAAATCTCCGCCGTCCGTGGGTTGGACCAAGGAATCTGCGTCTGTGACAAAGCAAACATGCTCTGAGTGCAGAGCACTACGAGAAAGCATAGAGCAATTCGAGACGAAAAACTCATTTTGGTAACTGAGTTTGAGACTTGAATGAACACCGTTGGAGCTTAGGTCCTTTTATATGGTAGAATTTCGTGCATTGCAGCAGATATTCAAACACACCTGATTGAGAGTTTCTCGCTTTGATGCATTACATCCAATTATATGTGTAAACATTACGTTTCTCAACGAGCATGTGGTATATTTAATGAAGATTTCGCACCTGTTTTCGTGATCACTCCTCACATTCCAATTTCACGTATTATAATTATATGGAGATTCATTTTCTGGTAAGTTTTCTGAGGTTTTATTTCAAAGTTTCTTGGTTTAGGCGAGAAACAATGTTGTATGAAATCTTTTAGAAGTTTTCCTTCTAAACTGGTGATTTTACTTTTAGCTCTGTGCTTTCATCTAGTCGAATTATTTATATTACTTCACAAAGATTAATTTCCAATTGTGAATGGTTATTGATGTGGGAGGCCTTATATAGATTATTTTTAGAATATATGTTAAGATTTTGATTTTAAATTATTATCGGTTGATTAATGTACGAGTTGTTATAATTAATTTTTAGGATATATATGTGTAGTTTTTACCATTTAAATTATTATATTTTCATAATTGTATGAGTTGATATTGTACTTGAACCAAACATTAGTTTCAAACAAACCGTAACTATGGAATCCTTTTTGATACCAGAATTCTCGAGTATTTGCTATTGTTTCCTAATGCGTTAATTAGAGTTGCCTTAACCTTTATTCAAGCCATATTTCCGTATATATTAATTGTGTTTGGATAACTTACTACTATAGATTTTGCAAGACTAATATTTTATTACTATTCAACGATTCTTTTCGACACAATCTATTTTAACGTCTCTCCGTATGAAAATATTAAAGTGATTGTCCGTATTCAGTGGATTTACCGACCACTTGCGAGCTGTAAGAGGGAAAAGGATGATTCCTGTAACTTATCCTGGATGAATTTCTCTTACGAATTAGTAAAACTGTCTGTGTGTATACAGGGTGATTCAAAACTCAACGTACGAAATTTTAGGGGAGGTTGAAAACATAAAAACAAAACAGTATCACATAGGAATGTGTGACCAGAAACCCCAACCTGATCAGCTGGAGGATAAACGAAGTTGCTGAAACGACAAGAAAACAATGGGTGGATGAACTATTTAATTAGCGATACTTTACATTAGGACAGTACGTGTACCACGTTAAGTTTCAAAATAAGTGCTTAAAGTTCTTACTATCCACAGTTATGCAGACTTGAGGGCACTGTTATTCGCAGGTAGTTCGAATGCAGCGTTAGTCATTTAAAGTTCCGATTGCTAAGGAAAGCATACAAGAACTTAAAAACGCTGAAATGCGAACATGCACCTTGAGCACTTGTGAAACTTAACATGTGCATGTACTGTCCTACTGTAAAATATCGCTAAACAAAGAGTTTTCCCACACATTACACAGTTATTTTTTAATCGCAAAGGAACTCCTCAGTGCTACAACTGTCAGCTCTTCAACCACTCCAGCATTAATTGTAAAATGCCCACACGATGTGTGATATGTAGCGGTCCACATCGTGCCAACAAATGTACTAACAGAAAAATTAAACCAGTTTGTGCAAACTGTAACGGCGCTCATACTGCAAACTTTAAAGGTTGCCCAAAATCACCTAAGCCGAGAGCCTTCTCTTCTAAACACATTGACACCGGCATATCCTATGCACAAACCCTTAATCCCAATCCAAAATCTCCCCCTGTAACTTTTATTCAGAACGATATCCCAATTGCTCAGGCCAGCAATACTGTCCCCACAGTTGGTGAAACAACTGATCTCCTTGATCTTCTCAAGGAACTGAAAGTTATCTTAACTTGCTTCCCTAACTTCAAACAGCTTTTAGCCCCCAGCTACGAAGCTGCAAAACTTCCCCGGAAAAACTACTTGTTTTAATTGAAAACATGAGTCTTAACGACGCTTAAATTTACCTGTCCTTCCCCCTATAAACCCAAAATTTTCCCCCAAAAGCCCTGAACTTTTACTTTTTCTTTAAATTCTTGTTAACCCCACCTACAGTTTATTACCCCTCCATTGTCCACTTCCAAGCACCTCCCACACCATGGCAATCTTCTCTTTTCTGCATTTCATTTTTAGTTTCGTCACGTGATTATACCCATCATCCTGATTGGTCGCTGCTTCATTGGTCGCCACCCCCCCCAACAACACTCAGAAAACATCCTAGCTATTCAGTCAGCAAGTTACACTGGAGATTGAGAGCTGCTGCTCAGGACCTCCCGCACGCAAGCAAAAAAACCCGCCAGACATTACACAGGTCTACGATGAAAATATTTCCTGAAAACTAAACATTGTTTCTGATGTATTTTTGTACAGTTTTTTCACAATATGAAATTTTCGGTTTTCAGTCTTTGTGTTTTTATGAATATACAATTAACATGTCATTTATTTTTGTTCGCCTGCTAAAATTCATTAACAAATATTTTATTTTCAAATTGAATAATATAAACGAAAATAATATTTACAACAATTTGACATGGGTAACTACCCCGGGAGCAGAAAAAGTCTTTGCAGAATAATTTTCCCTTAATTTTATCAAAATTTTGTCCGCTTTGTTTTTCAATCATAATTTACGATGTTCTGCAGTGCAAATCGTACTCCTTTCTGCACCTTTTTTCTTTTCTAGCTACGGAACAACCTCCCTTCACCACACAAATTACCACAAATACTTTATGAATAACACATCTTCTATGTCAATGACAAAATATTTAACTTCATAAGTTATCGACAGAATTGCAAATTCTGAAAATATGCCTTGGTTTTAAATAAAGTAAGTTAATTAATTTTGATGTGTGTTTCGTTATATATATGTAATACATATTTAGCTAGTAATTGTGCTTTACGTCTGATTGCTTTGTTGTTACTGCAGTTTTCGAAATTCCGACAAAATGCCTGCAGAACAATTGCAATTATTTGTAGTTGTGTTGCAGAACACTGAATATAATTCTACACCTAAATATTTCTGCTAAATATTTTTAGCAAATACCCAAAAGGAAATATTATCTGAGTATTAATGTTAGATTTAAAATCAGAGGTGTGATCAGTGTTGTAAAATACCTAGATATATTTATTTTTGAGGGTCAATATCCTGTGTATATATTGTACTCAGGTATTTACCCAAATTGGGTATTTGAGTGGGTAATTATTAATCAATTACGATCAATGTGGCATCTTAATCAATTCATCGTTTTAACAAACGTGTTTTTTTTAATTAAACTATATACAATTTAAAAAAAATTCTAAAAAAACTTTAGTGTCGGAATTTCTGTATTGTAATTTCAGGGTCGGTCGGGTTACGAGAAACAATCTATTTTTTTTTTGGCCTTGGGGGAAAAAACTCTTTTTGATGGGACGGATGTCGCCATCACTGACAAATACTTAATTGCATGTTTTTTTTTATTTAAAAATGAAACATCGATAATGTTAAAACATCTATGTTAGACAAACATCGGATCCAATGAATCGATGGTAAATAAATCGATGTTTTTATGAAACATCAACATCGATGTCGCAGCCCTAGGCGGCTCTTGCAAAGATATTTCCACTTAGTCCAGACCACGTTGGATGAGCTACCGATCAAACCCAATTCATGTGCTCTCTTAAGCATACAGCAGCTAATTAATCCTTTTTATTCTGACCTGATTTAAACCGAACCCGAAAAGCACCAATTTTTCATACCACTCACCATCATTACCGAAAATTAAGGCCCCCACGGGGCCATGGGCTCCATAATCTCAACCACTGACTTGAGACATGGTCAATGGTCGTGCCTATTTCAGAGCCCCTGTCCTTGAAAGCAACAAATGAGTCAGTTAATTTGACGTCAGACAAGCTTTGCTGAATCAACATAAACTGCCCCTGTATACAACCATATCAAATCACCCGATGCCTTATGCCAGCTATGAGGTAATGCGTTCGTTATCCTGCATCCCACGTATAAGAACAGGTGTTAATCTTAAGCAATTATCCCAGAAATTAGGACATTGTCGTTGCCTAACTTGGGTGTCCGAAATTTGAATGAATAAGATACGGGTAACTTGTATTCGCGTGATATGAAACAACAAGATGGCAAACAAGACGAGAACAGGGGGCCGAGAAACAAACAACACGAGAGGGCCCTGTCAGTCAACTCTGCTTGTTCAGCTGTCGTGCACGACAAACAAGACAGCAACAGCGTGTCCTGTTGCGCGAGCGAAGAGTAACTTTCGACCTGGCAGCATAGGTTAATAAATGTTTAAAGGAAACAGATCAATCATGATGCCTGATGTATCGATTCCGTGCAGGTAAGGTGATTTTTATTGAGGTTCATCAATTGTAAGTTGTTTGCCTGCCCAGCGACCGCTGTTCGGTTATTGTGCCGACGGGATTTTTTTTTTCTATTTGGGAAACTTCACACGTTGAACTCATCACGGCCCATGAGTCAGTTTCGAATATTATTTTCCCTGCCGTAGCAAGATTGGCAAAAGTTTGCAACCTGAGGGCTGAGAGTTCGAATCCAACCAAAGACCGTGGTGATCAAAGGGCTGTTGCATGTTGTGGTTTGAAATCTCCTCACATTGGCATGGTATGGATCTTTGAGAGTGGGGGCCAGCTCAGGTGTGACCTCTACATCTAACTGTAGTTGAATCTCACTTGGTGTTGCCATCAGATTTTTCCCTTCGGGCGTTGGCCGACCCCTGATCGTTGTCAATAACCCGTTGTGTTGTTCCACTGCACCGTTCATTGAAACCTACCTACGAAGATTAGTTTTCGACATCTGACAGTGGTTCTGAATTAAGAGGTGTCCGTGGATCGTTCTATAAGCGTATGGCGTAGAGGCGGCTGGTGCACCTGAATTATGTCGTGGCCGAAATTTCCCACGTTGAGTTGGTGTGGAAGTTTGGAGAGTGGGGTGCCTCGTCATCTGACCGTGGTTCAAAATTACGTGAGGTTGTCCTCGGATCTTTCCCTTAAGGGATTCATCCGGGACCGTCGTCAATAGGCCGCTAGTTGCTCTAGTACGACGTTAATTTTTAAAAATTTTCAATTACCCGGACTATCGTCAAAAGCATGTTGTGGTGCTCAAGTGTAACGCTAATTGAAAACAACTTTTGTATATGGCCGAGCAGATGATATTTAGCGTGGCCTGCACGATAAAGTTTTTTCTGTCTGGATTTTGTTTTTTAAAATACATCGTGCATCTAAAAGGCACATAAGTATTTTATATACCGACGTACTGGCAGTGCTGTAGTCGTAAAAATCAGAGGATATACCATGGGCGCCCGCAGAATTTTTTCCATGGGGAGGTGTAACATGTACTTACTACTTACACTTACTACAGTGGTAAAAAATATGTACACACACGCACATGCATGTATATACACTACCCTACAATAATGGACCAAGATGTGATGGTATAAGGGAAATAATACATGCTTTAATAGGGGGTTGGTCCCCCACGTGCTACAATAACACTAGCAACCCTTCTGAGCATACTTTCAACAAAGTTTTGCTACACAGCCTGGGTGTTTGTGTTCATTCCTGCTGCTAAAATGTCGCCAGCTCAGCTGTAGATTTCGGACGTGGTTCCCTGGTCCGTAAGCGTCGCTCTAACGCGTCCCACAAATGTTCTATGGGGTTTAGGTCAGGACTTTAAGCAGGCCAGGGAAGACGTTTTACATCTATGTCTGTTGTTGTTTCTTATGCCTACACTGGCAGACCAGAGGAGTGCCCGGCCCGTCGAAGACGGCAAGAGGCGAGGAGGGTGCGCCTTCCATGTTATTGAGCCCCATTGGGAGGAAGTCCGACTTTGCTCGACATACATGACACATCCGTTTTACAGGAAGGTGCCTTTAATACATCCATTCACTCACACATATCGTAATTTAGATCCCAATCAGAGGCCGATAACCCCCTGATCAGGTACCCCCAGAGGTATTGATTTGGTATGGGAACTTGGGGGACATTGTGACCACGACCTATTTAACGTGCCCCAGTCACCATTAGTGAACTCGACGGTCTTTAGCCAGGTCGAAGCGCCGATCTCGCAATCATCAGAATTGCAGGCTCCGCCGAGGACAGAACCCACAACCCTTCTGATGCGAGCCCGACGCTCTACTGACTGAGCTACCGCGGCTCACTACATCTATATCTTGATACCACTGCTGACGCGAATATCCCCTGTATTTATATTTTCTGGATCAAGCATGGATATGTCCTTCAAAAGTTGACAACTTTCTTCATTAACATCAGAAAAAAGTCTGGATTTCATTCTATCGATAATACTTTGAATGAATTGCTTTTGATTAAAATCTACGATTTTGGAATAATGTACCACGGTGATATCTTGAAATAGAAACTTTTCTTTTGCTTCTACAGTTATCTGCGTTTCACGGGATGTTTTCTAGGAAAAGTAAATTGGTGTATACGGAATTTTCTGGAGAAACCAGAGGAGTATACCACCTGCTTATGCAGCTAGTAACAGATCAGTCGAAAGATAAAACAAAGTTTTAAAACAAATGCTTCACCATGTTATTAGAAAATATCCTAAATGATCGGCGCGTCGAATACCCTCCACTATAAACGATGGAGTTTTCACTTGTAACGATATTGACCTAATTTTTGCTTTTGGAGAAACGAGGCAGAGTCTCGAATATACCCATTTCTATTAGTAATCCTGATAATCCTCTCTGGCCTTGACGGAGAAACTTCATGTGCCACGTATTTAAACCCGATGAGATACAATTTATTGCTTTCGGATGAGCCTACCCTACTTACTCCAAACTTGATCCAGACATTGAGACACCAACGCAGGTGGCTAGAGAAAATAATAAACAAATTTCGTTGAGTGAAACATATTTTTACTCTCTTGTTTATGAAAATGTATCTGGTGGTGTAAACAGTATTACTTCTGTGAATTCGTAATCATCATAAGAAACGGAGAAGGTTAACCAGATGTCAGATGTTGATAAATTAAGAGCTGAGCAGCTGAACTGTGAATCGTTAAAGATGGTTCTCGATAAATTAAAGCAAGGGAAAGGAAATAATATTTGAATCGATGATTTAATTTATCACAAAGAAAAAAATTCAGGTGACCCACAATGTTACGCAACTCGTATTACAAAAAGATAGGAGGGAACAAATTTAAAAACTCGCTCATCAGTTAGTGATGGGGAAAATGACTCTTTTCAGGGATCGGATCGGAACCGCTCACTCACTAAAAAGAGCTAGCTCTTTTTGATGACTCACCGCTCCTTTGACATATATAATAATGTATATAACACATCGAAATGTATACAATATGTTTGGGCCATCGAACATCCCTCGTTGTCACGTGAGCGCATGTGTCCAGACGAAGAGGCGCCAAGCGTGCTTGAAACACCCACGCACACAACACTTGAAAAACTCACTCATCCAGCAATTGCGCAGTTTACCTCTAAAATCAACTAAAGGAGGGAGACGGGGCCCGAGGACGATAGGCATTGCAGCATAGGGCTGCTAAGCTGTAAAATTTAATTGCTAAGGCATAAGATGGCCCAAAACCATTTCAATTCAAAAACTTTGAAATTGTCCATAAAGAATAAATTACTTTGAGGACACTTCTACTTTTGTAATTCCCGTCATGAACCCGTTGAGATTACAGAAGTAGCAATTAAAATATCCAAACACGTTAAAAATCTCATTTTTGACCAAGAATTCTAAAAAAGTTTTCGATTTTATTGGATAGAGTATTTATTTGACTTTCCAAAACATTTAATTTTTTCTCTGTTAATTACTTGAAGAAGTATTAAGATTTTAATCAAGGCGGGAAAACAAGAAGTAAGAATGGAAAACACTGGAAATGGCCATTAAAAGGCCAAAAACATGGCAAAATCTAAATTTAAACCTTACTTTTTTTTGCAAACATAATTTTAGAAAGTTTTTTCAAATATTTAAATGGTTTCTCTTTTGGAAATGGAGTGAACTTTTTTAAAGAGAAGGAAGAACAAAATTGTTTACACAAAGAGCAAACGCAAGGGTGCAAGCGATGCACTTGAAACTACCTTTAACTCCAAATTAATATTTTTGCATTATTTCCTCACTTCAAATGTTATAATACAAAAACTTATAACTGGATTCTAGTAAACTTTTGAGAGTTTGTTATTTATAATGTTGTCAAGTGAATGAACTAGAATAATTATGCTGAGTTCGAAAGTTTCTAAATTATTACTATTTATTTAAGAAATAGGACTGTAGAAATATAAAAAATCTTCTATTCATTTTTCAATCACTTGTAAAATTGTTGTTTATTTAAATATCCTTTTATTCTAGTTCATTCCCTAGAAATATGCATGTAGTTTATTTTGGTAGCATCATTTTTTAAATTGGTTGAATAGATTTTCATGTAGCACATTTGAAGTTTTTGACACATTTCTTTAAAATTTCATACATAATTATCATATTTTTACAAAATTACTAATATATACTTTTAATATTTATAGCCTATTGCTATTGTTTAAAACACAAAACATAAAAATATCATTAAAATGTTTCTATACCACATTTAAAAAAAGTGTCTTGGACGTGTTATTAAGATTTTTAACTATTTATTTTAAGATATAGGTACATAATACCCTCGAATACTCGTTGTCCTAAAGATTTTCAAAATCTAAGTCCCCTCCCTGTCTTTTAATAAAATATTTTCAAAATGCCTTGTTTTGTGAAGGCAATGCAATAAAAACGAGTTACGTTTAATTTAATTTTGTGTAGCTTTATTAAAATGATATCACTCCCGAGAAATCAAGGTTTTATTATAATTATTATATTAATGTTAAGTGAATAACATAATAACTGTTAGAATATGTTTTAATAACAACCTTAAGACTAGTTTTAATTAGTGCTAAAAGGCGTGATATGACTTAAGCCGTAAAAACACCCTTTCAATCTAAAATTGAATTAAATTTTAAAAAATAACATTTATGATAATACATAGATATTTAAAAATTTGAAACTTCAAAAAAGTAACAAAAAGCTAGGGAGCGCAAAAGAACGAATGCGGAATTGACTCTTCGAGAGCGATAGTTATCGAAAAGAGCCAAAGAGTTAAATCTCAAAAGAATCAACTCCCAAAAGAATCAGTGAGCGCAAACGATCGAATGCGGAAATGATTCTTCGAAAGAGCCAACTCTCGTAAGGAATCAACTCCGAAAAGAATCAACTCTCAAAAGAATCAACTCCCAAAGAATCAACTCCCAAAAGAATCACTGAGCTGGTGATCGCATGCGGAAATGACTCTTCGAGAGTGGAAGCGCTGATTCGTTAAAAAAGAGTTACCGCTCTTCAGCCCTGATTGGTTAAAAAAGAGCTATAGCTCTTTTTTGACGAATCAGCGCTCGCTCACTCCGTCAAGAGAGCCGACTCTTTGAGTCAGCTTCTGAGCGGATCGCCCATCTCTATCATCAGTTAGTATTTGGAAGTCATCTGGGGATGCGGAAAACGAAAGAACGAATAAAACATTCATTGTATTGGCCCGGGATGTCAAAAGATATACTGAATTTTTGCTAGACTTTTAAAGATTGCGTTGATCTAGAAAGATGTACAGATAGAATCCCTATTGCCCCTGTAAATAGATCAAACCATTTGAAGTTGTAAACACAGATATCATCGGTCTAATCGATCCACCTTCAGCTAGAAACCATAAGTATGTTCTTACAGTAATGGATCAATATTCGAGATGGCCAGAAGTCATACCTTTGAGATCACTCACCGCCAAAGCAACATGGGATGCTTTGCTCGATATATTTATGTGTACAGGGATACTCACAATTATAGCCAGTGATCAAGGTTCGAATTTCATTTCTCAACTGACGGAAGAATTTCATACTAGACTAGGATTTTGCGCTAAATTCTCAACACCTGGTTATCCAGCTAGTAACGGATTTGTCGAAAGATGTAACAAAGTTTTAAAACAAATGCTTCACCATGTTATTAGAAAATATCCTTAGAACTGGGACAAACATATTTCGTATTTGCTATTCGCATATTGAGAAATTCCTAACTCCACGACTTGAGTGTCACCTTTCAAATTACTTTACGAAAGAGAAGCTAGAGGTCCATTATCAGTACTAAAATCTACTTGGTCAGGAGAAATCCCTCTACCCATAAATCTTGGCAAAAGTGCTATAGATTTGATTCAAGAATTGAAAATAAATTTAGAAGAGGCTTTAGAACAAGCTTCGGAAGTCGCAGAAGGGAAACAAAAGGCGTATTGCTGAATGTTTTAATCGTCGCACTTCATCCAAAGAATTTATAACTGGTGACCAAGTATATTTACTAATTCCGGATTCAAATAACAAACTATACGCAAGATGGACCGGAACAGGAAAAACAATTTCTCGTTGTAATCCTCATTCATATAAAGTAGAACTTTAAGACGGGGAAATAAGGCACGTGCATGCATTATGATTCTAACGTGTTTTGATTTACATTGTTGATAATGGCCACTTTGAGGACATCACGAGGCGTTCCCCGTGGAGTTCCTTAGCGAAGCAAACCAAATGGGCATACATAGCAATCCCCGGGGGTTGGAGAGCGTCAGGGAGCAGTGGTCACACTTGACCCCACGGAAAGAACTGTCACGGGCAACGCCGTGCTGGCCACGCAGTGGCTAGTTTACAACAAAACATAAAATTTTTAATAAACTTATTTTCATTTCAAACCAAGGCATACTTTCAGAATTTCCAATTCTGTCCATAATTTTTGAAGTTAAATACTTTGTCATTGACATAGATGTGTTATTTATAAAGTGTTTGTGGCAATTTGGGGTGTGTAGGGACGTTGTTCCGTTGGTAGAAAGCCGACCAACCGGTATAGTGGTTAAGGTGTTAGCCTCTAGATCGGAAGGTTCCTGGTATGAATCCAGGTCCGGGCATGGATGTTTGTAAGCGTATGTTTTAGAGGCGGCTGGTGCACCTTAAATCTATCGTGGCTGAAAGTCCTCTCGTTGGGTTGGTGTGGAAGTTTGGAGAGCGGGGTGCAAGCTCAGGTGTTGCCTCGACATCTGACCGTTGTTCAAAATTACGAGGTGTTGTCCCCGAATCATTCCCTTAAGTGACTGATCCCGGACCGTCGTCAATAGCCCGTTGTGTTGCTCTGGTATGATGTTAATTAAAAAGTAATTTTACCATTACCGTAGCTAGAAAAGAAAAAAGTTATGGCAAAAAGCGCGTTTTGTTCTGCAGAACATCGTAACTTATGATTGAAAAAATATCGGCCAAAATTTTGATAAAATTAAGGTAAAATCGTTCTGCAAAGACTTTGTTCTGCGACGTACATATCAGTTTTAAGCACTTTCTGCTCCCGGGGTGACTAGTATCGTTTTAATTTCAAGAAAAAACATTGTTTGCATTCGTATAAAAACGTTTATTACCTCATGATTTTTATTTATGAAATTTGTTGTTTGCCATGCAATTCCATATTTTATGTAGAACTCTCGCTTTGTCATAGTTCAAAATATTCAATGTATAAAATGTATTATGTAAAGCCATATGCAATTCCATATTCTATGTAGAGCGCTGACTGTGTTGTAGTTCAACATATAAATACGTCAGACCAGTTGGTCTGCTGGACGTTCTTGGGTTAGCTTTCGTGTATTTGACTGCAACTTTCCATAGAACGTTCTGCAGATAGAACCAGCAACGGATCACTAACTAAGCTCTGGACGCTAAAGCAGCGAAATAATAGCAACGCTACATCGACGTAAAGGTTTGCAAAGCAGTATTCTCATGATCACTTCAAAGTACCTCGGAACATTCTTTCGTTTGGGTTAATTATTATTGAATAACATACTTTAATGATTACACCCTGACATACACAAGAGGGGTGATACAAATGTGATCATTCCAAGATTGATACAGATGTGATTATGGGAATACTACTCGTACCTTGTCAGTCGTAAGAGAATTATTGCGTTTCGAACTGCTGGCGGAATGACCAGAAACGCGTCAAGGGCATCACAAGATGTTTGGTTCGTTGTACTAAAGGAAAAATAATTCATTCTACTTTTGTTGGCTTTTTCGTTTTTGGGTATTCATACAAGCCAATAACAAATATTTATTCACATGTAAGTATTACTGCGGGACGTCTGTTCATATGGCGGTTACCCCCCACCCCATTACGTTCTTTCTTTACATTTTCATTAGTCATAACGTCAGCGATGTTTACGCCATCTAACGGAGAATTATAAGCTGACTGCAGGTTAGTATTGTTTGGACATGGAAGTACGATTTCTGATCTGAGAAAGTTTTCCATCTGTATGTTCGGTATAACATTCTATCTGTAAATAAGGTTGCAAATAAAGATGTGAATTAAACCAATCGTGTTATTTATACTTTAAATTTCTGGCGTTAAAGTGCAATAATTTCAGTCCACGCTCGAATCCATCAACATGCGTTTGAACTAATTTTTCAGCAGAGGACAGCAACAAAAAATAAACGAACAATTTAGAATATTGTGCTGTTTTGGTTGCCATCACAAACTTTTGGGTGAAAATTTAGTAGTTCGAATATTGTAATGATAAATTTTAATGTTTTGGTAACCTGCCAGTGTTGTGCAGAAATACTAGCTCAAGTCCACGCGCATGTTGATGGATTCAATCGTGGCCAACTGAATAAAATAACTAAAACACCATTTCCGAGCCAATGATTTATTTAAAACCATGTAGTTTACAAATTTTCACTTCACATTTGAACAAAAACAGTTTTTAACAAGATTGGATCTTGTAACAGAAACTCTTCATCTCGACAATCCAAAATAGCTATCATTCCCATTTCTTAACCGTGTTGCCGTAACCCGTTAACATTACCTTTTTCTTAACCCTTTGACTACGGCTATAGAAAAACGGGCACGATTCTCTTTCTTGGCGTGATTGTTATAACTTTCAAGGTACAACTGCTGTACTGGCCGTAGTCTGAATTCCTTTTTGGAGCGATGAAGATACAACTGTTGCAACGGCCGTAGTCTGAAGGTTAATATTGTTCTTAGTAACACTTTCAATCTTGTTGCCATTCAGACTCGGTAGGAGTTAGTGATCCATTCCTTGAACAGGCTCGAAATATTGAAACAGAGCTTTCAACAATTCTAGCTCTTCCATCCACTCAAAACTTCTAGAGCCTAGAAAAAAGATGCATTATAAAACTTGCTCACTCTTTAAAACAAGTTGTCAGTGTATTGCCATTTTAAACTCCCATATTTAAATGTTCCAAAGTAAAATAGAGTAAACCACTCCTCGAGCTTTATATAGTAAAAATGACCATTTTAAACTCTAAACCCGATCAGCTCTCATAGAAATGTTCAAAACATTACGTAACTAATTTGATAACTTTTTAATTTAGTATTCGATCTTTAACAAACTTGCGTCAAGTTGACTTTAACACATTTTTATAGTAATGTTTTTCTGATCGATTTATGGAGTAAACCTTCAAGTGATTTTGACGAGATATCTCGTCCATAAAGATCCGACCCGATTCGCTGGTGACATGAAATCTTGACATCAAGATATTGCCAATTTCCTCATGATGATTTTGATGGAATGCACTTTTCGTTTATTTACAAGGTGTACGAGTTTGGCAATGTTTAAAAAGTTTAACATCTTTTAAAGAACCCGATATTTGAGGGTCCGCGGTATCCCGGTTGGAAGGATAAGTTTAATATGTAGAGGTCTTAAATGTCCTTACGTGAATGCTGGTTCCAGTACGTTAATTAAATACCTACCCGATATTTGAGTGTAGAAGTGTCAGTTTGAAACAAATTGATTTTACTCTCCCAAACCTTCATTTTCCACACAATAGAAGGATGAAAATGCGAGACATTTCTAATTTGTAACGTCGATTATTAATGGTTCTTTCACATAAGATTCCTCAAATTTTCTAGAACCAAGCATTTTCTAAAAAGGTCACTCATTTTGAAGAATCAAATTTCACATTATCTTAAATAGAGTTTGATAATTTTGTTTATCTTGAAGTTTCTGCATCTGTATTTACAAGTTTTTAAAAATTTGTATTGATAGTAAAAGTTTATTTAAGATAATGTGAAATTTGATTCTTCGAAATGAGTGACCTTTTTAGAAAATGCTTGGTTCTAGAAAATTTGAGGAATCTTATTGAGTTTGATAATTTTGTTTATCTTGAAGTTTCTGCATCTGTATTTACAAGTTTTTAAAAATTTGTATTGATAGTAAAAGTTAATTTTTCTATAAGTTCGATTCACGCTATAACACGCATATTTTCTTTGAAATCGAATTAAAAATTATGTCGGATTTCAAATAAAACAAATTTTTCAGATAAAATTCGAGCGCATATATAATGAAATGCTCATTCCAAAATTTTACTTAATTATAGGGAATCATTAATATAATATTTAATTTTCTTTTTATTCTGTAAACATTCTTCTTGCCTAATTTAATTTTCATTTATTCTACCCAAAATATACTCCGTCTTCAGCTTTAATTGCACGTTGCGAACATTCAGCATTACGACAAATTTAACGTGCCCAAGCCCTCTTTGTACACGATGGTCTTTGGTTGGTTTCGAACTTAACTCTCAAACTGAACTCCGTCATGGGATACCGACCCTACGATTGGAATTAAGATTAAAAAAAAAATTCCCACAAAGCGAAGGTGACAAAATGAGAAAAGGAAAAAAGTTAATTTTGCTTGAAGCAAAGCAAGCAAGGTAAAATCTTCGAACTTTTACAACTGAAAAAGGTTGGGGGGGGGGGGTTGAAAAGCGCAAGGTCCAAAAAGGAACCAGCTGCGCCGAACGCGAGATAAACAAAAACATTGAAGGTAAAATAGTAAAAAAAAACATTCAATCAGAACTAGTGATGGGCAGAATCGAGTACTTTTGAGTATCGAGTACTTAGTATTCGAGTACTTTCAAGTATCGAGTACTATTCGAATACACGAAAAAAACGATTAATCGATATAAGAATCTGAGAATTACGATATATGGCTTTTATTTGTAAAAAAACTTGATATGTCACGTGCTACTTGGTATAGTGGTTAGAATCATGGATTTGGAGTAACATGGAACCTGGTTCGAATCCGGATCGAGAATTTTGCTTCCTTAAGCAAAAATTTATAAAAATCAAATTAGTTTGATTTTTTTTTTGCTTAATAAAAGGATTGGGGTTTTTTTTTCTCTAAATTATTTGTTTAAACATTTTTTTTCCGAATTATTAATATAATTTTTTTTAAATCTTGTAAAAATGAAAATTACTATTATTTTTCTTTTTGAACTTGTTAAAAAACAACTGTATTTTGAAAAACAAAAATACAATTTACAAATTGCCGAATTTTTTAATTTTTATCTCGATTTTACAAATTATTTTTTAATTTAAGTTTTTGCATTTTATGGATTTGGTTTTCTACCATAATTTGAGGTAATAATCATTCAACAGGAAACAAGACAAAATTTTATTTTGAAGGGAACCCCAAACATAAGAACAAAAATTCTTTAAAAGATGTAAGAGTATTATTTTTAATACCAGGATCTGAAACTTTAAAAATATTTCTGTAAACTTATCCCTTGTTTCAATTCTTAATTTTTTTTTAATATGGTGTATTCACATTTAATAAGATTAAAATCTGCTTGTTGAAGTTTAGACAATTAAATTAATACATATTACACTTGCAGTGAACTAGTATAAATTTGTAATTCCAATATTTAGGTAGTAATATTAATAACAATATACATATTAAATTTTTAACATGTCAGGATGTTTGCTTCACATACTGAGCAATATAGGGTTCTTACAATGACAAAATAGGAGGGCATTTATCATCGTTTCATAAACTTATTTTCATAGTTCAGAAACCTGTTCGGTGAGACGTTGAAAATTCAACTAAAATAGGACTTTATTTCTAGTCATATTCTACAAGTTCTTTTATGGCTTTATTTTCCTTCTGTGCTTTCTTTGAATATTATTTAAAATCAGTCACAGTAATACTCCCAAGTGCTGTATTCGTATTAAACGTCAGGGTGGTCATGTTCGATGAGATTTGTTTCATTAGCAAAACTGACCGTATCTTGATGTACGATATATCTCATAACTAGAGGAAAACTGACCCAATCTTCATCTTGTAATCAGATAATTTTTGTACTTGATATTTTTCGTTGCAACCACTAGGGTGGTTAAACTGAATTCTTATTAAATTTGAAATTTTTAGAAACTTTAAAGCCTATTATTGTGAACTTAATGTTTCTTAACTAAATTAATTTCAAATTTTAAAAATACCATTTGGTGTTAAATTTTGAGTAAATATTTTTATTCCAATCAATTGAATAAAAACACCCAAGCTTGTAAAATCTATATATTTTAATTGGATTTGCTTAAGTGTAAAGAACCATAAATTAGTAATTTTTGTTAAACCCACTGATCTTAAGAACATGTCATCAACGACTGAGTATCAGTACAATAACCAACAAATTAATGTAAATGCCGAGAATGGAACAAGTATTGTTCAGGGGCTGTTTCTTCTGGTGTCTAATTTCTCTCTCTTCCAAGGAAGGCACTTTGGACACAATCGTCTTGTTCGAGAATTTTTCTGCTACTAACGATACGCACTAATGTTACATAACAGGGCACCGTTTATAGGCAACGCCATCTACATTTATAATAAGTATATTTCAGACTGAATACACCAATTTGATGTTTTGATAGCTATTACAATTATATTCTGTAACTTCAAACATGTCCTAAAATGAACGATTCCATTTCCACATCACCCATGGGGTAGGAATCATGATGCACTTTTTTTATAGAGGTATCGCCAAGAGCTCTAATCCTCTTTAGCAGAGGTTCTCACCTCTAAATTTAATAACTAGTTTACAATGTAAACTGATTTTTCCCAAAGGAACCCTAGATATAGAATGCATGAAAAACTAAATTTAAAATTAGGAAAACTGCAAACATTTAAATTACTTTACAAACTTTAAGGAGGGAAAACACAAGAAAGATCAAGCTAGAGAGGAAAACCACTGCTCTTCTTTAGATTCCAAATGTCTAAAAGAAAAGAGAAAGCAGACATAAAAACATGTGTGCCGAACTTAGCCACCACTACAAAAATTAACTTAAGTTTACTAGTATATATAACTAGCAGTGTAACTCTTCTTTACTTTTAATACTTTTGGTAGATACACGCTGCTAAATATATAATGTTTAAGAACAGTTCACTATCGGGAATCTTCAAGCAATTTAATGACTGATTGTCAGGACGTAAATGAAACCATGTATCTTCTTGGCCTCGATGGTGGACACATTTAATCTCACTTCTAATTTAAGAGCCTGAGTTGTCTCTAAGATTCAAGTGAGATGAGAATTAACCATCTTTTCAAAAAGTTAGCACATGCAGCTGGTGAGTGTGATTGGCCTATTGTTATATGGATTTGTTCCTTACAGGTTTTTGAAAAGGTATAAGAAAGGAGTGTATCCAAGTCGAAGGGAAGACATGTTCCTCCAATATGTGATGATACAGATGTAATATGTTATAAAGTGAGTGACAGGAAAGATGTATCATTAGATATACAATGCCATCAGAACAGGCACAGTTTTTCTGGTCCTTTTCAAGGCATCACATCAATCCTTTTTCTCTGAATTGAGTTATACGAGAGTTCAGATCAAGAATGGAAATTAATGCGATGGGATTTTGCATGTTGTTTTGTGCGTTGAAATGTCTCTGGATAGGTGTCAGAACAGGAAGCTGCAGAAAAAGCATGTGCAATGGCATTTACTATCGACAGGCTCTGAGATATGTTGCCTATTTGCTTCAACGAAGGAGATCGAATATAATCTCATTGCCTTCCGAAATCTGTCCCATAACTGTGTAGGAGCAGTAGATGTTATGCTAAAAGCATATTTTTGCCAAGATTCCCTTAGGCCTTTGTGTTGCACTCTTTGAGCATTGCCTTTCACTCGTTACTGCATAAATACGAGCACTTTAGGCGCTGAACATCACTTCTTGCTTCAGCGATCTAATGTACATCATGCTTATCTTGTCTCATATAGAAATCTTTGTCATAATATGAACACTTACGTTTTTATTCTTTTAAACCTGATCTGGATGACTCAGTTTCAAATATATCTTGGTAATGGTAATTTTAGTTAACGTCATATTAAAGCAACACAATGGGCTATTGACGACTGTCCGGGATCAGTCCCTTAAGGGAAAGATCCATGGACAACACTTCGTGATTTTGAACCATGGTCAGATGACAAAGCAACAGCTGAGCTGGCACCCCACTCTCCAAACTTCTACATCAACCCAATGTGAAGACTTTGGGCCACGACAGATTTAAGGTGCACCAGCCGCCTCTACACCATACGCTTACTAACATCCATGCCAAGACCCGGATTTGAACAAGAAACGTTCCGATCTAGAGGCTAACACCTTAACCACTATACCGGTTGATCGGCTCAAATATATCTTGAGATATTTAAGATTCATACACACGATGACATGCAAAACAGGGAAACATATCGAAAACAATATACAAATGATAAAGCAGTTGAAACTAATTCAAGAGTTTTACAGGATTATACTAGATATTAGAATCAATTAAATTTTAGAAACATTAATTTAAAACATAAATGAAAACAAATAAGAACTGAAAGCAACACAACATTTACTCAAATGCAAGAAAGAACCCAACATACAAATGATAAAGCACTTGTAACTAATTTAAAAGTTTTACAGAATATTCTAGATTTTAGAATTAATTAAATTTTTAAGCAATAATTTTTAACATTTATGAAAAAGTAAACAAGAAATGAAAGAAACATTTAAACTTAATAATGACCCCAAGTAACTTTGTTAAGACTAATACTATCACTTAAGAGAAAAAGTAATCTAGAAATTAAAGAAACGTAATAGAACTGATAATACTTAAGTGATTTTCCTAACCGACAGCAAATTGTTCTTGTAGAAAATAAAGGGCATAACATGTGTACTTCACTGATAATCCAGCCTGTCTATTCGGGAAATTGCTTCCAGAAAATTTTAAATCCAATTTCTTAATCGATGGAACTTTTCAGCATTTCATGCAGCACATATATTTTCAAGATAGCATGTAAAAATTGGGAATTTGTAGCCATTTACTCTGGTCAGGTACTTTGAAGAAAGTAACAGCCATCTCAAGAATGAAATAATAACGTTATTTTACTTGAAGAAACAGAAAAACATTTTGAGCATAAAAGTATCTTATTTGTATAGATATTTTTAATACCAGAAATAAAGCTTGAAAATTAAAATTAAAAAAAAATTGACAAATTTAAATACAATTTTCAACAGTAAAAGGCAAACTCAATGTCTTTTGCAAAGAAATCCAATCTCTTAATCGATGGAATTTTTCGACGCTTCATTCATCACGTGCATTTTCAAGATTTATAAAATTGGGAAAAGCAAAATCGAGACAAGAAAAATAAAACTAACGAGAACCATAGATATCCATACTTTTACAATATGACACTTCTGCTACTTAAGAATACGATGAATTCTCAGGTGTTCGAATACGCAGCGACATACTTTTGGTATTTGAACAGCCAGCATGAGTACTCTTGTATGCGAATACCTTTGATGAGTACTTACTACTTTGTATGAGTACAGGAACTACTACTAG
This sequence comes from Metellina segmentata, assembly GCA_947359465.1. Taxonomy (NCBI): domain Eukaryota; kingdom Metazoa; phylum Arthropoda; class Arachnida; order Araneae; family Tetragnathidae; genus Metellina; species Metellina segmentata. Next base: position 34,072,663 of record OX375880.1, on the reverse strand, counting down.
AGTACTTCCGGTACTCATATGAGTACTTTTGTAACCGATACTTTGGATGAATACAACAACAACTACTTGAGTACTTCCGGTACTCATATGAATACTTCCGGTACTCACATAAAAGTATCGAGTACAGCGGTTACTTTTAAGTATCGAATACATGAGTACTTTTGTACTCGAATACTCCCATCACTAATCAGAACCGACATTACTTTGATCCTCAGTGATGACTGAAGTGAACTTCATTTAGTCTATAAAATTATAATTTAAAAGGATTAAACACACACAAATTAAACATTCTTTCAATTTATAGCTAAAGAGTGCGACAACCTACTTGTGAGACCACAGGATCTACCCAGAGCTATAACAGTCTCTCTTGTTCTCACGTCTACATGCAAAACCATCTACCGAATTTGCTTAACAAACTCTCCAATTTGTCTCGTGCGACCTTTCAGATATGACAAAAACCCACTTCAATCGACTGAGCTTAATGCCGTCACATTGAATACTACTGATAGAGTTCCTTATTTTGTTTTTTGGGTATTGATCCATAACCGTCGCCAATGGACCATCGTGTTGCTCCAGTGCGACGTTAATGGAAATACCTACCTACCAAGACTATTGGGTTGCGAGATTGATTTACTGCGAAAAAGGGCTGAAGTCTGACTAGGGAAGGTAGGTTAGATAATTTTTGATTAACGTCGTACTAGACAATACAACGAGCTATTGACGACGGTCCGGGATTAATCCTTTTAAGGGAAACATCCAAGGACAGCACCGCATAATTTTGAACCGCGGCCAAATGACGGAAGTCTGACTAGGATAGCACCACGGTTGAATGGGTGGAAGGTAGGTAGGTACTTAATTAACATCGCACTGGAGCAACACAGCGGGCTATTGGCGACTGTCCGGGATCAAACCTCTCAGTACTGACGTAACAGAATTGAATTTTTCTCTTTTTAATATTGACATTGTCGCTTTTGAAATGCAATTATTGGAGTTAAAAAACAAAGAATTGTGGAGCTCCAAATTTGAACGCCTTAATGCTGATACGGAAAAGTCGGATAAAAATAAATGTGTTATAAGTTAACTAAAAAAAGTGGCCTGCTTTGAAAGACTTGGAGAAGAAAGAAACTTGATAATTTTCAACACAAGGAATAGTATTCCTGACTCATATGATCAATTAAAAAAACCTAGCATTTGCTTTTCTTTCATTTTTTGGCTCTACATATTTATACGAATAATCTTTTTCAAATATGAACCTTATCAAAAGTAAATTGATAAATCGTCTTGATGAGAACCTGGAATCCAGCTTGAAATTAAAAACAACGACATACAAATCTGACTTATCCAAACTTTCCAAAGAAATGTGCATGTTTTGTAACATTTTTATTTTATGTAAAAAATAGTTTTTTGTGAATAAATAAGATTATTATTATTATATCTGGTTTTATTTAATGTTGATAGCTTGTATAAACCAACTCCTAAAAACATGGTTCTTAAAAAAGAAATCTAAATATTTGTGCTGCTGATTTTTGGCTCTTTTGGACTAATGAGTTGGCCGACCACTGCCCTAAGAGAAAGTACCAAGGACAACACCACGTAATTTTTAACCAGGGTCCCATGACGAGGAAACACCTGAGCTGGCTTCCCACTCACGATAAAACTATGATCCAGCTCGCTTGGAAAAGTAATGGAGAATTGCGAGTTCGTATACATCTGTGATGTTCTTCTCTTCCAATAACCAAGCACGAGATTATAAAAATAACTATTTAATTAAATGATCAAAAGACATACAAAAACGAACATCATTTCATCCGGTGCAGTACATCGCACCTCAAAAACAAAAACAACCTCTCTCAGCCGAGGCAAATATGGGACTGACAATTTCTCTATGGCAACCCTTCCACGCAGGGAGGATAGTCGCCAAGAACTCTCCTTAATTGGTCGCCAACAACGGCCAGATATCACACCATCGAGGACAGATGTATTCGAACTAGTGATGGGCAGAATCGAGTACTTTTGAGTATCGAATACTATTTGAATACACGAAAAAACCGATTAATCGATATAAGAATCTGAGATTTACGATATATGGCTTTTATTTGGAAAAAAACCTGATTTATTATGTGCTGGTTGGTATAGTGGTTAGAAGCACGGATATGGAGTAGCATGGTACCTGGTTCGAATCCAGTTTGAGGTCTGTGTTTCCTTAAGCAAAATTTTATAATAAATCAAATTACTTTGATTTTTTTTGCTTAATAAAAGGATTGGTTTTTTATTCTCACAAAACTCTAAATGTTTTCTAAATTATATGTTTGAACTTTTTTTTTCTTCCGAATCATAATTATAAATTTTTTAAAATTTTGTATGTATGAAAATTGCAATTATTTCTCTTTTTGAACTTGTTAAAACACAACTCTATTTTGAAAAACAAAAATACAATTTAAAAATTGCCGAATTTTTAAATTTTTATCTCGATTTTACAAATTATTTTTAAATTTATGTTTTTGCATTTTATGGATTTGGTTTTCTACCATAATTTGAGGAAATAATCACTTAACAGGAAACAAGACAGAATTTTATTTTGAAGGGAACCCCAATATAAGAATAAAAACTATTTTTCTACAAAACTCTAAAAATATTTTAAAAGATGTATGACTGTTATTTTTAATACCAGGATCTGAAACTTTAAAAATATTTCTGTAAACTTAGCCCTTATTTCAATTCTTAATTTTTTTTAATATGGTATATTTACATTTAATAAGATTAAAATCTGCTTGTTGAAGTTCAGACTATTAAATTAATACATATTACACTTGCCCTGAACTAGTATAAATTTGTTATTCCAATATTTAGGTAGTAATATTGATAACGATATACATATTAAATTTTTAACATTTCTGGATTTTTGCTTCACATACTGAGCAATATAGGGATCTTACAATGACAAGATAGGAGGGCAGTTATCATCGTTTCATAAACATATTTCATAGTAAGAAACCTGTTCGGTGAGACGTTGAAAATTCAACTAAAATAGGACTTTATTTCTAGTCCTCTCCAACAAGTTCTCATAATGGCTTTATTTTCCTTCCTTTCTTTGAATATAATTTCAAATCAGTCACAGTAATACTCCCAAGTGCTGCATTCACATTAACCGTCCTGGTGGTCATGTTCGATGAGGTTTGTCTCATTAGCAAAACTGACCGTATCTTGATGTACGATATATCTCATAACTAGGGGAAAACTGACCCAATCTTCATCTTGTAATCAGAAAATGGACTAGATATTTTTCGTTGCAACCAATAGGGTGGTTAAACTGAATTCTTATTAAATTTGAAATTTTTAGAAACTTTAAAGCTTATTATTGTGAACTTAATGTTTCTTAACTAAATTAATTCAAATTTTTAAAATACCATTTGGTGTTAAATTATGAGTAAATATTTTTATTCCAATCAATTGAATAAAAACACCCAAGCTTGCAAAATCCGTATATTTTAATTGGATTTGCTAAAGTGTAAAGAACCATAAATTAGTAATTTTTTGTTAAACCCATTGATCTCAAGACCATGTCATCAACGACCTAACACGACTGAGTATCAGTACAATAACCAACAAATACCAAGAATGGAAAAAGTATTGTTCAGAGGCTGTTTCTTCTGGTGTCTCATTTCTCTCTCTTCCAAGGAAGGCACTTTGAACACAATTGTCTTGTTTTGAGAATTTTACTGTTACTAACGATACGCACTAATATTACTAAACAGGGCATATTTTATAGTCAACAACATCTACATTTATAATAGGTATATTTCAGGACTGAATACACCTATTTGATGCTTTGAAAGCTATTACAATTATATTCTGTAACTTATAACATGTCCTAAAACGAACGACTCCATTTCCACATCACCCACGGGGTAGAAATCATGATGCACTTTTTTATAGAGGTATCGTCAAGAGCTCTAATCCTCTTTAGCAGAGGTTCTCACCTCAAAATTTAATAACCAGTTTACGTTGTAAACTGATTTTTCCCGAAGGAACCCTAGATTTAGAATGCATGAAAAATTAAATTTTAAATTAGGAAAATTGCAAACATTTAAATCACTTTACAAACTTTAGGGAGGGGAAAAACACAGCAAAGATCAAGCTAGAGAGGAATACCACTGATCTTCTTCAGATTCCAAATGCCTAAAAGAAAAGAGAAAGCAAACAAAAACATGTGTGCCGAACTTAGCCACCACTACAAAAATTAACTTCTGTTTACTAGTATATATAACTAGCAGTGTAACTAAAAGTCTTTACTTTTAAGTACTTTTGGTAGATACAAGCTGCTAAACATATAATGTTCGAGTACAGTTCACTATCGGGAATCTTCAAGCAATTTAATGACTGATTGTCAGGACGTAAATGAAACCATGTATCTTCTTGGCCTCGATGGTGGACACATCTAATCTCATTTCTAATTTAAGAGCCTGAGTTGTCTCTAATATTCAAGGGAGACGATAATTAACCATCTTTTCAAAAAGTTAGCACATGCAGCTGGTGATTGTGATTGGCCTATAGTTTTATGGATTTGTTGGAGCCTTAAACGTTTTTGAAAAGGTGTAAGAAAGGAGTGTGTACAAGCCAAAGGGAAGACTCGTTTCTCCCATATATGATGATACAGGTGTAATAGGTTATAAAGTGAATGAAAGGAAGATGTATCATTACTACAATCAGGACAGACACCGTTATTCTGGTCCTTTTTAAGGCATCACATCTACCCTTATTCTCTGAATTCAGTTATACAAGAGTTTGGATCAATAATGGAAATTAATGCAACGGGATTTTGCATGTTGTTTTGTGCGTTGAAATGTCTCGATAGGTGTTAGAACAGGAAGCTGCAGAAAAAGCATGTGCAATGGCATTAGCTATCGACAGGCTCCGATATATGTTGCCCAGTTACTTCATTATATGAGATAGAATATAACCCCATTGCCTTCTGAACTCTGTCCCATAACTGTTTAGGAGTAGCAAATGTTATGCTAGAAGCATATTTTGTCAAGATTCCCTTAGGCTTTTGTGCTGCATTTTTCGAACATTGACTTTAACTCGTTACTGCATAAATACGAGCATTTTAGGCATAGAATATCACCTTTGTTCCTGTGATGTGATGTACATCATGCTTATGTTGTCTCAAATGTGGAAATTTTTCTCATAAGTTTTGTCGTATTAAATTTATGTTTACTAATCTTATTCTTTCAAACCTTATCTGGATTACTCAGTTTCAAGTATCTCTTGAGAGATGGGAGATTCATACACACAATGACATACAGAACAGGGAAACATTTCGAAAACAATATACAAATGATAAAGATAAAGCACTTGAAACGAATCCAAAAATTTTACAGAATTATACTACATATTAGAATCTATTAAATATTGGAAACATTTATTTTAAACATAAATGAAAACAAACATGAAATGAAAGCAACACAACAGTTACTCAAATGCAAGAAAGAACCCAACATACAAATGATAAAGCCACTTGAAACTAATTGAAAAGTTTTACAGAATTTTCTAGATTTTAGAATCAATTAAATTTTTAAGCCCTAGTCATTTTTAACATCTATGAAAACAAACAAGAAATGAAATAAACAGTTAATGCTATCACTTAAGAGAAGTAATACAGAAATTAAAGAAACGTAATACTTAAGTGATTTTCCAAACCGACAGCGAATTGCTGTTGTAGAAAAAAAGGGCATACCATACCATGTGTACTTTACTGATAATCCAGCCTGTCTATTCGAGAAATTGCTTCGATGTGTTTAGCAAAGAAATCCAATCTTGTAATCGATGGAATTTTTCGACGCTTCATTCGACGCTACCTAGGATGAGTACTTTTGTACGAGACCGAATCCGAGAACTTCGTGTATTCATATGAATACTTCCGGTATTCGAATACTTAGGATTCGAATACAACAACTACCCGAGAACCGAGAACTCAAGTATCTGTATACAAGTGTTTCTGAATATTTCGTTACAACGGACAATAACATATCAAGTATTATATGAAGGTGTATGTTTTTATAATTACTTGTGTATTTTGCAATTTTTCATACTTTAGCTAAGTGAATTTTTTAAAGTGTTTGGGAAATGTTTTATTTGTATTTTGATTTTTGATAATGGTTCTGAGAATTCAAGAATATTTGCATATAACTTTAGTTAAGTATAACGGAATGAACATTAATATATTCTAAACGTTTTGCATTTAAAGGTATTAAGTTTAGAACTATTGAACTTTAAACTTAGTACTCTAGATTTAGGACTCTCTTCTTAAAGAAAAAAAAATTTCCAACATAAACAATAGTTAGGGGTTTTGGACAATATGGCGTTCCTAGGGAAAGGAAGGAAAGAAGATCTCCGAACTCTTGCATCTGAGCTTGGTCTGGCTGTGTCGGACAGCTTAAAAGTTATCAAACTTTGAGAACTTATAATTAAAAGTGAAAATTACGAAGAGCTCGTAAACAATATGCTCGTCGTTATAATTGAAGATTGCCTAAAAGCGGAGAATGCGGCCGAGGAAGACGAGTTGAAGGCTGAAAAGAAGGATGAGGAGGATAGGTTGGCACGAGAAAAAGAAATTGAAGAGGAAAAATTACTTAAAGCGCAAGCAGAAGAACAGGTCCGAATTGAGAATGAGCGCAAGTATGAACTCGAGAAGCTAAAACTCCAGCTTGAAGCTCAAAAGGTTTCCAATTCTGTTGTTTCTACTCATGGCTCACAGTACCCGAAATATGAACTAAAAAAAGAAGATGAAATAGGACTGTTTTTAATTATTTTCGAACGTCAATTGAAGTTTATGAATCTTCCAGAGTCATCATGGATACCATATCTCATTGATTCCTTACCAGCTGAAATAGCGCAGTTACTAGCTAGAGAAAATGAACAGGAGGCTCAAAATTACCAAAAGGTGAAAGAAATGCTTCTCAAGAGATTTAGGGTCACTGCTGATAAGTTTCGACAGTTATTTTCCCAACATAGGAAGAATCCTGATACGACATGGAGGGACTACTTTTTCGAACTGGCTTCTTATTTTGAAGTTTGGACAAAGGAAATGAATGTTACCACCTTTGATCAACTCAAAAGTTTATTAATTACTGATCAAATTAAGAAAAGGACTCCACCAGACATCAAAGATCACTTCATTGATTTGTGTACAGAGTGGGACAACCCTCTAGAGTTAGCTGAAAAACTGGATACTTATGAGAATATCCGTAGGAGTGAAGAAACACGTGGCGCAGATTCAAAAGAAAACATATTCTAGAGACGAAAATAAAAGAGCCTCTACAGATAAAACATTCCGTCCTGTGGTTAATAGACACGAATATACGCTAAGTCAATTTTCAAGAGTTTCGATACTTCGAAATTCTACTCCTAGATCAGAAGGAAGACCCCCAATTCGATGTTTTGGATGCGGAACACCAGGAGTTGTAATATCTAAATGTCCTACTTGTACAAAATCTAAAGTTGAAGAAACTACTGTCAACTGTATGAACTTGTTCACAAGTAGTTCAACTAAAGATCTTTCAAGCTTGATTATCTTTGAACTTTTTGGTGAGAGAATTGCTGTGTGTGCCGATACTGGTGCCTCACACTCTATTGCAGGAGAAAAGCTGTATAACTTTCTACGAAAGCATGGAATTGCTCTAGAAGACAAAAAGATTTCACTGACTGTTGCTGATGGAAAACTCCAGTCCATGGTTGCACTTAAAACGGTTATCAACTTGTGTATAGAAAGTAAAATTGTATCAACAGAACTTCTTGTTCTCCCTGAAACAAAAGGGAATAGCACGCTGTTATGGAGACTTTCTTCATGTAACGTTCAAAATGGAATCTGGCATTTTAGCGAAGATCCACAGAGACAATATTTTGTCTATGCGAAGCCTACTGAATTAAAGGATACACCGAAAACTTTTAAATCAACAATCGTGCCTGAGCCTACTACTATTGTCCACTTGAGAAGTGATGAAGGAAGACATCTGACCCAGATGCAACGGGAATAATTAAACTGCTTACTTCAAGAGTACAAATACTGCTTTGAACCAGGGGGAGAACCTACTCCTTTCATCAATCGCAGAATAGATACTATGAATCATCATCCTATATGTGTTACACCATATTGTATGTCTCCGGTCAAGAAAGAAATAATGAAAGAACAAATTGGTGAACTTTTGGCAAGGAACATAATAGAAGAATGTTGTACCATATGGTACTTGCCGACCCTTTTCCCTAACACGTGGACGCTGGAATGTTTCGGAATGCGAAAACAACTTTAGTCTTGCACGTGCGGCTCCTCGACGGCCCATTTGATCCATTCACAGCTGGAGTTTCCGTCGGTTCCCCAATCTCGTATCTGGGATCAAGTTTTTGCGGTGGGGGACTCAAGTCGGCATGACAGACGGTTTTCGCAGCTGTGTGGGGGTGTTTCTGTTCGGCAGAGAACATAAACATCTCTAGAGGGCTCGGAATTCACCCCCCTCTCGTTGTCAGCGGCGGTTCTGCGAAGCGAACGTGGATTTTGAGGGGATTCGGACTCGAGATTCAACAAGAGACAGACGTCTCTGTTTTGCCAATTTTGTTACTTTGGCTTCAGGCAGGTTTCGGTTGTCGATGGCTGTGCCCATAATTATCTTGTAAATATTTATGTAAATAAATAGTTTAATTTTAAACAAGCTGTCCGTCAAATTCTTACATGACGGTACAGCTTATTATATTGGTGGCAGCGGGGTTGATAGATTAAAACAGCCTCGACAAGTAAATCGAACCTGCCGTTTTGCCTGAAAGAGAAGGCCGATAGAACTTCAAAACCAGAAGTTCGGATTGTCATTTCCGCTGTCGGATTGTCACTTTCGCTGAAACCATAGAACTTCGAAACCAGAAGTTCGGATTTTCACTGGAGACCGTTTCCCTTGTCTTAGAGAAAGCGAGAAGGAGGTACCGGAGTCACCGACCCCATCCATCACCGAAACGGAAACTCGTCGCAATAGGTTCTGGTTTTTGTTTCGAGTTGCCGGTCCTTTTCAACGGAGCGTGAGCGGAATCGACGGAAAGTTCGACAAGTCCTGTTCATCAGGGGAATAGTCCAGAGGTCATCTTGACCGTTTAATTTAGGTTCATCGCGAACCGTTTTTTCGTCAGTGGCGCAGTGCTATTTGTGCGCGTTGTGGAAGAGGTCGAGACGACCTACACCAGTGGGCTTTCAGCCGAAGAGTGTGTTTGTGGGCTTTTTAGCCGAAGATAGTGCAGTGCAGTGCAGTGTTTCCACCCGTGGTCCAGCCTGTGGACAGTGGTACCAAGTGATCCAAGTCAGTAGATACAGGTTAGTGCCATTTCCCTATTTTGTCACTGTGACTAAGTTTCAAGAATTGTGTAATAGCTAAAATTTTGTTAATCTCAATTAGTGTGGTCACTCCAAAGGGAATTGATTTAGCTTAAGTATCTTTTTTTTTAATCTGTATTGTGCATCTTAGAATTGCTAAATTATTGTATGTTGTGAGATTACGGTATGTCGTAAAAAGTATTGAATTGGGTGTTGTGCAAAAGAATTGAATTTTTTGGTTTTTTTGACAATTTTGAATTTTAGAAATGGCGTACTTGGGCAAAGGTAGGAAACAAGATCTAGAGGAACTAGCGGAATTTTTGGAAAGAACGGTTACTCCGGGATTAATGACATCCCAACTTAAGGAGTTAATCCTCTCGCACGATTCCTACGATGAGGAATACACAAAAGTGGCGTTAGAAAGGATTATACAGGAAAGACGGGAGAGGGAGAGGCAGGAAAAAGAACAAGCAAGTAAGGATAGGGATAGGGAACAAGAAAGACAGTATAACTTTGAGCTTGAAAAACTACGGATTGAGGAATCCCGACGAGAACCCCGCGATCACGTCGACTCGTTAAGTTCCCAAGGAAAACCACGAATAGATATTTTAAAACTGGTTCCCAAATTCGATTCAGACCAGACCGACATTAGTCTGTACCTGATAATGTTTGAGCGTCAGGCTAAGAGGGCTAACATTGAGAAAAAAGACTGGGTGTCTTGCTTACAACCGGTATTGCCTCTGGATATCGTGCAGATCATCGCACGCGAAACAGATGAAGTAGCAGAAAACTATGACCACGTCAAAGAGCTTCTGCTAAAGCGGTATAAGTTGAGTCCCGAAATGTTTCGCCAAAAATTTCTCCACCATGGCCGAAAACCCGATAGCACTTGGAAGGATTTTATTTTCGAAACCCGAAATCATCTGGAAGAGTGGATTCGAGGGTTGGAGGTTATGGACTATGAATCTTGAAAAGATTTAATGATAACGGACCAAGTCAAAAGACGTGTCCCGTTGGAGGTGAGGGACCATTTCCTCGATGATTGGGCTAAGATTAAAGACCCCGGCAAATTAGCCGAACTGCTAGATTCCTACGAAGACATTCGGAAACCCAAAAGAAAGCCTTTCGAAAAACCCAAAGGAAGTACGCCTTTCCCAGCGAAAGTAAGAGAGGGGAAATACCATCCTGCTCCCACTCGAGGGAGGAACGATTTTTTCCCGGCTAGTTCCCAGGGAAGGAAATTCGACACTTTTGACCGGAGACGCACGCCGCGGTGTTTTGAGTGCAACGCGAGCGACCACCTAAGGCCAAATTGTCCGAGGTTGGGGAATAGGGTGACAGTTGAATCGGTAAATAGACTCGGACGGGAAGCCGAACATGAATTATTGATGCCGTATGTACAAAAGGGATCTGTAAACGCTAAAGAAATAAACATCCTTCGAGATTCGGGTTCGACCTTGGATTTGGTACACCGGAATTACGTGGACCCCAAATCCTACACGGGAGAGACCGTGTGGATTCAGCAACCGCTAGACTCCTATCAAATTTCGTTACCCTTAGCGGAAGTGAAAGTAGAAGGAGGTTTCGGGTCAATCACTACCAAGGCAGCTGTCTTTGCAAACACCGCCGATGTGCGACGATACATATTAGGTAACCGAACAGCTCAGATGATTCGCGAATTAACGGGATATGAGTTCTCGGAAACTGAGCAAATTAATGCCGTTCAAACGCGTTTACAGAAACGGTAGTCAGAAGCGAATGTTTTGGGGGAGGGGGAAAACCCCCAAGTAGTTTCGATTTCGCCCTCGCCGGGGATAGACAAGACAGCTACAGAATTGAGGTTGGACGAACCGCTTGTTATTCCCGTGGCGGAGGCAAGCGGTACGGAATTGGAGCTTCTGGAAGTAAAGAGAGAGGAATTTAAGAAGGCGAAGGAAAATTGCCCTAGTTTGAAAGAGGCGTTAGAGATGGCGTCCGACCCAAAACGAAATCAGAGGGATAAACCATATTCATTTGAGAAGGGAATACTTGTAAAAGGTCGAGAAGACCGAATGGGTCTGGCACAGAAATTATTAGTAGTGCCAAAGGCGTTAAGGCAAAAGGTTTTGGCGTTGTGTCACGAAGGGACATCGGCGCACCTGGGGTGTACGAAATCAAAGGATAAGCTTGCGCGGTATTTTTATTGGCCCGGGTGTTTTTGGGAGATGGAAGATTATGTGCGGTCATGTGATCCTTGTCAAAGGGCGGGAAAGCCAAATGACAGGAAAAAGGCCCCGATGAAATTGGTTCCGATTATTCGAGAAGTCTTTTCGAAATTAAACCTGGACGCCTGTGGGCCGTTTCAAACCTCGCCGCGTGTAAACCTGTACCTAATTACCGTAATTTGCATGTCTTCTAAATATCCGGAAGCCATCCCCGTACCGGACATACGATCGGTCACCGTCACCGACGCGTTGTTGACCATTTTCGGTCGCATGGGTTTTCCACAAGAAATTCAGTGTGACCAGGGTACGTCTTTTACCAGTGAGTTGACTTCGGAATTCTTCGAACGTTTTGGGATCAAAGTCCGGCATAGTTCGGTAGCTCACCCGCAATCGAACCCAGTTGAGAGATTCCATCGGACCTTTAAACGATTGTTGCGCGCGTTATGTCTCGAAGCTGGCCCAGAGTGGGAAAAACACCTCCCTCTGGCACTGTTGGCGCTTCGCACGGTAGTGCATGAGAGCCATGGCTACGCCCCGGCAGAACTCGTGCACGGGAAGAATTTAAGGACCCCCGAGACTCTGCTGTATGAACGATGGTTAGGCCCCAACGAGGAGGATAATGAAGTCACCGAGTATGTGTTTACTCTGATAAACCGACTGAAACGATGTCAGGAAGTGGCGATATCCCGAATGGAAGGGTCACAAGTTAAGAGGAAGGATTGGTATGACAAAAACACGGTTAAACGAGAATTTAAAAATGGGGATTTAGTGCTAACCTTAGCGACCAACCGACCCAACAAATTCTCCGCCCAATGGGTAGGACCTGGGACGATTAAGAGCAAGCTATCGGACACCAATTACATCGTGGAGTTAACAGGAAAGCGGGAAAGGTCGCAGATTTACCATGTAAACATGTTAAAACCCTACCATAAAAGACCGGAATGTGTAAACTTGCTGACGTTAGAAACCGCTGCCGAGTCTCTGGCGGATCACGGAGTTGATTTCCCGTGCTTGGAAAAAGATCCGAAAGCTTACGATTTCCAAGACATTACTCAGTCCAGTCGGCTGACGGACCATCTCGACCCAGGACAAATAGCGCAATTACGGAAATTGTTAGACAAGCATGCTAACAGTTTTTCAAATCACCCTGGACTAGCGGACCTAGTAGTCCACGATATCGAGCTTATCGGGAATAAAACTGTTAATGCAAAACCGTACCGAACATCTCATAGACAAAATGAAATTTTGAAAGGAGAAGTACAACGCATGTTGGATTTAGGCATTATCGAGGTAGGAGAAAGCGATTTTACATCGCCCATGATCCTCGTAGAAACCCCGGGGAAAGACCCCAGGCCCTGTGTAGATTATAGGAGGCTAAACGATATTATTCGAACAGAATTTTTCCCCCTACCGCACATCGAGGAGCGAATCGAACTCGTTAGATCCGCCTCTTTCATGAAGGTTCTAGACCTTGCGAAGGGATATTGGCAAATACCCTTGAGCCCTAGGGCCCAACGATTGGCGGCGTTTTGTACAAATTTTGGGACTTATCGTCCCCGACGAATGAGTTTTGGGCTAAAGAACGCTCCATATTTCTTTTCTCGTCTTATGGCAGAGTTACTGAAGGGATGCGAGTCGTTTGCAGTGCCGTATTTGGATGATATCGCGATTTTTTCCGACTCATGGGAACGTCACTTGGAACACCTCGAATGCGTGCTTCAGCGTATATCTAAAGCAAAGCTTACGATCAAACCGTCAAAATGTAGGTTCGCGCAGAACCATGTAAAATACTTGGGACACATTGTTGGACGCGGATTCCGATCCCCAGCGGACGCCAAGGTCAGAAGTGTTCAGGAGTTTCCCACTCCCCAAACAAAAACACACATTCGGGCTTTCCTGGGTTTAGCCGGGTACTATAGTAGGTACATTCCTATGTATTCCGTGGTCGCAGCACCGTTAACTGATGCCCTAAAGGGGAAGGTAAGAAAGGGAGAAATTGTTTGGACGAACGAATGCGAAAAGGCATTCCAGGAATTAAAGGCTAAACTGACGAGCGAACCGGTGTTATTTGCACCCGATTTTGAACGCGAGTTTATTGTACAGTGCGATTCTTCAGATCTTGGGATGGGGGTGGTACTCACGCAGTTGAATGTTCAGGGGGAAGAACACCCCATTTTATACATGAGTACAAAATTTTCCAAAGTCGAGAGCACTTACTGTACTTCAGAGAAGGAATGCGCTGCTATTGTTTTCGCTATAAAAAAACTGCACTACTACCTAGATGGGAAAAGGTTCGTTGTCGTCACTGACCACAACCCACTGGTCTGGTTGCGCACCAACGCCAGTTCAAACCCCCGACTAATGAGATGGGCACTGGCACTCCAGCCCTATAACTTCGAGATCGTCCATCGATCGGGAAAAAAATACTTGAACGCCGACAGTCTGAGTCGCGCTTTTCACGAAAATTCAAAGAGCTAAATAAAATGTAATTGAGGAAGATTTGTGTTGTATAGTGTAATATTATTGCGAATCATGTTTTGAGTTGAGTGAAATGGAGATTTTTGTAGTTATGGGCATTTCACTTAAATGTTTCTTTTTTCTTTCTGGAGATTTTAAGTGCTAAAATTGTGAATCATGTTTGCTCGGAGTGAAATTGGTAGCCTTGTAATTATGAAATATTCATTCAATGATTTCAGTATCTTTTGCTGAGGATTTTAAATGTTAAAAGTTGTAAACTATGTTTTGCGTATGGTGGAATTGATTTCTTGTATCTATGTTCTTCATTCGAGTACTTTTCGCTGAAAGCTACGTGCAAATTTAAATTATGTTTTGTGTAGAGTGGAAATTAATTTTGTGTTTAGGATGTTTTCACTCTGTCATTCTAAACCACTGTCAAAGATTTGTAGTCTTAAAATTGCAACTCATGACGTGTGTTGAGTGAAACTTAGGAATTTGGTTTTCGCTTAACAAAATTGAGATATTTTATATATGTTTTGGTGTATTTTGGTTGGTTTAATGAAAGTATTATTATAGTTCGTATGGTTTGTTTATTCTGGGTTCGCTTAGCGAAAATATTGAATTTAGAAATATGCTTTGTTGTATTTTTGTCTGGTTAATGGAATTTGTATAGTTCGTATTGTGTATTGAAATTTTGGGTTTCGCTTAACGAAATTCTTATATGTGATGTGGTTAATGTGATTTGGTTTTAGTTTTAACGAATTTGGTATAAGTCTTAAAGTTTGGTGTTTATTTTGGTTTTAATTTAATTTGGTATTTGAGCCTTGAGTGACCATACTGTAAGGGAGTAGAAAGTTACTCCGGCATATGAATTTTAAATTGATTGGATTTAACTTGCCTTACACATATTCTTGAGTCACGGTTTCAGGATATGGTGGTGGTAAGTGATCTGTTATTCTGAATTGCCAGTGGGTGATTATCCGTGCGTCTGTGGATGCGTACATTGAAAACTTTCCACCTTTGGGAAAAGTTTTTTCAGTAGTGGGGGCGGTTGTACCATATGGTACTAGCCGACCCTTTTCCCTAACACGTGGACGCTGGAATGTTTCGGAATGCGAAAACAACTTTAGTCTTTGCACGTGCGGCGGCGGCCCATTTGATCCATACACAGCTGGAGTTTCCGTCGGTTCCCCAATCTCAGTCTGGGATCAAGTTTTTGCGGTGGGGGACTCAAGTCGGCATGACAGACGGTTTTCGCATCTGTGTGGGGGTGTTTCTGTTCTGGAGAGGACATAAACATCTCTAGAGGGCTCGGAATTCACCCCCCCCCTCTCGTTGGCAGCTGCGGTTCTGTTTGAGCGAAGCGAACGTGGATTTTGAGAGTTTGGATTCGGACTCGAGCTTCGACGAGAGACAGACGTCTCTGTTTTGCCAATTTTGTTACTTTGGCTTCAGGCAGGTTTCGGTTGTCGATGGCTGTGCCCATAATTATCTTGTAAATATTTAATTTATGTAAATAAATAGTTTAATTTTAAACCAGCTGTCCGTCAAATTCTTTCATGACTGTACAGGAGGCTAACCTAGAACCCTATTCTGTATGCTCCTAACTTTAATGCCCCGTTTTACGTTCAATGTGATGCCTCGGATTTAGGCATGGGTATAGTGTTATCCCAGAAGACAGAAAAGGTGGAGGAGCATCCTATTCTGTTCCTCAGCAAGAAGTTCTCAACTGCAGAGCGAAAATACGGAACTACCGAAAAGGAATGTGCCGCTATTGTGTTTGCTGTCAAGAAGTTACGATGTAACCTAGATAGACCTACCAAGTTCTTTATCCAAACTGATCACAATCCTCTAGTATGGTTAAAAAAGAACTCTGGGGTCTCATGAGACGGGCTCTTGCACTGCAGCCCTGGAACTATGAGGTAATCCATAGTCAGGGCAGAAAACACCAGAATGCTGACAGCCTTAGCCGACTTTTCTAAGTTGCAAAAATGTCCTTTGAGTTTATTTTTATAGTTTTTTAGATAACTTGGCAGTTGTATGTATGTTTGTAAATATTTGTATGAAATTTTGTGGAATTTAGATTTTTTTTAAAGTTATGGTAACTTTTTGCAGGGTAAAAAGTTATTCTAAGGGGGTAAGAGTTGTAACGTATACTTCCGGAATATCTTTTAAATATAATGATAGTATTTCTTTTTCCTTATTCCAAGACATTGCGATACTTCCTGTGTTTATTTATACTTCTTATTACTCTTGGAAAGGATATCTTTTCTTTTGACATATTTACGTAAGCTTAAATGGTTTTCCCGGAAGTTTATTTTTTCTTTTATGTGTGTATAACGTTGAAGAACAGTTATTTTTTGAAAACTGTTTTTTTAGTCGATTGGATGTTTCTTTGAAGTGTGGACACGGTGCTGTGTTAGAGTGGCATGTTTCAGCCGTTATGTTTTCTACGTATGATGAGATGTAGTTGTAACTGTAATATCGCTACCAAATTGTATTTTTTTTTATTCTTTAAAAAATAAGTTTTTTTTAATCGCGATGTCGTAGAGGTTTAAAAATAACTGAATAAATATATCTTAGTTATCGGAATTTTTAACGATTGAAACTCAGTGTCGTGAACGAAACGAGCACTTATTTAGAGATTTTAGTTCAAGTGAGTCAGAAGTGCGAAAGTAAAATAAAAACAAAAGTTTAATAAAAACAAAGTTTATTTAGCGAAAAATATAGATTCAATTCGAACATTCCTACTTCAACTGCATTTGTTGTGGATGGGAATAAATGTGTATCTCTAATATTATAAAATGAAGTGTTTGTTTGTTTGTTTCTTGTGATCAAAGTCCTGACGTATCTATGGTACTTAAAGTAATGGAATTTGGCACACAGGTAGTCCGAATTTTTTGCAATTTTAAGGTCTAGGCGGATTAAAAATTCAATCTAGAACATTTTAAAATGAATTTAATGAAATTTAATCAGTATTGAATGCAACAGCATAGAAGGTGTTGGATAGGAGGTGTTGATAAAAGAGATAACAGATTCTAAATTTATTTTTTTCGATTCCGCTTTGATTTTGCGCGGAGGAATGATTTTCCAGCCAAACAATAAAAACAAATAATCTTTATAACTGGAGTCACTTACTTCTTTATTCTATCTCCTAGACCGTTAAAGATAGAGCAAAAAATTCAACGGATTTGAAATTTGCGTTAAATTTCACTTTAGATCGATACCTAAAAATATGATTTTCTTTGAATAAATAATTTTTTAATTGAATATATCTTATATTTTCTCAAGAGAGAATTGTGACGTCACCGTGAACTTTCTCTTTCCAAAAATAAACAGATTACATCTTCTGCCCTTCGCGTTAAAAAAAAGAAACAGATTTCATTTCGTGCCCTATTCCAGTTGAGCGAAAGAGAGCAAAAAAAAAAAAAACATTATGACTGGGATTTGTTACGTTTGTTTTCGTAAAATTGGAATCTTTAAAGATAGATTGAAAATTTCAACGGATTTGAAATCTGCGGGAAATTGTACACCAGGTTATTAATACCTTACATCTCGGCGTTGCTAGGCTAGTTTATATTTGAACATTTTTAAACCGCGCAGTGGCTAGTTTTGTATAAACCCTGAAACAGATTACGATTCTGTTTGCTGTCCTTTATTAATCGAACAGCGTCAAGTATCCCTTAGAAAACTTGGCATGTGTTATTCCTGTCTTTCAAAGGGACACATTTATAAACAGTGCAGGGCAAGGGTTCCCAAACTTATCCAAGTCGTGGCACCCTTAAGAGAATAAGAATTTTCACACGGCACCCTCGTCATGTAAAATCTATGTGTGGCATATTATTATACATATTATATAATATATATTCATATTTGTACAACGTTGAAGACAAAATTAGAGAAGTAAGTCTCGAGTAACTCGAGGATCAGTTGATCCGCGAGTAAGAGTTGACTCGAGGATTATGTCAATTTGTGTCTTAAAGTTTAACAAATATTAAGTAAATATTGATTTACCATGTCACAAATTGTGATTGGTTACTTAAAATAAATATTGGTTTACATGTCATGTCACAAACTTAATTTTTTATTTAACAAAAATTTATACATAATTATTATAAAAACAGTGTAAAGGCCCTGCAGAAATTTAAATAAAAAAAATCTTATTTAAATCAAAACTATCCGACTTAAATAAAAAAATCCAATTAATTCATTTTTTTATACCCTGATTTCTCTTTATTTGATTGAGCCATGTAGTCTTCTTTCGAACAATTCCATATCGCTTGACAAACTTCTCGCATTGTTGCACTTATAGTCGAGTACCCTATTCTATATGTATAAAGCAGATCAACCATTGAGCATCCAGTGGTGAGGTATCTGCAAAGAAATAAACAACTGTGTTTGATTCTTTTAGCATGTTACCTCCAAAAAAGATGGAAACATCTACGCAATTGTTTTGCAAGAGAAGTTGCCAAAAGAAAACTACCCAAAAGTGTCTCATTAAGGTCATGGAAGACCTACGTTTACTTTGATCAGATGTCGTATACTTACTACCTTTTATGTAGCATGCAGAGTATGCAACATTTATTTACATTATAATGTTTTAAACAGAACAATTCAATAATTTAATTACAATTTTTAATGAAAAATTTTTAATTCTAAATTTGCTTGACTCGTAATAAGCGTGGTGCTTTTTTATTCAGTGTAATGCAAATACTGTCACCCTATTCAATTCTTCAGCTGTTTGGGTTACTCGTTTAGCATTTGTGTAATTTTTTTTACGTTTCTTCATTGTTCTAAAAAATGTCATTTTTTTTTTTATAAACAGGGTTGAAATCTAATCTTAATGTTGAAGAGGATGGAACGCATAGTAAAGGAACAACTGAGACGGCTCTAAACGAAGAACTTCCTCGACCTTCAGCCTCGATTACATCATCAAGAAAAAGAAAGTCCTCTCGAGCTTGTACTGATGATGGTTTAGCACAAATTCTCGCGAAAAGTTTGAAGTGGAGGCAGCAAAAGGAAGAAAGTTTGGATCATGACCCAGATAGGCATTTTCTTCTTTCCTTTTTAAATGAATTTAAAAAGTACCAAATCAAAATAAAGCTGCAGTCAAAATTGCTTTAATTTTCATCAATTCTGGCCAACATTCACAAAATAACCAGTATTCTCATAATTTTACTACTACTCCGGCGACATACCCTATCCAACCATCATTTTATATGTACTCAAATCATTCAATCCCCGACAGCTTTCATTCCCAAAGTTCTGTTTCGTTTAATACTAATGCTGCTTCTTCCGTAAATAGCCCACGTCCAGCTTCTGAACAGAGTTTAAAATGTTCTGATACATTTTTATAAGAAGTTTTACAAGAGAAGCTGACAAAAGAAAATTATCTAAAAGTGACTGAGGAAGGTCATGGAAAACCTACGTTTGCTTTGAACTTATGAACTAATTTTTTATTACATTCGGATTACATTTAGTTAACTTATTTTTTCTCCCATTTCATATGTAAATAAAAGCTTAATTTAAAAATGAAAATATTAAAAAAAAATTTTCAGATAACTAATTTAGGGCTGAGCTTTACTGGTTTTAAGAATAAAGTAAAAATCCTGTACACAGTCACAATTAGAATGACAAGTTAACAGCTGTATACGATAGATATAAAAGCTATTTTTTTCCTATCTTATCTATATAAATAAGAATGGAGTGTTTGTTTGTACATTCAATATTTTCGACCCATTTGAAGTTTTCTATCCGTTTTGGACCCTTCTGATGCCGAATCCGCCTTTTTCTCGTTTGGTGTCTGTCTGTCTGTATGTTGTGCCCTATAGACGTCCACGCGGTTTAAGATATTTTCATGAAAACTTGCATACAGTGAGTACTTATCTTCATTTAGTGAGTGGCATTGGTTTCGAAAGTCTGTCTGTCCGTCTTTCTGTTCTATGCTCGATTTTGTGTTTGTGTGTTTATGTACACATCATATGAATTGTATTCCAGATATTTGATTGCATTGTATTTTATTTTATACATTATCTATTAGTTTAGTGAATGCAATATTAAACATTTCTTTATTGTTATATTTAGTTGAGTTTCATGCTAAAACACCTGAGTAAGTATACTTAAATCAACCATAATTTGGTAGTTTTGGAAAAATTGGAATGTCTATTGAATATTACGATTACTTCGATTGCTTTACCAGTACTGCTGAAAAAGTAATTATTCTTCAAAAAATTATATTTTTTAATGGAATTTCAGCTCTGACACTTCATTTATTTCAAGTCTTATTTTTGTTCTTTGCGCAATGAAAACGATTTCCGAATATTTGGAACAGACGATATTTTTCTACGAACCGGAATGAACAAGATTCGCGCGAGCAGTGATATTTTCTGTTTCTTTCGCTCTGAATTAATTTCACATTTCTAAATTTTGTGCACTTTTAATTGTAAGTTGTGGCAACTGTGCGAGATCAAGAGATAAAATTGAATCACAAATTAATATCTTTAGAACAATTTTTTGCGACATCTTTTATTTTGTTTTACTTTGCTGTTTCCTGTTTTAAATATTTATTATTTTAATAAATGTGTTTTCCTTCTCATCACACGCAACAGCACCACAAAGTATTAGACTGAAAAATGTTAGGTAAGTCAGTATAAATTTTCAGTAAATTTTAAGTGTAGTTATGCCATTATTGAAAGAATAATGCCGTTTTTTAAAGAATAATGCCGTTATTGAAAGAATAATAATGTTTATTAGTCCAAACTGGAACTTTTTCCAACATTAAAAAATTCGTTGTAATTATGACAGGAGAAGATTGCAAAATTTCACAGTGTCGCATACCGGAGGCAAGAGTGCCACAAGTAAAAAAATATTGTTTTGTTGACTATGAGTGCGAAAGCACTCGCCGTAAATCGTAATTTTAATTAATTGAGTTGAACAATTCGTAATCGTAAATCGTAATTTTAATTAATTGAGTTGAAAAGAACTTAAGAAAGGGAATTCCAAATCTTCCTATAAATCGTCTTTTATAGTAGTAACCTTAGTAACACCTTTCGTCATTTTGTAGCTTTGTCATACAGCAATTGTGCGATGTATGTGAAAAGTATTACATGAATGGATATGCATGTGTAGGATTTGTGTCCAAAGTAAGTTGTAGAAAATATAAAGATGGCGAAAGATGTTAAAATAAATTTTTATTCTACAAAAAATGTAAGTCATTATATATTTTGATTATCTCTTCAATCTAGAGTAAACCAATTCAAACCGAGTAAGGTCGGGTATTTTGCTAGTACATGATATAATCACCTGTCGCAAATTATTTTATCGTGCACTTACCTCAATGCTAACGATAGCCTTTCTCGTGATGGTATGCTGTCTCTCATATTTGTGTCCTGCTTCTTGGTGTATAAATTTATCCTGCTGAAGAATTCTCTAAGAGAAGCTACTGACATTCGGAAATAATTGAAAAATTTAGTCGAGTCATCCTCCAGTTCTCGATACAAAATATGATATAAACCTTTCTGCAATCGAAATTTGTTGACAAGCCCAGGAAAAAAAATCAGCAAAAAAACTTCAAAAAAAACCCTGCAGGTTTCCTGCATGAATTTCGGACAAAAAACCTGCAGGTTTTTTGACTGTTTGTCACGATGATGAATGACTGGTGGCGCCATCTGGTGGTGAGATAAGTAAACATATTATTTTGGATTCATAAAAAAAAGAAAATTCGTGGGAATAACGTCGACTTAGAGCAACACAACGGGCTATTGACAATGGTCCACGATCTATTAACAAGGGAACGAACCGAGGACAACACCTCATAACTTTGAATCACGATCAGATGATTGGACTCGAACCCAGGACCAAGGATCTGGAGTTTAGCATGCTATCCATTAGGCCGTAACAGTCATATCCAAGCGTGGTGAATTAATGTAGTGTTTGTTTTTTCTCTGTTTTGGATTTTTTTTTCACTATGAATAAATTGAAAATGGTTTAAAGGGGTCCGAGACACAAAAATCGTCAAATTTTCGAAACACTTTTTATTATTTTAAGAAATTATCTGTGTTTTTCTGCTTAAAAAGACGTCTAAATCATATTTCTATCTTAATTAGAACTAGAGATATAATAATTTTTGTGGTGCTTTTTGTTCTGAAAATCTAACACTCTTGACAGTTGTTGTCATGGAAACAACATCTGTCTTTAAAACTTTAAATGCGTTTTTCTCCATGTTACATTTTTTCAAGATTTCCTATATTCAAATTGCTGTAAGTCGAAAACCGATCAAATTTAGGGGTTGAATTTTGGAATATATCTTTTTCAAACATTATACTTTAATTTTGATTTTGCAAATTTCAAACAAATATTTAATTTTAAAAATATGACTTAAAAAAAAGTACCTTAAAATTTTCAAATATTTTTTATTTTTTATTAAATTAATATTTTTTTAAATTGTTGAATCAAAATTAAAGTTTTTAATTTGTGAATAATTTACTGCAAGAATTTTGAAAATTGTACAAGAATATTTTGAATTTTAACAATTTAAAATGACCACTCTTTTTTTCAAGAAATTTTAATTTAAAATTTTAGAAAAACTTTTGGAAAAATTTTGTGTTGTGATTTTGCTTATTAGTTAGATGGGTAATCAGTACAAAAAAATTCAAAATTCTAAATTAATTAATAAAAAAAAAATTTCAATGTGTCCCAGACCCACTTAAATTTTGTTTGGAGGGATTTAATACTTTTACAAAATAAGAAACCAGGTGATATATTGCATAATATAAAAACTTATCACATATTATTGGTATGTGATAGGAATTTCCTGTCTTCACAATTGAATTTTAGCATTGAAAATATTCATAAAATGTTAACATCTCATACAACAAATTCATTATAGATTAGTTTTATAATTCCAAGATATATGCAAATTATTAATTTTGTTGGGATATAATTTTGTTTAATATAACAGACCAAATTCAGATATTTGGTATGTTGGAGAAATACATTAGATGCGTTGAAATAAAGATTTTAATCGAATGTTGGCTAGCAGTATCAAATACAAAGTAACATTTTATGATTGGACTGAAAAATGAAATAATCGACAATAAATGCAATTTTTTTATTATGGAAAATTTTCACTTTTTTTAAAGAAAATATTTAATATAAAAAATATATATATATATTAATTTTAATAAAACATAATAGTTGATAAGTGTTTTCATAAAAACTACATTTTTTATGAAACAAAACTTTAACTTCAAACTTTATTTTTCCTTCAAAAAAACTGCAGTTTTTATGAAGGAAAAATGCTTTTATAAAATTCCTTCATAAAAACTGCAGTTTTTATGAAGGACTTTTATGAAGGCATTTTTACTGCATTTT
This sequence comes from Metellina segmentata, assembly GCA_947359465.1. Taxonomy (NCBI): domain Eukaryota; kingdom Metazoa; phylum Arthropoda; class Arachnida; order Araneae; family Tetragnathidae; genus Metellina; species Metellina segmentata. The sequence goes on along the minus strand of OX375880.1, from coordinate 34,049,278 downwards.
TCCTTTATAAAAACTGCAAATTTTATGAAGGTAAAAATTAATTTGGAAAAATTATAAATTTAATTTCCGAAAAACGGCAGTACTAATGAAGGAAACCATTATTCCTTCAAAACCTCTGCATTTTCACTGCGTAAAATCTGCACTTATCTAACTGCCTTCAAAAAACCTGCATTTACCTGCAAAAAACCTTCAAAATAGATATTTTTTTGAAGGAAAGATGCTGATTTTTTTTGCTGGTGTACCCAATACTTCCTTAGGACATTTTTCTTGTTTTTCTTACGATTCAAATACCATAATGCAAGCATTGGTGGAACTGTCGTTCACGGTAAGAAGGCGATTTGTCGCCAAATATGGTAACCTTCACATTTTGCGTTTTTTCTTCACATTTAGCGTTTTTGGTGTGGCAACCCTATCAGCAAAATTTCTCTTTTTTCTCCGATTTTGCTGATATGGAATTCGGCCGCCATCTTGATTTGGCGACAAAAATTAGTTGGCGATAAATGTCTTACCGTGAACGACAACTCCACCCAAGCATTTCCAGCTCATCCATTCTGAAAGCAGGCACGATTCCAAATGACGTAAAAGTGGTGATGTGTTTGTCTATCGCGTGACCATATTCGTATTGCCAAAAATAGAAAAGTTACAATTAAAAAATTATTTATTTAAAGAAAATCTAATGTAAGGTATCTATCTCGCGCAAAATTTTCCGCAGATTACGAAAACGTTGAAATTTTCAATCTATCTGTAAGAATGCCGATTTTACAAAAAAAAAAAAAAACGAAACAATGGCAATCAAATTTGTTTTGCTTCTCTTCGCTGGAACTGTTTGTCTGCAGGAAATGAATCTGTGCGACTATCACAGGCGACCGGTCTGAGCGATCGATCTCCTTCTTGTGTGTGAAGGCGCCCTTGGTGAATTATTTGGGTCTCCTTATTCGAGCACAGTATTTTTGAGATATTCATTCAAGGAAAAAGGAATGATGAAACAAATCTTTGTTTTTGATAGATTACTATGTTTGGAAAAGTAGTTCAAGGTCGAATTTCTTCGTCGGATTTAAATTATAAACAGAGCGTTTCTAGTATGAAAATTGAATGTTGTGCGGCATTAAATGAGAAAATAACGCAATTTTAGCAGTTAGATTCAATGGGGATAGATGATACGTACTATTATTGTTCCAAAATTAATAAAGAATTTATTTCTCAATTTTAAAGTAATTAAAAATTTAAAAATGGGATGTATGAAACTGAATTATTCTGGAATGAAAATCCAGACAATTTGGATGATAATTTTATGGTAGCGAAACGAAGATTTGACAAAAGTATTAAAATGAAAGAAAATAATTGGGTACATGATGAATATTAGAACATTGGTAAGGAACAATTAAATTTGAATATTGTTGAGGTGTGCTCTTTCGAATTTGAAAGGAATTCTTTTTATATGCCCCATTCAGCTGTTGTAAGATCCGGTAAATACACTACAAAGGTTAGGCTAGTGTTCGATGCGTCGTCAAAGGGAAAGGGGCCCAAGTCTCTTAATGACTGTCTAACTTCTGGGCCACCTTTGAACCCCAGAATTTTAGACGTGATCTTGCAATTTCGCGAATATGAATATGCATTCAGCAGTGATATTCAGGGAACATTTTTAACCATCGGAATAAATGCAGAGGATAGAAACTGTTTAAGGTTTTTCTGGTTTCCAGATGAAAATGATTCGAAATCTTACAAAATTTTGAGAATGACTCTTGTGTGACTTTTGGAGTGGCATCGAGCCCGTTTATCCTTGCAGCGACCTGAAATTGCTGAATTTCAAATGCTGACTAGAGAGCGCTGCGTGCATTCTGACGTGTATAGGTGTTGAAGCTCTAGTCAGAACAGCTTTTGTGAACGATGTGACGCCATGAATAATATTCCGTGTTTCTTTGTTGTTGTCTTTGATGATGTGCTTGTGTCAACTAAAGGATAAAAAGGATAAAGCCTAGATTGTCTTTCCCGTCTGACAGGTAAGAGAACCTTTTGAAATTAATTTAAGAACCGTGCGAATAAATACGAATTAGAAGTTGTATCACTGACCTCCTGGCTCCTGACGGCGATTTCTGACATGGAGGAAGCAAAGGCCATGTTGAGCTCTTGCAGTCTGGATATCGTTCTGTTCATGGTTTGAGCCATTTTATCCACTGCTCCAATCAGAGTGTCTCCCATAGATGACTTGTCTTTTAATTGATCGCCCGTGGAAACTCCTCTTTCGGTTAAAGAGCTTTCTGCTAACTGAGGACTTAAATACGGGTTTCCTGACTGACCCAGTGCAAACATGCTCTGAGTGCAGAACAAAACCACGAAACACAACGCAAGCCGAGATGTGAAACTCATTTTGATAGTGAGATTAGTACTCGACTGAATACTTTTTCAGTGAAAGGCGTGTCCTTTTATACCTTTAAAATTCGTGTACAGCAGCAGATTTTCAAACAAAGCTGACACAATAATTCCGGCTCTGACGCATTTCGTCCAGTTCTGAATAAGAACTAAGCGGTTTGAGAGAAATGTGTAAATGTTACACCTGTTTCTCTGATCACGCTATCTTGATCTGATGTGCGTTTTGGAAATTAAGAATTAGTTTAACTATGTCATGTTTAAAAGTTCGTAATTGCTTTATTTCTTTGTATTACCTTCGAGGAATTTCACATAATTTTAGATTTAATTTCGGAGGTCGTTTAATTTTTTTGACACTTGTTTACATGTTCTGCACTCAATAGAATTAAGTGTTGAAAAATAAATCAAACGATGAATAAAAAAGCACTTTTTTATTTTGTTGTGTGACCCCCATAGGTGATTATTCTATACTTTAAAAAACTTTTTTTTTAATTAATAGAGGCATCTAAGAAAGACTTTTTGAAAATTATCTATTTGTTTTTTAAATTATCTATTTGTGTTTTTCATTTTTGATCAATTATTTTCATTTTTAGTATACAATTGAAACGAATGGTTTTCAACATTAATTCTTCCCATTTTGTAAATATTTTATCATCAGTCTCCTTTCCTGTCGTTACTACTAAGTGGAAAAAATTTCGGTTATTTATTTTTCACGCTTTCAAACAGTAATGTTTGACTTATATATGTTATGTTAAGAATATAAGGATGAGTAGATTACAAATAAAAAAATCTACTCATTCTTATGTTCTTAATTCACTTTTCAACTTACAAATACAAAATACATTTCAAAAATCAATTATCTTGCGTGATCACGCCTTTACTTCTTTTGCTCCATCTCAGGATACTTGCGAGATAAAAACACAAAATATAAAAATTTTAAACAAAATATCATTAATTTCTCTTGGTGCATGAATCTGGATGAATATATCTATACTTTATTCTAATTAATTTATCAGAGTAATGTTTTCTCGTGATAATAATTGTACGTTTAAGCTGTTAATAGAAAAATATGAAACCTATACGGTGAAAGAGTAAAACAACTCTCCTCCAATATCCTATTTCATACAGACAAAAATAATTACAAAAACAAAAGTTTAACATTCATCCCAGACTTCATGCTGCCAAAGTTCCAAGAACTGATTACACAATTTCTCATATTGTATGTAAACATTTAATAATTTATTGTCTGATCTGTATGTTTCAAGATCTCTGAACCAATTGAAAATTATCAGGTGGATTAAAAAAACTTAATCTTGTTGAATGTACGATATCAGTTTTACTTTTAGTCAAATAGTTAGGCTTATCAATTTGAAATGTCACACTTAATAATTTTTTAACGATTGCATTCGGTCCGTCAAAAGATGAAGTTAATTTTCTGGTATTTGGATAAATAAAATTTTCTATCATTACTATATCCCCTTCTTTAAATGGAGAATCTAAAAACCTTTTCTCATATTAGATTTTAATTTTTTTTTCATGGTTTTTAAGTGTTCTCTCATATGCTATTTCTCTAGCTTGTTCTGGAGGAGGGTATATTTCTAAATTACGTAGAGGGAATTTATGCGGTAATGTACCATACAGTAAATAACTGGGAGGAAATTAAGTTACTTGATGTGGTGTATTATATTCTGCGGTTGATTGTTCTAACAATTTTGGCCAAGTCGTGTTTGAATATTCATTAGTAATTTTACATCTTATACTTTGTATTATTGTGGCTCCTACGCGTTGAGGTCTATGTGAAGAAGTTATAAGTTGAGTGACACCATGATTCTTAAGGAAATGTCTAAATTTAGTGTAAGAGAAAACTGCATTTCTGTCACTTAAAATTTTCTTTGGTTTTGCAATTGGGAAAATTTGTTTCAAATAATTAATACAGCAGAATTATCAAGTTTCTAAAGTCAAAAATCATTAGATTTCCATAGGAAATCGGGATAAATTTTATCGACATTTCATGTCCTCCCCTACTCTTTTAAAAAAAAACTTGTATATTTAAATTTTAAAATAGTTAAGCAAGGATGAATATGATAAACATAATTAATAAGATTAATAATCTATTGGAAACATATATTCCTGTTGTAGTAAAAACGAATGTAACATACTTTTTACTTTCCACTTTAATATAAATTAAAAATTTCCAAGAACATGTTGCAAAACTCTACTGTCGTAGCAGATTTTGCTTTTTCTAAAAAAAGAAGACTTAAACTTTTGTGCATGGCAACAACCCTGACGACTAACTTTAGCAAATAAGACTTTTCCTAATGTACCATCATATTTGAATGGAACTTGTTTCTAATTTTATTAACTACACTAACATTTTTTTTACACTCAGCATTGCTGTGTGGAATAGTTAGAATAGCCAACATAACTTTTGACAGCTCTTTGAAATTCCAAGCTTATCCAGGTTTTTCATTCTTCCAATTGAACAGCACTGAGTGTCAATTCAAACATTTTTTCACATCTTCTAAGTTTACTAATTGTAGAGAACAAAACTGTGATTATAATAAATCTGTTGATTTATCCAAATCTACATCTCCAAACACTAATTCAATGATGGATGCAAATCTTCTTTAAAAAATTTCATATCCGAAAAGGATGTCTCTTGAAATTTCGAAACATCATAAAAAGCGAAATGAAAAAGTTAAGTTTGATGAGGACCGGTCTTGCTATTGCCGGTCTCCCAGCTGCTGTTGCGAGTTTGATTTCGTTTTCTTATTCTTTTCATATTGTTTTGTTTCGTATTTGCTTTTTAATGGTGGAACAATTTTTTAGCATATTACTGCTCATGCATAGGAACCACCATTTTGTGTTGTCTGGGTCAAACTCCTCCCTGATCCACCAACACTTTCATTTTCGAAAAACTATCCAATTATGGTTGATTATGATTTAGCCAATTATGATTTAACCCATTAACGCCCGAATTATTTCTGCTCAAAATATTTTCATGATTATCTCAAATTATGTAATTATGACCTTCTGAATGCAAAAAACTTAAAATTTAATCAATTTGTGATTTAGTTTTAAAATTACAGCATGAAACAGCATTTTGCATGAAACGCATCAAAATCTGAAAAAAAGGAAATGTTTAAAATTGCACTCAATAAACCAGGTATGGGCAACTTTTGGAAACTTGCTGGCTAAACTTTAGGATATTAATGAAGTCGCGGGCCGTATAGAATAGGTAGTTGTGAAAAAGTAATAATAATGACGTTTATTTTATATATTTATAAAGTAGAATGGTAAAGTTACGTGAACAGAATAATATCGTATTGATTAAGTATTTACTCACAATCAGCAGAAATTAATGAGAAGTTTGCGCTTGAACTTGAGAAACAAGAAAATAAATGTTGGGATCAATCCCACTAATACACAGGCGCAGAGTATTTTTCCAAATTCTCATCTGTACGCCTGGTTCGATTCTTCGATTTGTTAGTTTTCATCATGGAAAAGAACTGTTCACATTTATAAGTGCTTCCAAATGCGCAAATAATTTTTCTTGCAAATGCTCTGTGCTGCTTTTCTTCGGCAAGGTATGTCCTGTAGAAATCACTTAGCTCCACGTCTTCAAATTTTGACTTCAAATGTACGTCTTCTTGAAGCTCGATCAACTCCATTTGTAGGTGTGTGGGAGCCTTTACTACGTCACTTTCATCGGAGTTGCAAAAAGGTTAAAACAGCTATCCATGTTTTTAAAGTCGGAAAATCTATTAAAAAATTGCTCCGACACTGATTTTAGTTCTTCAGCATATTGAGCGTAATCAATATTTTCGTGACTGGATAGTGTTGAAAAATGATAACAGCTTCCAGATCGCATTTGTGTTTCCCCCAAGCGAAGTTTGTTTTGGAACGCTTTCAGATGGCTGTGCAATTCGTTTACCAACTGACCATGTTCTTGAAGCTTCAAATTCAACTCGTTTAAGTGACCCGTGATGTCTACTAGAAATGCTAAATCACATTATAACCATTTCTGATCACTGACTTCAGGCAATGATTTTTCCTTGATTTCCATAAAATCGTCTATTTCCTGTCTAAGATCTTAAAATCTTTTCAGCATTTTGCCTTTGCTTAACCATCTTACTTCGCAAAAATATGTCACATCACCGTGTTCTGAAGAAAGGTCATCCAAAAATGCTTTGAACTGGCGATGGTTAAGCGCGCTGGATCGAATAATATTAACTGTCTTTATCACCACATCCATAACGTTCTGCAATCGAATTGACTTAGTGCACAAGTTTTGTTGGTGAATAATGCAATGTAGGATTATTAAATCGTCTTTTTGCACATTCAAGTCAATTGGTTTTATTTCAAAACTCCTATGAAACCTTTTCGTGAACTGACCATAGAAGGTGCACCATCTTTGCAACCCCCAATTAATTTGCACCACTGCAAACGATACTGTTCAATAGCACTTTTAACCTCATGAAAAATATCTTCTCCAGTAGTGGTCCCTTTTAGAGGCTGTAAAGCCAGCAATTCCTCAGTTACAGTAAATTCTTTGTCAACGCCTCGTATAAAAATAGCTAGTTAAGCTGTATCAGACAAGTCGGTGCTCTCGTCCAAAGCAATTGAAAATGCTTCAAAATCAGTCACGCGATCAGCCAATTTTTCCTTGATATAACCAGCCATCATATCTATACGTCGAACAACAGTACGTCTTGATAAGCTTATTTTCTCAAATTCCTTTTTCTTTTCGGGACATAAAATATCTGAAATTTCTAACAGGCACTCTTTGACAAATTCTCCTTCAACAAATGGTTTCGATGACTTCGCTATTTTTGAGCTGACTATGAAGCTAGCTTTCACAACATTGTACAGTTGTGTCCTTTGTTTGCTGAAAATTTGTTGCTGTTTGTCCAAATTGGTGATTAGCTTTAGAATTTTATCTTTTCGCAACTGACCCGTGAGTGTATGCTGAGTAATATGCTTACTGGAATAATGCCGCTACATATTGTATTCTTTTAAAACAGATATGGATTCATTAGGCAACAGGCAGATAGGCTTACAATTATGCATGATAAAAAAGTATTCATCAGTCCATCTTTCTTGAAATTGGCGACATTCCGTGTTTACTTTTCGCATTTTAACACCAGACATCCTTTCATACACTTTCCGAACTAAGAACTCCAAGCAACGTAACGCGATGAGTGTACCACCGACTTAAGAGGAGTAGGAAATATGACTGGGCGCGCGATCGGACATTCCACAAAAAAGGGGGAAATGCAGGGGTTCCAAGGACATATTTCAAAACAATTTGAAAGACGGTAAAATCGAACGAAGATGGTTTTTGACAAATTATTAAAATTGTAACTTTGAAGTACCGTATTTCTCCGAAAATAGGACCAAATCAAAAATTAAACCCTAGCACCTCTAAAATAATACCTAGTTGTAATGATAGAAAAAACATAAGATATAAAAAATTGTAAATAAAAATAAGATAACCTATCGTTATCCTGTAGAATCGTTGATGATGACTCCTTGGCTGTCTTGGAGGAAGAGACCTATGACACAATGAAAATATCTAACTCCTCTTTAACAATAAGAACTAATCTTTATTGTTTTCTAAATGCTATGTGAGGACAGTTCAACTTTTCTATGAGGATAAACTTTCTTAATATAATGAACCACAGTCGCTTCAGATTGGCAGCCAGACGGGCGTCAGCCTTTTTGCCTAAGTTTCAGAATGTGACCTAGACATCTGCACAGGAAGTATCAGTATTTTATGCCGGTGGGCGCCAGAAATCCGAGTATTGTTGGTTTGTATCAGTGTTTTTTTAACAATCACATCCGCTAGTAAGGAATGGAATCAATAAGTGCAAGGCCGTTTCTCGGATACAATCAATAATGCAATTTATAATTATTATTCCCGATTATCAGTAGAATTGGGTGGCGTGATGTGTCGCCGATATTTTGTCTGGCGACTTCGAAACCTCGTTCTGATTTAATTTATTCAAGAAAACAGGCTCATCCATCTCATATACCCTTATACAAATACAAATACAAATATTGACGACCAGCTACAGGCTCAAGCCCAACAAGGCTGGTCCTTTGTTTATGAATTCTCCAATTCCCACTGACTATCCAATTGTGTCTTAAATTCGTACACTCCCTTTGAATTAACTATATTTACTGGCAACGCGTTCCAACTGTCTATTACCCTATTAAAGTAGTAGTTTTTCCTTAAATCCCGATTAAAATGTGTCTTATTCAATTTATACCCATGGCCCCTTGTTCTGTTATCCCTATTGAAATTTAAGCCCTCTGTGTCCCCTTGTTTTACAAACTTGAAAAGCTGAATCAAATCCCCCCTCCTTCTTCTTCTTTCCAGTGTATACATGTTTAGCTTACTTAAACGTTCATTATAGTCGAAATTTGCTAGCCCCTTTATTATTTTTGTAGCTCTGTGCTGAACCCTTTCAATTGATTCTATGTCCTTTCTCATATATGGAGCCCAGAATTGTACAGCATATTCTAGATGTGGTCTTACTAAACCCTTATATAATGGCAAGATTATATTCTTATCCCTTGAAGTTACAGTCTTTTTAATATACCCCAATAACCTATTAGCCTTTTTACCCGCAGCTGAACATTGGTGACCCATTTTAAAATCCCTGTGAATTATCACCCCAAGATCCTTGACTGTTTCTCCCTCCTTTACCTTTACTCCCTGCAGACAGTACTCGGCTCCACTATTCCTGTAACCCATATGCAGAACTTGACATTTCCCTACATTAAATGACATACCCCATTTTACAGCCCATTCGGATATCTTATCAAAGTCCCCTTGTAAATTTTCTATCTGTAACTTGGTATCCACTGTCCCCCATATTTTTAAGTCATCTGCAAATATACTGATTCTATTCTTGATCCCCTGACCTATATCATCTATGAAAATTATAAATAAAATTGGTCCCAAAACTGATCCCTGAGGCACCCCACTTATAACTTCTGTCCACTGTGAATAATTTCCTTTTACCTGCACTCTCTGCTTTCTACCCAATAACCAATTCTTTATCCATATTAATGTTTTTCCCTGAATCCCCAGCCTTTCCAATTTAAACAGTAATGCCTCATGAGGTACTTTATCAAAAGCCTTTTGAAAATCTATGTACATGATATCCACACTGCTCTTATTATCCAGCTCCTCAGTAATTTTTTCGTAGAACTTCAAAAGGTTTGTAGAGCAGGATCTGCCCTTCCTAAACCCATACTGATTCTCTGATAACAGTCCCCCCTCCTCCAAGTATAACATTATATGCTTTTTTAACAGAGATTCAAATATTTTGCAAATTACTGATGTTAGAATTACTGGTCTATAGTTGCCCGGATCACTTTGTATTCCCTTTTTGAAAATTGGAGTTATGTTGGCCAACTTCCAATCCATTGGCACCCAACCTGTGCTATATGTTGAATTAAATATCGTGTGAATTACTTCCCCCAGTTCTTCCGCGCATTCCACTAGTACTCTCGGATAAATATCGTCTGGCCCTGGTGCTTTAGATGGCTTAATTCTTTTCAACTGATGTACTATTTCTTCCCTGTTGAATTTGCATTCTTTAATTATACCCCCTGCAAAGGCTCCATCCTTGGGGTCCTTTTTTAAACTATAGTTACCATTGAAAACCCCCAGAAAAAAGTCATTTAACACGTTTGCCATTCCCTCCTCGTCTTGAATTAATTCACCTCCCTTCCCCTCTAACGGTCCCAGTGTAGTGCTAAATTTATTTTTACCACTTGCATATGCAAAAAATTCTTTTGGTTTTATATTTATTTCCCTTGCTAATTTTTCCTCCAAGGACACCTTTTGCTTCCGACTAATAGTTTTAAACTCCTTTCTGGCTTTCTGATATGCCTCCATGTCCCTGTCGTTACCAGTGCTTTTATATACCCTGTATGTTCTTTGTTTTAATTTTAAAGCTTTGTGTGTTTCCCCTGAAAACCACATAGGGAGCAATTTTCTAGATTTTCCTTTTTTCCTGAACGTTACATGTTTTTTTAACACCATGTCTAACTTATTCTTGAATTCCTCCCATTGTTCAGAATGATGCAGTGCTAATAATCCCCCTTTGAATGTTTCCTTTAACTCTTCTCTTATCTTATGAAAATTTACCTTTCTGAAATTTGGAATTATTCTACTATTGATTGTGTATGCTGACTGAAAATTTATACTTAATCTGATACTTCTATGATCACTTTCTCCCAGTGGCTCACCTATAACCAAATCCTGCACCCTATCCTCATCATTGCTTAAAATCAAATCCAATATTGCATTGTCCCTAGTATCCTCATACACCATCTGGTACAAAAAACAATCCTGTATCACTTCCAAAAATTCTGCCCCTTTCCCATTTGTAGCTAGATTGTTTGTCCAGTCAATATTTGGATAGTTATAGTTCCCCATTAAAATTAATTCTCCCCTTTTTGACATGCTTCGTTTATCAGATTGCACATGCCATTTTCCTGCTCTTCACTACAAACAGGAGGTCTATATATATTTCCCAGAATTAGTCCTTTGCCTTTGTCTGTATTCAGTTTCACCCAGACTGATTCTATACCCTCAGTTTTACTATTTAACTTTATTTCTGTACAGTTTAAGAATTCTCTCACATAAATCAAAACCCCACCCCCTTTCCTATTCTCTCTGTCCTCCCTAAACATTGTGAATCCACTTAATTCTAAAATTTGTGCATCTTCACTGCTTGCCCAACTTTCAGTAATCCCAATGATATCTATATCCTCTGCTTGTGCAATTCCCTTGAGCTCATCCATTTTATTTCTCACACTGCGAGCATTACAATAAAATACTTTTAGCTTATTTTTCACCCTTAGATTGCACTTTCCCCTTGTATTATTTGTTTTGGTATTGTTTTTCTCCCTTACATTGCACTTTCCCTTTGTATTGTTTGTCTCCTGCAATTTAGACCCTGTTAGTTTTCCTAAGCAATTACTGTGTACTGTCAACCCTCTATGTCCTTCCCATCCCTGCTTGTATACTAGTTTTTTGACTCCAGAATATTCAAAACCCGCTCTTGCCAACCTCCCTATTACCTATCAAACTTAAATGCAAATTGTCCCTGCTTATCCAATCCCTCCTACACTCCTTCCAAACATCTAAAAATCTAACCTCCTCCCTCTCACACAAATCCCTTAACAACCCGTTCATCTTATTGGCCCTTTGATTTAACCACCCATTGCCTAACCCATACCTAGGTAGTAATCCTAATACTGTTACTTCTGCCCCATGAGACTTAATGCCTCTTAAAAGTGTTTCTGCTTCCCTCTTAAACTCGACATTTGTAGTCCTCTCTACGTCATTTGTTCCCACCCACACTAATGCCTTTTCCTCCCCTTTAACCACACCTGCCTTAACTGCCTCAACTACATGTTTTACCCTGGCACCTGGCAAACAACACCTTGCAAAATTGCGCTTTTTACGCCCTACCATTTCTCCCAAAACCCTGACCATTGAATCACCCACCACTACTCCTCTAGTTACCTTATCCCCCTGATCAACATGCCCCAAGTTTACACATTGGACACCCTTTTCCACTCCCTCTACAGCCCTCACCTTCAAAGCCTCCAGCTCCTTCCTCAAATCACCCACCTCTAAACAACTCTTGCATGTAAATTCAACCTTCTCTGACATTTTAACCCCGCTCACACACCCCTTTCCTGCCTCAACCATATTCCCACACAAGTCACATTCCACATAGAACTCCCCACTGGCTCCCTCTGTCCTCATCTCCTTGAACATTCTAACTATACCCATGCTTATGCAAAGTAACACTCAATGCACAGAAAAAGCACTACACAAAATCAAACACACAGAAAAAGCACTAAGTCAATTACACAGAAAAAGCACTGCACTTGAATGAAATGAATGAAAACAAACAAGACAAAATATTTAGGCCCAACGAGACATACGTGAATTAGGCCTAACGAGACTTGACTTAGGACTATTTGACAAGTCAAAAACTAAGTACAAGTACTTTAAAAACAATTAGAAATGTTTGAACTGATAGAAAAAGAAGTAATACACTGCTTATAGAGTACTAAATAAATGAAGAATAACTAAAAAAAACTTGAATTTCGCGGGAGCTCCGAAAACGCGACGCACACTGCTCGACACCTAGCGGCGACACCTACCCAATACTAATTTTATTAGTAATAATAACTTTTTTAGATAGTATTGAAAATACCTACTTTTACATTTTTATATTCAGGTTTGCCGCAAATAATTCAAGATATTTTCAGTGTGCCCGTGCCGTCAACTGAAAAAGATTGAGAAACACTGACCCACGTAGTTCAGGCTTTTGTTTCCCTCCCCCTCTACCTCTCTTGTTGGCGAGAACAGAGAATATTTACTTCTTATCGAGCACGATTTTAAAATGTTCCGCGGGCCGCTATTATATGCTTTAATCTAACAGAACAGTTGTAATAAAACCAAGAAAGCTATTTTGCGCAATCTGTCCTTATAGGGTCGGAGAGATTGCCACATGGGTAGGATAAATTGTTCTTAAGAAAAATTACAATTAAGTTGTTAACAATAATAATTATACTTAAATGACATTATTGTGAGGTTTTTGTTAGCAAATATTATTGCATTAGGAGTGAATATTTCAACCTAATAATTAAAGGTTCAGAAAAATGAGCGAATTTTAAGAAAGAAGACATTTTAATTAAAGATAAGAATTAAGGAAACAGATAAAGGAAGCCCGCGGGCCGGATCAAAAGCCGGGCCGGGCCACGTTTGGCCCCCGGCCCGGAGGTTGCCCATATATGCACTAAACTAATAGATAATGTATAAAATAAAATGAATTGCAATCAAATATCTGAAATAAAATTCATGTGTTGCCTGCATAAACACACAATTGAACATACAACAGAAAGACGGACAGACAGACTTTCGCAACCAATTTCACTCACTAAATGAAGATAAGTACTCACTGTACGCAAATTTCCATGAAAATATATTAAATCGTGTGGATGTGTATAGAGCATATACATACATACATACAGACAGACACCTAACGCGCAAGAGGCGGATTTGGCATCATACGGTTCCAAAACGGATAAAAAACTTGAAATGGGTCGAAAATATTAAATGCAAACAAACACTCCATTCTTATTTATATAGATTTCCCAGTAATTCCGCGCCATGTCTCGCATAGTTGGTGGAAGATTACACCGATACGGGGTGATATATCTCAACACTATGAGGGTCAAGAATTCTACCTTACACACAAAAAATGATTGAACTAAACCATGGTTTGGTGTAAAAATTCTAAATATTCTTCCCTTAATGTATAATCTGTCCTGGTGGTTTTCTAGACGAGGCGTCTCGTCATTAACGAAACTGAGGAGGTCCTGATGGACGAGATATCTCGCCATTAAGAAAAATACATACCAGATTTCGATGTCTTCATCATAAAAAAAGTCGGCAATATTTTGGTGATAAGATATCTAAATGGATAGTAAATTTGGTCGGATCATGTTAGTCGACATATCTCATGATTAAAAAAAATATATACCAGATTTCGATCCCTCATCATAAAAAAAGTCGGCAATATTTTGGTGATAAGATATCTAAATGGATAGTAAATTTGGTCGGATCATGTTAGTCGAGATATCTCGTGATTAAGAATAAAATACATACCAGATTTCAATCTCTTCATCATAAAAAAAAGTCGGCAATATTTTGGTGATAAGATATCGAAATGGATAGTAAATTTGGTCGGATCATGTTAGTCGAGATATCTCGTGATTAAAAAAAAAAATACATACCAGATTTTGATCTCTTTATCATAAAAAAAAGTCGGCAATATTTTGGTGATAAGATATCGAAATGGATAGTAAATTTGGTCGGATCATGTTAGTCGAGATATCTCGTGATTAAAAAAAAAAAATACATACCAGATTTCGATCTCTTCATCATAAAAAAAAAGTCGGCAATATTTTGGTGATAAGATATCTAAATGGATAGTAAATTTGGTCGGATCATGTTAGTCGACATATCTCATGATTAAAAAAAATACATACCAGATTTCGATCTCTTCATCATAAAAAAAGTCGGCAATATTTTGGTGATAAGATATCTAAATGGATAGTAAAATTGGGCGGATCATGTTAGTCGAGATATCGCATGATTAAAAAAAGTCGGCAATATTTTGGTGATAAGATATCTAAATGGATAGTAAATTTGGTCGGATCATGTTAGTCGAGATATCTCGTGATTAAAAATAAAATACATACCAGATTTCGATCTCTTCATCATAAAAAAAAGTCGGCAATATTTTGGTGATAAGATATCGAAATGGATAGTAAATTTGGTCGGATCATGTTAGTCGAGATATCTCGTGATTAAAAAAAAAATACATACCAGATTACGATCTCTTCATCATAAGAAACAATCGTCAAGATGTTAAAGACGAGAGATTTTGACATCAGAAAAATAATTCCGATCTTCATGGACGAGATGTTCTGTCGGAACCCCTTGGAGGGCTAAAATACCGTGGGGGAGAGATGGAGTTAACAAATTGCATTTAACCTCAACATCAGGTATTATAAGTTGAATCAACCACTGCATTGAAACCTCAAGAGCCTTACCTGAACGAGTCAAGAATGCACCTGCGGGTTCGAAAGATTTGGATGCTATTGATGGTCAGTGTAAGACCATTTCCCTTCGAAATGTCCTCGAGCGCCTCCATATTTGGTTTACACACTTGTTGTTTTGTTTGCTGCGCGCGTGAATCAGAGATTATTATTCCGATTTGTTTGATCATCGGTATTTTGTGAGCGAGCTTTCCCCGTCTTGTTGTTTGGAACCACGAACTTTTCCTTTTCTTGAAATTTTGACGATCCGAGGGCTTGAGCGACGTAATCACTGGAAAACACGCACTTGGAATTTTAAAACGGATGCTGAACACTAACACCTGTTCGATACGACGAAGTAAGAATGTCTACTTGTTTGTTGTGTCTAGTTTCTCCCATGCCAGTTAATGCATATTCAATATTCAAAAACAGATTGCACCATTTTAATCCAGGTAATTTAATAAGACTATTTCCCTTTGAAATTTAATCGAGCGCCTCCATATTTGGTTTACACACTTGTTATTCTGTTTGCTGCGCGCGTGTATCAGAGATTATTATTCCGATTTACGGTATTTTGAGAACAAGCTTTCACCTTGTTGTTTGGAATCTCGAATTTTTCCTTTGGTTTTCTTGAATTTTGATGATTCGAGGGCGTGAGCGACGTAATCAGTGGCAAGCACGCACTTGAAATTTCAAAACTGGTGCTAAACACTAACACCTGTTCGATACGACGAAGGAGGAATGTCTCCTTGTTTTTGGTCTTGTTTATTGCTATGTCAGTCAATACATATTCATTATCCAAAGAGATTGCTATTTTAATCTAGGTCAGTTTCCAAGAGTGTGCGATCATGTTGGCACAGGTGGCCCTGGAGAATAGGGGAGGATGGGGGGGGGGATGTGCAAGAGTAGGAAATAGGGGGCTAAATAATTTATTACCTAAAAATGTTTTATCTGTATGTTTCAATGACGAGATCAAGACCTGAACAGTTTTCTTCCAATGCGCTTCTATTATTTTGTCCACCAAGATCAGGTCAGTTTTCTTCCAACGCGCTTCTACTATTTTGTCCACCAAGATCAGGCCAGTTTTCTTCCAATGCGCTTCTACTATTTTGTCCACCAAGATCAGGTCAGTTTTCTTCCAATGCGCTTCTGTTATTTTGTCCACCAAAATCAGGTCAGTTTTCTTCCAATGCGCTTCTATTATTTTGTCCACAAAGATCAGGTCAGTTTTCTTCCAACGCGCTTCTACTATTTTGTCCACCAAGATCAGGCCAGTTTTCTTCCAATGCGCTTCTACTATTTTGTCCACCAAGATCAGGTCAGTTTTCTTCCAATGCGCTTCTATTATTTTGTCCACAAAGATCAGGTCAGTTTTCTTCCAATGCGCTTCTACTATTTTGTCCACCAAGATCAGGTCAGTTCTCTTCCAATGCGCTTCTACTATTTTGTCCACCAAGATCAGGCCAGTTTTCTTCCAATGCGCTTCTACTATTTTGTCCACCAAGATCAGGTCAGTTTTCTTCCAATGCGCTTCTGTTATTTTGTCCACCAAAATCAGGTCAGTTTTCTTTCAATGCGCTTGTATTATTTTGTCCACCAAGATCAGGTCAGTTCTTTACAAATGACGGAATCCATCAAAATCTTGTCAGTTTTGCCAACGAAGAGATCTCTTGTAAAAGTCAAGATCTGATAATATTTTTTTCTAATGAAAAGATGATACGTCCATTCAGATCTGGTGAGTTTTCTTCGAATGACGAGACAACCACGAGGAGGGTTAACTAGACAGGGCTGACTTGTTCTGGGGTGTTATGGCGCACGGGTAAATAGCACCCTGGCCATGCTGCGCCAGACACAAGACATATGTTATCATGTAATACACAACAATGAAAGCTTTACTGACACAAAAGTCAGGACTCTCATGGAGCAATGCACCTGACAGGAATCGAACCTGCGCAGCCTACAACTAACTAGACCAGGGTGACGTTAACTTAATCAAAAATTAAGTCGGAAGTGCGCTCTAAAATACGCACATATTAACATTGGAATACAACCAGTCCTCTTATTTTTAGATCGATCAGTTGTATTTTTCAAAGTATAATTTATGCGACAGTGCATCACTGTAGTGAGTGACTGCATGGACAAACTTTTAGATAGTGTTTGTTAAACCCGCCTAGTGGCCTCCTTCTCGACGAGATAACTCGTCTTTAGAAGAAATCTGGCCAGATCTTGATGTACGAGGTATTTCGTCATTAGAAAAAGCTGGCCAGAACTTAACCCCGTTATCACTAACATATTGGCAGTATCTCGATGACGAGATATCCCGTTATTAGCAAAAGGGGTGAGATTTTGAAGGACGAGATATCTCGTCTAAACCATTGGGTGAAAAATAGAGCCAAAATATTAATTGATTATGACTAAAACCGGTAACTAATTTTTCGGTGACGTAATTTTGATCTTTCTCGAACCCACTTGGATTCTGATCTCGTGGAGTAAAAGCGTCTATGATGCTTTGGAATTGCCAAATTATGCTATTCAAGGACCGGTGAAAACATCCGATTTTTCAACGTGCGGTGTCGCTGCGGCACCGAAGCCGAACTATGCACACATAACCGTTAAATGACGCAAGAACGCATTTCGCGCCATTGGCGATACATATTCTATCGAAGAAAACGTGTTTATTTCGCTTGCATGGTGTAAAAAAAGTTTATTTTGAAACAAAACAGACGTTTTACTGGATACAATCATTTATTAAAATTATTATTTTTATTCCATTTAATTATGAAAACAAGGAACTTCAGACCGGAGAAGCGTGTGCGGCGGGCTCCGTGGGGAACTGCTGTACAAATTGCACGCAAGTTGAACGTACGGCGCCGCAGCGGCACAGGAGGCATGTGTGTACGATTCCATTGGATCTAATGAGTCTCAGACCGCACTCGCGTTGTGGCAGCGGCACAGAACGTTTAAAAACCGGATGTGCGTACCGGGCCTAAGAAAGCACTTCGGAACCCCAAGGAAAAAGGTCTCACCCGAACTTTTCGTAGAGACAAAACTGAAAGGAACCTCCTTTGAAAAATACTGTCAAGAAACGTCTTGACAATCAAGATGCACCCCCTTAATCAAGCGCAATTCCACATGGGGTGTGCAATCACTTAAGGTAAAGCGAGGAGAGATTTCGCGGTCGGAGAGATTGCGCATAAAGAGGGTCAGGGGGAAACAGTTGAGTGCGCTCGCAGCGACTCCATATAGTTGTACAACAGCAGTAGTGAAGTGTCTACTTGAAAGTGCAGGTTGTTCGTTCCGAGTGTTTAGGTTAAAACATCGTTATTTTGCGTTGTTTTCCTAAGATAAGCGCTTCAATTTTCATATATCTTTCTCCGAATTTTATAGAATGGCAATAGTACAAAATATCTTTTAATTAAACGGTTTCTCATGAGTCTACTAACCTAGACGAACATTGCGAACACCAACGGTTCTTTCTAGAAGCGGCCATGTTTAAATAAAAGGCCGCGCAATCTCTCCTACCGAAATGGGAGAGTTTGCGCATCTGCTACTGAGGAGAGATGGCGCATTGTTTCCATTCGTTTTCATGCTAGGAGAGATTACGCAACTTATTGGAAATTCTGCATGAATTGCAAATTATATGTAAAACAAAAAATTAATTAATTTTGAAACAATTAAAAAAAAAACTTTATTTAAAAAAAAATTATACGCCAGAGATGCACCATCAGGAACTTTAATTAAGATGAGAAAGAAGAGTGCCTATATTCCAAAAAAGTGGGATCCTAAAAAATTGAAGGAAACAAAACGAAGAGCAATGAGGACGAGTGCATTGAATGTCTGGAATTACACCAGGAGACAACTTCAACCAGTGACTGGATTCAATGTGTTACTTGTGGCAAATGATTGCACGAAAAAGCTGCACAATTTATAAGAATAAATACTTCGATTCTGGAACTTCGGTCAGCAATCAAGAAAACATTGAAACTGGAAATGAAAATGGACTAATTTTAAGTTAAACGTGCTGTCAAGTAACTTAATGTAATTTTGTAAACTTATCTGGGCTTCCTTTTTCTGTTTCCTTAATTCTTATCTTTAATTAAAATGTCTTCTTTCTTAAAATTCGCTCATTTTTCTGAACTTTTAATCATTAGGTTGAAATATTCACTCCTAATGCAATAATATTTGCTTACAAAAACCTCACAATAATGTCATTTAAGTATAATTATTATTGTTAACAACTTAATTGTAATTTTTCTTAAGAACAATTTATATCCTACCCATGTGGCGATCTCTCCGACCCTATAAGGACAGATTGCGCAAAATAGCTTTCTTGGTTTTATTACAACTGTTCTATTAGATTAAAGCATATATATATATGTGCAACCTCCGGCCCGGCTTTTGATCCGGCCTGCGGAACATTTTAAAATCGTGCTCGAAAAGAAGTAAATATTCTCTATTCTCGCCAACAAGAGAGTGAGAGGGGGAGGGAAACAAAAGCCTGAACTACGTGGATCAGTGTTTCTCAATCTTTTTCAGTTGACGGCACGGGTACACTAAAAATATCTTGAATTATTTGCGGCAAACCTGAATATAAAAATGTAAAAGTAGGTATTTTCAATACTATCTCTAAAAAAGTTATTATTACTAATAAAATTAGTATTGGATATATGAGATGGATGAGCCTGTTTTCTTGAATAAATTAAATCAGAACGAGGTTTCGAAGTCGACAGACAAGTTATCGGCGACCCATCACGCCACCCAATTCTACGGATAATCGGGAATAATAATTATAAATTGCGTTATTGATTGTATCCGAGAAACGGCCTTGCACTTATTGATTCCATTCCTTACTAGCGGATGTGATTGTTAAAAAAACACTGATACAAACCAACAATACTCGGATTTCTGGCGCCCACCGGCATAAAATACTGATACTTCCTGTGCAGATGTCTAGGTCACATTCTGAAACTTAGGCAAAAAGGCTGACGCCCGTCTGGCTGCCAATCTGAAGCGACTGTGGTTCATTATATTAAGAAAGTTTATCCTCATAGAAAAGTTGAACTGTCCTCACATAGCATTTAGAAAACAATAAAGATTAGTTCTTATTGTTAAAGAGGAGTTAGATATTTTCATTGTGTCATAGGTCTCTTCCTCCAAGACAGCCAAGGAGTCATCATCAACGATTCTACAGGATAACGATAGGTTATCTTATTTTTATTTACAATTTTTTATATCTTATGTTTTTTCTATCATTACAACTAGGTCTTATTTTAGAGATGCTAGGGTTTAATTTTTGATTTGGTCCTATTTTCGGAGAAATACGGTACTTCAAAGTTACAATTTTAATAATTTGTCAAAAACCATCTCCGTTCGATTTTACCGTCTTTCAAATTGTTTTGAAATATGTCCTTGGAACCCCTGCATTTCCCCCTTTTTTGCGGAATGTCCGATCGCGCGCCCAGTCATATTTCCTACTCCTCTTAGGTCGGTGGTACACTCATCGCGTTACGTTGCTTGGAGTTCTTAGTTCGGAAAGTGTATGAAATGACGTCTGGTGTTAAAAAGCGAAAAGTAGACACGGAATGTCGCCAATTTCAAGAAAGATGGACTGATGAACGCTTTTTTATCATGCATAATTGTAAGCCTATCTGCCTGTTGTGTAATGAATCCATATCTGTTTTAAAAGAATACAATATGAAGCGGCATTATTCCAGTAAGCATATTACTCAGCATACACTCACTGGTCAGTTGCGAAAAGATAAAATTTAAAAGGTAATCACCAATTTGGACAAACAGCAACAAATTTGTAGTAAACAAAGGACACAACTGGACAATGTTGTGAAAGCTAGCTTCATAGTCAGCTCAAAAATAGCGAAGTCATCGAAACCATTCGGTGAAGGAGAATTTGTCAAAGAGTGCCTGTTAGAAATTTCAGATATTTTATGTTCCGAAAAGAAAAAGGAATTTGAGAAAATAAGCTTATCAAGACGTACTGTTGTTCGACGTATAGATATGATGTCTGGTGATATCAAGGAAAAATTGGCTGATCACGTGACTGATTTTGAAGCATTTTCAATTGCTTTGGACGAGAGCACCGACTTGTCTGATACAGCTTAACTAGCTATTTTTATACGAGGCGTTGACAAAGAATTTACTGTAACTGAGGAATTGCTGGCTTTACAGTGTGACGAAGTCTGTGGCGAGGGAAGAAAAAAACAAGCATTCGTCGGAGAAACTGCCAAGAGGTCAAGCCAGACGTTGAGAGGTCACGCCGCGTATGAACTCAGACCGCTAGACCGCGAGAGTTAACGAGCTGGCCTTGGTTCGAGGGATTGAATTTCGACCGAAACGGAGCGAAGGATCTTTGTCGCGATGCCGACGAGACACCGGGGGCAGTAGTTCATTTCCGCTGCTTCCACATCATCACATGTAACCGCGGATGCTTTTTGTTCGGGCTGCCGTCCGCTAATGAAGCTACCGACGAAAGAGAAAAATCAACCGATTTTGAACAGCCAACCGCGAGACGACAAGTGTGTCGAATGAAAGAGAGGGGAGCCAACAACCCCCTGAAATTTTCGGAGTCGAGGGAGTTTTTTGGAAGAAGAGAAGAGGAGACCGATCAAACTGATCCGGCTGAAGTAAAACCGTTCTCGGTTTTTTGGTCCGATACCCCGTCTCTGGAGACGTGCTGAGTCGCGACAGCTGTTCGTGGACTCAGAACGGATTGCCTAAACTGGGATTCCGGATATCAGGCCGGGATAAAGCTCAAGCCTGAGCTGCTACTGTGCTCATTGCACTACCTATCGAACGGATTGCCCAAACTGGGATTTTGTCTATTAGACGGGAGAAAAGCTCGACCCTGAGCTGCCGTTTGCTGACTTCGTACACGCGTGCGGGAACTTTTGGAGAAGCTCACCCGAGCTAGAAAACATTTACTCAACCGAGTAACGTCTGGAGAAGGGCTCACCCGAGTCGGATAATCCAAATCGGAGTTCTGCGAAAAGGACAATTTACCATTTCGGTAGACTCTACCATTCTGTAAAACGCCATCTACCAAATTCCGTCAAGGATATTTCTTAAGTTTTAATAAACCCATATTAATCAAGACCATTGCGAACATTCTTATGTAGTAGATGACGCTTCCATCCCTAAGACGTCATAACAGCCTCTAAAAGGGACCACTACTGGAGAAACTATTTTTCATGAGGTTAAAAGTGCTATTGAACAGTATCGTTTGCAGTGGTGCAAATTACTTGAGGTTTGCACAGATGGTGCACCTTCTATGGTCGGTTCACGAAAAGGTTTCATAGGAGTTTTGAAAGAAAAAGCAATTGACTTGAATGTGTAAAAAGACGATTTCATAATCCTACATTGCATTGTTCAGCAACAAAACTTGTGCACTAAGTCAATTCGATTGCAGAACGTTATGGATGTGGTGATAAAGACAATTAATATTATTCGATCCCGCGCGCATAACCATCGCCAGTTCAAAGCATTTTTGGATGACCTTTCTTCAGAACACGGTGATGTGACATATTTTTGCGAAGTAAGGTGGTTAAGCAAAGGCAAAATGCTGAAAGGATTTTGCGATCTTAGACGAAAAACGGGGGAATAGCCGATTATCATTGCCTGTAGTCAGTGATCAGAAATGGTTATGTGATTTAGCATTTCTAGAAGACATCACGGGTCACTTAAACGAGTTGAATTTGAAGCTTTAAAAACATGGTCAGTAGGCAAACGAATTGCACAGCCATCTAAAAGCGTTCCAAAACAAACTTCGCTTGGGGGAAACACAAATGCGATCTGGAAGCTGTTATCATTTTTCAACACTATCCAGTCACGAAAATATTGATTACGCTCAATATGCTGAAGAACTAAAATCACTGTCGGAGCAATTTTTAATAGATTTTCCGACTTTAAAAACATGGATAGCTGTTTTAACCTTTTCTGCAACTCCGATGAAAAGTGACGTAGGAAAGGCTCCCATACACCTACAAATGGAGTTGATCGAGAAGACGTACATTTGAAGTCAAAATTTGAAGACGTGGAGCTAAGTGATTTCTACAGGACATACCTTGCCGAAGAAAAGTACCCACAGCACAGAGCATTTGCAAGAAAAATGATTTGCGCATTTGGAAGCACTTACAAATGTGAACAGTTCTTTTCCATGATGAAAACTAACAAATCGAAGTATCGAACCAGGCTTACAGATGAGAATTTGGAAAACACTCTGCGCCTGTGTATTAGTGGGATTGATTCCAACATTGATTTTCTTGTTTCTCAAGTTCAAGCGCAAACATCTCATTAATTTCTGCAAATTGTACTAGAATATTATATAGTGCATTGCGCGCAGTATTCTGGGCAAAATAATTATTATTCTGTGCTGAATTTTTTTATATACTTAAAAATATATAATACTAGCCACTGCGTGGCTAGCACGGCGTTGCCCGTGCTGTACTTTGTGGGGTTAGGTGTGTTAACTGTGAACGTTTGCCAACCACCGGTGTTTGCTCCGCATACCCATTTGGTTTGCTTCGCAAACCAACACGACGGACAACGCCGTGATGCCCTCGTGATTGTGAAATGCGACGAAATGGGAATAACAAAAAGATCCAATCGGTGTGACGTCACAATCTATTAGAGGGTGGGGTGCCATCTAAGGTGTTGTTATTATTTGACCGTGGTTGAAAATTACGCGATATTGTCAACGTATATTTTACTTATTGGATTTAACTCCGACCCTAGTTATTAGGTAGTTGTGTTGCTCGAGAACGTTAATTAAAAATTACTCAATTTTCTCGGATACTTTCCTTAGGGGATTGATCCTGAACTATAGTAAATAGCCCGTTGAGTTGCTATAGTATGACGTTAAAAATTACCTTGGATATTTTGCTTAGGGAATTGATTTGAGACCGTTGTGAATAGCACGTTGAGTTGCTACAGTACGATAATTAAAAATGACCTATGAGCTCTTAATTAGGGAATTTATCCCAGACCGTCGTCAATAGCCCATTGTGTTGCTATTGTGTAATGTTAATTAAAATTACAAATTTCCTCAGATTTAAAATTCGTTGAAATTTTTAATAAAAACTTGTAGAATTTCTGTTGATTGTTGTATTATTTTTATAATCCATTTTATACACATGCATATTTTACAGATTTTACTGCAATGCCAAACAATTGTATTTTCTAAGAAATAAAAGTTTTTGAAAAAGGCAGTTGAGAAAATTGAATAGTGAAAGGAGTGAGAAAACATGCTTATTTTACTAAAAACAGAAAAAAAGGAGTATTATTTTTTTAATTTTACAACTTAAATGTGTATTTTTTTTAACACAACAATAAAATGTGTTGGTTTGACCAACGCAGTATCTTTTAACCCCAAATTACTGTGATAATAGGGAGACAGAAAAATTAGAAATATTTTTGTAAGTTGAGGTAGTTTTGAATTTTAAATAAAATAGATTGATACACCAAAAAGGTATTTTTTATAATTTTGTTGAGCACAAAGTAAATTATTTTACTGCTTATGTGAATTTTTTATATTACCAATGTTTGTAGAAGTGAAATGTAACTTTAGAAACAATTAAATTGAATGAAATAAGTCTGTCCCATGTGTGAGAGGAAAAGAAAAAAAATGAGCATTTTATATTTGATTATTTTTTCCCGAGAGAGTTTACCTCTACACTTATTACAATAACCACATCCAGCCAGAAATTAAAGTGATATCTATTTATAAAAAGTAAAAAGGTATCCAATAGAACACTTCACCGTGGGAGAAATGCGATTTAATGAGACAGAGTCCTATGACTTTGAGTGATTGTGCCTTCTTGATGCTAACAGTGAAACTGAAACGAACTGGGAACTGAAGTTTTTTAAATTGGAAAGGGATATGAGAAGTGATGATTGGTATTATAGGAATGAATATGTTTTCTTGCGGCATGTCTAATCACGATGGTGGCTTCAATAATATTTGGCATGAGTTTGTTGACAGTGTCGTACCATTGCACAGTGAAGGTGGATTGAGATTTGTGAGAAGCATAATCGGTGCTCCAATATGTGCAAGAGTACTCCAGATGGTTACAATGTGTTAAAAACTGTGTCGTGTGTTTTAAGGCCTAATGTGTGTGACGTTTAATGTATATAGATTTGTAAATTTGAAAACTACGGGGCAATTCTAGCAAGAGTTGCTTTTTGATGACATTGACTTCTTTATTTCTTTGGGAAAGAATTGCCCTTTGGAACAGCCATGCATGATAAGTGATTTGCTACAACAGCAATATATAGATGAACTGCAGGGGTCGTAACCTTTGGGGAGCGGGCCACAGGACTTTGGACAACTGTTTGGCTTGTTTGGAATTGTTTGTATTATCATGAAATCACGGAACGAACGGCAATGAAAAGAGCAACATGAGTGATTCATTGCCCTTCTTGAAGGCATCCCACAGAACGGCAGAGCTCACTATTTGCTATTGATGTTGTGGAAGTGACAGAAACATGTCCGTACTGAAAAGTAATCCTACGAAAGTTCTAAACTATCCCTTCCCAATGCTGGCTTCTTATACGACTGCCTTTTTTTATATTTGTCGACACGAAACCATGATTGGCTGTTACATAACACATTTGCATATTTCCATCTAACTCTGCAGCAAATTGCAGCCCCTAAAATATAGATAAGCTTCCAGAAATTGACATTTTCCACAATGTCCTTAACTTTTGGCAGCGAGTGTAGACTATTACCTGTTAAATAAATTTATAGTCGAAATGTATTCCAAAATTGAATCGGTAAGGGTGTTGTACATAAGACTGAATCAGAGTGGAACAGTATGCACATTTGTGAGATGCATTGATGAACGGTGGAAATGCTGCGATACAAAAACTGAAGTACACAGAAATGACTAAACTTCCAAAAAGATATAAAAACCAAAAGTTAAAAGTTTATGGATTTGTAAATTTATACATTGCATAAATTATCAAAATTAAGTATTGCTATGCTTTCCAAAAGACACCCAAACACAGAAACAAACAAAAAATAGCATAAAAGATAAACAAAATAACAGCATTTTAATCGCTAAATTTCCAAAAAGATACACAGAAACAAACAAAAAATAGCATATAAGATCAACAAAATAACATTTCGTAATAACAGTATTATTTTAATTTACAGCCCCAATATTAAAAAAAGGCAGTCGTATAAGAAGCCAGCATTGTGAAGGGTCGGAGCATTGGTGTCATTAACAAAATAATGTTTAAATGCAAGACTGCATTTTTAGCATATTTCTCAAAACAAAACCGTGATTGGCCGTTACCTAACGCATTTGAATATTTTGTTCTTTCCGTGCAGCACATTGCAGCCTCTCAAATTCAGATTGGCTTGTGGAAATTAATATTTTACTCTCCGTGCTTAACATCGAGTGTATCGTAGCGCGTAAAAGTAGCCTCGCGATAGGATTTAGAGTTGTGAAGTGGGCTTTGTATAAAGTCGGTGTTGGTCTAACTACACTAAAGCGACAACGCAGTAACATGACGACAATGTTATGCAAACATTAGTGATATTTTCGTGAGGCAAAATGTAGCAGTGTAATGTAAAGGGAGAAGCTGATACCAAACAAAAGCATAAAAACAGCATATGTTTTAGTTGTATAACAAAACATTGTGGGGCGTACATGAAAAGAGGCCGTTATAGCAAAAGGCCATAATTTTGTTATTATTTAATGCAATTTTGTGTTTGTTTCTGTGTTTCAGTGTCTTTTGGAAAGAATAGCAATATTTAATTTTGATAATTTATGCAATATAAAAATTAACAAAAGCATCACCTGTTACTTTTGGTTTTGATATCTTTTTGGAAGTTTAGCGATTTCTGTGTACTTGAGTTTCCGTACAGCAACATTTCCATCGTTCATTAACGCATCTGAATCAGATGCGTCAAATGTGCATACTGTTACACTGTTGAGTCATCCGATTTAGTCGTATGTACAACACCTTCTCCGATTCAATCTCGGAATACATAGCGACAATAAATTGATGGAACATGTCTTTGCTTCTCAGTAAAACGTTGAAATTCTAAGAGCACATCATCATCCTGTGAGCGTAGAACTACATAGAATAAATGTTCTTAGTTTGCATAAATGATTAAAATCCAAGATTTGACTGAGTGCAGTAAAGACCTTTTAAATTCTGTGGACATTTTTAGGAAACCAAAGAAAACAAAAATAATATCGCTTTTCTTTCTATAAGACATCAAAACAAAAATGATAAAAATTTACTATACAAAAACCGAAGTACTATACAGAAACAAACAAAAGATAGCATAAATGAAAGAAACCAGAAATTGCACAAAAGATAAAAAATTTCGCTAGACTTTGAAAAAAATATCCAAATAATCCAAAGTAAAAGTGAATGTGCTTAAAAAATCAAAATCCAAACTGTCGTATTCTAAAAAAGAAACAAGAACAAACGTATTGCACTACCGTTATCCAGTTCGAAAAATGAAATAAGCACAATAAAAAATACAAATATAAAAGATTAAAAGTTAACTCTAACTAAAAGTGAATATACTTCAAAAATCAAATTCCAAACTACGATAGTCTAAAAAAGAAACAATAACAAACGTATTGCACAACCGTTATCCAGTAGCAAAAATGAAGTAAGTATAGTAAAAAATTTGAAACATAAAAGTTGACGCTAACTAAAAGTTAATATGCTTTTAAAAAGGCAATAAAAATTTCAAAAAGGATATCCAGTAATAGAGCGGCTACACACGCGCAGAAAGTACGGATTCATTCAATACCGATCACGACTGTTGCCATTCGGAGGAAAGGGAATAATAATTAAAGAGGACACATACCCCTTAAATCTCCCTCCTTGCGACAAATGTTTATATTTTAGAGTTTTTCATCTCTCTAGCCCCTCAGAAGAAATTTAATGGTTAAAATAACCTTTTCTAACCCTCTCCAAATAAAATTTATGTCCATAAAACAGGGTTCCCACGGTCCTTGAAAAGTCCTTAAAAGTTCTTGAATTTTTTTCCCAAACTAGGGGCCCTTGTAAGTCCTTGAAAATTAGGGAACTTGGTGAAAAGTCCTTGAAAATACTTGATTTTTTTAACTAATACATAATTGTGTAACTTCGTCTGGCATTGGAACTTGTCCAGACTAACTTCCTCCACAGCAGGTGCGCCATTTGAGCGTCATTCTGAATGAAGCCGATGTTTTGCGCTTTGATACTATGTGATATACAAGTAATGCATGTCTAGATCGTCCATTTTCCACAGTATTCTGTCTGTCCAAGTTGACACCTCTGGTCTCCGTTAAGATGGCCGCCTTGTTATGCCCGCCACATCATGACGTATCACGTTCGCTAGATAACAGCACCGCTTTCTTAGGAAACCATAGCTTTAGTAGTCAGGACATAATTGGAAACCTGGCATGCATCCAAAGAAATGAAGCTAAATTATTGTTGCAAAAATATAAAAATTACAACTGTAAAAAAAAAATTTGAGAAAATCACATTTAAGATATTTTTTTGTTGTAAAATCCGTTGAATTTTTCACTATCTTTAACTTTAACGATCGCAAAGATATAAACTTAGACTAGAGAAAAAAAAGCCCTTACACAAGTCAAAACTTTTGATCTGTTTTGTTTCTCAAACAAAATAAACCATGACAGCCGTCTGTTGTAGGCAGTGGACGACAGCAAAATGGAGATTGTGTCGTGTAGATCGAATCGTGTGTGCAAGCTCCAATACTCTTCTTCGTGCCCCAAAAAGAATTTATCGTGCGATATTTTATCACACGACCAAAATCGCAATGTGTCCAAGCAGCCTGATAGTTAACATTGAGACAAAAAGCCCACTTTGCAAAAAAGAAAAAAAAATCCAAATTATAACAAAAATTGATGACAACCTTTCTTTTTTTGACCCTATCAGTAGTTTGAAAAAATTATTTCTACATAGTAGTTTGAAAGAATTAATTATATATATATATATATATATATATTATATTTCTTACATTTTTCTTTTTTATTGAAAACTTTTTTGTATGCCTTGTTTTAGGTCGTTATAAAAAATTTTAGGTCCTTGAAAAATATTTTTTTGGTTTTGAAAAGTCCTTGAAATTTTTTTTGGATAAAGGTGTGGGAACCATGTAAAATTATATCAGAGTGATAAACATAGGGGGGGTGCGTCTCCAGAAAACGGTGGGCGATGGGGGGAAACGGGAGTTATATTCGAATTCAAGAGGTCATTTTATATGAAAAAATAAGCTGGAATGGTGTCAGGGCTCAACAATTTTTTTTCTTTTTTTTGCAGAGCAGCGTAATGTATCTACATCATCCTGATCTTTCATGTATTGAATTAATCCATACAGTTATCAATTAATCCATACATATCATGACATACAGTTTTCTTCTTCAAAAAGTGCGGAAAGTGATAAAGTTATTCAAGAAGTCGCCCACCAAATATGTTACATACCTTCCAAATTATATGAAAGAAGAAACAGGCATAAAAAATTAAGTCTCATTTTGGATTGTCGCACACGTTGGAACAGCCTTCTAAGTATGATCGAAAGATTTTATAATCTGAAAGTCTGCATAGATAAATCTTAATTGGTATACAATCTGACATAAAATTTACCGACCAAGTGTGGTTAACAATGAAAGATTTGATTACTTGTTTGCAGTCATTTAAATTGGCAGTGGAATCACTATGCAGAAGAGATACGACACTTCTTACTGCTGAAACATTAAAATTCATTCTATAATAGCTGAAAAACAAGTCACTGTCTAAAGCGCTGAATTATCTGAGGCACTGCGTGTAAGGGCAAAAGAACTTCCCTTGACGATAATCTGTATAGATAATTCTCTTACGTGGCACTCAAAAAAGACGTTATTTGTTGACGCGTTTTGGCAACACTGTACGATTGTTTGTTTACCACAAGGCTTCGCGCATCAATTTAATTTATAAGCGTTATCGGATGAAATTTTATTGAAAACAAAATGAATTTTAGCTGATCTGTTGCAGTTTATAATAGAAATTTTAAAAAAGCGGAGGATCTTTTCAGGGCCATTTAAAAAACGGTCCTTTTCAGGGCAAACAATTATAGTTCAACAAGACGCTTGCACTACAACTTTCGGCAACAAACTCAATGAAAAAGTGTGGGTGGTTCGAGTGCTGGGGAAATGTACACAAGCAACATGCTGGGTATTCAATTTCCAAAGCAACGCTCACATTTCGAGTCAAAATTTGCTCAAAGTTTTCATTTGAATTTTGATTTTAGAGGTGCTGTATATATATTTTCTGTAATGCAGCAATTTTAGATTTGAAAAACATTTTTTTGGAAAATCATATTTTGTAAACATACCCTTCTGCTAGAACACATGTCTTCATTGATGCGAGCGAAGCGAGCATAGGTTCGCGCAGCGAAACAATGAGGATTGCAAAGCAATCCTCCGGGGGTTGGCGAGCGTTAGGGGGTCGGGCCCCCTAGTAATAGAAATATTACTTTATTTAAAAAATCCAAAAAAAATATGATCAAAACATGAAACATGCTGGCTGATAATGCGTTTCTTATACCAAAAAAGATTGTTATGCGACAGGAAATGACAAAAATACTACACCAAGTCATTAAAGATAAGCTAGTAGTGGTACTATTAGTTACTATAATTTATTGTTGGTGATAGATTTCCTATCTATGGATAATCTCTTACCATTATAAAATGAAGTTCGTGTATTGGGTGTTCGCAGTATCTTGACGAATCTAGGGCACTTACAGTAATGAAATTTGGCGCACAGGTAGTCCGAACTTTTTGCAATTTTATAGCCCAGTCCGAATTTTAAAATTTAATCTAGAACATTTAAAAATGAATTTAATGAAATTTAATTCTTATTGTTTTCTTTGGAATGGTAACAGCATAAAGATATGACAGATTCTAAATTTAATTTTATCGTTTTCATTTTGCTCGGAGGAATGATTTTCCGACAGACAATAAAAAAACAAAGTTTTATATTTAGTTATGTAGTTCTTTTTTCTATCACCTAGACCGTTAAATATAGAGTAAAAATTTCAACGGATATAAAATCTGCGGAAAATTTTACATTAGATCGATACCTAAAAATATGATTTTCTTTAAATAAATAAAATTTTTAAATTGAATATATTTTATATTTTTGCAAGAGAATGTGATGTCACGCCAACATTGAAAACATAAACATATTACATTTCCAACCATCTTACGATTCAAGCAAAAGAAAACAAAGAAAAAAAACATTTTGGCAGGCATTATTTAGTACTTTTTTGTAAAATCGGTATCTGTGATATGACAATCACATCAAATATTGTTTTGCCCTAAAAGCAGGGAAATACAACCTGCAATCTATATGTTTCAATGTCCAGTCCCCTAACAAATCCCTGAACTTGAGGAGAAACCAAGTTCATCACCCCTCGATTCCGAGAAAATGGAACGGGTGCGCTTTCACCCTTCACCCAATGGGGTTGATATCTGAAGTGGCGCCATGTCACTCGGCCAATGGAAGGATTGACCCCCTGGCAAGTTCAGGGTTTTGCACTCTGAATATTGGGGGAAGGTGAGACAGGGAGAACGATAGGAAACGCCAACGCTAAAAAAAACCAGACGGATGCTTTTTTCGGTTGTGGCCAGCCATTTCCAAAAATATGGTAACTCAACAATAAAAAGATGTACCATCGACGAATTAAAGGAATGAAAAATAAACGAAGTTACCAAACAGAATACGGCTGCCTTTAATGTGTCGTTCACCAATAATAGAAATCTCTAGATTCCAGAAGGAAAGAACATCCTGATTCCAAAAGAAGGAACCCTTACTTCAACTTGGCGGTCACCATATATAAAGGTATGTCCGTATTTCTATCCGATACCGATTGAGAACTCCACTCATTCCGATCGAACCTGCGGTCAAAACTGGATATTGGTATCCAGATCAAAATTGGGTATAATAACCAGTACCTTTCACTTGCGTTACCAGTACTGTCACAAAACATAATTTCTAGTGTCAGTGTGCATTCCTGTCCACAAATATTTTCTGCTTACCAATTCATGTCTTTTGAATCCCAGCATGTGAAGTATTGCAAATGTTTTAAATTTTGGCCTTTAATGTTTTAGGAACAACAATGTTAGCATGTAAAATGTGTTTATTAGGAGAATATACCAACAACCCTAACGGTGATAGAAAGTAACCTCTTTCCTTAAAATAATTAGCCTGTGATAAATCTTTGATCTGGTTAATAACATTTTCCGTATAATCATCTTCCATTTGCTCTCTGATCCATGTGTCATGAGATATTTCTAATGCGGGATCACTCGCGAGTGTAATGTTGTTAATCTCTTTTGTTTCATTGATGACTGGTATGACATTTTCTCTGAGATTGGGATCAGGACTTCGTGACTGGTTAATAACATTTTCCGTATAATCATCTTCCATTTGCTCTCTGATCCATGTGTCATGAGATATTTCTAATGCGGGATCACTCGCGAGTGTAATGTTGTTAATCTCTTTTGTTTCATTGATGACTGGTATGACATTTTCTCTGAGATTGGGATCAGGACTTCGTGACAATTAATCGACCAGAATATTTAAAGCGCCAGGAATGTGAACAAACTCAAATGTGTATTCACTAATCACCAACGACCAACGTGTTATGATATCGGCAGGAGAACTAGTTTTCCGGTAATGCATCAAAGGTTTACTATCACTGAGAATTACGAATTTCCTACTGTACAGGTATTTTTTGAAGGCAGTAATTCCCTTATAAATTGCAAAGAGTTCAAGCTTAATGGCTGGATAGTTATTTTCGGAAATGGAAAGTGATTTGCTGAAATATGATACTGGATGTAATGTACCATTGTATTCTTGCAATAGTACTGCTGAAATATCCTCTTTACTAGCATCTTTGTTCAAAACAAACGGTTTATCCCAATTATATTAAGTTTGACGAATGGCGTAGAGAAAAAGATTTTCTGTAAATCTTGAAAAGCTTGATCTTGTATTTCAGTCCATTTAAAATGACTGTTTTTGGTGGTAAGTTGATTCAAAATGGAAGTTAATTGAGCATAATTAGGAATGAGGTTCCTATAAAATCCGCGTAGCTCCAAGTATTTCTTAACCTCTCTGACATTTTTTGGAGTGGCAAATTTTGTAATTTTAGCAATGTTGGATTCGACAGGGGTAATGGTTTGATGTGACTTATGAAAACCCAAATAATCAATGGATTATTTAAAGAAGACACATTTTTTTGGACTTAGTGTGATATTATATTTAATTAAAATTTGAAGTAGAGCTTCGAGTTTTTGTGTCATTTCCACAAAAGTGTTTGCTTCAATCAAGAAGTCATCCTGATAGGCAAAAATGCCTGTGATTTGTTGTTCACGCAATTCATCAATAAGTTTGTAAGCCAATGACTGAAAAGTTGAACTTGCACTTTATAGACCCAATTGCAATCGTGTGTTTCCAAAAGAGCCAAAGGGCCGTGATATCTTTTAAATGATCCGGAAGCATTAACTGCCAGTAAGCAGACTTCAAATCTAAGATAGCATACCATTGATACACAGATATTTCATTGATTAAGGAAGAAATTTTGGGTAATGGGTTAGATGAACATTCAATAACTGAATTCAGGAGACGTAAATCTAACGCCATTCTATACTTGGGAGGCGCATTCGGTTGAGAGGGGTCAGCCTTTTTTTTTTACTAGTAACATAGGACAAGCCCAATGTGAGACATTCCTGTAAATTAAACCCGCTTCAATTAACTCTTTAAGTTGATCTCTGACATTCTACTGGAGAGATTGTGGAATTTCAAAAGGTAAAGTTTTAATATGATTTGGATTCCTTAATGCAATGTGTGGCGTAACTGCATCGGTAGCCCTTAGTGTTTTGAAATATTTACTGAATGCAGCAAAATTGTCCAAAAGTTACACTGCAAAAAAGTCTACATTACAAGACATGTCACTAGTAGAGTGTCCTGGATTATTTGTGTCCATGGACATAGTTGGATCCCTAGGAAATGCTGGACATGTTTTAACCTTTATAGATCATTTTCCCAAGCATGTAGCATTATATTCTTTTAAAAGTATCACCATTGAGGCGGTTACCAAGCATTTATTGCATTACATTGCTCATTATGGTAGGATGTCTCATATTCTTACTGACTTGGGAACGCAATTTACGTCCGATGTTTTTGAACTAATTAATCAGATTTTAGGCATGAAATTAATTCACAGTTAATCAGGGCACCCTCAATGTAATGGAGTATCGGAGACAATTAATTCCTCCTTAAAAACTTCCATTAACACCTTAAGAGAAAATATGTATCTTTGGAAAATGCTCTAATTATATACCAGTCATTATACAATGGATCTGTTCACGCCACTACAGATTTTACTCCAAATCATTTACACTATGGGCACAATCTCTCTCTCTTCTTTGATACATTTTATAATGATGTTACGCCTACTCATTTCGTCAAAGGACATTATATTTAAAAAATGCAGCAGGATTTGAAAGTCGCATATGAACAGGCTTCACATCATAAGAGAGAAATCGCATCCAACAAAACAACAGGCAGCATGCCAGGGCTAAACTGAGAATTCTGAATGTTGGTGATACTGTTTATTGGAGGTCGAAAGATGTGTTTAAACCTAAATACACAGGGCATTATTGCATTATTTCAAAACACAATAATGTGAACTTTAGAATTAGACTCTTGGACGATGAATCTTACCCTGTTTTTAAGGTGCATATAGATCGCTTACGACTAGCGCCCGCAAGAAAGACTATATTGATTGACAATTGTAATGAAAATATTTGGGTGTCTACTCCTCGTTATCAATTGCGTAATCATATCATCAATTTTGTGTTTGCTTCGATGATGTAATAATGAACTCATGGACGTTTTAATGATATGTGGATCATTTGTGAAAATTGACACTCCTACAAAGAAAAACATATGTGATGCTTTATCTATATAAATAAGAATGGAGTGTTTGTTTGTACATTCAATATTTTCGACCCATTTCAAGTTTTCTATCCGTTTTGGACCCTTCTGATGCCGAATCCGCCCTTTTCTAGTTTGGTGTCTGTCTGTCTGTCTGTATGTTGTGCCATATACACGTCCACGCGGTTTAAGATATTTTCATGAAAATTTGCATACAGTGAGTACTTATCTTCATTTAGTGAGTGGCATTGGTTTCGAAAGTCTGTCTGTCCGTCTTTCTGTTCTATGCTCGATTTTGTGTTTGTGTGTTTGTGTAGACATCACATGAATTTTATTCCAGATATTTGATTGTATTGTATTTTATTTTATACATTATCTATTAGTTTAGAGAATGCAATATCAAACATTTCTTTATTGTTATATTTAGTTGAGTTTCATGCTAAAACACCTGAGTAAGTATACTTAAATCAACCATAATTTGGTAGTTTTAGAAAAATTGGAATGTCTATTGAATATTACGATTACTTCGATTGCTTTACCAGTACTGCTGAAAAAGTAATTATTGTTCAAAAAAAATTTTTTTTTATGGAATTTCATCTCTTATACTTCATTTATTTCGAGTCTCATTTTTATTCTTTGCGCAATGAAAACGATTTCCGAATATTTGGGACAGACGATATTTTTCAATGAAACAAGAATGAACAAGATCGCGCGAGCAGTGATATTTTTTCTGGTTCTTTCGCTCTGAATTAATTTCACATTTCTAAATTTTGTATACTTTAAGTTGTAAGTTGTGGCAACTGTGCGAGATCAAGAGATAAAATTGAATCACAAATTAATATCTTTAGAACAAATTTTTGCGACATCTTTTATTTTGTTTTACTTCGCTGTTTCCTGCTTTAAATATTTATTATATTAATAAATGTGTTTTCCTTCTAATCACACGCAACAGCACCACAAAGTATTAGACTTAAACATGTTAGGTAAGTCAGTATAAATTTTCAGTAAATTTTAAGTGTAGTTATGCCATTATTGAAAGAATAATGCCGTTATTTAAAGAATAATGCCGTTATTTAAAGAATAATAATGTTTATTAATCCAAACTGGAACTTTTTCCAACATTAAAAAATTCGTTGTAATAATGACAGAAGATTGCAAAATTTCACAATGTCGCATACCGGAGGCAAGAGTGCCACAAGTAAAAAAATATTCTTTTGTTGACTATGAGTGCAAGAGCACTCGCCGTAAATCGTAATTTTAATTAATTGAGTTGAACATGAAAAGAACTTAAGAAGGGGAATTCCAAATCTTCCTATAAATCGTCTTTTATAGTAGTAACCTTAG
Source organism: Metellina segmentata (assembly GCA_947359465.1). NCBI lineage: Eukaryota > Metazoa > Arthropoda > Arachnida > Araneae > Tetragnathidae > Metellina > Metellina segmentata. The sequence continues at coordinate 34,012,960 of OX375880.1, read as the reverse complement.
TATCACCTTTCGTCATTTTGCAGCTTTGTCATACAGCAATTGTGCGATGTATGTGAAATGTATTACATGAATGGATATGCATGTGTAGGATTTGTGTCCAAAGTAAGTTGTAGAAAATATAAAGATGGCGAAAGGTGTTAAAATAAATTTTTATTCTACAAAAAACTTAAGTCATTATATATTTTGATTATCTTTTCAATCTAGAGTAAACCAATTCAAACCGAGTAAGGTCGGGTATTTTGCTAGTTACTAATAATATTGAGTGTAAATTACTATATAAACTGCTTAAATTCAAATAACGTTCTTCCAAGTATTTAGATGTCATATATTCAATGACGATTTCTCTTTTTGTGCTTCTCATTCTCTCTTCACTTCTAGCGATAATTCTTTCACATGCTTTGACCTCCACCAAGTTGGAGCAGCATTAGTTATCTTTGGGGTAATTCTGCTGGCAGAAAGTACTCATTCGCGAACATAGATGGATGATGACGACTCTGTTGTCGATATTCAAATTATGTGTTATCATGTGTCTTGAAGTTGAGTATTATGTATCTAATAATTATAATTTAGACATGTTATAATGTGCTTCTTTTCTTTCTTTCTTTTTTTTTCATTTCGTATAATCCTCCACATGGTGTGCAATATTTTTGTTAATTTTGTGTATATATGCTATATATGTATATATTTTGTGTTGATAATGCTGTTATAGTGCTGGCTAAGCTGATAAGAGAGAAAGTTGGACGCAAACAACCCGATATCAATTGATATTAGAATTTATTCCTAGCGACAGGGTATTTAAATGTTCTCTACTCACAACTACGGAGTAGTTAAACTTATAAATAAAAATTGATTTTATATCACATATGTTGAATTGTGTAATGTTTTTTTTTTAATATTTGTGCAAGTTTGAATCCTATATTGGTGAAATATGGGCATATGCCTTTGGACTCATTGAATTCCTGCAGCTCATCCACAATGCATGTCATCATAATTATTTGTCTGGTTATATTTTCGTGTCATTATCAGTGCTTCCATTGTTACCATGCTGTGAGGAAATAGGCGACAAATCCCTGAACATGAGGAGAAACCAAGTTCATCACCCCTCGATTCCGAGAAAATGGAACGGGTGCGCTTTCACCCTTCATGCAATGGGGTTTATATCTGAAGTGGCGCCATGTCACTCGGACAATAGAAGGATTGACCCCCTGGCAAGTTCAGGGTTTTGCACTCTGAATATTGGGGAAAGGTGAGACGGGGAGAACGATAGGAAACGACAACGCTAAAAAAAACAGACGGATGCTTTTTTCGCCTTGTGGCCAGCCATTTCCAAAAAATATGGTAACTCAGCAATAAAAAGATGTACCATCGACGAATTGAAGGATGAAAAATAAACGAAGCTACCAAACAGAATACGGCTGCCTTTAATGTGTCGTTCACCAATAATAGAAACCTCTAGATTCCAGAAGGAAAGAACACCCTAATTCCAAAAGAAGGAACCCTTACTTCAACCTGGCGGTCACCATATATAAAGGTATATCCGTATTTCTATCCGATACCAAATTGAGAACTCCACTAATTCCGATCGAACCTGAGGTCGAAATTGGATATTGGTATCCAGATCAAAATTGGGTATAATAACCAGTACAGTATCGTTAAAGATGGATTAAAAATTTCAATGAATTTGAAATCTGCGGAAAGTTTAACTCCAGATAGAAACCGCATACGGTTGATTTTCTCTTTTAATAAATAATTTTTCAATTAAATATTTATATTTATGACTGTTATCCAATTTGCGGAGCAAACCAACATCACGGGAAATTCCGATATGGTTGTTATACAACTTGCAAAGCAAACCATAGTTCATGATATTCATAATTTGGTTTGCAAAACAAACCAAATTGGAAATCGCAGGGAATTCATTCCAATAGGCTACGAATTTCCACTTGGTTTTCGAAGCAACCAACAGCATGAATAACTCCGTGATGACTGTTATCGAATATGGCCGCATCTCACAATGACGAGGCCATCACGGTGTTGGTTTGCGAAGTAAACCATAGTTCATAATATTCAAAATTTGATTTGCGGAGCAAACCTTCACCTTTGGCAACTCCGTTATGGCTGTTATCCAATAGGCTACGAATACCAATAGGCAAACATTGGGAGGGGGGGGGGGTTAGCGAGCAGGGGTCACACCTGACCCCACGAAAACAGGTATCACGGGCAACGCCGTGCTGGTCGCGCAGTGGCTTGTTTCAGATAAAAGCTCAACACAAGGAAAACTTGTTTCTGAATTATCATGACACCACTGATTATTTTTTTCTTTTTGACATATACTTTCTGTGAAACAAGAATCTTGCATGAAATGCAAACGTACGACTAATACCCATTGGACTGAAGTCATTTATCACCAACGATTGCATACCTGTACATGTGCAGTAAAGTTATTTTCCAAAAGATATCAAATTTCTGGGTGACATGAGGTGAATATACATTATCTACAATACCCCATGGTAGATTATCATTCACTATTTAATAGAATGTAATTGAAACTTCATTAAAGGTTATAAATAAAAATGATTTTTCATAAAGAATTTTAAAATAATGTACTACAAAATATTCTTTACGGTACTAATTGAGTAGGCTGAGTGAGAAAATAATTAAAATTACTTTTATTTCACATTTTTTAAATGAAGATTAATTACTAGCATGGTGATTTTCCAATATACAGGTTTGAATAAGTTATTCTCACATACTTTGAGACCATAAATTTGAATCCGTCTGATGTCACTATCTATTGCCATTGCAATATCAAGTAATGGACATACACCCAAAGACAGTTTTTTTGACATACAAGTTAGATATACATTCAAGAAGGAATAGAACCTTCGCCGCCTACAACTTGTAGGTTGATAGGGCAGTGGACATACCCGCAACATTAGTATTGTGGAATAAATTATTTAAATTTAAAAAAGTACTATCATAAAGAATAAAAGTTGAAAATATCCCTAATAATCTCCAAAAATAAAAAGTATATATATAATATGTATTTGAGAGAAAAAAAGTAAGAATTTTTAGTTAAATGGTATCTACTGAAGTAACTTTCACCTTAAGAGTAAATTTAAAATGCCTTTTAGAGTGATAAGGCATGTGGTCAAACATACTGTTATCCTAAACTATATCAATTCAAATACAAATACAAATACAAATATTGACGACCAGCTACAGGCTCAAGCCCAACAAGGCTGGTCCTTTGTTTATGAATTCTCCAATTCCCACTGACTATCCAATTGTGTCTTAAATTCGTACACTCCCTTTGAATTAACTATATTTTCTGGCAACGCGTTCCAACTGTCTATTACCCTATTAAAGTAGTAGTTTTTCCTTAAATCCCGATTAAAATGTGTCTTATTCAATTTATACCCATGGCCCCTTGTTCTGTTATCCCTATTGAAATTTAAGCCCTCTGTGTCCCCTTGTTTTACAAACTTGAAAAGCTGAATCAAATCCCCCCTCCTTCTTCTTCTTTCCAGTGTATACATGTTTAGCTTACTTAAACGTTCATTATAGTCGAAATTTGCTAGTCCCTTTATTATTTTTGTAGCTCTGTGCTGAACCCTTTCAATTGATTCTATGTCCTTTCTCATATATGGAGCCCAGAATTGTACAGCATATTCTAGATGTGGTCTTACTAAACCCTTATATAATGGCAAGATTATATTCTTATCCCTTGAAGTTACAGTCTTTTTAATATACCCCAATAACCTATTAGCCTTTTTACCCGCAGCTGAACATTGGTGACCCATTTTAAAATCCCTGTGAATTATCACCCCAAGATCCTTGACTGTTTCTCCCTCCTTTACCTTTACTCCCTGCAGACAGTACTCGGCTCCACTATTCCTGTAACCCATATGCAGAACTTGACATTTCCCTACATTAAATGACATACCCCATTTTACAGCCCATTCGGATATCTTATCAAAATCCCCTTGTAAATTCTCTATCTGTAACTTGGTATCCACTGTCCCCCATATTTTTAAGTCATCTGCAAATATACTGATTCTATTCTTGATCCCCTGACCTATATCATCTATGAAAATTATAAATAAAATTGGTCCCAAAACTGATCCCTGAGGCACCCCACTTATAACTTCTGTCCACTGTGAATAATTTCCTTTTACCTGCACTCTCTGCTTTCTACCCAATAACCAATTCTTCATCCATATTAATGTTTTTCCCTGAATCCCCAGCCTTTCCAATTTAAACAGTAATGCCTCATGAGGTACTTTATCAAAAGCCTTTTGAAAATCTATGTACATGATATCCACACTGCTCTTATTATCCAGCTCCTCAGTAATTTTTTCGTAGAACTTCAAAAGGTTTGTAGAGCAGGATCTGCCCTTCCTAAACCCATACTGATTCTCTGATAACAGTCCCCCCTCCTCCAAGTATAACATTATATGCTTTTTTAACAGAGATTCAAATATTTTGCAAATTACTGATGTTAGACTTACTGGTCTATAGTTGCCCGGATCACTTTGTATTCCCTTTTTGAAAATTGGAGTTATGTTGGCCAACTTCCAATCCATTGGCACCCAACCTGTGCTATATGTTGAATTAAATATCGTGTGAATTACTTCCCCCAGTTCTTCCGCGCATTCCACTAGTACTCTCGGATAAATATCGTCTGGCCCTGGTGCTTTAGATGGCTTAATTCTTTTCAACTGATGTACTATTTCTTCCCTGTTGAATTTGCATTCTTTAATTATACCCCCTGCAAAGGCTCCATCCTTGGGGTCCTTTTTTAAACTATAGTTACCATTGAAAACCCCCAGAAAAAAGTCATTTAACACGTTTGCCATTCCCTCCTCGTCTTGAATTAATTCACCTCCCTTCCCCTCTAACGGTCCCAGTGTAGTGCTAAATTTATTTTTACCACTTGCATATGCAAAAAATTCTTTTGGTTTTATATTTATTTCCCTTGCTAATTTTTCCTCCAAGGACACCTTTTGCTTCCGACTAATAGTTTTAAACTCCTTTCTGGCTTTCTGATATGCCTCCATGTCCCTGTCGTTACCAGTGCTTTTATATACCCTGTATGTTCTTTGTTTTAATTTTAAAGCTTTGTGTGTTTCCCCTGAAAACCACATAGGGAGCAATTTTCTAGATTTTCCTTTTTTCCTGAACGTTACATATTTTTTTAACACCATGTCTAACTTATTCTTGAATTCCTCCCATTGTTCAGAATGATGCAGTGCTAATAATCCCCCTTTGAATGTTTCCTTTAACTCTTCCCTTATCTTATGAAAATTTACCTTTCTGAAATTTGGAATTAATCTACTATTGATTGTGTATGCTGACTGAAAATTTATACTTAATCTGATACTTCTATGATCACTTTCTCCCAGTGGCTCACCTATAACCAAATCCTGCACCCTATCCTCATCATTGCTTAAAATCAAATCCAATATTGCATTGTCCCTAGTATCCTCATACACCATCTGGTACAAAAAACAATCCTGTATCACTTCCAAATATTCTGCCCCTTTCCCATTTGTAGCTAGATTGTTTGTCCAGTCAATATTTGGATAGTTATAGTCCCCCATTAAAATTAATTCTCCTTTTTGACATGCTTCGTTTATCAGATTGCACATGCCCTTTTCCTGCTCTTCACTACAAACAGGAGGTCTATATATATTACCCAGAATTAGTCCTTTGCCTTTGTCTGTATTCAGTTTCACCCAGACTGATTCTATACCCTCAGTTTTACTATTTAACTTTATTTCTGTACAGTTTAAGAATTCTCTCACATAAATCAAAACCCCACCCCCTTTCCTATTCTCTCTGTCCTCCCTAAACATTGTGAATCCACTTAATTCTAAAATTTGTGCATCTTCACTGCTTGCCCAACTTTCAGTAATCCCAATGATATCTATATCCTCTGCTTGCGCAATTCCCTTGAGCTCATCCATTTTATTTCTCACACTGCGAGCATTACAATAAAATACTTTTAGCTTATTTTTCACCCTTAGATTGCACTTTCCCCTTGTATTATTTGTTTTGGTATTGTTTTTCTCCCTTACATTGCACTTTCCCTTTGTATTGTTTGTCTCCTGCAATTTAGACCCTGTTAGTTTTCCTAAGCAATTACTGTGTACTGTCAACCCTCTATGTCCTTCCCACCCCTGCTTGTATACTAGTTTTTTGACTCCAGAATATTCAAAACCCGCTTGCCAACCTCCCTATTACCTATCAAGCTTAAATGCAAATTGTCCCTGCTTATCCAATCCCTCCTACACTCCTTCCAAACATCTAAAAATCTCACCTCCTCCCTCTCACACAAATCACTTAACAACCCGTTCATCTTATTGGCCCTTTGATTTAACCACCCATTGCCTAACCCATACCTAGGTAGTAATCCTAATACTGTTACTTCTGCCCCATGAGACTTAATGCCTCTTAAAAGTGTTTCTGCTTCCCTCTTAAACTCGACATTTGTAGTCCTCTCTACGTCATTTGTTCCCACCCACACTACTGCCTTTTCCTCCCCTTTAACCACACCTGCCTTAACTGCCTCAACTACATGTTTTACCCTGGCACCTGGCAAACAACACCTTGCAAAATTGCGCTTTTTACGCCCTACCATTTCTCCCAAAACCCTGACCATTGAATCACCAACCACTACTCCTCTAGTTACCTTATCCCCCTGATCAACATGCCCCAAGTTTACACATTGGATACCCTTTTCCACTCCCTCTACAGCCCTCACCTTCAAAGCCTCCAGCTCCTTCCTCAAATCACCCACCTCTAAACAACTCTTGCATGTAAATTCAACCTTCTCTGACATTTTAACCCCGCTCACACACCCCTTTCCTGCCTCAACCATATTCCCACACAAGTCACATTCCACATAGAACTCCCCACTGGCTCCCTCTGTCCTCATCTCTTTGAACATTCTAACTATACCCATGCTTATGCAAAGTAACACTCAATGCATAGAAAAAGCACTACACAAAATCAAACACACAGAAAAAGCACTAAGTCAATTACACAGAAAAAGCACTGCACTTGAATGAAATGAATGAAAACAAACAAGACAAAATATTTAGGCCCAACGAGACATACGTGAATTAGGCCTAACGAGACATACGTGAATTAGGCCTAACGAGACTTGACTTAGGACTATTTGACAAGTCAAAAACTAAGTACAAGTACTTTAAAAACAATTAGAAATGTTTGAACTGATAGAAAAAGAAGTAATACACTGCTTATATAGTACTAAATAAATGAAGAATAACTAAAAAAAACTTGAATTTCGCGGGAGCTCCGAAAACGCGACGCACACTGCTCGACACCTAGCGGCGGAAGTGACAAATTCAGTGACAAACAGATGGCTGAAAGTGGAGGCTAAAATAGGACATACAGGTTTTTTCAAGCAAAATAAATTATTTAATTATTCTTTAAGATTCTTAGTACATAACAATTGAAAATTAAAATTTTGATATTTCATAAAATGTGCTAAGCCATTTGGGCTAATATTTAGTTTAAACATTCTTCTTTTCACATAAAAGAACTCTCAATAAAGGAATTTCATGAGATACTTCAAACATATTTAACAAATCAGCAGAACAATTTACCACGGCAAGAAAATGTTCATTTTGGTGATTCTTGCAAGGACTGCACAAAAATGATGAAAGAAACACATACATCACATCTACTAGAAAAATGAATATTTTTTAACACAAAATATTCTCAATTAATTTTGCTAGCTAGCATTAAAAACAAGCTAATTCAATGGAGCTTTCAAATAATAAAGATACCAATACTTATTAAGATTCAAATATGTGATTGATCAAAAATCTTCACTGCCCCCCAAAAGTGAATTTCAAAAGTGAAAAGTGAATTGAGTAGCATTTAAAAACAAGCAAACTTAACATGATTCACCACTTAGCATAGCAAGTGACCAATAAATTATGGAACATTCCATAAAAAAACAATTAAATATGTAGACCTGCCGACCTGTCTAGTGGTTAAGCTGTTGGCCTCTGGATTGGAAGATTCCTGGTTCGAATCCGGGGTCAAGGCATGAATGTAAAATTATGCTGTCCTTTGTGAGGAGCAATGATGGTGCTCCCTCTGGGTGCTCCTTCACAAGTGGCCATCACTTCCGGCATAATGATCAATGAGTTCATAAGTGCCCGTCATTGGAAAAAAAATATGTTAACAGTTGAATTTGCGCAACACCGGTGAACTCTAACATGCTATTGATTATAACTTAGGATCAATCCTGAAGGGAAAGATACACGACGTGTTGATTTTTTTATGGTGCAAGGGCAATATTCGGCTATTTTGCAATAGACACAAGATATGCAACAAATAATACACATGCACACAGTGAAATTTTTAATGACACAAATGAGAGAAATACACCGCGGGAGGAATCACATCCGCAGTGCCTGCAGCTCACAGGTTGATTGTGTAGTGGGCATAATCATTGTACCACAACAACCCCGAATAGACTTGGGGATAACCTATAACTCGTGTTTTTTTTATATGTCAGTAAAAAAAGCAATTGAACAAGAATTTATCTGCACACGAAAAGTAAATTCAGTTGGATAACCTTTTAAATAGGATAACCTAACATAATTTGCCATTTATAGATTAAGTGAACAATACATTGTAAAACAGTCTTTACAGGTTGTATAGAGGTCGGAGACTAATAAATCTGAATTAATATATAGTTTATTTACTTTATAAATAGGAGTTACGTCGGAGGAGCACGCAAGCCTAACTGAGAGACAAAATGGCTACAGCTACTTAGATGACGAGGTACAGTTAAAAATCAAGGACAGGTAGTTACAATTATACATGACAAGTACGTATACAGTTAAATATATGACAACCCCTCTTTGAAGATATTAATCACACACATAATCATTAAGATATTTTGGTCTTCTTACAAAACAACGAACTCTTGCTTTACAGGATTGTTACCAATAACAGTGTTACCCACAGAAACCTCAGGCATATCAAAATCATGTTGTGCTAACATTCTAAAAGGCACTTTTGAGGGTTTTATGTGGATCCTGATTCTAACTAGGGATCTACCTAAATTATTTTGAATAATATATGATCTGGGGTTTTTATATAGAGATACAATCTGAGCTGGTTCCCAAGTTTTTCTATCAAAGTCGTGTACCAATATGCTATCACCAGGGTTAAAAGATTTCAATGAAGTTGCACTTCTGTCATAGTAGTGGTTTTGTCTTTCCTGTCTAATGACGACCAAATCTTTGAATATTTCAGGATTCAATAATCTTTTATCTATAGGAATTTTTACTTTTAATCTACGACCACATAACAGTTGTACAGGAGATAAATTTAATCCTGAGATTGGAGTATTCCTATACTCCATTAACCCTAAAACCCACTCTTTACTATCCTCAAATATTTTTTTAAGTATAACTTGGGCAATACCCATAGCTCTTTGAGTCATGCCATTACTCTTAAGGATATCGTGGACTTACAAAAATACACTCATAGTCCCATTCCTTTGCAAAGTTCTTAAACTCAAAACAGTTTAATGGAATGTTGTCACTAGCAACTACCGAAGGTATACCAAACCTAGGAAAGCAAATCTTTAATTAATTTTTAATTTCATTTATTGTGTTTTGTTATTTAATCTTTGTTTTATCTATCGACTTTGAATGATAGCACAATAACTAGATAACTTATATTCCTTTATTCCATTATATGAAAACCCAACTTTGCAAATGGCCTATGGGGCATTGTATGTGATAAAAGAGGCTCTAACACTAGCCCTTTGAAACTTCTGGCACACTTCACATTTTAATATCTTCTACAATTTTTGATATCCCTGGTCAGTACCTTACCCCTCTTGCCCTGTTTTTACTCTTCTCTACACCAAAGTGTCCCTCGTGTATTAAGACCAGCATTTCATTTCTAAGAGGAGGTACGACAATTTTGGAATCTTGAAGAATAACCCAAATTCTATACACAAATAACTTCGGAACTTGAAGATGTGCTTTACATTAACAGGAACCTTCTGGATCTGATTAGGCCAACCTTTATCAAAGTACTCATACACCATTTTTAACTCGGGATCATTTTGAGTAGCATTTTTAAATTGAGTTAAACTTTGTTCACTTATTGGAAGTTGCTTAACATCATGAACAACACTTAACATCTTTGGGTCATCACTGACCTTATCTTTAAGATAAGCCCGAGACAGTGTATCTGCAAGAAACATTTCAGTACCTTTTACATACTCAATTCCATATTGATATTTTAACAACTCTTTTTGTAGTCGTGATGATATATTACATATTGGTTTACTTACAATAATAGTGAGCGCCGTATGATCATTTTGAATGATAATTTTTTTTCCGTGTACAAAATTGTGATACTTTTGTGCAGCAATTACAATAGATAGCATTTCTTTTTTAATTTCAGCATAATTTTGCTCAGCCTCAGTGAGACTTCTGGACACATATGATACATGGTGATCCACCTGAATCAAAAAAGCTTCTAATTCATCTTTAGAGCTGTCACATTGAATTATAATTGGTTTTGAACTATTAAAGACTTTTAAAACAGTCGCGGAGCTCAATAGATTTTGTATTTTCCTAAATGACTGCTTGTGCTCTTCACAACTACTAAAGTTCACACTATCTTTTATTAGATTTCTCAAGGGAGAGGTAATAGGTAAGGGAGATAAGGGAGAGGTATGAACTTAGATACACAATTAACCATACCCAAGAATCTTCTTTATTACTGGGAGTGTCCATTTCTTTAATTGCACTTATATGTTGTGGATCTGCTTTTATTCCTTCCTTAAATTCACGTTGGGTTGGCGTGGAAGTTTGGAGAGTGGGGTGCCAGCTCAGGTGTTGCTTCGTCATCTGACCGTGGTTAAAAATTACGAGGTGTTGTCCTCGGATCTTTCCCTTAAGGGACTGATCCCGGACCGTCGTCAATAGCCCGTTGTGTTGCTCTAGTACGACGTTAACTGAAAATTACCATTACCATCCTTCCTTACATATTATTTGAAAAAATATTCAACTTTTGGTACTCTATATTGGAATTTTTCAAGGTTAAACTTTATGTTGTTTTCTCTAGTTCTCTTAAATACTAACGACAGAGTATGGTCATGTTTACTTTCATTACAGCCAGTCACTATTACATCATCAAAATACACTTCGACATTTTCTATGTCCTCAAATAAATTATATTTCGCTTTCAAAATACCGCTATGGCAGCTGATGCTATGCCAAAAGGCATTCTCAAAAACTGGTATCTACCAAAATGAGTATTAAAGCTACACAAATCATCACAAGGTTCATCTATAAAGGCGCCAAAATCCTTTCTTTAAAACCAAGACAGAAATTACTTTTTTTACCTTCTAACCTGCTTATCAACTCCTCGGCAGTATGTATTATATGATGCTCCCTTTTTATTGCTTTGTTCAGATCTCTAGGATCCAAGCAAATTCTTAAGCTTCCATTAGGCTTTTCCACAATTACCATACTAGTAACATAATCAGTTGGCTTGTTGACTTATCCACTACTCCATTAGTTTCTAAATTTTCCTTAAGTGAGAAAGGTACTCATCTTGGGAGATTTTATCACAGGCTTAACTTCAGGTTTTAGCTCAATGTGATATTTATCCCAAGGAAATATTCCTAAACCTTTGAAAATTTCACTGTTCTTACTAATAATATCATTTTTACTGACAATGTCTTCAATTTCGTCAATTTTTCTTATCAGATATTTCTTTTGACAGGCTTCTAAACCTAACAGGGGTTTGGGATACATATCAACAACAACAAATTTCAATAACTCTTTTCATGAACATTAACACTACAATTCAGTAACAATTTTCCATCCTTCTGGTTTTAGATATAAAAGATTCGAATATAAAGATAGGTAGGTGAATTTCTTGCACTTATGTAATATAACAGGCTATTGGTGACAGTCTGAGATCAATCCGAAAAGAAAGGATTCAAGGATAACTCTCATGATTTTTTTAAATACATGGTTTAGTTGGGGTTTAAAGGCGCAAACGGCCATTTGAATATGTAGAAAGAAAGCAAATGAACAAGAATTTTCTTCTGCCTAACAAAGATCGTTTTATTGGGTACCATTTCAACGAGCTAAAACAACATAATTCCACCATTTTGCATAGCAGGTGAACCAAACCACAAAAAGACTGATAATAAAGAAATAACATTTTGGTAAAATAAGCAACTATACAAAAAAATATTTATCTGCCCAACAAAAAGAAAATTTCATTGTGTAGCAGCAATAATAAACAAGCTAACTCAACGTAATACACCAATTAGCATAGCAAATGAACAATACTGAACACGACAGGATATAAAAAATGAAATAGGTAAAGTAAGCAACTGACCAAGAGAATTTTCATCTCACCGCCAAAAAGTCAATTTCGTTGCTTTGCATTTAAAAACAAGCTAACACAACGTGATTCACCATTTAGCATAGGAAATGAGCATTATATATATATATATATATACCCATAATTCTTTCCATCGGTTCAAATCCAAATGGCAAATGCAAAGAGGCTCTTCGGGACTGCTAGAATTTTGCATTCGAATGGCTTAAGTGCTTCCTCGGTCATTACGATGAAGGAATTTCTCAGCCAATCACGATCTGCACCGATCAGCACAGAAATGTTGCACAGTAGCTAGTTAAAATTGCTTTAGAATTGCCAAGAAAAAAAAAACTTTTTCAGACGGAGAAGAAATTGTTATGCCTTGTCTCCAAATATTGGCACACCGTCTTTGTAATAAAGGTATTGAGAGTAAAGCAGACGAAATTACTATGTCAAGATAAACAGTTACATTATGAGAGTTCCTCGATACGTCTCGTATGTCAGCGCAACTGGAAGACCTTGTCCATTCTTTTACTTTCTTTCTTCTATATTTGGATGAATCAAAAGGCATGTGATGTAGCCCAGTTGGAGCATTTTATTACAGAAAACGATGATAATTTTAATGTCCGAAGAACTTGCCAGTGTGGAGTCATTGTATGTTAATACAAAAGGATCAGAAATATTTGAAAAAGTAAAATCCTCTCTCTCTGCCCAGATAGAAAATCTAAAATTAAATTATAGTACTCATCGCAGTATGCATACTGACGGAGAGCCGTCAATAATAGGTAAAGTCAATGGCACTACAACTTAGCTTGAAAATTTTTTAAATCGTCCTGTACTAAAATACCACTGCAATATACACCAAGAGGTACTATGTGAAAAAACTTTTTAAAAAATGCAGCCTTATGTTACTAGTTGTGAAATGTGTGCAAGAGCATTAAACAGACCAGAATACAGAGAATATTGTGAACTTGTCAGTCATTGTAAAGTGCGCTGGCTTTCTAGAGGAAAGGCTCTGAGCATATTTATGAAATTGAAAAATGCTGTGTATAATTTTTTAAACAGGAAAATGAACTACCTGATGAAAGAACCATATTATATTATAACAACTGGCTATATGATTTTGCATTTTTATTTGATGTAACTAGCCATCTCAATGATCTAAATTTGAAACTACAAGGAAATAATAACCTCATTCCTAGCTTAGTAAATAGCATCAATTAATCTAAAAGGAAATTTAAACTGTCCATCTCTCGGTTAGAAAATCGGAATTTGGGTTCATTTTCACACTTGAAAGAATAGAGTAAATGTGCTGCTGCTGATAGCAATTTGACCAAATATATTGAAAAAATCAAGTTATTTCATGGGTCATTTGAAAGTCGTTTTCATGATTTGACTTTAGAAGAGATCTGCATGCTCGTATTTATAAACACATTTTCCCTTAGTAACCAAAATATAATGATGGTGCCTAGTATCACTCAAATGGAACGTATTGATTTAAAAACATATTATTTATTGAAAATGAAATTTAAGCAGCTTTTTTTAGATCAAAATGCTTCTGACATGATTAATTTCTGGCGTTCATTACGCTGTTAACATTTCCCAGAACTAAGAAAAATTACAAAAAGTTATATATGTTGTTTGGGAACGACATACAGATGTGAACAAACCTTTTCATCTATGAAATTTATTAAAAGCAAAACGAGGTCGCGAATGACTGATTCAAATTTGATTATTTATTGAAATGGTTAACTTTTATTGAAAAGGTTATTAAGGATATGTCAGGGGACAGTGAACGCAAGAATTGAAAAAATGTGCTTGATTTGCATAGCGCATCTGAACTCGTATGAGTAAAAAAATTAACGCATGGTATGTAAAAGGTTGGCCTCACCTCACCTACCGTCTCGGATGGGAGCGAACAGATTCGAATTACAAAAAATGAATGAATCCAGATTCATTTATTTTGATTTCACTAGACACAGATTAGAGTGTGTAACAAAAGAAATTTTTTCGTTATCACTGGCGTTCTTCAGTGCTTTTTTCTATCTCAGCGATCGTTAAAGATAAGTGAAACTTTTAACGGATTTGAGATTGAGAAATTTTACACCAAATAGATACTTTGTACGTTTGATTTTCTTTAAATAAATAATTTATCAAATAAGTATTTATATTTTTTTGTTTGTGAGCCAAACCAATGCCACTGGCAATCAGACCCCCACAAAAAGAACTGTCACGGGCAATGTGATCCCTACGAAAAGAAATGTTCGTTGGGCAACGCTCAATTGGTTTGCAAAGCAAACCAACACTACGAGCAACACCGTTATGGCTGTTATCTCATAGGCTAAAAATTCCCAAATCAAATGGCAATCCGTGATAGCTGTTATACAATAGTCTACGAATTCCCATTTGGCTTGCGATGCAAAACAACTCTATGGGCAACGCCGTTATGGTTGTTATCCAATAGGCTACAAATTCCCATTTGGTTAGCGGAACAAACCTATAACCTCACAAAAGCAACTGCCACGGGCAACGCCGGGCTAGCCACGCAGTGGCTAGTAATAATGAATGAATCCAGATACAAAGAAACACATTTTTTACTTGCAAATCTAATTTTTCTGTGTGGTATTTATTCTCAATATATCCATTATTTAGCATTGCAATCAATTAGGTCCAGGTTTAACTCGTTGTTCTTAAAAAATTGTAGGAAAAATATAAAAAAGTGAGGAACACCAAGAAAAAAACGCCGGTTAGCAAAACATCCGGATTTTTAACAATTCCGGACTTTGGAAGTCCGGATTTGGGACTTTGTACTGCACTAACTTAAGTTTGCTGATTGACAGTAAACAATCTTTGATTTAAAAAATATCACATTGAATTTTTTGCAGAACTAATTATTTATTTCCTGTACCATTTTGTTTACGTTCACCAAAATTGTTTGTTTATATCTTATGGTTGAATCTACATTTTGACATTTTTTTTCATAGGTAGGTAGGTGATTAATGTCAGACTGAAGCTCCTATTGAAGCATTTCACAATTTCTAGAATTTAGTACTGTATTACAGCCGACCAACCGGTATAGTGGTTAAGGTGTTAGCCTCTAGATCGGAAGGTCCCCGGTTCGTGTTCGGGCATGGATGTTTGTAAGCGTATACCAGCTCAGGTGTTGCTTCGTCATCTGAACATGGTTCAAAATTACGAAGTAATTGTTAGGGGAGGGCAATGATGGCCCTCCCACTGGGTGCTCCTTCACAAGTGTCCATCACTTCCGGCCTTGTAGTGGCCAATGACTTCGGTCAAATGTGCCCGCCATTAGAAGAAAAAAAAGTACTGTATTACAAAAGATTGAGTCATTCATTTGTAAAGGTGAAGGGAAGCTCATTCAGCAATGTAAAAGTAACATCACACTGAAGTTACACAAGGGCTAATGGTGACGATCAGGGATCAATCTCAAAGGGAAATATTCTAGGTAAAACACCTAGTACGGCAGGCCTCGAAATATATTTTTTAATACAGGTGCACCTTGAGCACCTAAGTTTTTAAATTAGGTGCACAGGTGCGCCTAGCGGGAAAAAATTAGGTGCACAATTTTATTTTCATTTGCACAGTGCACCTGTGCACCCGGGTATTTCGAGCCCTGTAGTACGGTGAAACGCAGTCAAATGACTAGAACAATACGACAGTTCGCACATCATATTCCAAACTCCCACAACATGCTAACAAAAGGACATTTGACGTCACGACAGATTTAACGTACAAAGACCCCCGTGAATGTCTTTAGCGAATTTTTTTCCTTCGGGATCAGTCCCTAAAGCGAAGAACGGAGGTCAACATCTAGTAATTTTAAACTGTGGTCAGTAGAGAACAACTAACTATTCAAAAAGAAAAGCTTTTTTTAATGTTAACATTTTTTCGGTTGTAATAATTTCCTATGATGATAATGACTAAAACAAATATAAAATTTACATAATACATGTGTGTAAAACATAATCAATAAAATTAAAAAGAAATATATTCAATATTATCCAATTTTATTTCGTATTTCAAGAAAAATTACATATTCCAAAATAGAGGAAAAATGTATATCAATTTCGATATGACTTCGAAACATTTAAGTCAAAATCTTGTGGTTAAAGTTAATTTATCCCATAGCTTGATAGACTGACTGACTGACTAATTGGGCAGATTGTCCAGCAGTACTGTAATTCACAGCTCCGATGCTTGAAGATGAGAGAATGTGAACCAAAGCCGATACAACTTCCAACAGTGCTTGAACAAGTACGTCACATCCAGAGAGTCCGGGACTGTTTGAGCTAACTTGGGAAACAACATTACCAATAACGCTGGAAAGCACACCAGGACTAGAAGCACCTCCAGAGGACAACGAAGACACTGCTGAGGACACTCTAGCGCTTGCAGCAGGGGAGGACAGACGAGAAGCAGCAGCTGATGCTGCTGCAGATGCTCCGGCACCTCCACCAACTCCTCCTTGACCTGAACCATAACCACCTTGCTGTCCACCCTGTTGCCCACCTTGCTGTCCACCTTGTTGCCCACCTTGTTGTCCTCCATATCCACCACCTAGACCAGATCCACCAGCTGCTGCTGTCGCTGCTGCAGATGCACCTCTACCTAGTCCTCCTTGACCAGAACCAGAACCTCCTTGTCCTCCTTGGTCAGAACCATAACCTCCTTGTCCACCTTGGCCAGAACCACTTTGTCCTCCTTGACCAGATCCTCCTTGTCCTGAACCGTATCCTCCAGCTGCTGCTGCTGCCGCTGCTGCTGATGCACCTCCGCCAAGTCCTCCTTGTCCTGAACCGTAACCTCCTTGCTGTCCACTTTGTTGTCCACCTTGTTGTCCTCCATATCCTCCACCTAGACCAGATCCACCAGCTGCTGCTGCCGCTGCTGCAGATGCACCTCCACCTAGTCCCCCTTGACCAGAACCAGAACCTCCTCGTCCTCCTTGGTCAGAACCATAACCTCCTTGTCCACCTTGGCCAGATCCTCCTTGTCCTGATCCATATCCTCCAGCTCCACCGGCTGCTGCTGCTGCTGCAGATGAACCACCACCTAGTCCTCCTTGACCAGAACCAGAACCTCCTCGTCCTCCTTGGTCAGAACCATAACCACCTAGTCCACCTTGGCCAGAACCACTTTGTCCTCCTTGACCAGATCCTCCTTGTCCTGAACCGTATCCTCCAGCTGCTGCTGCTGCCGCTGCTGCTGATGCACCTCCGCCAAGTCCTCCTTGTCCTGAACCGTAACCTCCTTCCTGTCCACCTTGTTGTCCTCCATATCCTCCACCTAGACCAGATCCACCAGCTGCTGCTGCCGCTGCTGCAGATGCACCTCCACCTAGTCCCCCTTGACCAGAACCAGAACCTCCTCGTCCTCCTTGGTCAGAACCATAACCTCCTTGTCCACCTTGTCCTGATCCATATCCTCCAGCTCCACCGGCTGCTGCTGCTGCTGCAGATGAACCACCACCTAGTCCTCCCTGACCAGAACCAGAACCTCCTCGTCCTCCTTGGTCAGAACCATAACCACCTAGTCCACCTTGGCCAGAACCACTTTGTCCTCCTTGACCAGATCCTCCTTGTCCTGAACCGTATCCTCCAGCTGCTGCTGCTGCCGCTGCTGCTGATGCACCTCCGCCAAGTCCTCCTTGTCCTGAACCGTAACCTCCTTGCTGTCCACTTTGTTGTCCACCTTGTTGTCCTCCATATCCTCCACCTAGACCAGATCCACCAGCTGCTGCTGCCGCTGCTGCAGATGCACCTCCACCTAGTCCCCCTTGACCAGAACCAGAACCTCCTCGTCCTCCTTGGTCAGAACCATAACCTCCTTGTCCACCTTGGCCAGATCCTCCTTGTCCTGATCCATATCCTCCAGCTCCACCGGCTGCTGCTGCTGCTGCAGATGAACCACCACCTAGTCCTCCCTGACCAGAACCAAAACCTCCTCGTCCTCCTTGGTCAGAACCATAACCACCTAGTCCACCTTGGCCAGAACCACTTTGTCCTCCTTGACCAGATCCTCCTTGTCCTGATCCATATCCTCCAGCTCCACCGGCTGCTGCTGCTGCTGCAGATGAACCACCACCTAGTCCTCCCTGACCAGAACCAGAACCTCCTCGTCCTCCTTGGTCAGAACCATAACCACCTAGTCCACCTTGGCCAGAACCACTTTGTCCTCCTTGACCAGATCCTCCTTGTCCTGAACCGTATCCTCCAGCTGCTGCTGCTGCCGCTGCTGCTGATGCACCTCCGCCAAGTCCTCCTTGTCCTGAACCGTAACCTCCTTGCTGTCCACTTTGTTGTCCACCTTGTTGTCCTCCATATCCTCCACCTAGACCAGATCCACCAGCTGCTGCTGCCGCTGCTGCAGATGCACCTCCACCTAGTCCCCCTTGACCAGAACCAGAACCTCCTCGTCCTCCTTGGTCAGAACCATAACCTCCTTGTCCACCTTGGCCAGATCCTCCTTGTCCTGATCCATATCCTCCAGCTCCACCGGCTGCTGCTGCTGCTGCAGATGAACCACCACCTAGTCCTCCTTGACCAGAACCAGAACCTCCTCGTCCTCCTTGGTCAGAACCATAACCACCTAGTCCACCTTGGCCAGAACCACTTTGTCCTCCTTGACCAGATCCTCCTTGTCCTGAACCGTATCCTCCAGCTGCTGCTGCTGCCGCTGCTGCTGATGCACCTCCGCCAAGTCCTCCTTGTCCTGAACCGTAACCTCCTTGCTGTCCACTTTGTTGTCCACCTTGTTGTCCTCCATATCCTCCACCTAGACCAGATCCACCAGCTGCTGCTGCCGCTGCTGCAGATGCACCTCCACCTAGTCCCCCTTGACCAGAACCAGAACCTCCTCGTCCTCCTTGGTCAGAACCATAACCTCCTTGTCCACCTTGGCTAGATCCTCCTTGTCCTGATCCATATCCTCCAGCTCCACCGGCTGCTGCTGCTGCTGCAGATGAACCACCACCTAGTCCTCCTTGACCAGAACCAGAACCTCCTCGTCCTCCTTGGTCAGAACCATAACCACCTAGTCCACCTTGGCCAGAACCACTTTGTCCTCCTTGACCAGATCCTCCTTGTCCTGAACCGTATCCTCCAGCTGCTGCTGCTGATGCACCTCCGCCAAGTCCTCCTTGTCCTGAACCGTAACCTCCTTGCTGTCCACTTTGTTGTCCACCTTGTTGTCCTCCATATCCTCCACCTAGACCAGATCCACCAGCTGCTGCTGCCGCTGCTGCAGATGCACCTCCACCTAGTCCCCCTTGACCAGAACCAGAACCTCCTCGTCCTCCTTGGTCAGAACCATAACCTCCTTGTCCACCTTGGCCAGATCCTCCTTGTCCTGATCCATATCCTCCAGCTCCACCAGCTGCTGCTGCTGCTGCAGATGAACCACCACCTAGTCCTCCCTGACCAGAACCAGAAACTCCTCGTCCTCCTTGGTCAGAACCATAACCACCTAGTCCACCTTGGCCAGAACCACTTTGTCCTCCTTGACCAGATCCTCCTTGACCAGATCCTCCTTGTCCTGAACCGTATCCTCCAGCTGCTGCTGCTGCCGCTGCTGCTGATGCACCTCCGCCAAGTCCTCCTTGTCCTGAACCGTAACCTCCTTGCTGTCCACTTTGTTGTCCACCTTGTTGTCCTCCATATCCTCCACCTATACCAGATCCACCAGCTGCTGCTGCCGCTGCTGCAGATGCACCTCCACCTAGTCCCCCTTGACCAGAACCAGAACCTCCTCGTCTTCCTTGGTCAGAACCATAACCTCCTTGTCCACCTTGGCCAGATCCTCCTTGTCCTGATCCATATCCTCCAGCTCCACCGGCTGCTGCTGCAGATGAACCACCACCTAGTCCTCCTTGACCAGAACCAGAACCTCCTCGTCCTCCTTGGTCAGAACCATAACCACCTAGTCCACCTTGGCCAGAACCACTTTGTCCTCCTTGACCAGATCCTCCTTGTCCTGAACCGTATCCTCCAGCTCCTGCTGCTGCCGCTGCTGCTGATGCACCTCCGCCAAGTCCTCCTTGTCCTGAACCGTAACCTCCTTGCTGTCCACTTTGTTGTCCACCTTGTTGTCCTCCATATCCTCCACCTAGACCAGATCCACCAGCTGCTGCTGCCGCTGCTGCAGATGCACCTCCACCTAGTCCCCCTTGACCAGAACCAGAACCTCCTCGTCCTCCTTGGTCAGAACCATAACCTCCTTGTCCACCTTGGCCAGATCCTCCTTGTCCTGATCCATATCCTCCAGCTCCACCGGCTGCTGCTGCTGCTGCAGATGAACCACCACCTAGTCCTCCTTGACCAGAACCAGAACCTCCTCGTCCTCCTTGGTCAGAACCATAACCACCTAGTCCACCTTGGCCAGAACCACTTTGTCCTCCTTGACCAGATCCTCCTTGTCCTGAACCGTATCCTCCAGCTGCTGCTGCTGCCGCTGCTGCTGATGCACCTCCGCCAAGTCCTCCTTGTCCTGAACCGTAACCTCCTTGCTGTCCACCTTGTTGTCCTCCATATCCTCCACCTAGACCAGATCCACCAGCTGCTGCTGCCGCTGCTGCAGATGCACCTCCACCTAGTCCCCCTTGACCAGAACCAGAACCTCCTCGTCCTCCTTGGTCAGAACCATAACCTCCTTGTCCACCTTGGCCAGATCCTCCTTGTCCTGATCCATATCCTCCAGCTCCACCGGCTGCTGCTGCTGCTGCAGATGAACCACCACCTAGTCCTCCCTGACCAGAAATAGAACCTCCTCGTCCTCCTTGGTCAGAACCATAACCACCTAGTCCACCTTGGCCAGAACCACTTTGTCCTCCTTGACCAGATCCTCCTTGTCCTGATCCATATCCTCCAGCTCCACCGGCTGCTGCTGCTGCTGCAGATGAACCACCACCTAGTCCTCCCTGACCAGAACCAGAACCTCCTCGTCCTCCTTGGTCAGAACCATAACCACCTAGTCCACCTTGGCCAGAACCACTTTGTCCTCCTTGACCAGATCCTCCTTGTCCTGAACCGTATCCTCCAGCTGCTGCTGCTGCCGCTGCTGCTGATGCACCTCCGCCAAGTCCTCCTTGTCCTGAACCGTAACCTCCTTGCTGTCCACTTTGTTGTCCACCTTGTTGTCCTCCATATCCTCCACCTAGACCAGATCCACCAGCTGCTGCTGCCGCTGCTGCAGATGCACCTCCACCTAGTCCCCCTTGACCAGAACCAGAACCTCCTCGTCCTCCTTGGTCAGAACCATAACCTCCTTGTCCACCTTGGCCAGATCCTCCTTGTCCTGATCCATATCCTCCAGCTCCACCGGCTGCTGCTGCAGATGAACCACCACCTAGTCCTCCTTGACCAGAACCAGAACCTCCTCGTCCTCCTTGGTCAGAACCATAACCACCTAGTCCACCTTGGCCAGAACCACTTTGTCCTCCTTGACCAGATCCTCCTTGTCCTGAACCGTATCCTCCAGCTCCTGCTGCTGCCGCTGCTGCTGATGCACCTCCGCCAAGTCCTCCTTGTCCTGAACCGTAACCTCCTTGCTGTCCACTTTGTTGTCCACCTTGTTGTCCTCCATATCCTCCACCTAGACCAGATCCACCAGCTGCTGCTGCCGCTGCTGCAGATGCACCTCCAACTAGTCCACCTTGACCAGAACCAGAACCTCCTCGTCCTCCTTGGTCAGAACCATAACCTCCTTGTCCACCTTGGCCAGATCCTCCTTGTCCTGATCCATATCCTCCAGCTCCACCGGCTGCTGCTGCTGCTGCAGATGAACCACCACCTAGTCCTCCTTGACCAGAACCAGAACCTCCTCGTCCTCCTTGGTCAGAACCATAACCACCTAGTCCACCTTGGCCAGAACCACTTTGTCCTCCTTGACCAGATCCTCCTTGTCCTGAACCGTATCCTCCAGCTGCTGCTGCTGCCGCTGCTGCTGATGCACCTCCGCCAAGTCCTCCTTGTCCTGAACCGTAACCTCCTTGCTGTCCACCTTGTTGTCCTCCATATCCTCCACCTAGACCAGATCCACCAGCTGCTGCTGCCGCTGCTGCAGATGCACCTCCACCTAGTCCCCCTTGACCAGAACCAGAACCTCCTCGTCCTCCTTGGTCGGAACCATAACCTCCTTGTCCACCTTGGCCAGATCCTCCTTGTCCTGATCCATATCCTCCAGCTACACCGGCTGCTGTTGCTGCTGCAGATGCACCACCACCTAGTCCTCCTTGACCAGAACCACTTTGTCCTCCTTGACCAGATCCTCCTTGTCCTGATCCGTATCCTCCTGCTCCTCCAGCTGCTGCTGCTGCCGCTGCTGCAGATGCACCTCCGCCAAGTCCTCCTTGTCCTGAACCGTAACCTCCTTGCTGTCCACCTTGTTGTCCTCCATATCCTCCACCTAGACCAGATCCAATAGCTGCTGCTGCCGCTGCTGCAGATGCACCTCCACCTAGTCCTCCTTGACCAGAACCAGAACCTCCTCGTCCTCCTTGGTCTGATCCATAACCACCTTGGCCGGAACCTTCTTGCCCACCTCTTCCAGAACCACTTTGTCCTCCTTGACCAGATCCTCCTTGTCCAGATCCGTACCCTCCAGCTCCTCCAGCTGCAGCTGCTGCAGATGCACCTCCACCTAGTCCTCCTTGACCAGAACCAGAACCTCCTCGTCCTCCTTGATCAGAACCATAACCTCCTTGTCCACCTTGGCCAGATCCTCCTTGTCCTGATCCATATCCTCCAGCTACACCGGCTGCTGCTGCCGCTGCAGATGCACCACCACCTAGTCCTCTCTGACCAGAACCACTTTGTCCTCCTTGACCAGATCCTCCTTGTCCTGATCCGTATCCTCCTGCTCCTCCAGCTGCTGCAGATGCACCTCCGCCAAGTCCTCCTTGTCCTGAACCGTAACCTCCTAGCTGTCCACTTTGCTGTCCACCTTGTTGTCCTCCATATCCTCCACCTAGACCAGATCCACCAGCTGCTGCTGCCGCTGCTGCAGATGTACCTCCACCTAGTCCTCCTTGACCAGAACCAGAACCTCCTCGTCCTCCTTGGTCAGAACCATAACCTCCTTGTCCACCTTGGCCAGATCCTCCTTGTCCTGATCCGTATCCTCCTGCTCCTCCAGCTGCTGCAGATGCACCTCCGCCAAGTCCTCCTTGTCCTGAACCGTAACCTCCTTGCTGTCCACTTTGCTGTCCACCTTGTTGTCCTCCATATCCTCCACCTAGACCAGATCCACCAGCTGTTGCTGCAGATGCACCTCCACCTAGTCCTCCTTGACCAGAACCAGAACCTCCTCGTCCTCCTTGGTCAGAACCGTATCCTCCTGCTCCTCCAGCTGCTGCTGCTGCCGCTGCTGCTGATGCACCTCCGCCAAGTCCTCCTTGTCCTGAACCGTAACCTCCTTGCTGTCCACCTTGTTGTCCACTTTGTTGTCCACCTTGTTGTCCTCCATATCCTCCACCTAGACCAGATCCACCAGCTGCTGCTGCCGCTGCTGCAGATGCACCTCCACCTAGACCTCCTTGACCAGAACCAGAACCTCCTCGTCCTCCTTGGTCAGAACCATAACCTCCTTGTCCACCTTGGCCAGAACTACTTTGTCCTCCTTGTCCTGAACCGTATCCCCCTGCTCCTCCAGCTGCTGCTGCTGCCGCTGCTGATGATGCACCTCCGCCAAGTCCTCCTTGTCCTGAACCGTAACCTCCTTGCTGTCCACCTTGTTGTCCACCTTGTTGTCCTCCATATCCACCACCTAGACCAGATCCACCAGCTGCTGCTGCCGCTGCTGCAGATGCACCTCCACCTAGACCTCCTTGACCAGAACCAGAACCTCCTCGTTCTCCTTGGTCAGAACCATAACCTCCTTGTCCACCTTGGCCAGATCCTCCTTGTCCTGATCCATATCCTCCAGCTCCACCGGCTGCTGCTGCTGCTGCAGATGCACCACCACCTAGTCCTCCTTGACCAGAACCACTTTGTCCTCCTTGACCAAATCCTCCTTGTCCTGATCCGTATCCTCCTGCTCCTCCAGCTGCTGCTGCTGATGATGATGCACCTCCGCCAAGTCCTCCTTGTCCGGAACCTCCTTGCTGTCCACCTTGTTGTCCACTTTGCTGACCTCCTTGTTGACCTCCATATCCTCCACCTAGACCAGATCCACCAGCTGCTGCTACCGCTGCTGCAGATGCACCTCCACCTAGTCCTCCTTGACCAGAACCTCGTCGTCCTCCTTGGTCAGAACCATAACCACCTTGTCCACCTTGGCTAGATCCACTTTGTCCTCCTTGACCAGATCCTCCTTGTCCTGAACCGTATCCCCCTGCTCCTCCAGCTGCTGCTGCTGATGATGATGCACCTCCGCCAAGTCCTCCTTGTCCGGAACCGGAACCTCCTTGCTGTCCACTTTGCTGTCCTCCTTGTTGTCCTCCATATCCTCCACCTAGACCAGATCCACCAGCTGCTGCTGCCGCTGCTGCAGATGCACCTCCACCTAGACCTCCTTGACCAGAACCAGAACCTCCTCGTCCTCCTTGGTCAGAACCATAACCTCCTTGTCCACCTTGGCCAGATCCTCCTTGTCCTGATCCATATCCTCCAGCTCCACCGGCTGCAGCTGCTTCTGCAGATGCACCACCACCTAGTCCTCCTTGACCAGATCCTCTTTGACCGGATCCTCCTTGTCCTGATCCGTATCCTCCTGCTCCTCCAGCTAATGCTGCTGCCGCTGCTGATGATTCACCTCCGCCAAGTCCTCCTTGTCCTGAACCGTAACCTCCTTGCTGTCCACCTTGTTGTCCACTTTGCTGTCCACCTTGTTGTCCTCCATATCCTCCACCTAGACCAGATCCACCAGCTGCTGCTGCCGCTGCTGCAGATGCACCTCCACCTAGTCCTCCTTGACCAGAACCAGAACCTCCTCGTCCTCCTTGGTCAGAACCATAACCACCTTGTCCTGATCCTCCCTGACCTCCACGTCCTCCTTGTCCACCAGCTGAAGCTGCAACGGCCGCAGCAGATGCTGCACCTGGTCCCTGATTGCTGGGTCCATATCCTCCGGGTCCTTGAGATCCAGGTCCTTGTGAGCCAGGTCCGTATCCTCCGGGTCCTCCAGCAGCTGCTGCTGCCGCGGCGGCAGTTGCACCACCAGGTCCACTAGGTCCTTGATTTCCTTGTCCATATCCTCCAGGTCCTTGAGATCCAGGTCCATATCCTCCGGGTCCACCTACGGCTGCAGCAGCAGCTGCTGCTCCTCCAGGTCCTTGTGATGCTGGGCCTTGTGATCCAGGTCCTTGTGATCCAGGACCTTGAGGTCCAGGTCCTTGAGGTCGAGGTCCATATCCTCCGGGTCCACCTGAGGTTGCTGCAGCAGCTGATGCTGATGCACCACCAGGTCCATATCCTCCAGATCCTGATGGTCCTTGAGAGCTTGGTCCTTGTGTACCAGGTCCTGAGGGTCTTTGTTGGCCTGGTCCGTATCCTCCTGAAGTTGAACTACTTACAGAAACACTGTTTGAGGAGCTTCCTGAGGGACCGTAGCTGGGGCGCGATCCATAACCACCGGATGAAGGTGCACTTGAGCCATAAGCCCCTGCATTCGATGCACTAGCAGAAGCCGCTCCACCTCCTCCTGAAGATCCTCCGTAGGACACTTCATTTGCGGAATTTTGAGCAAACATAGTAATCAAGCTCTTGATTTCATTCACGAACTGGTAGTTGACTGATCCAGTTGTTTGCAAGAAAGCTGAAGTGAGGCCATCCGCGATAGCATTAGTTTTCACCGCAATACTCCGACCTCCTTGTTCTGCCACGGCGATTTCTGCCACGGAGGAAGCAAAGGCCATATTGAGCGCTTGCAGTTTGGATTTCGAGCTCTTGTTGCTTCGAGCCATTTTCTCCATAGCTCCCATCAGAGTGTCTCCAATAGATGACATGTCGTCCATCTGATCGGCCGTGAATGCTCCACTTTGGGTAACAGAGCTTAGGAAAACACGAATGAAGCCTTCTGCTAACTGAGGACTTGACCACGGGCTTACTGACTGACCCAGAGCAAACATGCTCTGAGTGCAGAACAAAACCACGAAACTCAACGCAAGCCGAGATGTGAAACTCATTTTGATAGTGAGATTAGTACTCGACTGAATACTTTTTCAGTGAAAGGCGTGTCCTTTTATACCGTTAAAATTCGTGTACAGCAGCAGATTTTCAAAGCTGACACAATAATTCCGGCTGTGACGCATTTCGTCCAGTTCTGAATAAGAGCTATGCGGTTTGAGAGAAATATGTAATGCGTAAGAAGTTTACACCTGTTTCTCTGATCACGCTATCTTAACGATGCGTTTCAGAAATTTAGAATTGTTCAATATGTCATGTTTAGAAGTTGTTTGTCATTGCTTTCTTTCGGGGGGGAGGGGGGTTATTTCTTCAAGAAATTTTATATAATTTTAGAATTTTTTATATTCAAAATTGATTGCATTATTTTTGGAGGTCGTTTGTTTAATTCTTTCTGGACGCCTGTTTAAGTGTTCTGCACAAGCGATGAATAAAAAATAATTTTTTTTATTTTGTTGTTTAACCCTTAAAGGCGAACCGTTCTATATTTTTAAAACTTTTTTTTAATTGATAGAGGCTTTTTAGAAAGGGGGGGGGGCGGCCTTTCAGAAAATTACCTATTTGTTGACACATTTTAAAAAATTCATTTTTGAGTAATTATATTCATTTTTCAGTATACTATTTGGCCGGATGGTGTTTTCAAGATTAATTCTTCCCATTTTGTAGAAATTTTATCTGTGGTCTCTTTTCCTTGTCGCTAGTAGTAGGCGGAAAAAATTTCGGCTATTTTTTATCACGCTTTCAAACAATCATGTTTGAGGTACCCAACTACATTGATATTTCAGAATGGAATGGTAACTTCCGCAGTCTTAATCTTAAAATATTTAGCTAAGAAAAGCTTTCTGTATGTATGTCTCTGTTAAGATTTATATATTCACTAGAAACCGAGAATCAAACAGAGTGGCTTTCTTTATTGTTTCAAGAGATTTTCCAACCCCTTAATTTTCAAACTATAACAAGATCTTGTAAATATTCGGAATATTTTTGTACTTGCAAGAATCTTTTTGTTGTACAAACATGTTTCCAAAACTTAAAAAAATCGATTTCTTAAGAACTGTGTTTTTGAGATATGATGCCAGTGGTGAGAACTTAACAACGAATTTATCAAATATAAATACTTTTGTATCACTATAATCCTGACCTCGAAATAGATTTTTTAATACAGGTGCACTTAAGTTTATAAATTAGGTGCACAGATTATATATTTTAGGAGTATATTTAAAAAAACGTAATGTAAGAGCATTAATGTAATGTTAACTAATTTATTAGTTGGGTATACCAACAACTCTATCTTTAGTCTTTTCTTTCTCAATTATTCCTTTAGACTTTTCTTTCGCAACAATTTCTTTAGTCTTTTCTTGGATGGTATGTTGTATCCTATACGTTACAGCTTATGGACGATTTATCGCCAAATGCGGTAACCTTTTATTTTCCTCGAGTTTTCGCGCTATTCATCCAGTTTTAAGGCAACTCTATTCAGAAAATATTTTGCAATGCTTCGTTCGTTGTATTTACGTTGATTCTGATATTTGTTGATTCTTTCAAGTTGCACTTTTATTTTGCTTTAATAGGGTTTAGCCCTCTCGAATTTAGCGTTTCCAAGTAATGTTTTAAAAAATAAAGTAAAATATCAAATATATAAAGAGGAATAATTTAAAAAAAAAGTAAAAAACCTTTTTAATACAATGGAACAAATCTTACTTGCAAATCTTCTGATTTTTTGTGTGGTATTTACTCTAAACACGCCCGTTATTTTGCGTTGTTTCATGAATTATGTTCAAAATTTAGAAGATTTGAAATTAAATTTGTTGCATTGTATTAAAAATGTTTTTCCTTTTTAAAAAATTATTCCTATTTATGTAATATATGCAACATTATGTTCACGTATGGATTTTGGTATGTGGCGGCCAATTTGGAATCCATCTTGGAATTGTTTAGATTGTCCTCCATCTTGATTTGGTGACTAACGTATCGGATATTAAATCTCCACCATTTTCTTTCTCAACAATTTTTTTTTCGTTATCATCCCTTTTTGCAACTATTTTATTTACATAATTCAAACTAATGCCATTCTTTTGTTTGTCAATCAGCTTCGAATCACTTTGGTCCGCAACCGTCGTCATTATGATTTCGCACGCATTCGCGTCTTTACGAAAATATTTCAAGCAAAATAATTTTTTTCAAGATAGATGATACAGTACGTTTCTTCGATGAACCTTTTAATAATACATCCAATGGATTCATTTGTTAAATTATTTTAGCTATTAAAACTTAAAACTAAGTACAAACCAAATTCCAAAAAAACCCGTAAAAATAAAAAGCAAAAAAATAAAAATAAATAAACGAGTACACTATATTTTAAGCAGATAAAATCTGAATTTAAAGATAAGTAATGAAAATATTTCTTTATGATAAGCAGTGGTCAAAAAATTCTCAGGAATTCCTACGGCTTTACACTTTATTGAAACACGAGGTGTTTACAGAAATACGGGATGACTATCGTTCGCGGATGGTCACGGGATTTATATTCTCCCTTCTAAAGTGAACGGCTGTCGCGACAGTCGCTTCAACAGAGCCATCTGGAAAATGTTTCGATCATCGGAAAGTTCTGGTGGCAGTGGCACAACTAAATCTTCCTCCTGTATAAACTAGAGCTGCGACAACGACAGCAAAACATCGATGTTTTTAAAATTCAGTGCATTTAAACCTTTTCCCCCCATTACTTAAAACTGGTTTAGCAACTAGTGATGCTTCATCGACAGCAAAACAACGATGTTTTTAAAATTCAATGTATTTAAACTTTTCCCCCCCATTTCTTAAAACTGGCTTAGCAACTAGTCATGCAACAACGATAGCAAAACATCAATGTTTTTAAAATTCAGTGAATTTAAACTTTTCACCCAATTTTTTAAAACTGGTTTAGCAACTAGCGATGTTACATCCACAGCAAAACATCGATGTTTTGAAACTTCGATTTTCAAAATTAAAACATCGATGTTGACAATACATCGCCCCAAAACCATCGATGTTTTTAAAATTCAGTGTATTTAAACTTTTTTCCCCATTTCTTAAAATTGGTTTAGCAACTAGTGATGCGACATCGGCTCCAATGCATCGATGTTTTTATAAAACATCAATGTTTTGAAAACATCGACATCGATGTCGCATCCCTACTTTTCAGGCCCTTCACTCTTGGCCACTTTGGTCTATAAAATTGTTCAATTCGCTACATATCAAAATTATGCCACTTTGTTAATTTTAAAATTTTTAAAACGATACTTTTTTCATTTAAAAATAAAACATCGACAACGTAAAAACATCGACACGTATAAACATCGATGTTACAAAAACATCGACTCCAATATATCGATGTTTTTAAAAAAACATCGATGTTCTGAAAACATCGACATCGATGTCGCATCCCTAGTATAAACCCGTTACGGCCCAGTGATATTGTTTTCGCATAGTGTGTATTTAGGAATTTTAATTACGTTCCTTTAGAACGAGAGGGGTCGATACTAAAATCTTGTTCAAGCATCAAAATAACATAAAACACTTTCCCCCTTTTTTAAACGTTAGGTGCACACCTAGTTGGAAAAAATTAGGTGCACAATTTTATTTTCATGTGCAGAGTGCACAATTTTATTTTTATGTGCACAGTGCACCTGGGTATTTCGAGCCCTGCTATAATCCAAATAAATAATGTGTATGTTATTCCTCAATTCCTTGTTAGTTAAATTATAAATTAGAAATAAATTTTCATTTTTAAGTACTGAAATTGAGAAAACCTCGATTTTCTTATCCTTCCTTGATGAAAAATGGTAAAAAAAAAACGTATTCCCCGTGGGCTTTTGACCTTGCACCATGAAACCCGAATTAACCAACCTTTTCCCTGTAGCAACTAGGGATGCGACATCGACAGCAAAACATCGATGTTGATAATACATCGATCAAAAACCATCGATGTTTATAATACATCGCCCAAAAACCATCCAAGTTTATAATACATCGCTCAAAAACCATCGATGTTTTTAAACGCAGTGTATTTAAACTTTTTTCCTCCGTTTCTTAAAACTGGTTTTAGCAACCTCAAACATTAATGTTCGCCGGGGGGGATTTAAACTGTAATTTGCAGTTTTTATTAATTTAAAAGACTTTTTTTAACTGTCAAACAAAGTCAAAAAAACTAATAAGAAGAATTAACAAATCTCTTATTTTTAAATTGAATAGTATAAAAGAAATTAATATTTACAACAATTTGACATAGGTACTACCAACTACAAGTATAATTAGGTAGATACAAAGCAATAATTATTGTTAGTTATCATTAATTATTTGTCAACTTATGGGGGAAAAACAACAAGCTTGTTTTTAATTACTGTAAATAAAAAATATTGGGGCCTATAATAATTATAGGTCCCAATATTTGTTATTTACTGTTTCTAAAAAAAGAAGTTTGTTAACTTTCTGGACCTTAAGCCGACTTCTTTTTCCACCAGTTAGGGAAAAAACTCTTTATGATTGTACAGATTTCGCCATCACTGACAAATAGTTGCACGGTTATTTTTCTTAGTTTTTACTATGGTGTTTTTTTTTTCATTAAAAAATAAAACGTCGATGTTAAAGAACCATCGGCTCCAATAAATCAATGGTAAATACAATAATGATTTTATAAAACATCGACATTGATGTCGCATACCTACTTTTCAGACCCCCCATGCCCCACCCCCCTAATATTATGCTACTTGGTTACTTTTTTAATTTTTATAATTTTACTTTTTTCATTTTTAAATAAAGCATCGACAACGCAAAAACATCGACAAGTATATACATCAATGTTAAAAAACATCGACTCCAATACATCGATGTTTTTTTTTAAACAAGTTTTGAAAACATCGATATCTATGTCTTATCCCTAGTAGCCCTAGGTTCAAAACATGAATAATATTGGGAATCATTTCGAACAGGTATTGGGTCTTGAACAAATCAGAATTTGAGTAAAGCAATGACACGGCGAACAATGACATGACAACAATGACATGACACAACAATGACATCAAAAAACACTGTAATTAGTTAAAAATAACCGTGTAACTAAGTAGTTCTCAGTGATGGCGACACCTGTCCCATCAGAAAGAGTTTTTTCCTTTACTGGTGGGATAGTTAGTGAAAAAAGAAGTTGGCTTAAGGTGGAGAAAGTTAACAAACTTCTTTTTTAACAAACTGTAAATAACAAATATTGAGGCCTATAATAATTATAGGTCCCAATGTTTTTTATTTACAGTAAATAAAAATACGTTTGTTGTGTTCCCACCTACAAGTTGATAAATAATTAATAACTAACAATCATTATTGTTATGTACCTACCTAATTATACTTATAGTTAGTAATATCTATGTCAAATTGTTGTAAATATTATTTTCTTTTATATTATTCAATGTGAAAGTAAAATATTTGTTAATTGTACTTATTATTTTTTTTACTTTGTTTTGACAGTTAAATAAGTCTTACTTTTAAATTAATAAATACGGCAAATGGCGAATCAAATCTCACCACCCCCCGTCGAACATTAATGTTTGAGGTTGCTAAACCAGTTTTAAGAAATAGGGGAAAAAAAGTTTAAATACACTGATAGTTAAAAACATCGATGTTTAAAACCATCCATGGTTGGGGGCGATGTATCATCAACATCGATGTCAATGTCGCATCCCTACTTCAAGGGGCTCGTTTTCGTTCGATCAGTCTATCTCCAGCCGTTTGGTAAAAATGTCAATTTATTTGTAAAAGAGAAATTAAAGTTACGTTTTTTATGAATATGTTGGAGATATTCAGTAACCCCTTAGCCTATTAATGAATAGAATAATTTCAGGAAGAATAGCTGGTTTTAATGGCAAGAACATCTAAGAGACGTATAGTTAGCAACATTCAGTTATTATTTTAGTTAGCATTCTAGTGCTAATTATTTGCTTAATCTGAGTTTCTCCTACTGAAATTATTTTAAGCACAAACCCTAAAACCTACTTTAAAAAACCTTGAATTTTGAAGTCAAAATTCAAATAAATATTGGTATGTGTATATATATATATATTATTATTATTATTTTTATTTTTTTACTTTGTTTTGACAGTTAAATAAGTCTTACTTTTAAATTAATAAATACGCTTTAAAATAATATATATATATATATATATATATATATATATATATATATATATATATATAATACACCATAAAGCAGGGATGCAGAATCCACGAGCTCCAGCGATTTTCTGTCGGCCTGCCTCAGTGTGCGTTAATTAACTTTAACAAAAATTGATAGGTATTTAGGAAAAGACTTCGTTTTTTCGGTCTTTTCTCTTGGACCTTTATATCTGTGGATAACCCTCTTAAGATAATAGTCTAAAGTAAGCAGCATTTGGCAGCGCTAATAAAATTCCCTATTACAAATAATTTCTTTGTATCAGATGACGAGGCAACACCTGAGCTGGCACCCCACCCTCCAAATTTCTACATCACGCCAACGTAAATATTTGGGTAATTGGTAATTTTTTAGTTAACTAGAGCAACACAATCGTAAATATTTGGGAGAAATGAAAAAAATATGTAGGCACAGTTACATTGTAATTAATAATAAGTTTAGATAGTATTCCCCAGGGGGACGACGAACAAAATTGACTTTGGAAGAGAACAAAAGAAGAAATTGGGCCAAAACTGTTAGGTTTTTTGGAGGTTTTGTAAGCGCAATGGCCATGTTTGACCAAGTTGCGACAACCACGACACTCAACATCAATTAATAGACAGACACACAATGAAAGTTTTACTGACACAGAAGACAGAAATACACCCAAGGAGGAATGGAACCTGCGATGTCTAGAAATTGAATTAAATCAGATTTTTTGTGTTATGTCGGGAAAACATCCATCTTAATTTATTACTTCAAATTTGCCATTTTTTCTGATTATTGAAAAATTCTTTTTTTCTACCAAACACTTTCTTTCCTTATGGTATGTGGTGAATCTTCATGCGTTAGAAAACTACCTACTGGTTTTTTTTCTCCGCCTTCGTAAAAAAACGGCCAATGTCCAAATTCGCTGATTCCTCCCAGGATGTATATATATCTGCTGTATTATCATTAAAACTTTCACTGTGTATCAGTCTTTTACTTGATACTGTGTGTCTTGTTTCTGGCACAGGTTGGATAAATATGGCCCTTGCGCCATAAAGCCCCTAAACCAACCAACCAAATTCGCTTATTTTGAGTTACGCCCCTCAAATCACTTCAAGGTAATGAAAGCTACAGTAGAAAAAGTGCCGATGTCCTTTCAATGCGCATAGTAAATAAGTCAAATGACTGAGAAATATATATATTTTTTTGCACTGTTAAATATAATAAAATGTACTACATCAGTTGTTATTAAAAACTTGTTAAATGTACACAAGTCCTTTTTCTACCAAACTACAGAAAGATTTTATTATGTCGTATGACCATACGTCCATCCTAATTATTTCCTGGGGGCTGCATTTCGTTGATGTCATCAACTTTTGATTCAATTCATCCTCCTGGTGGTTGTTTGGACAAGGTATATCGGCATTCGAAGAAAACTTATCGATATCTTCGTCTCGCAATCATAAAAATATCGTCAGTATCTTAATGAAGAGGTATGTTGTCAGTAGAAAATTTGGCCATATATCTATAGACGATATATCTCATTATTATTAACATTTGTCAGATCTTGATGGACGAGATATCTCGTCGAACCCACTCGGAGGTTTCAATTACATGTTAGTTCGTCGCAGTAACTTAATGGCATTCCAGTTGTCTGGTTTTGAATAATCAATCAAGAAGTGTAAGCTGAATAGCTTGGCAGAAACTCAGCACCAAATAAGGTGATGTTCTGCATGGTATGCGGGTTGGTAGACGAACCATAGCAGGTGTTAATTCCAAGCAGCGGTTTCTAAAATTGCGTGATTTCCAATCATTGCGTCTTAACTGACCTCGAAACTGCAGAAATTGAATAAAATTTGGAAAGCAAACACATCGATTCGTGATCTCTAAAACACCAAGAAGGCAACAGGGTAAGCACAGGATGCCGAGAAATAAACATGATGTGGCGCTTCGGCCATCGTCTCTGCTTGCCTAGCTTTCCAGCGCAACAAACAAGACAGCTGATGTGTGAACCTATTTGTTCTAGTGTGGTGCAATAGGTGATTTCACACCCCTTGTGGAATTGCGCTTGTTTAAAGAGGTGCGTCTTAATTCTCGAGACGTTTCTTGACAATATTTTTCAAAAGAGGTTCCTTTCAGTTTTGGCTATATGAAAAGATCGGGTGAAACCTTTTTCCTCGTGGTTTCGAAATGCTTTTAGGCCCGGTGCATATATCCGGTATTTTAACGTGCGGTGCCGCTGCCACAACGCGAGTGCGGTCTGAGATACATTACATCCAATAGAGTCGTTCACACATGCCTCCTACGTCACTGCGGCGACGCACGTTTAACTTACTTGCAATTTGTACCGCAGTTCCCCACAGAGCTCGCCGCACAAGCTTCTCCGGTCTGAAGTACCTTGTTTTCATAAATAAAGGGAATACAAATAATAATTAATAAATGATTGTATCCAGTAAAACGCCTATTTTGTTTTTAAATATTCTTTTTTTACACCAAGCATGCGAAATAAGCACGTTTTCTTCCAAAGAACATTTATCGCAAATGGCGCCAAATAAGTACTTGTGTCATTTAACGGTTATGTGTGCACAGTTGGGCTTCGGTGCCGCAGCGTCACCGCAAGTTGAAAAATCGGACGTGTGCACCGGGCCTTCAATAACTTAATTCCGCAAGTCCAAAGCATCATAGACGCTTTTAATCTACGAGATCAGAATCCAAGTGGGTTCGAGAAAGATCAAAATTACGTCACCGCAAAAAATTAATTACCGGTTTTAGTCATAACCAATTAATATTTTGGCTCTATTTTTAACCGAGTGGTTTAAACGATATATCTCGTCCTACAAAATCACACCCCTTGAGCGAATAACGAGATATCTCGTCATCGAGATACTGCCAATATGTTTGTAATAACGGGGTTAAGTTCTGGTCAGCTTTTTCTTAAGACGAAATATCTCGTACATCAAGATCTGGCCAGCTTTCTTTTAAAGACAAGTTATCTCGTCGAGAAGGTGGCCACTAGGCGGGTTTAACAAACACTATTTAAAAATTTGTACATGCAGTCACTCACTACAGTGATGCACTGTCGCATAAATTATACATTCAAAAATACGAGTCTGATCGATCTAAATGCAAGAGGACTGGTTGTATGCCAATGTTAATATGTACGTATTTTAGAGCGCACTTCCGACTTCATTTGTGATTGAGTTAACGTCACCCTGGTCTAGTTAGTTGTAGGCCGCGCAGGTTCGATTCCTGTCAGGTGCATTGCTCCATGAGAGTCCTGTCTTCTGTGTCAGTAAAACTTTCATTGTTGTCTATTACACGATAATATATGTCTTGTGTCTGTCGCAGCATGGTCAAATAGCACCAGTGTGCCACAAAACCCCAAAACAAGTCAACCCTGTCTAGTTAACCCTCCTCGTGGTTGTCTCGTCATTCGAAGAAAACTCACCAGATCTGAATGGACGTGGCTTCTTTTCATTAGAAAAAAATATTATCAGATCTTGACTGTTACACGATATCTCGTCATTAGCAAAACTGACAAGATTTTGATGGATTCCGTCATTTGTAAAGAACTGACCTGGTCTTGGTGGACAAAATAATAGAAGCGCATTAGAAGAAAACTGTTCAGATCTCGATATCGTCATTGAAACATGCAGAAAAAACATTTTTAGATGATAAATTATTTAGCCTCTTATTTCGCACTATTGGACCTCAACGGACACCCCTCCCCTCGTATTTCTCCAAGGGCCACCTGGCCCAGCATAAACGCCCACTTTTGGAAAATGACCTAGATTAAAATAGTAATCTCTTTTGAATGTTGAATATGTATTGACTGGCATGGGAATAAACGAGGCAACAAACATGGAGACATTACTCCTTATCGAACAGGTGTTAGTGTTCAGCATTAGGGATGCGACATCGATGTATTTAACATCGATGTATTGGGATCGATGTTTTTGTAACATCGGTGTTTATACTTGTCGATGTTTTTACGCTGTCGATGTTTTATTTTTAAATGAAAAAAGTACCGTTATAAAAATTTAAAAAGTAACCATGTAGCATAATTTTCATAATCAGCAAATTGAACATACTTTTAGACCAAAGGTGAAGGGTGTGAAAAGTAGGGATACCACATCGATGTCGATGTTTTCAAAACATTCATGTTTTATAAAAAACATCGATGTATTGGAGCTCATGTCACATCACTAGTTGCTAAACCAGCTATAAGAAATGGGGTAAAACGTTTAAATGCACTGAATTTTAAAAACATCGAAAGTTTTGGGGCGATGCATTATCAACATCGATGTTTCAAATTTGAACATCGATGTTTTGCTGTCGATGTTGCATCCTTAGTTGCTAAACCAGTTTCAAGAAATGGGGAAAAGGGTTTAAATACACTGAATTTTGAAAACATCGATGTTTAAAAACATCGATGTTTTTGGAACGATGTTTTATCAGCATCGATGTTTAAATTTTGAACATCGATGTTTCAAAACATCGATGTTTTGCTGTCGATGTCGCATCCGTTTTAAAATTCCAAGTGAGTGCTTTCCAGTGATTACGTCGGTCATGACCTCGAATTCGTGAAGAGTTCGTGATTCCAAACAACAAGACGGCGAAAGCTCGTTTTCAAAATACAGATGATCAAATAAATCGGAATAATAATATCTGATTCACGCGCGCAGCAAACATGACAACAAGTGTGCAAACCAAATATCGAACGCTCGAGTAC
This sequence comes from Metellina segmentata, assembly GCA_947359465.1. Classification (NCBI taxonomy): domain Eukaryota; kingdom Metazoa; phylum Arthropoda; class Arachnida; order Araneae; family Tetragnathidae; genus Metellina; species Metellina segmentata. Next base: position 33,975,516 of record OX375880.1, on the reverse strand, counting down.
ATTTCGAATGGAAATGGTCTTACAATGACCAATCAATAGCACCCGAATCTTTCGAACCCGCAGGTGCATTCTTGACTCGTTCAGGTAAGACTCTTGAGGTTTCAATGCAGTGGTTGATTCAACCTATCATACCTGATGTTGAGGTTAAATGCAATTTGTTAAGTCCATCTCTACCCCACGGTCTTTTAGCCCTCAAAGAAGTTCCAACGCGATATCTCGACCATAAAGATCAGAATAATTTTGCCTATGACGAAATATCTCGTCTTTAACATCTTAATGATTTTTCTTATGATGTAGAGGTCGAAATCTGGTAAGTATTTTTCCTAATCACGAGATAACTCGTTCGTCATGATTCGACCAAATTTACTATCGATTTAAATATCTTGTCACCAAAATATTACCGACTTTTTTATGATGAAGAGATCGAAATCTGGTACGTATTTTTCTTAATAGCGAGATATCTCGTCCAGCAGGATTTCGTCAGTTTTGTTAATGACGAGACGCCTTGTCGAGAAAACCAACTGGACGGTTCATCCACTAAGGGAAAGAATATTTCCTAGAATTCTTACATCAAATCATGGTTTCGTTTAATCATTTTGAGTGTGTAAGGTAGAATTCTTGACCCTCATAGTGTTGAGATATATCACCCCGTATCGGAGAAATCTTCAACAAACTATGCAAGACATTGCGTGGAATGACTGGGAAATCTGTATGAATAAGAATGGAGTGTTAGTTTGTACATTTAATATTTTCGACCCATTTCAAGTTTTCTATCCGTTTTGGACCCGTATGATTCCAAATCCGCCTGTTGCGCGTTTGGTATCTGTCTGTCTGCAAGTGCCCTATACACGTCCACACGATTTAGAATATTTTCATGGAAATATGCATACAGTGAGCACTTATCTTCATTTAGTGAGTGAAATTGGTTGCGAAAGTCTGTCTGTCCATCTTTCTGTTCTATATTCGATTGTGTGTTTGTGCAAGCATCACATAAATTTTATTCCAGATATTTTATTGCAATGCGTTTTATTTTATACATTATCTATTAGTTTAGTGAAAGCAATATTAAACATTTCTTTATTGTTAGATTTACATGAGTTTCATGTTAAAACACCCGAGTAAGTATACTTAAATCAACCATAATTTGGTAGTTTTGGAAAAATTGAAATGTATATTGAGTATTACGAATACTTTGATTGCTTTACCAGTACTACCGAAAAAAAATTATTCTTCAAAAAAGATTTTGTTATGGAATTTCAACTCTGATACTTCATTTATTTCGAGTCTTATTTTTGTTCTTTGCGCAATGTAAACGATTTCCGAGTTTTGGGACAGACGATATTTTTCAACGAACGCGAATGAAACGGAAACGTGCAGTAATATTTTCTGTTTCTTTTGCTCTGAATTAATTTCGCATTTCTAAATTTTGTACACTCCTTAGTTGAAGTTGTGGCAACTGCGGATTAAAAAAGATAAAAAAGAGATAAAAAAATAATCACAAATTAATATCTTTGGAACAACTTTTTCCCGACATCTTTTATTTTGTTTTATTTCGATGTTTTTCTTTTGTTTTCTGTTTTAAATATTTATTATTTTAATAAATTGTGTTTCTTTTTCATCACACGCAACACCACCACAGAGTTTTCGACTTGAAGCGACAGGTAAGTTAGAATAAAGCAAATTTTAAATGTAATTATGCCATTATTGAAAGAATAACTATGTTTAAAAAATCCGAACTAGAACTTTTCAAACATTAAAAAATTCTTTGTCATAATGACAAAGAATTCGGAGAAGATGTGAAATGTTTTACTGAGTGGTTATGCATGTGTAAGATTTGTGTCCAAAGTAAGTTGTAGAAATTATAAAAATGGCGAAAGGTGTTAAAATATTATTTTATTCTACTAAAGACGTAAGTCATTTTGTATTTGGATCATCTCTTCAATCTAAAGTAAACCAATTCAAACGAGTAAGGTCGGATATTTTGCTAGTGCAGAATACTGTTCATCGTATTCAACCAATTATTTCATTTTGATCTTAGTGTCCTCGTTAGATTTTAGTTAAGACTCAATAGAGTTATATTTTAATGATTTAATTATTTCCTGCAAAATATAGCTAGACATGGATAATTCCGTAATGTGTATTTCGACTAACTTTATTTTAAATCTATGGTTTAATACATAATGGTGTGTAGATTGCTGTATCATAAAATTAATAAAATATACGCATCAAAATATTTTTTAAACGTGTAATTTCTTTTTTTTTAAATAACAAGTAAATTTTTTTTAAATTACTTTCAAATAAGATGGGTTACTTTAAATTGAAACGGGTTGTCATGCATTGTAGATCAAATATATCAAAATTATGATAGAGCTTTTCATTGAAAGATGATTAATTTCAATTAAATTTCATTTGTTTTCGTGTTTCATTGGGTGTTATCGAAAGCTGTACTTCATAGTCAAGTAACTAAATCTATCATTCTAAATAGGTACGTGCTTTCCATTTAGAAAGAGAATTTCTGTGAAGTTACGAAATACCATAAGAGTTTAATTTAATGCAGTATGTTTTTAGAAAAGTCGAAGTTGCTTACTCTACATATTGAAGCTAATTTTACAAAACTTGGATACATGTGATTTATTCGTAGAATGCAGTGTTTTTCGTTTGGTAAAATCGCTGTAAAATCAACCTTCCGTTCATTAAAAAATTGTTATCGATTGAGTTTAATTTGTCTACACTGATGACATTTGTTTCTTTCACAAGCTCCGTTATTCCACATGCCGCTTAACCCTTCTTTGCATGATTTTTTCTTTATTGGTGAAATAAATCAAGGTGATGTAATTCATGTTCAAAATTAAAGGAAAAATGGTTAAAAGAATCTTAGTATATATTTACAGTATAAATTTAGCAAAAAACAATATGATGGTATCATGTGGTATTTTTTAAATTAAACGCAAACGTTTTCAGAAATTGCTCTAAAAATAACAGAAACACATGTTACAAACCTTTCTTCCACTCATTTTATTTTTTTAGCAATAGAAACTCAAATATAATAAAACAAAATTAAAAACGAAATCATATGTTTCTTGCAACTACAGCAATGACAACTTCAAGCTCGTTTAACTGATAGTGACACTTGCTTATTTTTGACAGCTATGTTTTTTTTTTATGCAATGGACATTAAAAAGGTACCCAGACACGATCAACTATAAGTGAACTTGTTCTTTTATATAATTTTTGGGCATTCAATGTTATGATGGAAATTTCCACCATTATGCAAAGAAGGGTTAATGGAATTTTCAGGAATAAGTGCGTTTGCTAAGCTAAATAAGACACGAATTCCGTAAATTTTTAGCCTCCTTTGACGAATAGAATTCGGTTTAATATGTATCCTATCATAGCAACTGGGTTCTAAAATATAAGTGCACCAAATGTGGTGTAGATTGGTCAAAAGGTAGATTAGTTTAGGGAACAGACAAACGTCAACTATGCTTTATATATCTAACAGAAGTTCCGTTATTCCACCTGCCGCTCAATCGAATTTTCAAGATAAATTCCGTTCGATTAAACTAAATTAGCCACGTATGTCGCAACAATTTAACTTACCATCCTCTCATATTGATGATGAAATTTGAAAATATCGCATACTATGTGCAATAATGGCACAAGTAAAACATATTCATAGGAAAATTAAGTGCAAGATTATCCGACCAAAATGTGTTATTTTTCCTAAAAATGAATGGACGAGAATATTAGTAGTCACTCGAAAACTCAAAATAAACTTCTGTAGTAATCATATCAGAAAAAGAACTTTCAGCAGAAGTGCGACGAATATAAAATGGGTTATATGGATGGATACAACATATATGTATATTTGAGTTCGAAGTAAAATTTAGAAGCGATGGAAAAGTTCAAATGGATATTAATTTTTTCCTGTACACTTAAATGCTGCTAACATTACTTTATGAAAAATAATTGATGACTTATCAATCAAGGTATTATTAATTTAACCCGAGAAAACCCGGGTATTTCTATTAGTTTTATATAACTAACATTTTAACGGCAACACGTTTCTTCAGGCTCTATTACATGCAACACATGCCCGGAACCCATTTTCACCTTGATATGCTCCATCCTGAGAATACATCCATGATTTCATGCAAATGATAGAAGGTCTCTCGCAAAAATGTACTATAATTACCACTAATCATTCAACATTTTAAATAAATGTCAAAAATATCTTTTATGTGTAATTAATTGTTGTTGCAAAGTAAGTAAATTTTAAATCTATAAAACACACCATAACAGCAGCCAATCTTCACGAACCAAAAATAAAAAACATTAAAATAGCATATAGTACATTACTTTACCACAATTCACACTGAAATATGCATAACATATAATAGAGAAAAAATATTGATTTTTCTTAGTCCTAAATATTATCGAACCGTTAAAAAAAATTATATTTCACATTGTTGCAAACTTAATATATTATATTGATAATTATTTCTCAAATCTTCTAAAAATTAAGTCGTACAATTGTTTTTAAAATATATAATTTAAAATCTAGTTAAATTAGTTGAAGGTAAGTTTTAACAAAACTTTACTTATTTTTAAAACAGTTATTGCAGTCTGCTTTAAAAACCGAAATTTTTTACATAATTTCTGTTCATAGCATTCATATCGAGAAATTGCCAACCAACCGGTCTAGTGGTTAAGGTGTTGGTCTCTGGATCGGAAGGTTCCTGGTTCGAATCCGTTGTCAGAGCATGGACGAAAGAAGATGTGATGTCCTCAGTTAGGGGTAGTGATTTCCACTCACTGAGTTTCCCTTTACAATTGGCTCATTGATTCTGGCCTTGTGACAAATGATCAGTGATCAAGTATCCGCTGTAAAAAGAAAAAAAATCGTATCAAGAAATTTAAAAATGATTTCTTGAAATCACAAGAAAAAACTTCTATGTCTGAAAAACTATTTGCTTTGTCTTTAAAGTTTAATACATGATCATTGCACTGTTCTTCAGAACTGAAACGTGACATTTAAATCAAGTACTTAAGTATAAAATTTTAATTTTATTTAAAATTAAAAGGTTTTAAAATTCTAAATGGTTTTTTTTTATATCTATAGCAATTAGTATATGCAGTAATTTCTGTTATCAGTTGGTAATATTTTATTTTGATTGATTTTTTTTTTGCTTAATAAAAGGATTGGTTTTTTTTTCGCACAAAACTCTAAATGTTTTCTAAATTATATGTTTGAACTTTTGTTTCTTCCGAATTATTAATATAAATTTTTAAAAATTTTGAAAGTATGAAAATTACTATTAATTTTCTTTTTGAACTTATTAAAAAAAAAACTGTATTTTGAAAAACAAAAATCCAATTTACAAATTGCCAAATTTTTAAAATTTCATCTCGATTTTACAAATTATTTTTAAATTTAAATTTTTGCATTTTATGGATTTGGTTTTCTACCATAATTTGAGGAAATAATCACTCAACAGGAAACAAGACAGAATTTTATTTTGAAAAGAACCCCAAATATAAGAATAAAAATTATTTTTCTACAAAACTCTAAAAATATTTTAAAAGAAGTATGAGTGTTATTTAGAATACCAGGATCTGAAACTTTAAAAATATTTCTGTAAACTTAGCCCTTATTTTAATTCTAAATTTTTTTAATATGGTATATTCACATTTAATAAGATTAAGATCTGCTTTTTGAAGTTCAGACAGTTAAATTAATACATATTACACTTGCACTGAACTATTATAAATCTGTAATTCCTATATTTAGGTAGTAATATTAATAACGATATACATATTAAATTTTTAACATTTCAGGATTTTTGCATATAGGGCTCTTACAATGACAGAATAGGAGGGCATTTATCAACGTTTCATAAACTCATTTCATAGTTCAGAATCCTGTTCGGTGAGACTTTGAAAATTCAACTAAAATACAACTTTATTTCTAGTCCTGGTACAAGTTATCATAAGGGTTTCATTTTCCTGAAGTGCTTTCTTTGAATATTATTTCAAATCAGTCACAGTAATACTCCCAAGTGCTGCATTCGTATTAACCGTCCTGGTGGTCATGTTCGACGAGGTTTGTTTCATTAGCAAAACTGACCGTATCTTGATGTACGATATATCTCATAAGTGGAGGAAAACTGACCCAATCTTCATCTTGTAATCAGAAAATGTACTATATCTTGATATTTTTCGTTGCAACCAATAGGGTGGTTAAACTGAATTATTATTAAATTTGAAACTTTTAGAAACTTTAAAGCTTATTATTGTAAACTTAATGTTTCTTAACTAAATTAATTTCAAATTTTAAAAATACCATTTGGTGTTCAATTTTGAGTAAATATTTTTATTCCAATGAATTGAATAAAAACACCCAAGCTTGTAAAATCCCTATATTTTAATTGGATTTGCTTAAGTGTAAAGAACCATAAATTAGTAATTTTTTGTTAAACCCACTGATCTCAAGACCATGTCATCAACGACCCAACACGACTGAGTATCAGTACAATAACCAACAAATGCCAAGAATGAAAAAAAGTATTGTTCAGGGGCTATTTCTTCTGGAGTCTTATTTCTCTCTCTTCCAAGGAAGGCACTTTGGACACAATCGTCTTGTTCGAGAATTTTACTGCTACTAACGATACGCACTAGTATTACATAACAGGGCACCGTTTATAGGCAACGCCATCTACATTTATAATAAGTATATTTCAGGACTGAATACACCAATTTGATGTTTTTAAAGCTATTACAATTATCTTCTGTAACTTATAACATGTCCTAAAATGAACGACACCATTTCCACATCACCCACTGGGTAGGAATCATGGTGCACTTTTTTTATAGAGGTATCGCAAGAGCTCTAATCCTCTTTAGCAGAGGTTCTCACCTCTAAATTTAATAATATAGTTTACTATGTAAGCTGATTTTTCCCTAGATATAGAATGCATGAAAAATTAAATTTAAAATTAGGAAAACTGTAAACATTTAAATTACTTAACAAACTTTAAGGAGGGAAAACACAAGAAAGATCAAGCTAGAGAGGAAAACCACTGCTCTTCTTCAGATTCCAAATGATTAAAAGAAAAGAGAAAGCAAACACAAAAACATGTGTCCAAACTTAGCCACAACTACAAAAATTAACTTACGTTTAATAGCATATATAACTAGCAGTGTAACCCATCTTTACTTCAAAGTACTTTTGGTAGATACAAGCTGCTAAACATATAATGTTTGAATACAGTTCACTATCGTGAATCTTCAAATAATTTAATGACTGATTGTCAGGACGTAAATGAAACCATGTATCTTCTTGGCCTCGATGGTGGACACATCTAATCTCCGTTCTAATTTAAGAGCCTGAGTTGTCTAAGATTCAAGTGAGACGAGAATTAACCATCTTTTCAAAAAGTTAGCACATGCAGCTGGTGAGTGTGATTGGCCTATAGTTATATGAATTTGTTGGATCCTTTACAGATTTTTGAAAAGATATAAGAAAGGAGTGTGTTCAACCCAAAGAGAAGACATGTTCCTTCCATATGTGATGATACAGATGTAATAGGTTATAAAGTGAGTGACAGGAAAGATATATCATTAGATATACAATGCCATCAGGACAGGCACAGTTTTTCTGGTCCTTTTTAAGGCATTACATCAATCCTTTTTCTCTGAATTGAGTTATACGAGAGTTCAGATCAAGAATGGAAATTAAGGCAATGGGATTTTGCATGTTGTTTTGTGCGTTGAAATGTCTCTGGATAGGTGTTAGAACAGAAAGCTGCAGAAAAAGCACGTACAATAGCATTTACTATCGACAGGCTCCGAGATATGTTACACATTTGCTTTAACGAAGGAGATCGAATATAATTTCATTGTCTTCCGAAATCTGTCCCATAACTGTTTAGGAGCAGCAGATATTATGCTAGAAGCATATTTTTGCCAAGATTCCCTTAGGCCTTTGTGTCGCACTCTTCGAGCATTGGCTTCCACTCGTTACTGCATAAATACGAGCACTTTAGGCGCTGAATATCACTTCTTGCTTCAGCAATCTAATGTATATCATGCTCATCTTGTCTCATATAGAAATCTTTGTCATAAGTTTCGTCGTAATATGAACACTTACGTTTTTATTTTTTTAAACTTGATCTGGATGACTCAGTTTCAAATACATCTTGGTAATGGTAATTATAGTTAACGTCGTACTAGAGCAACACAACGGGCTATTGACGACGGTCCGGGATCAGTCCCTTAAGGGAAAGATCCATAGACAACACTTCGTAATTTTGAACCACGGTCAGATGACGAAGCAACACCTGACCTGGCACCCCACTCTCCAAACTTCTACACCAACCCAACGTGAAGACTTTCGGCCACGACAAATTTAAGGTGCACCAGCCGCCTCTACACCATACGCTTACAAACATCCATGCCCGGACCCGGATTCGAACCAGGAACCTTCCAATCTAGAGGCTAACACATTAACCACTATACCGGTTGATCTGCTCAAATATATCTCGAGAGATTTAAGATTCATACACACGATGACATGCGAAACAGGGAAGCATATCGAAAACAATATACAAATGATAAAGATAAAGCAGTTGAAACTAATTCAAGAGTTTTAGAGAATTATACTAGATAATAGAATCAAATAAATTTTAGAAACATTCATTTAAAACATAATGAAAACAAACAAGAACTGAAAGCAACACAACATTTACTCAAATGCAAGAAAGAACCCAACATAGAAATGATAAAGCACTTGTAACTAATTTAAAAGTTTTACAGAATATTCTAGATTTTAGAAATAATTAAATTTTTGAAGCATTAGTTTGTAACATTTATGAAAAAGTAAACAAGAAATGAAAGAAACAGTTAAAACTTAATAATGACACTAAGTAACTTTTTTAAGACTAATACTATCACTTAAGAGAAGAAGTAATCTAGAAATTAAAGAAACGTAATAGTAATGATAATACTTAAGTGATTTTCCAAACCGACAGCAAATTGTTCTTGTAGAAAAAAAAGGGCATAGCATGTGTACTTTACTGATAATCCAGCCTGTCTATTCGGGAAATTGCTTCCAGAAAATTTCAAATCCAATTTCTTAATCTATGGAACTTTCCAGCGTTTCATGCCGCACATGTATTTTCAAGATAGCACGTAAAAATTGGGAATTTGTAGCCATTTACTCTGGTCAGATACTTTGAAGAAAATAACAGCCATCTCAAGAATGAAATAATAACGTTATTTTACTTGAAGAAACAGAAAAACATTTTGATCATAAAAGTATCTTATTTGTATAGATATTTTTAATGGCAGAAATAAAGCTTGAAAATTAAAATTTTAAAAAATTGATAAATTTAAATAAAACTTTCAACTTGATTTTCAAAAATAAAAGGCGAACTCTATGTCTTTTGCAAAGAAATCCAATCACGTGCATTTTCAAGATTTATAAAATTGGGAAAAGCAAAATTGAGACAAGAAAAATAAAACTAACGAGAACCATGGATATCTATACATTTTCAATATGACACTTCTGCTACTTAAGAATACGATGAATTCTCAGGTGTTCGAATACGCAGCGACATACTTTTGGTATTCGAACAGCCAGCATGAGGATTCTTGTATTCGAATACCTAGGATGAGTACTTACTACTTTGGAAGAGTAACTACTTTGTATGAGTACAAGTACTACTACTAGAGTACTTCCGGTATTCAAATGAATACTCTTGTAACCGATACCTAGGATGAATACAACAATTACCACGAAAAGAACTGTCACGGGAAACGCTCTTTTGGTTTGCGAAGCAAAACAACACCACAGGCAACTCCTCTATGTCTGTTATCCAATGGGCTATCAATTCCTATTTGGTTTGCGAAGGAAACCAATGACCCCACAAAAGCAACTGGCACGGGCAACGCCGGGCTATCCACGCAGTGGCTAGTATAACAATACCAGATTTAAAAAAAAAAACAGTACAATTGAAGTACATTCGGTCAAAGTAAACTTGGCCCATCACTTTAACACTTTCAATTATAATATTAAAATTTCAAACAAATTACAAAGTTGTTTCTTATTAACAACTAAAAAAAAAACCCAATAAAATACAAATGTTTAGAAGGTACTCAATGATAACTTCTTATAAATTTTGTTGGAATTACACCCTAAACTTAACATAAACCAATGCTCGCGACAAAAATCCAACAAAGCAATTCCAACTTTATTAGATTTTCATTTTAACACTATTTAACAATTGATTATTAAATTCGTGAAATATAATTAACTCAAACAAGATCTCTATACATATTATATGAATACAATACTTATACTGACCAAAAATAGAACATTTCTCAAGGCCGAATTCCATTGAAACAGCAGAATTATTAAATAATAATTAAATCATATTGTTTCGACTAATATCAAGTCAAAGTGGTTTCAATAAAAGTCAATAACTAATAACCAGAATTTTAATGCCAGTATCCTTCTACTGAACTTATAAACAAATAAAACAGAAAGGAAAAATGTCTACCAGTACAGTTCGATTTCAAGAACATTGCAAAATGCAACAGTAGAGTCCGAAAGACCCATATACCATAATAATATAAATGTTCCTGCAATAACCAAATATTCCATTCCATAAATGCAAGGATATTTCTTTCAATAAATAGCAAAAAATATATATAATGATAGTATTAAGTAGACAAATTCAAGAATATAGATCTATCCATAGTCATAGTACAGAATATCAGTAGAATCCATAGATGTTCACTATAGAACCAATAAACTATGAACAAATAACTGGTAATTTCAATGATTGACCAAAAAAATAAAAGTTAATTAAACAATGTTCATTAAGTAGAAATATCCATAACAATCACTACTCTTATGAAAGTAAGTGTTTGTTCGCAAAATCATGACGATTCTATGGCACTTACAGCAATGAGATTTGGCACACAAGTAGTCCGAATTTTTCGCAATTTTTGGATCGCGGCGAATTTTAAAATTTCCATCGAGAAGATTATAAAATGAATTTAATCGTTTTATTCTACATCGGTTTTTCAACGCCTTTCTTCCGCGAAAGAAGGACTTTATCTACCCACGTGACCTTGCAATCAGCCTCTGGAATCATGCCAAGTTTTTTTCATCGCGGGGAACTATGAGAAAATTATTTGTTTCGTTTCCGCTTTGATTTTGTGCTGCGGAATGATTTTCCAGCCAGACGATAAATCCTTTAACTGGACTTGCTTAATTCTTTTTTCTTTCTCCTAGAACGTTAAAAATAGAGTACAAATTTCAATGGATTTGAAGCCCCCAGGGGCATTCCTTCTTTAGGTTTGTACGGGCTTCACAACCCCGGGGTACCTGAGTGATCTTTCCTCCCTTTCGTTCTTCTCCTCTTCTACCCTTTGCTTTTTGCTTTTTCTTCCTCCCTCGTTGTGGTTGCCTCTTCGGAGGTGAGGGCTCCCCTTGAGAAGCTTTTCGCCCGTCCGTGCCTTTAGCTCCTCTTGGGGATTATATCACCCACGTGTTTGCCGTGCGTGGAGACCTGTGTCTTCGGAAAAGGCGATCCTGGTGATTGAGGGTCAACATAACGCCCCAATACATTGCTTCGGCTCCTGCTTCGAACAAACAGGAAGTGTACTTTGGTCCCAGCACATTAATCGGCTGGTGGGAATACCCTGCTTGGGCTAAGGACCCGCTCACCAACTAGCTCCTTAGGGCAGTCATAGAGGTGAGTTGGGTTCGTATAGTCCCTGGCTAGCACCGGTACAGGAACCTGTATCCCCTCGTTGGACTCCATGGTGGGTGGTGCTGCCGGGGACTGAACACATCTTAATAAAACATGGAAACTCAAAAATCAACTTCTCCTTTAGTGGAGCAAATATGTATCAAAACAAATGAAAGCAATATATGTGAACAAAAAATTTTTATTATCAAAAGTATTACCGGTAATCTTAAAAACATATCCGCAATCTTACTTCACAAAACAATATTAGGAATGGTTGGAGAGACTAAAAATATAAAAAAAACCTTGCAGGCGATGTACTCGTAGAAGTTTTAAATAGAACACAAGCTTTAAATATTCAAAAAATTAAGTTCGTCGGTCCAATAGAAGTCACTATTACACCCCACAAAAGTTTGAATTCCTCTAGAGGCGTAATTTCCGAATCTGATCTAGTCCATGATACCGAACAAGATATCCTAGAATCACTGTCCGAACAATCTGTTATTAAAGTCAAAAGAATCAAAATTTCAAGAAATGGCCAAAAAATACTCACCAAGCATATATTAATAACTTTCAATACACCGACTATACCAAAACACGTAAAAATAGCCTATATAAATTGCCCAGTTAGACCTTTCATACCAAATCCAGTCCGTTGTTTCAAATGCCAAAGATTCGGCCACTCTTTCATCGCTTGCCGTGGCAAAGAGACTTGCGCAAAATGCTGCAGTACAGAACACAAGACCGATGTCTGTACTTCATCATCCCTTTGCTGTGTGAACTGCAAAGGTGACCATCCAGCTTTTGCCAAGAGTCCTGCCCTAAATTTCAAATCGAAAAGGAAATTCAAACTATTAAAGTCCAACAAAACATTTCATTCCCGGAGGCCCGAAAAATAGTTAATGATCGCACCCCGAAACCTGGATTATCTTACTCTTCAATACTTAAAAAGGCCTTCAAAACCAACGGAACTCAAACCGATGTAACTATGTTTAAGCCATCTGACCGACATAAAATTTCAACGAACCAACCTAAAACTCCTTCTTTCTCTAAAGCAACAGCTACAACCTCATGGAATACAAAAATCATAAACCAACCAAATCGACCTACAAATACTTTAAAAAGAGCCATATCATCAGAACAAAATAATATTAAAATAGCAAAAAGTTCTTCTCAAACATCTCTTCAACCTGTCGTTTCATCCAAACACTTGATAACTAATCCTTCTACGAGTGACCTTATTAATCTTTACAACACTGAAAGCGAAATTTCATCTGTAGAAGATGAGGACTTGGAGACTTCGCCACTGAAGCCCAAGAAGGATCCTCGGCAAGACAAACATCGTCCTAGGACGAGAAATCACAAGTAGTTTTTCCTTTTCCTTTATACTTTATTTTTATGGCTTCATTCCTTTCCTGGAACTGCCGTGGTTTTCGTCAAAAAATTGATGATGTCAAAGACATCATAAACAACCACAAGCCAGCTGCAATCGCCCTCCAGGAGACCTTTTTAAGAAGCAATGATTCCACCAACATTCACTATTTCACTATATTCAGAAAAGATTACGATGATGGCCATAGAGCATGTGGAGGTGTTGCATTGCTTACCTCCCATGACTTTCCAGTAACTCAAATTAACTTAAAAACAAATCTGCAAGCTCTAGCTGTAAGACTTCACGTAAATATTTTAATAACAATATGCAATTTATGCTTACCTCATAACACCCATATCGCCACTTCTGACTTAAATAATTTAATAGATCAACTTCCACAACCAGTCATCATACTTGGTGACCTAAATGGCCATCATATCCTCTGGGGCAGTTCAGACATTAATCAAAGAGGCAAACAAATTGAGAAACTAATAACGGACAATGATTTATGTATAATGAATAACGGCCAACCTACTTATTTTCACTCACCTTCACTTACTTACCATTCAATAGATCTGGCAATTTGCACTCCTTCAATTTTTTCATTTTGGACCTTTTCTGTGGATCCTTATCTTTACAATAGTGACCATTATCCAATTAAACTTAAATATGAAGGCCAATACCAACCTCACTCTGTCAGCCAAACTAACTATATATTTGAAACTGCCAACTGGCCACTCTTTACTAGCCTTGCAGATATTTCAAACGCAGTAGAAATTGGTGACATCGATGAAGTAACTTTAAAAATAACATATACAATTATAGCAAGTGCTGACGCTTCCATTAAAAAAGTCATTAATAGGCCTAAAAAACAAAAGAAACCTTGGTGGAATGAGGATTGTAGCTGTGCTTATCGGAAACAGAGGAAGGCCTGGAATATCTTCAATAGATATCCAACAAGTGAAAATTATATTATTTATAAAAAAACAAAAGCGGCATTTCGAAAAATACAACGACGTAGTAAGAGGGATTCTTGGATGAGTTATGTCAATAATATAAATAGTAAAGTCACAAGTAAACAATTATGGAACAGAATTAAAAGAATATCCGGTGTTTATCCCAATAGACAAATCCCGATTCTAGAATGCAATAACCAAGTACTATCAGCACCCAAAGATATAGCAAACGCAATTGCTTCATGCCTTTCTGAAATATCCAGCTCCACTAACTACTCTGAAAGTTTAAAAAAAATTGAAATTGCATCTGAAAAGAATAAAGTTAATTTCACTTCAAACCGTATATTATCATATAATTGTGATTTTACTTTTCCCGAATTGACAAAGGCTTTATCCTTAGTTCACAAATCAACTCCTGGGCCAGATAATATTAGTTACATCATGCTTAAACATTTATCAAATAGTTCTCTAAATAACCTCTTGAAATTTTACAACAGAATTTGGACCGAGCACACTTTTCCGCAGTCATGGAGGTATGCTAATATAATTCCCATATTGAAACCAAATAAAGACTCCAGGAATCCTTCGAACTACCGTCCAATAGCCCTGACAAGCTGCCTATGCAAAATTTTAGAAAAGATGGTCAACGCGAGATTAATTTATATTTTAGAAAAAGAAAAATGTCTCTCTCCACTTCAAAGTGGTTTTAGAAAATGTCGATCCACTATTGACAACTTAGTAGCTCTCGAGATCGAAATACGTAAAGCTTTTGTGCAAAATAAGCATCTCGTCTCGATTTTTTTCGATATCGAAAAGGCCTACGATCGTACATGGCGTCATGGAATTTTAAAGGATATTTTTAATAATGATATAAGAGGAAATCTGCCGATTTTTATTCAAAATGTTTTAGAAAAAAGGTATTTTAAGGTAAGGATTGGATCTATTTTCTCGGATGTTTTTATACAAGAGGAAGGAGTACCACAAGGCAGTGTTTTAAGTGTAACTTTATTTATTTTAAAAATTAACAATATTGTTTCTCAATTGCCTCCATCAGTTAAGGGCCTTTTTACGTTGACGATCTGAAAATTTCATGCGCACCTAAAGACATTCGCTTTATCGAGAGACAACTACAACAGGCCGTTAACAAAATAACTAATTGGACTAATGAAAATGGATTCAGTTTTTCACCTTCGAAAACTGCATGTGTTCATTTCTGCAAAAAACGAAATCTTCATTTTGACCCTGAAATATTTTTCAAAGATATTTTAATTAATGTTGTGGACAATTTTAAATTTTTAGGCATCATATTTGACAAGAAGTTGACTTTTCAACCGCATATTTTAAATTTACGCAAACGTTGCGAAAAGGCTCTTAACATTTTACGAGTTTTATCAAAATTATCATGGGGATCTGATCGTACTTGCCTTTTTAAGATTTATAGAGCTTTAATTCGATCTAAATTGGACTACGGCTGCGTGGTGTATGGGTCAGCAAGAAAATCTGCTCTTCAAACTCTGAACACCATCCACCACACAGCTTTGCGCTTATGTACTGGTGCCTTTAGAACATCACCTATAAACAGCTTGTATGTGGACGCTTTTGAATCCTCTCTAGAGTTAAGGCGACAGTTGTTGTCCTTAGAATATTATTTTAGAATTTCCTCAACCCCTCATCACCCATTGCATACAATTCATCACAGTCCATATTTAAAACGCCTCTATCAAGCTAAAACATCCTTCATCCCTACATTTCACTTAAGAATGCTGGATGTGATGAACGGATCCGAACTTTCTGCACTTGACGTCACCCAGAAAAAACTATATGATTTCTCTCCTTGATTTAATCATTATTTTGAGTTTCAAAACCCGTTCCAAAATTTTTAGAAAACAGATACCTCTCATATTATCTTCAAACAACTCTTTCAAAACCATATAGAAAAGTACTCTAATTTTATACAAGTTTACACGGACGGATCTAAAAGGGCAAACTATGTTGGAGCTGCGTTCACTATTAATCACTCTGTTCACAGTTTTAAACTTCATTCTTCATGTTCTGTTTTTACCTCTGAAATCATGGCAATCATAAAGCATTAGAAAACATTACTGATCATGTTCATAAAAAATATATAATTTTCACTGATTCATTAAGCGTTTTAGAGTCATTGAAACATCCTGATCATGACAATCATCCCATTGTTTTAGAGTCACTGAAAAAAATTTATCATCTTTTATCCAAAAATTTTAACTTGGTATTCTGTTGGATCCCATCTCATGTTGGGATATTAGGAAATGAAATTGCTGACAAAGCCGCCAAATCGGCCGTAAATAATTTTAACCATACTATCCCTTATCGTGACATAAAACCTTGCATTTACAAATTTTTGGAAGACAAATGGCAGAAAGAATGGAACGAACAATCGGAGAATAAACTTCACGCTATCAAACCAAGTATATCTAACTGGAAATCGCTACCTTTAAGAAGGCAGCAAGTAATAATGACACGCCTCCGTATTGGACATACTAGGATCACCCATAGACACCTCCTCCTCGGAGAAGATCATCCTATATGTAATTACTGCATTTGCCCACTAACAGTAAAACACGTTTTAATTGAATGTTCTCATTTTAATAGGCAACGACTTATACATTTTAATTCTTATACCTTGGTTTTAAAAGAGATAATTGGTGAGAATCCTCATCCAAATATTTTTAGCTTTTTACATGACATTGGTTTTATCCATCACATATAATTTTATGTAGTATTCATACATTATGTTTTGACTCATTTCACTTTTTTATTATATTATATATTTGTTTTTTATCTTTAGTTTGGCATAATATGTCCCAAGAGGACTCAATGCCATAAAACCAAATCCAATCCAATCCAATCAATGGATTTGAAATCTGTGGCAAATTTTACAACAGATTAATAACTCACACAACGGGCACAGGCAACGCCGGGCTAGCCACGCAGTAACTTACTATATAATATTTGAAATCATTCACCTCAATATTACAACTACACAATGATTTCAAGTACCCACAAATCAAGACCATTACACAACAAGGATCAACAAATCCGTATAACAATTGTAGTAGGACAATATTTTCCCTATAGTTGAAATTCCACAATTCTAATCACCCAAATTTCTTAAAAACAATAGAACATCAATATAATACAAGTACAGTTCCACTCAACTTATATAAAGTTTTAACTCTACAGTTAAAGAATAATAATCCTGACATAATTATTTCCTCTTCCCTTAATGAAATTAACAATATAAACAATGGAACAATAGAACAGATAACAAATAGAATATTAGCCTCCAATACTCTATTCCGAAAAAGAAGGATACATTTGCTTTCAATAATTAACCAAATCTATAAAAGAATAGTATCAATTAGACAGCAATTATAATATAGAGCTTTCCTTAGTCGTAATACAAATTGACAATAGAATTCGAGGAGTCCTTGGTAGACACATAAACTATAATTACATAAGAGATCAATTCTTTCACTCCTTAACAATAACGGTATGATATTAGTATAAGATAAACAATCTTCATAATATACTGCTATACACTACCCTCATACAGAAACACTAGAATCGTTACAAATTGACTCGTGATTCGAGTACCTTCTATTCAAGACTTTCTTCATATCAGAAATCAATATATCAATTAATCAATCCTAATGAGTCAAAACGTCCCAACAATTACAAGGATTTATTATAATCATTTTAAATTCAGAGCAATAGAATAACAATATAATAGCACATTCAAGCTCCTGTGATCCACAGATATACAATTTAACTCTGCATTCAAAGAGTAATAATCGCAACAAGAATATTCATTCCTCCTTTAGTAAAATTCACAATAGAATCACATCACTGAAAGAGAGGAGAAAAGTAGATCCTTTCTACTTTCTTTCCTCGGATCAGAACAAGAGAGCTCATCGGAGTATACGAGTACTGTGATGAGCAGAAGGATGGAAATAAAATACAGAGAGGAAAATAATTACATCTATGAAGAAATATACTGGAAACAGAGCAATTAATGAAATGTAAGACAATATAGGACGTTTCCAAAGGTTTTGAAAAATATATAAGAGTTTTTGAAAAATAGATGGGACCACTTCTATCCCTGTTTGTGGGACGAGTTAGAGCGACGCTTACGGACCAGGGAACCACGTCCGAAATCTACAGCTGAGTTGGCGACGTTCTTGCAGCAGGAATGGACACAAATATCCATGTGTATCAAAACCTTGTTGAAAGTATACCCAGAAGGGTTGGTAGTGTAATTGCAGCATGTGGGGGACCATCCCCCTATTAAAGCATGCATCCTGTCCCTAATACTATCACATTTTGCTGTCCGGTCCATTATTGTAGAATAGTGTATATTCCGATATAGATCTAATGGAATTATTTTTGTAAAACTAAGAATTTTTTTCTCTTGAGACTCATTAAAACTGCCCCTTGTTTGTTAATTTTGAAATAATTTATGCACCATTCTCCCAGTTTTAAATCTACTTAGCTTATTTATAAGTTACTGGGAGGGTTTCCTTTTTGAATTTACAATTTTGAAATATTGAATTTTGCATTTTAAGTACAGTTTTAATTTTATTAAGTACTTTAATTGAGTGGTATAAATATTGCAATTTAAGAATTGCATAAATCAAGTGGCATTAACTTTATTTTAGTGTTCTTTGATGCGTTATTTTTAATTACTGTAGGGTAGGAATTTATGCAAATCAGAGTTTTGTGATTTTAATTTCCCTATGGATTTGGTTTAAACATGTCAGACATGCAAATCACAGTTCAGTTTCTAGATAAGTGATTTATGTTTAACATTATACATGGGGATAGCAAAATGTAGCAGAACAAATATTGAAAGGATTACAACTCAAATTGTTATTTGAGCCTTGTTTCTTTCATTCTATGATATGAATTCTATTTCGCGATACAAATCGCTAATACTTAAAATTTTAAATTACAAATAAATATTATAATAGGAGAACAACACACTAAAATTTTATTAATCAGTAATTAATTTCTATTTCCATCCTTTTCATTATCAAACTTATTTAAAGTGTAAAAATTAAGTTAAACTGTTAAGTTAAAATATTCTTTTTACAAGTACAGAAGTAGGGTTTGTGTAAAATGGCTTTGTTAATGGCTTTCTTATCTTTTTACACAATTATTAAAATATAAATGAATTTATATCCTATTGCAAAGGGGTATCTGGGATCTAATGTTTTCACAAATATAAAAACTTATCTGCTTTCCATTGAATTTTCGTAACTACAGGAATGATACTAGATGAATATTTTGGTTTTGCAAATATTATTGGTTCCTTATGTTAAAACTCAGTTGTTGTTTATCTGAAAGCCATTTTAAATAAGCTATAGTAAGTGAGGGACATACAGGAGGGTACTCATTTATAACATACTGAAAACAAATGTTAAACAGTGCTGATTCCATTATCACTAAATTCCCTTATGAAAGGGCATTAATTCAAGTTTATCACACCGTTCTATGGGTGATTAGATCAAATTAATCGAAAACACTGCACTATATTGACTGGTCCCATATCTATGAAACTCAGTCTTACTTGATGAACACATTAGTGAGACATGTTTTCAGTTAGCAAAAAGAAACAGTTGTAGGTCTGTTGTCATTGTCCCCAATATAGACACCCACTTTATAGGCCATAACCATTTGTCTCTCCTAATGGGAGAAATATTTGTAATGAGAAACTAAATTTAATAAAAACATTTATACCGTGCATGCCTGCCCCCTTGGAATCATTTACCTTTTTTTATGGTAAAGCTCTCAAACCTTAGGGATAAATATTAAAAATAGTACGAATAGCCACATTTGCAGTGATTCGATCTCGTACATCAGAAGGGTCATATAGTTGTGCGAATTCATTCGTTGGGTCATAATCTAAAAACTGGCAAAATACATGTCTAGCATGCAGTTTAACTTAAAAGAGGGGTGGTTGTTGAACTTGTAACCTTCCTGGTGGTGTGTCTTCCCGTCAAATAGTGTGTGATGTTCTACTCTTTCAATAACCAAGCACGAGATTATAAAAATAACAATTTAATTAAATGATAAAAAGGACACACATAAACGAACTTCATTTCATCCGGTGCAGTACATCGTACGTCAAAAACAAAAACAACCTCTCTCAGCCGAGGCAAGTATCCGAATGCGAATTTTCTCTATGGCAACCCTTCCACGCAGGTAGGTTAGTCGCCAAGAACTCTCCTAAATTGATCGCCAACAGCGGCCAGATATCACCCCTTCCCGCCAAGATGGAGTTTTATCAACAAATCAAACTTTCATCCGATAACAAACATCGATTTAGCTCTCTATTTTCACAAAATATTTGTAACTACATATTAAAATATTATCTTAGTAAAAAAATTCTTAAACAGATCAAGACATAAAAATACCGTTTCGATATTATACTCTGTTTCACCTTAACTTGTCAGTATTGGGAAAGGCAGAAATGATGTTCATCCGCATGAAAAATAATTCCAACTTGATTTGGAATTTAAAATAAAGAAAATGCATATAAACGTGTAAAAATTGTCCTACAATGAAGGAGTGATTTTTGAACCTTTATAATCGGTTATTTATTTGTAAAAAGCATTTTTTTTTGACCGAAGCGAATGAATATATCCGAAACGGAATTCTAAACCGGTTTCCATGGTAACATTTCTGGCGAGCTAAATACGCTTTCCGGCCAAGTCTGCGCCATTTCGCTCTGCGTCTTTGCTAGCGTGTGTATTTACGTTCATATCTCTCTTGTGCTATTTTATTGGAGTGTGTTTGATACTCTGAACATGGCTGAAAAAGGAACGTCACCATCCAAGCTGTATACGCCATCAAAGCAAGGAAAATCAATTGGTAGTGGAGCTCGCAGGAACATATTGAATGTTTATTCTAGACTTCGAGAAGAAAACCATAGTGATTCCATTAACCAAATCGTCGGAAAGGTGTCTCAACTAACTGGTGTTTCCAAAAGAACTGTTTTTCGTTTGAAAAAAGAAAAGAAGACGACAAGTCCTTTGAGTACTCCAGGAAAAAAACGACCTTATGCCGTTGGAAAAAGAACAAGAATGATGAAATATGACAACTTTACTTTATCGTGCATCCGACGAAAAATTCATGATTGTTTTCGTCGAAATGAAATTCCTACATTGGACAAAGTTCTAAATGAAATTAACAATGATAAGGATATTTTTTCGACAAACATTAGCCGAAGTACACTGTACAGGATACTGAAAGATTTGGGATTTTCCTTTGAAAAGCGAAAAAGGCAGGCTATGCTTTTAGAAAGATACGACATAATTTTATGGCGAAGAAATTATTTACGAAAAATTAGAGAACTGAAGAATGAAAATGCTTCAATCTATTATTTAGATGAAACATGGGTGAATGAAGGACACTCACAAAGTCGAGTATGGCAAGACAAAAACATCAAAAGCACCAATGAAGCTTCCTCTTCAAGTTTGACAACAGGCTTGGCTGCACCAAAAGGAAAAGGAAGAAGACTCATCATTACCCATATCGGAAGTGATGAAGGATTTGTACCTGATGCGGCTGACATTTTTGTAGGAAAAAAATCCGGTGACTACCACGAAGAAATGGATGGTAACCATTTTGAGAAGTGGTTTGAAGATATCATGCCTAAATTGAAACGAAACAGCTTTGTAGTGATGGACAATGCCCCCTATCACTCGGTGAAGAAAGAAAAAATTCCGACGACATCTTGGAAAAAAAGTGCAATTCAAGAATGGCTATCGTTGAAAAACATTACGTGGAACCAGGACATGATCAAGATTGAACTGTTGAAAAAAGTTAGCGAAATCAAACATATGTTTGATAAATACAGAGTTGAAGAAATTGCCGAAAAATTTGGACATAAGGTTTTGAGACTTCCCCCGTATCACTGTGAGCTTAATCCCATTGAAATGATATGGAGTCAAGTAAAAGGACACGTTGCCAGGGAAAACAAGACTTTTAAACTGAACGATGTGAAGGATTTAGTCATCCAAGGGATTGAAAAGGTCTCTGTACAAAATTGGAAAAACTGCATAAACCATGTTACTGAAAAAGAGAAATACATGTGGGAAGTAGATGGACTTGTGGATGATATTTGGGAAAGTAAGAACTTGGTAATTTCTTTTAATAGTGAGTCTGATAGCGATTCGGAAATGTTAAGTGATGATGATGTGTAAATTCATGTGATGAATAAGTATATTATAATGTAAATAGATTTGTTATGATGTTTGCTATGTTTTACATATATTGATGATGTATAAATGCATGTGATGAATAAGTAAAACGTAAATATAGTTTTCTCATTGTAACTACTATTCATGAAAGAGATTGGTTTCTTCTGTACACTTTCTTGTAAACTATTTTAAATTATTCATAAAATTAATAATTTACTACTAATCAACCCGACACCGTTCCGCGAGTTTCAGAATATGTTTCACACATATAAGGTTTATTTTTTTTAACTCTAATTTTTAAAATGGTTTCATTTTTTTTATTATTGTATGTGTATTCACTATATTTGTATTTTTTATATTCTATTTATTTATTGTGAATGTATTTTATATCCTCTATGTTATATGTATTTTTATTTGTTATTTACTTTCTTTAATATCAGAATAAATTTGATTTAATTTGGAGACTATATTTTGCTGTTAAGAAAAACACATATTTTAGCAGACGACGCACTCTCCCCTACCTTGTCCAACCAAATGTAAGACCAAAGGAGTAATTAAATTGGATTAATTTCCTTTAATAAAATTATTAAAATTGAAAAAAGAAGTATTAATCAAGGTGTTTAGCTTTCAGGTAAGTAAATTCAAAAAATGAATTTTATGGTTCATCACATCTTTAAATAGACTGTTTTTTTAAACAACATTTATTGTAAAAAAATTTTAAATATATATATTTTTAAATAACTAAAAATAATACTCATTTAGAAAAATCAAAACGCATTTATATTAACATAGAGTAGCTTTTTGTTTAATTAACAAATGTAATGCAAGAGCCATTAGAAATTAAAGATCTGTGAAACGTATAGAATTTCCACGTGCATTTTATCTCTCCTTGCCAAAAAGGGCGAATTTCCTCGCTTATAGCTGACTTCTTCTGACATTGTAACCCTAGTTTCTACGACAACGGCTGTGATGCGGTCAACGTAGCCTTTACTCTACTGACAAGTTAAGGTGAAACAGAGTATAGTAGGAAATCACAAGGACAACTAAGTTGACAGCAGACGACAAAATGATATATGTATATAAACAAAACCTTTCTACTTTTACGAATAAAATTTAAATCAAACATTAAGTTACTCTAAAATCAAAATAGACTTCCAGCCAACTCTTCAACTAACACTTATACAATATAATACATTAGAATAAAATTACATCATTACAAGCATGAAATTATTATTTTCCTAACGAAATTAGTACCAAATTTATATATAGAAACTATAAATACAAAATAACAAATATCTCAATGAAAGAAAATATCTCTAGCATATATATTCAAATGAAATCAGGATACACAAAAAAAAAGTTCAAGATAAATGTAAATAAACACTGAAAGGATACTGAATAAATATAATCCAATGATATGCAATAATTCAAAATTTTCACGTATTAAAAGTTAATGCTAACTGACACATTTACACCTCAGAAAATAATCTTGATAATGCATCCGCGTGAGGCATTTTGGCTCCTGGGCAATGTTTTATCGTGATGTCATATGTTCCGTGTTTGTAATTTTCGACTTGGCGATCTTGTAACCTCGATGAAAGGAAGTGGGAGAGTGACTAGTGTCGGCTCCCAGAACGCACGCCATGTGAATAAATGTTAAAGTTTATACAGTCCACTGTCTTATTCAATCGCTAAACCTTTGCGCATTTTGGTCCTAGCGACCCGGAGGTTCTTAAACCAGCGCAAACTCTTGTAAAAATGACAGACAGCGTCATTACAACGCTAAATAGAAGGCGCGGAAACATTCGCGCACAAATTACGAAGGTCTCCAAGACTGTGTCTGACAACCAGTTGAATATCGCAGAACTGAGAGCTCAGTTGGAAGTTATCGCAAAAATTGAAGATAAATTTGATTCGCTAAAGAATGACTAGTATAATTGTGTAAGCGAAGAAGACTTCGAAACTACAGAAGACAATCTATCGCAGATCGACAACGAGATTCGTTTGATAGAGATAAGTCTCAAAACCTGTATTAATAAAATTCAATCCGAAGTATCGAATCAAAACTTTGATAGTGCTTCTCGTGAATCTTCAAATTCACTAACGGATGAACAGCCCAAAAGAGCCTTGATAAAACTCCCAGAAATCCCACTTCCAACATTTAATGGGATATTTGAAGAGTGGAATCTGTTCAAAACGAAATTTAATTATCTAATTTCTGATAATCCTGCTCTGTCAGAAAATAAAAAACTCCACTATCTGCGGGGAGCGCTAAAGGGTGACGCTAAAATAATTGAAACATCCGATGACAATTATACTTCCCTTTTCAAAGCGTTAATACAAAGGTATGAAAACAGAAGAATTATTGTAGACTGTCACATTAAAGGTATTCTCAATAAGCAATCAATCAAACATGAATCCGCTAAGGATCTTCTGAATTTATTAGATACTGTAAAAAAGAATCTTAGATCTCTAAAAATCTTAGATCTCGATAGAAACCAATTTTCTAACGCTATATTATTAAATGTCCTTCTGGATAAGTTAGATAGTGAAACCCGAAAGCAATACGAATTAACACTAAATGATAATGAAGTACTGTAGCAATGATGTATACTGACACGGCTAGCTAACACTTAAATTGAATTTATTTACACACACATACACTACAGAAATTACAAGACTTTCACGCACATAAAATATTCGGGACAGGGACATTTTTTACTATCACATACTACAGCTTAGCTGCTGCTTGCTCCAGGGTTGGAGTTACACTGTGTAAGTTTTTGTCAGTTCGCTAGGGGGCGTTGTTGGTTCCGTTACAGACTCCCCCTCTGGCTCTGATGACGTCCCGACGATGAGCCAGGATTATTTTTTTCTAGGGCGACCCCTTCTTCTTATGGGAGCTACATGCCCAGTGTCTCTCTTTACTTGGGGTTCATAGTAAGTTTTTAATGCTGACACATGATAAGTTCCAAGAGTTTGGTCTGGACTGGCCGGGTCGGCAATATCATATGTTGTCGGCAATCGATTTGTGAGAACTACATTAGCTCTTCCTGGCGTATAATTGATTTTCAGATTAAACGATTGGATCTTCAGAGCCCATCTTGCTAAACGTCCTGAGGGTGACTTAATGCTCAGAAGCCATTTAAGAGGTTGATGGTCTGAAGCAATGATAATTTCTTGATTCTCGATGTAACCTCGGAACTTTTCTAAGGCCCAAACTACTGCCAAAGCTTCCCGCTCAGTAGTCGAATAATTGCGTTCTGCTGGGATCAACAGACGACTAGCGTATTCAATCACATGTTCTTCTGGACCATTTCCTTGGAGAAGGACTGCGCCAAGGGCGTAGTTACTCGCATCTGTGCGAATTATGAAAGGCATACATCCATCAGGTTGCTTTAACACAGGGGCTGTTGTCAAGCGTTCTTTTAGGGTTTCGAAAGCTTCTTGCTGTTCAAGACCCCACGACCAATCGACTCTTTTCTTAGTTAAATTGCTAAGAGGTCGTGCTATGTCTGCAAAGTTCGGAACATATCTTCTGAACCATGAGCAGGTCTGTAAGAAAGACAGAAGTTCTTTCACATTAGTTGGAACTGGAATTCTTTGGATAGAAGCGATTTTCTCTTGATCGGCTTCAATTCCATCTCTTGTTATCCAGAAACCCAAGTACTTAACACGATCACAGGAAAAATGGCATTTCTCTCTATTTGCATGAAGTTTAAAAAGAGAAAGCCTCTCAAAAACAGTCTTTAGATCTTTTAAATGTTTGTCAAAAGTCTCTGATAAGATGACTATGTCATCCAAATATGAGAGTGCAAAAACATCTTTCAGGCCACTTCGGAATTTATCTATCAGGCGTTGAAAAGTGGCAGGTGCGTTACGCAGACCAAAAGGCATGCGTAGATAACGGTAAGTTCCGAAAGGACAAATAAAGGCAGTTTTGTCCAAATCGTTTTCATCCACTTGCACCTGATGATATCCTGATTGTAGATCTATAGTTGACATGTATGATGTCGGTGTAGCTTCGTTTAAAAGATCGTCCATCCTAGGTAATGGATAAGTGTCCGGTTTCGTAACGGCGTTGAGGCCTCTGTAGTCAACACATAATCTTACTTTCCCGTTTGGTTTAGCGACGAGCACTACCGGAGCAGCATATGGGGATTCACATTCTTCTATTATGTTCTTTGCCAAAAGTTCATCAATTTGTTCTTTCAGTATTTCTTTCTTGGCCGGTGACATACGATACGGTGGAACAGATATAGGATGATGATTCATAGTAACTATTCTGTGCTTCATGAAAGGAGTAGGTTCTCCCCCTGGTTCAAAGCAGCGTTTGTACTCTTGAAGTAAGCAGTTTAATTCTACACTTTGCATCTGGGTCAGATGTCTTCCTTCATCACTTCTCAAGTGGACAATAGTAGTAGGCTCAGGCACAATCGTTGATTTAAAAGTTTTCGGCGCATCCTTTAATTCAGTAGGCTTTACATAGAAGAAATATTGTCTATGGGGATCTTCACTAAAATGCCAGGTTCCATTTTGAACGTTGAGAACAATACCGGCTGCATGGAGAAAGTCTTTTCCTAACAGCGTGCTATTCCCTTTTGCTTCAGGGAGAACAAGAAGTTCTGTTGACACAATTTTACCTTCTATACACAAGTTGATAACCGTTTTAAGAGCAACCATGGATTGGAGTTTTCCATCAGCAAGAGTCAGTGAAATCTTTTTGTCCTCGAAAGCAATTCCATTCTTTCGTAGAAAGTTATACAGCTTTTCTCCTGCAATAGAGTGTGAGGCACCAGTATCGGCACACACAGCAATTCTCTCACCAAAAAGTTCAAAGATAATCAAGCTTGAAAGATCTTTAGTTGTATTACTTGTGAACAAGTTCATACAGTTGACAGTAGTTTCTTCAACTTTAGATTTTGTACAAGTAAGACATTTAGATATTACAACTCCTGGTGTTCCGCATCCAAAACATCGAATTGGGGGTCTTCCTTCTGATCTAGGAGTAGAATTTCGAGGTATCGAAACTCTTGAAAATTGACTTTGCGTATGTTCGTGTCTATTAACCACAGGACGGAATCTTCTATCTGTAGAGGCTGTTTTATTTTCGTCTCTACAATATGTTTTCTTTTGAGTCTGCACCACATGTTTCTTCACTCCTTGACGGATATTCTCATAAGTATCCAGTTTTTCAGCTAACTCTAGAGGGTTGGCCCAATCTGTCCACAAATCAATGAAGTGATCTTTGATGTATGGTGGAGTCCTTTTCTTAATTTGATCAGTAATTAATAAACTTTTGAGTTGATCAAAGGTGGTGACATTCATTTCCTTTGTCCAACCTTCAAAATAAGAAGCCAGTTCGAAAAAGTAGTCCCTCCATGTCGTATCAGGATTCTTCCTATGTTGGGAAAATAACTGTCGAAACTTATCAGCAGTGACCCTAAATCTCTTGAGAAGCATTTCTTTCACCTTTTGGTAATTTTGAGCCTCCTGTTCATCTTCTCTAGCAAGTAACTGCGCTATTTCAGCTGGTAAGGAACCAATGAGATATGGTATCCATGATGACTCTGGAAGATTCATAAACTTCAATTGACGTTCGAAAATAATTAAAAACAGTCCTATTTCATCTTCTTTTGGATTAAACTTAGGGATAATCTGACTGAGTTCATATTTCGGGTACTCTGAGCCATGAGTAGAAACAACTGAATTGGAAACCTTTTGAGCTTCAAGCTGGAGTTTTAGCTTTTCGAGTTCATACTTGCGCTCGTTCTCAATTCGGACCTGTTCTTCTGCTTGTGCTTTAAGTAATTTTTCCTCCTCATCCTTCTTTTCAGCCTTCAACTTGTCTTCCTCGACAGCATTCTCCGCTTTTAGTCGATCTTCAATTATAACTTCGAGCATATTCTTTACGAGCTCTTCTTCGTAATTTTCACTTTTAATTATAAGTTCTCGAAGTTTGATAACTTTTAAGCTGTCCGACACAGCCAGACCAAGCTCCGATGCAAGAGTTCGGAGGTCTTCTTTCCTTCCTTTCCCTAGGAACGCCATATTGTCCAAAACCCCTAACTATTGTTTAGGTTGGAATTTTTTTCTTTAAGAAGAGAGTCCTAAATCTAGAGTCCTAAGTTTAAAGTTCAATAGTCCTAAACTCAATACCTTTAAATGCAAAACGCTTAGATTATATTATGTTCATTCCGTTATGGACACTTAACTAAAGTTACATGCAAATATTCTTGAATTCTCAGAACCATTATCAAAATACAAATAAAACATTTCCCAAACACTTTAAAAAATTCACTTAGCTAAAGTATGAAAAATAGCAAAAGTATGAAATATATTCAGAAACACTTGTATACAGATACTTGCATTAACACTAATTATAAATCATGAATTCCTCAACACTTTAATAACTTGATCTAAACTACCATTCATTACAAAAATAATAATTCAATAAAGGCAATACTTTAAATATCAACTTCTTTTGAAATAAAATATCTCCCTAAATTCAGAAAGTGATATTTCTTTTGTGTTATCTTTATTGAAACACACTAAATTTTTTTTTTTCACTCGTTGAAGAATGACAATGCAGTAAATATAAAATACAGATCATGAAAAAAAAAAAACCATACATACAAAATCTTTTTTCTTTTTCTTTTAATGCAACGCGCCTAATAAGAAAAGTAAAAACAACTGGCGCCGTGTTAGACGTCGACTAAGACTTTCTTTAGGCGGGAGATTTTAGAGTTCAAGGTCGTTCAACTACTAGTTATCGATACATTATTTCTGCACATTACACACATTCTACAGCATTAATATTCATAATAAATCGTTAATTATCCAACTATTTAAATACATACATACAGTTAAATAGTTTTAAGCTTTCTGAAACACTTAAATCAGGATTGATTTGCAAGTTTAAGTAGTCAGACGAACAACTTAGCATTAAAACGAAATCAATTTTTCTCATTACAATACATACAAAATAAAGGAATTTCTTCTGAGTTAAA
This sequence comes from Metellina segmentata, assembly GCA_947359465.1. Taxonomy (NCBI): domain Eukaryota; kingdom Metazoa; phylum Arthropoda; class Arachnida; order Araneae; family Tetragnathidae; genus Metellina; species Metellina segmentata. The sequence continues at coordinate 33,946,179 of OX375880.1, read as the reverse complement.
AATTACTACTTCTACAGTACAACTTTGAAAAACCTTCTTTATAAATGACTTTTTGCCTAGGTTTAGACGACATAAAGTATAAAAATACTTATCTATCCGATGGATATCGGGATCGGGCCCACAGTTGGGTAGCCACTTCTCTGTAGCAATGATGTATACTGACACGGCTAGCTAACACTTAAATTGAATTTATTTACACACACATACACTACAGAAATTACAAGACTTTCACGCACATAAAATATTCGGGACAGGGACATTTTTACTATCACATACTACAGCTTAGCTGCTGCTTGCTCCAGGGTCAGTCCGCTAGGGGGCGTTGTTGGTTCCGTTACAGTACCAAGTTTCGATGAATTTTTAGATTTCTTAGAAAGAAGATGTCAAATTCTAAATAGCATCAATGCCAGTTCTGCATCTAAGTTTAATCCAGAACGATCGAAATCTCTCATCGTGAAATCTGACATAACTAGAATGTGCGTGGCTTGTAAAACCCAAACACACATCAATTAAATCATTGCGATAAATTTAAAAATATGAAATTGTCTGACAGACTGAATTTGGTTAAGAAACATAGACTTTGTCGCAATTGCTTTTGTGATTTTCATGTATTATCTCAATGGAATTCGAAAGTTTCTTGTTTCGTTTGTGGGAAATTAAATCACCACACATTATTGCATAACTAGACGGCCGTCTAAACAAGAATCCAAGGTGTCAACTTAGGCGGACAGAATACGTTGGAGAATGGGCAACACAGACGGCTGTCGTGGTTTATTTTATTCGAGAAACAAAACAAAGTGGTTTTTTATTCTCTAGTTCAAAGTTCCTAACTTCGGGATCGTTGAAGGTAGAGTGAAAATGTCAACAGATTTGAAATCAGCGTAAATTTTTACGCCAGACAGTTTTATTATTCAATTATTTACCATTTGATTATTTAATTATGTATTAAATAATTAATTATTTATTCAAAGAAAATCACATTTAAGGAATCGATCTGGTGTCAAATTTTCCGCAGATTTCGAATCCGTTGAAATTTTTATTCTGTGTTTAACGATCCCGATTTTACAAAAACGAATTATTCAATGGCAGTCAAAAATGTTTATTTATATTCCTCCTCTTGGCTCGAATCGCTTGGAGCAGGAAATGATATCTGGCCGCTACAAGAGAAAAAATGTTCTCCAACTGTTTGAGACCGCTATGACGACAGTCATGGAAATGGCTGAAGCGGATGGACAGAGGAAGAATCCTAATGTTAAAACTTAGACGAATTACCGCTAGATGGCGTACACTTTTTTAGTTCTGTCGGCGGTAGGGAAAATTTTGAATTGGTTTGAAAAATCCCTGTTTTGATGTTGAATGTATGTATTCTGTTTTGTTTTTGCTTGTGAGGATGTGAGGTGAGGAGCTGATGGATTGCAACGGACTTTCTATTGAAAGCGGAATACTTTAATTAGGAAAAGTTAATTTGTCTTTAGGCGTATTCTTGATCGAAGAAAGATTGTATTTACTTTTCAGTTACGCATCCAATCTCCAGCTTCGATTTTGAATTGTTTTACGCTGTTGCGTTTAATTAAATTTGTGAAGTGTAATTTTAGTAGAGGCAGTGAGAGTGTTCGTTCTGCGATCAGTAGTTAATTTTTTGATGCATAATTAGATATAATCGAGTTTTTGAGATTGCATAATATGAAAGTCCACAAATTGAATACATCTGATTCTATTAAAACAGACCATTTCTTTCGATTTTTAGATTGTTACAGGGTATGTATGCAAATTTAAAATGAAGTGATTTTTTATTTAAAAAAATCAGTGATTTAAATAAGAATTTAAAATTTCAATTTCCTTTCTGTATTATGTGTAATAATATTGAAAATGAAATAACTATGAAGAGACGTGCTATTTTATTCAAGTTAGTTCAATAGTAAATGGGTCATTGAACTTGTGTCACTCACAAGCCTGTTCATCAGCATAGGTTTTGTTTTAAACATTCTATGCGACTATAAATCCAATGGGCAATTTGAATCAAGCATTATATTTAAAAACGTGCCGTGGCCAGTGCGACTTCATTAGTGAGACACGCTTTTTCATAATCTCTAGCTATTTTTTGTGTGGTTTCATTTGCAAAATCTTTGTATTATTTTTTAATCCTTCATATGCCTGTGCCAAAATCTTTGCTTATTAATTTTGTAGACAAATGACACTGTGTGAACTGGCTGCATCATTTATGAGGGACACACTGCATACTAGAGGCATGCCCAAGTTTCGTACAGTGAAATAGACTTGAATTTATCTATGACAGAATTTTCATTTGCCAAAAATGCCTGGAAATACTCTTTGCGTGAATATTTAGGCTTGACGATAGCTGCACTAACTGTTAAGCTTGGCGGTTCTTTGGTACCCAGCTAACGGTTAAGTACTGTATTTTCTCAATATTTGTTTCTAAATAGCGGTAAGAGTTGTTTTGCTGATTGTTTATTTCAAATTTTATTCTAAGTTCTCATATAGGTATGTTAAAATAAACAATGTGATATGTCGATTTGGTTTTTCCAAACCTCTGTTGAATAAAATTAGGGTAGTATTAATGATTTTGTGCTATTCTATTGATATACCTGTGGGGAGATAAGCCGTAAAAGGGAGGCGAGGTGTAGAGAGAATAGTATTGCTGAGGGCAAGGAGTGGGAAAGTAACTTGCTGGTGGTTCAGTGGGTTTCTCATTGTTAGTAGCTTGCAAGCTGTAGATGAATGACATAGGTTCAATTCATGTGACTCTACCCTGAGCGTATTAATTTTTTGTGTCAAAAGTTTCCTGTTTGTGTATACACACCTAATTCTGTTTTTGCACAAACTTTTTTTATACTCAAATTCAAAATAAATTTTTTATTCTCTATTTATTCCAGTCATTTTAAATTTATTTGCCGAAATTTAACGATTTTTTTTAATAGTTGTGGCATAGTAGTATCATCTGTTAAACTAAATGGGAATTCGTAGCAATTACAGGGGGTTAGCAAGCAGTGGTCACACCTGACCCCACGAAAAGAACTGTCACAGGCAGTGCCGTGCTGGCCATGCAGTTATATTGCCCCCACATAGATTGCATAACATCTAGTGTATGCGTTTTGGAACGTATGTTTTCATTTACCAATGTATACATCTATGTATCTACAATGTTCTTATTGTATTTGGTAACTAACACGACTGTATTCCCAACATCATTACAATGGCACACAACTGGAGAAAGATTCGGTGATCTATTATTTGAAGATATCCATGAATCAGTCGACAAAGCCGTAAGCAAAGATGAAATATTAGAAGGGGTTGTCTTTTTGAGACTCCTAATCCCACAGAATCTTGTTCTAAATACAGGTTTAATAAAAGAATGTCTGGAACTGACCTGAAAATTGGTTAATAATTTTGTCAAACCTGACCCTTATGAGAAATGCGCTGGGAAATTTGAACGTGAACTGAAGTTCTTGGTAGCCTCTTACACATAATTAGATAATGGCATAACCAAAACACAAACACAACAATTAATAACTGAATTCGTTCGTAAAACTGGTGAAACATCCGCACTAGATGATACTCGTGCTCGTCCAAACAGAATTAGGTGTACATTAAGTTGACACGAAAAGGCGAGTTTGTGATCTCATTTGTATTGTACTGATGTGCACACTTTATATTTTCAGGTTCCTCGTCCTTCAGATTTTTAACTAGCCCTCTTACTCGTATTTATGATTTTGTAATTACCACTATCAAAATGTGTTTCAATGTGGTTTTGTTTTTATTTCTAGAAGCAGGTGTTTTTGTGATAGTAGTTATTGCAAATCAGTTATTGCCAAAATGATAAGTAATTTTTTAAACTACCCAATTTTTTACAGAAATAACCAATTCCTCTATTAAATATAATAATAAGTTTCAAGAAGAAAAAAAAATTAAGATTGGAAATACTTTAATTTGACCAATTTTACACTTAATGGTCATAAGTTAAGTTGTCATACAAAAAGTTTTTTTTTCGAGTCTTGTACAATTAATTGTATTTACAGAAAAATGAATTTTTGTCCTGTATGACTAAATTGATATTTAAAGTTCATTGTGTATTGAATTGAAAATAAAAGTTTTTATGTACCATTTGTTTCTTTGTTTTTCTTGTTCAACATTAATTAAAAAATACCTTTTATAATGAATTGAAGTACATATATTCACTGTAACTGAAACACTTCTTTTTGTTTACCTTCATGTGTTTGTTTACAAAAATATCTTGCAATGTCAGAATCAGTCTCAATAAATCATTCTGAATACATTAAATGTTGCTTACAATTTGCACTAAAAGATTTATATTTAGTTCTGATTTTCATAATTATTCAAGATTACCAATGATGCCTGGTACACGCAAGTATTTTTTAAATTGACAATTGGTAACTTAGTAATTTTTTTTCTGGATTGAACTGTTTTGGAATGTAATTTAAATTGAATTTTAGAACTGAAATAATTATATTTATTTGTGGAATATAATATAGACCTAGTGACTGCATGCATAAAAACATTTAGAGCTTCGATGAAAATCCAAATTTTCTCCATATTGTGTTTGGAGAAAGCCTATTTGTGTGTAATGTCAACAGAGATCCCTTGTTTTTCAATAACACTATATCATAAAGTAACAATGTTTTCATGGGAACTTTCTGTAAGAAGTCAGTCAGACTTTTTCATATCTTGCGGAGAACAGTGTTTTGAAATTTTTTTTTACATATATTTATTTTGAAGGCACATGATGTAACCCAAAGTAATTTTCTAGAAGTCTCCATCACAGATAATGCATTTTGATTAAATATTTTGCTAAAATGTTCTGAAGCTTCACACTCACTATCCTAGGTCAGCTTCCTAAACAAATGACAATCAAACCCAGTAAAAGCTTTTGAGAAAAATGGTCTGAAAAAAATCATGTGGTCAAAAGACTAAATTTGCAGTGCTGGCAGTCATTTGACCGATATCAAATTAAATTAATAATGTCATTCATTGAGTGCACAATGATATTAGAAGTGTTTTATTTAAAAGTTATTCCAAAACAAAATGATGTCCTATGTAAACATCCTGCAGAACTGAAGAAATTGTAAACCAATTGTTAGGTTGGTAAATATCTTTAAGTCGTAAAATTTTCTGTAGCTATACAATCTGATTCTTGCAACTTTAGCATTATTGGCTTTAGTCAGATTTACATTCAAAGCTTATCTGGAACTATGAGTCAGCTAAACTTGTTCAAAGTAGACTTCTGTGAAACTTATAGTATAAAATGTGCTCATGCTATCTCCATACATGTAACTCACTCAACATCTGTCCTGATCAGGACATGAAAATTTTAGATAAAATAATTTTGAATAGCCCTTTTGAAAAATAAATTAAACCAGCATCATGCTAATATAACAGGTGCTGTGGTGGGAAGAGCAACCAGAGGGTTGGGAGTTCGAATCCAGCCAAAGACCGTCATGTAGAAGGGGTTTGGTGTGTGTTAAATCTGTTGTGTGGAAGTTTGGAGTGCCAACTTGGGTGTTGCCTCGTTATATGACCATGATTCAAAAATTATGTATCTTTTCTTTCCCTTTGGTGTTGATCCAGGACCGTTACAAATAGCTCATTGTGTTGCTCCAGTATAACGTTCATTGAAAAATGCCATCACCAATGCCTGTTGCTCCAGTGGGACGTTAATTAAAAATACCATTAGACGTACCACATTTCATCAAAATCCTGGTTTTAGACTAATCAGTAGCATTTTATAACTCGTTAAAGGTCTTGTGAATAAATTATTGTACACTTAGTAGCCAAACGAATAATATTACTCAGATTAATATTGTCAGTTTATTATAAAACAAAAATTACTTTTCATCTGTTCATAATAAGAAAAATTACATATATCTTGCCTCATAGCAGTGAAAAATTATATATTTAATCATTGGTTATGTATTTTTTGGCATACGAAACTGACATCTGATGAACTAAAAAACTATAACAGGTGCCACGGTTGGAAGAGCAATTGGAGGGTTGGGAGTTCGAATCCAGCCAAAGACCGTCGTGTAGCAAGGGGGCTGGTGCATGTTAAATATGTTGTGTTCTTACATTAGTGTGGTGTGTAAGTTAGGAGTGCCAGCTTGGGTGTTGCCTCGTTATTTAAAAATTATGTTGTCTTCATTTTTCCCTTTGGGGTTGACCCTGGACTGTTACAAATAGCCCATAATGTTGCTCCAGTTCAACTTTAATAAAAAATACCATCACCAATGCCTGTTGCTCCAGTGGGGGAGAGAGAGAGATGTAAATTAAAAGTACCATAAGATATACCACATTTCATTAAATCAAATTATTGAACACTTAGTATTTAAATGAATATTAACATTTTTTTTACAAAACAAACATTACTTTTCTTCTGTTCATAAGAAAAATTACACCATAGCAGTGAAAAATGATAATTTTAATCATTAAATATGTACCTATTTTTTGGGATACAGAACTGGCACCTGATATAACTCCTAAAAAAACTACACCTTTTTGGTACATTTAATAAAATCTCAATTTGCTCATCTCTTGGCTAGCATAAGATAAATAACTATTTTGTTTTTGTGAATACATTGAGACAGTTGAAAACCAATACAGTTTTGGCACTAAAAGTTAAAGAGATGAATGGGTTCTAAACGAGCACTAATATCATCAAGAATTGGGATGGGTATCCATTTGCATAGCTACAAAGCAATACCTACTTACTAATTTTCATTCTACCCAAGTTATGATCAACTTTGATTTTCATGTACAAACACCATTAATTTGGGAATTTCATCATAGGATACATAGAACTGCTTTGTTAGAACCTATCCACTCAATACTTCTCTTTCCCTTGCTATAGAAAATCAACCATGATAATGCTAAACAATTGTTCAGATCCTATTTACTTAGGCTGTTCCTCTGCTATATATAAACCTGAAAAATATTTATTTTTCAGTCATTTTTCCAAGCAATTAATACTTTTTATTGCTAATACAATTCCTCAGTTTACTGAGTGAAATCATTTTCAGATGAGTTCTCAAAAGAATTTTGGATTGAAATGTAATTGGGGAACACACACATTTTACATTCTACAACTGAGTTCCACAAATCTGACATGACACTTTCTCATGACATAGTATAAATTGGTATGGTCAAGAATGCTTTTTTATCATGCTTAACACAGGAACTTCATTTAAATCATGCTTATGTATCAACAAAAAGAATAACCCCACAAAATCAAAACTAATCACTCAATACTCCCCAAATGAACAAACAATACTCCTTAATTTATGTCAAGTAATGCTTCCCCCTAATCAAAATGAATAAAATAAAACTCCTTAAATTTATCTGACAGAAGTACAAGAAAGGTTAGTTGTAAAATACAATATAATCAACCCAATTAATTATCAGATTGTGAAATCAGCAAAAAATTAATTGAACTATTTTTTATTTATACAAGTTTCACGAAATTAGATCGAATTATGAATTGCCTCAACAGTATAAATTTGAACACAGTTAAATAATCAAACACAATGAGCGAAATTTTGTAAGATAAATATTACATTTAAGGATTTTAGTTTACAAACCATAGAATATATGGCAGATCAAGAAATGCAACCGCAATGTTACAAAATCAAGTAAACAACAAAATACATAAGAAATGACTTGTTAAATGTTGCAAAATTAGAAACCAAAGCTTGCTAAAATACTCGAATCAAGGTGATGAAAAATAAACTAAATGCCGAGAGATTAGCCAGAGCAGGAATCCTAATGTAATTAAACTATTCGTAATGAAACAGCAGAAAAGACAATTTTAAACGTATCATACACCCAAGTAAAACGATTAGAAAATATGTTGCTTTTATCACTCCTAGAAATGGAACGTAACGCCGAAAAAATAATGGATTATGGAACCAAGATTTGACAGAGGAAGAATCCTTATGTTAAATTCACCCATGCCCAGATTTTCCCCATTTGTACGAATATCCTTCCCTAAAATATTTTTCCCCATCCGAAATTATAGCTAATGCGCATGCTCCAACCTCCGAAAATTCGTCTAAGTTTTAACATTAGGATTCTTCCTCTGTCCATCCGCTTGTGGAAATGGCGGCTCCGATCATTTTCGTTACGCTCACAAACAACGCTCTCTAGGAAACCAACACCATGTGTTAGTATAAACAACGTTTTAGTGACGTCACCCACCGATACATCACGGCCGCTAGATCACGGCTACGCTTTCTTCGCCAGGCAGTCCAGTCAGTTCGACGCTTTGCCCAACCCAGACATTTCGTCGGTGGACGATCAAGGACAACAAAATCAAAACGAACCCGCAGCTGTCGATACAAAGGTGTCAGAAAATGCACGCCTTGCTCTTTTTTCAAACGGAAATAATAAACGAATATTGATAAACACTGCGTTGATTTATATCAGAGATGTTAATGGCATGAAGAGACCTTTTCGCGCGATTCTCGATTCAGCGTCTGAGTCATCCTTTCTTACTGTGAGAGGTGCAGAAGCTTTGGGTTTGAAAAAACAAACTACAAATATTCTTATTAGCGGATTGGGTGATTCAGCGTTCAACGTAAAGTCGAAAGTTAAAACTCGCTTATCAAATCAAAATGGTGATGCACAATGGGAAATTGACCTGTTAATTGTTCCAAAAATAACTGACTTGAATCCTTCTAAGGAGATTGATGTTTCTCATTTAAATATTCCAAGTAATACACATCTCGCAGATCCGAAATTCTTTACCCCGCAAAAAATTGATGTTCTATTGGGTGCAAAATTATTCTTTGAGTTCTTAAATGCAGATAAGATAGATTTGGAGAAAACTTGTTTCTACAGTCAAGCTGCTTTGGATACCTTGTCTCGGGTACTATTTCGGATAATAATTCGAACAATTTAGCAAACCACTGCTTTTTGTCTACAAATTTAGAAGCTCTGAATAAAACCCTGACATCTTTCTGGGAAATTGAGGAGGTTGAAAATGTAAAATCTTGCAATAGTGAAGAATTAAATTACTGCAATGAGCACTTCGAAAAAACGCATTTCAGGAATCCGGATGGCAGGTATGTGATAAAAATGACATTCAAACCAGAATCCTCTGAAACCATGCTAGGAAGTTCCAAGAAAATCGCTTCTAAAGGGTTAGATAATTTATGGCAGCGTTTGGAACGTGATCTTGCTATGAAAGAACTGTACACAGAATTTTTTAGCGAATATGAACTTTTGCACCATATGGAAGAAATAAGGGAAAATAAAGCTTTGGATGAAGGATACTTTCTTCCACACCATGGAATACTATCATCATCAAAAACGACTAAATTACGTGTAGTATTCGACGCCAGCGCCAAAACAACTAACGGCAACTCTATAAATGATTTATTATGTAAGGGAGGGGTACTTCAAGAAGACCATTTCTCGATCCTAGTTAGATTCAGAAAACACATTCATGCTTTCACTGCTGACATCAAGCAGATATTCAGAATGATAGAATTAAATCCTTCGCAATTCAAGCTTCAAAAAATCCTGTGGAAGGATAGTACATCGTCGCCAGTTAAGGTTTACCAACTGAGAACCGTCACATACAGCACTGCTTGTGCTCCGTACTTAGCAACGAAAACTTTGCAACAACTCGCCTTAGATGAGAAAGATAACTTTCCCTTAGCTTCAAAGATTGTGCTTCAAGACTTTTACATGGATGATTGTCTCTCTGGCTCATCAGATCTAAGGAAGATTGAACTGCTTAGGTCCGAATTAACGCAACTCCTTCTGAAAGGAGGGATGACCTTACACAATTGGTGTACTAACAAAGCTCAATCCACGGAACCTCAAATATTTCCACTTGATCGAAATGCTGAAGAAATAACAGTAAAAACGTTAGGTATGCTATGGAACAGTTCAGGTGATACGTTTACGTATAGAGTCAACATCAGTACAAATCGCAATTATACCAAAACAGATATTCTTTCTCAAATTGTACGTATTTACGATCCTCTTGGTCTCCTTGGGCCTGTGATTGTCAAGGCTAAAATTTTCATGCAACAGTTGTGGTTGCTGAAATTGGAATGGAACGAAAAATTACCTCCAGATGTTTCTCAAGAATGGGAGAACTTTATTGGGACATTACCTGACTTAGAGTCAATCAAGGTACCAAGATGCTTTATGAAGGCTGATGTCGAGTTTGTCGTGCTGAACGGCTTCGCTGATGCATCCTCAAGGGCTTACGGTGCAGTAGTGTATATTCAAACTGTGTCCTTCACCAAGGAAGTATCCAGTCAACTCCTGTGCAGTAAATCACGAGTGGCTCCAGCGAAGGTCATGACTATCCCACGACTTGAATTATCAGCGTGTCTTCTTTTAGCGAAGCTAATTCACAAGGTCTTAGCTGCTCTAAGACTAAAGGTAGACTCTGTGCAATTATGGTCTGACTACCATAGCTCTTGCCTGGATTCGTACTCCTGCAAACTTGTTGAAGACCTTTGTCAGCAACAGAGTATCTGAGATTCAGCAACTATCCAAGGAGTTCAAGTGGCAACATGTTCCATCGATGTGCAACCCGGCCGATATGGTTTCCGGAGGACTGGATGTGAGAACCCTGGCAGCAACTGAACTGTGGTGGAAGGGACCAGAATTTTCAAGGCTTAATGCAACATCTCTAGATACTGTGCAAATTTCCATTGAATTGACTGTAAAACAGTATTTGGAAGAACTTAAATCTCCTTCCAGGCTGACTCTGACTCTATCCAGTGATCCAAATCTTTTGGATGATTTGTTTGATCTCACTAATAGTTTTCATAAGTTAATTAGAATTATAGCCTTTATTTTCAGATTTATAACAAATTGTAAAGATCGAGAAAGGCAGAAAGGCTCCCTCTCTCCTGAAGAATACCACAGAGCAGAAACCTGCTTGATTAGGCATCTTCAGATAAGGTATTTTCTGCCTGAGATTTCAGCTTTAAAAAAGGGATTCGCAGTTCCTCAATCAAGTAAGCTAAAATTTCTTAATCCATTTTTAGATCCCCAAGGCTTAGTCAGAATTGGAGGTAGACTCACTCATGCTAAAGTAAATTATGACCACAAACACCCCATTGTTTTGCCGGCAGGTAACAATTTGGTCAAACTGATATTTCAGTATTATCACAATCAGTATTTTCATATGGGTCCACAAGCCCTATTAAATACCGTTCGTCAAAACTATTGGCCACTTGGTGGCAGAAATATTGCGAGAAAGGTTGTTCATGAATGCTTACAATGCTTCAAAAACAAACCTATAATTGCAAATCAGTTGATGGGGAATGTCTTTGATTGTGTTGAAAATGTCTTTGAAATTAATCTTTCCCAACGTCTATCGTGCGTATGTTATCATATTTGAATTTTTACCGAAAAAAACACCTATACTATACAGTTGAAACACACAAGAAATGTACCTATATACAAACATTAAACCTGTATTAAAGTATTTTTAATCGAAATACGTTCGAAACGTTATGTCCATGAAGACTCATCTATTCCGCAATAACCGATTCGGTGGCGTCACGGCACCATTGTTAAGTTGCTTTTCAGTTGAAATGAATGCAACTAGTAGTTCCTGGGAAATTCTACTTTATTGGTGTCCAGTTAAATAGGCAAAATCAGCTTTACCTGGGGAACCGCTGGATCATGACAAGAGACCGAGACTTTCCGTCAGATGAAGAGGGAATGGATTCGCCGGGAACCTATGGACATCAGTCGTAAGAGCTGGGCATCACTGGTGTATCGCATCCAGAGATGTCGTTCGGGTCGCCCTTGCTTTTCAGGAACAGCTCAGTCCGGTCCGCTTCCCTTCGTCGTCTCGTGTCGTCTCCTCCTTCTTAGGCAAGCTAGAAAGGGGTCGAAGCACCCCCTTCTCGTTAGGACAAGAGCTTCGTTTCACCTCGACTCTCGCCAATCCAGCGGGAATCCCCAAGTTCCGCACATACATAGGAGGAAGTGAGGGCCATCGGAAATCGTAACATAACACCTCCTAGAGCACCCAACTTTGGTGGTCTTTGGGAGGCGGGAGTGAAAGCCTTTAAATATCATCTAAAAAGAGTGGTGGGCCCAGCTAAACAAACACTAGAGGAATTTCTAACAATAATCACACAAATCGAAGGCATCTTAAATTCGCGACCGCTCTCTCCTTTGTCAACAAATACAGACGATTTTCAGGTATTGACACCTGGACATTTTATAATAAGAAAACCTATTAATTCCATACCGGAACCAAATTTGATTGATCGAAGGGATAGCCTTCTTAACCGGTGGCAAAAAGGTCAAAAATTAGTTCATACTGTATGGAAACACTGGCAGAATAACTATTTGAGTCAGTTACAACAATGAAATAAATGGCTGTTTAAAAAACCAAATATACTTCCAGGAATGTTAGTGTTACTGAAGGACGCACAACTTCATATGTGTACATGGTCACTAGGTCGTATCATTAAAGTAATCTGTAGTGATGGGAGTATTCGAGTACAAAAGTACTCATGTATTCGATACTTAAAAGTAACCGCTGTACTCGATACTTTTATGTGAGTACCGGAAGTATTCATATGAGTACCGGAAGTACTCAAGTAGTTGTTGTATTCATCCAAAGTATCGGTTACAAAAGTACTCATATGAGTACAGGAAGTATTCATGAATACAGGAAGTACTAAAGTAGTTGTATTCATCCTAGGAGTATCGGTTACAAAAGTATTCATTTGAGTACCGGAAGTACTCTAGTAGTAGTTCCTGTACTCATACAAAGTAGTAAGTACTCATCAAAGGTATTCGCATACAAGAGTACTCATGCTGGCTGTTCAAATACCAAAAGTATGTCGCTGCGTATTCGAACACCTGAGAATTCATCGTATTCTTAAGTAGCAGAAGTGTCATATTGTAAAAGTATGGATATCTATGGTTCTCGTTAGTTTTATTTTTCTTGTCTCGATTTTGCTTTTCCCAATTTTATAAATCTTGAAAATGCACGTGATGAATGAAGCGTCGAAAAATTCCATCGATTAAGAGATTGGATTTCTTTGCAAAAGACATTGAGTTTGCCTTTTACTGTTGAAAATTGTATTTAAATTTGTCAATTTTTTTTTAATTTTAATTTTCAAGCTTTATTTCTGGTATTAAAAATATCTATACAAATAAGATACTTTTATGCTCAAAATGTTTTTCTGTTTCTTCAAGTAAAATAACGTTATTATTTCATTCTTGAGATGGCTGTTACTTTCTTCAAAGTACCTGACCAGAGTAAATGGCTACAAATTCCCAATTTTTACATGCTATCTTGAAAATATATGTGCTGCATGAAATGCTGAAAAGTTCCATCGATTAAGAAATTGGATTTAAAATTTTCTGGAAGCAATTTCCCGAATAGACAGGCTGGATTATCAGTGAAGTACACATGTTATGCCCTTTATTTTCTACAAGAACAATTTGCTGTCGGTTAGGAAAATCACTTAAGTATTATCAGTTCTATTACGTTTCTTTAATTTCTAGATTACTTTTTCTCTTAAGTGATAGTATTAGTCTTAACAAAGTTACTTGGGGTCATTATTAAGTTTAAATGTTTCTTTCATTTCTTGTTTACTTTTTCATAAATGTTAAAAATTATTGCTTAAAAATTTAATTAATTCTAAAATCTAGAATATTCTGTAAAACTTTTAAATTAGTTACAATTGTGCTTTATCATTTGTATGTTGGGTTCTTTCTTGCATTTGAGTAAATGTTGTGTTGCTTTCAGTTCTTATTTGTTTTCATTTATGTTTTAAATTAATGTTTCTAAAATTTAATTGATTCTAATATCTAGTATAATCCTGTAAAACTCTTGAATTAGTTTCAACTGCTTTATCATTTGTATATTGTTTTCGATATGTTTCCCTGTTTTGCATGTCATTGTGTGTATGAATCTTAAATATCTCAAGATATATTTGAGCCGATCAACCGGTATAGTGGTTTCAAGGGACAGATTTCGGAAGGCAATGAGATTATATTTGATCTCCTTCGTTGAAGCAAATAGGCAACATATCTCAGAGCCTGTCGATAGTAAATGCCATTGCACATGCTTTTTCTGCAGCTTCCTGTTCTGACACCTATCCAGAGACATTTCAATGCACAAAACAACATGCAAAATCCCATCGCATTAATTTCCATTCTTGATCTGAACTCTCGTATAACTCAATTCAGAGAAAAAGGATTGGTGTGATGCCTTGAAAAGGACCAGAAAAACTGTGCCTGTTCTGATGGCATTGTATATCTAATGATACATCTTTCCTGTCACTCACTTTATAACATATTACATCTGTATCATCACATATTGGAGGAACATGTCTTCCCTTCGACTTGGATACACTCCTTTCTTATACCTTTTCAAAAACCTGTAAGGATCCAACAAATCCATATAACAATAGGCCAATCACACTCACCAGCTGCATGTGCTAACTTTTTGAAAAGATGGTTAATTCTCGTCTCACTTGAATCTTAGAGACAACTCAGGCTCTTAAATTAGAAGTGAGATTAAATGTGTCCACCATCGAGGCCAAGAAGATACATGGTTTCATTTACGTCCTGACAATCAGTCATTAAATTGCTTGAAGATTCCCGATAGTGAACTGTACTCAAACATTATATGTTTAGCAGCTTGTATCTACCAAAAGTATTAAAAGTAAAGAAGGGTTACACTGCTAGTTATATATACTAGTAAACTTAAGTTAATTTTTGTAGTGGTGGCTAAGTTCGGCACACATGTTTTTATGTCTGCTTTCTCTTTTCTTTTAGACATTTGGAATCTAAAGAAGAGCAGTGGTTTTCCTCTCTAGCTTGATCTTTCTTGTGTTTTCCCTCCTTAAAGTTTGTAAAATAATTTAAATGTTTGCAGTTTTCCTAATTTTAAATTTAGTTTTTCATGCATTCTATATCTAGGGTTCCTTTGGGAAAAATCAGTTTACATTGTAAACTAGTTATTAAATTTAGAGGTGAGAACCTCTGCTAAAGAGGATTAGAGCTCTTGGCGATACCTCTATAAAAAAAGTGCATCATGATTCCTACCCCATGGGTGATGTGGAAATGGAATCGTTCATTTTAGGACATGTTTTAAGTTACAGAATATAATTGTAATAGCTATCAAAACATCAAATTGGTGTATTCAGTCTGAAATATACTTATTATAAATGTAGATGGCGTTGCCTATAAACGGTGCCCTGTTATGTAACATTAGTGCGTATCGTTAGTAGCAGAAAAATTCTCGAACAAGACGATTGTGTCCAAAGTGCCTTCCTTGGAAGAGAGAGAAATTAGACACCAGAAGAAACAGCCCCTGAACAATACTTGTTCCATTCTCGGCATTTACATTAATTTGTTGGTTATTGTACTGATACTCAGTCGTTGATGACATGTTCTTAAGATCAGTGGGTTTAACAAAAAATTACTAATTTATGGTTCTTTACACTTAAGCAAATCCAATTAAAATATATAGATTTTACAAGCTTGGGTGTTTTTATTCAATTGATTGGAATAAAAATATTTACTCAAAATTTAACACCAAATGGTATTTTTAAAATTTGAAATTAATTTAGTTAAGAAACATTAAGTTCACAATAATAGGCTTTAAAGTTTCTAAAAATTTCAAATTTAATAAGAATTCAGTTTAACCACCCTAGTGGTTGCAACGAAAAATATCAAGTACAAAAATTATCTGATTACAAGATGAAGATTGGGTCAGTTTTCCTCTAGTTATGAGATATATCGTACATCAAGATACGGTCAGTTTTGCTAATGAAACAAATCTCATCGAACATGACCACCCTGACATTTAATGCGAATACAGCACTTGGGAGTATTACTGTGACTGATTTGAAATAATATTCAAAGAAAGCACAGAAGGAAAATAAAGCCATAAAAGAACTTGTAGAATATGACTAGAAATAAAGTCCTATTTTAGTTGAATTTTCAACGTCTCACCGAACAGGTTTCTGAACTATGAAAATAAGTTTATGAAACGATGATAAATGCCCTCCTATTTTGTCATTGTAAGAACCCTATATTGCTCAGTATGTGAAGCAAACATCCTGACATGTTAAAAATTTAATATGTATATTGTTATTAATATTATTACCTAAATATTGGAATTACAAATTTATACTAGTTCACTGCAAGTGTAATATGTATTAATTTAATTGTCTAAACTTCAACAAGCAGATTTTAATCTTATTAAATGTGAATACACCATATTAAAAAAAAAATTAAGAATTGAAACAAGGGATAAGTTTACAGAAATATTTTTAAAGTTTCAGATCCTGGTATTAAAAATAATACTCTTACATCTTTTAAAGAATTTTTGTTCTTATGTTTGGGGTTCCCTTCAAAATAAAATTTTGTCTTGTTTCCTGTTGAATGATTATTACCTCAAATTATGGTAGAAAACCAAATCCATAAAATGCAAAAACTTAAATTAAAAAATAATTTGTAAAATCGAGATAAAAATTAAAAAATTCGGCAATTTGTAAATTGTATTTTTGTTTTTCAAAATACAGTTGTTTTTTAACAAGTTCAAAAAGAAAAATAATAGTAATTTTCATTTTTACAAGATTTTTAAAAATTTATATTAATAATTCGGAAGAAAAAAAATGTTTAAACAAATAATTTAGAGAAAAAAAAACCCAATCCTTTTATTAAGCAAAAAAAAAATTAAACTAATTTGATTTTTATAAATTTTTGCTTAAGGAAGCAAAATTCTCGATCCGGATTCGAACCAGGTTCCATGTTACTCCAAATCCGTGATTCTAACCACTATACCAAGTAGCACGTGACATATCAAGTTTTTTTACAAATAAAAGCCATATATCGTAATTCTCAGATTCTTATATCGATTAATCGTTTTTTTCGTGTATTCGAATAGTACTCGATACTTGAAAGTACTCGAATACTAAGTACTCGATACTCAAAAGTACTCGATTCTGCCCATCACTAGTAATCTGTAACGTACACTTCCGGAATATCTTATAAATGTATTTCTATAGTATTTCTTTTTCCTTATTCCCCCCAAGATATTGTGATACTTCCTGTGTTTATTTATACTTCTTATTACTCTTGGAAAGGATATCTTTTCTTTTGACATTTATGTGAGCTTAAATGGTTTTCCCGGAAGTTCATTTTTTCTTTTATGTATAACGTTGGTGAAAAGATATTTTTTGTAACGGCTTTTTGGGAGTCGATTGGATGCTTCGTTGAAGTGTGGACGGAGTGCAGTGTTGGAATGGCGAGTTTCAGCCGTTATGTTTAAAAACGTATGATGAGAGGTAGTTGTAACGGTGATGTCGCTACCATATTGTAAATAAATTTTTCTTTAATTCTTTAAAAAAGTCTATTTCTTTTATCACGACGTTACAGCTACCTATTAATGGTGGCATGCACTGTGATCGTTCCCATTAAATTGAAGTCCTGGACATCCCGTCCTGATTTGAGAATAAACTGTGGACATCTCGTCCTGTGTTCAGCGAAAATTTGCGTGCGTCCTGCAGCAACGAAGAAGGCCATCCGGTCCGAAGTTTGTGGACATCCCGTCCTCGTGAGTGGAGTATTTGCGTGCGTCCGGCAGCAACGAAGGGGCCATCCGGTCCGAAGTTTGTGGACATCCCGTCCTCGTGAGTGGAGTATTTGCGTGCGTCCGGCAGCAACGAAAGGGCCATCCGGTCCGAAGTTTGTGGACATCCCGTCCTCGTGAGTGGAGTATTTGCGTGCGTCCGGCAGCAACGAAGGGGGCCATCCGGTCCGAAGTTTGTGGACATCCCGTCCTCGCGAGTGGAGAATTTGCGTGCGTCCGGCAGCAACGAAGTGGGCCATCCGGTCCGAAGTTTGTGGACATCCCGTCCTCGTGAGTGGAGAATTTGCTTGCGTCCGGCAGCGGCGAAGTGGGCCATCCGGTCCGATGTTTTTGGATATCCCGTTCTGTTTCTGTGTATGAAACGTGGCCTGTTACTGCGTGTGTCCAGCAACGAAGCTTAGTCCGGTCAGTAGAATTGGGACATCCCGTCCTGTTCCTGTGTGTGAAACGCGTGTGTGTTCAACAGCAAAAAGGCCATCCGGCCGGTCCGAACTTTTTGGTCATCCCGTCCTGTCATCGTCAGCAAAGTCCAGTTCGAACTTTGGGTTCCTGCTCAAGGACTTCCTGTGTACCATCAAGAAACTGTTCCAGATAAGTGGTTTCGGTTTTAAATCTAAAGTTTTATGCACTATTATATTTAATGTACAATTTTACTTCTGTTTTTGTGATAACTTCCATTTATCGTAACAGGTTTCGAAACAAAAAAATTTCTTAATTGCAAATTTTGCTTTTATAATAGAAATTAGTATTGATTTGGAATTTATGTGAAATAGAAATTTAAGAGATTTTAGTTGTCGTAGATGATTATTTATCTTAATTAATAATTTAAATTTGTTTTGTATTTGAAATGGTATTTTGATTTAAATTTTTTTTTAATTAATTTTCTTTTGAAGGTCTTTTGGGTTACAAAATTGGTTTTTGTACATTTATTTCTTTTCTATTGTTCTATTATCTTTGAGTTATATTTCTTGTGGCTTGGCTATAAGGTAAGTCAGAATTCTGGACGGTTTCGGTTTCGAAAAGTTTTCATTTTGTACCTTACGTTATATTTGAGTCCAAAAGGGGGAAACTGTTTAGAATTTAATCATGACTTATTTAGTTAAGGGAAAAAAGAGGACTTGATCAAATTGGTGGAGGAGATAGATTTAGAAATCACCGTAGAAAAATCCATAAAACAGTTAGTGAATCTTATTACTTCAAGTGAGGGATATGATGAGGAATTCACCAAAGCACTTTTTGGTAGAATTATAGAAACTCGAAAGACAAATGAAGCCCTTGAAGTTGAAGAAAAGCGGAGAATTGAAGCCCTTGAAGTGGAAGAAAAGCGGAGAATTGAAGCCCTTGAAGTGGAAGAAAAGCGGAGAATTGAAGCCATTGAAGTGGAAGAAAAGCGGAGAATTGAAGACCTAGAAGTGAAAGAAAAGCAGAGAGAACGAGAGTATGAGTTGGAAAAATTGAGAATAGAAGCAACTAGACAAACCCAGCAAGGTGCAGTTGATCATTCTAGACCATCGAATCGAGACTTGACCAAGATCCTTCCGAAATACGACATGAAAGATGATATGAGTCTTTATTTAATCTTGTTCGAGCGACAGGCAACTTTGCTGTCGCTGGGAAAAGAAATGTGGGTATCTCACCTATTAAGTTTGATCCCCCAAGAGATTGCTCATATAATAGCCCGTGAACCAGCTGACCTAGCTACAAATTATGATCACATCAAAAATATTCTGTTAAAAAGGTTCAAACTAACACCAGAAAGATTTCGACAGTTATTTAGTTCACACCATAAAGCAGTTGATCGGAACTGGAGGGATTTCTATCATGAATTGTCTACTTATTTCGATGGATGGATTGCAGGTTGTCAGGTCCTTACTTTTGAAAAACTGAGAGATTTGGTCATCACAGATCAGATGAAGAAAAAAACACCATCCGAATTTAAGGATATGTATCTCAGAGAATGGACAGAAATAAACTCCCCTACAGATTTGGTGGAACTGTTGGAGAAGTTTGAAGACGTTAGACGAACTGTGAAACGAAACCCTGTCTTTGCGAAAGACAAGTTCGAGGGTCGAGTTCAAAACAAGTTTGAAAAGACCGATAATCCACCAAGGAGAAGTGATACCATGAATGGTAAAGGGGTTAAGATAGAACGAAGATTTTCCGAACAAGACCCAAATTCGGAATTCGACCGCAGGAGACAGATGCGGTGTTTTCATTGCAATCAGCCTGGTCATATCCGACCAAATTGTCCAAAGTTGAAGAAACCTTCGGAAACTGTAAATTACATTTCGGACAAAGAACCTGAGAAATACCTGGAACCGTTTATCATGAAAGGAAAAATAAACGGTCAGGATATAAATTTACTAAGAGATACCGGAGCGACCATTGACATTGTGTGTCGGAAATTGGTGAATTCAGCTGACATGACTGGTGAACATGTTTGGGTACAGCAACCTTTGGACTCCAGCTCAACTTGTTTACCTCTTGCCGAAGTTTTGGTAGAGTGTGAATTGGGAAAAACACTCACTAAGGCTGCTGTGATTCCAGATGAACTAGACCGCGGACGATATCTTTTAGGGAATCGGACTGCTGCCTTGTTAAAAAGGGAAGATTGTCAATCTGTGGATCAAATAAATGCAGTACTGACAAGGCATCAGAAAAAGTGAAAGAAAGGGAAGAATCTCTCTCTCTCTCCCTCTCTCTCTCTCTCTCTCTCTCTCTCAATCTTTAATTAAAGAATCCGAAAACCCTATCCCAGCCGAAGAATTCAGTACCTTGGAAAAAAATGAAATGGAAACAGGGGAAGTAAGTGACGAGTTCACTCAGGTGGCAGAAGATCAAGATATCACTGAATTGTTAAAAGTGGACACTGAGCAGCTAATCAAGGCTCAAGGTGAAGATGAAGAGATGAGCTCTCAAGTAAAACAAATCCAAAATGGAAACCCTCCTAAAGATTTTGAACTGGAGAAGGGCCGACTTTTGGTAAAGATCAAGAAGGACAAGAGTGGTATCGAAAGGAAGCTCATCGTCCTGCCCATAGAGTATCGAGAAAAGATACTGAAATTGTGTCATGAAGGCACGTCAGGTCATCTTGGGACCACCAAGACCAAAGACAGAATGACCAAGTACTTTTTCTGGAAAAACTGTTACAAAGAAGCAGAGGACTTCGTGAAGGCTTGCGATTCCTGCCAGAGAGCTGGAAAGGCAAGGGACAAGAAAAAAGCGCCGATGACTCTTGTTCCAGTGATTACTGAAGTTTTTTCCCGTATTAATATTGACGCTGTAGGACCTTTGCCCGTGACGGACTCAGGCCAAAGATACCTGATTACGGCAATGTGTATGTCGTCGAAGTACCCAGATGCTGTGGCAGTACCAAACATAACATCTAGATCCGTAATTAATGCTCTCCTTCAGATTTTTAGTCGAATGGGTTTTCATAAGGAGATTCAACACGACCAGGGAACCTCGTTTATGAGCGAACTCACATCGGAATTTTTTGAACGTTTCGGCATCAAGGTGGTACTTAGCTCTGTGTATCATCCCCAGAGCAATCCGGTAGAAAGGTTTCATCGTACCCTGAAACGGATTTTGAGAGTTTTGTGTAACGAAGAAGGACCAGATTGGGAGAAGCATGTCCATGCAGTCTTGTTCGCCTTGAGGACAGTTACTCATGAATCCACCGGATTCAGTCCAGCTGAATTGGTTCATGGAAAAAATTTGCGGACTCCCGTCACTCTTCTGTATGAAAACTGGTTACAGCCGGAAGAAGGAAATTCTTCAGTTGTTGAATATATCATCAATCTTCTCAGAAGATTGGAAAAATGTCGCATCCTAGCCATTGATAATATGGAGGAAGCTGCCAAGAAAAGAACAAAATGGTACGACAAAAATACCGTGAAACGTGAATTCAATGTTGGAGATAAAGTACTGGTACTGGCACCCTCACCTGTAAATAAGTTAGCGGTTCAATGGCATGGTCCTGGGACCATTGAAAGCAAGATTTCGGAGACGAACTACTTTGTTGCCCTGCCCAACCGGAAAAATTCGTCACAAATATATCATGTAAATTTATTGAAGCCTTACTACCAGAGGCCGGAATTCATAAATCTGGTCACTACTTGTGAGGATGAAGAATCAGAGTTGGAAGAAGAATTCCCGCCCGTGGAAAACAATCCCAATATTTTTTATCTCGAGGAGATATTGAGAAACAGTGAAGTGAAAGGAAGACTGGATGACGATCAGATTGACCAGCTCAGTTGTATTATATGTAAATATTCCAAATGTTTCTCAAACGTGCCTGGCCTCACAGATCGTATCCAGTTTGATATCGAACTTTCTGAAATAAAGCCCCTCTGTGCGAAGCCATATCGAATGTCGGTCCGACATTCGCAGATCTTGAAAGCCGAAAAGGAATGTGCCGTTATTGTGTTTGCTGTCAAGAAGCTACGATGCTACCTGGATGGACCTACCAAGTTCTTTATCCAAACTTATCATAATCCTCTAGTATGGTTAAAAAAGAACTCTGGGGTAAATCCACGTCTCAGGAGATGGGCTCTTGCATTGCAGCCCTGGAACTATGAGGTAATCCATCGTAAGGGCAGAAAACACCAGAATGCTGACAGCCTTAGCCGACTGTTCTAAGTTACCAAAATGTCCTTTGAGCTTAATTTTATAGTTTTGTAGGTAACTTGGCAGTTGTATATATGTTTGTAAATATTTCTATAAAATTTTGTAGAATTTAGTTGTTGTTTTTTGAAAAGTCATGGTAACTTTTTACAGGGTAAAAAGTTATTCTAAGGGGGGAAGAGTTGTAACGTACACTTCCGGAATATCTTATAAATGTATTTCTATAGTATTTCTTTTTCCTTATTCCAAGATATTGTGATACTTCCTGTGTTTATTTATACTTCTTATTACTCTTGGAAAGGATATCTTTTCTTTTGACATTTATGTGAGCTTAAATGGTTTTCCCGGAAGTTCATTTTTTCTTTTATGTATAACGTTGGTGAAAAGATATTTTTTTGTAACGGCTTTTTGGGAGTCGATTGGATGCTTCGTTGAAGTGTGGACGGAGTGCAGTGTTGGAATGGCGTGTTTCAGCCGTTATGTTTAAAAACGTATGATGAGAGGTAGTTGTAACGGTGATGTCGCTACCATATTGTAAATAAATTTTTCTTTAATTCTTTAAAAAAGTCTATTTCTTTTATCACGACGTTACAAATCCCAGGCGCTGACGGAAACGTTTGAGTGGTCGATGTACGCACCCCTAAGGGTAACTTTATTAGAGCGATTTCAAACATTAGTATATTGCCTATTGTTGCTAATCAAGTACATTCTGTAAAATAATAATTTGGACTTTTAAAGTACACTTAAATTGTAGATTGTATTGTAGTTATATTGGTGTGTATAATTATTTGTGTTTGCAGTGTTATTCAAGAATTTGTAATGTTTGTATAATTAATTGCATTTTAATATTTTTATAATATCTATTTGAAATATTTGTAAAACGCCGAGCGGGATGTTCCGTGTTTGTAACTTTCGCCTTGGCGACGGAGCACCACCCCCGTGGCGCCACTTGGCGATCTTGTAACTTTGATGAACGGAAGTGGGAGAGTGACTAGTGTCGGCTCCCAGAACTAGTGATGAGGAAAATGACTCTTTTCAGGGATCGGATCGGAACCGCTCACTCACTAAAAAGAGCTAGCTCTTTTTGATGACTCACCGCTCCTTTGAGATATATAATAATGTATATAACATATCGAAATGTATACAATATGTTTGGGCCATCGAACATCCCTCGTTGTCACGTGAGCGCATGTGTCCAGACGAAGAGGCGCCAAGCGTGCTTGAAACACCCACGCACACAACACTTGAAACACTCGCTCATCCAGCAATTGCGCAGTTTACCTCTAAAAAATCAACAAAAGGAGGGAGACGGGGCCCGAGGACGATAGGCATTGCAGCATAGGGCTGCTAAGCTGTAAAATTTAATTGCTAAGGCATAAGATGGCCCAAAACCATGTCAATTCATATAACTTTGAAATTGTCCATAAAGAATAAATTACTTTGAGGGCACTTCTACTTTTGTAATTCCCGTCATGAACCCGTTGAGATTACAGAAATAGCAATTAAAATATCCAAACACGTTAAAAATCTCATTTTTGACCAAGAATTCTAAAAAAGTTTTCGATTTTATTGGATAGAGTTTTTATTTGACTTTCCAAAACATATTTAATTTTTTCTCTGTTAATTACTTGAAGAAGTATTAAGATTTTAATCAAGGCGGGAAAACAAGAAGTAAGAATGGAAAACACTGGAAATGGCCATTAAAAGGCCAAAAACATGGCAAAATCTAAATTTAAACCTTACTTTTTTTTTGCAAATATAATTTTAGAAAGTTTTTTCAAATATTTAAATGGTTTCTCTTTTGGAAATGGAGTGAACTTTTTTAAAGAGAAGGAAGAACAAAATTGTTTACACAAAGAGCAAACGCAAGGAAGCAAGCGATGCACTTGAAACTACCTTTAACTCTAAATTAATATTTTTGCATTATTTCTTCACTTCAAATGTTATAATACAAAAACTTATAACTGGATTCTAGTAAACTTTAAAGAGTTTGTTATTTATAATGTTGTCAAGTGAATGAACTAGAATAATTATGCTGAGTTCAAAAGTTTCTAAATTATTACTATTTATTTAAGAAGTAGGACTGTAAAACTATAAAAAATCTTCTATTCATTTTTCAATCACTTGTAAAATTGTTGTTTATTTAAATATCCATTTATTCTAGTTCATTCCCTAGAAATATGCATGTAGTTTATTTTGGTAGCATCATTTTTCAAATTGGTTGAATAGATTTTCATATAGCACATTTGAAGTTTTTGACACATTTCTTTAAAATTTCATACATAATTATCATATTTTTACAAAATTATTAATATATACTTTTAATATTTATAGCCCATTGCTATTGTTTAAAACACAAAACATAAAAATATCATTAAAATATTTCTATACCACATTTGAAAAAAGTGTCTTGGACGTGTTTCGATACATTAAGATTTCTTTCTAAAACCACTTAGTTACCAAATGAGACTTCCTAATAATTTAAATGATATTTTAAAATCATATAATAAAAATATTAATAATTTATTTAAGTACTTAAGATTTTTAACTATTTATTTTAAGATATAGGTATATAATACCCTCGAATACTCGTTGTCCCAAAGATTTTCAAAATCCAAGTCCCCTCCCTGTCTTTTAATAAAATATTTTCAAAATGCCTTGTTTTGTGAAGGCAATGCAATAAAAACGAGTTACGTTTAATTTAATTTTGTGTAGCTTTATTAAAATGATATCACTCCCGAGAAATCAAGGTTTTATTAAAATTATTATATTAATGTTAAGTGAATAACATAATAACTGTTAGAATATGTTTTAAAAACAACCTTAAGACTAGTTTTAATTAGTGCTAAAAGGCGTGATGTGACTTAAGCCGTAAAAACACCCTTTCAATCTAAAATTGAATTAAATTTTAAAAAATAACATTTATGATAATACATAGATATTTAAAAATTTGAAACTTCAAAAAAGTAACAAAAAGCTAGGGAGCGCAAAAGAACGAATGCGGAATTGACTCTTCGAGAGCGATAGGTATCGAAAGGAGCCAAAGAGTTAACTCCTTAAAAGAATCAACTCCCAAAAGAATCAGTGAGCGCAAACGATCGAATGCGGAAATGATTCTTCGAAAGAGCCAAAACTCGAAAAGAATCAACTCCCAAAGAATCGACTACCAAAGAATCAACTCCCAAAAGGAATCACTGAGCTGGTGATCGCATGCGGAAATGACTCTTCGAGAGTGGAAGCGCTGATTGGTTAAAAAAGAGTCACCGCTCTTCAGCCCTGATTGGTTAAAAAAGAGCTATAGCTCTTTTTTGACGAATCAGCGCTCGCTTACTCCGTCAAGAGAGCTAACTCTTTGAGTCAGCTCCTGAGCGGATCGCCCATCTCTACCCAGAACGCACGCATGTGAATAAATGTTAAAGTTTATACAGTCCACTGTCTTATTCAATCGCTAAACCTCTGCACATCATATTTTTGAAGAGCAAAGACCCAACATTGTAAACACGAAGATTGAGGAGAGCTCTTCGTGAGATACGATAAAGGATTGTGATCAGTAAAAAGTTCTATTTTGGAACCAAAAACTAAAGTTTCAAACTTCTTTAAGCTCCATACAATGGCATATGCTTCCCTCTCTATAGTAGACCTCGCTTGTTGGGTTTTGTTTAACTTTTGGCTGCTATACGCTATAGGTTGGGTCTTTTCTTGAATATTCTGTGATACACAAGCGGCAATACCATTTTTATCCTTGACGTATCGCTACGTGAGAAGCAGTGTCAGTATCCAGTGTTTGAAGTAGTTAATAATAAATAAAAGCTACGTGATTTTGTCCTCCAAACTCTGCAGGTTATCCTTAATTTTGGCATAAACATTTTCAGGCACTTTCTGGGATTTAATAGAGGGAAATGACAAAAAATGCCTTCCTCAGCTTGCTCTGTAATTAGGCGTAAATTTGTTTTGAAATATTTTACGTGCTTCCACATATCATGAGCAAACAACCCTTTCCCCTGTTATGTGACATTAAGTTCATTTAATTTCTTAAATATATCATCTGCAAACATCATCTCATATCTCCACTCCACGCATCCTATTTTTGTAACAAAATCATGAGATATCCCTTTCATATCCAGAAATAGAATTTCATTCTGCAATGCCTAGTCTCTTTTTATCACTCTGCCCAGGCTCAACCACCTTACACTGTTGTGGTAAATTAAGTGTTCATACTCTGCCTCCACATCTTCAAGAAAAGATTTAAACTGTCGATGGTGGAGTGCCCTTGCTCTTATTGTGTTCATTACACTAACAGTATTATCTACCACATGCTTCAAATTCAGTGCAGCTTTACAAAGGCTTTCCTGATGTAATGAAAAGACAAAATGTCACTGTCTGTGTCTTATGCTCGTAACTTATTTTTAAAATGCTTAACCATACCTTCATTTTTTCCAGTCAAAGTTCTGGCTTCATCTGTTGTAATGCTTGCCATTTTGTTCCACGACAAGTCACTTTTTTCCACACAATTCACAGAACGCTCAAGCAAGTTCTGACCAGTGTGGTTCTATCTTTCATTGATTCTAAACCAAGCAATTCCTCTGTTAGGACGAAGTTTTCTTTAATTCAACAGATACAGATGAGTAATTGTGCAGGGTCTTCGTTATCTGTGCTCTCATCTAGTGCCAAAGAAAACCAAACAAATTTTTTGCTTGCAGTCTTCGGCTGTTCTATGAGTTCGTCACTAAATGATTCAATGCGTTTCACTATGGTCCTCTTAGACAACGAAATCCATTCAAATTTGTTTTTCATATCAGGACACAATACGCTTGCACACTCAACCATACACTGTTTAATAAACTCGTCATCCGAAAAAGGCTTGTTGCGTTTAGCAAGGTTGTAGGCAACCCTAAATCTTGCTTCTGTAGCGCTATTTTGAAGTGTTGATTGCTTTGTAAGTAATGTTTTTGCTTTTTCAGCATTTTAACACACTCTTCAGTTCTTATTTTGCGTTCTTCCTTGGAAAATCGATAGCCAAATCCACTATGTTTTGTTTCATGGTATCGTTTCAGATTGTACTCCTTGAATACGGCAATCGTTTCTTGGCACAAGAGACACACTACCTTATTATTCCATGTATTATAAAATAAATATACTGCTGTTTGTAAAAAATGCAACACCAGGAAGGATTCATCAGAATTAAATGAAATTTAATACACAAACGGCTTGTATTAAGACAAATAAATGAATGAATTTTCGAAGCAAAAAAACAATATTAAGTGTCCGAAATCAGTATTTGGAGTAGCCATGACGCGCTGCAATAAGAGCAGCTATACGGTGAGGCATGGAGTAAAACAGATGTTGAATGTCTGCTTGTGAAAGAGAATTCCATATTGTTTGTATGCGCACACAAAGTTCGTCTTTTGAAGCTGTAGGACGCGGATCACGAGAGAGACGACAAAAAACCAAATCCCACACGTGCTCAATAGGCGACATATCAGGCGAATAAGCAGGCCAAGGTAGAAGTTGCATGTGTTGGGATGATAAGAAGTCTCGAACATTCCTTGCAACATGTAGGCGTGCATTGTCCTGTTGAAAGAAAGCTCCAGGGATGCCTTGTAGGAAGATAGCGACTTCGGGCTCTGGCACTTCACGGACGTACCTGTTGCTATTCAGATTACCCTCAATTCGTAGCATCTTAGCAGCTGAGATCGTCCATGATACGAAATCGCACCCCAGACCATAACTCCTGATGTTCGGCCACTGTGACGTTCGATAACGCACGCTGGAAGGCACCGTTGACCGGCATATCGTCTAACACGAATGCGGCCATCATGGTTCCACAAATTAAAGTGGGATTCGTCAGAAAAGACAACTTCTTGCCATTCAGCCCGCCAGGCTCTGTGCTCATGAGCCCATTTCAGACACAGCCGTCGATGGTTTGGCGTGATTGCTATCCTGTATTAAGGAATCCTTGCACGCAGTCCACGGTGCAGCAGACGTCGGCGAATTGACGAAGCCGATATTAGTACACCTGTAGCAGTAGACCAAAGTGCTGCCAACTGCCTGGATAGCCAATTGTGTACATAGCTGTTTAGTGAATCACAAAAAATGAAAGAAAGAGAGTCTTTTGCACCCCCTTACATAAAGAAGAATATAAGAACTTGAAATTAAAACCAAAATACCTTTGACCCTATAGAATCACCAGAATTAAAGGAGGAAATACGTACGACGTTGTAAAAGAAGGATATCATGAAGGACCCAACCGCACTACAACATGTGACGAATTTCTTAAACCGTGGAATTGGATTTAAGTGTTTTCTAAGACGAGTCGAAGCAAAGGAGGAAGGAGATACCATATTCTATCTACCTACGGATATTCTACCGATCTATCAAGACGACAAACCAAAACAATACGGAAGAAGTTTGAAGACAAAGAAAGAAAAAGAAGTAAAAGAAGGTAGAAGTTTGAAAAAGACCAGTAAATCACGTGATCACTCTCTTTCGTCTGGTGCTTTTGTCATTTGTATGTTTGAAAGGTAAAATAAAGTTTCTGTTCGCATTAAAGTGAGGTAAGTGTGATGTGTATTTATTTAAAATTTTGCCTTTATTTTCCAAAATTTGGTATCGATGAGGCGGGAGATGATATTAACTTATATCGCTCTATATTAAAAAAAGGTTACCGCCGCCGCCGATGCCGCAGGATTGAAAACTGTGTTGTTTAGCTCGATTCTTAGACGGTTTCCCGAGAAAGTACTGATCGGAAAAAAAAACAAAATTAACATGGTTTGTTCTACATAGTATTCCCTGGACAATTATTAAGATTTTTTTCCGATGCGGCTATTAGTTTAGGTTTTATTAAGTGTTAAAGTTGAAGAAGTGAAATTTCTTCCGTGAGTGAGCAAAACACATTCAAATTTTCAGTCTTCAGTCGTGAGTTTTTTTTTTAGAGTACCTCTCAACGTAAATTTTTGCAGCTCATCGAGTTTTTTTTTTTAATTTAAATTTGGTTCTTGATAATATTTTTTTGAAATTCGGGAAAAATCGGGACATTTTTGTTATTTTTTTTTAAAACTGCCGTATCTATATTTAATTACTATTGGTTTTTAATTTTTAAAATATTGCAGTATACCTCAGAATATACTCTTTCTTATGGTACTATATTTTTTGAAATCGGTTAATAATTAATTGGATGCGATCAAAAGTTGGTCATACAAAATTCGGAATCTTTGGATATTTTCGCTACTTTTTATTAAAACGGTTATGTCTACGGCAAAAACCATTATTTTTTAAATTTGAGAACATCACTGAATACATTACATTACACTCTTTCTTATGGTACAATTATTTTTCAAATTGGTTAATAAATAAAATCGATGCAATTAAAAGTTGGTCATGCAATTTTCGGAACTTTCAGATCGTAACTTCCGATACAAAACTAAAACGGTCATATCTCTATCGTATTACTGTTATTTTTTAATTTTAAAAATATCGCAGAATACCTTAGAATGTACTCTTTCTTACGGTACAATTATTTTTAAAATTGGTTCATAAATAAATTCGATGCAATCAAAAGTTGGTGACACGAATTTCGTATTTTTTTATTTCGCGGAGAAGGTTTCGCAGTCAGTTGTGGGTTGTGTTTTCCACTATCGGGTTTGCCAGATATCAAATTTATCGTAGCAACAATTGCCATAAAAACGATTTCTTTGGCGAGGAAAAAGGCTCGCTTTTTTCCCTCTGTTCTCAAGACAGTTTACCGACAAAGTGCAAAGTACAGATCGTAAAGTTTGGATATTAACACTGTTTATTTAAAATTGTACAGGGAACAAGATGCAGAAGATTTTTTACTGATGCGGCTATTAGTTTAGGGTCCATTAAGTGTTAAAGCAAAAAAAAGTTAAATCACTTGTGAAAGAAGTATTGGTTTGAGAAAGCAAACCAAACGGGATTGCATGGCAATCCCCGGGGTCGGCGAGCGTAAGCGAGCAGGACACGAAGCCCTAGCTGTGACGTCATGTACCGGAAAGTGAAATCAGCATAATACGAATTATTCAGATAGTTTCACTCTGTGAAAGGAATGTTGGTTTGCGAAGCAAACCAAATGGGATTGCGCAGCAATCCCCGGGGGTTGGCGAGCGGAAGCGAGCAGAGGGCGGAGCCCCCTAGTTTATAAAATTTTTTATGGTTGTTGTTGTTAAAAAATAGTAACTTGTAAACACTACTCCAAACCCATTAACAATTTTCACATGAATATGTGTATCCAAACAATCGTTAAAAGAGCATTAGCAAGTTTCTTCATTGATATAAAATTATTTGGTGAACAATCCCATATGTTTAATATAATATTAGTGTGGGATCATTCTAATTTGCACTAATTTTAGACACTTTCCCTTCCACTTCTGAAATCCAGTTATGAAATTTATTTTTCCAAACTATGCTGATTTGAAATTCAACTAATTCCATTTCTAAATCATTGATACCTAGCCACTTAAATTCGTTTACCTTCATTGTTTCGAATTTTGTTTTGTATGGATATAAAAACTAGTGAAATGTATTTTCCATAATTTTAAATTGATTAAATCTATCCTCAAAGGCTTGTTTTATTTACTGTATAATCATTAAATATTTTTGGATTGCACTTTCTTGAACGTCAAAAGTATTTTCCATTGTTATTGTGTTTTGAAAATGTTTTTGTAATTGAGGAAAATATTTCAGTATTTTCATTTCTAAATCCCTAATAAAGATGTCAAGTTTCGTCATAAATATCCTAATATTCTCAAACATCATTGAAACAATTTGTCTATTTCCTTGAAGTTTTTTATTCAGTTCATTAAAATGTTGGGTGATGTCGCATAAAAACATAAAATCATTTATCCAATCTATAATTGAAAATTCGTCAAAATTATTGTTTTTTTTTTCATTCAAAAAGAGCTTAATTTCTTCTAATAAAATAACAAACCAATCAAGAACTTGACCGGAACTGAGCCATCGAACAATGTTGTATGTCAAAATCCCTGAATATTGGCACTCTACTTCCTCTAATTAATTGTGCAAACTGTCGGTTATTATATATTTTTATTTCTCTAATTCAAGTTACTATCTTTGCGACCTTGAAGAGCGAAACCTCGCTAGCCTCGTCAAACGCGCGTTTTTCGCGCCTCATGTGAACGGGGACATGATGTATATATATATGTCTTTATTATTAGTATGTACCACATCTGTTCATTCTCAAACGGTTTTTATAAATTTACATATTCTACTCAATCGGCATTCATATTAATCTTAAAACAGCATTATGTATAATCAATAAATCTAAAACATTTTACAAAAATCATTTATGAAATTTTTTTTTTTTAATTTTTAAGTTTTTTTTTTAATACTTGTATTTTTTTCACATTTTTTAAAAGAGGGGTTCGAAAAATAATTAAAATTATTTATGTGTGTGATGAAATGATGATAAGTTTATAAAAGTCAACGCGTGGGTCATTTAAAAAGTCTGTGTGGGTCAGTATCGGACCCACGGATCATAGGTGCACCATCCCTATCCTAGACCGTTAAGCATAAAGTAAAAATTTCAACGGATTTTAAATCTGCGGAAAATTTTACATTAGATCAATACCTAAAAATATGTTTTTCTTTAAATAAATAAAGTTTTTAAATTGAATATCTTATATTTTCGTAAAAGAATGTGGCGTCACGCTAACTGTTCCAAAAATAAACAGATTACATTTCCTACCTTCTTACAATTTCAGCGAAAGAAAGCAAAGAAAATAAAAAAAATTTGGCTTTCATTATTTATTACTTTTTTGTAATATCGGGATCGTTAAAGATAGGTTGAAAATTGCAACGTATGTGAAATCTGAGGAAAATTTAACTCAGGAAACACCACGGGCAACGCCATGATGGCTGTTTTCGAGTATGGCCGCATTTCACAATGGCGAGGCCATCACGGTGTTGAATCACGGTGGCGATTCAAACCATAGTTCATAATATTCATAATTTGGTTTGCTAAGCAAACCAACACCACGGGCAACGCCATGATGGCTGTTGTCCAATAGACTACGAATTCGTAGCAATCACTGGGGAATAGCGAGCAGTGATCACACGAAAACAACTGTCCCCACGAAAACAACTGTCACGGGGAACGCCGGGGTGGACACTCAGTGGCTAGTTTGAGATAAAAGCTAAACACAAGTAAAACGTGTTTCTGATTTATTATGACACCACTGATTATCCAGATTTGTGTATTATATTTTACCTTGCACAGTACTCATGATGTTTGTGTGTGTGAATATAATTTTAAAATTAAGAAAATCTTCAAAAATCTTTGAAGAAAAATACAAGAAAAGTGCTTTATGATTAATAATTTCATCTATAGATCTTGCTTGGCAATTTTAAATTTTATTTTAGTGCTGTCGGTTGTGTTTTTATGGTGCAAGGACCAAACTGCACAAGGCGCTGGATATACAATATCAAGAAATGGACGTACACATCCAGTTTTTCTGACATACATGTGAGAAATAAATTCAGGAAGGAACAGAACCTGCGTCGCCTACAACTTGGAGGCTTATAGGGCAGTGGACATACCCACAACCTTAGTATTGTGGGAATAAATTATTGAAATTTAAAAAAGTACTATCATAAAGAATATAAGTTGAAAATATCCCAAATAATCTCCAAAAATAAAAGTATATATATAAATATGTATTTGAGAGAAAAAATGAACAATTTTTAGTTAAATGATATATACTGAAGAAACTTTCACCTTAAGAGTAAATTAAAAATCCCATTTCGAATGATAAGGCCTGTGATCAGACATACTGTTATCCTATCCTATATCAATTCAGTGACAAAGTAATGGTTGAGAGTGGAGACTGAAATGTGACATACAGGTTTTTTCAAGCAAAATAAATTCTAGAATTATTCTTTAACATTCTTAGTCCATAACAATTGAAAAATTAAAATTTTGACAATTCGTAAAATGTGCCAAGCCATTTGGACTCGTATTTAGTCAAAACACTCTTCTTTTCACACAAAAGAACTCACAATAAAGGATGTTCATGAGATACTTTTAACATATTTAACAAATCAGCAGAACAATTTACCACAGCAAGAAAATGTTCATTTTGGTGTTTCTTGCAAACACTGCAAAAAATTGATGAAAGAAACACATACATCACATCTACTAGAAAAATGTATATTTTTTAACACAAAATATTCTCAATTAATTTTGCTAGGTAGCATTACAAACAAGCTAATTCAATGGAGCTTGCAAATAATAAAATGATCAATACTTATTAAGATTCAAATATGTGAAAATCTTCACTGCGCCCAAAAAGTGAATTTCATTGAGTAGCATTTAAAAACAAGGAAACTTAACACGATTCACCATTTAGCATAGCAAGCGAACAATAAATTAAGGAATATTCTATAAAAAACAATTAAATATGTAGGCCTACCGACCGGTTTTGTGGATAAGGTGTTAGCCTCTGGACCGGGGTCACGGCATGGATGTAAAAGTATGCTGTCCTTTGTGAGGAGCAATGATGGTGCTCCCTCTGGGTGCTCCTTCACAAGTGGCCATCTCTTCCGGCATAGTGGCCAATGAGTTCATAAGTTCCCATCATTGGAAAAAAAATATGTAGGCAGTTGAATTTGCGCAACACCGGTGTACTCTAACATGCTATGGATTATAACCTAGAATCAATCCTAAAGGGAAAGATACACGAATTGTTGATTTTTTTATGGTGCAAGGGCAATATTTGGCTTTTCTGCAATAGACTCAAGATATGCAACAAGTAATAGACATGCACACAGTGTAATTTTTACTGACACAGATGAGAGAAATACACCCCGGGAGGAATCACATCCGCAGTGACTACAACCAGGGCTGTTGTGGAGGGTATACGGCGGTATACGCCGTATACCCTCTGGTTTTTCAAGCAAATTCCGTATACCCTCTGCTTTTTCTTAAAAACTACGCACACGCTTTGCTTTTCCAAGAAAACTTCGCGCGAAACGTCGCGTGAAACGCAGACAGCTTTAGAAGCAAAAGAAAAGTTTCTATTTCAAGATATCACCTTGGTACATAATTCCAAAATCGTACCTATTAATCATAAGCAATTCATTCAAAGTATTATCGATACAATGAAATCCAGACTTTTTTCTGATGTTAATGAAGAAATTATCAACTATCAAAATTATCAAGGATATATCTATGTTTGATCCAGAAAGAATAAATACAGGGATATTCGCAATGGAGAAAAGGAGGTAAAAAGGATCAGTCGACGTTTTGGTACAGATGAAATGTACACTATTCAGGGTTTGAGGGACCAATGAAAACGCCCAAGTTGTTTCAGAAAAATTAAAATCTCTTGTAAGAACAATTGGAATATTACCATGTTCCACGGCCGAATGCGAGCCCGGGCTTAGTTTAATGAATAATATAGTGTAATAGATTTGAGATAATCTTTATTGATTTCAAATGTCTCCAATCTAATGTTTATTAAGGCGCAAATGGACCACCAATAGAACACTTTCAACCAGAAAAAATTTGTAAATTCTTGGTTGGGTCAACCATTGCTCTTCTGTAGACAATAGATCGAGAGTATGCTCTACAAAATGAGAGACGGATTTCTCTAGTCAAGCAGTTCGGAAAATATTTCAATGAAAATGATAGAGGAAGGCCTTAAAATTTGTTAAAACAAATTTCTGTTAAGTCGAAGTTTCTTCAACCCTCCGTTTCACAATTCCTTTCCTGTAATATAAAATTATTATAGGCTTTTTCTCTCTCGATAATTTGAACTTCGATTAATTCGTACATATTTCCCTGTCCTTTGAATATACCTCATGGACGCCCGGAGGAGGAGGGCAGATAACTCCCTGGCTTATGGAAATCCTATACATATACATGTATGTGCGTGTGTACATGTTTTTTGCCCCTCCCCCTCCTCCTGTAAAGTGTAAGTAGAAAGTACATGTTTCGCCTCCCCGTGGAAAAAACTACACGACTTTAAAACTTTACGACTACAGCACTGCCTACAACTCACAGGTTGATAGTGCAGTGGGCATACTCATTGTGCCACAACAATCCAGGAAAGACTAGGTGATAACCTAGAACTTGTGTTTTTTCATATGTCTGTAAAATAAGCGATTGAACAAGAATTTATCTGTCCACGAAAAGTAAATTCAGTTTGATACCTTTTTAAACAGGCTAACCTAACATCATTTGCCATTTACATATTAAGTGAACAATTCATTGTAGAACAGTGTTCACAGGGTGCATAGAGGTAGGAGACAAATAAATCTGGATTAATATATAGTTTATTTACATTATAAATAGGAGTTAGCACGCAAATCTAATTTACACACAAAGTGGCTACAGCAACTTAGATGGCGAGGTACAGTTAAAAATCAAGGACAAGTAGTTAGAGTTTTACAGTTAGACA
This sequence comes from Metellina segmentata, assembly GCA_947359465.1. Classification (NCBI taxonomy): domain Eukaryota; kingdom Metazoa; phylum Arthropoda; class Arachnida; order Araneae; family Tetragnathidae; genus Metellina; species Metellina segmentata. The sequence goes on along the minus strand of OX375880.1, from coordinate 33,910,488 downwards.
GGACAAGTAGTTACAGTTAGACAGGACAAAAAGTTAAAGTTCGACAGGACAAGTACGAATACAGTTTGACGTATGACATCCCCCTTTGAAGATATTAATCACACACATAATCAATAAGATATTTTGGTCTTCTTACAAAACAACGAACTCTTGTTTTACAGGATTGTTACCAATAACAGTGTTAGCCACAGAAACCTCAGGCATATCAAAATCATGTTGTGTTAACATTCTAAAAGGCACTTTTGAGGGTTTTATGTGGATCCTGATTCTAACTAGGGATCTACCTAAATTATTTTGAATAATATATGATCTGGGGTTTTTATATAGAGATACAATCTGAGCTGGTTCCCAAGTTTTTCTATCAAAGTCGTATACCAATATGCTATTACCAGGGTTAAAAGATTTCAATGAAGTTGCACTTCTGTCATAGTAGTGGTTTGTCTTTCCTGTCTAATGACGACCAAATCTTTGAATATTTTAGGATTCAATAATCTTTTATGTATAGGAATTTTTACTTTTAATCTACGACCACATAACAGTTGTACAGGAGATAAATTTAATCCTGATTTTGGGTATTCCTATACTCCATTAACCCTACAACCCAGTCTTTATTATCCTCAAAAGCTTTTTTTAAGTATCGATTTGGCAATACCCACAGCTCTTTCAGTCATACCATTACTCTGAGGATATCGTGGACTTACAAAAATGCACTCATATTCGCATTCCCTTGCAAAGTTCTTAAACTCAAAACAATTTAAGGGAATGTTGTCACTAACAACAACCAAAGGAATCCCAAACCAAGAAAAAAAATCTTTAATTAATTTTTAATTTCACTTATTGTGTTTTGTTATTTAATATTTGTTTTATCTATCGACTTTGAATGATAGCACAATAACTAGATAACTTATATTCCTTTATTCCATTATATGAAAGCCCAACTTTGCAAATGGCCTATGGGGCATTGTATGTGATAAAAGAGGCTCTAACACTAGCCATTTGAAACTTCTGGCACACTTCACATTTTAATATCTTCTACAATTTTTGATATCCCTGGTCAGTACCTTACCCCTCTTGCCCTGTTTTTACTCTTCTCTACACCAAAGTGTCCCTCGTGTATTAAGACCAGCATTTCATTTCTAAGAGGAGGTACGACAATTTTGGAATCTTGAAGAATAACCCAAATTCTATACGCAAATAACTTCGGAACTTGAAGATGTGCTTTACATTAACAGGAACCTTCTGGATCTGATTAGGCCAACCTTTATCAAAGTACTCATACACCATTTTTAACTCGGGATCATTTTGAGTAGCATTTTTAAATTGAGTTAAACTTTGTTCACTTATTGGAAGTTGCTTAACATCATGAACAACACTTAACATCTTTGGGTCATCACTGACCTTATCTTTAAGATAAGCCCGAGACAGTGTATCTGCAAGAAACATTTCAGTATCTTTTGCATACTCAATTCCATATTGATATTTTAACAACGCTTTCTGTATTCGTGATGATATACTGCATATTGGTTTAATTACAATAGTAGTAAGATTTGTATGATCATTTTGAATAATAATTTTTTTGCATGTGCAAAATTGTGATACTTTTGTGCAGCAAATACAATACATAGCATTTCTTTTTTAATTTCAGCATAACATTTTTTCAGCCTCAGTGAGACTTCTGGACACATATGATACATGGTGATCCACCTGAATCAGAAAAGCTTCTAATTCGTCTTTAGAGCTGTCACATTGAATTATAATTGGTTTTGAACTATTAAAGACTTTTAAAACCGTTTCGGAGCTCAATAGGTTTTGTATTTTCTTGGGGACATAGTACCTTTCGGGCCAAAAATTGATCATTTTTCTGTACCATTTTCGACTTATCATAAATCAACAACCTTCACTCATTTTTGAATAGAATTTTGATAGGTTCCATAATAAAGTACTAACTTAATAAAAATAGTAAAATATTTGTAATTCAGATAAAATATTTTTTTAAACAACATAAAATGTGAACACAAAAATAAAAATAATTAATTGGTTAACATCTTGCTTCCCGCAAGATAATTTTTTAAATATATACAGTAGAATCTAAATTTTTATGTCAAATTAAAGCTAAATAATACCTTTATTCTGCAAGCCTCAAAATTTAAAATTATCTAGTATTTCAATATTTAAAAAAAATTAAAATTTCATAAAAAATTTAAATTATTGAAATTTTTGTTTTTATCATGCTATATATTAAAATGTATGCATATCATTAATATATTGGAGGTTCACAGAATTAAGATTTATAAGTAGAACACGCATGTGAAATATTATAGCTCTACAATCATAACTTTTTTTGTAATATTGTGGGAAAGTCTAAAAATCAGAAACTGAGAAAATCAAGTTTGAAGATTGAATTCCTATTATGTAAAATATCATAAAAATCTTAGGGTTTAAAATGCTCCTGCTACATATGTAGGACCTTCTATTTCTGCCAAATGCTCATTTAAAGCGTTTTTTCTCATTCTGTGAGCCCTACGGTCCTCTAGTGTTGATGGCCTACATTTAATTTCTGCACTTTTCAAACACGACAAAGCAGATTTTTTAGCAGAGGTGTATGCAAAATGTCCTGCATACACCTCTGCAGGCTCACCACCTGCAGGCCTAGACATTTCAAAATGTTCAGACGACCTGCCATTCCATCATTAAAAATTACTAATGCTTCGTTTGTTAAAACGTCAACAACAGTTTGTAGATGATCCGGATGTTTTCGGACAATACTTCCAAACAGTGGAATTAAAAGACCCATTAGCATTTTGTGTCTTGCCACCCAGACATTTTTTCAACAACTTGGGTGCTGATAGTTCTGCAAATGTAGGTTTAATTGCATTCATTACAGGTATTGGCACAGTTTTCTTGTGTATGTAGGAAACAATTGTGTCAAATTGGGATCTTTGATACTCACACCATGACGTGGGACCGTCAGATTGTTTCCCTTGGGAATGCTGATTCCCATGAAAACGACGTTTCTTTCTGCGGAAATCGCCAGATCTACGATCTGCTTTGCCAGACATTTTAACAGGATTTATAAAATGATTATTTATATCAATAACAAAAAATCGCAACGTCTTTCGAAAGCAAGACAGAAGAGAGCACATGAAAGCAGTTAGCTGTTATTCTTGGATTGTTATTCATCTTTCAATAAGTTATCTTGGTTAAAGTTATCAAGTTATCTTTCAATTGTTATTCTTGGAGTTGAACAATTCCTTCTCCCTGTTAAATAAATGTATTACATAGATCAGAGCTCTAAATACCCGGGTGCACGGGTGCACTGTGCACATGAAAATATAATTGTGCACCTAATTTTTTCCCACTAGGCGTACGCAGTGCACCTTATGCACCTAATTTAAAAACTTAGGTGCACAAGGTGCACCTGTATTAAAAAATCTATTTCGAGGCCTGACATAGATCAGCAGAGTGGCTGAATATAAAATAATTACAAGGATGCTTTCCATTCCGAAACCGAAACTAACTACATTCGACTCACTATCACAAGGTCAGTCAGTATTGACATTTACGTTTTTTATTGCTGTAAGCGTAATTTTCGTCGGATTTCGATGCGCTTTGTGTTAAAATGCTCCCAACATTCCAAATTATTTTTTAAAAATACTTTTGAAAAATCGATTTTTTGAAGGGTACAAGGTATTATGTCCCCTTGTGCTCTTCACACCAACTAAAGTTTACACTTAGATCATAATTAACCATACCAGAGAATCTCCTTTATTACTGGGAGTGTCCATTTCTTTAATTGCACTTATATGCTGTGGATCTGCTTTTATTCCTTCCTTACATATTATTTGAAGAAAATATTCAACTTCTGGTACTTTATATTGGAACTTTTCAGGGTTAAACTTTATGTTGTTTTCTCTAGTTCTCTTAAATACTAAAGACAGAGTATGGTCATGTTTACTTTCATTACAGCCAGTCACAATTACATCATCAAAATACACTTCGACATTTTCTATGTCCTCCAATAAATTTATATTTCGCTTTCAAAATACCGCTATGGCAGCTGATGCTATGCCAAAAGGCCTCGTAAGCAGACGAAATTACTATGTCAAGTTAACAATTGCATTATGAGAGTTCCTCGATACGGCTCGTATCTCAGCGCAACTCGACGACCTTGTCCATTCTTTTACTTTCTTTCTTCTATCTTTGGATGAATCAACAGGCATGTGATGTAGCCCAGTTGGAGCATTTTATTACAGAAAACGATGATAATTTTAATGTCCGAAGAACTTGCCAGTGTGGAGTCATTGTATGTTAATACAAAAGGATCAGAAATATTTGAAAAAGTAAAATCCTGCCCAGATAGAAAATCTAAAATTAAATTATAGTACTCATCGCAGTGTGCATACTGACGTAGAGCCGTCAATGATAGGTAAAGTCAATGGCACTACAACTTAGCTTGAAAAAATTTTAAATCGTCCTGTATTAAAATATCACTGCAATATACACCAAGAGGTACTATGTGAAAAAACTTTAAAAAAATGCAGCATGTTATGTTACTAGTTGTGAAATGTGTGCAAGAGCATTAAACAGACCAGAATACAGAGAATATTGTGAACTTGTCCGTCATTGTAAAGTGCGCTGGCTTTCTAGAGGAAAGGCTCTGAGCATATTTATGAAATTGAAAAATGCTGTGTATAATTTTTTTAACAGGAAAATGAACTACCTGATGAAAGAACCATATTATATTATAACAACTGACTATATGATTTTGCATTTTTATTTGATGTTACTAAGCATCTCAATGATCTAAATTTGAAACTACAAGGAAATAATAACCTCATTCCTAGCTTAGTAAATAGCATCAATTAATCTAAAAGGAAATTTAAACTGTCCATCTCTCGGTTAGAAAATCGGAATTTGGGTCCATTTTCACACTTGAAAGAATAGAATAAACGTGCTGCGGATGATAGCAATTTGACCAAATACGTATATTGAAAAAATCAAGTTATTTCATGGGTCATTTGAAAGTTGTTTTCATGATTTGGCTTTAGAAGAGATCTGCATGCTCGTATTTATAAACACATTTTCCCTTAGTAAACAAAATATAATGATGGTACCTAGTATCACTCAAATGGAACGTATTGATTTAAAATCATATTATTTATTGAAAATGAAATTTAAGCAGCTTTTTTTAGATCAAAATGCTTCTGACATGATTAATTTCTGGCGTTCATTACACTGTTAACATTTCCCAGAACTAAGAAAAATTGCAAAAAGTTATATATGTTGTTTGGGAACGACATACAGATGTGAACAAACCTTTTCATCTATGAAATTTATTAAAAGCAAAATGAGGTCGCGAATGACTGATTCAAATTTGATTATTTATTGAAATGGTTAACTTTTATTGAAAAGGTTATTAAGGATATGTCAGGGGACAGTGAACGTAAGAAGTGAAAAAATTTGCTTGATTTGTATGGCGCATCTGAACTCGTATGAGAAAAAAATTAACGCATGGTATGTAAAAGGTTGGCCTCCCCTCACCAACCGTCTCGGATGGGAGCGAACAGATTCGAATGACAAAAAATGAATGAATCCAGATACAAAGAAACACATTTTTTACTTGCAAATCTAATTTTTCTGTGTGGTATTTATTCTCAATATGTCCATTATTTAGCATTGCAATCAATTAGGTCCAGGTTTAACTCGTTGTTCTTAAAAAATTGTACGAAAAATATAAAAAAGTGAGAAAAACCAAGAAAAAAACGCCGGTTAGCAAAACATCCGGATTTTTAACAATTCCGGACTTTGGAAGTCCGGATTTGGGACTTTGTACTGTACTAACTTAAGTTTGCTGATTGACAGAAAACAATCTTTGGTTTAAAAAACATCACATTGAATTTTTTGCAGAACTATTTATTTATTTCCTGTACCAGTTTGTTTACGTTCACCAAAATTGTTTGTCTATATCTTATGGTTGAATCTACATTTTGACATTTTTTTTCATAGGTAGGTAGTAGATTAATGTCAGACTGAAGCTCCTATTAAAGCATTTCTCAATTTCTAGATTTAGTACTGTATTACAAAAGAATGAGTCATTCATTTGTAAAAGTGAAGGAAAAGTCATTGATTTGTAAAAGTGAAGAAAAAAGTCATTCATTTGTAAAGGTGAAAGAAAACTCATTCAGCAATGTAAAAGTAACATCACACTGAAGTTACACAAGGACTAATGGTGACGATCCGGGATAAATTTCAAAGGGAAAGATTCTAGGTAAAACACCTAGTACGGTCTAGTAATTTTAAACTGTGGTCAATAGAGAACAACTACGTATTACCAAAGAAAAGCTTTTTTTTTAATGTTAACATTTTTTTGGTGGTAATAACTTCCTATGATGATAATCACTAAAACAAATATAAAATTTACATAACACGTGTGTGTAAAACATAATCAATATAATTAAAAAGAAATATATTCAATATTATCCAATTTTATTTCGTATTTCTAAAAAAATTACATATTCCAAAAATGAGGAAAAATGTATATCAATTTCGATATGACTTCGAAACATTTAAGTCAAAATCTTGTGGTTAAAGTTAATTTATCCCATAGCTTGATAGACTGACTGACTGACTAATTGGGCAGATTGTCCAGCAGTACTGTAATTCACAGCTCCGATGCTTGAAGATGAGAGAATGTGAACCAAAGCCGATACAACTTCCAACAGTGCTTGAACAAGTACGTCACATCCAGAGAGTCCAGGACTGTTTGAGCTAACTTGGGAAACAACATTACCAATAACGCTGGAAAGCACACCAGGACTAGAAGCACCTCCAGAGGACAACGAAGACACTGCTGAGGACACTCTAGCGCTTGCAGCAGGGGAGGACAGACGAGAAGCAGCAGCTGATGCTGCTGCAGACGCTCCGGCACCTCCACCAAGTCCTCCTTGACCTGAACCATAACCACCTTGCTGTCCACCTTGTTGTCCACCCTGTTGCCCACCTTGCTGTCCACCTTGTTGCCCACCTTGTTGTCCTCCATATCCACCACCTAGACGAGATCCTCCAGTTGCTGCTGCTGCCGCTGCAGATGCACCTCCACCTAGTCCTCCTTGGTCAGAACCATAACCACCTTGTCCACCTTGACCAGACCCTCCTTGTCCTGATCCATATCCTCCAGCTCCACCGGCTGCTGCTGCTGCAGATGCACCTCCACCTAGTCCTCCTTGACCAGAACCTCCTTGTCCTCCTTGGTCAGAACCATAACCACCTTGTCCACCTTGGCCAGAACCACTTTGTCCTCCTTGTCCAGATCCGTATCCTCCAGCTGCTGCTGCTGCCGCTGCTGCTGATGCACCTCCACCAAGTCCTCCTTGTCCTGAACCGTAACCACCTTGTCCTCCTTGGTCTGATCCATAACCACCTTGGCCGGAACCTCGTTGCCCACCTTGTCCAGAACCACTTTGTCCTCCTTGACCAGATCCTCCTTGTCCAGATCCGTATCCTCCTGATCCTCCAGCTGCTGCTGCTGCCGCTGCTGATGATGCTCCTCCGCCAAGTCCTCCTTGTCCTGAACCGTAACCTCCTTGCTGTCCACCTTGTTGTCCACCTTGTTGTCCTCCATATCCTCCACCTAGACCAGATCCACCAGCTGCTGCTGCCGCTGCTGCAGATGCACCTCCACCCAGTCCTCCTTGACCAGAACCTCCTTGTCCTCCTTGGTCAGAACCATAACCACCTTGTCCACCTTGGCCAGAACCACTTTGTCCTCCTTGTCCTGATCCGTATCCTCCTGCTCCTCCAGCTGCTGCTGCTGCCGCTGCTGCTGATGCACCTCCACCAAGTCCTCCTTGTCCTGAACCGTAACCACCTTGTCCTCCTTGGCCGGAACCTCCTTGCCCACCTCTTCCAGAACCACTTTGTCCTCCTTGACCAGATCCTCCTTGTCCAGATCCGTATCCTCCTGCTCCTCCAGCTGCTGCTGCTGCCGCTGCTGCTGATGCACCTCCACCAAGTCCTCCTTGTCCTGAACCGTAACCACCTTGTCCTCCTTGGTCTGATCCATAACCACCTTGGCCGGAACCTCCTTGCCCACCTTGTCCAGAACCACTTTGTCCTCCTTGACCAGATCCTCCTTGTCCAGATCCGTATCCTCCTGCTCCTCCAGCTGCTGCTGATGATGCTCCTCCGCCAAGTCCTCCTTGTCCTGAACCGTAACCTCCTTGCTGTCCACCTTGTTGTCCACCTTGTTGTCCTCCATATCCTCCACCTAGACCAGATCCACCAGCTGCTGCTGCCGCTGCTGCAGATGCACCTCCACCCAGTCCTCCTTGACCAGAACCTCCTTGTCCTCCTTGGTCAGAACCATAACCACCTTGTCCACCTTGGCCAGAACCACTTTGTCCTCCTTGTCCTGATCCGTATCCTCCTGCTCCTCCAGCTGCTGCTGCTGCCGCTGCTGCTGATGCACCTCCACCAAGTCCTCCTTGTCCTGAACCGTAACCACCTTGTCCTCCTTGGCCGGAACCTCCTTGCCCACCTCTTCCAGAACCACTTTGTCCTCCTTGACCAGATCCTCCTTGTCCAGATCCGTATCCTCCTGCTCCGCCAGCTGCTGCTGCTGCCGCTGCTGCTGATGCACCTCCACCAAGTCCTCCTTGTCCTGAACCGTAACCACCTTGTCCTCCTTGGTCTGATCCATAACCACCTTGGCCGGAACCTCGTTGCCCACCTTGTCCAGAACCACTTTGTCCTCCTTGACCAGATCCTCCTTGTCCAGATCCGTATCCTCCTGCTCCTCCAGCTGCTGCTGCTGCCGCTGCTGATGATGCTCCTCCGCCAAGTCCTCCTTGTCCTGAACCGTAACCTCCTTGCTGTCCACCTTGTTGTCCACCTTGTTGTCCTCCATATCCTCCACCTAGACCAGATCCACCAGCTGCTGCTGCCGCTGCTGCAGATGCACCTCCACCCAGTCCTCCTTGACCAGAACCTCCTTGTCCTCCTTGGTCAGAACCATAACCACCTTGTCCACCTTGGCCAGAACCACTTTGTCCTCCTTGTCCTGATCCGTATCCTCCTGCTCCTCCAGCTGCTGCTGCTGCCGCTGCTGCTGATGCACCTCCACCAAGTCCTCCTTGTCCTGAACCGTAACCACCTTGTCCTCCTTGGCCGGAACCTCCTTGCCCACCTCTTCCAGAACCACTTTGTCCTCCTTGACCAGATCCTCCTTGTCCAGATCCGTATCCTCCTGCTCCGCCAGCTGCTGCTGCTGCCGCTGCTGCTGATGCACCTCCACCAAGTCCTCCTTGTCCTGAACCGTAACCACCTTGTCCTCCTTGGTCTGATCCATAACCACCTTGGCCGGAACCTCGTTGCCCACCTTGTCCAGAACCACTTTGTCCTCCTTGACCAGATCCTCCTTGTCCAGATCCGTATCCTCCTGCTCCTCCAGCTGCTGCTGCTGCCGCTGCTGATGATGCTCCTCCGCCAAGTCCTCCTTGTCCTGAACCGTAACCTCCTTGCTGTCCACCTTGTTGTCCACCTTGTTGTCCTCCATATCCTCCACCTAGACCAGATCCACCAGCTGCTGCTGCCGCTGCTGCAGATGCACCTCCACCCAGTCCTCCTTGACCAGAACCTCCTTGTCCTCCTTGGTCAGAACCATAACCACCTTGTCCACCTTGGCCAGAACCACTTTGTCCTCCTTGTCCTGATCCGTATCCTCCTGCTCCTCCAGCTGCTGCTGCTGCCGCTGCTGCTGATGCACCTCCACCAAGTCCTCCTTGTCCTGAACCGTAACCACCTTGTCCTCCTTGGCCGGAACCTCCTTGCCCACCTCTTCCAGAACCACTTTGTCCTCCTTGACCAGATCCTCCTTGTCCAGATCCGTATCCTCCTGCTCCGCCAGCTGCTGCTGCTGCCGCTGCTGCTGATGCACCTCCACCAAGTCCTCCTTGTCCTGAACCGTAACCACCTTGTCCTCCTTGGTCTGATCCATAACCACCTTGGCCGGAACCTCGTTGCCCACCTTGTCCAGAACCACTTTGTCCTCCTTGACCAGATCCTCCTTGTCCAGATCCGTATCCTCCTGCTCCTCCAGCTGCTGCTGCTGCCGCTGCTGATGATGCTCCTCCGCCAAGTGCTCCTTGTCCTGAACCGTAACCTCCTTGCTGTCCACCTTGTTGTCCACCTTGTTGTCCTCCATATCCTCCACCTAGACCAGATCCACCAGCTGCTGCTGCCGCTGCTGCAGATGCACCTCCACCCAGTCCTCCTTGACCAGAACCTCCTTGTCCTCCTTGGTCAGAACCATAACCACCTTGTCCACCTTGGCCAGAACCACTTTGTCCTCCTTGTCCTGATCCGTATCCTCCTGCTCCTCCAGCTGCTGCTGCTGCCGCTGCTGCTGATGCACCTCCACCAAGTCCTCCTTGTCCTGAACCGTAACCACCTTGTCCTCCTTGGTCTGATCCATAACCACCTTGGCCGGAACCTCGTTGCCCACCTTGTCCAGAACCACTTTGTCCTCCTTGACCAGATCCTCCTTGTCCAGATCCGTATCCTCCTGCTCCGCCAGCTGCTGCTGCTGCCGCTGCTGCTGATGCACCTCCACCAAGTCCTCCTTGTCCTGAACCGTAACCACCTTGTCCTCCTTGGCCGGAACCTCCTTGCCCACCTCTTCCAGAACCACTTTGTCCTCCTTGACCAGATCCTCCTTGTCCAGATCCGTATCCTCCTGCTCCTCCAGCTGCTGCTGCTGCCGCTGCTGATGATGCACCTCCGCCAAGTCCTCCTTGTCCTGAACCGTAACCTCCTTGCTGTCCAACTTGTTTTCCACTTTGCTGTCCACCTTGTTGTCCTCCATATCCTCCACCTAGACCAGATCCACCAGCTGCTGCTGCCGCTGCTGCAGATGCACCTCCACCTAGTCCTCCTTGACCAGAACCAGAACCTCCTCGTCCTCCTTGGTCAGAACCATAACCACCTTGTCCACCTTGGCCAGAACCACTTTGTCCTCCTTGTCCTGATCCGTATCCTCCTGCTCCTCCAGCTGCTGCTGCTGCCGCTGCTGCTGATGCACCTCCACCAAGTCCTCCTTGTCCTGAACCGTAACCACCTTGTCCTCCTTGGTCTGATCCATAACCACCTTGGCCGGAACCTCGTTGCCCACCTTGTCCAGAACCACTTTGTCCTCCTTGACCAGATCCTCCTTGTCCAGATCCGTATCCTCCTGCTCCTCCAGCTGCTGCTGCTGCCGCTGCTGATGATGCACCTCCGCCAAGTCCTCCTTGTCCTGAACCGTAACCTCCTTGCTGTCCACCTTGTTGTCCTCCATATCCTCCACCTAGACCTGATCCACCAGCTGCTGCTGCCGCTGCTGCAGATGCACCTCCACCCAGTCCTCCTTGACCAGAACCAGAACCTCCTCGTCCTCCTTGGTCAGAACCATAACCACCTTGTCCACCTTGACCAGACCCTCCTTGTCCTGATCCATATCCTCCAGATCCACCGGCTGCTGCCGCTGCTGCTGATGCACCTCCACCAAGTCCTCCTTGTCCTGAACCGTAACCACCTTGTCCTCCTTGGTCTGATCCATAACCACCTTGGCCAGAACCTCGTTGCCCACCTTGTCCAGAACCACTTTGTCCTCCTTGACCAGATCCTCCTTGTCCAGATCCGTATCCTCCTGCTCCTCCAGCTGCTGCTGCTGCCGCTGCTGCTGATGCACCTCCACCAAGTCCTCCTTGACCAGAACCAGAACCTCCTCGTCCTCCTTGGTCAGAACCATAACCACCTTGTCCACCTTGACCAGACCCTCCTTGTCCTGATCCATATCCTCCAGCTCCACCGGCTGCTGCTGCTGCTGCAGATGCACCTCCACCTAGTCCTCCTTGACCAGAACCATAACCACCTTGTCCACCTTGGCCAGAACTACTTTGTCCTCCTTGTCCTGATCCGTATCCTCCAGCTCCTCCAGCTGCTGCTGATGCACTTCCACCAACTCCTCCTTGTCCTGAACCGTAACCACCTTGTCCTCCTTGGTCTGATCCATAACCACCTTGGCCGGAACCTCGTTGCCCACCTTGTCCAGAACCACTTTGTCCTCCTTGACCAGATCCTCCTTGTCCAGATCCATTTCCTCCTGCTCCTCCAGCTGCGGCTGCTGCCGCTGCTGCTGATGCACCTCCACCAAGTCCTCCTTGTCCTGAACCGTAACCACCTTGTCCTCCTTGGTCTGATCCATAACCACCTTGGCCAGAACCTCGTTGCCCACCTTGTCCAGAACCACTTTGTCCTCCTTGACCAGATCCTCCTTGTCCAGATCCGTATCCTCCTGCTCCTCCAGCTGCTGCTGCTGCCGCTGCTGCTGATGCACCTCCACCAAGTCCTCCTTGTCCTGAACCGTAACCACCTTGTCCTCCTTGGTCTGATCCATAACCACCTTGGCCGGAACCTCGTTGCCCACCTTGTCCAGAACCACTTTGTCCACTTTGGCCTGATCCTCTTTGTCCTGATCCATATCCTCCAGCTCCACCGGCTGCTGCTGCTGCTGCAGATGCACCACCACCTTGTCCTCCTTGACCAGAACCCCCTTGTCCTCCTTGGTCAGAACCATAACCACCTTGTCCACCTTGGCCAGAACCACTTTGTCCTCCTTGACCTGATCCTCCTTGTCCTGATCCGTATCCTCCTGCTCCTCCAGCTGCTGCTGCTGCCGCTGCTGCTGATGCACCTCCACCAAGTCCTCCTTGTCCTGAACCGTAACCACCTTGTCCTCCTTGGCCGGAACCACCTTGCCCACCTCTTCCAGAACCACTTTGTCCTCCTTGACCAGATCCTCCTTGTCCAGATCCGTATCCTCCTGCTCCTCCAGCTGCTGCTGCTGCCGCTGCTGATGATGCACCTCCACCTAGTCCTCCTTGACCAGAACCAGAACCTCCTCGTCCTCCTTGGTCAGAACCATAACCACCTTGTCCACCTTGGCCAGAACCACTTTGTCCTCCTTGTCCTGATCCGTATCCTCCTGCTCCTCCAGCTGCTGCTGCTGCCGCTGCTGCTGATGCACCTCCACCAAGTCCTCCTTGTCCTGAACCGTAACCACCTTGTCCTCCTTGGTCTGATCCATAACCACCTTGGCCAGAACCTCGTTGCCCACCTTGTCCAGAACCACTTTGTCCTCCTTGACCAGATCCGTATCCTCCTGCTCCTCCAGCTGCTGCTGCTGCCGCTGCTGCTGATGCACCTCCACCAAGTCCTCTTTGACCAGAACCAGAACCTCCTCGTCCTCCTTGGTCAGAACCATAACCACCTTGTCCACCTTGACCAGACCCTCCTTGTCCTGATCCATATCCTCCAGCTCCACCGGCTGCTGCTGCTGCTGCAGATGCACCTCCACCTAGTCCTCCTTGACCAGAACCCCCTTGTCCTCCTTGATCAGAACCATAACCACCTTGCCCACCTTGGCCAGAACCACTTTGTCCTCCTTGTCCTGATCCGTATCCTCCTGCTCCTCCAGCTGCTGCTGCTGCCGCTGCTGCTGATGCACCTCCACCTAGTCCTCCTTGACCAGAACCAGAACCTCCTCGTCCTCCTTGGTCAGAACCATAACCACCTTGTCCACCTTGGCCAGAACCACTTTGTCCTCCTTGTCCTGATCCGTATCCTCCTGCTCCTCCAGCTGCTGCTGCTGCCGCTGCTGCTGATGCACCTCCACCAAGTCCTCCTTGTCCTGAACCGTAACCACCTTGTCCTCCTTGGTCTGATCCATAACCACCTTGGCCGGAACCTAGTTGCCCACCTTGTCCAGAACCACTTAGTCCTCCTTGACCAGATCCTCCTTGTCCAGATCCGTTTCCTCCTGCTCCTCCAGCTGCTGCTGCTGCTGCCGCTGCTGCTGATGCACCTCCACCAAGTCCTCCTTGTCCTGAACCGTAACCACCTTGTCCTCCTTGGTCTGATCCATAACCACCTTGACCAGAACCTCGTTGCCCACCTTGTCCAGAACCACTTTGTCCTCCTTGACCAGATCCTCCTTGTCCAGATCCGTATCCTCCTGCTCCTCCAGCTGCTGCTGCTGCTGATGCACCTCCACCAAGTCCTCCTTGACCAGAACCAGAACCTCCTCGTCCTCCTTGGTCAGAACCATAACCACCTTGTCCACCTTGACCAGACCCTCCTTGTCCTGAGCCATATCCTCCAGCTCCACCGGCTGCTGCTGCTGCTGCAGATGCACCTCCACCTAGTCCTCCTTGACCAGAACCATAACCACCTTGTCCACCTTGGCCAGAACCACTTTGTCCTCCTTGTCCTGATCCGTATCCTCCTGCTCCTCCAGCTGCCGCTGCTGCTGATGCACCTCCACCAAGTCCTCCTTGTCCTGAACCGTAACCACCTTGTCCTCCTTGGTCTGATCCATAACCACCTTGGCCGGAACCTCGTTGCACACCTTGTCCAGAACCACTTTGTCCTCCTTGACCAGATCCTCCTTGTCCAGATCCGTATCCTCCTGCTCCTCCAGCTGCTGCTGCTGCCGCTGCTGCTGATGCACCTCCACCAAGTCCTCCTTGACCAGAACCAGAACCTCCTCGTCCTCCTTGGTCAGAACCATAACCACCTTGTCCACCTTGACCAGACCCTCCTTGCCCTGATCCATATCCTCCAGCTCCACCGGCTGCTGCTGCTGCTGCAGATGCACCTCCACCTAGTCCTCCTTGACCAGAACCCCCTTGTCCTCCTTGATCAGAACCATAACCACCTTGTCCACCTTGGCCAGAACCACTTTGTCCTCCTTGTCCTGATCCGTATCCTCCTGCACCTCCAGCTGCTGCTGCTGATGCCCCTCCACCAAGTCCTCCTTGTCCTGATCCGTAACCACCTTGTCCTCCTTGGTCTGATCCATAACCACCTTGGCCGGAACCTCGTTGCCCACCTTGTCCAGAACCACCTTGTCCACTTTGGCCTGATCCTCTTTGTCCTGATCCATATCCTCCAGCTCCACCGGCTGCTGCTGCTGCTGCTGCAGATGCACCACCACCTTGTCCTCCTTGACCAGAACCCCCTTGTCCTCCTTGGTCAGAACCATAACCACCTTGTCCACCTTGGCCAGAACCACTTTGTCCTCCTTGACCAGATCCTCCTTGTCCTGATCCGTATCCTCCTGCTCCTCCAGCTGCTGCTGCTGCCGCTGCTGCTGATGCACCTCCACCAAGTCCTCCTTGTCCTGAACCGTAACCACCTTGTCCTCCTTGGCCGGAACCTCCTTGCCCACCTCTTCCAGAACCACTTTGTCCTCCTTGACCAGATCCTCCTTGTCCAGATCCGTATCCTCCTGCTCCTCCAGCTGCTGCTGCTGCCGCTGCTGATGATGCACCTCCGCCAAGTCCTCCTTGTCCTGAACCGTAACCTCCTTGCTGTCCACCTTGTTGTCCACTTTGCTGTCCACCTTGTTGTCCTCCATATCCTCCACCTAGACCAGATCCACCAGCTGCTGCAGCCGCTGCTGCAGATGCACCTCCACCTAGTCCTCCTTGACCAGAACCAGAACCTCCTCGTCCTCCTTGGTCAGAACCATAACCACCTTGACCAGATCCTCCTTGTCCTGATCCATATCCTCCTGTTCCACCGGCTGCTGCTGCTGCAGATGCACCACCACCTAGTCCTCCTTGACCAGAACCAGAACCTCCTCGTCCTCCTTGGTTAGAACCATAACCACCTTGTCCACCTTGGCCAGATCCTCCTTGTCCACCTTGCCCTGATCCATATCCTCCTGCTCCTCCAGCTGCTGCTGCTGCAGATGCACCTCCACCTAGTCCTCCTTGACCAGAACCTCCTCGTCCTCCTTGGTCAGAACCATAACTACCTTGTCCTGATCCTCCCTGACCTCCACGTCCTCCTTGTCCACCAGCTGAAGCTGCTACGGCCGCAGCAGATGCTGCACCTGGTCCCTGATTGCTGGGTCCATATCCTCCGGGTCCTTGAGATCCAGGTCCTTGTGAGCCAGGTCCGTATCCTCCGGGTCCTCCAGCAGCTGCTGCTGCCGCGGCGGCAGTTGCACCACCAGGTCCACTAGGTCCTTGATTTCCTTGTCCATATCCTCCAGGTCCTCTTGATCCAGGTCCTTGTGATCCAGGTCCTTGAGATCCAGGTCCATATCCTCCGGGTCCACCTACGGCTGCAGCAGCAGCTGCTGCTCCTCCAGGTCCTTGTGATGCTGGGCCTTGTGATCCAGGTCCTTGTGATCCAGGACCTTGAGGTCCAGGTCCTTGAGGTCGAGGTCCATATCCTCCGGGTCCACCTGAGGTTGCTGCAGCAACTGATGCTGATGCACCACCAGGTCCATATCCTCCAGATCCTGATGGTCCTTGAGAGCTTGGTCCTTGTGTACCAGGTCCTGAGGGTATTTGTTGGCCTGGTCCGTATCCTCCTGAAGTTGAACTACTTACAGAAACACTGTTTGAGGAGCTTCCTGAGGGACCGTAGCTGGGGCGCGATCCATAACCACCGGATGAAGGTGCACTTGAGCCATAACCCCCTGCATTCGATGCACTAGCAGAAGCCGCTCCACCTCCTCCTGAAGATCCTCCGTAGGACACTTCATTTGCGGAATTTTGAGCAAACATAGTAATCAAGCTCTTGATTTCATTCACGAACTGGTAGTTGACTGATCCAGTTGTTTGCAAGAAAGCTGAAGTGAGGCCATCCGCGATAGCATTAGTTTTCACCGCAATACTCTGACCTCCTTGTTCTGCCACGGCGATTTCAGCCACGGAGGAAGCAAAGGCCATATTGAGCGCTTGCAGTTTGGATTTCGAGCTCTTGTTGCTTCGACCCATTTTCTCCATAGCTCCCATCAGAGTGTCTCCAATAGATGACATGTCGTCCATCTGATCGGCCGTGAATGCTCCACTTTGGGTAACAGAGCTTAGGAAAACACGAATGAAGTCTTCTGCTAACTGAGGACTTGACCACGGGCTTACTGACTGACCCAGAGCAAACATGCTCTGAGTGCAGAACAAAACCACGAAACTCAACGCAAGCCGAGATGTGAAACTCATTTTGATAGTGAGATTAGTACTCGACTGAATACTTTTTCAGTGAAAGGCGTGTCCTTTTATACCGTTAAAATTCGTGTACAGCAGCAGATTTTCAAACAAAGCTGACACAATAATTCCGGCTGTGACGCATTTCGTCCAGTTCTGAATAAGAGCTATGCGGTTTGAGAGAAATATGTAATGCGTAAGAAGTTTACACCTGTTTCTCTGATCACGCTATCTTGACGCTGCGTTTCAGAAATTAAGAATTGTTCAATATGTCATGTTTAGAAGTTGTTTGTCATTGCATTCTTTCGGGGGGGGGGGGTATTTCTGCGAGAAATTTTACATAATTTTAGAATTTTTTTATATTCAAAATTGATTGCATTATTTTTGGAGGTCGTTTGTTTAATTTTTTCTGGACGTCTGTTTACGTGTTCTGCACAAGCGATGAATTGAAAATCATTTTTTTATTTTGTTGTTTAACCCTGATGAACCTGATGATAACGTTAAAGATGAACGTTCTATACTTTTAAAAACTTTTTTTTTAGTTGATAGAGGCATCTAAGAAGGTGGGGGGGGGGGGCTTTTAACCTATGGTTGAAAATGTGGTGAAAATCACCTATTTGTTGACCCATTTTTTCAAAATTCATTTTTGAGTAATTATATTCATTTTTTAGTATACTATTTGCCGGATGGTTTTCAAGATTATTTCTTCCCATTTTGTAGAAATTTAATTTTTAGTCCCTTTTCCTTGTCGCTAGTGAAAAAAATTTCGGCTATTTTTTTTCACGCTTTCAAACAATCATGTTTGAGGTACCTAACTACATTGATATTTCAGAATGGAATGGTAACTTCCGCAGTCTTAATCTTAAAACATTTAGCTAAGAAAAGCTTTCTGTATGTATGTCTCTGTTAAGATTTATATATTCACTAGAAACCGAGAATCAAACAGAGTGGCTTTCTTTATTGTTTCAAGACATTTTCCAACCCCTTAATTTTCAAACTATAACAAGATCTTGTAAATATTCGGAATATTTTTGTACTTGCAAGAATCTTTTTGTTGTACAAACTTGTTTCCAAAACTTAAAAAATCGATTTCTTAAGAACAGTGTTTTTGAGATATGATGCCAGCGGTGATAACTTAACAGCGAAGTTATCAATCATAAATATTTTTTTATCACTATAATCCTGGCTTCGAAATAGATTTTTTAATACAGGTGCGCTTAAGTTTATAAATTAGGTGCACAGATTATATATTTTAGGAGTACATTAAAAAATCGTAATGTAAGAGCATAAATGTAATGTTAACTAATTTATTAGTTGGGTATACCAACAACTCTTTCTTTAGTCTTTTCTTTCTCAATTATTCCTTTAGACTTTTCTTTCGCAACTATTTCTTTAGTCTTTTCTTGGATGGTATGTTGTATCCTATACGTTACAGCTTATGGACGATTTATTGCCAAATGTGGTAACCTTTTAGTTTCCTCGAGTTTTCGCGCTATTCATCCAGTTTTAAGGCAACTCTATTCAAAAAAAATTCTGCAATACTTCGTTTGATGTATTTACGTTGATTCTGGTATTTGTTGATTCTTTCAAGTTGCACTTTTATTTTGCTTTAATAGGGTTTACCCCTCTCAAATTTTGAGTTTGTAAGTAGTATTTAAAAAATAAGGAAAAATAACAGATGTATAAAAAGTAATACTTTTTAAAAAAGGAAAAAAAACTTTTTAATACAATTGAAGAAATATTACTTGCAAATCTTCTTCTGATTATTCTGTGTGGTATTTACTATAAACATGTCCGTTATTTTATGTTGTTTCATCAATTATGTTCAAAATTTAGAAGATTTGCAATTAAATTTGTTACATTGTATTAAAATTGTTTTTCCTTTTTTTAAACTTATTCCTATTTATGTAATGTATGCAAAGGTTCACGTATGGATTTTGCTATATGGCGGCCATTTTGGAATCCATCTTGGAATTGTTTAGATTGGCCTCCATCTTGATTGGGCGACTAAAGTATCGGATATAAATCTCCACCCTTTTCTTTCTCAAGAATTTTTTCTTCGTTATCATCCCGTTTTGCAACTATTTTATTTACATAATTCAAACTAATGCCTTTCTTTTGTTTGTCAAGCAGCTTCAAATCGCTTTGGTCCGCAACCGTCGTCATTATGATTTCGCATGCATTCGCGTCTTTACGAAAATACAGGGTGATTTTTTTAAAACTGACACTATTCAGAGCCACCTGTAGCTTGATCTAATAACCAAAATGGCACCAAACTCGGTATGGAGACAAAAGATGACATGGGAAGTAGGATTACGTGAGAAAAAAATTTAGTTAAAAAAAATCCGCGATAGGGGTATTTATGGCGCTGTCTAATGTAAAAAGTGTAACAAAAAAAGAAAAATAATAACACATACAAAATTACAGGCAAATGTTAAGCTTTATTCACCACATTCACTTCTCCACATAGTAGGGGAGAACTCGCTGAAAGACTTTCCATATTGTGGAAAAATTCTTGTCCAATAATCGCACTACACCCCGGTAGCTGCTTCTACCAGCAATGGTTCCCTGTGATCTGTCGACGATTGCTGTTGCAACATCTGTTATCACCTCTTCTGACACAGGTTTAAGTCCCCTGCCTCCACGAATTGTCAGTGACCCTGTTTCCTCAAACTTCTTATTCATTCCCTTAAAAGCATTAAGCGATAAAGGCCTCTTACGTAGCTTCTGTCGGGTTCTAAACTCCCGAAGATCTGTGGATGCATTGCACTGATTAAAATAAAATAGCTTCACAGGTAAAGCATGTTCTGGTAATGTGAGTCGCATATTGCTGGCTCACTTCAGCTGAGAATATTTTTCGGAGCTCTCTCCATGTATTTATAGCCCAAATTACTGGCGCTGTTGTCACATACGAAAGAATAAATTTGTATTTTGCTTTGATACCCGTGTTTTATGCTAATTCTCGGTTTGGTAAGCTACAACAGCGTTATAAATACGCCTATCGGTGATTTTTGGAACTAATATTTTTTCACGGAATCCTACTTCCCATGTTATCATTAGTCTCTTTACCGAGTTTGGTGCCATTTCGGTTGTTAGATCGAGCTTCAGGTGACTCTGAATAGTGTCAGTTTAAAAAAAATCACCCTGTATTTCCGTGAAATATTATTTTTGAAGATAGATGACACAGGACGTTTCTTCGGTGAACCTTTTAACAATACATCCAATGGATTCATTTGTTAAATGATTTTAGCTATTAAAACGTAAAACTAAGTACAAGCCAAAGTCAAAAAAACGTAAAAATAAAAAAACGTATAAAAAATAAAAGGGTGCACTATATTTTAAGCAGATAAAATCTGAATTTAAAGATAAGTAATGAAAATATTCGTTTATGAAAAGTAGTGGCCAAAAAATTCTGAGTAATTCCTACGGCTTTACACTTTATTGAAACACGAGGTGTATACAGAAATGCGGGATGACTATCTTTCGCAGGTGGTCACGTGATTTAAATTCTCCCTTCTCAGGCGAACGGCTGTCGCGACAGTCGCTTCAACAGAGCCATCTGGAAAATGTTTCGATCATCGGAAAGTTCTGGTGGCAGTGGCACAAGTAAACCTTTCTCCAGTATAAACTAGGGATGCGACATAGACAGCAAAACATCGATGTTCAAAATTAAAACATCGATGTTGATAATACATCGACAAAAAAACATTGATGTTTTAAAAATTCAGTGTATTTAAACTTTTTTCACCATTTCCTAAAACTGGCTTAGCAACTAGTGATGCGACATCGGCTCCAATGCATCGATGTTTTTATATAACATCGATGTTTTGAAAATATCGACATCTATGTCTTATCCCTAGTAGCAACTTCATTCAGGCTCAAAACATGAAGAATATTTAGAATCATTTCGAACAGGAATTGGGTCTTGAACAAATCAGAATTTGAGAAAAACAATGAATGACACGACAAACAATGACATAACAATGACATAAAAAAGATTGTAATTAGTTAAAATAGCCGTGTAACTAAGTATTTCTCAGTGATGGCTACATCTGTCCCATCATAAAGAGTTTTTTCCTTTACTGGTGGGATAGTTAGTGAAAAAAGAAGTCGGCTTAAGGTGAGAAAGTTAACAAATATTGGGACCTATAATAATTATATAGGTCCCAATATAATTGGACCCAATATAATTGGGACCTATAGTAATTATAGATCCCAATGTTTTTTATTTACAGTAAATAAAAATACGTTTGTTGTGTTCCCCCCTTTAAGTGGATAAATAATTAGTAACTAACAATAATTATTGTTAGGTAGCTACCTAATTATACTTATAGTTAGTAGTACCTATGTCAAATTGTTGTAAACATTATTTTATTTTATATTATTCAATTTGAAAATAAAAGATTTGTTTTTGTTCGTATTAATTTTTTTTACTTTGTTTTGACAATTAAAAAGTCTTACATTTAAATTAATAAATACGGCAAATGACAAATTAAATCTCTCCACCCACCGTCGAGAATTAATCTTGAGGTTACTAAACCAGTTTTAAGAAATTTTGTAAAAAAATTTTTAATACACTGATATTTAAAACTATCGGTGTTTAAAACCATCGATGGTTTGGGGGCGATGTATTTATCAACATCGATGTTTCAATTTTGAACATCGATATCAATGTCGCATCCCTACTTCAAGGGGCTCGTTTTCGTTCGATCAGTCTATCTCCCGCCGTTTGGTAAAAATGTCAATTTATTTGTAAAAGAGATATTCAAGTTACGTTTTTTATGAATGTGTTAGAGATATTCAGTTACCCCTTAGCCTAATAAAGAATAGAATAATTTCAGGAAGAATAGCTGGCTTTAAAGGCAAGAACGTCTAAGAGACGTATAGTTAGCAACATTCAGTTTCTATTTTAGTTAGTATTCTGCTAAATCTGAGTGTTAATTATCTGCTTAATCTGAATTTGTCCTACTGAAATGATTTTAAGCACAAACCCTAAAACCTACTTTAAAAAATCTTGAATTTTAAAGTCAAAATTAAAAAATATATATATTATTATTTTTATTTATTATTATTTTTTTTTACACCGTAAAGCAGGGATGCAGAATCTACGGACTTCATGATGCCCTCCATTGATTTGCTATCTGCCTGCCTCACCGTTGTGTTAATTTAACTTTAACAAAAATTGATAGGTATTTAGGTAAAAACTTCGTTTTTTTGGTCTTTTCTCTTGGTCTTTTATGTCTGTGCATAACCCTCTTAAGATAATAGTCTAAAGTAAGCATCATTTGTCAGCGCTAATAAAATTCCCTATTACAAATAATTTCTTTTTATCAGACGACGAGGCAACACCTGAGCTGCCACCCCCACCCTCCAAATTTCAACACCACTCCAATGTAAATATTTGGGTAATTGGTAACTGGTAATATTTTAGTTAACGTCGTACTAGAGCAACACAACCGTAAATATTTGGGAGAAATAAAAAAAATATATAGGCACAGTTACATTGTAATTAATATATATATATATATATATATATATATATATATATCTGTGTCTTCCTATTCATATTAGTAGCATAATCAGGCATAGAGGTTGTTACGAGGACTGAGACTTAAACGGTTCTGTTAAGGGAACTGAGACTTGAACGGTTCTGTTAAGGGGACAGAGACTTGTACGGTTCTGTGGCAATCTATTCTAAGGGGCTCATGGAAAACGTGTATAGTACACAATGAATTCGCCAGAGGGATGCAAATTAAAAGCAAGACTATTGGACAGGGAATCTAGCAAGAAAATTCATTGGTAGAGGTCGGGAGTTAAGCGAAGAGGTAATTTTCTTACAGGCGATTTGAGAGGAATTGCGCTGAGATACGAGACGTATCGAGGCGTAACTCTCATTATGTAACTACATGTCTTAACATAGTAATTTCGTCTGCTTTACTTTCAATACCTTCATTACTAAGATGGTGTGAAAATATTTGGAGACAAGGCATAACAATTTCTTCTCCGTCGGAAAAAGTTTTTTTCTTGGCAATGCTAAAGTAATTTAAACCAGCTACTGTGTAACATTTCTGTGCTGATAGGTGCAGATCGTGATTAGCTGAGAAATTTCCTCATCGTAATGACTGAGGAAGTACCTAAGCCATTCTTGTTGTCAATCGAATGTAAAATTCTAGCAGTCCCGCAGAGCCACCGGCAATTGCCATATTGATTTGAATCGATGGAAGTAAGTATGAGTATATATATATATATATATAATGGACACATTAGTTCTTTTTCTACCGAGGTACAGAAATATTTTATTACGTCGTATGACCATATGTTCATCCTAATTATTTCCTTGGGGCTGCATTACATTGAGGTCATGAACTCTTGCATCAATTCACCCTCCTGGTGGTTATTTGGACAAGATATATCTGTATTAGAAGAAAACTAATGACAGATTTTGATCTTGCAATCATAAAACAAATCTGTAATTGCTTGATGAAGAGGTATGTTGTCATTAGATCATTTGTCTAGACCTCTATAGACGATATATCTCATTATTAGTAACATTTGTCCGATCTTGATGGACGAGATATCTCGTCGAAACCACTCGGTTTTAATTACATGTTAGTTCGTCTCAATAACTTAATGGCATTCAAGTTGTCTGGATTTGAATAATCAATCAAGAAGTGTAAGCTGAATAGCTTGGCAGAAACTTAACACCAAATAAGGTGATGTTCTGCATGGTATGCGGACGAGTTGACGAACCAGAGCAGGTGGTTTCTAAAATTAGAATTGCGTGATTTCCAACGATTGCGTCGTATCTGACCTCGGAACTGCAGAAATTGAATAAAATTTGGAAAGAAAACGCAACGATTCGTGATCTCTAAGACAACAAGATGGCAACAGGGTAAGCACAGGATGCCGAGAAATAAACAAGATGTTGTGTTTCGGCTACCGTCTCTGCTTGCCTAGCTGTCCTGCGCAGCAAACAAGACAGCTGATGTGTGAACCTGTTTGTTCTGGTGTGGTGCAATAGGTTTTTGCACACCCCTTGTGGAATTGCGATTGCGCAATGGGGTGCGTCTTGACTGTCAAGACGTTGCTCGACAACATTTTTCAAAGAAGGTTCTTTCCAGTTTTGGCTCTACGAAAAGTTCAGGTAAGACCTTTTTCCTTGGGGTTTAGAAGTGCTTACTTAAATAGCATACTTCCGGAAGTCCAAAGCATCATATATTTTTACTCCGCATTAGATTATTGAGGAAAATAGGTTTTCTTGAGTTGGTTTGTTGCATTTTATGGCGCAAGGGCCATATTTAGCCATTTTAACTTTGGGGAATGAAATTAAGGAGACTCAACTGCTGGAAGAAAAATAATTGAAATTATTTTTCACGATAGATTTATTGCGAGAAATTAAAGTTGAATTCAATTGAAATTTTTGTGAGGGTTTATAACCCTCTTGGTGGTTATCTCGTCAATAAAAGAAAACTGACCACATCCTGACGGACGAAATATCGCCTTATAGTCATTATCTTGGTGACGAGATATCTGGACGTAAGGGAAATTGATCAAATCTTGATGAACAACTCGTCGAAACCACTAAAAAAATAAAAGTGGATTCGAATTGCGGTCTCTGGCGTTGACGCTGTCAACTCAGCTCCAGAGTACTTGCGATGGGAGGAACTCCAGGGTGAGTTGACGCGAGAAGCAGAATCTGCTTGGAGGGGGGGGGGGCGATTGATATCTTAGACCACTAAATATTCAGCAGGTCTAGGTGAGGGTTCTATTACGTAGAGAGTCATTTTGAGTAGTCGCATAAGAGGCAATTACACTACCTTTTAGAGATGGATTAAAAATTATGTCTTGCACTTAACTTACATTGTTAGTATTCTTGTGGAATGGTATTAAAGAGTCGATGGAAGATTTTTGAATATGGATGTTGTGATACAAACAGGCTTTCGAAAGTCCTCTCAACGGCGTGGGTGCACGGACTAGTAGCTCAATTACTAAGACCAACCTGACAATAAAACCCTTTCCTGTCTTTAAACAACTGCATTACCTTTCTTTTTAGAATCGATCACAAGCTTGCGATTTGTATTAATTTATCAGTTTCCGTTTTATTCCCGTTCGTTGAACAATATCGTCTGTCCCAAGTATTCGGAAATCGTTCACATTACGCAAAGAACAAAAATAAGACTCGAAATAAATGAAGTAACAGAGCTAAAATTCCCAACAAAAAAAAATTATTATTTTAAAAATAATTGGTTTTTTAGCAGTACTGGTAAATCAAATCAAAGTAATCGTAATACTCAATGTACATTCCAATTTTTCCAAACCTACCAAATAATGGTTGATTTAAGTATACTTACTCAGATACATCATCTGACTCATCTAAACATAACAGTAAATTATGTTTTATATTGCATTCACTAAACTAACAGATAATGTATGAAATAAAACACATTGCAATCAAATATCGGGAATGAAATTCATGTGATGCTTGAACAAACACACAAACAAAAAATGGAACGTAGAAGAGAAAGACGGACAGATAGACTTTCGCAACCAAGTTCACCCACTAAATGAAGAAAAGTACTCACTGCGTGCCAATTTTCATGAAAATATATTAATCCGTGTGGACGTGTATAGGGCACATACATACAGGCAAACAGACAGACAGACACTAGACGCGCAAGATGCGGATTTGGCATCAGAAGGGTCTAAAACGGATAGAAAATTGAAATGGGACGAAAATATTCAATGTACAAACAAACACTCCATTCTTATTTATATAGATTGGCATTCTTTCTTGTTAAAAATGAAATAATTTGCTCAAAAAATTAGACTTCACCATTTGAATTTACCCACTTGGAGGGTTAATTAACATTCAGAAGAAATGTCTGCTGACTTTTTGCAACAACGCAGTCTTTCATCTCCACCTGCGAGTGTCTATAAATCCTTTTTTGTGGTAAACAATAAGTAATTTTAATGCCCCATCGTTTGAAATCATGCCACTGTTACGTGGTGTCTGTGCGCGAATTCTTCGGTCGATATTTTACACGGCAGATGGATAAATAGGTAGTTTAATTTATACGTCGCACTGGAGTAACACAGCGTACTATTGGTGACGGTTCGAAATCAATCCCGAAGTGCAGATGGGATTGATGTGAAGCCTAAAACGTTTTCTGTGAAACATGTTCTGAATATTTTCTTATATAAGTGCTTTGAAAGTGCAAAGTTTTGTTGCAAAATACCTTTTCCAGAAAAATTGAAAATGTTACTTTTTTTCACTTACTTGTCTAAAATTTAATTCGTCAAGCATCAAACTCGATGCTTTTCTTTCTTTGATTATCAGTCTTCCTTTATCCCGAAATTGTCCTGCATATTTATCTCTAACCTATCTGAATCGTATTTGCGTCGCCTTCGTCAGCTTCCTTCTTTGGACTTATTTGTCACCAAAGGGTTTCAAAATTTCTAAGTTAAACTATTATAAATATTATCGATTTTAAATTGAGAGTAATGATGCAAAGATATAAACGTGACCTAAAACGTGTAATAGTTTTAGATATCAAAAAGTTTTATACATGAAATACGCAAGATAGAATAGATTCACATAATTGTAATTATTTGCGCAAAAACAGAATTATCCAGTGTTGTTAGGTTCTAATCATTCAATACGTATTCAAAGAAATTGGAATATTTACTCATATGTCTCAGAAAAATACATAATTTCAGTGTCCAAAAATGATTTTTATTCCGCCTTTGCGAATAAACAGAATTATTCACTACACCATGACTTAAACGCGTGTATGCTACCCATATAATCCGTTGCACGACTTCCGAATTTCGTCACTATCATCAGCGTTTTAACAGGCAGATGTAAATAATAATTTAACATTCACAAGATTTCTACGTTGGGAAGCATTGCTTTTCCTCCACAACATGCGTGTTAAATAAATAACTACATCTATTGGTCGAAAGAATGTTCTATAAATCAAGAATGTTCAATTGAAAATATTCAATTGGTTAAGAATATTTTATTGGAAATTTTCTATTAGTCCAAGAGGTCAAAATTGGTTGGAAGTCATGCAGGTAAGATTTAGATTTCAGAACGAATATAAGCGTGTGAAACCCTCAGAATGAATGCATTAAACATTCTTATATTAAAAATCTTCGTTCTAGCGATGCCAAGAATGCAAAATTAACAATTAAAAAAAATCAGCATCTTCGATGTTAACCGATTAACTATTTTTGGAAAAGCAAAAGATTAACCATTTTTGGAAAAGCAAAAGACTAACCTTTTTTGGAAAAGCATAAGTTTAACCATTTTTCAAATTAAAAAGCACTGCTTTTAAGTTAGTTAATTTATCTTTTCGTAAATAACTGCCTTGAAAAAGAATAATGCTTTACTGGTAGGGAAACAAATATCAGTGAAGTTGGTAACCATGTAAGCAAAGCAAATACTAACAAAAACATTACGATCAAAAAAATGTTTAATGTTTTGGAAATCTCAGTTCGAATACATTATTGACGCTATTATCCTCCCTGGATAATTCCAGTCCCATTAAAATTCAACGATTTAAGCAGCTTTAGTTTAGTTGTACTATATTCTTTCTCACAAGCATCTAAAGCTAGTATATTTTCTAGTTATTTCCCTTGCAATGCAGTATTACGGAATTTACCTACATCAATGTATGTATCCAGATTACCGCTAGTGTATTTTCAAGTGCAATAAGTTCTAGATGGCCTCTAGTTATACAGAAGAGCATCGATTATAGGAACGTCGGTTGAACGAACGACCATTTATCTGAATAGCGTGATCGTATATATGATGCGTGACTGCCAATACAATTGTCTAGATTTTTTTCCCGATTCCACTTGCAGTTATGCCATCTTTACTGGGTTGGAGTGGTGTGGAAGTTTGGAGAATGGGGTGCCATCTCAAGTGTTTACCTCGTCATCTGACCGTGGTTCAAGATTACGAGATCTCGGACCGTCACTAATAGCCCGGTGTGTCGTTCCAGCGCGACGTTATATATAATTAACTATTTACCCCTTATTAATTGGGGCAGCAGTCAATCTGTCCCGATCAGTTGAGACCACAAAAGATATGGAGAGTTGGGTAATATAAAATGAAATACCATTTTGTTGTTAAGTCAGATAAGCGAAATTGGTTGGAAACATTTATCGTTCCACGTGCAGTATACGATTAACCAATCGGGTAGGTTTGGCGGTATCAAACCTGCACACTGGTTTATAATGTATCGTGCTTTAAAATGGATTCCTAACAAACGTCGTCAAGTTTCTTATTGGCATGGATAAATTATCGCGTTAAGAAATACCACTAGTTTTACGACTCGATTTTATCCGAGAACCTTTGCTGCTTCAGACAAACCAAGTCGCACGTGTTTTCTCGACAGTTTCGTTGCGTCATCGAACAGCTTTTGACTTCGTCCGCTTCACGTGCTTGTGTTCTTTTCACCCCTGATAGCTCGGATCGGCACAATCATTGACGTTTTGGCGATTTCAGTTTGATTAAAAAATGCTCTGTCTTATTACGTAATGATCTATCGTGAATTGTGCTTCAAAAACTCGAAAGGGAAACGCTTCAAGCTGAAAACAGTTACGTTGAGCTAGAAAGTTCGGAAATAACAAGGTGTGAAAATTTTATGTCCAGAACACTTCTTCTTCGACTCTCACTTTCCTAACTCGTCAAACGGTTTAGAGTTTCTAGTGGGGAGGAGGGGTACGTCCACTAGCCCTAGTCAGTCCATTAGACAACCACACCGACGATCAGGAACCGCACGCGACAACCCTCCAGAACTCAGCGTTCGAGTTTTTGCTGATTAGTTGTGAGTTGGGATATCAGCAAAATATAATTTTAGAATCTTTCTCCTTCACTCTTTGCTTATATCAGTCTCGGCTCCAATACAAGCTCTTCGCACAACATGGAGAGTTTTAAAAAATTTTTGGTTTCGAGAACATTCTAGTTTTGTTTAATCATTGATAATCTCAAAAGGCATTACTTGTTACCGCTTATAAATGTAGAACTCTTATTTGAAGCGTTCAGAAATATACTGGATCTAGTCCATTTTATAACATTTTAAGATACACCGAGTTAAAGTTTATTTTCGTGTGTATTTTTAATGTCGACTGCTTTTCTTATGCAATCTCTTGAGTACCAAAGCAACTAGAGATTTGATTCACAGATGCACTAAAAAGATTCAACTTAAACGAGTTCGGGTGTATGATTATCAGAGTTTGACCACAAAGTGGACATCATCCACTCTAGTTCGGAACGGCTCATTTGTTGGTAAAAGAATAAAAGGAGACGTTCTTTGCTATTAAATATGTTTAATTACAATGGATAGTTGGAATTATTTACAGGGATCATCGTGACTTCACATGTCCATCGTGCGTGACCGTGTACCACCTTCTTTACAGGGTTTATGCTACCGTCTCTCTGAAATATGACTCAGTCGTCGATCTGTCTCGTCATCCTGGCACTTGATCACTCTCTGAATCACAGGAAATGGCAAGTGTTCTTGTGATACTTAATACCCAGATACACGCTTAACGTAATATAGAAAACAAATGGTTCAACCATTTTAATTTGAAAGTTTAAGTATTTCCGTCGTGAGTTACGGAAGATCGCTGTTTTAGAACTTAGTATCTAAGTCTGCATGACATATAAGTTCTCTAAATATTTTACTGAATTTTTTCTATCCTACGCCTCTATTGATGAGCATATCAATAGAGGCCCTGAAGCAGTAAAATTCATTTCAAAAACACTATCTAGAGAATTTGAAATTGTATTGCTGGGAATTTTAGGGCAGTCGGTGAAGTGGTTTCAGTCATTTCGTCTGGTTCCCAAAGAAGACGGACAGTTGATTTCGCTATTCCAATACGATGTAAGTGTCTTTGTAGGTAGTCATGTCTGGTGACAAGTCAAAAGCAAGCGACTCTAACTGCTATGAGAAAGGAAACTGACCTTATTTCTCAAAAAACATTCCCGTTATTTCCTGTAGATATATCTTTGTAGATTAAAAATCTATTAGTCCTTTATACGAGCATATATTTGCTCATTTCAGTCTCGGCTCCAATACGAGCTCTTCGCACAACATGGAGAGTTTTAAAAAATTTATTAGTTTCGAGAACATTGTAGTTTTGTTTAATCATTGATAATCTCAAAAGGCATTACTTGTTACCGCTTATAAATGTAGAACTCTTATTTGAAGCGTTCAGAAATATACTGGATCAAGTCCATTTTATAACATTTTAAGGTACACCGAATTAAAGTTTATTTTCGTGTGTATTTTTAATGTCGACTGCTTTTCTTATGCAATCTCTTGAGAACCAAAGCAACTAGAGATTTGATTCACAGATGCACTAAAAAGATTCAACTTAAAGTCTTGATTTTAGGGCAGTTGGTGAAGAGTTTCAGTCATTTCGTCTGGTTCCCAAAGAGGGCGAACAGTTGATATCACTATTTGAATACGACGTAAGTGTCTTTGTAGGTAGTAATCGTGTCTGGTGAGAAGTCAAAAGCAAGCGACTCCAACTGCTATAAGAAATGAAACTGGCTAAATTTCTCAAAAAAACATTCTAGTTAATTCCTGTAGATATATATTCTTGTGGATTGAAAATCTATTAGTTCTCTATACGAGCATATAAGCCTCTTGATGTTAAGTAGAGGCAAAGGAGATTTAGGTTGAAGCATCTGTGCCCCATTTTTAACCAATTGATCAGTTTGTTCATTGCCGTATATACCACAGTGACTTGTGATCCAATATCAGTCAACTTTTTTATTGATCTTCCCAAGGTGAGACTTAGTTTTTTCTACACCGTTGCATCGATCATATTCATTTGATGGTCAATCAAATATCTGTAATTCAGTTAGTGATAATTGTAAACTTTATTTCTTTATCTCTGTTTTTAGGACTGAATTTTCAGACTAATTACGGACAGTATAAATACATAATCGCCTGCTGTTGCTCCTCCATCACGTAGATTTTTTTGTCCACAGCAAAGGTAATCGGTCAGTTGGTAGATTTCAAACAGATTCAAGCTGCATAAAGGTCTTCCATATGATAGTGGAGGAGATCGTCAGGAGGTTCAGCTGTATAAATAAAATCCAGCCTGCTTGTAAGTCAAAGGATACAGTCCTCCGTTGCGACGACTAACTTGGAGTACTTACTCGGGATGCAACATCGACAGCAAAACATCGATGTTTTGAGACATCGATGTTCAAAATTAAAACATCGATGTTTTGAAACTTTGATGTTCAAAATTAAAACATCGATGTTTTGAAACTTTGATGCTCAAAATTAAAACATCGATGCTGATAATGCATCGCTCCCAAATCATCGATGTTTTTAAATTTCAGTGTATTTAAACTTTTTCCCCTATTTCTTAAAACTGGTTTAGCAACCAGTGATGCGAAATCGGCTCCAATATATCAATGTTTTTTTTATAAAACATCAATGTTTTGAAAACATCGACATCGATGTCGCATTCCTACTTTTCAGACCCTTCACACTTGGCCACTTTGATCTAAAAGTATGTTCAAATTGCTGATTATAAAAATTATGCTATTTGGTTATTTTTAAAATTTTTATAACCGTAATTTTTTCATTTAAAAATAAAGCATCGACAACGTAAAAACATCGACTTGTATAAACATCGATGTTACAAAAACATCGACTCCAATACATCGATGTTAAATACATCGATGTTTCTTAAAAAACATCGATGTTTTGAAAACATCGACATCGATGTCGTACTCCTAGTACTTACTGCCTATGATTGTAAGGGACATATAACTACATTTCACGCATGATTATTTATTAATTTGACTAGGTTTTTGGACGTTTGATTAGTCTTCAAGTCAGATGTATCGCCCTTTGTAGCATCCAGCTTCAATCTGACTTTCATTTGAATTCCCCAGAATTTTGAGTTTAAATACGCAATTTAAGGTATGGTATATCTTTCTTTCCTTCATACAAAAATAATCGAAATCGGTAATATCATTTAAAAATGTTAATAAAAGCGAATTGGGCATTAAAGTGAAGTCTGTTCTCGGTCTTTCTCTTTGGTATACTTTTGACATGAGACTGAATGTGTACTCGCATTCTCCCACGATCAATGTTATTACCCTCGAATGCAAGGTGAAATAAACATTTCCGCTTCTAGAGATTTCTTTAGGTGTTCATTTATTTTAGGATGAAGCTTACATAAACATAAAGACAGAAGAATGTTTGTATTTTAGTCATTAAGTTGAAACAAATTTTATAAAATATGGAACAGTACAGACTGACGCTGTGAAGTTTAGTCTCAAAGTTACTGAAAGAACTCATAGTTTACAAAATTCCATACAAATAAATATAGCCATGTGCATTTAGTTCTGGCATATACGTACTCTGAGAGAGAGACATGAAACGTGGAAACCATTGATTTTGAAATTACCCCAAACAGATAAATAACTTAAAATGTGGCAAAAACATTCAAAGTCGAAACACTTTACTTTGACTTAAAACGAGATTCCATAGCTTCCTTCTTGCCCGTAATGTACCCTTAATCATAAAATAATTCCGAAAATTCTCAGTACATATGCAATTAACGTTAAACTATGTTATAACGTGAGTCACGTGTATTGTGAGCAACGCCTATGTAGGTATGAGTTTTTTTGATACTAAAGACAAATACTGTCTCTTTTTTTAAATATTAACCCAAAACTATTACATCTATTCATGAATTATTAACTAATATTGTTTCATTTTGTTTTCAGATTTCAGAAAATAGAAGATACATTGCAACCGCTCATTGTAAAAAATGCCTAGACAACAAAGGTTTCCTAAAGAAGCATAATAAAAAATACAGGTGTTGATTTAATTCGATACGTGGGGGACGCGGTACCAGTTAAAAAAATTTCTTCATTTTTATTAGAATTAAAATATTGTTTTTTTTTATTGTTTTGTAAATAATAAGTTGATTCTAGAAAAAAAATCTTGTCAAATACGCAATTTAAAAAATATTCAATTTTTACAAAATTTTTGAATTTTTTTATAAATGCTATTTTATTTTCAATTTTTATTATTTTGCTTCAATTTTTTTTTCTCAACTTTATTTCAAATATACTTAACAAAACTGTATGTATTTTTAAATCAAGAACATAGTTAATTTTATACAATTTTTTAAAGCTAAAAGGATCCAAAAACCACCGAGAAATGAAAGTCTTTATATTTAACTATTTAAAAAAAATAAATATAGTACTTAGATGTAAATCCATACACAGTTTTATTCTAAAGACATATAAAAATAATTGGAAAACGTTTGGAAGCTCTTTCTTTGATACATAAAAGGCCTTAGTATTTTTAATACCTTATAGTGCCAAAAAAACAAAACAGAGAAAAATGCTTTTAAGTTTAAAAACACGTATAAAAATTATTTACAAAACTCAGAGCTATTTGAAATTTCCATGCCAATTAAAACAATTCAAAGCATTTTTCACTCAAATTTAAATTTTTTAACTAAAATATAACCCGTAAGAATAAGTTAATTTAGTTCAAGTTTAAAAACATTTCATTTTTGACTCAAACTCAAAAATTCATCAATACATAATATACCAGTTTTGAATATTAACTTTTTTAGTATCCAGATCATAATAACTTTTCACAAATTAAAAATATAATTGAAAAGCATTAATCAGTGTGTCTATTTAAAAGTAGTCAGATTTATTAAAATCTAGCAAAATACCCGACCTTACTCGGTTTGAATTGGTTTACTCTAAATTGAAGAGATAATCAAAATATATAATGACTTACGTTTTTTTTTGTAGAATAAAAATTTATTTGCATACCTTTCGCCATCTTTATAATTTCGACAGCTTATTTTGAACACAAATCCTACACATGCATATCCATTCATGTAATGCATTTCACATCCATCGCACCCTTGCTGTATGACAAAGCTACATAATGACGAAAGGTGACACTAAGGTTACTACTACAAAAGATGATTTTGAGGGAGAATTGGAATTCCCTTTCTAAGTTCCTTTCTAAAAGTTCGTTTCATGTTCAACTCAATCAATAAAAATTACGATTTACGGCAAGTGCTCTCGCACTCATAGTCAACAAGCAATATTTTTTTTGTGGCACTCTTGCATCCGGTATGTGACAGTGTGAAATTTTGCAATCTTCTCCTGTCGTTATGACAACGAATTTTTAAATGTTTAAAAAGTTCTAGTTCGGATTTTTTAAACATTATTATTCTTTTAATGACGGCATTATTCTTTCAATAACGGCATTATTCTTTCAATAACAGCATTATTCTTTAAATAACGGCATTATTCTTTCAATAACGGCATTATTCTTTCAATAACGGCATTATTCTTTCAATATTGGCATAACTACACTTAAAATTTACTGAAAATTTATTCTGACTTACCTGCCATTATAAAGTCGAATACTTTGAGGTCGTGTTGCATGTGATGAGAAGAAAAACACTTTTATTAAAATAATAAATATTTTAAACAGAAAACAGCGAAATAAAACAAAATAAAAGATGTCGGGAAAAATTGTTCTAAAGATATCAATTTGTGATTCATTTTTATCTCTTGATCTCGCACAGTTGCCACAAGTTACAACTAAAACTGCACAAAATTTAGAAATGTTAAACTAATTCAGAGCGAAAGTAACAGAAAATATCACTGCTTGCGCGATCTTGTTCATTCCCGTTCGTTGAAAAATATCGTCTGTCCCAAATATTCGGAAATCGTTTTCATTGCGCAAAGAACAAAAATAAGACTCGAAATAAATGAAATATCAGAGCTGAAATTCCACAAAAAAAAAAATTTTTTTTGAAGAATAATTACTTTTTCAGCAGTACTGGTAAAGCAATCGAAGTGATCGTAATATTCAATATACATTCCAATTTTTCCAAAACTACCAAATTATGGTTGATTTAAGAATACTTACTCAGGTGTTTTAGCATGAAACTCAACTAAATATAACAATAAAGAAATGTTTAATATTGCGTTCACCAAACTAATATGTAATGTATAAAATAAAATGCATTGTAATCAAATATCTGGAATAAAATTCATGTGATTCTTTTGCACAAACACATCAACACAAAATCAAACATAGAACAGAAAGACGGACAGACAGACTTTCGCAACCAATTCCACTCACTAAATGAAGATAAGTACTCACTGTATGCAAATTTCCATGAAAATATATTAAACCGTGTGGACGTGTATAGGGCACATACATACAGATGGACAGACAGACAGACACCAAACGCTTAAAAAGTGGATTTGGCATCAGAAGGGTCTAAAACGGATAGAAAACTTGAAATGGATCGAAAATATTGAATGTACAAACAAACACTCCATTCTTATTTATATAGATTCCTTCTTCTTTTAGTTCAACTTTTTGTCTACGTAACAGTGCAGTTTTAATTTTTTTTCTGAGCAAGTAAATAAACTACTGTCTTCTTTCTATTTCTTAACTATAATCTACGATAGTCTTTATAGATAGCAAGATGTTTAGAATGCACACTCAATGAAAGATTGTTTCTTTTTGAAAAACCTTCTACAGCTTTTAGAGTATCCTCATTGAATTCTGTGATATCATCCCAAACAGCAATCGTAACACTTTGCAGTGATGCACAACTTTGCTTTGAGCACTTTCTCCATATAACACTGTGCAGGCTTACATTAGAGTTTTGTGTGGTACACCTTACAGAACGTTGTAACAGTTCAGTTGAAGCAAGCCTTTGGTAAATTGGCAATATTTTTGCCAAATGCGATTCGTTGATTGGTGTTTTAATATGCTTCATATGAGAACCAGGAGGAACCATGAGCCAATGCAACTTGATAAAAGCACCAGGAATCAACATTATATTCTTGCCAACACACTTTGAATTAAAAACCAAAAATTTCGTCTCTGAAGGTCGCACACCTACTTCGAAGCGCGTAATTTTTACTGTGTCTTGGATCAGAAAAGTGTCTATACCTTTTTAGCTAATGCAGTTACGAGTTAAAAATTTTGTACACTTATTTAGAAAGGTTGTAGCTCTTAATAAAAGCAATAAAAAAATTCGATATTTTGAGTGATTTTTAGGTACTGCATCCCCTTACAGTATGACGGAAAACAATCACAGGGGAAGAGAAACAAAGAGTATTTCAAGAAGGAACACTTGAGATAACATCTGTAAGCTCCCACTGAAATATTTGGAGCATTAATAAGTAATAAGGCTTCAGTCAGAGTACAAACCAAAATTAAATTGTAACACCTGATAGTAAGCAAGGGACATGTTTGGCTATGCTGCACCATACACAAGGCGTAGATATGTACTATTAAGGCTGATATTCATTTATTATGTATAAACATACTAATATTTATATTAAATTGGAAACACAAATTTTCAGTTTTATTTCAATAAAGAAATCATAAATTTCAATTACAATAAAATATGAGTTTTTTCATCTGTATAGTAAGAGTTTGTATCATAATTTAAATAAATTGCTGTTACCAATAAAAAATAAGCTCAACTCTCCACCGAAACCACAAAGTTAAACTCGGTATTTTTAAAAATTAGTTAAATGTATTAAGTCCGAAAGATAGGATTTCGGGGAGGAGGTGGAATTATGTCTGGCACTGAAATAGAATTAAATTGTATTTCTATGTATTTTATTCTTGTTTTGCTATTCGTTAACAATAATTACAACAGATTAAATTGAAATTTTTGGATTAAGTTTTTTTATTTGTTTTATGAGTCTCTTTAAACTTTTTACCACATCAATAATGAAAATTCTAGGTCAATTGTCCATTTGATGCATCAAATTCTAAGTTTAGAGTTCACAAATACATTTTTAAAGGAATTTTCCAATTATTTTTAGGTTTAATTCTAAAAATCCCAGCCTATGTGATTACAATGCGAAATTCAGGACTCAGTTGTTCCGTGGATACTATTTTCTAAATAACTCTCCAAGTGGTTACAACGAGATATCTCGTCCATCAAAAACTGACCGATTTTGCTAATGGACAAGATATCTCGTAGTTTTTTTCTAGACATGATACCTTGTGTAAAAAGCCACAGGAATGTTAAAATTACTCCTTTTCACTATTTACCCCTTAAAGAACATATTTTCTTGGAACAGACTTCTTGGAAGTGACGTCTAAAATTTCTATTCAACTAGCCGTTGGATGGTACGTGAGCAAGTTTTACTCTATTAATCGATAGAGGACGGTACTACCGTGAATTTCACGTGCTTACCCGAAAAAGAAAGTATGGTAGGTATCTTCAATTAACGTCGCACTGAAGCAACACAACGGGCTATTAGCGGCGACTGGGGATCAAATACGATTGAAAAGATCCGGCATCAATACCATGTAATTTTGAACCACGGTCAGATGACGAAGTCACACCTAAGCTGGCACCCAACTGTCCTAACTATCACACAACGCAAACGTGAGGACATTTGAGGCCGCGTCAGATTTAAGGTCCACCAGCAACACGACGGATTTAGTTGGATTTGAACTCGCAACCCTCCGGTTGCTAATTCGTTACTCATTCATCCGAGCTGCCGCGACCTGTCGTTTTGCGGTGAAACCATTTAGGACTATAGCCCGTTGTGTTGCTCTAGTACGACGTAAATTAAAAATTACCACTACCATTTAGGGTAAGGTAATGGTAATTTTAATTAACGTCGAATTAGAGCAACACAACGGGCTATTGACTACGGTCCGGGATCAGTCCCTTAAGGGAAAGATCGAGGACAACACTTCGCAATTTTGAACCACGGTCAGATGACGAAGCAACACCTGAGCTGGCACCCCACTCTCCAAACTTCCACGCCAACCCAACGTGAGACTACGGTCCGGGATCAAACCAATAAGGGAAAAATCTGAGGGCACCACCACGTAATTTTGAACCACGGTCAGATGACGAGGCAACACCTGAGCTTGCACCCTTCTTTTCAAACTTCCACATCAACCCAAATAATCATTTAGGGCTAATATTTGGGTTGAAGTTCTCTATAGGGGAATTGTTCCCATTGTTGTCGCACCCAAATTACGCACTGCAGTGAGCCTGCATTCGCTGTATCAACATTAGATAAGAATGTTGGACGAACGTGAATATGAATTCCCGTGGGATGTACATAGTCAGTTACACACACAAAGTGCTGATTTACACCGATAAATATAACTTAGGAATACCAGATATTTTTGATCCGAAGAGTCAACAGTGGAAAGAAAAAGCAGAATTTCTGAGTACGTCGGCCGACGAAGATTTTGTATTTTCTTCTTTCACTTTCAATTTTACAGAGGTTGTCCTGAATCTTCTAACTCAAAAATATCTGGATGGATATCGACATCCTCAATTCTATGCTCCGGTACAAGGTTTGTTGACACAGGGATGTATTCAGTAGTGGGAGGGTTTTTAACCATTTGAATCTTCTAACTCAAAGATATCTGCATGCCCCGACATATCCTCAATTCTAAGCTCCGGTACAAAGTTCGTTGACACAGGGATGTATTCAGTAGTGGGAGGTTTTTTAACCATTTGAATCTTCTAACTCAAAGATATCTGAATGCCCAGACATCCTCAATTCTAAGCTCCGGTACAAAATTCGTTGGCACAGGTACGTATTCAGTAGTGGGAGGATTTTTAACCATTTGAATCTTCTAACTCAAAAATATTTGCATGCCCCGACATCCTCAATTCTAAGCTCCGGTACAAAGTTCGTTGACACAGGTACGTATTCAATAGAGGGAGGATTTTTAACCAGGCGTTAGTTCAAATTTAATTCAAGCAATTCCTATAGTAAATATACAAGAATCACATGAACTTAATCCCTATCAAATAAAAATAAATTATTAAATAAATTATTCCAAATCCCTTGGACCGCTTGGTGAATTAGAGGATTATCACACCGCGGCTTAAGATTTAAAAACTAGGCCAATTATATTCGGTGGGTAATGGTAATGGTAATTTTAGTTAACGTCGTACTAGAGCAACACAACGGGCTATTGAAGAAGGTCCGGGATCAGTCTCTTAAGGGAAAGATCCGAGGACAACACCTCGTAATTTTGAACCACGGTCCGATGACGAAGCAACACCTGAGCTGGCACCCCACTCTCCAAACTTCCACGCCAACCCAACGTGAGGACTTTCGGCCTCGACAGATTTAAGGTGCACCAGCCACCTCTACATCATACGCTTAAAAACATCGTTTAATGAAACAAAATTAATTTGAAAATAATCATCTGAGAGCCAGGCCTCGAAATAGATTTTTTAATACAGGTGCACCTTGAGCACCTAAGGTTTTAAATAAGGTGCAAAGATTATAGTTTAGGTGCAGAGAGTGCACCTAGCTGAAAAATATTAGGTGCACAATTTTATTTTCATGTGCACAGTGCACCCGGGTATTTCGAGCCC
This sequence comes from Metellina segmentata, assembly GCA_947359465.1. Taxonomy (NCBI): domain Eukaryota; kingdom Metazoa; phylum Arthropoda; class Arachnida; order Araneae; family Tetragnathidae; genus Metellina; species Metellina segmentata. Next base: position 33,871,024 of record OX375880.1, on the reverse strand, counting down.
TGATCTAAGCTGACGATGGAGAGATTGATCATGGCATAACAAAAGCAAAGTGAAATTCAAGCACAGTCGGCCATTGAGTATTTGTCACCCGGATACAAAGGGAAAAAATTATAAAGCATAGAAAAATTACATTCGTTTTCGTTCAGCGACCAAATACGATGAGAGTCCGAAATTTCCAGTTTTCAAACGACTTTTCCCGATTCATGAAATTCCCCGACTATTCTGGGTTCTCCAGCACTCTGGTTTACCTTTTTGCGATCTTTTCCTCCAATGTTTTTTTCAATCGAGCGGGATGGGTTTTTTTTTTCGGAACTGATAACCGGAAGGATTGCTTCAAATTTTCGTAGCAGAATCAATCCCGAAAATCTTTAAAATTTATTTTTATATATCTTTACTGTGATAGAGAGAGAGTTTTTACAAAGAATTAAAAGCATTAAAAAAGCTAGATTTTAAAAAAAATTGCAACTCAACGGATTGTCACTCAGATAGCAGTATTAATTAAAATAAATTATCTTTATACTGTTTTAGATTCACGTACAAACTTTAAAATACACTTCCCCATGATTCTAATAAATTTTTAAAACATTGCACTCCCGGGTAACTGAATAAAACAAAATTAATTAACATTCGATTAATGTATTCTAGTTTCCTATATCGGCAACTATTTTGTGCATTGCGAGAGCCACTCACAAGTCGAAAACAGACCGATTTTCATGGGTTTTCAAGTTTTTAAAGTGTATTATGTGCTCATCAAGAGTCGATCGACGATTTGTAATGACGCGTTTCAAGGGTTGCCATTCAAACAAGCCAGTTCCCGAATCATCACCAAAACCGTACTTGTAAGCAGTTTTATCGCCGATCAGACACTAAAAAAAGTTCGGAAATATTGTGAAAAAATATCGTCATTTGGAAACAAAATTTTGTTTTAAACGAAAATAAGCACTTTCTAAGGATTATTGATGAAAAATAAGCACTTCTTAGGACTTTTAGAAATTGAAGGTCAAAATAAGCACTTATAAGCGCTTTCAAAGCACCCGTGGGAACCCTGTAGCAGTTAAAACACATGGTGTCAAAATTTGTCCATGTTTCTATTCATAATTTTTATGAATATTAACTTCATAAGTGATAAAAAAATAGTAAATTTAGTTTGATAGTTAAAATGTCTATAGATTGTCTTTGGGTAACAAAGGATGAAAAAATAATTTCCAGAAAAAATTAATGTTTGTAGCAAATATAACAAAAAATGCGAAACACCAATTTAACATTCGGATATCTAATTTTCAAACACTTACAAATCGGTGAAAAAAATCCAACAAAATTGATGAATTTTTTTTATTTCCGCAAGAAATTGTATGTAGAATTTAAATTTGTGATAAAAGATGGGGGTTCGTATTGAAATTATCAGAGCAAGCATCCAATTTAATAATAAGACAGCCCCTTAGACAAATTTAAAACATTGATATTTGTAGAAAACATTCATCCCCTTCGATTGCTTCCTTCCGTTTTGTTCTGCTATGTAAATTGTGCAATTGTGATCAGGTGAGTAGGGTTTTTTATGACGGCTGTACAACTGATGTACTGGCAAAAGCACTTGACAACTATTGTTGCTCATCAGAATGTATTGAGACCGTTTTTGTATTGCGGTCAACCACATTTCAGAAAAATCTTGATTTTCGGCCAAGAACGGCCTGTAGAACGATGTCGCATCATGCAAGTGAGACACGTCTCAAAAGCATTCTGTTTACTTGCAGCAAATACCCAGCCCGCCTTCCGGACCGAAATGAGTTCAGCAAAAGTATAAATCACAAGCTTCGTGTATATCTTGCAGTCCAGTTCGCTTGCTTAGCTGGCCGCATTAATATGGAACATGGACTCGCAGCGTCTCAAAACATCACAGGATTTCAACTTTTCCATCAGACTGCTGTTTTTTGGAAATTCGTGTTTTTCCGTTCTGAAGGACATGGGCAACACGATTCTTCAGAAACAAGTCGGATTCAAAGGCTGTCTAAAAACGGAATTGACACTTACATATCGCACCCCGGCAAAAAAGGTGACACAAGTCAAAAAATAAAAATTTTGATATGTCAGTTTCTATGAGGTACCCCAGCGTGTTATATTACTATTCTATGGAATGAATAGAAAGTACCACCATAAATACTTGCCTAAAATTTAAAAAAAGCTTATACTACTTTTTTAAATAATTTATAGTGTCCTTTAAGTTGATGTTTCTCAAATTCTGCAATTTTGAGATGCGTCATTTTTTTTTTCGGTGTGCGATGTGTATATACCTACACAGTGCGTCTACGGTTGTTTTTAGCGGTTTCGAATTTAGCTGTTGTTCATGTCAGACTGCGATATAACCTGCGCGTCCACACTAAACCGTACGCTTAAGATAGAAGACTGCCCGCATAAAAGAAAATTACAGTGTGTTGTCCTCGAATCTTTCCCTTAACCCTTCTTTGCATAATGGTGGAAATTTCCATCATAACATTGAATGCCCAAAAATTATATAAAAGAACAAGTTCACTTTAAGTGGATCGTGTCTGGATATCTTTTTAATGTCCATTGCATAAAAAAAAAACAGCTGTCAAAAAAAGCAAGTGTCCCTATCAGTAAAACGAGCTTGAAGTTGTCATTCCGCTGTTTGCTGTAGTTGCAATAAACGTATGATTTCGTTTTTAATTTTGTTTTATTATATTTGAGTTTCTATTGTGTGTGCTAAAAAAGCGAAAATGAGTGGAAGAAAGGTTTGTAACATGTGTTTCTGTTATTTTAAGAGCAATTTCTGAAAAAGTTTGCGTTTAATTTTAAAAATACCACATACCATCTTATTGTTTTTTGCTAAATTTATACTATAAATATATACTAAGATTTTTTTAACCATTTTTCCTTTAATTTTGAACATGAATTATATCACCTTGATTTATTTCACCAATGAAGAAAAAAATCATGCAAAGAAGGGTTAAGATAGAAGACTGCCCGCATAAAAGAAAATTACAGTGTGTTGTCCTCGAATCTTTCCCTTAAGGAGCAGACCAACCGGTCTGGTGGTGAAGGTGTTAGCCTCTACATCGGAAGGTTCCTGGTTCGAATTTGGTTCAGTGCATGGATGTTTGTAAGGGTATGGTGTACAGGCGTCTCGTGCACCTTAAATCTGTCGTGGGCGAAAGTTTTCACGTTGGGTTGGTGTGGAAGTTCGGAGAGTGGAGTGCCAGCTCAAGCGTCCACCTCATCATCTGACCAAAGTACAAAATTACGTGGAATTGTCCTCGGATCTTTCCCTTAGGGTATTGATATTGGATCGTCGTCAAGAGCACGTTGTGTTGCTCTAGTACGACGTTAATTTAAAAAATTACCAAATTACACCACGCCTAAGACAAATCAACTGTAGCGAATAGATTAATCACAAAGACCAGGTACATTCTCCAATTTTTTTTTATTTATAATCCTGATATGACCCTTCAAACATATTTATCAGGCCCACGGACAAGATATTCTCTCATTTTCAACTAACGTAGCACTTCAGCAACACAACGCGCTATTGACGACAGTCCGGGATCAATCCCCTAAGGGAAAAGTAATGGTAATTTTAGTTAACGTCGTATCGTACTAGAGTAACACAATGGGCTATTGACGACGGTCCGGGATCAGTCCCTTAAGCGATCCGAGGACAACACCTCGTAATTTTGAACCAAGGTCAGATGACGAAGCAACACTGGGCTGTCACCCCACTCTCCAAATTTCCACATCAACCCAACATGAGGACTTTCGGCCACGACAGATTTAAGGTGCACCTGTCACCTCTACACCATACGCTTACAAATATTCATGCACTGACCCGGATTCGAACCAGGAACCTTCCGATCTAGAGGCTAACACCTTACCCACTATGCCGGTTGGTCGGCTGCAAGTCGATGGGTCTTGGACTTTTCACTTTGGAGTTGACTCCGGAACGTAGCCAATAGCCCGCTGTGTTGCTCCAGTGTGCCTTATTAATTAAATTACCTACCGCGGACCCTATAAAGGCTGTGAATATTTGGAATATAGGGGGACTGTGAAACGTTAGGATACATACTATCACTTAAAAAACCCGAGAGACAAACATTTTATAAAATGTAAAATAGATTTATACAAGATATCTTAACGTCCTTAAAGTTTTCTTTTCAAAACACTCCCTTATAGCATAGTGCCCTCCTTCTAAGGGGCGTTCTTTGCAATGCAAAAGTTTGAATGGATAGATTTTTCCTTTTTCAGCGATGCTATTGGTCACTACTTCGTCATCTTCCTTTTATTAGGTAATAAAACAAAGTAAATACTACGTTAAATGCACGCAGTACGGCAGGTGGCAGACAGTTCGTATATAAACGTGCCGAGTAATTTGATCATTTCAGCTGGTCAATTTTCCGTACTGTAATAAAATGATACGATATGCGCGGAGATTCGTTTTGTTTCGTTAAACGCATTTGTTTGGTCAACTATAAAGCTCTTCTTTAGAATTACACTCTATAACAAAAAAATCTACGCACCAAGAAGGAATCATCCGATTGCTTTGAAATTTCGTATGCAAAAATGTTTTGACCAAATATGCAAATGATTAAAATTTGGTGTCCAATGAATGAATAGTGCGATCTCCAGCGCATCGGAACTGCGCATCCAGCGGATGTATATAAAGAGTCGTTCTTGAACTGTTGTTAAAAATTTCTGCTGCATTGCGATTTAGGATACCTTTCAACGACTGAAAAAAAATGCCTCGCCGCAGGATTCGAGCTCATTACGAGCAACTTTCAGAGTTTGAAACAGGTTGTATCATTGGATTGAAAGAGGCAGGTTGGGCAAATCGGAGAATTGCTCGTCATGTGAGTTGAAGCGATGCGGCGATTAGAAGATGCTGGCAAGAGTGGGTGGACAATGGCAGATTTCAGTGTCATGATTGTAGCGGTCGACGTAGGGCCACAACAGATCGCGAGGACAGAGTGATTGTCAGATCAGCTGTCACAGCGCCTGAATCATCGCTATCAACCATCAGTCGTGCGACCCACACACGAGGCTCCACCATGACCATTCACAGACGGCAGAGAGAGAAATCTACGCTCGTACCATACGCTACGCCACCTGCCATTCACGCCTGCACACTGTCGAGCCAGATTACAGTGGTGCTTGGCTCGATCAGGCTGGAATGATGCTGACTGGGGGCGTATAGTCTTCAGCGACGAATCCCGCTTACAACTGTGTCCTGACGATCATCCAAGACGTGTCTGGAGACGCCCAGGGCAGCGTGCCGATCCTGCGTTCACTATTGCACGCTACACGGGCCCTCAACAAGGAATTATGGTCTGGGGTGTCATTTCCCTTGATTGCCGAACCCCCTTTGGTCGTCATTAGAGGTACTTTATGCACAGCGGTACGTTGACGACATTCTGAGACCTGTTTTGCTACCGTTCCTTTCGCAGTACCCTGGGCCTATTTTTCAGCAAGACAATGCCAGACCAAACACGGCACATGTTGCTATGAACTGTCTTCAAGCTTGTCAAACACTTCCTTAGCCAACCAGACCACCAGATCTCTCTCCCATCGAGCATGTCTGGGATATGATGTGAAGGCGACTGCCTCCGGTAGGGAATGTTAATGACGTCGTCCGACAATTGGAGCAAATTTGGCAATAAATACCGCAGGAGACCATCTGGGAGCTTTAACGGTCTATGCCACGCCGTGTGGCAGCTTGCATTCAGGCTAGAAGCGGGTCAACACCTTATCGAGCTCGTTACTGTAACTCTGAAATAAATCATTCAATTGTTCTGAAATTTTAATCATTTTCTATTATGTACATAATTTTCCTATCCACCAATTTTTGTCACCGTCGGACAACTCCTTCTTGGTGCCTCGATTTTTTTTTGTTATAGAGTGTAGATTTCAAAAGAGAAATCTCATTGACTTCTGTGTATTAGTGTAAGAAGAGCACCAAGAACTTAGTGACAAAGAAATAAAGTATTTTCTACTTTTCACTAACGCAGAGCTTGTCGAAATGGGATTCTCATCTTATGCACACATTAAGAATAAATATCACATTAAGCTTTGACATAGCTCCTGATTTCAGAGATTTATCTTCAGATGCACCCGATTTAAAAAAAAACTCGGGTTCATGAAACAATCTCAAGGATCGTATTGAATTTTATGAATAATTGTAGTTTGATTATATAAAAGTAAATATTATTTTACTCCTATTTTTATTAATGTATTGTCTTCTATATTATAAAAACATTGAGGCGCGTTACTTAAAATTTTCATCTCCCTTATAAATAATTATGCCGACCAACCGTGGTGGTTTAGGTGTTAGCCTCTATATCGGAAGGTTCCTGGTTCGAATCCGGGTCCGGGCATGGATGTTTGTAAGCGTATTGTGTAGAGGCGGCTGGCGCACCTTAAATCTGTCGGGGCCGAAGGTCCTCACGTAGGGTTGGTGTGGAAGTTTGGAGAGTGGGGTGCCAGCTCGGGTGTTGCTTCGTCATCTGACCGTGGTTCAAAATTACGTGGTGTTGTCCTCGGATCTTTACCTTCAGGGACTGATCCCGGACCGTCGTCAATAGCCCGTTGTGTTGCTCTAGTACGACGTTAACTAAAAATTATCATTACCATTACCCAGACCGTCGTCAATAGCCCGTTGTGTTTGTCTATTAGTACGTTAACTAAAAATTTTACCCAAATCAACGCCACGTAATTTTGAACCACGGTCAGATAACGAGGGAACACCTGAGCTGGCACGAAGAAACAGTGAAATTTTTACTCACATAGAAGAGAGGAAAACACGCAGGGGGGAATGCACCCCGACATGAATTGAACCTGAGCCGCCCACAACTCGAAGGTTGCTAGCGCAGTTAGCATACTCACTGAGCCACGAAGGTCCCAATATTTGGTTGGGTTTCATAGTGAAATCTGTATTTGCTATAGTCAGATTTGGGCATGCTGTGGCAAACTCAACATTAAGTAATTAGTCGAGGAAATTTAAACTAAGGCCCGGTGCATACATCCGGTTATTCAACGAAAGTCCGCAACGACAGTGCTTTCTGAGATACATTACCCGCTGTTGCGACGCACGTCCAACTTGCGTGCAATTTTTATCGCAGTTCCCCGCGGCGCCGCACGGTCGCCGCACAAGTCTCCGTTATGAAGTACCTTGTTTTCATAAATAAATGGAATGTAAATAATAATTAATTAATGATTTTATCCAGTGACATCAATTTTGTTTCAAAATATACTTTTTTTACACCAAGTAAGCGAAATAAACACGTTTCCTTCGATAGAATATTTATCGCAAATGGCGCGAAATGAGTTCGTGCGTCATTTCACGGCTATGTGTCACGTTGGGTTGGCGTGGAAGTTTGGAGAGTGGGGTGCCAGCTCAGGTGTTGCTTCGTCATCTGACCGTGGTTCAAAATTACGAGGTGTTGTCCTCGGATCTTTTCCTTAAGGGACTGATCCCGTACCGTCGTCAATAGCCCGTTGTGTTGCTCTAGTACGACGTTAACTAAAATTACCAATCACGGCTATGTGTGCATAGTTGGGCTTCGGTGCCGCAGTGGCGCCGCACGTTGAAAAACCGGATGTGTGCACCGAGCCTAACTCAGAAGAGAGAAATGTACTCTGGGATGCAGTTTGGAAACAGCCAAAAGTACGGTAGTTACAGTCCTCGTTTGGGGTTATATTGCAATTCTAGATTACGAAACTTGCTTTTATCGAATGTATCCCGATATATCGCGACTTTTTAAGGGATTGCACCAAGGATAAAGTAGAGATCCAACTCCAGTGCACCGTTAATACCACTACTTATTTAATTTTTTATACTGTCAGAGTTCGTTGTAACATCCTGTTAGAAAACCATTCTTGTTATTGCCCATTAATATTCCAATCCAAAGGTAGACCTTTGTATAAACGAAAATTTACTCACGAAAAACAGATGGACGCTAAATTTTGAAACAGACTGCGTCAATAATATCATGTGGTTTACTATCTGCACTCTACATTAGGATGCGATAGGCTACATTAGGATTAAGAATTTACGATGATTTTCGAAAACATTTCTATTTAATTTCAAGTTTAAACCATCATTCGCAATATATTCTACCAAATTCTAATCTATAACTTAAATAACCAGATCAATCTATAACTTAGATAACAAGTCGATCATATAATTTATGTAACAAGACGATCCTAATTTAAAAACCAAGCCAATATATTTATTATGACACCACAATTTCTTAAAGTCGTGTAAAGTAGGTAAAATTCATTCAATACTGCGTATTTGATTTCCAAGCTGCGAAAGTGTCAAAAGTTCGACCTCCGCGCTTTCTTTTCCAAGAAACATTGACAAGTGTCCTTCAACTGCGTCACGCCGAAACTCTCCGCCGCCCATCGCAGTTTTTCGACGCTGTCAGAGTTCTCCAAGTCCGGATCGCCCGAGTACATGTACGTCACCATCTCCACCAGGGTCTTGAAATCGATCCCCGGTAACAGGTGGGTGATCGTGTGCTCCCTGTTCCTCTTGGACCGGAGCTCTTCCCTCAAGCGACGTGACCTCGCGCAAAGGACGAAGATGTGGGCCGCCATGGCCTTCCCCTGCGCGACCAGGACAACGTCGCAGGTCAACGGGTCGCCCAGACGTTGCAGCAGATCGCCACTGAGTTGACGGAAGCTCTGCACGCATACCAATCCGGTTTCGCTGTTGGATCTCTTGAACCCCGAGCACTGCACTCCGTCGATGTGGGGGAAAGAGGCGTAGAACCGGCATTCCATCGTCACGACGGCCGATTCCTCCCTCCTCAGGCGAACTTCGGGACGCCAGATCGTGTCCACTTTGTACATGTGTCTGCTGAAGCTCTCGTTCACCATCTCTCCCGCTTCGTTCATGATCCTGACGTTTGCAGTCAGCAACATGGGAAACAGATTCGTTCGCACGAACCGGCACTCCAGGCCTACGACGTCGCAGTTGTCGCCCGACTTGACGAGGTGCAGCAACACCCTCAAATATCTCGCGTGTCTCTGACTCCCGTCCCTGAGCGCCACAGTCTGTTCGTACGGTGGGAAGTTCTGAGATCCCCAGATTTTCAAGCACGTCGCACTGAGTCTGTAGTTTCCGCTGATCTCCACCATCTCCGTGACAGTGTGACAGCCGGAAGGACATTCCTCCAGTTTGCCCACCAAGTCGTGCAGCAAGAAGCCACGGGCGAGCTGGGACAGCCGCCTCGCGTCCTCAACGCCGTCGATGCACGCTTGTCCCGAGTACAGGTAGGAGAACAGTGCTCTGCAGACGGTGTCCGTGAAACACTCTCGAAAGGTCGGAGGGATCGGAATATGAGCAGGGTGGACGAAAGGATAGGGCCGAGTTCTAGAGCCCGCGAAGTAAAGGACTTCAGCGAGGATGTCCACGTTGAAACATCGCCGAGGTGATGAGATCGAATCGGTTCTACTTCCTTTCAAAGAACGACACTGTGCAACCTTCTCGTCGAAAACGACGTCTGTGTGCTCGTGCAAGCAAACGTCGTAATTCGCCGCTAGAATGTGGAAGCTAGGCAGTCGTGCCTGAAGCAGGGTCGCGTTGAGTTGGTAGTCGGCTCCTGTCGAGTGCCAAATGAGGTCACAGAACTCCGGGTCGTCCCGGAAATGTTTAATGTCGTTGGACAGGGCCATCAAATCGGGGGTGCAGTTCCTCTCGTTGGCTTCATTTGTGTTAACGGAAAGCGTCAGTTCGAACCGTAGATGCAGTACGTCCTTGTACACGTTGTCCTCGTTGTCGAAGAACGCCTTGTGTATGCGCACTTTGTTATGTAGCAGTTGCACATCGTCCACGAGAGTCTGCCCGAGGACCTTGATGGAGGACATGGTGTAGATCTGGGTGTCGCTGGTCTCTTCAAAATACGTTTCGCGATACTTGTTCAAGAGGCAGACTGTGTATTGGACGAATATCCTGTCGAGTTCATCTGCTGGACTCGTGCATCTCAGCAGAGAGAACTCCAGATGGGTGCCGGCAGAACGCAGACACAAGCGCCAGGATGATTTTGCGTGGCACTGGACATCGATCACGTGGCTGAGCACCGGCTCGGTGAAAAATTGGAGAATTAGGTGGAAGCAGTGCACTTCCCACTCCACAGTGAAGCAGCGCCGCGTGCATACAGGTGCACTAGGTCCGAGTCGTCTTGGAGAACAATCCATTACGGGGAACAGATTAGTCCCCGTTTTTGAGGTTAGTCTGCGTTTGTAATGATGCTGGTTGCAAGAGATTTTTCTGTTAAGTTAGGTACAGATGGCGGTAGTGTTACCCGTTCGCATTCTGGACGTGACGTCAGTTAGATGGTTTTTAGAGCAACGGTAGGTATTAACGTCGCACTGGAACAACACAACGGTCAATTGGCAACGGTCCGGGATCAATCCCCTATTTCACAGATCCAAGACAACGCCTCGTAATTTTGAACCAGTTAGATAATTGGTAAATTTTAATTAACGTCGTACTAGAGCAACACAACGAGCTATTGACGACGGTCCGGGATCAGTCCCTTAAGAGAAAGATCCGAGGACAGCATCTCGTAATTTTGAACCCCGGTCGGATGACGGTAATTGGTAATTTTTAGTTAACGTCGTACTAGAGCAACACAACGGGCTATTGACGACGGTCCGGGATCAGTCCCTTAAGGGAAAGATCCGATGACGACACCTCGTAATTTTGAACCACGGTCAGATGACGAAGCAAGACCTGAGCTGCCACCCCACCCTCCAAACTTCCACACCAACCCAACGTGAGGACTTTCGACCACGACAGATTTAAGGTGCACCAGCAAGCCTTCCACAATACGCTTACAAACATCCATGCCTGGACCCGGATTCGAATCAGGAACCTTCCGATCTAGAGGCTAACACCTTAACCACTGTACCGGTGTGTTTTTCGAGCAACGGTAGGTATTAACATCGCACTGGAACAACACAACGGTCAATTGGCAACGGTCCGGGATCTATCCCCTATTTGAAAAAAACCAAAACAACGCCTCGTAAATATGAACCAGTCAGATAATTGGTAACTTTTAATTAACGTCGTACTAGAGCAACACAACGTGCTATTGACAACGGTCCGGGTAATTGGTAATTTTTGTTAACGTCGTACTAGAGCAATACAACGAGCTATTGACGACGGTCCGGGATCAGTCCCTTAAGGGAAAGATCCGAGGACAACACCTCGTAATTTTGAACCACGGTCAGAAGACGAAGCAACACCTGAGCTGGCACCCCACTCTCCAAACTTCCACGCCAACCCAACGTGATGACTTTAGGCCACGACAGATTTTAGGTGCACCAGCCGCCTCTACACCATACGCTTACAAACATCCATGCCCGGGCCCGGATTCGAGCCAGGAACCTTCCGATCTAGAGGCTAACACCTTAACCACCATACCATTTGGTCGGCCGATATGGAAGTTTGAAGAGTGGGTAATGGTAATGGTAATTTTAGTTAACGTCGTACTAGAGCAACACAACGGGCTATTGACGACGGTCCGGGATCAGTCCCTTAAGGTTTGAAGAGTGGAATGCTCCTCAGATCTTGCATCGTCATCTGACAGTGGTTCAAAATTACGAGGTGTTGTCCTCGGATCTTTCCCTTAAGGGATTCATCCCGGACCGTCGTCAATAACCCGTTGTGTTGCTCTAGTGCGACGTTAATTTAAAATTACCAATTACCATCTTACCGTGGTTCAAAGCCGAACAAACATTATAGTGGTTAAGGTGTTAGCCTCTAGATCGGAAGGTTCCTGGTTCGAATCCGGGCCCGGGCATGGATGTTTGTAAGCGTATGGTGTAGAGGCGGCTGGTGCATCTTAAATCTCTCGTGGCCGAAAGTTCTTGGGTTGGCGTGGAAGTTTGGAGAGTGGGGTGCCAGCTCAGGTGTTGCTTCGTCATCTGACAGTGGTTCAAAATGACGAAGTGTTGTCCTCGGATCTTTCCCTTAAGGGACTGATCCCGGACCGTCGTCAATAGCCCGTTGTGTTGCTCTAGTACGACGTTAACTAAAATTACCAAATACAAAAATTATATTATGTCCTCGTTAAGATAATCTAGATCGGTAATGGTAATGGTAATTTTTAGTTTACGTCGTACTAGAGCAACACAATGGGCTATTGACGACGGTCCGGGATCAGTCCCTTAAGGGAAAGATCCGAGGACAACATCTCGTAATTTTGAACCACGGTCAGATGACGAAGCAACACCTGAGCTGGCACCCCACTCTCCAAACTTCCACGCCAACCCAACATAATCTAGATCGGAAGGTTCCTGGTTTGATGAGTCAGTGCATGAATATTTGTAAAAGGATTCTGTAAAGGCGACTGGTGAACCTTAAATCTGTCGTGGCCGAAAGTCCTCACGTTTGGTTGGCATGGAAGTTTGGAGAGTGGGTTTGGTGATCAGGTGTTATTTTGTCATCTCACCGTGGTTTAAAATTACGAGGTGTTGTCCTTGGACCTTTCCCTTAAGGGACTGATCCCGGAACGTCGTCAAAAGCCCGTTGTGGTGCTCTAGTACGACATTTACTAAAATTACCAAATTATCTTACCGTGGTTCAAAATTACATGATGTCCTCGCTAAGGTAATTTAAATCGGAAGGTTCCTGGTTCGATGAGTCAGTGCATGAATATTTGTAAAAGTATTCTGTAAAGGTGACTGGTGCACCTTAAATCTGTCGTGGCCGAAAGTCCTCACGTTGGGTTGGCATGGAAGTTTGGAGAGTGAGGTGCCAGCTCAGGTGTTGCTTCGTCATCTGACCGTGGTTTAAAATTACGAGATGTTGTCCTTGGACCTTTCCCTTAAGGGACTCATCCCGGAACGTCGTCAAAAGCCCGTTGTGGTGCTCTAGTACGACATTAACTAAAATTACCAAATTATCTTACCGTGGTTCAAAATTACATGATGTCCTCGCTAAGGTAATTTAAATCGGAAGGTTCCTGGTTCGATGAGTCAGTGCATGAATATTTGTAAAAGTATTCTGTAAAGGTGACTGGTGCACCTTAAATCTGTCGTGGCCGAAAGTCCTCACGTTGGGTTGGCATGGAAGTTTGGAGAGTGGGGTGCCAGCTCAGGTGTTGCCTCGTCACCTGACTGTGGTTAAAATTACGTGTTGTCCTCAAATCTATGTAAGGGATTGTTCCCGGACCGTCGTCAATAGACCGTTGTGTTGCTCTAGTACGACGTTAACTAAAAATACCAAAAAAAACATTCAATCGTTTTGGTATTTGTTTGGGGTTCAGATAGGTGTTTTAATTATTAGGGCTATTGACGACAGTCTGGGATCAACACCCGAAGGGAAATTACCGAGAACACCGCGTGATTTTTAACCATGGTCAGATGACGAATTTTTCACTGTCCCTTAAGGGAGAGATCCGAAGACAACACCTCGTAATTTTGAACCACGGTCAGATTACGAAGCAACATCCGAGCTGGCACCCTACTCTCCAAACTTCCACGTCAACCCAACGAAACCTTTCGACCAAGACAGATTTAATGTGCACCAGCCGCCTCTACACCACACGCTTACAAACATCAATGCCCGGACCCGGATTCGAACCAGGAACCTTCCGTTCTAGAGGCTAACACCTTAACAACTATACCGGTGAAAAAAAATAAATGATTTTCTGATTTCTATTGAAGATTTTAAATTAATCTTCCTCTTAATAAAAGGGTTTTTTTATAAATTAGTACATAAAATGGACTCCAAATTGCTTCATCCTAACGTTTTTCATACGTGGAATTTTAATCATAAGAGCAGAGTATGCTTACAAGAGGTTCAATCCACTTTTAATTGATCGTTTTTCTATAAAATTAACGCAAGTGATGTTTCCAGTTAAAGATATTAACATTATTTGGTTACAGATATGCTTTAACTTGTTCAAAAGCACCTCGTAAGTAATGAAAAATTTTGTACATAAATAACATTTTAGACCAAGTCTTCGGAGGTTTTGATGGTAAAGCGACGATATTTATTTTTTTTGTGTTTACCTCAACTTCTTCCAAATATGTTTACGAGGGCTCCAAATGCTACTGCCCAGAATTGTTTTTAAACTAAATCTCCACTTTTTAACTGCAATACATTATCTGCACTAAGCGTTTTCATTTGACATGGTGTGGAATATTTGGAGAGTTAGGTGTCAACTCAGGGTGGAGTGGTAGCATCCGATACGTTAGGCCGCCAAAGCTATTGTTTACGCCAAATCAAGATGGCGGCCGATATAAGCAATTTCAAGATGGCCGCCATATAGCAAAATCCACACCGTGAACCTTTGCATACAATGCATAAATAATAATAATTTTTTTTTAATTAAAAAAAATAAAGCAATATAAGTTTTATTTGAAAATGTTATAATATTTCAGTTTGGTTTTCTCTGAACATGTACGCAATTTTGCGTCAATTTTATCCTAGTTTTTTTTGTCCCTTTTAAAAAAAAATTCGGATAAAAAAAAACTTTAAAAAAAATTGTTTTTAATAAAAAAAACGCGATTTTTTAAAAAACATCCGGATTTTTATCAATTTTGAATTACAGACTTTGCAATGCATAAAAAATTCAAAACAAGAAATCTTTTTTTAATAAGGTAGTTATTTTCCGTGATCATAATAATCCACAAAAAGGTTTTTGATGAGAAAAAAAAAATCAAAAAATTCTTCTGCTAATCATAAGTGTGAAAAAATATTTTTTCACAATTTTTCTAGCAATTAGCATTATGTGAGCAACTCAATGGGGGATATTACTGGTTATAGAGCCATATATGGAAAAGCAAAGGAATTTTTTTTATTGTAACGACTTTACAAGAGGAAATTGTTTTTTAGAGAAGTCAAAGCGTATTGCTCATAAGGTTTCAATGCGTTTAAACCAGTATACAGGGACAAATTTGTTTGTAGATAAGTCACAGCGTATAACACGCGATCCCCGCCTGCCGGCTATCTCGCCGGCCCCTGAGGGACTGCGAGAACCTTTTACCGTTGGCTTCCATGCGTATAAGCCACCGTATTGGGTGCCTACTTAAGCATAGTCCAGTGTTTGTACTATAACCAAAAGCTAAACAAAAATTAAAATTACCCTCATTCTTCGTGATACATCTTAACGACATGCTCTAGAAATGCTAAAAATTTTCGTCGTATCTCTGTCCCTAAATGTTGCCGCCGTCGCCAGATGTATGCAGCAAGGTAACCGTCAATTGATACCAGCATATGACTTCCAATAGTCAGAAATTTTTGTAGTTCCTGGCAAAATCCAGCTCCGAATTACCTCAGCCAAAACCTTCTGGTTCCTATTTTTCACCACAACCATAAAACATTTATCCGTCCCTCGTTCAAGTCCTCCAAACACCCATTTACCCTCCAATTTCTTACTCCTGTTATACCTTCTTTTGCCAAACTTTTGTCCATTCTTTCTACATTTCCACTCCTACCTATCACCAGCATCCTTTCTCAATGTTAAAATCATATCATTCTCACATGACAGACATTTCACCCTCTTCCCAATCAAGCTACATGTTTGCAAAAAAAAAAAAACATTCAGTAACACAATCTACTGCCATATCAAATCAACTAGGGGGAATGATCAACCAAAAGGGAAAAAAAATTCTAAATTCCAATCTGCAATTTCAAAAATCAAATTTAATCCAAACTTTTTTCGAAATTTTAATCAAAATTTAATATAAGTAACAAATTTAAAAAATTGTAACTTACTATCTGCTTTACAAATTTATCCTAAAAATTTTGAAAATAAATGAAGCAAGTCGATTTTATAAATCAAGAGCAAAATTCATATGCATCCAACAATTTCAAAGACTGTCTAAATTTTAATTCCGTTCTACATTAAAAATAAAAGTGGAAAAGCATATTTTCTTCCTTAAGCAATCATGAGACGCGTTTCTTATCGTCAGGAGAAAATATCTAGGGTTGCCTCAAAACTAAGAAACGCGCAAAAACGGTGAAAATGGGAAGGTTACCACATTTGGCGATACATCATTCGAAAGTTGTAACGTATCGGATACTACATACCATCCAAAGGATCTTGAACAAAACTATCTGAATAATTCAAAACCATCCGAATAAACAATTTATTAACAGTAATAAATGCCAATCTAAAATCTCAGATATATTGCAGAGAGCTCGTCGATTATAAAACATTTCACTGCTGCAGATATCAATTGTTTACTATTCTTGCGTCATAAAACCCAATAAACCATCTTATCCTGAACTTTCGAAGTGATTTCGACGAGATACTCTTTGTCATTAGCAAATTCGTTCAGATCTTGATGAAAGATAATAAATAATAAAATATCTGGATCATAATTGAAAGGATTAATACCGGATCCGTTTTACTTCTACTGATGAGACATCTTGTCCATCGAGATCTGGTCTGCTTTGTTAATGACGAAACACCTCTTCAATCACCCCTAGGATTCAGAATCTAATTTGGAAATCGAGTGGCGATAATATCTACACAGAGTTCCTTCAGTCTGTTCATATTGAGTAGATCAGACAAGACTTTTAGATCGACAATTTCTTGGCGAGACAATTGGCCGATTGATCCAACGTAAACGTAGACTAAAAGGTTCCGCAAAGGTCGGAAATCCGCGAAGAGTAAATCCGCAACTAGATGGTCTCCGTCATACTCCGTCGAATCCAACAGCAGCTGTGCGAATGCGTTGCATCGAGCGGCTAGCAGAGCTCGGTTACAGACGTAATTCACAACATCCTTGGCTGCCAGTCTCATGTCGCTGTAGAGATGCGTACTGCCAACACGCGCCAAGGCTGCACTTAGGGAACGCAGATCGCGCACGCTTCGAGACCCAGTCTGGAACTCGAAACTGGAGTACTCGAGACTGGGGGTCGACGCGTGGTCCGCAATTTGCAACGAGATGATCAGTTGGAAATTGGACAGACCGGCGAGGTCGTTCTCCTTGATGAAAGGCGGGAAGTGCCACTCT
Source organism: Metellina segmentata (assembly GCA_947359465.1). Classification (NCBI taxonomy): domain Eukaryota; kingdom Metazoa; phylum Arthropoda; class Arachnida; order Araneae; family Tetragnathidae; genus Metellina; species Metellina segmentata. The sequence continues at coordinate 33,854,041 of OX375880.1, read as the reverse complement.
TCGTCACGCAGAAACACGTGCTGGTCCTTGGCAGCATTCAACTCTGATGAGGTCACCAGCGATATATCACAGAGGAGGAGGATGTGATGGTTCGAATCGGAGAAAGAGAACCAGAAGGAGACATCCAAGTACTTCTCGGCATTAGAGGTTGGCGTCACTGTGGCTATGTTGACCATCAGCTCTTTCGAGTGGGCCACGCTTAACGGAACAACACGGAAAAAGGGCAGACATGTCGTTTTCCAGGAACTGAGACGCCATGTCAGGACTTTGCGCTGCGTGATGAATGGAGAACGCATGAACAACGAATTCGGGACAGTCCTCAATTTAAGTTTCAGATCCGAGCAGTCCTGGTAACAGAAGTTGAACAGCTCTACCGACATGTCGCGGCCGTGTAGTATTCCGGAGTACAAGTAGCCGAGGAAGACTTCAAGAACAGATCCGGACACTTCGGGCACACGCAACTCGGTATCTAAGGGTTGTATCATGGTGCTCGCTTCGAACCATCGGCTAGATAGGACGAACTTGTGGACTTGGAATGTCTGTTGATCGTCGGTGTGCACAGTTAGATCGTAGTAGAGCTTGTTTCGATGCATTTCCACCAAGTCCATGGAAAGGCTTTCAAGATCTTCGCCCAATCGCACATGGTTGCCGTGTGGAGCTGCGTCCAAGAGGTGATTAAATCTGAAAACAATCATCACATTTCTCGTCATATAGAGCGCAATGTCGGGACTTTGGGTCCTAATGAACGGGATTGAGCAGGTATCACAGACTGAGCAGTAAAGATTCCCAAACGTAGTGAAAATTAAGTTACCTTGTGCACAGATCTCCAGCTCATATTTCAGAGAAACGGCTTCGCAGTCAACGGGAGAATCGTTAAACAAGACGAATGTTATCCAGTCTTCGCCGTCAAGCATTTCACGTAACAGGTACATCTTCCAAATGGTGGAATCCAGGGACTCAATTGTGAAGTGGGCAATCCTCAAATGTTTGTACATTTCGAAACCTCTCGGGTTGAAGACATCAAGTCTCCATATCAATTCGAATTCTTTCGTAGTTACTGACATTGCGAAGACTGGGATCGAATAGAGTTCATTTGAGGCTTATTGGTGCCGTGCAATACTGTACCTGCAATAATACTGTGCCATCAATAAGAAACCCTTTCAACTCTTGCTATTTACACTTCACAGTCGTTCGCTTCTTCATTTTTACTTTTTCAGCGCTGAATAAAATTTAGCACATTTGTTGTTCCCGTCGTTTATATGTGTTGCCACATCATCTGAACGAGATCGTCATTAGACCGTGGTTCAAAATTACAAGGTGTTGTCCTCGGATCTTTCTGCCGACCAACCGGTATAGTGGTTAAGGTGTTAGCCTCTAGATCGGAAGGTTCCTGGTTCGAATCCGGGTCCGGGCATGGATGTTTGTAAACGTATGGTGTAGAGGCGGCTGGTGCACCTTAAATCTGTCGTGGCCGAAAGTCCTCACGTTGGGTTGGCGTGGAAGTTTGGAGAGTGGGGTGCCAGCTCAGGTGTTGCTTCGTCATCTGACCGTGGTTCAAAATTACGAGGTGTTGTCCTCGAATCTTTCCCTTAAGGGACTGATTCCGGACCGTCGTCAATAGCCCGTTGTGTTGCTCTAGTACGACGTTAACTAAAATTACCATTACCATTACCATTACCTCGGATCTTTCTCTTAAGGGAATGATTCTGGACCGTCGTCAATAGCTCGTCGTGTTGCTCTAGTACGACGTTAACTAAAAATTACCCAAAAAAATTACTATCATCTGACCGGTAATGGTAATGGTAATGGTAATTTTAGTTAACGTCGTACTAGAGCAACACAACGGGCTATTGACGACGGTCCGGAATCAGTCCCTTAAAGGAAAGATTCGAGGACAACACCTCGTAATTTTGAACCACGGTCAGATGACGAAGCAACACCTGAGCTGGCACCCCACTCTCCAAACTTCCACGCCAACTCAACGTGAGGACTTTCGGCCACGACAGATTTAAGGTGCACCAGCCGCCTCTACACCATACGTTTACAAACATCCATGCCCGGACCCGGATTCGAACCAGGAACCTTCCGATCTAGAGGCTAACACCTTAACCACTGTACCGGTTGGTCGGCATCATCTGACCGAGGTTAAAAACTACGTGGTGTTGTTCTCTGATCTTTCTCTAAGGGGATTGATCCCGGACCGTGGTCGCGAGACCAACCGGTATAGTGGTTAAGGTGTTAGCCTCTAGATCGTAAGGTTCCTGGTTCGAATCCGGGTCCAGACATGGATGTTTGTAAGTGTATGGTGTAGAGGCGGTTGGTGCACCTTAAATCTGTCGTGTCCGAAAGTCCTCACGTAAGGCTTGGCGTGGAAGTTTGGAGAGTGGGGTGCCAGCTCAGGTTTTGCTTCGTCATCTGACCGTTGTTCAAAATTACGAGGTATTGTCCTCGGATCTTTCCCTTAAGGGACTGATCCCGGACCGTCGTCAATAGCCCGTTGTGTTGCTCTAGTATGACGTTAACTAAAAAATTACCAGTTACCCGGACCGTGGTCAATAGCGTTGTGTTGGTTTAGTACGATGTTAATTAAAAATTACCAAATTATCCCGTCGTTGTCCGTGGTTCAAAATTACGATCCCAATGTTGTTCCGTAGCGTTAATCCAGTTCGACGTACTTAGACAAGCGACTTCGGTAGAGGTAATTACTTAGCGTCGAACTTTAGTAACACAACGTTCTATTGACGGCGGTCTAAGATCCATGCTGTAGAGTAACGGTAATTATTGTTAACGTCGTACTAGAGCAACGCAACAGGCTATTGATGACGGTCCGGGTAATTGGTAATTTTTAGTTAACGTCGTACTAGAGCAACACAACGGGCTATTGACGACGGTCCGGAATCAGTCCCTTAAGGGAAAGATCGAGGACAACACTTGGTAATTTTGAACCACGGTCAGATGACGAAGAAACACCTGAGCTGGCACCCCACTCTCAAAGCATGCTGTAGGGTAATAATAATTGGTAATTTTTAGTTAACGTCGTGCTAGAGCAACACAACGGGCTATTGACGACGGTCCGGGATCAGTCCCTTAAGGGAAAGATCCGAGGACAACACCTCGTAATTTTGTACCACGGTCAGATGACGAAGCAACACCTGAGCTGGCACCCCACTCTCCAAACTTCCACGCCAATCGAACGTGATGACTTTCGGCCACGACAGATTTAAGGTGCACGAGCCGCTTCTACACCATATGCTTACAAACATCCATGCCCGGACCCTGATTTGAACCAGGAACCTTCCGATCTAGAGGCTAACACCTTAATCACTACGGAATCAATCCTAATGGTTAATGGTAATATTAATTGATGTCGTGCTAAAGGAACACAACGGGCTATTGACGACGGTCCGGGATCAATCCCTTAAGATCCGAGGACGAGGGTGTTGTCCTCGCCACGTAATTTTGAACCACGCAATTCTAACGGGAAAGATTCGAGAAAAATAACACTTAAGGGGACCCGGCACCTTAAAAATTATTTTTTTACTGACAAGACTTTTAGACAAACTTTTTGCAGTTTTGTGTGTGTTAGAGATTAAAATATAAAAATTTAAACCATCTATTTTTTTGAAATGGTGTTAAAAAAATTAAAATTAAAAAAAAGTTGAAACATTTAAGAATTTTTAAAGTGCATCTTCTTTTTTAAATTTTTATGATACAAGCTTGAATTTTTTTTGTAATATTCCTTTCACTATAACCTAAATTTATAGGTTTGAATTGAAGATACATTCGATAGATCTTGAGATAAAAAATAAAATCTGCAACGTTACGTAAAATATCACAAAAAAACATCACTTTACTGCATATTTATATTTAAAAAAATTATACTCATAATAACTAAAAATACATACCTGTATTCATAATAAGATTTTATATATCATGTAAAAAAAATTTGAAGCCAACTGATTGTAAATTAAAAAATCTTTGCATTTTAAATTATAAGATCTATACAAAAAAAAAGGAAGTAGGAGAAAAAGCAGTTTTAAAATTAAAATTGTACTCTATAAAATTATAAATAAAAATCATTGAAAAAAAACAAAAAAATTTACTATATATACAGTGTAATTTCTACATATAAGTGAAGTTTAAAACTTCCCTGGACCATAAGTGATCCCTTCCTTTTTTAAGAGCCAATTACTTTATTCTCATTGCTGTTTTCACTAATTTCCGAACGTTTGAAATTTGGCACTTAAACTGTTTTTTCGTTGATAGTTCTTTCGAGCATCAATTATCTGTCAACGTTTTAAGGTATCGGACCATATCCTAATCCCAATAGCTTTCTGAAAATGTTGAATATTTGAAAGTGCCCTTTATTATACTAACAAATTGCTTCTGCTGTGACCGTTTCAACACGTTTTTTTAACACAAAATTCTCATTTGGACAATTGGACCAAATCATATTGTATAGACTCTCATTTGTCATGACCTTAGAACATCCTTCTAAAAGTTCATCAGAAGTAAGACGCTGGTATATTTAATAATTAATATTAAATGTCTTTGCATCCGCATCCGTCCGAAAGTAAAGTTGTAAATATGAAACCAAACCTTTGTAACAAAAAACAACACAAAAAAAATTAAGAAAACTTGATTCGTATGTCCGCTTATTTCAATACCATTATATATATGCACTCATGTCCATAAATTAAGGGCCGACCAACCGGTATAGTGGTTAAGGTGTTAGCCTCTAGATCGGAAGGTTCCTGGTTCGAATCCGGGTCCGGGCATGGATGTTTGTAAGCGTATGGTGTAGAGGCGGCTGGTGCACCTTAAATCTGTCGTGGCCGAAAGTCCTCACGTTGGGTTGGCGTGGAAGTTTGGAGAGTGGGGTGCCAGCTCAGGTGTTGCTTCGTCGTCTGACCGTGGTTCAAAATTACGAGGTGTTGTCCTCGAATCTTTCCCTTAAGGGACTGATTCCGGACCGTCGTCAATAGCCCGTTGTGTTGCTCTAGTACGACGTTAACTAAAATTACCATTACCATTACCATAAATTAAGGATAATGCCAGCTCCGACAAATAAAGGTTCAGAAGCAAAACAAACGTGACTTATTCATAAAGCCCATTTATTAAACAAAAGACAAAGAACAAAAAAGATGGTGTATGTATGACACCATTCATAAAAACTACGATTTTTTCTCACTGGAGCAATTACCAAAAATATCGACCTTACAAAACCTTAACATGACATGGTTGGTATGATAGTTCATATATTGTATGTCTCCCAGACGATGAAATACAGTCCATACAACGAATAGGCATGCTGAGGATCAAATTATCGATCTGATCTTGGGGAAGATCACTCCACTCAGCAAGCAATGCTCTCTGAAGTTCCGGTACACATGTAGGAGGTGGTTGACGGGCTGCAACTCGTCATCCAAGCATGTCTCACACATGTTCTATCGAATTCAAGTCAGGTGAGAATGCTGGCCATTCCATACGGGTGATATCCTCAGATTCAAGGCATTCGTTTACAATGTTTGCAGAGGACGGGCGTTGTCATTCATAAACACAAATTCTGAGCCCATGGCACCTCTAAACAAATGTACATGTTGTTCCCGAATGATGTCCCGATAAATTTGGCCTCTCAGGGTTCCGATTTGAACATATAGATCTGTTCTGGAGTCCAGTATAATTCCGCCCCAAACGAGCAATCCTGCACCACCGTAACGGTTTCGTTCAATGATGTTGTCTTGGTGGTAGCGGGTACCTGGCGTTCTCCATATGAACGTCCGCCGTGAATCAGACTGCAAGCTATACCTGGACTCGTCATAAAACATCACACAAGCCCACTGTTACGATGCCCACATCGCATGTTCTCTACTCCAGGCTAACCGCTGGCGACAGTGAGTTGCTGTGAGCGTAACACATCTGACAGGCCTGCGAGCATATAGATCAACATGTCCCAAACGTCTGTAAAGGATTTGCCTTGAAACTGTCGTACCCGTGGCTGAAGATAGCTGACGCGTGCTCCGTCTGCTTCTTTTTGCAGTTACTGCCAAATACCGGTCGTCATTCGGCGTTGTAACTCGGGGAGAACTGTACTGTAACGTCTACTGACATTTCCATCATTTTGGAATCGTAGCCAAAGCCTAGAGATGACACTTTGGGCGACTCCAAGTTCCACTGAAACTTCCGTCTGAGTACGTCCACATTCCAGGCGGCCGATAATTCTACTGCGTAAAAAATCATCGACGTGCGTCCTTTGTGCCATAACTATTCGGTTGTGGCACTTAGCGGCTTTCAGAACGCTTGTGAACAGTTTTACTTCTTTGCTACCATTCCGTATATACACCTCTCTTACACTCTCGTCATTGTGACGTACTATCGGCGTTATCTGATGGCTTCCTGTAATTTGGATATTATTCTTGAGGATGTGTGCGATAATTCTACAGGTGAAATTGTTACTTTAGAGTTCGATTTCCGTGTGATTCTGAATTATCTTTAATATATATATATATATATATATATACAGGGTGGTCCCGAATTCATGGTACAAACTTTAATGGTAGGTACAGGACATTGTAACAATGATTTATTGTATAGGAATGTATAGTCGCAAGTGACGCGGTGAGGCGAAAACAGGGGAAATAACGGCCGAAAGGAAAAACAAAGATTTTATTGAAAGCGTTGTTGACAAGTGTCATGTTTACAGTAATTGTTCAAAATTGCGTCCACCAGTATCGATACATGCTTGACAGCGTCGGTGGAGCGATTGGCGTACACGTTCAAAGATGCCTGGTATTTCATGCACACCTGCAGCAGCTACAGATAAGCGAGCGACGAGATCCTCTTCTGAGTCAACTGGAGTCTCATAAACAAGATGCTTTAGATGTCCCCATAAAAAGTAATCGAGGCTCGATAAATCGGGAGATCGGGGTTACCAAGGGACTGGTCCACCACGCCCAATCCATCGAGTACCAAACGTGGCATTCAGGTAATTCCGTACATCAATGCTGAAGTGTGCTGGCGCCCCATCGTGCTGAAACCACATGCGGTTACGAATGGCGATCGGAACATCATGCAGCAGTTGTGGTAACACTTTTTTCTGCATACGTAAAGTCACCCATCGTCTACGGCAGCACAATTGTGAATGGCGCTTTTCCCTACTGCGATGCATCATGTTCAACAGCGGCTAGACATCTACTGCCCTCTACCGGCAATGATACCAACCGATCACTCCATTTCTCTTTCCTTTTATTTCCCCTGTTTACGCCTCACCGCGTCACTTGCGACTATACATTCCTATACAATAAATCATTGTTACAATGTCCTGTACCTACCATTAAAGTTTGTACCATGAATTCGGGACCACCCTGTATATATATACAGAAAAAAACAGAATAAGAAATATCAAACAGAAAACCAAAACCTTCTTTTTTCTCAAATTATCGCTATAATTTATTCGTACTGCACTAATACTGATGTAAATAAACAAAGCCATGATACCAGTAACAGTTACACAGAAACGTTTCATCTTCTAAGTTATTTCTTTTAAGTAATAGAAAATAAATTTCGACTTTTGCTTTGCAGATGCACACATGCGAATAGTTTCGATTTCGAAACACTGTGATAGCACAGGTGTACACTCACAAAAATCCTTCTAACTTTAAAAAGAATACAAGAATCCGTCTGATTTTCTCTGACAACATTTTAAACAGTATGAGGCAACTTTTTAAACCAAAAAAAAATTTCTGTATTTTTATCATTTTTAAGATGCCAGGTCCCCTTAAAAAAATTAAGAAAACTTGATTCGTATGTGCGCTTATTTCAATCTACGTAATCTAGCTTGCTTTCTCCTTTCTTATGAGACATTATCTGTCGAGGGCTAATTAAGGTACTGATCCCGGACCGTCGTCAATAGCCTGTTGTGTCGCTCTAGTACGACGTTAACTAAAAAAAATTATTAATTACCTGTCGAGGGCTAAATGTAGATGACGGTAGTCATACTACGGCGGTACATGTTTCCTGTGCGTATTTTGAATGTACATCTGTTTGTTTTTAGAGTGCAATTTCAGTACGTCACCAATAATAATTCCAAAGAATGAGTTTCAATTTAATGTGATAATTGATAGTTCAACACCTATTTGATTAAAAGTGAAACGTCGACTCCAGTGGAATACAGAAGGCAGTCAGGAATGTCTTTCACACCAATCCGGTAGAGATGTCCTTGAAGATAGTTATGTCCATTTAAAATTCTAAAGTTGGCCACAAAGATCCGTCTAGGGAGATCCGTTGGGACCGGTTTACATACTATCCTTTACCAGATTTTACCCATAGCATCAGTCTCTTGAGTTTTGCGTATGTATCACCCCGCTGATTTTACAATTCTGGAAAATGCCTGGTTGTATGGTAAGGCAATAAGAGGAAGGTTGCAACCATGTTTAAGCAACGAGTCTGCCTTCTCATTACTGGGAATGTCGCAATGGCTGGGTATCTATTGCAAGAGAACCGTCCAACCAGCACAGTTGAGTTCGCCAATTTTTTGTTTTGCCTCTTCTACATGTGCCGAATGGCTGGCGTGGAAAGAGCAGAGAGAGAGAGAGAATCTCTGACTGTGAATCAACAAGAAACACAACGTGTTTCTAGGAAGTAGTTAAGTCAGATAAATAAGATGTCGCGTGTCCAATGGCTTCAATCTCAGCCTCAAAGTTCGTAGCATTCAAGCCCACAGCACATGAACCCTCAAAAAGTCTCTCAAAATAATAACCGGTTCCGGCTGTACTGTCCTCTTGGGCAGAACCATCGGTATATACACTCTATAACAAAAAAATCGACGCACCAAGAAGGAGTTATCCGATGGAGACAAAAATTGGTGGATAGGAACATTATGTACAGAATAGAAAATGATTAAAATTTCAGAACAATTGAATGATTTATTTCAGAGTTACAGTAACGAGCTCAATAAGGTGTTGACCCGTCTCTAGCCTGTATGCAAGCTGCCACACGGCGTGGCATAGACCGATAAAGCTCCCGGATGGTCTCCTGCGGTATTTATTGCCAAATTTGCTCCAATTGTCGGACTAAGTCATCAACATTCCCTACCGGAAGCAGTCGCCTTTCCATCATATTCCAGACATGCTCGATGGGAGAGAGATCTGGTGGTCTGGATAGCCAAGAAGTGTTTGACAAGCTTGAAGATAGTTCATAGCAACACGTGCCGTATGTTTTCTGGCATTGTCTTGCTGAAAAATAAGCCCAGGGTACTGCGAAAGGAACGGTAGCAAAACAGGTCTCAGAATGTCGTCAACGTACCGCTGTGCAATAAGTGTACCTCTAATGACGACCAAAGGGGTCCGGCTATCAAAGGAAATGGCACCCCAGACCATAACTTCTTCTTGAGGGCCCGTGTGGCGTGCAATATTGAAAGGAAGATCGCCACGCTGCCCTGGGCGTCTCCAGGCACGTCTTCGATGATCGTCAGGACACAGTTGGAAGCGGGATTCGTCGCTAAAGACTATACGTCCCCAGTCAGCATCATTCCAGCCTGATCGAGCCAAGCACCACTGTAATCTGGCTTGACAGTGTGCAGGCGTGAATGGCAGGTGGCGTAGCGTATGGTACGAGCGTAGATTTCGCTCTCAGCCGTCTGTGAATGGTCATGGTGGAGCCTCGTGTGTGGGTCGCACGACTGATGGTTCATAGCGATGAATCAGGCGCTGTGACAGCTGATCTGACAATCACTATGTCCTCGCGATCTGTTGTACCCCTACGTCGACCGCTACCATCATGACGCTGAAATCTGCCATTGTCCACCCACTCTTGCCAGCATCTTCTAATCGCCGCATCGCTTCGACTCACATGACGAGCGATTCTCCGATTTGCCCATCCTGCCTCATTCAATCCAATGATACGACCTCTTTCAAACTCTGAAAGTTGCTCGTAATGAACTCGAATCCTGCGGCGAGGCATTTTTCAGTCGTTGAAAGGTATCCTAAATCGCAATGCAGCAGAAATAGTTAACAACAGTTCAAGAACAACTCCTTATATACGTCTGCTATACATCTGCTGGATGCGCAGTTCCGATGCGCTGGAGATCGCATTATACATTCATTGGACACCAAATTTTAATCATTTGCATATTTGGTCAAAATATTTTTGCATACGAAATTTCAAAGCAATCGGATGATTCCTTCTTCGTGCGTCGATTTTTTTGTTATAGAGTGTATATGGAGCCAGGTATATCATTGGTCTATTTATTTGCAATGGTTTCCCGGGCATGAACACGAAGAACAGCAGGAAGAGCATCACTCTTTTTCTCTTAAAAATTAATTGAAAGGTTTGAAGATGGAAAACTGAGGGTGGGAGGGAAACTCCCTTTACGACTGGCGAGTATCATTTTTAACATTGTATTTATTCAATAGGTACTCGGATTTAGAAAAAATGATTGATGTGTTGTGTAATGTGTGAAGTCTCTTTCTAGCAGGTATTAATTCCTGCCAGTGCTGAAGGGGAAGTCTTTGACATTTTTTACATTGCTTAAGAAGTTGTTTCTCTCTTCTAACTTTAAAGATGTTTAACTACAATTTTCCCACTAATGACGACGCAAGAAAATTTGCAGACAATTATTATTCCAGAAATCTTTCCAATGGAGAAAGAGTTAACAGAGAATGGCTTGTTTACTCAATTAGCCGTTCAACCGGTCTAGTGGTTAAGGTGTTGGCTTCTGGATCAGAAGGTTCCTGGTTCGAAACCGGGGTCAGAGCATGGATGTAAAATTGTGTTGTCCTTTGTTAGGTGCAATGATGGTCCTTCCACTGGGGGCCCCTTCACAAGTGATCATCACTTACGGCCTTGTAGTGGCCAAGAACAAGTCCTTATTGCCCGCCATTTGAAGTAGTCGACCATCATTTCCGGCCTTGTAGTGACCAAGGACAAGTCCTTAGTGCCCGCCATTGGATGTAGTCGACCATCACTTCCGGCCTTGTAGTAGTGGCCAAGGATTGTCCAGTGCCCGCCATTGGAAAAAAATTGTTTACCCAATTTCAAAAATTCAGTCTATTGTTTTTGTTGTAAAATATATGTGGGCAACTAACGGCCCGCCCCGGCTTTTGATCCGGCCCGCGAAACATTTTAAATTCGCGCTCGAAAAAAAGTAAATATTCTCGGTTCTAGCCAACAAGAGAGTGAGAGAGAGGGGAACAAAAGCCTGAACTACGTCAGTGTTTCTCAACCTTTTCTGGTTGACGGCACGCTAAAAATATCTTGAATTATTTGCGGCACACCTGAATATAAAAATGTAAAAGTAGATATTTCCAATACTACCTTATATAGTTATTATTATTAATAAAATATACTTTGCAAACACAAAATCAATACAGGATTAATAGCCTCTAATTTCACTAGTGAACTCTTAGCGATTAGAGAAGCCCTCGCCTTATACCTGAATGACTCTCAAGCAATAGATTCTACAGACGGAATAACAATATTTTCATATTCTAAATCAGCTTTAGAAGCTATCAAAACGGAGAAACCAACATCACATCCGAAATTATAGTCCTTCTCGAAAGGTTGCACATTAGGGGAAAATCCTGTGCCCTACAATGGATACCAGCACATGTCAATATTGAGGGAAATGAATGTGCGGATTCTTTGGCCAAAGAGGCTAGAGAACTTGATCAGAGGTGCACCACCATCACACTTGCTGGTGCTAGCGCAGTGGCCAGATATAGAATTATGACTCACACATATAAGAAACCACATTTTTAACAGAATTCGACTGTCCCAGAAATATCACATCCACTATTACCAGGCTTAGAACTGAGCATTATAAAGACATGAAGATCCATCCGGACAAAACAAGAACCTATGCCCATTGTAAAAACTGCCCCGAAGACCAACTCACGCCCAACCACATCTGGGAAAGCCCAACTGTTGCGGTGAATCTTTTGAAGATTGGAATGGTTCCACTCAGGGACTCATTACGGGAGATCCTCTACAGCTGGGATGCACCAACATTGGCAGAGGCTGTGACCAATGCTTTTGATGGAATCTAGACCGCTACCCCACTACAATATTGCTTGTCCATGAACACGCGAACAACAACAACAATAAAATTAGTATTGGATATATGAGATGGCTGAGCCTGTTTTCTTGAACAAATTAAATCAAAGCGAGGTTTTAAAGTCGCCAGACAGTTGTCGGCGGCACATCACGCCACTCAATTCCACGGATAACCGGAAATGATAATTATAAATTTCGTTATTGATTGTATCCGAGAAACGGACTTGCACTTCTTTATTCCATTCCTTACTAGCGGATGTGATTGTTAAAACAACACTGATACAAATCATCAATACTCGGATTTATGGCCTCTTAAAGGGACCACTACCGGAGAAGATATTTTTCATGAGGTTAAAAGTGCTATTGAACAGTATGGTTTGCAGTGGTGCAAATTAATTGGGTTTTGCAGATGATGCACCTTCTATGATCGGTTCACGAAAAGGTTTCATCGGAATTTTGAAAGAAAAGGCAATTGATTGTGCAAAAAGATAATTTAATAATCCTACATTGCATTATCCAATAACAAAATTTGTGTTCTAAGTCCATCCGATTTCAGAACGTTATGGATGTGGTAATAAAGACAATCAATATTATTCGAGCCCACGCGCTTAACCATCGCCAGTTCAAAGCATTTTTGGATGACCTTTCTTCAGAACATGGTGATGTGAACAAGATTTTACGATCTTAGACAGGTAATAGCCGATTTTATGGAATTCAAGGAAAAATCATTGCCTGAAGTCAGTGATCAGAAATTGTTATGTGATTTAGCATTTCTAGTTGACGTCACGGGTCACTTAAACGAGTTTAATTTGAAGCTTCAAAAATAAGGTCAACTGGTAAACAAATTGTACAGCCATCTGAAAGCATTCCAAAACAAAATTCTCTTGTGGGAAACACAAATGCGATGAGCTGTTGTCCTTTTTCAACACTATTTAGTCACGAAAATATTGATTGCACTCAATATGCTGAAGAACTAAAATCACTGTCGGAGCAATTTTTTAATAGAATTTCCGAATTCGAAAACATGGATAGCTGCTTTAACCCATTTGCTACTCCGATGAAAAGTGACGTAGAGATCCTACACACCTACAAACGGAGTTGATCGAGCTTTGGAAGACATACATTTGATGTCAAAATTTGAAGACGTGGAGCTAAGTGATTTCTACAGAACATACCTTACCGAAGAAAAGTACCCACAGCTGAGAGCATTTGCAAGAAAAATGATTGGCGCATTTGAAAGCACTCATAAATGTGAACAATTCTTTTCCATGATTAAAACTAATAAATCGAAGTATCGAACCAGGCTTACAGATGAAAATTTGGAAAACACTCTTGGCCTGTGTATTATTGGGTTTGATGCCAACATTGATTATCTTGTTTCTCAAGTTCAAGCTCAAACTTCATTAATTTCTGGTGATTGTAAGTAAATACTTAATCAATACGATATTATTCTGTTAATGTAACTTTACCATTCTACTTTACAACATAACTTTATCTTCCCGATTTAGTTAATATCCTAAAGTTTAGCCCGCAACTTTCCAAAGGTTGCCCATACCTGTTGTAAAGTATTTGGTGAAACTGTAAGTAGTTAGTCTGCTTTGAACGGTTTTTCTGATTGGCAGCATTTATGATTAACATGGAAAAGACATGAAACAAGCGTTTCAGTGAAAACATGAAATCGGCGGTACAATTGAATCATATGTTAAAAAATAAAACTACTGTAAATCAAATTCAACTGAGACTATTAGAATAAAAAAAGAATGTTGTGATGTATTAGAAAGAATCATAGCCGTAATCAAGTTTTTATTTCATATGTGTCTGGCTTTTTGGGCTCATCAAAAAACATTATAAGAGCATGATAATAGTAATATTCTAAAAGCAATCGAAATGAAGCATGCTTTGATTCAGTCATTCGGGAACATATTCACAGAATTAAATTCTAGAAATCTTCTGATTCATGTCGTATGACTCACTACCGGTTCGTGTTCAACCGCCGAAGAGAAAGATCCGAGGACACCAGGTAATTTGAACCATGATCAGATGACGGATTTCTCAATATCGGTGGTGGATATACTTGTCACAGCAAAACATGATAGCTACATTGGTGTCGAGATAAGGTAAAATATTTTAAATCACTTCGTACTAGAGCAACACAACACTATTGGTGCCGGGAAGTATTTAGCCAAGTCAATAAGATGTTCCGGACTAACGCTACTTTCATAAAAAAAAAATATTTATAATCATGTACGTATTATAACAAAAAGTTGAAGGCTCCTTAAATAATAAAAACATTATTTTCTTCATTATACTTTGCAGGATATAAAATTTTGATCATTCGAACTTTTTATTTGACTAGGACATAAACGGCAACAAGACGATTTTATAGGGAAAAGATTTTCTAATTTCGATCTAATCTATATATATAATTCTCTCATCTGGCACGCAAAAAAGACGTTATTTGTTATCGCGTTTTGGCAACACTGTACGATTGTTTGTATACTACAAAGTCTCGTGCATCAATTAAATGTATAGCGTTATGGGATGAAATTTTATTGAAAAAGAAAAGGAATTTAGTTAGGCTTTTGCAGTTAGTTTTTAATAGAAATCAAAGAAAGCGGAGGATCTTTTCAGGGCCATTTAAAAAACGGTCCTTTTCAGGGCCAACAATTATAGTTCAACAAGACGCTTGCACTACAACTTTCGGCAACAAACGCAATGAAAAAGTGTCGGTCGTTCGAGTGCTGGGGAAATGTACACACAAAAAACATGCTGGGTTTTCAATTTCCAAAGCAACGCTCACATTTCGAGTCAAAATTTACTCAAAGTTTTCATTTGAATTCTGATTTCAGAGGTACTGTATATATTTTCTGTAAAACAGCAAATTTAGATTTGAAAAACATTTTTTTTTTGGAATATCATATTTTGTAAACAATCCCTTCTGCTAGGACACGTGTCTTCATTGAGGCGAGCGAAGCGAGCATAGGTTAGCGCAGCGAACCAATGAGGACTGCGAAGCAATCCTCCGGGGGTTGGCGAGCAGGGGGCGGGCCCCCTAGCATTTTATATTAATCTTCCTCTAAATAAATTTTTTATAAATTCGTAAATAAAACGTAAAATCCTCTGCTCAATCGTAACTGCTAAAATATTCTTTCACTTCAAGTGCTTCCATACGTGGAATTTTAATTATAAGATCAGATTATATTTAAAAGAGGTTCAATCCACTTTTCAATTTCAAAGTTTTTCTGTTAAAATAAGTCCTGTTTTCAGTAGGATTTTAACATCACTTGGAACTTTCACATTAACATCAAATAGGCTTAAACATGTTCAAACGCACCAATCGGCAAATTTTAAACCCCATATCTCATAACTGATGAACAGTTTGGTAGTCTAATATTATATTTATTCCCTTAGTGTTCACCGTAACTTTTTCCAAAAACTTTTTACGAGGGCTCCAGAAGCTGCTGCTTAGAATAGCTTTTAAACTAAATTTTCACTTTTTAACTGAAATACATTATCTGCACAAAACGTTTTCATTCGACATGGTGTGTAATATATGGAGATTTGGGTGTCAATCAGACGTTGTTCTCGTGATCTGACCGGATATTTTCCTTGGGGATTGATCCCGGACCGCCGACATTAGCCAGTGGTGTTCCTCAATGACGACGTTAATTAATCAACAAGACTTTTCCAACTGGATTGAAGACAATTTCTCAATTAAAAGTTCTTGAACATAGCTATATATAAATAATTTAAAACAGTCCCAATAAACAATTTATTAACAGTAGTAAATGGCCAAACTCTAAAATCTCAGAAATGTTGCTGAGAACTCGTCGTTTATAAAACATTACACATTGCTTCAACCACTCCGAAGATTCATAATCTAATTTGAAAATCGAGTGGCGATAATATCTACGCATAATTCCTTCAGTCTGTTCATATTGAGTAGGTCAGACAGGACTTTTAGATCGACAGTATCTTGGCGAGACAATTTTCCGATTGATCCATAATAAACGTAGGCTAGAAGATTCTGCAAAGGTCGGAAATCCGTGAACATTAGTTTCGCAACTTGAGTGTCTCCGTCAAACTCCGTCGAATCCAACAGCAGCTGTGCGAATGCGTTGGATCGAGCGGCTAGCAGGGCTCTGTGGCATAAGAAATTCACTTCATCTTTGGCTTCTAGTTTCAAGTCGCTGTGGAGCGCCGTCACGGAAACGCGTTCGAAATCTGCACCGAGGGAACGCAGATCACACACGGTTCGGGACCCAGTCTGAAAATCGTAACGGGAGTCCACGAGACTGGGGGAAGACGTGTGGTCTCCAATTTGCAACGAGATGATCAGTCGGAAATCGGACAGACCGGCGAGGTCGTACTCCTTGATGAAAGGCGGGAAGTGCCACTCTTCGTCTCGCAGAAACACGTGCTGGTCCTCAGCAACATTCAACTCTGATGAGCTAAACAGCGATATATCACAGAGGAGGATGATCTGACGGTCCGAATCGAAGAAAGAGAACCAGAAGGAGACATCCAAGTACTTCTCGGCATTGGAGGTAGGCGTCACTGTGCCTATGTTGACCATCAGCTCGGGCGATTGGGTCACGCTTAAAGGAACTACCCTGAAAAATGGCAGACATGTCGTTTTCCACGAACTGAGACGCCATGTCAGGACTTTGCGCTGCGTGATGAATGGAGAACGCAGCAACAACGCATTCGAGACAGTCCTCAATTTAAGTCTCAGATCCGAGCAAGCTTGGGAACAGAAATTGAACAGTTCAATCGACATGTCGGAGTACAAGTAGCGGAGGAAGACTTCGAGAACAGATCCGGTCACTTCGGTCACACGCAATTCGCCGTCCAAGGGTTGTATCCAGGTGCTCGCTTCGAACCACCGGCAACACAGGACGAACTTGTGGACCTCGAATGTTTGTTGATCGTCGGTGTGCACGGCTAGATCGAAGTAGAGCTTGCTTCGATGCATTTCCGCGATGTCCATCGACAGGCTTTCGAGATCTTCGGCCAGTCGCACACGGTTCGCACTCGAAGCTGCGTCCAAGAGATGAGGATATACTCTGAAGACAAACGTCAAATTTCTCGCCTTGTAGTGCGCAAAGTCATGCGTTTGTGTCCTTACGAACGGGATTGAGCAGAAAGAACCAGGTAAGGAGTCGTCAAGGTACCCAACTTTAGTGAAATATAAGCTTCCTTGTGCAATGATCTCCAGCTTATATCGCAGAGAAACGGCTTTACATACAACGTGAGATTCGTTTTTGAAGACGAATGTTATCCAGTCTTCCCCTTCAACCATTTTACGTAAAAGGTACATGTTCCAACTGGTGGAATCCAGGGATTCAATTGTGAAGAGGCCAATCCTCAAAGGTTTGCGCATCACGAAAACTCTTGGGTTGAAGACATCAAGTCTCCATGTCAATTCGAATGTTTTTGTAATTGCTGCCATTGCGGCGGATGACTGCTACCGAATAGTGTTCATTTGAGGTTGGGTGGTGCCGTGCATTGATATTGTGCCATCGAATAGAAACTGTTTCATCTCTACACACTTCACATTCGCTTCTTCGTTTTTACTCTTTCAGCACCGAATAAAATTTTGGACGATTGGACGAAAAATTTGGATTGTTGTTCCCGTAGTTGACAAGTGTTGCCTAGTCATCTGACAATTCTTCAAAATTATGTGGTGTACTCGAATCTTTCCCTTAGGTGATTGATCCCGGACCTTCGTCAATAGCGTTGTTTTGCTTTTAGTACGACGTTAATTAAAAATTTACGAAATTATCCTATCGTTGCCCGCGGTTCAAAATTACGATCCCAAAGTGTCTTTGTTCTGTTAATCCAGGGCGACGTTCATTAACCAACCGACTTCACTAATGGTAATCACTTAGCGTCACACTGGATCAACACAACGGGCTATTGGCGACGGTCTTACATATATGCTGTAGGGAAAGATACGAAGATAACATCTGATGAGTGTGGCCCCAGCTCAAGTATGACCTCGTCATCTTACGTAGGTCAACATTACGTGGTATTGTCCTGGATCTATCCTCAGGGTATATGGTAATGGTAATTTTAGTTAACGTCATACTAGAGCAACACAACAGGCTATTGACGACGGTACGGGAGAAGTCAATTAAGGTAAAGATCCGAGGACAACACCTCGTAATTTTGAACCACAGTCCGATAACGAAGCAACACCTGAGCTGGTACCCAACTGTCCAAACTTCCACGCCGACCAACCGGTATAGTGGTTAAGGTGTTAGCCTCTGTATCGGAAGGTTTCTGGATCGAATCCGGGTCCGGGCATTGGTGTTTGTAAGCGTATGCTGTAGAGGCGGCTGGTGCCCCTTAAATCTGTCGTGGCCGAAAGTCCTCACGTTGGGTTGGTGTGGAGGTTTGGAGAGCGGAATGCCAGCTCAGGTGTTGCTTCGTCATTTGACCGTGGTTCAAAATTACGAGGTGTTGTCCTCGTATCTTTCCCTTAAGGAACTGATCCCGGACCGTCGTCAATAGCCCGTTGTGTTGCTCGAGAACGACGTCAATTACTAAATTACCAGGATCAAGACAACGGGACAGTCTGGGATCAATCCCATAAGGGAAAAATCCGAGGACAGCACCTCGTAATTTTGAAATCAGGTCAGATTACGAGGCAACACCTTAGATGTTACCCCACTCTCCAAACTGTCACACCAACCCAGCGTGAGGTAATGGCAATGGTAATGGTAATTTTAGTTAACGTCGTATTAGAGCAACACAACCCCAGCGTGAGGAATTTCGGCCACGACAGATTTAAGGTGCAGCAGCCTCTAAATTATACACTTAGAAAATTCCATGCAGTGCCACGGAATAGAACCAGGAACCTTACGAGCGAAAGGGTAACACCTTAACCACCAGACCGGTTGGTCGGTAATCCCATAAGGGAAAGATTCGTAGACAATTACGCTAAATTTTGAACCACGGTCAGATGTCGAAGCAACACCCGAGCTGGCATCCCACTTTCCGAGAGACCGGTCCTCGATGAGAAAGATCCGAGGACACCAGGTAATTTGAATCATGATCAGATGACGGATTTCTCACTATCGTTGGTGGCTATACTTGTCACAGCAAAACATGATAGCTATATTGGTGTCAAGATAAGGTTTAATTAACTTCGTACTAGAGCAATATGCAGATAAATATTCATGATTGTGTACGTACTATTACAAAAAGTAGAAGGCTCCTAAATAATCAAAACATTATTTTCTTCATTATACTTTGCATGATAGAAAATTTTGATCATTCGGCCTTATTAATTTGATTGGGCCATAAACAGCAACAAGACGATTTTATAGTGTTTAATGAAAAAATATTTTCTATTTTCGATCTAATATTTTATATTAATCTTCCTCAAAATAAAAATGTTTTATAAATTTGTAAATAAAACGTAAAATCTACTGCTCAATCTAAACTGCTAAAATATACTTTCACTTCAAGTTTTTCCATGCGTTTAATTTTAATTATAAGAATAGAGTATGTCTACAAGAGCTTGATCCACTTTTTAATTTCATCGTTTTTCTGTTAAAGAAACGTAAGTCATGTTTTCAGTTAGATATAACATCCCTTGGTTACAAATAAGCTTAAACTTGTTTAAAAGCACCTATCGTCAAATTTTAAACCCCGTATCTCATAACTGATGAACAGTTTGGTGCATAGTCTAAAATTATGTTTATTCTTTTAGTGCTTACCGTAAATTTTTCCAAATATTTTTACGACGGCTCCAGATGCTATTACCGAGAATAGCTTTTAAACTAAATTTTCACTTTTGAACTGAAATATATTATCTGCAGAAAACGTTTTCATTTGACATGGTAATTTGGTAATTTTTGTTAACGTCGTACTAGAGCAACACAATGGGCTATTGACGACGGTCCGGGATCAATCCCTTTAAGGGAAAGATCCGAGGACAACACCTCGTAATTTTGAACCACGGTCAGATGACGAAGCAACACCTAAGCTGTCACCCCACTCTCCAAACTTCCACGCCAACCCAACGCGAGTGTAATATTTGGAGATTTGGGTGTCAACTCAGATGTTGTTCTAGTCATCCTTGTGGATTGATCCCGGACCGCCGCCATTTGTGTTGCGCAATGACAACGTTAATTAATTACCATTACGTTTGGATTGACGACAATTTCTCGAGATAAAAGTTCTTGTACTAAACTATCTATAAATAATTCTAAAACGTCCCAATAAACAATTTATTAACAGTACTAAATGCCAATGTCTAAAATCTCAGAAATATTCTTAAGAGCTCGTCGATTATAAAACATTTCATTGCTGCAGATAATTCCAACTGTTGTTTATCCTCGCTTCATAAAACCCAATAAACCATCTTATCCTGAACCCTCAAAGTGACTTCGACGAGATACTCTTCGTCATTAGCAAATTCGTTCAGATCTTGATGGAAGATAATAAATAATGGATCATTTATGGAAGATAATAAATAATGGATCATTTATGGAAGATAATAAATAATAATCTAGATCATAATATGACGTGATCAATACCGGGTCTGTTTTTCTTCTGATAAGATACCTCTTCCATCAATATCTGGTATTCTTTGTCAATGACGAAACACCTCTTCAACCACTCAGACGATTCCTAATCTAATTTGAAAATCGATTGGCGATAATATCTACACATAATTCCTTCAGTCTATTCATATTTAGTAGGTCCGACAGGACTTTTAGCTCGACAGTATATTGGTGAGACAATTGGCCGATTGATCCACCATAAACGTAGAATAGAAGAATCTGCAGAACTCGGAAATCCGTGAACAGTAGTTTCGCAACTTGATAGTCTCCGTCAAACTCCGTCGAATCCAACAGCAGCTGTGCGAATGCGTTGGATCGAGTGGCTAGCAGGGCTCTGTGACAGAATGTATTGACATCATCTTTGGCTTCTAGTCTCAAGTCGCTGTGGAGCGCGGTCATGAAAACGCGTTCGAAATCTGCCCTGAGGGAATGCAGATCGCTCACGCTTCGGGACCCAGTCTGGAACTCGAAACGGGAGTGTTCGAGAATGGGGGACGACATGTGGTTCGCAATTTGCAACGAGATGATCAGTTGGAAATCGGACAGACCGGCGAGGTCGTTCTCCTTGATGAAAGGCGGGAAGTGCCACTCTTCGTCTCGCAGAAATACGTGATGTTCTTTGCCAGCGTCCAACTCTGATGAGGTCACCAGCGATATATCGCAGAGGAGGATGATCTGACGGTCCGAATCGAAGAAAGAGAACCAGAAGGAGACATCCAAGTACTTCTCGGCATTGGAGGTTGGCGTCACTGTGCCTATGTTGACCATCAGCTCGGGCGATTGGGTCACGCTTAAAGGAACTACCCTGAAAAATGGCAGACATGTCGTTTTCCACGAACTGAGACGCCATGTCAGGA
Organism: Metellina segmentata; assembly: GCA_947359465.1. Classification (NCBI taxonomy): domain Eukaryota; kingdom Metazoa; phylum Arthropoda; class Arachnida; order Araneae; family Tetragnathidae; genus Metellina; species Metellina segmentata. The sequence continues at coordinate 33,832,557 of OX375880.1, read as the reverse complement.
CTTTGCGCTGCGTGATGAATGGAGAAAGCAGCAACAACGCATTCGGGACAGTCCTCAATTTAAGTCTCAGATCCGAGCAGACCGTGTAACAGAAATTGAACAGTTCGATCGACATGTCTTGACCGTGCAGTTTTCCGGAGTACAAATAGCGGAGGAAGACTTCGAGAACGGATCCGGACACTTCGTGCACACGCAACTCTCTCTGTAAAGATTGTATCCAGGTGGTTGCTTCGAACCACCGGCAAGACAGGACGAACCTGTGAACCTCGAATGTCTGTTGATCGTCGGTGCGCACGGTTAGATCGAAGTAGAGCTTGCTTCGATGCATTTCCGCGATGTCCATCGACAGGCTATCGAGATCTTCGGCCAGTCGTACACGATTCGCGCTCGAAGCTGCGTCTAAGTGATGAGGATTTACTCTGAAAATAATCATCATATTTCTCGCCATGTAGTGCGAGAAGTTGGGACTTTGGGTCCTTATGAACGGGATTACGAAGAAAGAACCAGGTAAGGAGTTGTCAAGATACCCAACCCTAGTGATATGTAAGTTACCTTGTGCAATGATCTCCAACTCATATTGCAGAGAAACGGCTTCACAGACAACGTGAGATTCGTTTTTCAAGACGAATATTAGGCAGTCTTCCCCGTCAACCATTGTACGTAACAAGTGCAGGTTCCACAGGGTGGAACCCAGGGACTCAATTGTGAAGAAACCACTCTTCAAAGGTTCGTCTATCATGAAAAATCTCGGGTTGAAGATCTCAAGTTTCCATATCAATACGAATGCTTTCGTTGTTGCTGGCATTGCGAAGACTGCTGTCGAATAGGGTTGATTTGGGTCTGGGTGGTGCTGTGCATTAATACTGTACCATCGACCCCTTCAACTCTTGCTTTATACGCTTCACAGTCATTTGCTTCTTCATCTTTATTCTTTCAGCTCCGAAGAAAATTTTGCTCAGGTGTTGTTCCCGTCGTTGCCCGCGGTTCAAAATTACGATCCAAATGTTGCTCCGTTGTGTGTATCCAGTGCGACGTTCTTTAACCTACCGACTTCGGTAATTCTAAATACGTAGCGTTGCACTGGAGCAACACAACGGGCTATTGGTGACGGTCTAATAACCATGCTGTAGGGAAAGATACGCAGATAACATCTGATGAGTGTGGCGTCAGCTGAAGTATTACCTCGTCATCTTACCGTTGTTCAAAATTACCCGGTATTATCCTTTTTAAGTGCGCCGACCAACCGGTATAGTGGTTAAGGTGTTAGCCTCTAGATCGGAAGGTTCCTGGTTCGAATCCGGGTCCGGGCATGGATGTTTGTAAACGTATGGTGTAGAGTCAGCTGGTGCACCTTAAATCTGTCGTGGCCGAAAGTCCTCACGTTGGGTTGGCGTGGAAGTTTGGAGAGTGGGGTGCCAGCTCAGGTGTTGCTTCGTCATCTGACCGTGGTTCAAAATTACGAGGTGTTGTCCTCGGATCTTTACCTTCAGGGACTGATCCCGGACCGTCGTCAATAGCCCGTTGTGTTGCTCTAGTACGACGTTAACTAAAATTACCAATTACCTTTTTAAGTGCATCGTTGCTTAACTTGCAACCGGTATGGTGGTTAAGGTGTTAGCCTCTAGATCGGAAGGTTCCTGGTTCGAATCCGGGTCCGGGCATGGATGTTTGTAAACGTATGGTGTAGAGTCAGCTGGTGCACCTTAAATCTGTCGTGGCCGAAAGTCCTCACGTTGGGTTGGCGTGGAAGTTTGGAGAGTGGGGTGCCAGTTCAGGTGTTGCTTCGTCATCTGACCGTGGTTCAAAATTACGAGGTGTTGTCCTCGGATCTTTACCTTCAGGGACTGATCCCGGACCGTCGTCAATAGCCCGTTGTGTTGCTCTAGTACGACGTTAACTAAAATTACCAAAATTACCGCTTCACTTGCATGACATTTAAAGAAAACAATGCGAGTTTAACATTTTGAAAATAAATATCAAATTACTAGAAAAATTATTGTCTGGTGGAATGGTAATGCTTATGGTAATTTTAGTTAACGTCGTACTAGAGCAACACAACGGGTTATTGACGACGGTCCGGGATCAGTCCCTTAAGGGAAAGATCCGAGGACAACACCTCGTAATTTTGAACCACGGTCAGATGACGAAGCAACTCCTGAGCAGGCACCCCACTCACCAAACTTCCACGCCAACCCAACGTGAGGACTTTCGGCCACGACAGATTTAAGGTGCACCAGCCGCCTCTACACCATACGCTTACAAACATCCATGGCCGGACCCGGATTCGAACCAGGAACCTTCCGATCTAGAGGCTAACACCTTAACCACTATACCGGTTGGTCGGCTATTGTCTGGTGGAAGATAAAAGTTATAAATATTTCCAATTCCTTACAATCGGGGCTTACGCAGCTCAGTGGGTCGTATGCCCACTACGTTAGGAACATTCGAGTTGTAAACGGCTCAGGTTCAAGTCCTATCTTGTGCATTCCACTCTGTGTGTATTTCTCTCTTTTGCGTCAATCGTCATCTGACCGTGGTTTAAAATTACGTGGTGTTGTCCTCGGATTTTTCCTTTAGATGAATGATCCCGGACCATTGTCAATAGCCCGTTGTGTTGCTTTAGTACGACATTGATTAAAATTACCTTACCTTACGTGTCAGTAAAACTTTCTTTGTGTGACTATTACTTGATTACTCGTTGGGTTGCTGTGGAAGTTTGGAGAGTGGGGTGCCAGTTCAGGTGTTGCTAAACATTGACATACCATACCAACTGAGTTAGCGTAGAAAACAGAGGTTTTACTAACACAAAAATGCTAAAATTACCTCTGAACAACATGCTAAGTTAATCACAAGTTATCTATAAAGATTATGCTTTTCTTGCGTTTGACGCAGTTTGCCAAAACATGAACTTAGTGATGTAAACCCAGTCGATCTTTTTAAGTGAATCGTTGATTCACTTGCATGATATCAAAAGAAAACTGCTGGTTTGAGATTTTTAAAATAAGTATCAAATTACCACAAAAATTTTTGTCCAAAGGAATTTCAAGAGTGGGGTGCCAGCTCAGGTGTTGCTTCCGTGGTTCAAAATTACGAGGTGTTGTCCACGGATCTTTCCCTTAAAAGTACTGATCCCGGATCGTCGTTAATAGCCCATTGTGTTGCTCTAGTACGACGTGAACTAAAAATTACCAATTACTTGATTAATAGCGGCCTACTTCAAAATCAGATTCCAGTTCTCGGTCTTAAGAGACGAGAGGTTCCATTCTCATGAATTACACCCTCTGAAATTCTGGGCGATGTCGGAAGGCTTCTGGAGAAACGTGAACACTGGCACATTTTCTCAAACGACGAGGAGTGGACACCATCTTCCTTCCTCACTAGGACAAGCTATCAGCTGCACAGACCGCACATTCTGAGATGCGACACGGAAATTACCGAGAAGTATTTGGAGGGTCTGGACTCGTCGAATGTGTGCAGGGTCGAACCCGGTCACTGCGTCCTCTTAGCAACCTCCTGTTGGTTGGAAACGATCTCCTGAAGCTGTACATGAATCACCAGAAATGCAACCTAATGATAAAGGTTCAGGAATTCGAGTTCTTGGGTCACAAATGCTTCTTAGTGCAGCGTTATCCCACGATCAAGGAAGAAAGTGGAAGATGCCGAAAGAGCAGAGGCAGAAGAAAAATCGGAGATGGTGAAGATTAGAATGAACCATGTCGCAGGTGACATATGCCATGTGGTGATGCTTTGCATGTACTCCAGAAGAATAGGCATAAAAGATTCGGATGAGGCCAAGAGATTGGTAGTAGCTGCGGGTTTTTTTTCACTTGCCACTTTTGTTGGAGAAGTGTTACTTTTCAGGTCGGATTAATGATTTTACTAACTATGGTGTGTTCAATTTTATCTATATTTTAGAACAAAAGAAGGAAATGGCAATTCGACTTCAACTGAAAGCTTCAAGGCTTAGAATCGTCTCCGAACCTAGTACATACCAGATGTTGGTGTTGCAGATGGTGTTGCTCTGTATGTATACTCGTGAAGAATAAAAATTGAGGATTCCTTAAAATCGCCAAGAGGTTGAGAATAGCTGTAAGTTATTCATTTTCCTCGTTTGGTCGAGAAGAGTCTTTTTCAGGTCAAGTTGATGTTTTACTAAATATTTGTTCCAATTAATTTCATCACTGTTTAGATTAGAAATTGGCAAATCGACGAAACCTGTATTTTCAAGGTTCCAAATTGGAATACTATGCATTGTGCTTTTTATTAGAAAAGTATTTTAACTGCTTTAATTTATTCTCGTTGTATTGTGCATAAGTGTATTTTATTTTGAAGAAATTAAATCAAAACGAGGAACAACGAACAAATTAAATCAAAGTCGTTAGACAAGTTCGGATTTCATCGTTTCAACTTTTAAGTCTTTCTTGCTTTTTGGACTTGATTTCTGTCTGCTGAAAATCCAAATTCACGGAACCATGAAGATGCTATTTTTTATCTAATGCTATTTTATATCCGATTTATTTTATGTGGAAGACTAAAGTATTTAATAAACTTTTTTTCTTCAAAACAAACTTTTTGTCTCAATTTCTTTACCGGTTTTAAACAACCCAACATTTTTAAAACAAATTTTGATTTATCTCTGGAAATAAATGTAAGTGACGATAAAGCTCTTGCGTTAGAACATATTCGTGTAAACAAAATGACAATTTTTAGAATTTTGCTTTGTATGGGTGTTGAAGAAACAATGCAATAAGTTGAAGATCCTATCATCAAAATATAATGCTTAACTTGAAAGTTTTGTTCATAAAAAATATACTACCATTTCCTCTGAAAATTATGTGTAATAAAATTTCTTAATGTATGCTATAAGTCAGGGCTCAAAATACCCAGGTGCACTGTGCACATGAAAATAAAATTGTGATCCTAATTTTTTCCAGCTAGGAGCATGCCGTGTACCTAACGTTAAGAAAATGGAGGGAACGTTTTATGTTACTTTGATTCTTGAACTATCGACCTCTCTCTCGCTCTAAAGGAACGTAAATAAAATTCCTAAATACACACTATGCGAAAGCAAAATCGCTGGGCCGTAACGGGTTTATACAGGAGGAAGGTTTACTTGTGCCACTGCCACCAGAACTTTCCGATGATCGAGACATTTTCCAGATGGCTCTGTTGAAGCGACTGTCGTAACAGCCGTGCGCCGGAGAAGAGATAATTTAGCTGTTTAAATCTTTTTACTTACTATCTACTACTAACTTATCTAAACATACCCAACTTATAAAGTAGTTTACATTATATCAATGCTCTTATATTACGTTTTTTTTTTAAAGTACACCTAAAATATAACCTGTGCACCTAATTTAAAAACTAAAGTGCACCTGTATTAAAAATTTTTTTCGAGGCCTGCTATAAGTATAAAAATGTACTAGAATATGTAATTAAATCAAGAAAATGCCCTATTAATTTTAATTACTACTTTTTTGTTAAAGACTGCAGTTCAATTCGATATTCGTAGATCGGAAAACATCAGATTCTAAAGTAGAGAATTATACCTTGTGATTCCAATTATATGGCGGGGACATCGTGAAGACCCCAGCGCATCGGCATGCCCACTGCGCTAACAACCTTCGAGTTATAAGGTGGCTAGGACTCGATTCCTGTCGGGTGAATGCATACTTACCTCTTCTGTATCAGTAGAACTTTCATAGTGGGTTCGTCTTTTACATGATATTGTAATTCTTGTGTCTTCAAATATGGCCATTGCGCCATAAAACCCTATCCAACTAAATAATGAAATGACTGAAGCGGTTTCCCAGTGCAACAGAGGGTTGCGAGTTCGAATCCGACCAAGAGCCGTTGTACACAAAGGGGGCTGGTGCATGATAAATCTTTCTTGGCCTCAAATGTTCTTACGTTGGCTTGGTGTTGAAGTTTGGAGAGTGGGATTCCAGCTTGGGTGTGACCTCATCATCTGACCGTGATACAAAAATACATGTTGCCCTCGGAGCTTTCTTCGTCAATAGCCCGTTCTGTTGATCCAGTACGACGGAAATTAAAAATATCAATACCTATGAGCTTACCATTCGGGGTTTGATCCCGGACCATCACCGATAGCTCTATGTGTTGCTCCAGTGTGACGTTAAGCCCGTTGTGTTGCTTTATTCCGACGTTAATTAAAAGGCACCATATTATCAGTGTGATGTTAATAAAAATTGCCATACCATACCAACTGTGTTAGCGTAGAGAACCGATGTTTTACTAACACAAAAATGCTAAAATTACCTCTGAACAACATGCTAAATTAATCACAAATTATCTATAAAGATTATAGATATACTTTTCTTGCTTTTGACGCAGTTTGCCCAAACATGGACTTTATGATGTAAACCCAATCAATCTTTTTAAGTGAATCGTTGTTTCACTTGTATGACATCAAAAGAAAGCTGCTGGTTTAAGATTTTAAAAATAAGTATCAAATTACCACAAGAATTTTTGTTCAAAGGATTTTCAAGTATGGTAATGGTAATTTTTAAATAACGTCGTACTAAAGCAATACAGTGGGCTATTGACGACGATTCGGGATCAATCCCCTAAGGGACAGATCGTGGACAACACCATGTAATTTTAAACCACGGTCAGATGACTGGACCACATCTGAACTGGCACCAAACTTCCACACCAACGCAACGTAAGGACTCTCGTCCGCGACAGATGTAAGGTGTACTAGTCGCCTCTACCCCATACGCAGCTCAGGTGTTGCTTCGTCATCTGACCGTGGTTCAAAATTACGAGGTGTTGTCCTCGGATCTTTCCCTTAAGGGACTGATCCCGGACCGTCGTCAATAGCCCGTTGTGTTGCTCTAGTACGACGTTAACTAAAATTACCATTACCATTACCTACCCCATACGCTTACAAATATCCATGCACTTACCCGGATTCGATCCAGAAGGATTTTAAAGTAATAATTCTTTCAAATTTTTTAAATTATAAATACTAGCAATTTCTAATTATAAAAAAGTATAATTATTTCTTTTTTTTTTCTATCACCAGGGGGCTCCACCCCCTGCTCGCTTACGGTCGATAATACGATATAGATATAACAGTTTTAGTTTTGTATCGGAAATTACGATCTGAACGTTCCGAAAATTATATGACCAACTTTTAATTGCATCGACTTTATTTATAACCAATTTTAAAAATAATTGTACCATAAGAAAGAGTGTAATATAATGTATTCAGTGATGTTCTCAAATTTAAAAATTAATAGAATTAACGTATGTATATGACAGTTTTATATAACCAATAGTAGCGAAAATACCCAAAGATTCCGAATTTTGTATGACCAACTTTTGATTGAAACGAATTTATTTATTAACCAATTTCAAAAAAAAATTGTACCGTAAGAAAGAGTACATTCTGAGGTATACTGTGATATTTTCAAAATTAAAAACTAATAGTTATAAGATATAGATACGACAGGTTTTTTTTTAAAAGAAAATGTCCCGATTTTTCCCGAATTTAAAAAAAATATATTATCAAGAACCAAACTGAAATTTCAAAAAAAAAAAAAAAAAACTCGACGAGCTGTAAAATTTAAGTTGAGAGGTACTCTTTAAAAAAAACTCACGGCTGAAGACTGAAAATTTGTTTGTGTTTTGCTCACTCGCGGAAGAAATTTCTCTTTTTCAATTTTGACACTTAATAAACCCTAAACTAATAGCCGCATCGGAAAAAAATCTTAATAATTGTCCAGGGAATACGATGAAGAACAAACTATGTTAATTTCGGTTTTTTTTCTGATCAGTACTTTCTCGGGAAACCGTCTAAGAATCAAGTTAAACAACACAATTTTCAATCCTGCGGCGGCCGTAACTTTTTTATAATATAGAGATTAGTAGCCAAAACTTCTCGCCAAAGCTCGATTTGATGCCCTTTTACTTCCGTCACCGCCAAACACGCCAATTTAACACCACATTTGCGTCACAAGCACACTTAAAACGAACTAACAGTTTCAACGTACTTAGTCTGAGCAAGCATACTTACTCTCTGTGACATCGCTAAGAAACGTGAATTCGTATGCTTTAACCATGTCCATTGTTCCTCAAACTGTTGAATTCGACCATAAAGTGACATGGACGATCGAAAACTTTGACTTACGTCCGAGGCATCAAGAACAGTTAGTCATAAGAAGTCCCGAATTCGATGTCAGGTGCTTGGACGTTACAACATGGAGTTTCATCTTGTATCCAAACGGGTCCACTCAGCACAACACCGTGCAATTTTCAGTTCGTTTGAACTACTCGGGCAGCCGTAATGTCTCTGAATTGCACATCATCTTTGTGAAGTACGTCATTTATATTGTGGATGCAGGTGACTCGAAGTGCTTTCGGAAAGAAGGTTTCTTCACACCTAGCTTCGGAGAACCGACCAGTTCGGCGATGAACTTCGTCCCGCTGTCGGAATTTGAAGACGAGAGGGTCTTGAGAAACGGCGCGCTCGTCGTGGTATGCGAACTGACGACCAAGGTGAACCAAGTTGAATTCATGTCGTCGATCTACAACGATCAAACGGTTTCGCTGAGCAGCAGACTATCGGAAATGCTCGAACACCCCACGCACAGCGACATGATAGCGTATTCCAAGGAGAAGGCTGCGTTCGACGTGCACGTGTGCATTCTGAAAGCTCGGTGCCCGATCCTCTTCAGCGATCCGATCATTCTGACGCCGCGCGGACATGTTTGGTCCACCAGCATGTCCACCGAAGTGCTGAAGGCGTTGCTCTTCTACATCTACGGCCGGATGACGATACAAGTCCAGGACTTCAGCAGAGCCGAGCTGATGTCGGTCGCCATCCGATACGGACTGTTGGACCTGGAGAAGAAGCTGAGGGAATACCCGGTAGACATGGCTGTAAAGACTAAAATCGTTGTAGAGGATATCACCTTCGATTACCCTCTGCGTGACTTGAGGTGGGCGGCCGATAAGCGACCCCGATTCAACTTCCTGCACACCCGGAACCTGATGGTGTCTGACCTGGTGGTGTCCTATGAAATGACGGCGGCATCAGAAGATGAAGATGCCTACCTCAAGATCGGGTTGCAGTTCTCGGACTTCGAGACGGATGTGCCGATTCTTCTGAAGTGCACCCTCTGCCTTCTGGGCAATGGCGAAAGGGTTCTGGAGAGACGGGAACACTGGCATACTTTCTCAAACGACTTGGAGTGGACACCGCCTGCCTTTCTCACCAGGACAAGCCATCAGCTGCACAAACCCGAAACTCTGAGGTGCAACGCGCTGCTTACAGAGACGTCTTTGGACAGTAGGGTCTCGTCGAACGTGTGCAGGGTCGAGCCCGGCCGCTGCGTCCTCTTCAACAACTTCCTGCTGATCGGCGACGATCTCCTGAATCTGTACATGAATCACCGGAACTGCGACTTGATAATGAAGGTCCAGGAATTCGAGTTCTTGGGTCACAAAAGCTTCCTAGTGAAGCGTTCTGCCACCATTAGAAGGAAAGTGAAAAATGTCGAAAGAGTGGCGGCAGAAAGGTTGGACATGGTGGAGATAAGACTTAACAATGTCGCGTGTGACATATGCCATATGGTAATGCTTTACATGTACTCCGGAAGAGTAGACATAAACGATTCGGAAACAGCCATGAGGTTGGGAAAAGCTGCGAGTTATTTTCACTTGCCACTTTTGTTGGAGAAGAGTTTCTTTTTCAGTTCAGGTTGATCGTTTTGTTGGTGGTGTGTTCAATTTTATCGATATTTTACAACTGAAGAAGGAAATGAGAATTCGACTTAAACTGTAAGCTTCAAGGCTTCGAATCGTCTTCGAACCTAGTATATGCCAGATGATATTTCTCTGTATGTATACTCAGGAAGAATAAAAATTGAGGATTCGGAACTAGCCAATTGGGTATGGGAAAATTGCAAATTATTTTCACTTGCCACGTTTGTTGAAGTTTCCTATTTAGATCAGGTTGATTTTACTAAATGTGTCGCATTTAATTTTTTCAATGTTTAGGAATAGAAATTGGCAAGTCAACGTCAACTGAAAAAAAATCCCAGACTCCAAGTTTGGATGCTATGAATTGTGCTTTTTATTGACAAATTATTTTTAATTGTTTTAACTTGCTCTCGTTGTTTTGTGTATAATTGTATTTTACTTTTTATTTAATGCTATTTTATATCAGTCTGATATTATGTGGAAGATAAAAGTATTTAATAAATTTATTTTAAAAATAGACGTATTGTTTTAATTACCCCACCAGCTTCAAACAACCCCTTATTTAAAACACTTTGGAAATCTATGGAAAGGAATGTAAATTACGATAAAGCGCTTGCTTAAGTCCAAATCTGTGCAAAAAAATTTCAATTTTTAGAATTTCGCTTTAAATGGTGTTAAACAATACTAAAAGTTAAGATACTACCTCAGCCAAGTATTATGTATAACTTGCCAGTTTTGTTCATAAAATAATGGGGAGGTCGGGGCTAGTTAGCTTAAGTTTATTTCAGTAACTAGGGGGCTCCGCCCCCTGCTCGCTTACGCTCGCCAACCCCCGGGGATTGCTGCGCAATCCCATTTGGTTTGCTTCGCAAACCAACACTCCTGTCACAGATACCATTTGGTTTGCTTCGCAAACCAACATTACTTTCACAGAGTGAAACTATCTGAATAATTCGTATTATGCTGATTTCACTTTCCGGTTCATGACGTCACAGCGAGGGCTTCGCTGCGTCTCGCTTACGCTCGCCGACCCCGGGGATTGCTACGCAATCCGTTTGGTTTGCTTTCTCAAACCAATACTTCTTTCGCAAGTGATTTAACTTTTTTTTGCTTTAACACTTAATGCACCCTAAACTAATAGCCGCATCAGTAAAAAATCTTCTGCATCTTGTTCCCTGTACAATTTTAACTAAACATTGTTAATATCCAAACTTTACGATCTGTACTTTGTCGGTAAACTGTCTTGAAAACAGAGGGAAAAAAGCGAGCCTTTTTCCTCGCCAAATAAAAAGAAATCGTTTTTATGGCAATTGTTGCTACGATAAATTTGATATCTGGCAAACCCGATAGTCAAAAGTGTAACCCACTACTGCTTTCGGAAGCAGCTATGCGAACTGAAAAATACGAAATTTGTGTCACCAACTTTTGATTGCATCGAATTTATTTATGAACCAATTTTAAAAATAATTGTACCGTAAGAAAGAGTATATTCTGAGGTATACTGCAATATTTTTAAAATTAAATATTAACAGTAATACTATACAGATATGACCATTTTAGTTTTGTATCGGAAGTTACGATCTGAAAGTTCCGAAAATTGTATGACCCACTTTTATTTGCATCGATTTTATTTATTAACCAATTTGAAAAATAATTGTACCATAAGAAAGAGTGTAATGTAATGTATTCAGTGATGTTTTCAAATTTAAAAAATAATGGCTTTTGCCGTAGACAAAACGGTTTTAACAATAAGTAGCGAAAATATCCAAAGATTCCGAATTTTGTATGACGAACTTTTGATCGCATCCAATTTAAGTATTAACCGATTTCAAAAATAATAGTACCGTAAGAAAGAGTATATTCTGAGGTATACTGCTATATTTTAAAAATTAAAAACTAATAGTAATTAGATATAGATATGGCAGTTTTAAAAAAAAGTAACAAAAATGTCCCGATTTTTCCTGAATTTCAAAAAAATATTATCAAGAACCAAATTTAAATTTAAAAAAAAACTCGACGAGCTGCAAAAATTTACGTTGAGAGGTACTCTTAAAAAAAAACTCACGACTGAAGACTGAAAATTTGAATGTGTTTTGCTCACTCGCGGAAGAAATTTCACTTCTTCAACTTTAACACTTAATAAAACCTAAACTAATAGCCACATCGGAAAAAAATCTTAATAATTATCCAGGGAATACGATGAAGAACAAAGCATGTTAATTTCATTTTTTTCCGATCAGTACTTTCTCGGGAAACCGTCTAAGAATCGAGCTAAACAACACAGTTTTCAATTCTTCGGCGGCGGCGGCGGCGGTAACATTTTTTTAATATAGAGAGATACCTTCCGCTAATATGACCAAAGCTGGCTGATACTGAAACTCCTTGGCTACAAATTAACGAAGAATACATCACTACAAATAGTATAGTTTACATGTTAAATATTAAAAAGTGAGTGTTCAAACTATGCCAACTTGCCACTTATGCGGGGAATGTTGGCATTATGCCTATAAGATGGAATAGCGTGTAATTGTGATGGAATCTAAGCAATAATGCGAGTTAATTAAATCAAATCCACTTTAAAACTTGTTTCTGTTTTCTTAGTTTATACAATATAAGAACATCGAAATCTTAAAGCTTCATGTCCATTAAAAATATAGGACGATTATTCACGGATTGGGCTACTTTCCGTAAAATTGTGTTGCGGTTGTTCCAGATTGTGTCCTACTTCTGGCCATCTCCAAAGTTTGTTTTCAGCATTGTAAAAACATAGAATTTACCATCGATGTCCACTCTTTCCTATGCCAACTTGCCCCACCAGGGCATTTGAGACAAAATGGCGATCATACATAAGTTTTACAAGCAATTTAAGTATATGAATACAGTCGTTAATGCTCACTCTATACAACAACCATTGAAAACTACTCAATATATTCTAGGGCTTCAAAAAACACCAAAACCTTCAATTAAAGAAAAAACACAAATACATAATTTTTTTTCACTGGAAGCTTCAGTGACACTGAAACTAGAGTGGATGATGTAACATGCAAGTGTAGTTAGACTGGCCATATCACATCGCTTGTCATCTGACCGTGCTTCAAAATTATGTGGTGTTGTCCTCGAATCTTTCCCTTAAGGGACCGTCGTCAATATCCCGCTGTCTTACTCAAGTAAGACGTTAATTGAAATACCTACCTGCCTAACAGTATGATAATTGGTAATTTTTAGTTAACGTCGTACTACAGCAACACAACGGGCTTTCGACGACGGTCCGGGATCAGACCCTTAAGGGAAGGATCCGAGGACAACAGCTCGTAATATTGAATCACTGTCAGATGACGAAGCAACATCTGAGCTGGCACCCCACTCTCCAAACTTCCACACCAACCCGAGATGACGACGGTCCGGGATCAGTCTCTTTAAGGAAAGATCCGAGGACAACATCTCGTAATTTGGAACACCGATTATGTTACGAGGGGACACCTGAGATCTGGCACCCCACTCTCCAAACTTCAATGCCACGACAATGTAAGTATAAAAAATGCGTTTAGTGACAAAAATAATAGGTGAAGGCAATCCTCAAAATATATTGCCAACCAACCGGTATAGTGGTTAAGGTGTTAGTCCCTAGATCGGAAGGTTCCTGGTTCGAATCCGGGTCAGGGCATGGATGTTTGTAAGCGTATGGTGTAGAGGCGGCTGTTGCATCTTAAAACTGTCGTGGCCGAAAGTACTCACGTTAGGTTGGTGTGGAAGTTTGGAGAGTGAGGTGCCAGCTCAGGTGTTGCTACGTCATCTTAACGTGGTTCAAAATTACGAGGTGTTGTCCTCGGATCTTTCCCTTAAGGGACTGAACCCGGACCGTCGTCAATAGCCCGTTGTGTTGCTCTAGTACGACGTTAACTAAAATTACCATTACCATTACCCGGACCGTCGTCAATAGCCCGTTGTGTTGCTCTAGTACGACGTTAAATAAAATTACCATTACCATTACCCTTAAGGGACTGGTCTTGGACCGTCGTCAATAGCCCGTTGTGCTGCTCTAGTAAGACGTTAACTAAAATTACCATTACCTTAAAATATATTATTTAACAAGTAGTTGGTAGTGTACCGTCATGTAAGAATTTGACGGACAGCTGGTTTAAAATTAAACTTTTTATTTACATAAATTAAATATTTACAAGAAAATTTAAAAAGATAATTATGGGCACAGCCATCGACGACCGAAACCTGCCTGCAGCCAAAGTAACAAATGGCAAAACAGAGACGTCTGTCTCTCGTCGAAGTTCGAGTCCGAATTTCTCCTAAAATCCACGTTCGCTTCGCAGAACCGCCGCTGACAACGAGAGGGGGGTGAATTCCGAGCCCTCTAGAGATGTTTATGTCCTCTCCAGAACAGAAACACCCCCACACAGATGCGAAAGCCGTCTGTCATGCCGACTTGAGTCCCCCACCGCAAAACTTGATCCCAGACATGGGATTAGGGAACCGACGGAAACTCCAGCTGTGTATGGATCAAATGGACCGGCGGGCCACTGATGAGCCGCACGTGCAAAGCCTGAAGTTGTTTTCGCATTCCGAAAAATTCCAGCGTCCACGTGTTAGGGAAAAGGGTCGGCTAGTACCATATGGTGCAGTAGCCTGGTTGGAAGAATAACGAATTAGTATCTGGAGCAGTGTTTCTCAACCTCTGTGCTCCGAGAGATTGTCAAATGTGTCGCGAGGGTTTTTGACAAATAATAAAAATTGGGCATGGGTTTTGTAACTTTGAAATAGTATTTGTAATTACCTCAACGGTTAAGTCGACCAAACGGTATAGTGGTTAAGGTGTTAACCTCTAGATCGGAAGGTTCCTGGTTCGAATCCGGGCATGGATGTTTGTAAGTGTATGGTGTAGAGGCGGCTGGTGCACCTTAAATCTGTAGTGGCCGTAAGTCCTCACGTCGGGTTGGTGTGGAAGTTTGGAGAGCGGGGTGTCAGCTCAGGTGTGCCTTCTTCATCTGACCGTGGTTAAAAATTATGAGGTGTCGATCCCGGAACGTTGTCAATAGCCCGTTGTGTTGCTCTAGTACGATGTTAACTAAAAAAATTACCACTACCTCAACGGTTACTAAAAAAATCTTTTTAAATTTTGTTTTCCCTCGTTTTTATTTGATATTAATTTTTTCCAAATTGTAATTGACGTTGATTCAAATTGGTTCTAAAAATCAAAAGACTTGTGAAATAAGTAAGTCTATAAATTTCTTTAATGTGTTTGCATCGCTGTGAACTATGTAGTACAGCAGCAGTCGTAAGTGGTAGAGCTCTGGCTCTGGATAACAAAATTGGTGCTGTGGATTCGTCCACTGAAGAGCGTAGATTGTCAATTTTCCCCCATTCTCTCAATTTTCCGACTCGTCTGAAGTGTTCGAGTCATGGTGCAATTTTAAATTATTCTGATAACCATTTAACTTGTTCCTTTTGTTTCAGCTCCCGGTTATGTCGTATGTTGTCTTTTAACGGTGAGCTTCTATATGATGTCTTAAAACTCTTGATCGATTTGGTATGGGTCAGAGAAATAAATATTTAGCGCTTGCATAGTGGAATAATGTATACAACGTATGCAATATACATTCCAATTTCCGAAACGGACCCTACTATAGCGTCGGATCTAGACCTCGTTTCCATAACAACCAAACTAGGTTTCCACAACAACTATCTCGAGCTATTTTATTTTTTCGAAACCCAATTTGCATTTTTGATTAAAAGCTAAATATTCTTTAAATATTTTTTAACATAAATGCTTCAAAATAGCACTTTTTTTTATTGTCTTCTGAACTTATAAAAAACTCCTTCATTTATGAAATCTTTCCAATGTATGAACTTTTTTCTATCATTTTAGTTTATTCTTTTATGTGAATGCTTCTTTAAAAAAAATTTCCAAAACATGTTTGATTTGGAAAATTGTTTATCTCTGTTGATAGTCTGAAATATTATTTGAACGAAAAAGTACATAATAAAATTTTTTTATCAACTTAATCAGGTACATTATTTATTTGTGAACAAATTATACAATTTGAAAAGGGAATAGAAAAGAAGTACTGTTTATGTAGAAGTCTCGTCGAAGCTCATTTAGTAGTAAGTCAATCACACACACGACCAAGTGATAGTGGACTGTATGAATTTTATTGTTGAATCATGAATTCATTTACCTATATACAAGTCTTCCCTGTGAAGAATATAACACAGAAGTGTATTGAACCCCAAGGCAAAATCTCTTATGCTGCTGTCTCCCCACATACTCAGAATACGAATACAAAAGCAAGAAGTTGGCGCCTAAAAAACTAAGATATTACCTGACCTTGTTCTGAATGTAAAAAAAGAACATAGTTCAGCTACTGTTACTCGCTTATTCATATTTCTGTGTGATCCATCTAAAACAATTTTAGAATAGCAAACGAACAATAAAATACACAACAGGATATAAAGGAATGAAATACTTTGGTAAAATAAGAAACTTAACAAGAATCTTCATTTAGCCTTCCAAAGAGTAAAATTCATTGTTTAGCATTCATAAACAAGCTAACTCAACGTAATTCACCATTTAGAGTAGCAAATGAATGGATAATATTACTAATTTTATTCATTATTGGAGCTAAATCACACAATTTTTCACCATTTAGTATAGCAAATAAACAATAAAATACACAAGATACGACAATTTTTCTAAATTAAAATTTTTTTATTATTTGTGTAATTAATATTATTGACATTATTAAAATCAAACTTTAAAATTTAATTTTTTTTTCTGTATTAAGTTCACAGTGAGTATCACACAAGAGCATTCCAATTTTGCAAAAATATCTTTATAAATGTCGACATAAAACAGGTTATAATTCAGAAAAAGGTAAATTTTAATAACACAAAAACAGAATGTAAATAAGAAAAATCAACAAATACACAAAATGCTTAATGAATAGAGCACAATGGTACAGAATTCTGAATATCACATGCTTCTTAAATTTAAGAAGGATTGATTTTGATTAGATAAAGTCTTGAAATTAAATAGAACAATTTCAATTTTTCTTCCTTCAATTGGATTTTAAAATAAGTGTTATTAATTTTACTTGATTGTAAAACGATTTTAAAAATGGCACATAATTTACATTAGTAGTTTCTTAGTTAAGATTATATTTTATGAAAAACAAAAGTAATTTACCTTTCAACAGTTTTTATTGACGGGAAACTTGAACAACGACTTTTCTATTGATGATGGTATAGTATTTTTAATTAACATCACACTCACTCTGCGCATTGGAGCAACACAACTAGATATATGTGAAGTTTGGGATCAACCTTTTCTGTTGATGGATAGTATAGTTTTTAAATATTAATTAAAATGATGCAAAGAATATTCAGCTGTACGACGCTTCAAGAAGTCTGCCGATTAGAAAATAGAAAATGGCTTCCTCTCTGGTTCTGATTGAAACATTTCAAACTCCGCCCATAATTAGGGACTGACACTGGAGCGCTATACGTCGAAGCTTCAGTGAACCCTCTGTATACTACTTCTCTGTGGAGAACATAACCTGGAAATCTGATAACCTGGCAGCGCAGCAAAATAAAACAGCAAAAAACTTTTTTAAACTATACGAAGATGCCAGAAAAGGAGTTTATTGCCAGCTACAAGGTGGCACAATTTATAGCAAAACGCAAAAAAAGCACATACCGATGCCGAGTCCATTATTGCACCAGCATTAATTATTATTGTCGAAACAATGCTGTGAAAGGAATAGACAGAGAAGGGTCAAAAAAGTACCGTTATCCAATGACACAATATCACGCAGAATCGATGATCGAACTTCACACTTAAAAAAACAAATTGTCGAGCATTTTGAATCGCTGGACTGTAAACTCTGGTCATTTGAGATTGACGAGTCGACAGATATCTGTGGAAAAGCACAGCTCCTTGCTGTCATTCGATATGTTAAAAATGACAAATTCTTCAGTGAGTATCTTTTCTGTGAAGATTTAAAGAGCACGGCGACAGTAAAATACATATTTGAGCTTGTAAAAGAAAATATTTCAAGCTTTGGTTTGCTGTGAAAAAACTGCGTTGGTGTTTGCACAGACGAGTGTCCATCAATGTTAGGAAACTAAAAATGATTTATCACACTTGTGCGCCAAGAACTATGGCATGGATGTTTGTAAGCGTATGGTGTAGAGGCGGCTGGTGCACCTTAAATCTGTCGTGGCCGAAAGTCCTCACGTTGGGTTGGTGTGGAAGTTTGGAGAGTGGGGTGGCAGCTCAGGTGTTGCTTCGTCATCTGACCGTGGTTCAAAATTACGAGGTTTTGTCATCGGATCTTTCCCTTAAGGGACTGATACCGGAACGTCGCCAATAGCCCGTTTTGTTGCTCTAGTACGACGTTAACTAATAATTACCAATTACCTTTGCAGGAATTAAAATTAATATAGCACAGGAGCAACACAACGGGTAATTGTTGGCGAAGGTCCGGGATCAAACCTGAGGTTACCTTGTAATTTCGAATCACGGTCTGTTAACGAGGTCAATACCTGAGCCGTCGCCCCCCACTCTTAAAACTTCCGTACTTCACCGACGTAAAAACATGAGACCAAGACAGATTTTACATGTGTTTTGTATCTTTCTTTGAGCTGCTAGGGCTGAGTCATTCTTTACAGGCTGCCTGTGTGAATGTTCAGTAGCTTTTTTGTACGTCAGTTCCTTATACATGAATCCTATTGGTTATTTCTGCAATCCCCTTTAATTTGTATACATATGTGTTATGTTGTCTTCAATAAATACTATTTCCCTTTTGCGATCCACATGGCCAGTGCCATTCCTTTCCTCTGAAGGAATCGTATTCAACAATTTGCATCTCCCAAGTACACAAAAGGCTGTTTTTTGGTGCTCACCAGTGCGACGTTAATTAAAAAATTTACCATACCTGCTTACGCACATACATAACGGTCTTTGGTTGAATCGAGGGCCGCGGTGCCCCTGTTGGAAGAGTAATGGATCAGCAACCGGAGGGATGAGATTTTGAATCTAACAAACACCGTCGTTTACTTACATTGTACATTGTTCAAGGTAATGGTAATTTTAGTTAACGTCATACTAGAGCAACACAACGGGCTATTGACGACGGTCCGGGATCAGTCCCTTAAGGGAAAGATCCGAGGACAACACCTCGTAATTTTGAACTCGGTCAGATGACGAAGCAACACCTGAGCTGGCACCCCACTCTCCAAACTTCCACGCCAACCCAACGTGAGTACTTTCGGCCACGACAGATTTAAGGTGCACCAGCCACCTCTACACCATACGCTTACAAACATCCATGCCCGGGCCCGGATTCGAACCAGGAACCTTCCGATCTAGAGGCTAACACCTTAACCACTATACCGGTTGGTCGGCCATTGTTCAAGGTCTAAACAGCTTAGATCGGTGAATTAACATCGTACTTCACCACACTGGGTTATTAGCGATAGCCCCGAATGAATCTCGAAGTGAAGATGGGAAGTATTTTAATTAGGGTCGCACTGGAGCAACACAACGGGCTATTAGAAATAAATTAGCAATCTTAGGGTTGGGAGTTCGAACTCAACCAGGTAGTCAAATATTTAAATTAATGTTGTGCTGGAGCAACACAACGGGCTATTGACTACAGTTCAGGATCAATCCATTAAAGAAAGATCCGAGGACAAAACCACGTGATTTTGTACCACGGTCTCCACGGGAAATCCCATAATCTCCACGGGAAAGATCCGAAAACATCTCGTAATTTGGAACCACGATTAGATGACGAGATAAACACCCGAGCTAGCACCTCCACTCTTCAAACTTCACCAATTTTAGGACATTTTTTGGCCAGGATTTAACTAGCACCAACACCCACGTACACGTTGGTGTTTGGTTGCATCGACTTTCATTTATGCGCACCTTCGGCTGCTACATTCCACAGGGCTACAACAAATTACCCCCAAAAATGGATATTGATCATGGCGATAAAACAGCATGTTAAAGAATGGATACATGCTTGTAGTGCCCCTCCCAATGGTTGAATCAATATCATTTATTACTTTCTATGGTTTCTTTAACATTGTAAGTCAGTTTGGAAGTTTTATGGCGCAAGGATCGTATTCGGCTATGCTAGACTAGAGAATGCCACAAGTAATGGATATACACAAAGTTTCACTGTGTGACATTCGACCACCCACATTCCCTCCGGAACTTGGTTGTCGAAGTGGCTGGGAATAGCCCTTCAGATCGGTTGAAACATTCATCCATCAACGCGTTGGATTGTAAATCTGAGTAATGACATGCCTAGGTTCAACCCGCCCTCGATTACATCCAACGGCGAAGGCTACAGCGTTTTCATCGGACATGGCGGTAAAACAAAGATTTGCGATGCCCTCACACGAAGCCGAGCCAAAAAGGCATATTGAACACCCTCAATCGAGGACTTGCTACTTGACCTTGGACCGTGCTGGTCATCTGATCCGATCGCCCTGTTCGGAAACCCAGAAGCCTCAAGCGGAGGAAGACTTAGCCGCTAGCGGCAGAAGGGCGCAGATCCTTTGCGGCCAAGGTTTATAGAAGGGGAATAGGTTTGCTCCTTCACAGCGGAAACTCGTTCTGAACGCGAAAGTGATCGTGACGTACCGGCGGGGAAGTCCAACCCTGGCGCCACGACGTTTTCTACACAACTGAATCGGATTTCGTCTTGAATTGTAAAACTCGCTGAAGACGAATCCTTCAACACAAAACGACGATTTTTGTTTTAATCAATAGCTGATAATTTAAAGCATTTACACACGAATGCTCATCAACCACATGAGTACCGTTTTTGAGTAAAACGTTGCTGAAAAGTGTGAAAAACTGAAATCTCCAAGTCCATTAACCACTCCCCCCTGCTGTTTTATTGGCCTTGTGAATTGGACTCCCTGGTTCCCTCGTTTTGCGGTTTTACCAGGCATCTGTATATCCTCAAGGGATTTGCTTCGTGAAAGGCGATTGTTGCTGTTCAACAGTGTAGTATTCGTTTCAGTCATGATAAAATTTAATATAATTTGAAAATAAGAATCGTTGGAAAACAAAGAATATTCTTTTTTTATTTGATTTTATTGCTCTATTTAATAAAAAATATAGCATATTTTGTGCATCATATAAATCGATTACAATTGGTATGAGCTAAGTTCTTGCGTTTAATTAGGCCAGTAATTTAGTTATGTTTACACATATTTGAGTATGTATTTAATTCATTGAACGCGATTAACACTCAATTAAAGACACCGTATTTTAATTTAAAATAACCGGTTTGCAATCTGCAGATTACGTAGAAGATTTATTCTTAAAAAAAATCAGGGTCATCGTAGTTGTTAACATTTACTCACCATAAGCAGATCCCTTGTGAAATATAAGAGGACAACTAAAAAAATTGAAAATCATTAACTACAGTATTGTTTGAAAAGTGCACGAGTACTGTGGAACAAAACTATAGTATTTATGACAATTTAGTTCAATCAAACTGCAGGAAGAGTTCTTAAACCTGAAAGAAATATTCTACAAGTAACTTTAAGTTTGAAAGGGTTTATCAATTTCCACAGAGAATACTTAATGTGATTTAAAAGAAAGTGTTTAAATTTTTTTTTTAATTGATAACATTTTAATTGAAGAGAGGAATAGAAATGAAGCACAGTGTGTTTCTTTTTTTTTCTTAAGTATCGCTAAGATATATTGCGAGGAGTACTAGACTTTCGAGGGGTTTCCATTGAAGTGTGTGTGTGTGTGTACTCTTTAGTTATTGGAGTCTTGTTTAGAGATTCATAGAAAATATACGCGTCAATAATCCACAAATTAAATTTTAAAGCAATCAATTAATATCAACACTATATTTCTGTATAAAATATATAAAATTGTGACTAAGCAATGGAATGCATGGAAAGTAAAATTATTTTGTTTTCTCTCATTTGAATTGGTATCAGTAAGAACTTGATCCATATATAATGTTCGAAATATATTCTTTAATCATTATATTCATGTTAAACTATTTGTAGAAAGAATATTTTGAAAAAGAGCTTTACATAAAACAGCATACAACAAAAACTCCAAAATATCCCTAAAAGAATGTACTAATAGAAATAAGCAAAAAACATTTGAAAACTATTTTTAGATGAACTAGGGGGCTCCGCCCCCTGCTCGTTTACGCTCGTCAACCCCCGGGGATTGCTACGCAATCCCATTTGGTTTGCTTCGCAAACCAACACTCCTTTCACAGATGCCATTTGGTTTGCTTCGCAAACCAACATCCCTTTCGCAGAGTGAAACTATCTGAATAATTCGTATTAATCTGGTTTCACTTTCCGACGGCGGGAACTTTTTTTTAATATAGAGAGATTCGAGCATTATATATAAGTATGGATCCATTAATAGAAACTTGCAATATAGTAATTATATTGCAATAGCCAAATTTCAATGCAGTAATGTTTAGAGCCATTCTGAGCACTTAACTATTTTTCTGCAGAATCTTCAATGGTTTTCAACTTTGAGGATGCTGCCCACTTTTTAGGTTTGCGTTGTTGAGCCCGTTCTGCTCGACGTATTCAAGTCTTTTTATTCAAGTGCCGAATGCGAATAAATGTTCTTGTTCTCACGTACATCTTGATCACCGATGTTTATATGCTCATACTTTTCGGTTATCAAGGAGCACATTTTTTTGACAACCCCTTTTTCTTTTGATAAGGAATTAGACCCATGAATTCCGGTATTACCTCAAATTCCGAGATTTTCTTCAGCCACTACTCAGATGAATCGCTCATCTCGATTGTAAGAGTTATCCTCAAGCGTAGAAGTATGGTGGAAATTAAAATAAATAATCAAGGCTTTGTAAGGCGCGGAATATTTGTTTTGTAAGGTGTGGGGTAGGTTGTTAAATTTACCTCGCACTGGAAGCAACAAACAGACGGGTTATTGGCTACGGTCCGGAATCTATCGCAAAGGGAAAGATCTGAGGGCAATACTTGGCAATTTTGAACCACGGTTCGATGACGAGTTCAACACCTGAGTTGGTACCCACTCTCCTAACTTTCACACAGCGCCAAAGTTCGGAAATTTGAGGCCAAAGCAGATTTAACGTGCACCAGTCCCCACCTTCACGACGGTCTTTTAGTTGGTTGGATTTCGCAACCCTCCGTTTGCTAATCTGCGACTCTTATCAAACAAGGTTACCGCGGCCACTACAAGGTGGGCTATGATAAAGAAATTTTTTCTAATGATCTTATAACCTTCTCGTAGTTGCATGGTTACCCGTGTTACGCATTTCCAAAGAGAAGTTTGTTTTAGCATTCCGTGAACTCGTCGAGACTAGATCAGTTCTTGGTTACGCAAACTCACAAAGAATTTAAAAACGTTTACTTGAATTTTCATTATTTTCAAAATGCAAATCGATTATTTTGAAAAATCGAACAAAAATATGAAATCTCTTTATTTGTAGGATGGATTGTGTTCGATGAAAGTATCGATGGTAGATTAAAGTGTATAAGAAATCAGTAGAGTTTTATTCTCAGAACGTTTTGAGATGAGCGTTTTCCAGCTATTCCAAACAAGTGGTCAAAATGACCTTCCCCAGGAGAAACGTAAAGATGTTTCCGAAATTGCACTGTTGAATGATCTACAATCCCCTTTCACTAACCCCCCTAGTAAAACCGCAAACCCAGAGAGTTCCAATCCACAAGGCAAATAAAACAGCAGGGGGGAGTGGTTAATGGTCTCCGAGATTGCTGTTTTTCATACTTTTCAGTAGCGTTTTTCTCAAAAATAGTACTCATTTCATTAATAAGCCTCCGTGTGTAAATACTTCATATTATTAGCTATTGATTAAAACAAAAATCGCCGTTGTGTGGGGTCGGATACATCTTCAGTGAGTTCAACAATTCAAGACGAAATCCGATTTAGATGTGCGGGAAATGTCGTGGCGCCAGGGTCGGACTTTCCCGCCGGTACGTCACGAAACTAAGGGGAAACGCCTCTTTCTGCAACTCGCTTTTCGGCCAGAAGGCGCCCCCGTGCTTTGCGGCCTATATTTTCGGTAGACAAGTCCGGGTACTACCAGACGACCATCCCGGTCAGATTTAGGACGTCCGTCCTACGTGTAGCCAATATTAGCAGATAAGCGCAGATCCTTTGTCGCCTAGAATCGCAATTAACTAATAGTGATCCGAACGCCCTGTTCGGAAGCTCAAGTCGAGGCAGACTAAGCCGTTAGCGGCAGAAGGGCGCAGATCCTTTGCGGCCTATATTTTCGGTAGACAAGAGTCCGGTGCTACCAGACGACCATCCCGGTCAGATTTAGGACGTCCGTCCTACGTGTAGCCAATATTAGCAGATAAGCGCAGATCCTTTGTCGCCTAGAATCGCAATTAACTAATAGTGATCCGAACACCCTGTTCGGAAGCTCAAGCCGAGGCAGACTTAGCCGTTAGCGGCAGAAGGGCGCAGATCCTTTGTGGCCTATATCTTCGGTAGACAAGAGTCCGGTGCTACCAGACGACCTTACCGGTCAGATTTAGGACGTCCGTCCTACGTGTAGCCAATATTAACAGATAAGCGCAGATCCTTTGTCGCCTAGAATCGCAATTAACTAATAGTGATCCGAACGCCCTGTTCGGAAGCTCAAGCCGAGGCAGACTTAGCCGTTAGCGGCAGAAGGGCGCAGATCCTTTGCGGCCTATATTTTCGGTAGACAAGAGTCCGGTGCTACCAGACGACCATCCCGGTCAGATTTAGGACGTCCGTCCTACGTGTAGCCAATATTGGCAGATAAGCGCAGATCCTTTGTGGTCTAGATTCGCATATAAATAATAGTGTCCTGCCGATGCCAATAAATCTTGTTATATCAAGTTCGAAGAATGTTGATTTCTGTAAGTCACCGTCACCAGACGCTACAAATACCACAGAAGAGAAATATACCCATGGAGGAATCGAATGAGCCTGCAAATCCTGAATTTAACCTGTTAGTTTAGTGGGTATGTCCACTGAGCCAAAAGCTACACAACTCCTAACAGACATTTTTAGACAAATCTCTCAAGCCCTTTCATAGCTTAATTTACTTCCACCAAAATTAGATAAGCACCATTTTGTTGAATTTTTTTAAATTTTGTTTTAAATCTTAAGAAGTTAATTTATCAACAGAAAGAACACATAGTATAACATAACAAAATGTATTTATTGGTTCTCATTACAAAAGCTATCTAGTTTCTTGAAAATTGCAATATTTTGAGGTATTACTTGTAACTGGGAGCACTTACAAAGGGAATTTTTCATTTCAGTTAAGATATTACATTTAATCTTGTTTCTAAATCAATCCAGTTTTTGACGTCTGTTGGATAAAACTAAAGTATAAAGGAGAGCGGAATCTTCGCAAGAAATATTACTCTTCAGTAGAGTTTACTAACAGGGGTACTGGTCACCCTCAGGGGAGCATGTAGTCTAGATTAGTTTACTCTACTGATATTTAGTCATTTGTATGGCACTAGGAAAAAAATATCAATCCAACAGTAACAATTTAAAACCCAATAGATTTATCGAATGCGCTAGAATTCCCGCAAGAATCTGCAACAAAAATTCAAATAGTTTTAAAAATTGCTATTAAAAATGTATGGACACATAGCTAAAAGACTTCTGAGCAATGCTTCAGAACACTTGTCGATTAAAATATTGAGTTTCTGCTTAGAATCTACTTCAATTGGAGGCGAGGAAAATGCAGCAAGATTCCTCCAGCTTATGCATACGGAACAACTCCGCGAGGCCCCTCAGTTCCATGACCTCTTCGCGAGTTAAATTGCCGATTGATCCGCTATAAATATACTCGAGAATATGCTTTACAGGTACATAATCAAGAGCTGAAATATTTACGATTTGAATGCCTCCTAGAAACGCATTCCTTTCCAGTAGGTTTCTGAATAGGCTGGATCGGGCACTGAGCATGGCTCTATGACAAAAGAAGGACATATTTCTTGTTTCGACTATAACGTCTTTGTAGCTGGTCGCTTTGGAAGCCCAATGGAAGTCTCTGGAGAGGGAGCGGAGGTCGTAGACACCGTGGGATCCTGTTCGGAACACTGTGAGGGAGGTTTCGACAGTGGAGGGTAGCGGTCTGTCTCCAATGTCAAGCGTAAGGACTAGTTGCAAGTCCAGCAATCTGGCGAAGTCGCTCTTCTTGATGAACGACGGAAAACACCATTCTTCGCCCGTCGCGAAGACGTGCTCTGTATACAACCTAGAACCAGGCTCTGTTCCTTCCACCAGCAACACGTGGCAGCTTAGGTAGATTGGACGGTCGAGTTGGAAGGCGAACCAGAAGGAGATGTCCAAGCATTCCTCGCCTGCTCGCTTCACTGGCTCCATGTTGATCTGCAGCTCCGGCGTTGAGAACCCGGTCAAGGGAACTACTCGGGAAAGGGGCTTCCACGCAGTGAGGCGGAATTTCAAGACCTTGCGCTGGGTGTTGAATCGAGTGCAAACCAACAGCGCGTTCGAGAGGCTCCTCATGCTACTTCTCAGGTCCTCGCAATTCTCCGAGACGAACTCGAACAGCTCGGCCGACGCGTCGCGGGAGGACAGTTTTCCGGTGTACAAGTACCGGAGGAATCTCCCGAAGACGGATCCGGGAACTCCGCTCACGTTCGACTCGTTTTCCGAAGGACGCAACAAGGTGCTCGCCTCCTTCCATCTGGAATAGATGACAAACTTGTGCACCTCGAACATCTGTCCGTCGTCGGTGAACAAGATCAGATCGGAATAGAGTTTGTTGATGTGCGACACTGCCAGGTCCTTCGACAGGCTTTTGAGGTTTTCCGCCACGCAGAACGGGTCGATGACTTTATACGGAGCCATTTCGCAAACAACGACCAGGGTGCCGTTTGGGTAGTGCTCATGGTTTAGGTATCGTGTATGCATGAATGGTACTCGAAAATTGCAACCAGGTCCAAATTTCGTAAAATTCCCGCTCCTCTGGAAGTACCTTCTACCTCCTGCTTGGATGTACAAGCTGTAGTTCAAATAAACGTTTTGGGGTTCTTGGAAACCGCATCCATTTTTCAAATCGCATATTATCCTATCCTTATTGCTAGTTTCTTCACGAAAAAGTTGTACATTCCACCTCGTGTTACTCAAGGACGCGATTCTGAAGAAAGGACTCTCCAAAGGCCTGTCACCTTTTAGAATACCTTTGTTGAACATCTCGATGCTCCATGTTAATCTGAATGGAAATGAAAACGATGACATCGTCAAGTCCGGGTATTGGATACTTCGTATAATGCTTGATAAATTCAACGCACAAATATTGTGCTATCTATCCCAAGAGCCGCAGTTTCAACACAACTAGCTGGATGATCATTCACTCTTTTATTGGAGTGTATTTAGCGCACGTTTGAACACCGCTCGTAGGTAAATTTGATTCCCAAATCAGTTTTCATTCGTCATTATGGAATGCTGTAGCCAGATTGGTGGGAGGTAGGTATTAAGTTATCGTCGGCAATGGAGCCGGGTTTGGACCGGGGTTGACCTTGTCATCTCATCCTGGTACAAAATGACGAGGTGTTGTCCTTGGATACCCTTAGGGATTGATTCTGGACCGCCGCCAATAGCCTATTGTGATGCTCCAGTGTAACGTTACTTACCATTACCACGGCCGACCAACCGGAATAGTGGTTAAGGTGTTAGCCTCTAGATAGGAAGGTTCCTGGTTCGAATCCGGGTCCGGCCATGGATGTTTGTAATAGTATTGTGTAGAGGCGGCTGGTGCACCTTAAATATGTCGTGGCCGAAAGTCCTCACGTTGGATTAGTGTGGAAGTTTGGAGAGTGAGGTGCCAGCTCAGGTGTTGCTTCGTCATCTGACCGTGGTTCAAAATTACGAGGTGTTGTCCTCGAATCTTTGCCTTAAGGGACTGATTCCGGACCGTCGTCAATAGCCCGTTGTGTTGCTCTAGTACGACGTTAACTAAAATTACAATTACCATTACCATCAAAATTACAAGGTGTTGTCCTCGGATCTTTCCCTTAAGAGATTCATCCCGGATTGTCTTCAAAAGCCCGTTGTGTTGCTCTAGTACGACGTTAACTAATAATAACCAATTAATTAACCATTATCAGGGATATCGTCAAATGAAATATGTTTCTCTAACATGCTCCGTTAAAAGTGATAGGTAGGTATTTTAATTAACTTCGTGCTGGAAGATACATAGAGAAGGTTCCAAGGACAACTTCACGTAGTTTTCAATCACTTTCAGATAACGAGGTAACACTAGGTTCACGAGGTTCAAAATTACGTGGTGTTGTACTCGGATCTTTCCCTTAGGGTATTGATCAAGGACCGATATCAATAGCGTTTTGTGTATCTCCAGTACGACATTAATTAAAATACCTTCTTACCAACCTTCTCCATTTCGATATTGTAGAGTGGGGTACAAGCTCAGGTGTTGCCTCGTCATCTGACCGTGGTTCACAATTACGAGGTGTTGTCCTCGGATCTTTCCCTTAAGGTAGTGTTTCCCAAAGTGTGGTACGCGTACCCCCAGGGGTACGGGAAGAGTTTGCTGGGGGTACGCGTTGCACCGGAGTTTTGAGGGAATATGCACTGCACTGTGCTGTGCTTAGCTGCGTCTAATTCTAAGTTCTCAAGAGTCAAGTCAAGACAGTCTTGTGAGGCGTGAGATGGCCCGGAGTGACACGGCGGAAATATACCAAACTTCGTTACAGAAACAACTTACTTTGTTAACTCTCCGTCGGATGCAACCGTTCCCCACTTCTCTTGTAGAAGGGGTAGAAATCTGCTTATTCTAGTATTCTCTTATCTTTACCGGATGTTTGGACCCAACCTTTTAATTTTATTTGCACGCTTCGTGGAACAGGCGCCTCAGCGTACAGCGTAAGTGTCCGACAAGTTGACTCTGATTGGCTGGTATGATCATGTGACCTCTGAGAAGTAAAGGTGTTTCATTTGGCTATTTATCTACGTTTTGGCGCAGATCTGTTTGACTGATAGGAACGGTTTTCGAAAGGTTTTAACAGTTTGCTTTATTTTTACTGTGGAGAGCGGTCGTTTTTCATACCGCAAAAAAAAAACATATTTAATATGGCATTTATTTATGCATATTTAAAATAGTAATTCTGGTATGGTAACCCAATTTTAGTGCCTGAATTTCTATTATGGTATTAAAAAAATGTGTTTTTCAACACCAAGTCCCATCTTTCCTGGTTTTTACTTAGAACAATGGTATCAATTGTGTATTTTAAATGAAAACTACTTTATTAGTCATAATTTAAAACTTAAATAAAGGAATAATTTTTCTGCTTTCTTCTTTTCTTTTCAGATCCATGGCTATGGGTGGATAGAGGTGGGAGCCGAAAATTGTATTCTTTTATTATATAAGTTAATAATTATATAAGTTAGTGTTTTATGTTTGCTTTTTGTTACATCAGAATGGTCCTAAGCCAGGGGCGGATACGACACCATCATCCTAAAGCAAAGGGGACGGCAGAGGGGCGGGAAAATATCAGCTGGTAGTGAGTTCAGGAGTGGTTCTTAGATTATTTTTGTAAAATCAACGGAAGCTTGGAAAAATATAAAAAGGGTATTAAAAATTAGGAAAAGTAATTTAGACTCAAAAGGAATTAAATTGGAATTTTTTTTAAATAATTTGGAGGATCTAAAATTTTCTTCGCCACCTGGTATTGAACTCGTAAAGTCATCCTCCGTTGCCGATGCCAATCTGAAGGTAGGTAACTTTAGCCATCAGGCCATCGTTGCTTCACGGGAAGCAGCTCTTTAAAAGTATAAGTACCCTTAGTATAAGTTGGCGAGAAATACTACTAACAACAACCATACAACATATATATGAGGAGCCAATCAGAGTCAACTTGTCGGACACTTACGCTGTACGCTGAGGCGCTAGTTTCGTGGACGGCTGTTAGCGTCATTTAGTCTCTCAGGCACATTGCGACCGAATGCGTTACACATATAAAGGTACGTTACAAGGCAAAGAAATTTCATTGTTTCACGTTCAAGATAAAGTGAACGCTGCCATCGCAAAACTAAAGTTATGGAAAAAGAGAGTTGGTAATGGAGAAGTAGACTCGTTTCCCTCTCTTCATGAGTTTATAACACGTTCGACTACTAAAATTGATGCTGATACTCTGAAATGCATAACACAGCATTTGGAGAGTTTGCAAGTGGGCTTGAAAAACTATTGCCCTGATTTAACCAAAAATATTTAATGGATAAGATATTCGTTTAGCATTAACACAACATCCATGCCAGAAGATGTGTCGTATGCGGAAGAAGAGCAATTATTGGATTTTTTTTTGTTAACGTCGTACTAGAGCAACACAACGGGCTATTGACGACGGTCCGGGATCAGTCCCTTAAGGGAAAGATTCGAGGACAACACCTCGTAATTTTGAACCACGGTCAGATGACGAAGCAACACCTGAGCTGGCACCCCACTCTCCTAACTTCCACACCAACCCAACGTGAGGACTTAAGGCCACGATAGATTTAAGGTGCACCAGCCGCCTCTACACCATACGTTTACAAACATCCATGCCCGGACCAGGAACCTTCCGATCTAGAGGCTAACACCTTAACCACTATACCGGTTGGTTGGCCCACTTCGATAAGAAAAACCTGTTTTCGTAAATTCTTGTAGGTATCGTATTCATGTTAATTAACGTTGCTCTGGACAACACAACGGGCTATTGACTTCGGTCCGGGATCAAACCCGAAGTGAAAATCCGAGGACAGCACGGTCATCTGACGAGGACCTGAGGGTGCATCCTACTCTCCAAACTTCCACATCACGCCAACGTTAGGACATTTCAGGCCACGATCAGGGCCGGATTTAAGAGTATGCCGCCTATAGGCTAAAGTCCATCAGCCGCCCCCTCTATAGTTCACATTTGCTTAATACATTTGTTTTATACAGCAAAAGGATAGAGTTCATTGGTGTTTTCATTTTTTTAAACATAAAGTTCATTTAGTTTTGATAAAACTATAATTTTTTTTAATGGTTTATATATAATAAATTATATAATCAAATTAGTTATCTACTTGGGTTTTTTTTACTTACTTCTTTTCAGTTTCGTTAAAAAATGAAATGGGTTTCGAACTTAATTAATTAATTAATTTGTTCTTGGAGATCAGTGATCACTATTTTAAACATAATTTTATATTTTAATACTACTGACTATCTTTTGAGTAATTGAAGAACTGTGTTCAATTTGAATTAAGTTGTCCTACACGGAAATGAAATTACACAAAATGTAGTTAATTACTGGTTTATATTTGTTGGAAAATATACAAACTTCTCTAAAACAACTCACCCTACGTAATCTTCATGTTCAAATTTACATAGCTTTCTTGCGAGATTTCTTAACGCAAACTCGTTAATAATATCCTTATATGAAAGTGTTTTTGTTGTATTTGCCTTCAATACAAAGTAATGAAAGTGATTTTAACCGTATTTCAGAAATACTAGTTCACAGATAGTTCTTAACTCTTCTGAAGCAGGAAAAACTGCGTTCTCCCGGGCAATTTATAGCAGGTATGCACAAACGTATCTTTACAGCAATGCCCAAATTGGGGGGGGGGGGGATTTGTAAGGAATAACACCTCAGAAATTTCGAAATTCCCTCCAACGATTTATCAGATTGGTGATCATTACCCACAGCACAATGATATTTAAAGTGGATGCACTCTTCAGTGAAATCCTAATCCAAATCATTTGTGTAGACGTGGTGAAGGTTCCTCAGTTATTCTTTCTTCCATATCTGTATTGTTGTCACACAACTGAGTTAAGAAGTAGAATTGGTCTTAAAACTCGTCATAGGCCATATTTCTTTTCTTGAATTCACAAACAAAAGAGTATATAATTGGTAAAAACGTGATTATTTTAAGTTCATCCCTGCCAGTAAAGTTAACTTCTCCACTTCGGTCTTCGTCAGGCCAAACTTTTCTTTTTGGCTGTCTTTTATTGTCTTTTTCATAAGATGTAGTTTTGGTTATATCCATGGCCAATTCCTTAAAGTAATCTTCCTGGTTCGAATCCGGGTCCGGGCATGGATGTTTGTAAGCGTATGGTGTAGAGGCGGCTGGTGCACCTTAAATCTGTCGTGGCCGAAAGTCCTCACGTTGGGTTGGCGTGGAAGTTTGGAGAGTGGGGTGCCAGTTCAGGTGTTGCTTCGTCATCTGACCGTGGTTCAAAATTACGAGGTGTTGTCCTCGGATCTTTCCCTTAAGGGACTGATCCCGGACCGTCGTCAATAGCCCGTTGTGTTGCTCTAGTACGACGTTAACTAAAAATTACCAATTACCAATTTTACCTTAAAGTAATCAAATATGTTTCTCTGTTCCGT
This sequence comes from Metellina segmentata, assembly GCA_947359465.1. Lineage (NCBI taxonomy): Eukaryota > Metazoa > Arthropoda > Arachnida > Araneae > Tetragnathidae > Metellina > Metellina segmentata. The sequence goes on along the minus strand of OX375880.1, from coordinate 33,800,415 downwards.
TAAATATTCTTCAAGAGAGCCATACAAATCTCTGACCAATAAAACATCCACAGATCCATTTTGCATGGCTTTGCTAACTGTATGGATTCTGTGAAGTACGGTGCTCCAGAAACACACCATAAACGCAGTCTCAAAACGTTCTAATATTCGAAGTATTCCTCGGGATTCACATCTAGTCGTTGCTTTTTCTGTTGTGCCATTTGAAATTCCAGCAATGTACACTTCTTCCCAAGACTCTCGTAAATTTTGGCACGCTGGCACGCTGACCATCGAGTAGGACACACTTTTTTAATTGTCTCCTTATTCTGATAAGATTCTTCCATAACGCTTGTTAGGCATTCCCATCGCTTTATAGAGCACGTAAAAAATACATATATTTCTTGGAGCAACATGAAAAATATGCAAGCTTCTTCACAAGATTCTGCAGTAGATGATCCAACAAGATTTAAGGAGTGTGCCGCACACGGGATAAATGAAGCTAAAGGAGTTTTTTTCTTTATTTTTGCTTGCAGACCATTGTAAACGCCGGCCATATTGGAAGCGTTATCGTAAGATTGGCTTCTGTAGTCATTACTGTTTATTTTCAGATTTTCAAGCTCATTCATAACACACTCAAACATTTCTTCTGAACTATGACCAGCTGATGGAATGAAGGTAAGAAATCTTTCACAGAGCACACCATCACTTGAAACATAGCTAACAGCAAGGACTAACTGGTCTACATGTGATATGTCTGGGGTCGAGTCTATGATGACAGAAAAGTATTTAGATCGTTTCAACTCTTCGCAAATTACTTGCCTAACATTTCGAGCCATTAACTCAACTACCTCATCGCATGTCTTGGAAGAGAGATAATTTGTACTGCCACTACCACAATTACCGCATTTTTCAATGTGTGTTGCTAAGAATGGATCAAACTCGATTTATTACTTTAAGAGGCGTACTTTATTACTTTAAGACTTTAAGAGGCGACAACTATCTCGTTGTCGCCTCTTAAAGCTAGGCCTCTTGAAGTGTCAGAAGAGGTATTCTATCCCATTCCTCCTGAACAGCTTTCCAGAGTCCTGTAAGGGTTGTGGGACGACGTTTGGATAATGCAGATTTTAAAAATCCGAAAGCACAAAAATCCATAGGTAATACATTGGCGAGATTTAGTAGGGATGTCAGTGAAGGGTATGGCCTTGATACCGGTTTTTTGTTCCATTTCTTTTAGGAAATTTACAGTGGATTTTGATGTGTGTCTGCTAGCTTTGTCTTGATGGAGTTCCACAGATTGATGGCACTGTAGTAAAGCGATGGTATTTCATTCAGAAAAATTGGCGATAAAATATGTTCCTGATAGTATTTGGAGTTAATCTTGACATTTCTTCCCACTCTCTTTATTTTTAACTTGCCATTATATGAAAAACCAGCAACAATCATGAATCCCTTAGAAAAACTTTCGTTCGATTCTGTGAACCATGTACTAAAACTTTTTTCTCCCCTTTTATAATAAATGGCTCTTTTCTGCTGCAATCATTTAAATACACCCGTGATTCATCTATTGTGACAATTTTTTTCCATTTTTCTTTGGATAAGTGTTTCTCATATAGAATTCGGCAGCGTGTCCTGCGTTCAGCGATATGCTTTGGAGAAAGACGATGCACATTGCATTTTTTCGCTTTCTTAACTTCGCTTCATTCTTTCGCTTACTTAAGATTTAAATCAACGTTTATCATTTTTTTTACAGTGGGCACCGAGCATTTTAAGGATTTTGCAACTGTCCTTTGACTAGGGGGATTTTCTTTTAACATTAAACAACGTACCTTTGCAATAGTCGAAGATGTCCGTTTCTTCCTTGGATACTTGTTTGGAATTTTTGTCCCACTTGAGGCTCCAATTTGACGTTTTTTACCTTTCTTGTGGACGATATTACCTATCGACGCTTTAGATATCACAAAACCATGACTCTCACATCGTTTTTGGGTAACGGAATATGAATATTTCTCTTCGGAAAGAGCATAAATATAGCCTTCGAACCACTGCTTCGTTAAAAACGCCATTTTGAATAAAAACAAACCTCTCACGCCGCAGACGATAATTTTGACTTTTAAAAACATAGTACAACTGCAATTATTTCTTTTGTAGCAAACGATTTTTTATTACCACTAACCAAAATCGTCTAAAAAATGTGCGAACAGCCTCTGTAATAGCAGACATTTTCATGGTGACCTGCACGACTTTCTCCATTTTTCCAGTCATTGAAACCATTTTTGTCATTAAATTGTGATCGTTCTTTAGTGTTAAACACTAAACAAGGGCCACAAAAAACTGATCCCTTACTTTTAGAGAAAATCATCCATTTCCTTTCATGAACTTCTACAATTTTTAATCTCCGTTCAAAGAGAGATTTAGTCAAATATCTCTTTTGATCTTTGTACGCTCTTAAGCTGTTTGTGAAATCTAATCCTATGTTTTGGTCAAAGCCATTTTTTGCTATTAGATCTCTAGTAGCATCATTTAAGATCCACAAAGCTGGATCCTTATTTATAGAGTTTGCTAATGTTGGTTCTTTATTTTCTTTTAAAGATTGACTTTTAACATCAAATCTATCAGGTACTCATTGTGAGAACTTACTTGTATTTCAGTAGGTTCTGATAACAAAATGGCTGTTTTGGAACAACTCGTTCCAGAGAAACCATTTTCGTCCCCAACAGAACCATCACAAACAGCACGAGCACTTTCAGGTTCCCCTTTATCTTCTTTATCGTTCTTTTATTCCACTGGGAAACTATTAGTTTTAAAAAACAAATCTAGTTTTTTGTTTGTTTCAGAACACGTTCTTGAAGTTTCAGTTTTGTTCGTTTTTTGTATTCAGCGCCACTGAGTCTCTTCCTACCGTCACTCATAGTAGCTAGTAGGGAGTAGCATACTTGTTAAAAAATGTACGTTATATGTTGGAATATTTTAAACTGTATGGCAAAATCGTAACAAACAACACGAACACGCCTCGCTCAACACAATCATCAACGATCCCGTTGTGCATACCGATAGACGTGAATGACAGTGTCAAACAGACTAGACTGACACTACACTACTGACAACGGAGCCACTGGGCCTTCCACCAACAGTGTTACCAGATCGCTCTAGGCTGCAGCCTACTTAGCCTATTTAGAAATACGGCCCTGGCCACGATAGATTTAATGTACATGATGCTCCTTCGTACACGACGGTCTTCGGTTGGATTCGAACTCGCAACATTAGCATGGTATTCTGTGTGGGAGATTGGGTAATAGTAATTTCAGTTAACGTCGTACTAGAGATACACAACGGGCTATTGACGACGGTCCGGGAACTGTCCCTTAACCCTTCTTTGCATGATTTTTTCTTTATTGGTGAAATAAATCAAGGTGGTTTTATTCATGTTCAAAATTAAAGGAAAAATGGTTTAAAAAATCTTAGTATGTATTTATAGTATAAATTTAGCAAAAACAATATGATGGTATCATGTGGTATTTTTTAAATAAACGCAATCTTTTTCAGAAATTGCTCTAAAAATAACAGAAACACATGTTACAAACCTTTCTTCCACTCATTTTCACTTTTTTAGCAATAGAAACTGAAATATAATAAAACAAAATTAAAAACGAAATCATACGTTTATTGCAACTACAACAAACAGCGGTATGTCAACTTCAAGCTCGTTTTACTGATAGTGACACTTGCTTATTTTTGACAGCTATGTTTTTTTTATGCAATAGACATTAAAAAGGCATCCAGACACGATCAACTTAAAGTGAACTTGCTCTTTTATATAATTTTTGGGCGTTCAATGTTATGATGGACATTTCCACCATTATGCAAAGAAGGGTTAAAGGAAAGATCCAAGGACAACACCTCGTAATTTTGAACCACGGTCAGATGACGGTGGGAGATTGGGAGTTTCTGCAGAAACGGAGACTCGATCCACTCGTTTCTTAAGCTCCAACATTGGTAAGGGGGAATTTAAATAAAACAAGTATTCGCCAAAAAAGTCAATTTCACTCCTTGTGTGAGGTTGGCGGTATCTAAGGAAACAAAACTCGTTGTTTTAGGGATATCGAATTTTTTTTTCCTAGTTGGATCGTTCCGAAAACGTTTGATCAAGGTGAATCTCCCCATGTCGATGGTTAGTGAGAGGTACTCTTAGTTGAGTTTATGCTCATGGGCTTCAGAGAAATCGTTTTAATGGAAATTATTTTGTTACAATTCAAATCAGCGCCACGAGTCGTACGGATGGAACATTTCCCTATTCAGCCAGACTCCTTTCCGTCGACAGGAAACATGTTATTCAATGTATCCCCTCTTGTATTGGATCGTTTAACAGGATGGGTAACATCCTGTAGGCGGATGTGAATCGGGCTGAAAATAGAAACACGCATCCGTCGACAGGATGCCATCCTTCCTGTTTTAAAGCCTGATTCATCCACCAGCAACGGTTTCGTCGTTATGAGGAAGACGTACCACCTTTGGATTTGACCATGTAAAGATTCATCGAGTCCAAGAATGTCTTTTTGTGATTTATTTTCGGACATCAAACAAACAGTACAAACGGTACAACAACACAACAAACGATAATATTACGCTGAGATACATAAATTCAAGTTTCAAGAAAAATGAGGGAGCTCATCAAGAAAGCTCACACCCGAAGCCGTGCCATTCAGGAAGTCTTTGAAATTGTTTTGAATCACATTACTTTACGAACGATCACGTGGTCTCGCCGAGAGTGTCAGCAAGAAGCTCTCAACAACACCCACGTGGTACATTCCTATTCTCAACAGACCATGCCCGAAATTGAATTCCTTATTATGAAGGACGCTACCTGTTGACGGTTGGGAATCGGACTGAAAATAGGAACGCGCATCCAGTCGACGGAAATGGTATCGTTAAATTTATCGCTTCGCATCCGGCGACAGGATGTCAACAGACTGGTTGACATCCTGTCGCCGGATGCGAAGCGATAAATTTAACAACGGGTGAAATCCGGTTGAAAGATCAGAGATTACATGTCTCTTATCGACGGATGTGGCGGGCACTACTTATACGACTGCTACCCTCTCGACGCAATCAAAACGCTCTCTCTCTCTTTTTTTTTTCTCTCGACTCGACGACATGGAGCAAAGTTACGATCTGTTTCCCTGCGAACTTTCAGAAACCGTGAGGCCTCTTCGCTTGTCGGGAGGCAAGCTGGTATTGGGAAATTATGTAGCTCAGGGACAGGTCATCTGTGGAGTCTCGAAAGTTTATAAACAGCTCGTGTCGTGGACTCAAATCGAATACTTTACCACGCAGTTGACAGCCAATTTCGCTTATACGGCAGCGAGAGTGCAGACGCCAGTTCGGGAGCCAAAGAATGTGAAGCGGGAAAAGGTGCAGGGTCGACTGTCGCTGCTAATGCGACAAAAATCGTACACGGACATTCGGACAGTCTATTTGTACAGGAACATTTTCTTTGCCAAGGGACTCTTCACCTGCGGACAGAAAACAGTAGTAGAGGGTACTTACCACATGTACCTGTCCTCCTTTATTCCTTGGATGCTGACTCGGTGGTTTGGGGTCGGCCATTCGTCCGGGAACGAGCTTTACTCCCCGCAGACCAATTTCACTATAGGATGGACGTTTTGGAGCTGAACGAGGTGTATCTGGTAGTTCCAGGAACAAGTTATTTAATCGTGACCCTACAACCCACAGTGTGCGCCCTGGACGTTATTTCATCGCAAGTGCCCAAGGTTTGAAAAACAAGTTCAAGTTTCTCTGCCCCATCCCAGGGTTCCCACGGTCCTTGAAAGTCCTTGAATTTTTTTTCCCAACTCGGGGGCCCTTGAAAGTCCTTGAAAATTACGAAACTTGGTAAAAAGTCCTTGATTTTTTTTAAGTAGCAGATAATTGTGTAATTTTGTCTTGCATTGGAACTTGTCCAGACTAGTTTCCTCCAGGCTGAGGCGCCATTTGAGCGTCAGTCTGACTGACGCCGGTGTTTCGTGCTTTGACGCCACGTGATATATATCCGACCAACCACGTTTCATTGTCGCGTCGTCCCCATCGCTTTTGCATAAATTATTCAAACATGAAAAAGTTCCATCTGTCAGGAAGTCATTAGAAACCTGGCACGCGTCCAAAAAAATAAAACCAAATCCGTATTGCAAAAATTTAAAAGTTACGATTGAAAAATTATATATTTAAAGAAAATCACATATGAGGTATCGATCTGTTGTAAAATTTTCTGCAGATTTCAAATCCGTTGAAATTTTTACTCCTTCTTTACAATTGCGAAGGTAGAAACTTCGACTAGGGAATAAAAAAGCCCTAACGCCAGTGAAAAATTTTGATTTCTTTTGTTTCTTGAATTAAAAAACCACGACAGCCGTCTGTAGTGGCAGTAGACGACAGTAAAACGGAGATCGTGTCATGAGTAGATCGAACAGTGTGCAAGCTCTCTCTCTCTCAAATACTCTTCGTGCCACCAAAATAATTTATCGTATGATATTTTATCGTACGACCTATATTGACGTGTGCAATCCTGAAGTAATTTCCAAAAAGGCAGTGGAACGCCTTTACACTGATTTCCTCAGCACTAAACTCTTGTTCACATAGCCTGATAAATTTTCAGCCTGTATATCGACTAGTATCGTAAGAAAAACTAACAGGCAGTGTTTGTTTTTATTCCGTGCAACATGCCCAGAAAATGTGTTTTTAATGATTTGTGGATGGAAAACCAAGCTTATGAACCTTGGATTCAAACAGCGAGTGCAAAGAACAAAGCCCGCTGTAAAATTTGTGCCAAGGAATTCGATATAGGAAGAATGGGAGAGTCAGCTTTGAAGTCCCATATGAAAGGTGAGTTGTGCTTTTATTTATTTATTCTAATTTAATTTAGTAATTTCGGGAATTTTTAGTTTAGCGTAGAAGTGTTTCGATTTTGAAGAAATAGGCAAATTACATCTAACACTGGCATGAAATAATGAATTCTAACCTAATGAATTCTGTGCAATTCTAACCTTAAGACAAAAATTGCAGTGTGTGCAACGTAAGATGGTATTTTTCGGGAACCCTCTCTGGTCACAATGTTGATCCCAGTCCTCGAAGCCAGCACGACGCATTTTTTAAACGTGATCTAATGCCGGCGTTACGCGCGATTTTTTTAAATTAAATTTTAAGATTTTTTATTCATTAAACAATTTAATTAATTTTCAGGAATGAATGAGGGGGGATTCACTTTCCTTACCGTCTAAATCGTGGCAATAATAACAAAGACCAACGTATGCATGTATGGGAGACGGCGAAGCGTGACCAACGGATACGTATGGAATATTTAAGCACTTTGGGGGAACTTTCAAATCGTCCGTAAGCGCATTGTAGGAGGAGGGTGATTGAGCTTTGTTTAGTTGTAACATCTAATAAAAACATTATTTTCTCTACTATTATAAAAGGAAGTGTTTGTCTGTTTTCCTTCTGCACGCAAAGTCCTGACGAATCTTCGGCACTTGCAGTAATGGGATTTTTCACCCAAGCAGTCCCAATTTTTTTGCGATTTTTGGTCGCGCCGAATTTTAAAATTCAATCTTGAACATTTTAAACTTAAATTGAAAGTACGGGGAGGGTTGCCGAGCGGAACGTAAAACGAGCGGCTTTCTACCGGCACCGAAAGACGTTCCACCCGCATGATACTTGGCAAAGCTGACGACGGTTTTCGCAAGAGAGTGTGAAGGAGATTTTTCACACAGGTAGTCCGAAATTTTTGTGCGAAGCTTGAATTTTAAAATTCTATCCAAAACATTTTTAAATGAGCGTTGCCCAAGGTGTTGGTTTGCGAAGCAATCAACACCACGGGCATTTTGGTGCGTTTTTTGGCGCACTTTTAATTTTGTCATGGAAATCTGACAAAAAACGGAAGGAAATAAAATTTTTAGAAGAATGAATGAAATCAATGAAATCAAATGATTATTTAACAATAATCGCGTTTGCTATGGTTGCCCTAACAACGGGAAAAAACTGATACAGATGGGTTACCTTAATCTGCCATTACTCGCCACTAAAAGTGCGCCAAACAACGCGCCAAAAGCCGATGCCATCTGTAGTAGCGCTAGTTATAGGTGTACCTCTTACAATAACACACATAGGGCAGTCATAAATGTCCCTGCCCCCATTCTTCTCGATTTTAACATCAAATTTGAGAGGGTTGGTGAAAGAAATTCTACTACGATGGGGTTGAGCTATGCTTACGTAAGACTCACAAAATAATACAACAAGCAGTCACCAAGTGACAACTGCCCGAACAACAAGAACGAATATCTTACATGTGCACAATGGCGCAGCCAAAAAATCCCCCCCTCCCAAAAAAAAAATAATAATAATAATAATAAATTCTGTCCGAAAAAAAATTGCTTCTGCGTAAGCATGATGAGGTTAAGCATTTGTTTAGTTTTGCCTGCAAGGGAGGGTGTATAAAATGGCCAAAAATGTGCTTACATAAAATAAAAAGGCCCCTTTTTACTGTCATTGAAAATTCTAATTACTAAAGTGTACTTCTCTTTTTCAGGCTAAAAACATTGCTCACTTATGGTAAGAAAATCAACATGTTCTGGAATTACACAGTTTTTAAATACACCTGTTACCAATGAAGCTGATACAGAGATTGATTCCACCTTTCTTACAAATTCTGCAGCACAAAGTTGTATAACTAGCCAGCTATCAGGTCCAGTAGTCTTAGATGCAGAGATCAAATGGGTTTTAAAATGCTGCATGAGCTATTATTCCACAAACTCCTGTGAAGGAATCGCTGCATTATTTTCTGATATGTTCCCTGATAGTTCGGTTGCTAAAAAATTTCATGTGGGGCCACCAAATGTGCTTATATTCTTAATTTTGGCTTAGCATTCTTCCTGAAAAATAAAATTGTTGATTGTGTAAATATGGCAGCTTGTTTTACAGTATTGTTTGACGAGAGTTTGAATAATAAGACCCAGTCAAAACAAATGGATATACATATAAGATTTTGGGATGGCCAATGCATAGTAACAAGGTATTATACTTCAGTATTCCTTGGCCACTCGACGGTAGAGGTAACGTTGGCGCATTATGTAATGCTATAAAAAAATTTGATTTCAAAAGAGTTTTAAGTATATCCATGGATGTACCAGCTGTAAATTGGAAAATTTTCAGAATCTTTCATGAAAATCTTGCAAAAGATTTTGGCACAACATTACTAAATGTAGGCAGCTGTGGCCTACATACATTACACAATTGCGTTAAAAATGCTTGTAGAGAAATTTCGTGGGCTATTGAAGAAGTTCTCAGTAGCATGTATTGGTTATTTCAAGATGCTCCTGCAAGAAGAGAAGATTTCTTGGACTATTCAGAGAAAAAGAAGCTGCCAATGAAATTTTGTGCACATCGATGGCTGGAGAATTCTGTAGCAACTGAACGAATGCTAGAAATTTGGAATGACATTTGCAATTATGTATGTGCTGTGGAGAAAGGTAAATTACCTAAACCTAAATGCAAATCTTACCAAATTGTGGCTGAGGCATGTAAAGATGTGTTGATGCCATGTAAACTTAATTTTTTTCGGAGTATTGTGAACATTTTACAACCATTCCTGAAAGGTTACCAGACTGATTGGCCCATGATTCCTTTTTTAGCACAAGATTTACACAAAGCAGCTTTGGATTGTGCAAAAAGCTTTAATGCCTTGAAACCAGAGGATTTGAAAGAGCTAAAAAACCCTTGGAAGTTAATGAATTATGATTTCAAGTGTTTACCTTCTAATGCCAACGAGGTGAGCTTGGGATTCATTGCAGATAACGTATTGAAGGATCTGTTGCGAGACAAAAAAATAACAAATAATGACTTCAAAGAACTTAAGCTTCAGGCTCAGTGTTTTATTTAAAAGTTGCTGCATGAGTTAGTCACCAAGTCACCAATAAAGTATTCCATTGTTAGACTTTTGTATTGTTTAGACCCCAGGTGCATGTCGTCAGACACCAGTGGGTGTTATAAAAAAATGAGAAAATTACTAGATATTCTTTCACGGAGCAGTAAATGTGAAGCCAAAGATTGCGATTCCATACTACTGCAGTTCAACGAATTTCTGAATGACATTTCTTCCAAACATTTAAATTTCGATCGATCCGTTTCGCGAGTGGACTGTTTGTGTATGAGAAACTAAGTGTAGAAAAGTATGAAAAATTGAGGGGTGTTGTGCAAATGCTGCTGACCTTATCACATGGACAAGCATCTGTTGAGCGTGGATTTTCTGTAAATACCAAACTGGAAAACGATAATATGAAGGAAGAAAATTACATATCAAAAAGACTTGTACTAGATGAAATCAAGTTCTGTGGAGGCTTGACAAATTTTATTATAACCAAAGAATTACGTATTGCTATGCATGGAGCTAGACAAAGGTATATTTGTTATTTAGACGAACAGAAAAAGACAAAGTTTAAGGAAGGAGAAGGGAAAAAAAGGAAAACATTATACTGTGAGTTGGAGGATTTGAAAGAAAAAAGGGTTTGCATTGAAAAGCAGGTTATTGAGCTGCAGAAATCAGCTGATAAACTTGCAGAAAAAGCAGAAGAAACCGAGTGCTTGAGATTTATTACACAATCGAATAGTTTCAGAAGAACTGCAAAAGAAAAACAAAGTGAATTGCAAAAACTTGATGTCGAAATCAATGATGTTCTATCTGAACTAAAGAAATAATAAAAGTTTTGATTTTCTAATTTGATATTTATAGCTGGTTTTTTTCTTAAAGTTATACACACACACACACACACATTATATAACTCCCCATTTTAGAGATTCTGCTTTTCTGCTCAGCTTGATTGTGAGCATTCTGATGAGAAACCCACTTTGTGCAGAAAAATATTTCCAAATTTTATAAATAGTTTAAAAAATGGAGTAAAAAAACAAAAATTCTTACATTTTTCTTATTATTTGACAATTTTTTTTATCTGCCTTTGCTTTAAATCGAAAAAGAAAATTTCAGGTCCTTGGAAAAAAAATTTTTTGGTCCTTAAAAGTCCTTGAATTTTTTTTGGACCAAGGTGTGGGAACCATGCATCCTGAAACGACACGTCTTGCCTCCTTGGTTCCAACGACAAGCCTTCCCTCCTACTGTCCAACGACACGTCTTGCCTCCTACTGTCCAACGACACGTCTTGACTCCTACTGTCCAACGACACGTCTTGCCTCCTACTGTCCAACAAAAGTCTCCATGCCAATCTTTCGAGATGCCTCTCCTCCTTGTGTTCCAGGAATCTCACCTCCTTCTACACAACAACTCTCCATGCCAAACTTTCGAGATGTCTCACCTCCTCTTGTCCAAGATGTCTCGCCTCCTTGCGTCTAACAACTACTCTCATCTCTTCGTTCCGGAGATATCTTGCTTCTTTGCGTCCAACAACAATTCTCCAGTTCAAATTTATTATTCCTCCCCACCATCTGCAAGGGATCCCCACCAGCTCATGTAAAAGTGTTGGAAAGACTATCCTTCCAGTACGTTTGTGATGTGCCGGACCAACAACCCTTGGACTTGAGCACGACACTAGAACAAATCCCACCGATGGATTTGATCGGGTCGTACCAACCGATGGACCCTGTAACGTACACTTCCGGAATATCTTTTAAATGTTATGATAGTATTTCTTTTTCCTTATTCCAAGATATTGTGATACTTCCTCTTAATACTCTTGGAAAGGATATCTTTTCTTTTGACATATTTATGTAAGCTTAAATGGTTTTCCCGGAAGTTCATTTTTTCTTTTATGTGTGTGTATAACGTTGGTGAAAAGATATGTTTTGAAAACTCTTAGTAGTCGATTGGATGCTTCTTTGAAGTGTGCACACGGTGCTGTGTTAGAGTATGATGAGATGTAGTTGTAACTGTGATATCGCTACCAATATCTAAATAAATGTTTTTTTAATTCTTTTTAAAAAAGGCTATTTCTTTTATCACGACGTTACAACCTGAGTGCCCAACCATAGACTTTTCAAGCACGGACATTTTTGCTGAGTCTTACAAACATTTTATTAATGCTTTGCCATGAATGTACATGTATCGATGAAAACCGTGTTATTTGTTCTTTCCAATCTGTGAAGAATTTTATATTTATGGAATAAAATTGTTTCTCTCTGGTATTTGTTTGGTTTCAATAAATGAAAAAACCTCTCACTAAAACCATCTCGACTTCTCTGAGATGAGATGGTTCGTTCGTGAGAGGTTTTTTTTTTATTTCGTTAGGCTCGTGACCAACGTTGGTTCAATTGGAAAAAAAACTATCGGGCGGGTCTTTTTCACACATCTACACAATCTTGAAACTTTGCAACCTCCTCCTGTGCACAGTAACGGTTTAGTCGTTACGAGGATGCCCGACCTTTGCATTTGACCATGCTCGAAATTTGAATTCCTTATCGAAAGACACTTTCTGTCGACGCATGTGAGCGATAAGGAACGTATCGATACGCATCCGACGACAGGATGTCAACAGAATATGTGTCCTGTCGCCGGATGTAGTGGACCCTACTTATACGACTGCTGCCCTCTCGACAGATTCAAACGCTCTCTCGTCTCACCTTTGGACCAGCACAGCTTTTCCTACTCGAGAGCTTAGCAAGCCAGACTTTCCCCTACAAAATTTGATCCCGATCGCTCTCCTTACAGGAACTTCTCCCACATCAGACATACGATCGGGATCCAAGCATCTCACGTATGGATCGGCTAGACTTTTTTCGTCAAGAGTCTCGGAAATTCATGGGTGGACGATTGTCTCGTTGGTGAAGAGTTTTTTGCTTGTCATGATCAAAGTTGTCATGACCAAACACTACTTGATGGTAAAAAAGTACGTGGCCAAAATCGAGTAGGTAATCCGAATGTCCGACAACAAGAATAGAATGATCATCGTCTCGTCTCGCAACCCTCTCGTTTCAGCAATTCAATTTCAAGAGGGTTTGACGACGGCAGAGATTCAGAACCTAGCGCAGTATTACGAGGAGCGGTTGAGACGCATTGGAGTTGACGAAGTCCATTTCCTAGACTATGGGGATTCCATCGCCTTTAGCAAGTACTGTTCAAAGACGGGATACCTGCGAATGCTGGAACGAGGACGCGCTTTTGAATTGGAAAAGTATCCCAACGAAAAGGCATATATCGACTACTTCACGACAGCGGAGAAACAGAAACACCACTGGCTGCAAGACGTGATCCAACCGTTCATGTCGTACCATGCCATGCTGTTTATGGGGTTCGAGGGGCCCGATAGCAACGTCATCGGTACGTTTCTTAGAGACTGACAGAGCACCTTCGTTAAAGCCATCTAAATTGTATTTTTTTGTTTAAAATAAAAAAGTTCTCACCAACCATCGAGATGATAAATTTTACCGTGACGAAACGTTAATCAAACCAACTAGGAACAAAAAATAATAAAATTTCGAGAGCCCTAAAATAATAGAGTGTCGTTTCCGTAGAAACCCCTAACCTCACACACTAAATGAAATATTCCTGGGGAATACATGTGGGATTGTGCGACGAGCGCGCCAAAGCCTGATACGTCCGCAGCAGTAACGCCACCTAGAGGAAGCGTCCGCTCAGAAGCGACTGCAGCAATGAGACAGATGTTCCCCCAGACACCGAAGCTAGCAGTTGGGCAGACGGCCCATGACTTTTTAGGCAGATGGCCTCTTAGTTGTCGGATATTCTTAACTGTCAAAGATGTTTGTAAATATACTGTAAATACATTAATTTTGTAATTAAACTTAAATTTAAACTTTAAGAGTTATTTATCTTTTACCTTTTACGAACCCACATATATTTGAGGGTTTGGCCTGGATTTAATTAAAGGCCGAAGATTGCCGTTTTTATCTGAACCGTTCGAGAAACGCATTTTACGCTTAGACGCGGACAATTCCAATATTCGCCTGATGCTCATCGGATTCAAGGTGCGAACTTCATTTGAGTGAAGGACCGTGACTCAGCATATTGGATCTTGAGGAATACTTCATCTGAACTGTGAGTACAGATTTTTCATTTTGACACTAACATGGCTACGTATTTAGCCGGAGCACGCAAGATCGATCTTCTAGCGCTAATAGAAGAATTAGAACTAATAGCAACAGAAGGAACCAAAATTCCGCAGCTTATTAAGTTGATAACGAAAGCCGATGAATACAGTGAGGAATTAACAAAAACGCTTTTAAAAAGGATTGTTTCTGAACGAGAAACAAAGGAAAGAGACGATAAAGCTGAACGCGAAAGGGAAGCTAAAGAAAACGAAAAGAAAGCAGAACGCGAATTTCAGTTGAAGAAGTTACAGCTAGAAAACAAAAGTACTGGAAGTTTCGATTTTATTTCCCCACTTAAAACTGACTTTTCAAAACTAATGACACGTTTCGACGGAAACTGTGATTTAAGCATGTATTTATCTTTGTTTGAAAAACAAATTAATCGCATAGAAATACCTAAAGAAAATTGGGTTATTTTCCTTGTGAGTCTTTTACCGTTGGATATCGCAAATTTAATTGCAAGAGAGCCTGATCCGCTCGCAAATGATTACGATCACGTGAAAAAACTTTTACTGAATCGATTTAAACTAACACCAGAGCAGTTTCGACAGCACTTTTTTACTCATAAAAAAGAAACAACCGCATCTTGGCGTGATTTCGCCTACGAGTTAGATAATTTTTTCGAAGAATGGGTTGTGGGTCTTAGTATCTCTAAATATGAAGAATTGAAAGATCTCATAGTGGCGGATCAAATTAAAAGGAAAATACCGTTTGAAATGCGCGAGCATTTTATTGATGAATTATCGAAATTGAATAAAGTAGCCGAATTAGTGAATAAATTGGATGAGTACGAGGCGGCAAGATTCTATCTTAAAAGACCGGGAGCTAGAGATATGAAATCAGCTGAAACACAAAGTCATCAGCGCTCCAAGAAATTCAATGATAAACCGTCGATCGTCCGTGCTCACCAAAGTGTTACTAACCAATATGTTAAATGTTTTTCATGTAATGAAATTGGTCATAGAATTTCTGAGTGTCCAAATAAGAATAAAGGAATTAAATGTTTAAAGTGTAATGAATATGGACACCGTAAATTCGAATGTAATAAAGGTGTAAAAACTGATATTCATGAAGAAAAGAAAGTTTTAATTAATATGTTCAGTAATCGTGAAAAGAAGTTGTACAAATGTCTTAAAATTATGAGTAAATATGTTGATGCTTTAATTGATACAGGATCAGATTTATCTATTTTGAAATATGATTTTTATATGCAAATTGGTGCACCAGAATTAACCCCATGTGACATAATGTTAAATGGTATTGGAAATCAAAGTGTAAAATCACTTGGTTATTTTTGTGCTGAAATTACTATTGACAATTTTAATATTCTCACTGAGTTTTTTGTTATTGAAAACTTGTGTTGTAATATTGTGATTGGTATGGACGTAATTAACAAGCTTAATATTTCAATATCAGGAAATGATTTAAGGATTTTGAGCTTTCGAGAAAACTCTATTAATCTTTCTTTCACACACACTTCGGAAGTAAAAGAGTCAGAAAAAATAAAAGCTAAGCGTTTTGAGGGACCCCATTCAGGAAGTAAAGGAATAAAAACAAAAACGAGTTGCCGAAATGGAGCCACTGTTTTGGAATCCGAAAGTAATGAAAGGCAGATGTTTGGTATCCCCTCCCCCCTGACTCACCCTTTCAAAGAAGAAAACAGGTGTGAACTATTGGCGACTGCCATTAATATTCCAATGATAGGCGTTGCGTCATCTTGTGCACAGGATGTTCAAGAAAATGATTTGACTTTTAATCCTTTATCCGAATTGCCGATTTCCTTGACAGATGAAATTGAATTGCAACATATAAAAGATCCTAAAATAAGAAACGAGTTAGATATTTTGATTAGTGAATATAAGCCGCATAAAATTAAAGACACAGAAGTAAAAATGACTTTAATTTTAACTGATGATGTACCGATTTGTCAGAGACCGCACCGAATGTCTTTAAAAGAACAGAAAATTGTTGAGGAACAAATACAAATGTGGTTAAAAGACGGAATAATTAAACCCTCCTGTTCTAACTACGCTTCACCCATTGTTTTGTGTAAAAAGAAGGGTAATAATTCATACAGATTGTGCGTTGATTATCGATCGGTTAATCGAAAGTTAATCAAAGATAAGCATCCACTCCCATTAATTCAAGATGTTTTAGATTGCTTGGGAAACGCACAGGTATTTTCCACTTTGGACTTAAAAAACGCATTTTTCAACATACCAATGGACCCTAATTCGACACGTTACACAGCATTTGTCACCCACGAAGGACAGTACGAATTCAATGTTGTACCTTTCGGATGTAGTAACTCACCAAGTGTTTTTGTGAGGTACATAAACACGGTGTTTAGAGACTTAATTCGAGACAAGACTATAATAATTTACATGGATGATATTGTTATACCTTCCATTGATGAACAAGAAGGGCTGGAAAAAATTAAAAGGGTTTTGAAGGTTGCGTCAGAATACGGCGTAATAATAAATTTTAAAAAGTGTCAATTTCTTCAACATTCGATAGAATTTCTCGGATACGTTATCGAGGGCGGCAAAATTCAACCTTCCCCATCCAAGACGCGTGCAGTGAAAAATTTTCCCCAGCCGAAAAATGTAAAACAAGTCATGAGTTTTTTGGGTCTTTGCTCTTACTTTCGACAATTTGTCGGTGGATTTTCAAGAATTGCAAAACCATTAAGTGACCTGCTTCGAAATAATGTCGAATGGACATTTGGCTCTGAGCAAGTCAAAGCATTTGAAAGGCTAAAGGAAATTCTCTCAAGTAGTCCGGTATTGCATCTCTTTAGGCAAGGAGCAACCTTAGAATTACATACGGATGCTAGTAGCCACGGCTTTGGAGCTGTTTTGCTTCAGCAAGCTCATGATAGGAAATTTCATCCCATTCACTTCATGAGCAAGAAGACTACTCCTCAACAAGAGAAGTATTGTTCTTACGAATTGGAAGTACTGGCTGTAATCGAGGCTTTGCGAAAATTTCGCTACTACTTGTTGGGTACTAAGTTCAAAATAGTGACCGATTGCGCTGCATTTCAGAGGACTATGCAGAAAAAAGAGCTTACACCAAAAATTGCTCGATGGGCATTGTCACTCGAAGAATATGATTATGAGGTTGTCCATAGATCAGGCACCCAAATGAAGCATGTGGATGCCCTAAGCAGGAACATATTGTTGATAACAACTCGTGCACAAGGAGAATTAACAACCCAAATAGAAGCTGCACAACATCTAGATGATCACATTAAAGCAATTAAAACTCTAGTTGAAGAAGGACATGACAGTGAACATTTCATTAAAGCAGGAGTTCTATACAAGTATGAGAATGGGAAACAACTACTAATGGTTCCTCAGGCGATTCAAAATAACATCATTAAAGAAGTTCACAACAAAGGTCACTTTGGCGCTGCCAAGACAGAGGAAATTCTTAAGCAGCAGTTTTTTATTCCTAATGCAAGAAAACATGTTGAAATCGTTATTTCTAATTGCGTACAGTGCATCCTCTGCAATAGAAAACGTGGAAAAGGCGAAGGGTTTCTTAATCCAGTGCCGAAAGACAACGTTCCACTTGGGACTTACAATATCGAATTTTTGGGACCCTATAGAGTTGTAAAAGTGTCTCCTAATGACAGATATGCCATTGAAAAAGTGGGCGATCATGAAGGTCCACGCCTAACTACTTCAGCAGCTGATTACATGAAACCCTGGCCCACTGGTCAACAGTAAAAAAAAAAATGTATATATGAGCCTTTTTTCCCTCTTTCTTTCTTCTTTTTTGTTTGTATTTTCAGATATGTGATAATGTTATGGCCTGTTTACTGATGTTGAAGACGGCGAATTTCGAGGACGAAATTACAGTCAGGATAGCCGATTGTGGGATTGTGCGACGAGCGCGCCAAAGCCTGATACGTCCGCAGCAGTAACGCCACCTAGAGGAAGCGTCCGTTCAGAAGCGACTGCAGCAATGAGACAGATGTTCCCCCAGACACCGAAGCTAGCAGTTGGGCAGACGGCCCATGACTTTTTAGGCAGATGGCCTCTTAGTTGTCGGATATTCTTAATTGTCAAAGATGTTTGTAAATATACTGTAAATACATTAATTTTGTAATTAAACTTAAATTTAAACTTTAAGAGTTATTTATCTTTTACCTTTTACGAACCCACATACATTTTTTTTATTTCAATTTCCCCTACCAACGTTGGATCTAAGAAAACAACAAATGGATCTAGTCTCGTTTCTCTAAACCCCCAATCTCACACACACAGTGAAATAGACTTTGCGAGTACTTTTTTAATTTATATTCCACACCACCATCGCTGGAGCCAAAGAGCCAAACGAATTGGGTCTAAAACGAGAATCAATTCTCGGTTTAAACTCGATTCTGTAAAAAATCAAAAGGGTACCGGTGCTTACATATTTTTTGGACCAACTGCAAACATCCTTCTTCACAACTGCATTTACGTGAGTATGCAAATGTTATTACAAGCAAATTTGCCATAAACAGCTGATGGCACTGATTAATAAAACATACGGATTATCACTGGCATTATGACTTTTTAAGGCTTCGACTATGCAGTTAGCTGTTTACATAACTCCGGGTTTTTTTTCCTCCGTGATGTATATTTAGATGACACAGGCAGGAGAGAGAGAAAAAAAAATATTTTTCTCATATGTATTACGAAGATAAGCATACAAATTGTAGGTTTGCATGAGACGATGTATTGTGTGTGTGTTAGTGACCAATGAGAATTGTTTGCATTAAACGCTTAAATCCTCCGGGATTACCTCATTTGAAGGAGTTCTTTCATCAACTATTTATTTCTCTTCAAAACAGTGTAGAATGTATCAAAATTAATGGATGTTAGATAGTTATTTTATTAACATCGCACTGGAGCAACAGAACGGGCTATTGTCGACGGTCCGGAATCAAATCTGAAGGGAAATATCCTAGAGTATCCACTGCGTAATTTTAAACACGGAGGAAGCACCTGAGCTGACACCCACCTCTCCAAACTTCGACAACTTGAGGACAATCGTCAGATTTAGCGTGCATCAGCCCTCTTTGTTCACTACGGCCTTTGGTTGAATTCGAATTAGCAACCCTCTGGTTGCAAGTCCGTTACTCTTCCAACTGGGCTACCGCGGCCCCAAAAATTAATGGAATATTCAAATCCTTGTTTCAGTTGTCACATTGTGGCGTGATAACGAAACGCAGATTACTGAAACCTTCGTGATCTATTCTTTTCCCGTGGGTTTCACTGTCTCCCTTAAACACAGACGTCGTGACCTCATGATGCCTAGGTTCAGATGAACCAACAAGATGACGTCACGCCGTACCTGTCAATTTGGAGCGGGACGATTTCTTCCTTACGATTAAAAGGCGGGAAAAGGAAGCGGGGTTAGAAGATAGGGATGCGACATCGACAACAAAACATTGATGTTCCAAAACATCGATGTTCAATATTAAAAATAGTTGTTCAATATTAGAACATCGATCTTAATAATACATCGCCCCAAAACCATCGATGTACTATTTAAACCTTTTTTCCCCATTTTTTAAAACTGGTTTAGTAACCTCTAAGATTAATGTTAGCCCGGAAGGAAGATTTAATTTGTCAGTTGAAGTGTTTATCAATTTAAAAGATTTTTCTTAGCAGTCAAAAAAAAAGGCAAAATAATTTATAAGAACAATTGACAAATTTTTTGTTTTCATATTGAATAATACAGAAGAAAATAATATTTACAAGTTGAAATAGGCTAATTATAAGCATATAAGTATGTAGGTAAATAGCAATAATTATTGTTAGTTATTATTAATTATTTATAAACTTATGGAGAGGGGTACATAAACCTTTTTTATGTCCTGCAAATAAAAAATATTGGGGCCTATAATTATTATATGCCCCTATATTTGTTATTTACAGTTTCTAAAAAGAAGTTTGTTAACTTTCTATGGATCACATTTTCTTTTGCAATTTTTGTAGAATTCTATGAAAGTTTTCAATGGGTAATTGCAAAACATTACAAAAACCTTTGACATTTTCTGAATACGAGCTATTGGCGATGATCATTTAGAATTGTTATAAAAGCGCACACAACATTTTTTTTTCTAATTAAATACTAATTGAAAATAAATAAAATTGTTAAAAATGTTATTTATCACATACGTCACTTAAATTGAATGTTGTTGTCGTTTCTATGCATACAGTACTAGTGCAAAAGTTATTAATTTGAATTATTTATTAATTACTAAATAATTTTATAATTTATGTGGGTTCGTAAAAGGTAAAAGATAAATAACTCTTAAAGTTTAAATTTAAGTTTAATTACAAAATTAATGTATTTACAGTATATTTACAAACATCTTTGACAATTAAGAATATCCGACAACTAAGAGGCCATCTGCCTAAAAAGTCATGGGCCGTCTGCCCAACTGCTAGCTTCGGTGTCTGGGGGAACATCTGTCTCATTGCTGCGGTCGCTTCTGAGCGGACGCTTCCTCTAAGTGGCGTTACTGCTGCGGACGAATCAGGCTTTGGCGCGCTCGTCGCACAATCCCACAATCGGCTATCCTGACTGTAATTTCGTCCTCGAAATTCGCCGTCTTCAACATCAGTAAACAGGCCATAACATTATCACATATCTGAAAATACAAACAAAAAAGAAGAAAGAAAGAGGGAAAAAAGGTTCATATATACATTTTTTTTTTTACTGTTGACCAGTGGGCCAGGGTTTCATGTAATCAGCTGCTGAAGTAGTTAGGCGTGGACCTTCATGATCGCCCACTTTTTCAATGGCATATCTGTCATTAGGAGACACTTTTACAACTCTATAGGGTCCCAAAAATTTAGGTTTCAGCTTAAGCCCAACTCCAAACTGCGTACGCTGAATGGCCACTAGATCTCCTACTTTGTACACTCTAGATTTTTTTCTCCCTTTGTTATACTGACGTTTATTTTCCTGTTGCAATTTGAAAATATTGTCTTTTGCTTGTTCGCGTAATTCTTCTCTCTCCTTCATCATGGACTTTTCATACTCTTCTTCCAATATATCTTTTATCTTCAGATCTTCTTTATTTTTCATTGTGATGCCAATCATCAGTTCGAATGGCGTATGCTTCGTACTTCTGGATGGTGTACTGTTTATGATACTTTGTAGACTTGGAACATATTTGAACCATTTGCTAGGCTCCTCTATTGAAAGTTTGGCAAGAACAGGAATCAACAGACCAATCATCCTTTCTGCCTGCCCATTGCCTCTAGGAATTCCGGTTGTTATTTTACAATGTTCAATTCCCTGATCAGTACAATAATCAGTGAATTCCTTCGATGTAAACGCTGATCCCCTATCTGAAATTATTCGTGATGGGTTTCCAAAAGTAGCTTGTTGTAATTTCAGCTTTTCGATAGCATCGCTAGCCGAGGTAGATTTCACTGGGTACAACCAGACAAACTTCGTAAAGGCATCGACTACCGAGAAAATATGTTGGTATCTTTTATTCGTTGTTGGAAGGGGTCCCAAAAAGTCGATATTGTAAGTCCCAAGTGGAACGTTGTCTTTCGGCACTGGATTAAGAAACCCTTCGCCTTTTCCACGTTTTCTATTGCAGAGGATGCACTGTACGCAATTAGAAATAACGATTTCAACATGTTTTCTTGCATTAGGAATAAAAAACTGCTGCTTAAGAATTTCCTCTGTCTTGGCAGCGCCAAAGTGACCTTTGTTGTGAACTTCTTTAATGATGTTATTTTGCATCGCCTGAGGAACCATTAGTAGTTGTTTCCCATTCTCATACTTGTATAGAACTCCTGCTTTAATGAAATGTTCACTGTCATGTCCTTCTTCAACTAGAGTTTTAATTGCTTTAATGTGATCATCTAGATGTTGTGCAGCTTCTATTTGGGTTGTTAATTCTCCTTGTGCACGAGTTGTTATCAACAATATGTTCCTGCTTAGGGCATCCACATGCTTCATTTGGGTGCCTGATCTATGGACAACCTCATAATCATATTCTTCGAGTGACAATGCCCATCGAGCAATTTTTGGTGTAAGCTCTTTTTTCTGCATAGTCCTCTGAAATGCAGCGCAATCGGTCACTATTTTGAACTTAGTACCCAACAAGTAGTAGCGAAATTTTCGCAAAGCCTCGATTACAGCCAGTACTTCCAATTCGTAAGAACAATACTTCTCTTGTTGAGGAGTAGTCTTCTTGCTCATGAAGTGAATGGGATGAAATTTCCCATCATGAGCTTGCTGAAGCAAAACAGCTCCAAAGCCGTGGCTACTAGCATCCGTATGTAATTCTAAGGTTGCTCCTTGCCTAAAGAGATGCAATACCGGACTACTTGAGAGAATTTCCTTTAGCCTTTCAAATGCTTTGATTTGCTCAGAGCCAAATGTCCATTCGACATTATTTCGAAGCAGGTCACTTAATGGTTTTGCAATTCTTGAAAATCCACCGACAAATTGTCGAAAGTAAGAGCAAAGACCCAAAAAACTCATGACTTGTTTTACATTTTTCGGCTGGGGAAAATTTTTCACAGCACGCGTCTTGGATGGGGAAGGTTGAATTTTGCCGCCCTCGATAACGTATCCGAGAAATTCTATCTTATGTTGAAGAAATTGACACTTTTTAAAATTTATTATTACGCCGTATTCTGACGCAACCTTCAAAACCCTTTTAATTTTTTCCAGCCCTTCTTGTTCATCAATGGAAGGTATAACAATATCATCCATGTAAATTATTATAGTATTGTCTCGAATTAAGTCTCTAAACACCGTGTTTATGTACCTCACAAAAACACTTGGTGAGTTACTACATCCGAAAGGTACAACATTGAATTCGTACTGTCCTTCATGGGTGACAAATGCTGTGTAACGTGTCGAATTAGGGTCCATTGGTATGTTGAAAAATGCGTTTTTTAAGTCCAAAGTGGAAAATACCTGTGCGTTTCCCAAGCAATCTAAAACATCTTGAATTAATGGGAGTGGGTGCTTATCTTTGATTAATTTTCGATTAACCGATCGATAATCAACGCACAATCTGTATGAATTATTACCCTTCTTTTTACACAAAACAATGGGTGAAGCGTAGTTGGAACAGGAGGGTTTAATTATTCCGTCTTTTAACCACATTTGTATTTGTTCCTCAACAATTTTCTGTTCTTTTAAAGACATTCGGTGCGGTCTCTGACAAATCGGTATATCATCAGTTAAAATTAAAGTCATTTTTACTTCTGTGTCTTTAATTTTATGCGGCTTATATTCTCTAATCAAAATATCTAACTCGTTTCTTATTTTAGGATCTTTTATATGTTGCAATTCAATTTCATCTGTCAAGGAAATCGGCAATTCGGATAAAGGATTAAAAGTCAAATCATTTTCTCTTACATCCTGTGCACAAGATGACGCAACGCCTATCATTGGAATATTAATGGCAGTCGCCAATAGTTCACACCTGTTTTCTTCTTTGAAAGGGTGAGTCAGGGGGAGGGGATACCAAACATCTGCCTTTCATTACTTTCGGATTCCAAAACAGTGGCTCCATTTCGGCAACTCGTTTTTGTTTTTATTCCTTTACTTCCTGAATGGGGTCCCTCAAAACGCTTAGCTTTTATTTTTTCTGACTCTTTCACTTCCGAAGTGTGTGTGAAAGAAAGATTAATAGAATTTTCTCGAAAGCTCAAAATCCTTAAATCATTTCCTGATATTGAAATATTAAGCTTGTTAATTACGTCCATCCCAATCACAATATTGCAACACAAGTTTTCAATAACAAAAAACTCAGTGAGAATATTAAAATTGTCAATAGTAATTTCAGCACAAAAATAACCAAGTGATTTTACACTTTGATTTCCAATACCATTTAACATTATGTCACAGGGGGTTAATTCTGGTGCACCAATTTGCATATAAAAATCATATTTCAAAATAGATAAATCTGATCCCGTATCAATTAAAGCATCAACATATTTACTCATAATTTTAAGACATTTGTACAACTTCTTTTCATGATTACTGGACATATTAATTAAAACTTTCTTTTCTTCATGAATATCGGTTTTTACACCTTTATTACATTCGAATTTACGGTGTCCATATTCATTACACTTTAAACATTTAATTCCTTTATTCTTATTTGGACACTCAGAAATTCTATGACCAATTTCATTACATGAAAAACATTTAACATATTGGTTAGTAACACTTTGGTGAGCACGGACGATCGACGGTTTATCATTGAATTTCTTGGAGCGCTGATGACTTTGTGTTTCAGCTGATTTCATATCTCTAGCTCCCGGTCTTTTAAGATGGAATCTTGCCGCCTCGTACTCATCCAATTTATTCACTAATTCGGCTACTTTATTCAATTTCGGTAATTCATCAATAAAATGCTCGCGCATTTCAAACGGTATTTTCCTTTTGATTTGATCCGCCACTATGAGATCTTTCAATTCTTCATATTTAGAGATACTAAGACCCACAACCCATTCTTCGAAAAAATTATCTAACTCGTAGGCGAAATCACGCCAAGATGCGGTTGTTTCTTTTTTGTGAGTAAAAAAGTGCTGTCGAAACTGCTCTGGTGTTAGTTTAAATCGATTCAGTAAAAGTTTTTTCACGTGATCGTAATCATTTGCGAGCGGATCAGGCTCTCTTGCAATTAAATTTGCGATATCCAACGGTAAAAGACTCACAAGGAAAATAACCCAATTTTCTTTAGGTATTTCTATGCGATTAATTTGTTTTTCAAACAAAGATAAATACATGCTTAAATCACAGTTTCCGTCGAAACGTGTCATTAGTTTTGAAAAGTCAGTTTTAAGTGGGGAAATAAAATCGGAACTTCCAGTACTTTTGTTTTCTAGCTGTAACTTCTTCAACTGAAATTCGCGTTCTGCTTTCTTTTCGCGTTCAGCTTTATCGTCTCTTTCCTTTGTTTCTCGTTCAGAAACAATCCTTTTTAAGGTATCCTACTGCGTTCGAAACCAATTTTTTGAAAACAAGCCAAAATTATTATTTTAACCATTTTTTATAGTATATTTGTACATAAATAAACATATAAAATTGAAAATTACACAAAATATACAAAAATTAATTTTTTGTTTGAACTTTTAGGTGAAAAATTGAGCAATATTTGACACCTACCAAAAACAGGATTTAAAAAAAAATATTATAGGAAAACAAAAAATTTTTCTTTGTATGTATACCTCAGAGACCTAAAAATGTAATGAAATAATATCTAAAGCTTCCTTTAAAATATTCAAGAGATATTCACATTCGAAGTAACAATTTATGTATTTGGCGAACATTTTTCCTGCTTTTGTTTATATAAATAGCTGTAAATTTTCAGAAAATGATTTTTCATGAAAACTTGAGTTTCATTACACTCAGTACATTGTTTAAATTAATACGAGATAAGTTGCAAGGTGTTATAATAAAAACTTTTTAAGTTATCTTGTTTTTCGTAAGTGATAAATCAGAAAAATGTAGTTTTCCAGAAATTGCATTTAAAGTTTTCATAACAGAAAATTTTTATGAAATTATTATTCAACTTACTTAAAACTCTCCAGCTTTATAAGTTGAACCTTCCTTCATCTCAATGTTTGAGGCTTTTTTCTTTCTCGAGGCTCTTAATATTTTTCTGGACACTTTAGCACTTGGTAGTGAATGTCTTTTCGAGTCCAATATTCGCTCATTATCCAAGCTGTTATATCCAGCAATCATATGGGCTCCAGGATCCAAACTTAACAAATCTAACACTTTTCTGAAGCCTGCAAAACCCTTGTTAAATTGGATGACTGCAAGATAAGAACCAAAACGAAATGTTTCTAGTTCTACGAACACTTCTTTCGGAATTATGCTCCACAATACATTGTTGAAGCTTTCATTGGCATTTTGTGTTTTGCCATGCAAGCATTTATTCAGCAATTTAGTACTGCACAGCTCCATGTAAACAGGCTTCACAATATTTATAATTTTTTGTTGTAAGCCTTTTGATTTTTCGTTCATTTTTTTGCCAGAAACTTGACAACGTTGATAGGCACACCAACTCTCCGCACCTTTCGGACACTGGCCATGCATTGGGTATTTTTCCGAAGAGCAGCAGTGAAAAAATGCTGCTATTGTGGCAGACTGCATGCTTTCTAAATTGCCTTTGTTTGATCTTATGGCAATTCCATAGTAGTTTTGCAGCTTGTCGATCATCGTATCTGTTAATTTTCCCTTTCCTTTTATGGATGGAACAGATGATTTCAGTTTCCGCAGCCGACTTCCTACTCTCTTCTGAACATGACCAATACATTCCAGTTTGGTCACGGAATTTTGTCCATAAATATCTTTTACAGACAAGAAACCTTTCGAATCCCCATCTCCATAATAGTCGTTATATTCCAAACCTCTCGAAGTTACAGAACGTTCAAATATTCGGTATGCTCCCACTGATTCCATGCTCGCAGCTGACCCTGTGTGATTACTTGAACACGTGTGGTTTGTTTTTAGACTTTTGAACTTATCATCTTTTGGACTTTTTTTAATTAGTTGACATACTCTACAAAACTGTGATAAAGTTTCAATGTCGAGAACTTTACCTGTGTCAATGGATATGGCAGTCACACATCCATTCAGAGATGAATATCCCCGCCTTTGCCAGGTACCATCTACCGAGACCCCACACTTTATCCTTTTATTCGTATTCATTTTCATATGTTTTACTTCTCCTGCAGCTTCATTCATCGAAATTTTGGCGGCAGTTGAAGTAGCAACCATAATTCTCTTTTCTAGAGCACGAAAAGAGCTTCTGGAAAGGGTCGGTAAATTCAGAGTAGCACACAGTTTCTTTAGAGAGGAAAATCCTTTTCCCAACAACCTTAGTCCAAAAACAAAGAGTAAATTTACATCGTAACTTTGTTTGTTTTTCTTGGAAGATGAAAATCCTTTCTCAAAAGAACAATTTCTGCACTTTACAGAAAAGTTAGCTGCCAGTCCAAATTTCGAATCCTCTTTTAAGCTCAAATCTTTCTCAAAACAAGCAGGACAGCATAATGAAGAGAAAACTGTTATTAAAATTGTGACATCAAATAGTCTATTACCACATAGATTTTCCGCAACATTTTCATGCGAAACCGGTGCACAATAGTTTAACTTCGTTTCACTCGTGGTAGGAATTGATGCACTCGTTGATTCATTTAAAGTATCAGAAGCAGCCTTTTTAGATAAGTTTCCATGATATCTCCTTTTCTTAGGACGATAAGTTCTGTTTTTGCCCATAATTAAATAAAATCACCGAATTTTGAAGCAGATACAATCAGCTAAATAAGAAAAATACGTAGGACAAATTCAAATAGCGTGCTGCAAAAACGTAAACAGAATAACTCGATAAAAGTACTGTTGCCAATATTTAAAACTTTATTAACACAATAATCTCGTTCCCAGATGTTAATAATGTAAAATAAAGTTTATATATATTTGCAAAAATTAAATTACAACAAAGACCTTAAATACAACGGTTTGTTTACAAATACTGTCCCTTTAAACTGGAACTTCCGGTTCTTGTTTATGCCACTTCCGGTTTGTCAGTTCAAACCAAAAGTATTATAACTTTTGTTCTAATGATCGTAGAGACAAAAAAAAAACTGTTTTGGAAAGCCAAATGTATGATCTTTCAAATCAAGCAACAAAAAAATATTGCAATTTTTCAACGAAATTGGTCAGTTAAACGTAGTAGGATACCTTAAAAGCGTTTTTGTAAATTCCTCATTGTATTCATCGGCTTTCGTTATCAACTTAATAAGCTGCGGAATTTTGGTTCCTTCCGTTGCTATTAGTTCTAATTCTTCTATTAGCGCTAGAAGATCGATCTTGCGTGCTCCGGCTAAATACGTAGCCATGTTAGTGTCAAAATGAAAAATCTGTACTCACAGTTCAGATGAAGTATTCCTCAAGATCCAATATGCTGAGTCACGGTCCTTTGCTCAAATGAAGTTCGCACCTTGAATCCGATGAGCATCAGACGAATATTGGAATTGTCCGCGTCTCGAACAGTTTATGTAAAGTTCGCTTCTTGAAACTTTTAGGTAAAAACGGCAATCTTCGGCCTTTAATTAAATCCAGGCCAAACCCTCAAATATATGTGGGTTCGTAAAAGGTAAAAGATAAATAACTCTTAAAGTTTAAATTTAAGTTTAATTACAAAATTAATGTATTTACAGTATATTTACAAACATCTTTGACAATTAAGAATATCCGACAACTAAGAGGCCATCTGCCTAAAAAGTCATGGGCCGTCTGCCCAACTGCTAGCTTCGGTGTCTGGGGGAACATCTGTCTCATTGCTGCGGTCGCTTCTGAGCGGACGCTTCCTCTAAGTGGCGTTACTGCTGCGGACGAATCAGGCTTTGGCGCGCTCGTCGCACAATCCCACATTTATTTTAATTAATTTTATAATTAATTTTATAATTTATTTATTATGAATTACTTAAATTGAATTATTTATTAAATTGGATCACAAATTAAATTTTAATAATATTTACAGAAATATTAGAGTTAAATTTTGGTATCACATTTTGGTATTTAAGATTATTAAATTTAATTTCAATCTTATCGACTGACATATGAAAACCTTTCTTAAGTGTGAAAAAAAGAGAAATTCTATCTAATTTTAAACTACCTTTAGTTCTTCTAAATTGAAGAAATATCAATCCAAAGCTTCTAGCAATTCAAATTATGTACCCTAAAATGATAGTGCAGGAAATAAATTGTAGTTTAGTAGTTGCGTTGTCTTAATTCAAATTATGAATTGCAATCAGAATTAAATTCTGAAGTAGTTCAGACGATAATGTAATCACACAGACGATATAATGTTACCATAAACGTTAAAAAACTTGTGGCCGAGAAACAAAAATAAATATTAAACTATAAATATTAAATCTTGTTACTGAAACCAAATGCTGTAAACTTATAAGATCGCTTGCTGCATTTAACTTCTTTAGAACAATTATAATTTAAATATCAAAGATCTTTTTGGCAACACGATCTGAATACAATTATGAAGTAAATTTTTGAACGAACTTGCAGTTTTTGTAGTGTGTGTTCTACAAATGTTTTCAATTAATTTGAATGTTGATTAGTAAACAGAATTTGTAACATTGAGAAGATGTGGAATATAAAGTAAGTGCAAAGTTATACATTTTAAGTAAGTAATTATAAATCATTTTCTATCCGTGATTTACTTAAACAGTTATATCATTTAGTTTACACTTGGATAAACGTCGGTTATTTTCATATTCTTCATAGTTTTACGACGTTCTTTTTATTTAAATACAGTGGCTCCCTAAAGTGTTCGTACACTTTAAACATTTATAAAACAAGCGTTGTAGCCTGGAATTGAATTCGAATATAAAGTCCAATATTTTTTTCATATCATCTCCATGTAAATCTGAATAAAACCCAACATTTTTTAAAGAAATATTGACTCATTTTTTTATAAAAATAAAAATGCAAGGAGGCAGAGAAAGAAAACGTCACAAAAGTGATCGTACACCGAAACATTTTTAAATAAATTCATCAATAAAATTATTGTCTATCGCTTTTTTTTTTTTTGCATTGTGGTAACATTTAAAAAATTGTTTGGATTTAATCTTTGCTGAAATGCTTCGTAAGATTGTATTTATTATTTAAAATTATCTCGTGGTCATAAGGAAACGACAAACAGTATTCAAAAATTGATTAGTTTTCATCACTAGGGGGCTCCGCCCCCTGCTCGCTATCACTCGTCAACCCCCGATGATTGCTACGCAATATTTAGTTCGCTTTGCGAACTATACTTTTCAAAAATGAGGGGAGGGGATTGCTTTACAATCCAACCCCATATGGATAGCTTTCTGGATTGATCGTGGACCTCTAGTTCGACGTTAATTGAAGGTTCCCTTCCCATTGCGATATTTATCGCATGCGCCCGAGTAAAGGAAAATTGCCTACTTTTTCTGCGAGATTAGCGGATCCGTGTATAAGCCGATCCCAGTGCTTTAGATTTAGAAAACATTCCAAAAATTCTGGCTCATACACGGAAATATAGTGTAAATAAACACAAAATGTTTTAAAAAATGTCAAGAATAAAACATCTCATTTCCACATAAAAAGGAAATATTTTAACATAACATATTATTAAAAATCAGAGGAAATTTCATCATGATTTTAAATGTTTTAGCTAATCCGTGTTGTTTGTTGTAATAGTACTTCTTAATACTAGGGGGCCAGCCCCCTGCTCGCTAGCGCTCGCCAACCCCCGGAGGATTGCAAAGCAATCCTCACTGGTTTGCTGCGCGAACCTATGCTCGCATCAATGAAGACATGTGCTCTTGCAGAAGGGATTGTTTACAAAATATAATATTCCAAAAAAAAAAAAAAAACAATTTAAATTTGCTGTTTGCAGAAAAGATATATACAGTGCCTCTGAAATCAGAATTTAAATGAAAACTGTGCAAATTTTGACTCGAAATGTGATCGCTGCTTTGGAAATTGAATACCCAGCATGTTGTTTGTGTGTACATTTCCCCAGCACTCAAACGACCCACACTTTTTGTCTAAAGTTGAAGTTCAAGCGTATTGTTGAACTACAATTGTTGGCCCTGAAAAGATACCCCGTTTTCTTTGATTTCTATTACAAACTACAACAACTCGACTAATATTAATTTTTTTCAATAAAATTTCATCCGATTACGCTATGAATTCAATCGATGCGCGAGACTTCGCGATAAACAAATAATCGTACAGTATTGCCAAAACGCGATTACAAATAACGTCTTTTTTGCGTGCCACGTAAGAGAATTATATATATAGACTAGGGGGCCAGCCCCCTGCTCGCTAGCGCTCGCCAACCCACGGAGGATTGCTTTGCAATCCTCACTGGTTCGCTGAGCGAACCTATGCTCGCTTCGCTCGCATCAATGAAGACATGTGTCGTAGCAGAAGAAATTGTTTACAAAATATGATATTCCAAAAAAAAAAAAAAAAAACATTTTTTTTTTCCAATCTAAATTTGCTGTTTGCAGAAAAGATATATACAGTGCCTCTGTAATCAGAATTCAAATGAAAACTGTGCAAATTTTGACTCGAAATGTGATCGCTGCTTTGAAAATTGAATACCCAGCATGTTGTTTGTGTGTACATTTCCCCAGCACTTGAGACACTCACTTTTTCATTGAGTTTGTTGTCTAAAGTTGAAGTTCAAGCGTATTGTTGAACTACAATTGTTGGCCCTGAAAAGATACCCCGTTTTCTTTGATTTCTATTACAAACTACAACAGCTCGACTAAAATTAATTTTTTTCAAAAAAATTTCATCCGATTACGCTATGAATTCATTTGAGGCGCGAGACTTCGTGATGGTAAACAAACAATCGCACAATGTTGCCAAAACGCAATAACAAATAACGTCTTTTTTGCGTGCCACGTAAGAGAATTATATATATAGATTTTCATATTCGACTGTTGCTATGGAAACGGCGACCGAATTTGCCGGTTCTTCTGAAAACATTGCAAACTCTCTAGACGGTGCTCTCAATTTTATGAATGAATGAATTTAAAAATATAATTGTATTTATCGTCTGCGCGTGCTCCAAATTCACTCGCATTAGCCCGTTGAACCACAAGACTCGCTATCACGTGACTCGCTATTACCAATCACAAAGCGAATAAACCTGAAAAAGATTGACAATTTTTTTTTTTTTATAATGAAAAGATAGTAGTGGTAAATCAGTTCGGAATATCTCTAAATTAGTAAATTTATCCCATTCTATGGTGCCGTACGTAATAAAACGCTTTAAGAAAGAAAATCGGATAGAAAACAAGGTAAGAAAAAGTCGTACGGAAAGTTAACTCAACGTGAAAAGATTTTTTGTTAGAAATATTGTAACAAATCCACACTTGAGTGCTGTAAAAATTTCTACAGCATTTACTGAAAAATATTCTTCAATTTCATCTGAACCTGTTCGACTAATGCTCAGATCAGCTGGATTAGGCCCGGTACACAACATTCGGCGCCGCTGCCGCAACGTAAGTGCTTCTGTCTGAGATACATTAGATCCAATGGAGTAGTGCACACAACTACGGATTGCAATCCGGCACGATTTTCAATCCGGCCAGATTGGTACTTTGTTAATAAAAGTCTATCTAATCGGTATGTAATTTTCCAAAATCGGCTGAAGAAAGTAGGTTCAGGGCTATTGGTGATCGGATCGGAAGACAACATCACGTAGTTTTGAACCAAAGTCAGATGACGAGGTTACACCTGAGCTAGCACCCAATTCTCCAAACTTCCACACCATGCCAACGTGAGGACATTTGTTGCCACGGCATATTTAACGTGACCAGGCCTCTTTCTACACGACAGTCTCTGGTTGGATTCGAACTCGCAATCCTCCGATTGCTACTCAATTACCCCTTTAACCAGGCAACTGCGGTCCCAATTAGGGATTGCAATGCGGCACGATTTTCAATCCGGCCGGATTGACGCTAATCCGGATGGATCTGACCGGATCAGGCCGTATTGGTACTTTGTTAATAAGTCTATTTAATCAGTATGTATCTTTCCGAAATCGGCTGAGTGAAAGTAAGTAAAATGGATACTATTCCAAATTGACGAACAAAACGTTTTTTTTAGCATTAGAAAATCAACTTTATTAATAATTATCCGTAGGTAGGAAATCAATCACCAATAATAAATTATAGTTACTACTAGCACTACTAGTAGTAAGTATTAAACGATTGGTGATGATCAGTCTTACTAGTTTCCACACTAAATCACAACAGTTTGTTTTATACGTAGAACTTTTCTATTTATCTAAAATTAATTAGTGTCTATCTCTAATGTCGTTGAGCAAATGACATATAAATTGAACCTAACCTTGTCTCATACTAACATAAAAATCTAATATTTGGCAGTTTTGGTCAACATAGCAAAAAAGGGAACTCTTAATTCTTCTTAATTTCTTAAATCGAAGTCATATAGTAATGAAAATCACTTTCGAGTTTGAAAGAACGATCTAAGGAAATAAATCGTATTAATTGTGTCGTCCCCAAACCTACTTCTCAATGAACTGCAAATATAACCAATGGCTGAGAAGGCTCACTCAGCTTCGACAGTTGGTTTAACCGCCATTAAGTAGTCGTACATAAGAGACAAATATTTTCCTTTAACTCCCTCGATTTCATATGAGTAGTAATGCTGTTGCTTCGCGGGACGGAAGTGACGTCATCAAAAGGGGGCGTGGCTTAGTGACGTCACGGCGTGACATCATCGAAACCGGAAGTGACGTATTGATGGTCGAGTTGAGGTGTAGGGGTCCTGCTGCTGAATAAAAACATTGGGGTCGAGTGGAGTTGAGTTGTTTTGTTTTGGTTTCAGGTTTTTTTATAGTTTATCTATTGTGGAATGGCAACAGGCGGAGCTGTTAGTTTCGGTTTCAGTTTGGGACTTGGGATTTTTCTGAGATTTTGATGGGACGTGTAACGTCATAGTGTGATGGTATCCCAAACCGGAAATGACGTATTGATTGTCGAGTTGAGGTGTAGAGATCCTGCTGATGGAAAAACCATTATGGTCGAGTGGAGTTGAGTTGTTTAAATTTATTTTTGAGTTTATCTGCTGTTGATTGGCAACAGGCTGTGTGTTTACGATAGGAACGGTTTGTTTACATTTTTGGACTTGCGATTTTTCTCAGAGATTTCACTGTGACGTCATACAGAGTTAAGTTGGGTTGTCAGATTCCTGCTTCTACAATCTTTAAATAATTTCTATTTCTAGAAATGGAGTTGAGTTGTTTTAATTTCAATTTTATGAATTACATGGAAGCTTTGATACGGATGAGTGGCAACACCAATTGTGACGTCACTGGGACTTGAGATTTTTTTCTTAGATTTTGATGTGACGTCATGTGGAGTAAAGTTGAGATGTAGGATTCCTACTTCTATTACTTTCAATAATTTATATTTTCTAGGAATGGAGTTGAGTTGTGTTTTTTTTTGTGTGAATATGGAAGTTTCTTTACGGATGAGTGGCAACAGGTTAGGTTTATTTAATTGGGAATGGTCATTCTGTGACGTCAGATTACTTGTTAGAACATGTAGGTACCTAATCACAGCGATTTGTCTACGAACGTAAGCGCAGAGGAATACAAGGCGAGGAGTGACGTTGTGAATGACGTCACAAGAGAATTACACATGACTAAGAAGTATGTTTTTGCACGTGTAGGTTAAATAGAAGGAACGGACGTATACAAGGAGTCATCAATAAAAGTGATTCATAAGAAAATTAAAGATTAGCTTAAACTACTGAAGTACACGTGTTGTGGTATCTGAAAATGTTAGGGACCAAACAAAATAAAGTGTTTATACTATTTGATAACTAAGAGGCTTTTAAAAGCATAATTGAACTTGTTTCTTGGGTCTTTGAATAACTGCTTCTCTGGATTTTTGTCCTTCTACTGTTTTTAGATATATCATAAATTCTAGTGATATTAGACCTGCAAAGAAAATTCGAACAGACAAAGAACAGTGTTTTCAGAAATACTGTAAAGATTCTTTATGCTATGAATATGGTAAATTGTTTGCGGATTGTGTTGGTTGGTCATATTTCCGTCGATTGGTAAACGAATTAACGTATTTAAAGAAAGAGGAAACTACTGTAGAAATTTACGGTAAGAAACATACTGTGCCTCGACAACTTGTAGCATACGGGGACGAAGGTATAAGCT
Source organism: Metellina segmentata (assembly GCA_947359465.1). Classification (NCBI taxonomy): domain Eukaryota; kingdom Metazoa; phylum Arthropoda; class Arachnida; order Araneae; family Tetragnathidae; genus Metellina; species Metellina segmentata. The sequence continues at coordinate 33,765,575 of OX375880.1, read as the reverse complement.
ATACCTTTAGTGGATCTTGTATTGCAGCCAAGCCCTGGTCTCCTTTACTGTTGGAAATAAAGGGTGAAGTGGAACGAATAATTGAGGCAAGATTTAATTTTGTGTTGATGAACTATTATAAAGATGGTAAGGATTCTATAGCTGCACATAAAGACAACGAGAAGGACTTGGATCATAATGCACCCATAGCGTCTGTTTCATTTGGACAAAAAAGACAGTTTGTGTTTTCTAGAAAGAACTACAACTCTAATTTTAAAAATTGTGTCTTTTACAATGCAAGATCTGAAATGAAATTTTATTTGCTATAAATATTTATGTTTTTTTAATTGAGATGCTTTCACTTAAACACTAATTATACATTAGATGCTATAGCACATATTTTATTGCAGAATTTATTTTTAAATAACGTACCCTTAAATAAAAGTACAAAAATCTTTTTTCTTTTATTTGAAAACTTTGCAAGACCCATACTATGAACATGCTTCCTTGTAAATTTTTTTAATTGAACCAAAGAAAACTCACCCATATACCACAGAAGTACAACACTGGACTTACAGAAGTAAGTTGATTAAACAAAGAAACAGTGGAACAAAGTTAATTAAACTTACAAGATTTGATGACCTTAACAAATGAGTAGAAACGCAGATGACTCCTTGTACATTTGAAGAAGGTATAATTGTATTAAAATCAAACCATATGTTATTTTTTAATTATTATTTCCTAGTCGTATATTTTTTTTTAAAATAAATCTGGCTAAAATTTAGTGATTCAATTTTTTAGATTTACAAATATTAAGATGCTTTTACACAAAAATTAGATACTATTACACATATTTTAATAATGATTTTGAAAAAATACGATTGAAACATATAAATTAGCTCTATTATTACAAATTTTTAAATGCAGATTACAAAAAAAATATTTTTGATTAACAATTGAGACATTTAGCAGTTTAATTTCTTGAAGCGTGTTTTTATGTAAGAAAAAAAATTAAGAAGAAACCTGTAAAAGTAAAATATTTTTTACCTTTAGTTGAAACTTTGCAAAACCCATACTATGAAGATGTTTACTTGTACATTTGAAGTAGTCCAAAAAGAATATTAATAAACTTTTAGTCCTTGAAGTTCTAAATAAAATGTTCTTTTTTCTAATGCTCTTGCAAACCATACATTTTACTAAACATATGAACTTATTTTTATTTATTTGAAAACCTTGTGTATGTTATGTAGTTTAAATTTGCAGAGCCAAATGCCAATTTTGTACAAGTATTTTACAAGATACTTTGTATAGGTCTTTTATAATTTTAGATGTACTACATTGCTACGTTAAATGGATAGTAAGTGGGTTTTTGTGATTTTTGAAAATAATGTGTACATTTTAAGGCTGCTAAACAAAATAAATTATTGCCCTTTCTTGATAGTTAATGCATAATCTAAAGATTTACTCACACCACTGATAGTTTTACACATGAGTAAAATTTAAAAAACAACGGAAAATTTTAAATACTAATTAATTTTTAAATGAACAAATATCATTGAAATAATGTTTAAGTATGAATTTTATGTATTCTTCAAACAATCTCTGCAAAAAACAAATTGTTCTAAAACATATTGAAAAATAATTCTAAAACATATTGAAAAATAATTCTAAAACATTTTGAAAGAAGTCATACTGAAACAAAGTAAACTATATAACACTTTTTAATTGAAAAAAAAAACACACAGGATTCATATATTTTACACAAAGTAATGCATTATAGTAAAAACAAAAGAACGTATTTTTTACATGCCTGCATTTTTTAAGAGACAAATATTTCCTATGAGCCAGTTATTAAAAGTACATCGAATTTTGGACACCCAAAGTGTTCCAAGTTGATGTTTGGAATATTCAAGGCATCTAAGCGTTGTTTCTCAACACAACCACCTTTGTAAGCAACTAGGTACTGAGAGACACTCTTTGTCTGCTTGTACAATTCCAAAAGTTTATAGTCTAGACTTTCTAAGGGATACACGTTTTCCCATGCTATGGGACAGAAAGGAAGTCCACACACGTAATTTTTAACATATCGCACAGTTTTACTATCTTTGACACTAAGTTTATACTTATAAGGCGATAGGTTAAAACGAATACTCGCAGCTACTTGCGATTTTATAGCGATGTAACCGTATTCACGTACTAAGAAACCTTCGTTAGTTTGAAATCCATCAAAATCCACAATTGCGCAAATGTTAAACATTGCTATTCAAAAGCGTTATATGCTCGTGGAAAAATAATTGTAAACTGGAGACACAAAGAACTGAACTATATATAGCACCATACACTTACTAATCAGTAAAGTTAATCTTATTTTAGTCTTTTATCTTTTGTGAGTAACAATAAACTCGTAAGTGAAGAATGTACTCAGAAAACACGTGCTTGTGATAACGCGACAAGTAAAGCTTTACGTTGTAATACAGGATTTTAACAAAAGGGGGTATGCTTAAATGTGCATGTAATTTGTTCTTTTTTTGCTCTATCACGTAGATGAGTTGAATACAATTCAATTCGGTGACTAAACTTGAGCAAGAAAAAAAAATATGTAACCAAGTATAATTTATACTCGAGGAACTTGTTTTTTTACTTTCTTTAAAGTATACTGATTTCTCTTGATTATGCTATTTTATTTTTCTAAATTTACATCAGTAAATTGAATTACTTATTTATGGGCTCAAATCTTTGCCTTTTGTTGAACAGAAATTAGTATATTTGACTAGTATCCGATTTTTTAAAATTGACGAAGATAACCTTTATGAGGGGATTTAATTCAATAGGCCCTATAATTTTACACTTAAGAGTAACAGAGCAGTATAGTTTTTAGGAAAATGAATAACCATTATGTAAATTTGAAGCCAAAATTTCCAAGCATGTCTATGCTTAATAAACGCCTATCTACGTTTAGAGATTGGCCACGCACAAACTTTGACATTTGGGACCTGGCCGAAAACGGATTGTTTTATACGGGTGTATCGGACAGAGTCAGGTGTTATTGGTGTGGCGAAGGGCTTGAAAATTGGCAAGAAGAGGATGTAGTGAGACACGAACACGTAAAGTTTTATCCAAAATGTTTGGTAGCCCAGCAACAGCAAATGATTGCTGACCCTAGATCAAAAAGAACACCAACAGATGAAATTGTACAGGTGGATGAAATCAAGAATAATACCAATGGTTTAATAAAACCCTATGTAAAAAATTACCCCTCAAACAACGACAAGGACGTACGACTTTGTAAAATTTGTTTAGAATCCGAAATGGATGCTACTTTACAGCCTTGCGGGCATCTGGTGACATGCATGCGATGTACGAAAGGTCTCTTAACGTGTCCTATGTGCCGAACCAATATTTTACATAAAATTAAAACGTACATTTGTTACTAAACGTTATCTATCATTTATCAATTCAAGTAGTAGATGCAATTTTTAGTGACTAACTGAACATGACGTGAAAGAATTCCATAAGAGTGGTATTTTGAGTTTAATGTTATTAAAGTAATACATGTGCGGCAGCAAAAAGACTAATAAGGAGGTTCGATACTTCTAAAATAATTATAAGACTTTCTATCAAGGACTTGTGGTAAAATCGTGTAGGAAAGACTTATACCTCTTCTAAATATATTAAATATAATAACTATTTTACTTATCTGTTGTTTGTTCATTACATGCTAAACCTATTTTGAATAGAGGAATTTTAAAGTGCCTTAAAAAGGAGTTACAAATTGCTTTAAGAAAGATGTGTGTAAAAGTACTCTGTTAATGTAAGAAAGCTGGAAATAAATATTGATATTTTGAAAAAATTTTCCTTTTTTATTTTCTAATTGATTTTTTACTTCATAACTTTTTCTTTTTTTATTGTTCTTAATAAACTTTATTTTGCTTTTTCCTTTAAAAAAAAAAAGAACACCTTAACTTATATTTTTTGTTACTGCTTAACTTTTTATTTTCTTTTACTGTTAAACAATTTTTTTTTTACGGTTAAATTTTTTTTTGCTGTTAAACTTTTTTGCTACTTTGTTTTGTTACTACTTAACTTTAAAAAAAATTTTACTGTTTAATTTTTTTAATTGTTTAACAGTTTTTTTAACATTATCAAAAAAAATACTATAATTGTTGTGTAGAATATTTTTTTTTGTTGACAACACTGGATTGAAGATAAAATATTTATTGAAAAACATAAGAATCGATAAAACAGTTAATATAATTGTTATAAGATACATATCTTACAAGTCTTGTACATACATTTCTCTAACAGTATTAAAAATATCTGTTGTATTCAAATTCTCAAAAAAAGTTGCAGTCTAATATTATTTGGCATTTGGCTCTGCAAATTTAAACTACATAACATACACAAGGTTTTCAAATAAATAAAAATAAGTTCATATGTTTAGTAAAATGTATGGTTTGCAAGAGCATTAGAAAAAAGAACATTTTATTTAGAACTTCAAGGACTAAAAGTTTATTAATATTCTTTTTGGACTACTTCAAATGTACAAGTAAACATCTTCATAGTATGGGTTTTGCAAAGTTTCAACTAAAGGTAAAAAATATTTTACTTTTACAGGTTTCTTCTTAATTTTTTTTCTTACATAAAAACACGCTTCAAGAAATTAAACTGCTAAATGTCTCAATTGTTAATCAAAAATATTTTTTTTGTAATCTGCATTTAAAAATTTGTAATAATAGAGCTAATTTATATGTTTCAATCGTATTTTTTCAAAATCATTATTAAAATATGTGTAATAGTATCTAATTTTTGTGTAAAAGCATCTTAATATTTGTAAATCTAAAAAATTGAATCACTAAATTTTAGCCAGATTTATTTTAAAAAAAAATATACGACTAGGAAATAATAATTAAAAAATAACATATGGTTTGATTTTAATACAATTATACCTTCTTCAAATGTACAAGGAGTCATCTGCGTTTCTACTCATTTGTTAAGGTCATCAAATCTTGTAAGTTTAATTAACTTTGTTCCACTGTTTCTTTGTTTAATCAACTTACTTCTGTAAGTCCAGTGTTGTACTTCTGTGGTATATGGGTGAGTTTTCTTTGGTTCAATTAAAAAAATTTACAAGGAAGCATGTTCATAGTATGGGTCTTGCAAAGTTTTCAAATAAAAGAAAAAAGATTTTTGTACTTTTATTTAAGGGTACGTTATTTAAAAATAAATTCTGCAATAAAATATGTGCTATAGCATCTAATGTATAATTAGTGTTTAAGTGAAAGCATCTCAATTAAAAAAACATAAATATTTATAGCAAATAAAATTTCATTTCAGATCTTGCATTGTAAAAGACACAATTTTTAAAATTAGAGTTGTAGTTCTTTCTAGAAAACACAAACTGTCTTTTTTGTCCAAATGAAACAGACGCTATGGGTGCATTATGATCCAAGTCCTTCTCGTTGTCTTTATGTGCAGCTATAGAATCCTTACCATCTTTATAATAGTTCATCAACACAAAATTAAATCTTGCCTCAATTATTCGTTCCACTTCACCCTTTATTTCCAACAGTAAAGGAGACCAGGGCTTGGCTGCAATACAAGATCCACTAAAGGTATAGCTTATACCTTCGTCCCCGTATGCTACAAGTTGTCGAGGCACAGTATGTTTCTTACCGTAAATTTCTACAGTAGTTTCCTCTTTCTTTAAATACGTTAATTCGTTTACCAATCGACGGAAATATGACCAACCAACACAATCCGCAAACAATTTACCATATTCATAGCATAAAGAATCTTTACAGTATTTCTGAAAACACTGTTCTTTGTCTGTTCGAATTTTCTTTGCAGGTCTAATATCACTAGAATTTATGATATATCTAAAAACAGTAGAAGGACAAAAATCCAGAGAAGCAGTTATTCAAAGACCCAAGAAACAAGTTCAATTATGCTTTTAAAAGCCTCTTAGTTATCAAATAGTATAAACACTTTATTTTGTTTGGTCCCTAACATTTTCAGATACCACAACACGTGTACTTCAGTAGTTTAAGCTAATCTTTAATTTTCTTATGAATCACTTTTATTGATGACTCCTTGTATACGTCCGTTCCTTCTATTTAACCTACACGTGCAAAAACATACTTCTTAGTCATGTGTAATTCTCTTGTGACGTCATTCACAACGTCACTCCTCGCCTTGTATTCCTCTGCGCTTACGTTCGTAGACAAATCGCTGTGATTAGGTACCTACATGTTCTAACAAGTAATCTGACGTCACAGAATGACCATTCCCAATTAAATAAACCTAACCTGTTGCCACTCATCCGTAAAGAAACTTCCATATTCACACAAAAAAAAACACAACTCAACTCCATTCCTAGAAAATATAAATTATTGAAAGTAATAGAAGTAGGAATCCTACATCTCAACTTTACTCCACATGACGTCACATCAAAATCTAAGAAAAAAATCTCAAGTCCCAGTGACGTCACAATTGGTGTTGCCACTCATCCGTATCAAAGCTTCCATGTAATTCATAAAATTGAAATTAAAACAACTCAACTCCATTTCTAGAAATAGAAATTATTTAAAGATTGTAGAAGCAGGAATCTGACAACCCAACTTAACTCTGTATGACGTCACAGTGAAATCTCTGAGAAAAATCGCAAGTCCAAAAATGTAAACAAACCGTTCCTATCGTAAACACACAGCCTGTTGCCAATCAACAGCAGATAAACTCAAAAATAAATTTAAACAACTCAACTCCACTCGACCATAATGGTTTTTCCATCAGCAGGATCTCTACACCTCAACTCGACAATCAATACGTCATTTCCGGTTTGGGATACCATCACACTATGACGTTACACGTCCCATCAAAATCTCAGAAAAATCCCAAGTCCCAAACTGAAACCGAAACTAACAGCTCCGCCTGTTGCCATTCCACAATAGATAAACTATAAAAAAACCTGAAACCAAAACAAAACAACTCAACTCCACTCGACCCCAATGTTTTTATTCAGCAGCAGGACCCCTACACCTCAACTCGACCATCAATACGTCACTTCCGGTTTCGATGATGTCACGCCGTGACGTCACTAAGCCACGCCCCCTTTTGATGACGTCACTTCCGTCCCGCGAAGCAACAGCATTACTACTCATATGAAGTCATTTCTATGGAGTGTGGATATCATGTACATAGATTCTTTCAGTGTGGATATCATATACATAGATTCTTTCAATGTGGATATCATGTACATAGATTTTCAAAAGGCTTTTGATAAAATACCTCATGAGGCATTACTGTTTAAATTGGAAAGGCTGGGGATTCGGGGAAAAACATTAATATGGATAAAGAATTGGTTATTGGGTAGAAAGCAGAGAGAGCATGTAAACGGAAATTATTCACAGTGGACAGAAGTTATAAGTGGGGTGCCTCAGGGATCAGTTTTGGGACCAATTTTATTTATAATTTTCATAGATGATATATGTCAGGGGATAAAGAATAGAATCAGTATATTTGCAGATGACTTAAAAATATGGGGGACAGTGGATACCAAGTTACAGATAGAGAATTTACAAGGGGATTTTGATAAGATATCCGAATGGGCTGTAAAATGGGGTATGTCATTTAATGTAGGGAAATGTCAAGTTCTGCATATGGGTTACAGGAACAGTGGAGCCGAGTACTGTCTGCAGGGAGTAAAGGTAAAGGAGGGAGAAACAGTCAAGGATCTTGGGGTGATAATTCACAGGGATTTTAAAATGGGTCACCAGTGTTCAGCTGCGGGTAAAAAGGCTAATAGGTTATTGGGGTATATTAAAAAGACTGTAACTTCAAGGGATAAGAATATAATCTTGCCGTTATATAAGGGTTTAGTAAGACCACATCTAGAATATGCTGTACAATTCTGGGCTCCATATATGAGAAAGGTCATAGAATCAATTGAAAGGGTTCAGCACAGAGCTACAAAAATAATAAAGGGGCTAGCAAATTTCGACTATAATGAACGTTTAAGTAAGCTAAACATGTATTATACACTGGAAAGAAGAAGAAGGAGGGGGGATATGATTCAGCTTTTCAAGTTTGTAAAACAAGGGGACACAGAGGGCTTAAATTTCAATAGGGATAACAGAACAAGGGGCCATGGGTATAAATTGAATAAGACACATTTTAATCGGGATTTAAGGAAAAACTACTACTTTAATAGGGTAATAGACAGTTGGAACGCGTTGCCAGAAAATATAGTTAATTCAAAGGGAGTGTACGAATTTAAGACACAATTGGATAGTCAGTGGGAATTGGGGAATTCATAAACAAAGGACCAGCCTTGTTGGGCTTGAGCCTGTAGCTGGTCGTCAATATTTGTATTTCTATTTGTATTTGTATTCAGTATTTTCTCAATATCTGTTCCCCCTCCCCCTGCGGCGACGCACGTCCAACTTGCGTGCAATTTGTACCGCAGTTTCTCACGGCGTCGCAGCTCGCCGCACACGCTTCTCCGGTCTGAAGTACCTTGTTTTCATAAATAAATAGAATATAAATAATAATTAATAAACGGTTGTATCTAGTAACGTCTATTTTGTTTCAAAATATACTTTTTTTACAACAAGTAAGCGAAATAAACGCGTTTTTTTCGATAGAATATTTATCGCAAATGGCACGAAATGAGTACTTGCGTCATTTCACGGTTATGTGTGCATAGTTAGACTTCGGTGCCGCATCGGCTCCGTAGGTTGAAATATTGGATGTGTGCACCGAGCTTAAATGGGTTCTTTAAGTGTTTAAGTGACGTTTTGTAGGTGTGAAAAATAGAAAACAGGCTTTCCTTCCAAAATCAATGATAAATAGACCCAAACAGTAGTGGAATCATCTTATTTGCAGATGAAAGCACATTTAACATTTTTGGTTCCGATGGGCGTATATCTGTAAGGAGAAAATAAATGAGGAATTTAATCCTAAGAACTTAGTTGTAACAGTAAAGCATGACGTTGGAGGTGTCCTTGTGTGTGGGTGCAAATCAGCTGTGCTATCTACGCTGAGCTTGCCAGAAAGGTTCTTTGGTGTTGTCTCATAGGGGTGTGAAAAAAGAAAAGAAATACTTCACAAAGAAAAACTATTTAATTTTATTACTTAGTTAATTTTGTTTACTTAAGTATAAAACCATATAAATACACAGTCCAGTCACATTAATGTGACCACCACCTACTTTCAACGTCAACGTGAAATAACCAATCACAAAAGGCAGGTGGCAGCACATTGCAGTGGAGTGTATATAAAGGATGTCCTAGGGCATCCGAAAGCATTTCAATCGTTGGCGTAATACAGAAACGTAGCAATTGATCCGACGTATAAAAGGGCATGTTTATCGGCTTTCGGGCCAAGGGTGGAAGCATTTCGGAAACGGCTAATTTTGTGAACTGTTCGCGTGCCGCCGTGGTAAAAGTATACAGTGCATGGCAAAATGGCACTATCCAAAATCAGCGGCGTGGCACATGTGGTGCACCATGGGTTATAGATGACAGAGGCGAACGAAGGCTACGGAGATGCGTTCGGGCGAAACGACATGCAACTGTTGAGCAACTGACCGCCCAGATGAACCAAGGGGCTACCAAGAGTGTATCCTAAGGAAATATTTTAGCATAACATACTGTTAAAATTCAGAGGAAATCTCGTCATAATTTTAAATATTTTAGCTGATCCGTGTTGTTTGTTGTAATAGTATTTTTAAGAGTTTGATATTCGACTGTTGCTATGGAAACGGCGACCGAATTGGCCGGTTCTTCTGAAACTCTTGAGCTTGTGCTCTCAAATTTTATGAATGAATTAATTAAAAACTGTAACTGCATGGCAAAATGGCACTATCCAAAATCAGCGGCGTGGCACATGTGGTGTACCACGGGCTATAGATGACAGAGGCGAACGAAGGCTACGGGGATGCGTTCGGGCGAAACGACATGCAACTGTTGAGCAACTGACCTCCCAGATGAACCAAGGGGCTACCAAGAGTGTATCCTCAACAATGGTTCAGCGAACGTTGCTGCGCATGGGCCTCCGCAGCAGACGTCTGGTTAATGCACCTATGCTGACTGCTGTTCATCGGCGACGAAGGCTGGAATTTGCACGCCAGTACCGCAACTGGACAACCACAAAGTGGCGACAGGGGGCTTTTTCCGATGAATCACGTTTTATGCTCCATCGGACATTTGGACGTTGGCGTATACGGCGTGAAACGTCTGAAAGCAAACACCCTGCAACAATTGCCGGAAGGATCCAGGGTGGAGGAGGGATCATTATGGTTTGGGGAATGTTTTCCAGGCATTCACTGGGTGCACTCATCATTGTGGAAGGCACGATGGATCAGCACAAGTACGCATCTGTCCTTACGGACCATGTCCACCTCTACATGCGAATTGTTTTTCCTCAGAATGATGGCATCTACCAGCAGGACAATGCGAGGTGTTATACAGCTCGCAGTTTATATGCGTGGTTCGAAGAGCACCAGGATGAGTTTACTGTACTCCCCTGCCCAGCAAACTCACCGGATTTATACCCAATCGAGAATCTATGGGACCACTTCGATAAAGTTATTCGCTCCATTGATCCTCAACCGCGTAATTTAGCGCAGCTGGCCACGGCACTGGAGACGGCATGGCTCAACATCCCAGTAAACACCTTCAGAAACCCAATTGACTCTCTTGCTGCACGTCTCGCAGCGGTACGCTCTGCCAAAGGTGGTTATTCTGGCTTTTGACAGGTGATCACATTAATGTGACTGGACTGTGTATTTATCTACAGAAATTGAACTCTTCTTGCTTTTATGTTTGCGAAATCTGCTATCAATTTTCTTGTATCCAAGCTGTCTAAGATTTCATGTTCAATTGAAACTATAGCTAAATTACTTGGTCTTTCCTGGTGCATTGTTGACCTTAAATAGTTTTTTAATAATTTTTAACACGGAAAAAGGACTTTTCACCAAATGCAACTGAAACCGCCGATGTAAGTAATATTCTTAGCGCTATTGCTGTATTCGGGAGTGTTGAAATTGAGTCATTAGTAAAAATATATTGTATTAGGGTTTGTGGATCATTGGACTGGTTTTCTGGAAAATGCAACTATAAAGCATTGATTTCATTAAACAAATCAATACGGTCAATGTAAATGTCTTAAACTCCTCGAATCTATCCTTTAAAGAAGTTAATGTTTGATCTAGGATTCTGAAAAAAAAACCTCTACTTTGTATTTGATTTTGGGGTCTAGTAAAACATTATCATTATGTTCATATTGAAATTGTGTTGGTTTTCTTCATGGACGAATTGCGTTTATTGGTGGGAAATCTGTTTCTACATTGAATTCGTGAGCCACATTGGTAATTTCTTCTAACACCCTTTCAAAATATTCGTGCGTACGATATTCTGTGTACTTATCAATCAACGTATTTAATAAATTTATGCAGATTTGAGTAATTATTGTGGGGTTTTGCATCATTTTATTCAGCATTAATTTCGTTTAAAATATCGAACCAAATTACAACCGAGCAAATAAATCTGTAATTTTGAATGTTCAAAGCAAGCGAATGAGCTTTGTGAGATGTAGTACAATCCCACTTCGACGAATTATCAGATATTTCCAGCAAAACATGAAATATTTTTTCGAGGTGATACCATAATGGTTTGACTGCATCGATTCTGCTAGACCATCGCGTGGCACTTAAAGCTTTTAATTTGAAATCTGGTAAATGTTTGCAAATTATCGACCACCTTTTTGTAGACCATGAAAAATAAACGTAATTTTCTTGAATTATATTAAAAAATTCAGTTTCGTACGTAATATTTGCTGCATCATTGACTACCAAATTGAGACTATGAGCCCAGAATAAAACGTAAAATGCGCGATTATTGATTTCCAAAATTTTTTATCGCCATCCATTGTGTTTTCCATTGCGCTCTTGAAATTTTTTTCCTTTTCTGCGGTTCCTAAAAATTTTTGTAAACGGTAAGTATTTTTTAAAATTTTTAATACAACTAGGGGACGCCTCCCACTGCTCGCCTCCGCTCGAGTAAAATCAGTATTATACGAATTATTAAGGGAGTTTCGCCGTCGCAGGAGATTGACTCTGCGAAAGGAGTTTTGGTTTGCGAAGAAAACCAAATTGTATCTGCAAAATGAGTGTTGGTTTGAAAAACAAACCAAATGGGATTGCGTGCGTAGTCGATCAAGGGGCGGAGGTTTCGCCGTCGCAGGAGATTGTCTCTGCGAAAGGAGTTTTGGTTTGCGAAGCAAACCAAATGGGATTGCGTGCAATCTCCGGGGGTAGACGAGCAGGGGGCGGAGCCCCCTAGTACTATAAAAGAAAATAGTAATTGCCCGCCGGTCGGATTTTTTCCTTCATGTGTGATGACATTTATAATCACATAACCAAGTTAAAATATCATTAATTATACATAGACCCACGTCAGAAGAACTAGTTACAATATAATATCAATTTGATATGCGATAGTACTGTTCGAATGCGTACAATTACAAACTGAGAAGGAAGCCCTGTTGGGATTCTCTAATTTCACAAGTCTTGTCATAGAGCACTACTATGGTTACTTATCTCGATTTTCGGGCGCCGCCGGGTGGTTCAACCTTCCGACAGACGTTTCGCATTGCATCTTAGTTCTGATGAATGCAAAAGATGGCCCTGTTAAAGCTATAATATAAAAGAAAATGGTAATTGCGCGCCGGTCGGATTTTTTCCTCCATTCAATGACATTTCTTATCCTATAGGTGGGGTGGGTATAATGACAATGACTTTGAATATTGCGTGATCGATGGCTAGATTTGCCACCCCCTCTGGACGTGCCGCCCGATTGTGGTGCACGATTTGCACGCCCGCTTACGGCGGGCCTGAACCGACGACTGTGAATTTCAGTTTAAATAACTACTCTCAATCAACAGTGCTTGAAAAGATATGTCACAAATCCTGAAATAAAGACCAGAAAACTTATTTTAGATACTTAATGCTAAAGATACATTTCCAAAAACAGTACTATATTACTCTGCAAAACCAATTTCATTTTTTGAATATATGTTACAGAGAAATTTCATTGAATTTCGAAGTCCGGATTCATTGAAATTTCATTTAATTTAGTTGTCCGGATTCTGTTTTAATTTTGTTTACAATGGCTGTGAAGTTGGAGTTCACAAAACTGAAAGGACCCTTTTAAACGTTCGCTACAAAAACTGAAATTAGATTAAAGAAAGGTGGAAATGTATATATAAAAGTACACACAAGAGCCTGTAGATGGCAGCACTATTTATAGATGCTTTAGCGCGTTTTCCGATTCTCGGAATCCTATTCCTTTTCTTGGAAAATTATTTTTCCATCATGAGTTGCAAATCAAGTTGCAAAATTTTTAGAAAACTAACAGTAAAAAAATTTTCAATTCGAGAAATTTATAAAAATTGAATACATTTGAACAATTTGTGTGTGTATGCTTAAACTCTTGAACATTAAGTAAGAAATAACAAATAGCAAAGACGAAGCTAGACTTTTTGGGACCAGTGGTAAAATAAGGCTGTGTCTGTGTGATGCCATAAGCGTAACAAGGGGGTGGTAGTTTCAACCCCTCCCCATTCAGTTGAGAAAAATTGGCAAATATATATATAATGAGTTTTTTACAAAATTATTCTTTATTAATAACTACTCAAACTATTCATAACTTAATTTTAATTAATTTAATTGTAAAATAAACAAATGTAATCAATGAAACGACGGTACATTAGTTCATAGTCGTAATCAGGGGGAGTTGGGGTTCAATCCCCCCATTCAGTTCGTCGAACAAGATAGTCAAATTTGTTAATAACGAGCAATCAGAGCTTTAAGCTTTATAATATGGCCTATTTAAACTAGATTATGTTAAATAAAAATTATTTTTACGCTCATAATTTAAATAATTGCACGGTATATTAACGAAATTTTTATTCACTTGATATTTACGTTTAACTTAGAACATGTTTTTTGAAGAACCAACTAGGAAAATGTTTATATGTATTTACCATAGCAAAAACTGATTAATTTTGTCCTAAATGTAATAGTTCATGAAGTTCTAGTGACTATTTTTCTATTCTTTTTAATTTAATAACAATCTTTATAACTAAAAGCATGTGCATTCTTACCAATGAAGTTTTTTATTTCAATATTGTTAATATATTATGTTGTTACTGATTTACTGTATTTTGTTTTAAAAATTTTAAAAACAGTTGGTTCGGATTAAACAAACTCTCGGATTAACCGAAGGGGGTTGATCTAGCAAGGTTTTAGTGTAATTCAAGGCTGTCCTTAAGTAATTTGTTGTTAAACCAAACAAAGTGTTTATCATGCATGATACAATAAAACAACATTGTTCAAAATGATTTTATTTGAATTGAAAGTTACTAAAATTTGCTAGACGCAAAATCTGCTTTAACTCTCTGTATTAATAAAAGTTACCGCCGCCTCCACAGGATTGAAAACTCGCTTATTTTTTCGCTCAATTCTTAGACGGTTTCCCGAGAAAGTACAGATAAAAAAATTACGAAATTAACTTGGTAACAAGACAGAGAAGATTTTTCTGATGCGGCTATTAGTTTAAGGTGCACTAAGTGTTATAATAAAAAAAAAAGCGAAATTTCTGCCAGGAAGGAGCAAAACATACAAATTTTCAGTCTTCAGCCGTGAGTAAGCCGGGTTGGCGAGCGTAGGCGAGCATGGGGCCGAGCCCCCTATTGTTTAATAATTTTATCAATGTACTACGAAAAAATTTATTAATATTTTTGATTTTTAACATACAAATTTCCCTGAGAGGTGTCCAGATGCTTCACCTTTTTAATGGTGTACAGCCCATACTTCTCGGGACTGACCCCCCCCCCTCCCTCATTCATCAACCCTAGTCACGCCTATGCCTTTAAGTACTACAAGCAAGGGTCCGTGCAAACGAATTTTCGTTACTTTACACTCGTCAAAGAATAGGGCGATCTTTGGTGGTTCATTTTCATTTCGATATACATTTATTTATTTCTCATTAAGTTCTACTAGATTCACTTTATAATCACGATATCTTAACGGCTCACATATTATCAGAAGTGTAAATTCCTTAAGGGACTCTAAAATGACTTGGTTCATTACAGTACAATCAGACAAGTCATTTAGTTCTGCAATCATTCAGCTTTATTAAACGTGTTAAAAAAGCAGTGTGGGATTACTTGTCTATTTCTTTCCTGGTATCAACTAATGAAATCATGTTTCATTTTGTTACAAACAGGAGTACCGCAGCCCATCTTATGTAATTTTGCTTTAGAAAATGTTTGAGTATTAAAAATAGCATTGCGAAAGCATTATTGCAGTTTAAAGGTTTGACATATTTAATGCAATTATGTTAGAATTTAAATAATACTCTCGGGATATGACTTTTTTACTAAAAAAATTCAATTGAAATGTTATTGTAAAAAGTATAAGTTATTTTTCTTCTTGTTGCCTTTACAACAGTGATATCTCTATTTAAGTTTCTACCAACACTGATGAATGAGGCATTCATAGGCGGCAGTCAGAGTCGAGAGAATTTTTACCGACGTGCTTCCAGCAAATCAAGTTTAAATCTAAGAAATTCAGAAAAATCGAAACGTTTGAGAAAAAAAAACCGACGGTTTAATTTCTAATTTAAATGTATTGCAAGTTTTATAATTTACCAGAAAGTCATCTGGTAAATATTGTATAAATAAAAAAAATTCTGAGTTTTTAAAAATCAAGTGTTAATTAATGAATAGAAATTAATAAAATTGATTCATTATTAATAACTAAAAAATTATTAACCGTATTAAAATACATAATTGTTAATAATTAATATATATTCACACTATATATTAATATAATTAATTTAATCCTTCCCTTTTACTGGGATACAGTTCATACTTTTCGGAAGGCCATCCCCCATTCAACAACCCTAGTTATGTCTATGTGTGATGCCGCCCTCTATCCAAAAAAAAATCACGTTGTCTTGGTGTTGTAGTTTGGAGTGTGGGGTCAACTCAGGTGATGATCTCGTCACCTGACCATGTTCAAAAGTATGAGGTGTACTGTATTCAAATCTTTCTCTTCAGGATTGATTTCGGAGTGACACCGATTCCCTGTACGCCACAGCAAACAAGGGCAGTAAATCTCCCAACTGGATTCGAATCCTTTTGGTATATATACCTTTCGAATTTTAATAGTTCAAATTAAATTACCAAATAAGTTCGGTATCCACAGTAGGTAGTTAATTAATATTGCACTGGAGCTTCACAACTGGCTATGGGCAACGGTCCGCGATCGTCTCTGAAGAAAAAGATCCAATCACAACGCCTCGTAATTTTGAACCACGGTTCAGATGACGAGTTCAACACCGCTTAGCTGTCACCCCACTCTCCAAACGTCCATCCAAATCAACATGAGGAGATTTGAGGGCATAATAGATTTAATGTGTAACAACCCCCACATACATGACGTTTTCGTTTTGGGGTTGGACATAACTTCGAACTCGCAACCCTTCAGTTGTTAATCCGGTATACTTTCAACCGGGCTAAAAACATATTTGAAAAATCAATTCGAATAATATATTGCAATTCATTTTATTGTGAACAAGCGTTACAAAGTAAAACGATATCGTAAGATTCCACTTAAAAAAAGAACGGCGTCTGAAAAAGATAGATATTCAAGATAAGATTGCTGAGGTTCCTTCAGGGTTTTGAAGATCAGCTGATAAAGTGCGTCTTCGAGATGATGGAGGGTCCCATATAAAAAAGGAGGCACTTTATAAACAAAAACAGCCCAAACTAAGCACAGAAACGTTGAGGAATTTGATTGAATAACCATCGAAAACCACGAAATTAGCATTTTGCTAATTATACGTGTACAAGTCACTACATAGCAACGTTTAGTGAATCTCTCTATGTTAAAAAAAAAGTTAGCGCCGTTGTGTGTGTTGAAAGAATACGATTATTTAACGTTAAGTAGTTCTTTTTCAACGTTGTAATAGTGTTGCTTTAGTGATGTTTTCAACATTAAAGTTTAGCGTATTTGACGTTTGAGATAATGTTAGTTTGATATTTTGAGTCTCATTAAAAAAAATCCTTGCTTTTAAAACTTTTATGCTTGAATCCTATCAAACTGAGAGCCTCAGTAGCCCGGTTGGAAGTGTAACGGATCAGGAACCGGATGATAGCAAGTTCAAAACGCGATCCAACGATTGTGTAAATGGGGGCTGGTGCAGGTTAAATTGATTGTGGCTTTAAATGTCCTCGTAGAAGTGGAACAGAAGTTCGGAGAGTTGGGTGCCAGCTCAAGTGATGACTTCGTCATCTGACCGTGGTTCAAAATTACGAGGTTTGCGTCCTCGGATCTCTCCCTTCTTACTACCGGACAGTCATCAATAGCCCGTCGTGTTTCTACAGTGCGACTTTAATGCCACTATCTACCTATCTTTCAAATGAAAGTAGAATCCAGATCTGCATCCAGCTGAAAGTTTTTTCGGGCTTACATGAGTTAGATACCTCTTTTTTTTTCAATTTAATGTTCTTAAATTTTAAATTTTAAATTTTGGATAGCATTATTTTTACCAAAACAATTCCGGGGGTTGGCGAGCGTTAGCGAGCAGGGGGCAGGCCCCCTAGTTTCTAATATTTAAAATGTCCAAATTCGCGTTTTTTTTTTTTTTTTTTTTGATACATTAACATTTTTTTAATAACGGCCAAAATGCTATTTGTATATTTTTAAATTCTAGCTTACATACCGCTTTAAATAAAATACTTTGTGATGATGTTGCGTGTGATGATATTGACTTGAAATTTATTACAGTAATAAATATTGAAAACAGCGAAATGAAAAAAAAAAAATCTTGATACCAAAAAGTATTCTAAAGGTATCAATTCGTGATTCTTTTTTTCTTGATCTCGCACAGTTGCCACAACTTACAACTAAAAATTAGATGATAGTTAAAAATACAAAATTAATTCCGAGCGAAAATATCAGAATGTATCACTACATGTTTCCCTTTCGTTGCAAAATATCGCCTGTCCCAAATATTCGGAAATAGTTTATACTTCTCAAAGAAAATATATAAGACCCCAAATAAAAAATCCTTACAATTTAAATTCCGTAAAAAATAGTTTTCTGAAAGATAATTGATTTTTTAGCAGTACTGTTAAAATCATCAAGTAATCGCAATGCTCAATATACATTCCAGAAACTCCCAAACTACCATATCATGGTTGATTTAAGTATAATTACTCAGATGTGTTCGCATGAAACTTGCCTGAATATGTACAAAGAACATTGCATTAAAATATATTGAATACATTATTTATGTGATACAAACATACAGATGCAAAATCAGATATAGAACAAAAAGACCGACAGTTGCGGAACCGAGTTCAGTCACTAAATAATTCATGAAAATACATTCAACGTTCAGACGTAGTATGGATACAAACATGCAGATAGATGGACAGACAGACACCAAACGCACCAGAAGCTGATTTAGCATCGGAAGGATGTAAAAGGATAGAAAACGTGAAATGGATCGAAATTATCCAATGTACAAACACTCCATTTTTATTTATCTAGATTAACTTTTCATTGCAAGACACGGACACACAATGGGTGATCATATTTTAGTGCCATCTTTAGAAATTAACAAATTTACATTTAAACCAGTTACTATTAAAAATAAAACTTGGTTTTAAAAGAAATTCTGTTTTGTGGCATGCTTTTGTTAACAAACTTGAAATAAATAATTCGCAACACTGTTGGTTTCACCAGCCTGTTATAAATTTGCCACCCATTTTCACCCAAAACTCAGTCCTTTTCTGCACTGTGGTACTGTCTCTGGTAACCATGGGGATCGTGACCACCATCGTCCGCCCTAGCGATCTTTCTCTACTTGCTCTTATCCATCCTTTCTTTTCAAATTAACTGGACATTGTCTTGTGTTCGGTGCAGTTTGCACCTCTCTCTCTCTCTCTCTCTCTCTCTCTTGCTCGATAAAACCCAAAACCAACCAAGCCACGATATGACAAAAGTTGAAAATCGCTGCTCTATTTCAATCGCCAGTATTATAGAGTTCTCAGAAATAGAGTTTGGCGAGCGCGCAACTCAAGGATGAAACTCCAAATCTGCCGAAGAGCACAAAGGCGAAAAAAAAATCAACCTCGCCAAAACTTTCCCTATCAGCATTCCGGCAACCCTCCAACATTCAACAGTTCCCATTTGCCCGTTCCGATAGTTACCACGGGACATTCGCCGAAGGGGAACAACGCGCTTCCTCCCGAAAAACATCTCTCGTGCGCTCGCCGGACATAATTCCAAACCAAGATGGCGACGGTCACGTTCGCGCTGAGAGCACTGGCTTTCGCGTTCGTCCTGTCGCGCGCGCGTTCCCAACAACAGCAGCACAAAGAGCTGATCTTTTCCGAGATCCACACGGCGAGGGACCAGCGCAGCCCGTGCTACGACGAATTCCGTCGCCCCCTTCGCTGCATTCCGGAATTCGTGAACGCCGCCTTCAACGTGCGGGTGGAGGCGACCAACACGTGCGGGACGCGAGGTCCCACAGAGTACTGTCTTCAGACGGGCGTGACCGAGGCGAAGAAGTCGTGCGAGACATGCGATGCTTCCGTGCCCCACCTGGCACACCCCCCGGATTACTTGACGGACTTCAACAACAACGACAACCAGACATGGTGGCAGAGCGAGACCATGTTCGATGGCATTCAGTACCCCAATAAAGTCAACCTCACCTTGCATCTCGGTAAGTTGGGTTCCTTTTCTCTTGGGGTCCCTCCCTCCCCATAAATAGAGATCCCTCCCTCCCCATACCTCAGCTACGAGCTCTAAAGGGGCCCTATATACATTATCTTATTTTCACGAAAGGTTTGACTGACCACTAGGAGAAAACCCCCTAACATTAATTTCAGAGAATCTATTACAACTTCAGAATTAGTCGTCCCCTTACGCTAATGCCAAAAAATACTTTATTAATATAAGTTATTAGATTAATTGATAGAAGGTGTATGAGAATTTAATCATTTTCTAGGAAATATGAAAGCCTGAAGATTAGCTATGTCTTTTTCACATTGACACAACGGTCTCGCATATTTGAATATATTTTTGTGAGTTGTATTAAAGCTTTTTATATAAATGTAATAAAAAATTTTAAAAACTGATCGCGAGGAAAAATGATTCAATTCAACTCAATGGCTATTTAAATGTCAGAAATGATTTTTGCCTTAGAACCAACAGAGGTGAAGCATCACTTTCTATGCTTATGTAATAAATAATCCCCTACTCTAAAATTCTGTATGTCTGAGTGTCCCCTCTCGAAATAGAAATCCCGACTACGCTACTAAAGTCTCCATTATGAGCTACAAATGGGTCCCTATTCATCCCCATAGGATATCCATCCTTCTACTAACTCCATTCATTTTCGTGGTTAAGGTGTTAGCCTCCAGATCGGAAGGTTCCTGGTTCGAATCCGGGTCCGGGCATGGATATTTGTGAGCGTATGGTGTAGAGGCGGCAGGTGCACCTTAAATCTGTCGTGGGGGCAATCGTCGCATTGGGTTGGTGTGGAAGTTTTGGAGAGTGGGGTGCCAGCGCAAGTGTTGCTTCGTCATCTGACCGTGGTTAAAAATTACGAGGTGTTGTCCTCGGATTTTTTTCATTAAGGGATTGATCCCGGACCGATGTCAATAGGTCGTTGTGTTGCTCTAGTATGATGTTAACTAAAAATTACCATTACCATTCATTTTCCCTCTGTGACAAATCGTTTTCCCCAATTACAAAACTTTAGGTTAACTTGATGCGATCAAATTTAGTTGAATGAGAGACCGTGGTTCTTTAACTTCATGCCCCAGCTGGATACTTCAAAACATTTATCTCCATCCAAAAGGGGCCTGTTAAATGGGTTCACTACGCTAGCGAGTTGTCGGCGGTGCAGGTTAGATTTTTCCTACGTTTGTAAACGCTATCCTTGCGTGTATTATTATCCTTCTAATTATATAGCCTCTGGATCGGAAGGTTCCTGGTTCGAATCCGGGTCAATGCATGGTTGTTGTAAGCATATGTTGTGGAGACGGATGGTGCACTTTAAATCTGTCGTTTCCGAAAGTCCTCACTTTGGGTTGGTGTGGAAGCTTGGAGAGTGGGGTGCCAGCTCAAGTGTTACCTCGTCATCTGAACGCAGCTCAAAATATTACGTGGTGTTGTCCTCGGATCTTTCCCTTAAAGGATTGATCCCGGACTGTCGTCAATAGCCCGTTGTATTGCTCGAGTAGGACGTTAAATAAAAATTACCAATTACCTTCTTATGATATAAAGCTGTTAAAAGCAGTAAATTTCCAATAAAAACTGCAGGAATTTCAAATTTGATTTCGCGGACTAAGCAGCAGTAGCTCAAACTCAAGAAAAAATAAGCTCTTTTTCAAGTTTATAAGACCATCGAGTGCTAATAAACTGTTTTGATTTCAGTATTCAATTGGGTTAGCTCCAGTCTTAAAATATATTTTGGGAAATCGCAATTCATTAAAGCAACTTCCATAATTTTTTTTGTTTTGTTTCTACGTCTTCTTTTCCATGACAGGGGCTGCCGTGTCTCAGTGGTTATGCCCACTGCGCTAACAACCTTCGAGTTGTAGGCGGCGCAGATTCGATTCCTATCAGAGTGCATTCCTTCTTGTGTGTTGTATATCACTTCTGCGTCAGTAAAAACTTTAATTGTGTGTGTTTTATAACATACACTACCCTACAATAATGGACCGGACACCAAGATGTGATGATAGGGAAAGGATACATGTTGTAATAAGGAGATGGTCCCGTAACTTGCTGCAATTACACTAGCAATCCTTCTGGGCATACTTTCAACGAGGTTTTGATACACAGCTATGTGTATTTGTGTCCATTCCTGCTACAAGAATGTTGCCAGCTCAGCTGTAGATTTCGGACGTGGTTCCCTGGTCCGTTAGCGTCGCTCTACTCGTCCCACAAATGTTCTATGGGGTTTAGGTCGGGACTCTGAGCAGGGCAGGGAATACGTTTTACATCCTTATCTTGATACCACTGCTTGACAGAGGCTGCAACATGATATGGAGCGTTGTCGTCCTGGAAGTAACATCCGTCCATTCCATAAAATTGCCAGAGCGTAGGAAGAACCTGACTGTCCAAAATGTTCATGTAGGCGTGGGCGTTCAATTGACCAGGAACAACATGCAAAGGTCCCAGGCCGTACCACGAAAAACACCTCCAAACACGTAGTCGGATTTTATGCAAATCCTCTGGTGTTTGGTCCATTATTGTCGGGTAGTGTATTACTATTACTTGTGGCATGTCCAAATATGGCCCTTGCGCCATAAAACCCCAATCCAACCAATCGTTTTTACGACAATTTTTTTCGGAGCTTCTCTCTGGAAAAGTATTTTAATTAATACTTTATCACATGGGGGAAGGGGAGAGTGCAGCTCTGCCTACGATTTAAGAATTTAACCAAACATTTTTGTAGCTATGTGTGAAGTAGTTTCCAATTATATTCAAATCGCAGTTAGGAAATAAAACTTGGAACTGAAATTATTTAGCTAAAATGTTTCGTTTGCGGGCCATACTTCAAACATTCTTTTTTTACACTATCTACGTTTCTTTGGTTGCTCGCATGCAATTGGCGTTAAACCAGTTATTAAAATTTTTATTAGTACGAAAGTCTTAAAAGATGGAAAATTTCCGGTGCGTTGAAAAATACTACTTCAAAACCGCAGTTTCATTGAAATAATATCCTTTGTATAAAATATATGTAAGGTAATTAGTAGGGGCCTTGAATGAGCATTGCATTTGTTAAGTATTTCAATTACAGTGCGCCAAACTGATAAATGCTCTTCACGCAGTTCCCGGAAAGTCTTACAGTTTTTTTTTTTCTTTCTCTTATGGGTGTAGTTTTGTGCTGTAAACTTGACATAAGCACAGATTCCTGCCAATGCACTTGTAATGCCGCATCGACACATTCGCCTCGTCGTCTCTGTTCAGTTCGCAACGATCGCGTTTATTAAAAAGTGCAGGGCGGATGCTGTCACAACTTACACGTAGTCCATCAGCCTCTACTTGGTGAACTGAACTCTCGGCGAGTATGTAAACAGTCATTCGCGTTTTGGGAACGAACGTGCGAATGTCATCGAGTGACGAGGCAAAACACGAGCTCGAATGTGTTAAATGCGCCCTAAGAAATGGCATAAGTCTGAATTGCACGTATCTACAAACATGTTAAACTGGCTTGTTTATGGCACGGAACTTGCATTTAGCAACGTGTAATTCTTGAGACAATGCACTACTGTAGTGAGTGTCTGGGTGGTCAAGTGGATAAGTGTTTGATTAAACCCCCCCCCACACACACACACACTCTTGCTTCTCAACACTCTCTGGAGCCAATATTTCTCCCCAAAAGTCCTCCAGCTCCCACAAGGGGAACAGTAGTTTCAATTTCGGTCTTTATTGGGTTAGAAAGAAAACATTTAATCGATTGTAGCATTATAGCAAAGCAAAATTATGATATTGAAAAGTAACATGTTATATGACAGCACAGCAATTGATGACAGAATCGATGTAAAAATTTGTTGCAAGGAAGTTTGAAGTGGAGTAGTTTTTTTTTTTTTTTATAATGGCGGGCACATTTGACCTAAGTCATTGGCCACTTGTGAAGGAGCACCCAGTGGGAGGACCATCATTGCCACTAACAATTTATACTTCGTAATTTTGAACCATGTTGAGATGACGAAGCAACACCTGAGCTGGTATACGCTTACAAACATCCATGCCTGAACCCGGATTCGAACCGGGGACCTTCCGATCTAGAGGCTAACACCTTAACCACTATACCGGTTGGTCGGCTGAAGTGGAGTAGTAGAATACCCCATTTTTGATTCTTCTACTTCACCCAAGAGTCGTTTTGAAAAATGATCTTTAAAGAGTTGGTAGAGCTTGCCCTATTGTAACCGGAAGATCAGCATATTCGTTCAGTTCAAAAAGGAATACTCTGGACTGCAAAAACTACCCATTTCAGATCGGGTCATTCCATGTTTTACACAACTTTATGCTACGAGAGAATTTTCCTTCCTACAGATTTAATATACACGTATACTATTTAACAATAGGCTCCTGGATCACATACCAAAGAAGTTTGTAGATGGAACCAGAATTCCCATTGAATGCCAGTCGAACAAACCCTATTACACTACGAAGCCTCTCCACCCACTACCAGACTGTACAATCCCTGTTGACATCCGAGAGTTTTCTCTTAACGCCGATCATTCCATCTGTCCAAAACAATTGGAAACGCGATTCGTCAGAACAGGCTACCTGTTGTCAAGTGTCGGTGTTCGCGAGGCTCAGGCGAGGCGCAAAGTTGTTTGTCGAGTATTCATCAAAAGTACACGAATTTGCTGTACACCAGAATTTCTGTATTCACAATACACCCTTCAAGTGGAAAAACGTGAAAATCCAAACATCCAAAAAGCTATGACCTATGTCGCGAGCTGCAACTATTGCTTCAAATGTGCACTGACAGACGGAACCAATGACTTGCAGAGGTTACGTTGCTATATATTTTGCATAGGTTCGTAGTATCAGTATTCCCCGGCGCTTCAGTGTAATGAAGAGAAATAGAACTTGTGAGATATTTATAGTGACAGTGCTAAAATTGACGATAGTCATTTTTATTTTCATAATTTCAAAAATGTTTAGAAATGAACGCGTTTGTTGTCATAACTGTTTTCCTTTTCCAACATATTGAGAATTCTGCTTTTTCTTGAGTATTACGAGAAAAGAAGTATGACACCAATACCTCTTCCCACTAATGACTCCGCCGTGGCTCAGTGGTTTGCCCGCTGTGTTAGCAACTTGATAGTTGTAGGTGACTCCGACTCGATTCCTCTCTGTGTATATTTCTTTCTTCCGCGTCAGACCTTCATGGCAAGCTTATATCCATTACTTTACGTTGTCTGGCCTGTGTTGGTCGCATTTTGACCAAATATAGCCCTTGAGCTACAAAAGCACAAACACTATATACCTGTTATCTTTCACAACTATGTCCATTCAGGGCGTTATCATTGCATTCTTGAGAATCGGTTCACCATTAGGTGAGTATGAGCTGTAATTAAACATCAGAAACCACGGGTGTTTTAATTTTAATTATATTTATTAGCCACCTAACTCGTATTGTTTTCAAAACTCTTTTTTGCCACCGAGTTGATCACAGGTTCGAATCTCGGTTTGTATGCGCATGGATGTTGGTGATTGTCCCTGTTTGGAATAGCGACTGCTCACCCACTGGGTGCTCCTTCACAAGTGGCCGTCTGCTCTCTCTCTCTCTCTCTCTCTGTCAAAGAGATCAGTGGTCGGGTATTAGAAAAAAAAATTACCCACAATCAACTCAAACAGATTGCTAACCATTTTTTAGACATTTTGCAAGAAATGGTACGGGGAGGATCGGAACAATGAAAGCGCACAGCTATTCAGACGATTTCTCAAGTACCCAAAATCTGCAAATTTTGGTTTCCTGGTTCGGGTCCGGACATGGATGTTTGTAAGCGTATGGTGTAGAGGCGGCTGGTGCAACTTAAATCTGTCATTGCCGAAAGTCCTCACGTTGGGTGGTATGGGAGTTTGGAGAGTGGGGTGCCAGGTCAGGCGTTGCCTCGTCATCTGATCGTGATTCAAAATTACGAGGTGTTATCCTCGGATTTTTCCCTTAAGGGACTGATCCCGGACCGTCGTCAATAGCCCGTTGTGTTGCTCCAGTATGATGTTAATTGAATACCTCCCCTACCCACCACATAAATTGAAGGCCTTAAGCTGACGATAGAAATCGAGGAACGTATATCTTTCTTTGGTATGAACCAGATTGGCCTGTTTAGTTTTTCGCCATTTTTCGGCCCTGGGGTACTACGAGCTTCGGTTTAGTCACAGTGTGTAAGCTGGATGGCTGTGTACAGTGTGTAAGCTGTTGAGTTTACAAATGAAATTAGTGTTACTTAAAATGTGTTTGGTAGTTTTGGAGTTTTATGACGCAAGGGCCATATTTGGCCGTGTTGAGCCAGACACAAGACATGCAATATCAAGTAATGAACAAACACACAAAATAAAGAATTATATCCTTGGAGGAATGCACCTACACAGGAATCGAACCTACATCGCCTACAACTCGAAAGTTGCTATCGCAGTGGAAATACGATACCTAAACTCCGAATCACTCATAACACAAGTACGTAACTACAAACATACTTGAACCGCCTAGGCTTCTCATTATTTATATATAGATGGGACTTTACTTTCAGTATTACGATTTATTTTTAACCCGCAACAATATTTCTTGGTTCACGGTTCTTGACAGTTGTTACGTGTGCACATGCGCAACTTTATGTAGTGTTTCCCGAATAATATAATTTTCTCAATAATGTGAGTTTTCGGAGCGTCCTTTCGCTCGAGTCCCTCACCGGCGCACGTCTCCTTTAACTAGTACGTGCTTTACGAACCTGAGGTTCTCTACTTATCTTATTTTCTCATGACGTTTACTGCAGTAAACAGGTGGGTGGCGCTCTCGGGATTCCCAATCGATATTTCTCTGCAGTAAACAGGTGGGTCGCGCTCTCGGGATACCCAAGCGATCTTTATCTGCAGTAAACAGGTGGGTCGTGCTCCCGGGATACCCAAGCGATTTTTATCTGCAGTAAACAGAGGGGTCGCGCTCTCGGGATACCCAATCGATCTTTCTCTGCAGTAAACAGGTGGGTCACGCTCCCGGGATACCCAAGCGATCTTTCTCTGCAATAAACAGGTGGGTCACGCTCTCGGGATACTCAAGCTATCTTTATCTGCAGTAAACAGGTGTGTCGCGCTCCCGGGATACCCAAGCGATTTTTCTCTGCAGTAAACTGGGGATCGCGCTCCTGGGATACCCAAGCGATCTTTCTCTGCAGTAAACAGGGGGATCGCGCTCCCGGGATACCCAAGCGATCTTTCTCATATTTTCATCGCATCATTCTATTCCCCAGTCGCTCTTTTTCTTCCTTTACACGATATTTTTATTTGGTGTTTGTTTGTTTGTCTATAGTCTTTGGCGCAACTTGGCTAAATATGGCCCTTGTGCCATAAAACCTACTAGCAAACTCTCAGCTCGAGAATTTCCCGTTTCGTATCTGAGATTACAAGACCCTCATATGGGTGGTATGAGCTTCTACTGTAAGGTTTTATGATCTGGCAGACCAATAATTTTACCCTCAAAAACTAGATATCTTGCCCATTTTTTATCTGAGCAAACATGACAACATATTATCTGTTGATAAATCTTGGGAACGTGCTCAGGAAAATAAATGGACAGGGGGCAGGTTTCTCCCTCTTTCTCTCTGTACTTAAAACCGCATTGCCCTTGAAAAGAAATACGTTCCATCTACAAGACTTTTTCAGACATGTCTGGCGTGTAGTTTGTGTGAGATTAACAAAACTAAGATTTACACAGATTAAACTAACCTCGGCATGTGTTTCGGACTGTGTCTTTTACATCAAAACCATTTCGGGGAGAGCTAAAACCCATCGGGCCCTTCTGAATATTCCTGGAGCCGTCGTGACTCAGTGGGAATGCCCACTGCGCTTGCAATCTGTTAGTTGCAGGCGGTGTAGGTTCAATTCCCTCTGGGTGCATTTCTCTCTTTCGTATTAGCTACTGTTAGTTCTGAGTAATATTGCATTTGAGGATTCTAAACTGAAAATTAATTTTATGTTGGGCATAAATCTGAAACTTTATATGTATCAATAAAAAAATTTTGACTTGTAAACAGTATGTCACTGTTTACATTGTTCAGAGAAATATTTTTCTAACTAGGGGGCCCGCCCCCTGCTCGCTAACGCTCGCCAACCCCCGGAGGATTGCTTCGCAATCCGCATTGGATCGCTGCGCGAACCAAAGCTCGCTTCGCTCGCATCAATGAAGACATGTGTCCTAGCAGAAGGAATTGTTTACAAAATATGATATTCCAAAAAAAAATATTTTTCAAATCTAAATTTTTTGCTGTTTTTCAGAAAAGATATATACAGTACCTCTAAAATCAGAATTCAATTGAAAACTTTGAGCAAATTTTGACTCGAAATGTGAGCGCTGATTTGGAAATTGAATACCCAGCATGTTGTTTGTATGTACATTTACACCTGCACTTGAGCCACCCACGCTTTTTCATTGAGTTTGTAATCGAAAGTTGTAGTGCAAGCGTCTTGTTGAACTATAATTGTTGACCCTGAAAAGGATTTTTTTTAAATGTTCCTGAAAAGTTCCTCCGCTTTATTTGATTTCTATTATTAACTGCACAGCTCGACTAAAATTCGTTTTTTTTTTCCAATAAAATTTCATCCGACAGCTATGAATTCAATTGAAGCGCGAGGCTTCGTGATAAACAAACAATCGTACAATGTTGCCAAAACGCGATAACTAATAACGTCTTTTTTGCGTGCCACGTAAGAGAATTATATATATAGATAATGTCTTTGTGACTGAACCGTTCTTTCAACTTTCTCCGTATTTATTTATTTCACGCGTACTGTAATAGACATACGTCTGATATTTATTTTAACAATGCTCCCGTTTCGCTTATCTGGAAAATATTTTATGTATAAGGAAATTGCCCTGCTGCTAGAAATACAAATTATTCCTTCCGCTTAGCAACATTGGGTCATTGATGCGCTGCATAATCACATTTTCTCCACAACTCCTGCGACCAGTCCCCCTTCTAGTCCATTCGTCCTCAACAGTCCCAGAAAAGTTCAAATAACTAAATTTATAGAACTCGACAGGTCATATCTTGCTAACACTGAGACCACCCTGGAGCCTCGGTCAAATATTGAGCTGACAAAAAATGTCAAATTGCCCTTTTTAGACTCGTGAGTGAGCATATCCTTCGTTTAAGGCCGTAAGGCATTTCCAACTTTCCTAAAAAGTTTCACTGTATAAGCATCTTCTGGCCTGAGTTGGTCTTGAAAAAGATAGGAATTTCTATCGAAATCCAGATCGTGTTGAACTTTTTGAGCGAATTTTGACTCATGAACTTGGTCTTACCTGCTTTCTTACTTCTGTGGAAGTAAGAAAGTTGTTGGCGCAGGTTGGAAAAATATGTCGCCTTTCCGCCTCTAAACCCAACTCAACCAACAGTAAAATGTTCATCCATGGTCCTTCTATTAATAACTGTTTTAGTTAATTCTTTAAATTTTACAAAACAGTTTATATTATTAACACTAGCCACTGCGTGGCCAGCACGACGTTGCCCGTGACTGTTCTTTTAGTGGGGTCAGGTGCGACCACTGCTCGCTGAGGCTCGCCAACCCCCGGTGATTGCTATGTATTCCCATTTGGTTTCGCAAACGAACTCCACGGGCTCCGTGATGGCTGTCATCAACAACGTAAATCAAAACACGCTAAAATCGGAAAACTTGGCAATTCGGACGTCAACGGTCGAAAATCGGCTCGCTTCTTCTTTTTTTTTGACGTCACATTTCGGAGGAAAGAAAGAATGGTGTGAAAACAACTAATAAGTTCATTAAAAAATGTTCTTAATGAAATTTTAAAATTCGGGCGCGGCCTTAGATTTGTCAGAACACTGGTATCTATGGCACTTCCTTTAATAATAGTAGAGATGAATAATTTGGTTTTATGATTTTGGGTGTTATGGCGCGAAGACCATATTTGGCAAAGCTGTGCCAGATACAGGACAGATAATGCC
This sequence comes from Metellina segmentata, assembly GCA_947359465.1. Taxonomy (NCBI): domain Eukaryota; kingdom Metazoa; phylum Arthropoda; class Arachnida; order Araneae; family Tetragnathidae; genus Metellina; species Metellina segmentata. The sequence goes on along the minus strand of OX375880.1, from coordinate 33,735,803 downwards.
ATGTAATTGTGAAAAAAAAGGGTGAAGAGAAGAAACAGAAAGATCGCTTGGGCATTCTAGGGTCGCAGCCCCCATGTTTACCAGACAGTAAAACCCATGGGAAAATAATGCATCGCTAGGTTACCTCTGGTTCTTGATGTCATACGTTTAAATAAGATGTACCTCCGAGGAGAATGAAGAATGGAACAGATTTTTTTGTGGGCATGAGATTTGTTGGTTTGTAATCGGCATAAGCACACCCACCCACCTAGGGAAAATTAAAAAAATCAATTTTCTATTCCATTTAACCTTTAGACTACAGCCGGTATAGCAGTTGTACCTTGATCGCGCCAAGAAAGAATTTAGACTACGACCAGTACAGCAGTTGTACACTACTAAGTCCAAAATCCGGACTTGTTCAAAATATGGACGTTTTGCTATCTCCCGGCGTTTTTTTTTTTCCTATCTTTCGGCCTTCTTTTTCTATCTTTCTGCCTCTTTACCCTTCTGACAATTTTTAAAAAACGAGATGTTCAACCTGGACTAAATTGATGGAACAGCGGAAAATAACGGACAAGTTCAAAGTAAATACCTCACAGAAAAATTAGATTTAAAAGTAAAATTCGTTGCATTGTATTAAAAAATATGTGTTTCCTTTTTTTTTTTTTTTAAATATTCATTTTGCTATTTTAGTAGTGGAAACGGGTTCCGGACGTAAATATTGCGGGGGGGGGGGGTTAATTAGGGGTTTTTTGACAAAAAAACTGCAAATAATCCAAAAACGGAAAAGTTTGAAATCCCGAATGGCCGAGGTCCGGAGAATTCCGGATTTTGGACTTAGTACTGTACTTTGAAAGTTCTAAGAATCACGCCAAGAAAGAATTTAGCGAATTAGAATTAGGTACAGCAGTTGTGCCTTGAAAGTTATTAGAATTGTGCCCAAGAAATAATCGCGTCAGTAATGTCGTAGTCATTGGTCAAAAGGTTAAGCTAAGAACACAGGTCGTGCGTAATACATATAATGTAGTTCTATTTCTGAGATGAAAGCTTCGCTCATTAGACTAGCTTTAGTCCTTCAGTGTTGTTTCTTGAAAAACTTAGGGATAATATGTATACAACCCCCGATCCACTTGTTGAGCTTCGGATATCCGATTGTTTCGTAGGGTTGCCTGTTTTTTAGATTATCTGGGAGCTCTCCGATAACCGAGTTAGGACGAAGAAGCTGAAGTCTAATGGCATAGTTGTAGCTATGACCCAAACACCATTTCCATCTTGCTTCTTGGGATGGAAAATAGCTTGACATTCCTATCAGACCGTATTCAGTTTGACAATAAATTTCTATTTTCAGGAAGTTTAAAATGTGCCAACTGCATTTTCTAAACAATTCGACCAAAAAAGAAAGTGTTATATTTTATAGTTAAAAATTGTTATTTGAAAGTTATCCAAAATTTCTGTTTTACTGCATTTATACTGCTAAGATTATGTTGTTGATGGAGTAAGAAACGAAAAACACATAACATTTTAAAGAGTGTTACACATTTAGTAGTTTTATAATTTAGAAGCAGTGCTATACAAATTGCCCCGAACTTGTTATAAGAGATACATCGAATCATTTTCTAACGTAACGCTCGAACACTATCAATATTTCTATTAACTGAATGTAGGGATTATTCATGAAATTCTTAAATTATGACGAAATTATATTTTAATTATGAACGAAACCCATCATAGATTAAAAGAATTACCATCCCTGGGTAACTTATATAGATATCCACCAGGTTTGTATGCAAAACTTTGTATTTTTCAAGCGTAAACATTTATCTAAAATAGGTACTATATATACATTCAGATGTGTTTCAATGCGTATTTACTGAGTAACTATATTAAAATGTATTTTAATTATTATTTTATAATTATAAATAAGTAATAATTCAAACCATTACAAGGAATAAAGTACTTCTACATATTAAACCTCTTTCACAAAATGATTTACACAGCTTGGAATACAGACTGCATTCCATTGATATACATAAACTTCATACTCTCGTATTCTTTTAGAAGGGAGTGGATTCTGAATAAGCTTTCCTAGGAACTGAGCAATCATATTCCAACGTAATCAAACATCGCAATTTTTTTGGAATTGCCCTTCATCAGATTTTATTTACTACGCTTTTATCTATTAATGTGATCAGACTCAAAGTACTTTGATATCCAAGACAATAAACTCGTTGAAAGTTTGCCATGTTATTCACAAACTGAAATACGATATGCCTATATCTGTCAATCTTTTCCCCCAGGTAAAACCTTTGACATCACGTATGTCCGTTTGAAATTCTACACCAGCCGGCCTGAAAGTTTCGCCATCTACAAGAGAACTCGACCCGGCGGTGATTGGATACCCTACCAATACTATAGCGGCACCTGCAAAGCTACCTACGGTTTGGATGATTCCTCCTATGTCACCTACAGCGATGAAACCAAGGCCCTGTGCACTTCAGAATTCAGTGACATTTCACCCCTCACAGGTGGTAACGTTGCCTTCAGTACTTTGGAGGGTCGGCCTTCAGCCTACAACTTCGAAAACAGCCCAGTTTTGCAAGTGAGTACATTCCTGCTTTTACATTGGATTTACGTTCTATCGTGGAATTGGAAATATCGTGTTGAGAGGACTGTCGTGTTTAATGAAATATCGTATTGGAAATATCGTGTTTATAATGAGAGGCCACTTTCATTATAAACATAAGGCTCGGTGCACACATCCGATTTTTCAACATGCGGCACCGAAGCCCAACTATGCACACATAACCGTGAAATGACGCAAGTACTCATTTCGCGCCATTTGCGATAGATATTCTATCGAATAAAACGTGTTTATTTCGCTTACTTGGTGTAAAAAATTATATTTTGAAACAAAATGGGCGTTTTAGGATACAAATCATTTATGAATTATTATTTACATAACATTTATTTATGAAAACAAGGTAATTCATACAGGAGAAGCGAGCTGCGGCGCCGTGGGGAACTGTGGTACAAATTGCACGCAAGTTGGATGTGCGTCGCCGCAGCGGTGCGGGAGGCATGTGTGCACTACTCCATTGGATCTAATGTATCTCAGACCGTACGTGCGTTGCGGCAGCGGCGCTGCACATTGAAAAACCGGATGTGTGCACTGGTCCTAAATGATGAGAAGGTAGTTAAATTTACTTCACTCTGAAGGTCACGATGGACCGGGATCAATTTATTCCGTACGAAAGATCCGAGGACAACACGTCGTAATTTTGAATTACTGTCAGATGAGATGGTCGACACCTGAGCTTGCACCCCTCTCTCCAAACTTCTACACCAAGCCAACGTGAGGGCATTGATGCCATGACAGATTTAGTGTGCTCCAGCCCCCACGTATACGACGATCTTTGGGTAGACCGAGCTCGCATCCCTCCGGATCCTGATCCGCGACTCTACCAACTGGCATTGTGACCTCACCTAAACCCGAAAGAAAGAAATAAAACATGATAAATTGATTTAAAACTACCTTTATCCAAGAAAAACCAAACCTTTTAGATACCTCAAGTATTTTAGCCAGTGGATTTTCTGGATTAGAGTTGGGCCGTTACTGCGGTCTAAGCTGCCCACGTTGCAAACAGTATATAGCAAATCGTCCCCGTCCCCAACAAAAACTATATTTTTCTCTAAAGAATGGCTCTTTGTCAGGCAGGAAACCGGAAAATAATTGATAGCCCTATCTTTCACCCGGATCCCTGAATATCGTAATGTTAAAAAGAGCACGTTTGATTATTTTTTTATGGTCTTTTGACAATACAGACGTCGTGCCAGTGGTTGCATGCATTTGGGACCACAACATTTTATTTTCTCTTTAAATATGTGCATAAACATATGTCACAACAGTAACATTTCCTTATTATGGAATGCCGGCTCAGGTGTTGCTTCGTCATCTGACCGTGGTTCAACATAACGAAGTGTTGTCTTCGGATCTTTCCCTTAAGGGACTGATCCCGGACCGTCGTCAATAGCCCGTTGTGTTGCTCTAGTACGACGTTAACTAAAATTACCATTACCTTATTTTGGCGAAGCCATTAGTACGGCACTGTAGTCATGAGAGGTATAGGTATGTCAATTTTTGAGACCCACAAAAGTTTGACTATGCAACACTAACCAAATTAAAGGTTAGCGTCAAAATAACAAATTTAAGATCTCCGAAAAAGTGAGTGAAATTGACCCCACCCGCTGAGGTGGTCACCAGGACCACCTCAGCAGTTGGGAACAACCTACGACATGTGACCACGTGAGAAGATCGCTCATGGTCTGCAATATTGAGACGAATCAAAACCGGTGGGGAAATGGATTGAAGAAATCTGTAAAATAATCGTAACTTGGCGTGTTGCTAAATCTTATCCAATTTTCATTTTCGTCCTTTTTTTTCTCTATAAATTTAAAATCAATTACCCATCAAAATACATTTTTTTTTATTATTAAAATTAAAACTTTTACGAAAATGAGGAAAAACAAAATATACGGAACTATCCACAGTTTCCAAAACTGATCTCGTCACTCAAAAAAACTTTTGCACTCGTTTTTTCACGAAAAGCGAAACTATATGAATTACGAGTGATAGTGATGAAAAGTTATATGAATTGCGACCATCTAGCCCAATAGGCTATCTATTGACATCTGGAGGTATACAAACTGACCATCGAAGCACTAAGAATTGTCACTCATGTGTGATAGGTCTTCGAATTGGAGCAAAGGATGACCGTTCCCTCCAACATGATTGCTATTCCTCAATACTTATATAATTTAGTTTGGCGTGGTGTGGAAGTTTTTGGAAAGTGGGGTTGCCAACTCAAGTGTGACCTCGTCATCTGACCGTGGCTCAAAATTACGAGGAGTTGTCCTTGTTTTTTCCTTCCGGATTAATCCCGGACCGTCGCCAATAGCCTGTTGTACCCCAGTGCAACGCAAATCCCGCTACCTTTTTTATTCAATAGACGTGGAAATTTATTATTTTTCTGTTCTACGTTTGTTAGGAAATGGTTTACGAAACCATCCTCGAAGTTCAGTGAAGAGAATCCATAAGCCAGAGAAGAAAACGCGTGGAAAAAGAAGTGTACGGGAAGATATAGTAGTTCCCTTGTATTACGTAACTTAAGTTCATGCGTCAAAGGTTGTCTGATAAGGTCATGACTATCTTGCCGGGCTCTCGCTCGTGGCCCTGCAAGTAGCGCAGGGCAGTGTATCACTGGAGTTGACTGATTCATTGCTGAGGAATTCCTCTCCCTCCGTCTCTTGTTACTTGGATTCACAGGTGCTTGCGTCAGTGGTGATTCTCGGACGTTGAAGAATCACCTCCACGTCTCGTTTGAATACCAGATAATGATGTCTTTGTGGGGGTTGTTCGTCTGTCCTAGACTCCTTTCGCTCTCTCTCACGGAAAACGTTTTGTTTTTGTCGTTTTTCGGGTGAACACTCACGTTTTTGTTCTGCCAGCAACTGGATACAAAGTGTGATCTAATACTGCGGGTATATGTATTATTTCATATTTGTGTGAATTTCCGCCTACTTTGGCTCCGAAGTACGGATAAAATAACGTTAAAGAAACCTTTATTAAAATACTTTAATACGGAGCATAGAAAATAAATAAAACAAAACACCACTTACGTGCAAGAAAGGAAATTTTTTAAGGACAGCTGTTGTTTGGTTGGGTTTTTATACGTAAGGACCAGACTCTAGAAACACAATAGCAAGTTATAGACACACAAGGAAAGTAATTTCTCAATTTTTTGGATTTGCCGTAAAAGGAAAAACAACGAGCCACAAACCCGTTTCATACGTTCCTACATTCTTCATTTGCTGATAGAGCTTTTGTAGTTAAAAAAGTGGGCATGCCCACCGTGCTTGCAAGCTGTAGGCAGCGCAAGTTCGATTCCTCCATTGAGTGTATTCTGATGCCTTTTAAACTTTCCTTGTGTGTGTATTACTTGATATTGTATATCTTGTGTCTGGCCCTTGCGTATAAAAACCCAACCAACAACAACTGTCCTTATAAAATTTCCTTTCAGGTTTTCTATAGTCTCGCTCATTATTCTGTAACTTTGAACTCGAACCCTTAAATCGCCTCGTCTGGATCAACTGATCCTTTATTTAACATTTCGAGAATGGAGATGGAAAGTAACCTCTATCAATAGTGCGGTCTTCTTTTTATCTCGCCTCCTTGGCATGTAAGTCAACGCTTCTATCATATCGTCCCACATCTAGTTCGTTTTCATGGATACGCTCTCGTCGTAACGGCTTTCATGCCTAATCTCATCCGACAGTCATGAATGAAATTTCTCTTCGTTATCTGCGCCCACTCGTTGACGTTTCCCATCGGGTGCTGGCGGACCTCAAGCAGCGATCTAATTGCACCGACGCTCCGTCCGTCATTAATTTCCGAGTCGGTTCAATCCGCGTAAGCGACCGAGCCCGGAGAGGCGCATTTCGCTTTATATGGTTGAAATAGCGAGATTGCTCTTGCTGTGTTATTTAGTGAGGCTTTAACGCGCAGTGATGCGATCGACGGTTCTTTCAAGTTCGTTCTGAGACAACCCACTTTGAAATTCTGGCTTCAGCTCGCAAGTACGTCGAATCGTGCTGTTATCAATGGATTCCCTTCTCACTAGCTCTCATGGACACATCTCCTCTAGGCTCTGGGGCAGCCGTTCCCAACCTGTGATACAATAGTACCCCCAGGGGTACGCGGTGAACCGGTTTGGGGTACGCGAAAATAATATTGATATTGGTGGAAAACATCAGAAAAAAGGAGTATAATAAATAAAAACACAAAAATAGGTTATAAAGTTTTTATGTTGTCGCTAGATCCTCTCACTACCGCTGACCAACCGGTATAGTGGTTAAGGTGTTAGCCTCTAGATAGGAAGGTTCCTGGTTCGAATCCGGGTCCGGGCATGGATGTTTGTAAGCGTATGGTGTAGAGGCGGCTGGTGCACATTAAATCTGTCGTGGCCGAAAGTCCTCACGTTGGGTTGGCGTGGAAGTTTGGAGAGTGTGGTGCCAACTCAGGTGTTGCTTCGTCATCTGACCGTGGTTCAAAATTACGAGGTGTTGTCCTCTGATCTTTCCCTTCAGGGACTGATCTCGGACCGTCGTCAATAGCCCGTTGTGTTGCTCTTGTACGACGTTAACTAAAAATTACTAATTACCTCTCACTACCAGTCATACTTTAATTTTAAAATATAGCCATCCGTGCCTGCATGAATTTTGCATTCTCATTTCACTTTCGCACAGGCAGATATGCTCACTAACTAAAATATTATGTTTCATTAGAAATGAAATTGCACTATTATTGCTGGTAAATGTTTGGTTGTATGGATTGAGCTTCTTTGATTCTTCGATCATGAAATGCATTTCTAGGTATACAAATTAATAAATAAAAAAAAAAATTAACCTTCGGTTAAAATTTCTATCCTTCGCTTGTTTAAAAAAAAAAAAATTATGTATGAAAATACATTGAAAACGAAGGAGGGGTGGAAAGTTTTAGTAGCGCCTGATTGAAATAAATTGTAAAACTTAAAATAAAAATGTCAGGTGACGAGGTCACACCTGAGCTCGTCATCTGACATTGCCCCTTTTCCTCCGTGGTGTCCCCCATTGGTGGAGTAGGAGATTAGCAATCGAGAATTGCAAGTTAGAAACTTAATTCAACCAAAGACAGTCGTGGCTGTTGCACGTTAAATCTGCCGTGGCCTCAAATGCCCTCACGTTTTTGTGATTCGGAGTTGGGTGTTTCGTAATGAATAGGATGGGAGGTCGTCTCAGGTGACCTCGTCATATGACCGTGGTACAGAATTACGAAATGGTGTCCTCAGATCGTTCCCTTCTGGATTGATCCTTAACCGTCGCCCATAGCCTGTCGTGTTGCTCTATTGGGATGAGCCAAATATGTGCACAGATTATAATACCATAAACAATGTCAATGGTGTTCAGATGGTGTATGAGCCAAAGTACAGCTATTACATAAAGGGTTAATTAATTACGAAGCCTGCCTTAGATCATCCATTGTGAAACATTTGACGAAAAATTAAAATAACGTTGATTCTTGGAACAATTTTATTTCTGAGTTTTCTAGTTATTGTCTTTACTTTTTTTTTTCGCCTATTGGAATTCAAAAGTAGTTTTGTATTAAGGGCCCCCTTTATATACTTACAACTATATATTAAAACTATATAGTACAAACATTGACTCGTTATCTAGGATGCAAGTCTTCTATTACAATTTTTGCAACAAAAAATTATGAAATAGTTTGTATTTGTGTTAGAAAGCATTTGAATTTCGTAGGAATAACTCCCAACAGTTTCTTTAAAAGAGTCGAATGAGTGATAAGTAGAGCAACTTTTTGCAACAAATGCAACTTTTTTTCACACATTCTACGCTGCATGTGAAGTATATATTAAAACCAAAATTCCTCTAACATACCGCAACATAGTTGCAACTTTTTGCATAAATGCGACCACCTGTAACTTTTTAAAATTTAGCTTTAAATTAATTCATATGAAATTACTATTTCATTTTTTGCCCTCTGAACCAACCCTTCGATCACGTGTGTCGGATCTTGCGAACGCCGAAGTATTGCGGATCAAACACAAAGTTCTTGGAAAGAAGGTGTTTGTCCTAACAGACGAAAGTGAAATAAATGGCAAGAAGTACTTTCAACACATTGGTTGGCACTCTTAATAATACAGATTAAACTTGCTTAATAGACTACAGAGTTTGCGAGGGTTAGTATCGATCATCAATATATTGTTAGCCTTGTAGATGACGTTTTAAAAACTCTGAATGATGAGCGAAATGATTTTGCGCTTCTCCTATCCGATACAGCACGTTATATACGTATGACTGCGGCAGGCGTAGTTTTTCAATGTAAAAAAATTACTGGCCAAGATAGGCCATTCAACGTTTTTCTGTATTTAAGAATGTATTATATAATTCTGTTGTACACGACTAAAATTGCTAATATATTTTGAATGTTTTCATTTTTTACGTATAATTTATTTTAGAATTTGTTGTATCAAAAATAAATGCAACTTTATTTCCATAAATGCAACTTTAGGGAATGATAAATGCAACTTTAGGGAATGATAAATGCAACTTTTCCCATTTTTTCTGCAACAAAAAAGTTGCCCTAGTGATAGGTATAAAAGCTTTTATTTTGTATTAGTTTTCTTTCCCAACCTTCTTAAATTTTAAAACTAACAACGTAAAAATATCTCCGAATTGATTTCGGGAATGATATTTTTCAAGAGTTATACTTTCATTCCATGCCCCCTCCATCTCTACTGCAGAAAGAAAAATATGCGATGACATTCCAAAACTCTTTCCGATTCTTTTCTAATACTGCCAAAAGAGCGATTCCTATTCACGAATGGTAACCTTCCTGTTTCTTCGTTATTCTGCGGCAATACGCTGCCAATTCTGGGGCCCCATGTAGTCGCTAGACTAGCTTAGGAAGTTTCCGCTATAAACACGTGTGGATCGGGGAAAGATAAACAAATCGAAAACTACTATAATGAGCTTCAAAATTAAGGATGGGGAAAGAATATGATCTATATTGCGAACCAGTGCTAGATGTGCAGTGCAATGAATGACTCGTCAAATATATTTTTAGTTTCCAAGAGTATGGGTCAGTAAAATTGTTGGGAATGTTTGAATGGTTGGAATTATCCTTTTTTTTTACGTACCTTCTCAATATGCTATTCAGTGCCCTCACCACTAAAATATCAGTGTTTCATTAAATTAATAGTGTTTCAACGTTTTTTCGATTACATGATTTTTTTGTGTCATGCCCCTTTTTTCTGAAAATATTTTGAACAAATATTTCAGAATATTTATTATATAGGAGAATATTCAACGCTATTTCTCGCTCCGATGTATAGCATCGCAATTCGTTTTTTCTTTTACAAGCACAAACAGTTCCACTATCAAATTTGAATTTGTATCCAGACGGGTAGACATTTCCATTTTCTAATTTTTTTATATGTTTCCTTTCCTACTTTAGAATATGTTTTATTCCTGAAAAATGACTATCAGTTGTTCGGATAATCCTCGTAATAATTAAAGCATCAATAGCACTAAAAATATTCTGAAAAGTTTAAGTGGGCATCTAAATACGAAATTGTATCATAAGTTTTATTTGCACTCAAAGATTTGACCGCATGGTCTGAACCTTAAAAAGCATTTATTTTCTAACTTGATTTATTCTTTGTATAATATTAAAAACTAGGGGGTCCGCCCCCTGCTCGCTAACGCTCGCCAACCCCCGGAGGATTGCTTCGCAATTCTCATTGGTTCGCTGCGCGAACCTATGCTCGCTTCGCTCGCATCAATGAAGACACGTGTCCTAGCAGAAGGGATTGATTACAAAATAAGATATTCCAAAAAAATATTTTTCAAATCTAAATTTGTTGTATTACATAAAAGATATATACAGTACCTCTGGAATCAGAATTTAAATGAAAACTTTGAGCAAATTTTTACTCGCAATGTGAACGCTGCTTTGGTAATTGAATACCCAGCATGTTGTTTGTGTGTACATTTCCCCAGTACTCGAGCCACCCATACACTTTTTGACTGAGTTTGTTGTCGAAAGTTGTAGTGCATGCGTCTTGTTGTACTATAATTGTTAGCCTTGAAAAGGACCGTTTTTTAAATAGCCCTGAAAAGATCCTCCGCTTTCTTAGATTTCTATTACAAACCGCAACAGCTCGTCTAAAATTCATTTTTTTCAATAAAATTTCATCCGATAACGCTATAGATTCAAATGAGGCGCGCGGCTCCTAGTAAACAAACAATCGCACAATGTTGCCAAAACGCGGTAACAAATAACGTCTTTTTTGCGTGCCACGTAAGAGAAATATATATATAGATGAAACTTACAAGGCTTTACAGAACCACTTGACCAGTTAACATGGCATTTTTTAACAGAGAAATCTTTTAAATTTAAGAAAAGCGGGACTAGATCTTGTCCGAATTTAGCTCTTAAATTGAAGATTTTGGCACAAAAACTATAGCTTTCTAAATAACGTTATTTATAAGTAGACAATAAAACGCTTGCAACAAGGCACACTGGTTTTTAACTTGAATGAGAAATTTAAATAAATTTATGGTTGTATATGGTCACTCTCGAAGTGCAAAAGGTCGTATGTCAAAATTTCCATTTTTTCTTTTATTACTGCATATTGTTGATTTCCACCTGGTGGCAAAATCTCTAATGTCATCAGCTGATCCAATAAAAGTTGCAACCAAATGCTCTCCTGAAAAATGCTGCTCTTAAACATTCGACTTTTTGCACTTTGATACTCATAAAAATGAAATATTTGGATTTTGTGTTAAATTTAAGTTTTTGATTTCACATCTGCATTTAATCCCGAATGATGTTCAAAGTTAAAATGAATTTCTATAAACAAAGTAAAAACGTATATGTGTCAAGTTCCTTTTTAAATTTTTTCAAAAATAATAGTAGTTAAGTGATTAGGTAAATTTGGTAAAAACAAATTCAGACGTTTTTTTTTTCCACTGAGAATTTTAGTTTATGTGGAATTAAAAGTTTTTTTTTACAAAACAATAGACAAACTTTAGCAGTTTGTGTTCTCAAAGGCTCAATTAAATACAAATGTCAAACGAATTCGTAAAAATGAATGGGTTTAAAAAGTTATCTGCACAGATTTATTTGCCTCTTTTAAATAGTTCCAAGTCAAACCATTATGTTTCCTAAAAGAGATAGGTTTTAAAATTCGCTGTAAAATAGTTTTTAACACAGATTGATACACAAATGTAGTATTTTTAAAAAACGATCTTGTGTTATTTATTTATTTTGTTTTTCGTCGTTTTGTTTATTCTGTTAAATTGCATTTTAGTTTAATACATCTTGATGCTAAAAAATTGCGTCTAAAAAATCATTCTTACTGAATCCAAATCTACACCCTATTGGCGGATTTATACTTCTGCCGCCAAAGAGCTTCCAGCAAATTGCCGCCCCTTCCCGCTCCTTGCCCTCAGCAGTAGGCAATGATATTCCCTCTACACCTTCCCTCCCCTTAAAGAGCTAACTCCCATAGGTTTATCAAAAGCGCAAAATCATTAGTATACTGCCCTAATTTTGTTCAATAGTGGTCTGGGCTAAATTAAAAACCAGAACCAGATCGACATATCGCACCCCGGCAAGAAAAGTGACACAACTCAAATTTGCAGAATTTGAGAAACATCAACTTAAAGGATACTATAAAACTTATATTGAAATAGTATAAGCTACTGTTAAATTTTAGGTAAGTATTTATGGTGGTAACTTCTATTACTCTATAGAATAGTAATATAACACGCTGGGGCACCTCATACATATTTTTCAATGACATAACATCAAAATTTTTAATTTTTGAGTTGTGTCACTTTTCTTGCCGGGGTGCGATATAACATTGTTTATTTTTACATATAAGAACAATTTAGAATAAAATTTGAAATAAACTTTGGTACAGCATCTAAATGTTATTCATTTGGACATAGGCCCTATCAGCAATCAGCAAAACAATTATTACCAATCTAAGTTCAATAACTGAGATATTGAGAAAGTTCTGTGAAGTTGAGTATAATAGGGAACTGTAGGTTAAAATAAAAAACACGCTCTCTCAAATAAATTTAAAATGTTCGGATAGTAAAACAAACTAATGGCAAATGTTTAAAAGAGCTTCCTTCGTGAACTAGAGTTCAAAAACGAGTGTATAAATATCTTCAGTTTAATCCCCTTTGGCTAGCTCCGATTCGATAGTCAGAATTGCTACATCTATCAGGCGATCTTCTGTCATTGTAGATCCTGTATAATTTTTAATTATTTTCAAGACGGAGAACGACTTTTCCGCTCAACAGTAGACGTAGAGATTGTCAAAAAAAGTCTCAATGCGATGTCAACATAGGGTATAAATCTTGCAGTTCCTTGTCATGTAGCACTTCGCAAATTTTAAGTATTGTTTTTGGATAGTGTTCCATTCCTTTCAAAAATATTTTCCGCAAATTTTTACCGCCCTTGACTATAGCCCCCCATAGTCTCTTCCCCCCCATATCAGCCACTGCTTTACCGTGTGACCAAAGCAACTTGGTATACTTATTATTTAGATACCCGCGTGAATCGTATAAGGCTACATGTAAATTTCCATTCAATTTGTCCTGGGTGTGCACAGGGGATACACACGAGCAACATTGAATATCACTGTTTGATCAATTTCCTCCGAATTTTATAGACTCGTATTCTTTTAAACCCTTCGGAAAACGAAGGCCACATACTAACCCCCTTTCGATTTGCCTTGGATCTGCAGGAAGAGCTAAAATCAAATCGAAATCTCCATAGAAATAACAGTGAGTGTTATTAACATCACTGTCCAATCTCCACCATATTTCGTACATTTATGCTTTTGAACCCTGGGTGAAACATAGGCTACATATTAACCCCCATTTGATTTGTCCTGGTTTGGCAAAGGGGGCTAAAATAAATTTATTATCCCCATTAAAAATAACTGAGTAATATTACGAACAATTACAATCAATTTATCCGAGCATTTCCTGATTCCCTGGTAAAACAGGATGTCTTCTGCAATGGCTGCTTTCAATCGGTTAAGTTGACCATGATAAAAAAACATCTGCAGTAATGGTTTCTCCGACATTAAGCAGCTCGAAGTGAGACACACTCATGAATATTCCACCAAACAAATAGGAGACTCTTGCTGAATTTTGGAATTTTTCTTGTTGGTTCTCCAGTAAAAAACGTTTTTTTGTCTCCCGTTATGATACGGTCGAAAAAAATGTTATTTTCTTGTGACGATTTATAAGCAAGTTGCATATGGAGGACCTTTGCAGTTTGTTCTTATCACTGAGCATATGGGGTACTAAAGGTGAAAATTAACTGTCGCCACGTGGCGACTAAATGTTTGAAAGTAGACTGAAAATTTTGCTACAGTCACCACACTTTCTTAAAAACATTCGTTTGACGGTGGAACCTGCGATTTTGCGGTTTTTCTTCTGAGGACCATGTAAAAAATTTTCTTTTACAGAAGAAAAAAAGCATTGAAACTTAAACATGGAAAATAGTATTGGGAATTTAGTGGGCAGAACGCTTGGAGCGGGAAAACGCAATGCAATCCAGGGATTTAAAGCTGAAGATTAGTACTTGTGTGTGCACGAGACCTGGAATATTTCCGTAGTGCTGAGATTTCGCGGGGTGATAAATATATAACATGTGTGTTGAACGCTCGTAAGTGGCCACTGAATGAAACAAGTTCACTGGCCACTTACAAAATTTCTTAATCTTCATCTTTACGGGGTACCCATACACCGGTATGCTGAAACTTCCCAATGGATTTCAAGTGGCGTTGAACTGTTATCCATGAAGCATTCATCCTTTCTGAAATTTCCTCAATTGTTTTGCGAGGGTTTTCTTCTACAATAGCCACCAACAGGTCTTCTTCAAATTGAACTGAACGACCACTTCTTGGGGCATCTTCAAGTTTGAAATTGTCGCTACAAAATCTGTTCAACCACCGTTGGTATCTCTAAATAATTTGCATAAATTACATCGATATTCTCAGCTGCTGTAGTTGCTTAATGGCAGCAATTTAACTGATTGAACATTCAATATACAGGGTGGTCCCGAATTCATGGTACAAACTTTAATGGTAGGTACAGGACATTGTAACAATGATTTATTGTATAGGAATGTATAGTCGCAAGTGACGCGGTGAGGCGAAAACAGGGGAAATAACGGCCGAAAGGAAAAACAAAGATTTTATTGAAAGCGTTGTTGACAAGTGTCATGTTTACAGTAATTGTTCAAAATTGCGTCCACCAGTATCGATACATGCTTGACAGCGTCGGTGGAGCGATTGGCGTACACGTTCAAAGATGCCTGGTATTTCACACACACCTGCAGCAGCTACAGATAAGCGAGCGACGAGATCCTCATCTGAGTCAACTGGAGTCTCATAAACAAGATGCTTTAGATGTCCCCATAAAAAGTAATCGAGGCTCGATAAATCGGGAGATCGGGGTGGCCAAGGGACTGGTCCACCACGCCCAATCCATCGAGTACCAAACGTGGCATTCAGGTAATTCCGTACATCAATGCTGAAGTGTGCTGGCGCCCCATCGTGCTGAAACCACATGCGGTTACGAATGGCGATCGGAACATCATGCAGCAGTTGTGGTAACACTTCTTTCAGAAAAATAAGATAGCTTCCGCCAGTGAGCCGCGTGGGTAGTAAGTATGGGCCAATCAAAAAGTCGTTCACAATACCAGCCCACACATTAATACTGAAACGTTGTTGAAACGCATGTCGACGCGTTGCATGTGGATTATCGGTTGCCCACACATGGGAATTGTGCGCATTAAAGACACCCTCGCGTGAAAATGTCGCTTCATCTGTAAATAGCACATAATCTACGAAATCCGGCTGCAACGCTCATTGCTGCATCACCCACAGGCAGAAGTTCACGCGGCGAGGATAATCTGCCGGATTCAATGCTTGTACTTTCTGAAAATGGAAGGGGTGTAAGCGATTTTCGTTTAACACTCTGCATACAGTCTGATGACTCACACCTACGTCACGCGCAACAGTTCTTGTGCTTGACTCGGGTCTATCAGCCACAATGTTCAAGATGCTTTCTTCCAGCCTTGGAGTGCGTACTCGACCAGCGCCATGTCTGTTGACGTCGAACGCACCTGTTTCACAAAGTTGACGATGTAACCGTTGAAAAATTCTATGATCCGGCATTCGTCGATCAGGATACTCCGCGCGATACATTCGTAACGCAGCTCTGCCGTTACCATTTGCACGGCCGTACATGTAATGCATGTCTGCTTTTTCTGCATACGTAAAGTCACCCATCGTCTACGGCAGCACAATTGTGAATGGCGCTTTTCCCTACTGCGATGCATCATGTTCAACAGCGGCTAGACATCTACTGCCCTCTACCGGCAATGATACCAACCGATCACTCCATTTCTCTTTCCTTTTATTTCCCCTGTTTACGCCTCACAGCGTCACTTGCGACTATACATTCCTATACAATAAATCATTGTTACAATGTCCTGTACCTACCATTAAAGTTTGTACCATGAATTCGGGACCACCCTGTATAATATTAGCTTCACTAGGATTAACGTTATTCATTTCGTATAGGATATTTAATGCTCTAAAAAATATCAGCTGAAAGCACAAACAAAACTGGAATGAGCTAACTCTAAGTAACTCGCCAAAAGTATATGCCCGTCAAAACGACATTACTCATGGACACCCCTAATAGCTTATCACAGCAGTCCAACTTTGAACAAGTCTAGCTGACTGATGGTTCAAAAAATTACGAGTTGAATGCAAATTTAATTTTTATTATAATATACTTGGAGGCTCCTCCACCTGCTAGCTTTCGCTCGCCAACACCCGATGATTGTTACGCAATCATATTTAGTTCGCTTCGCGAACTATAGTTTTCAATAATGAGAGGAGGTGATTGCTTCATAATCCATTCCCATTTGGATCGCTGCTGGATTGATCCAAAACCTCTAGTGCGACGTCAATTTAAGGTTCACTTCTCATTGCGATGTTTTTCGCAGGCGCCCGAGTAACGAAAAATTGCCTACTTTTTGCGAGATTAGCGAATCCGTATATAAGCCGACCCCCGTACTTTAGCTTCAGAAAACGTTAAAAAAAAATATCTCGGCTGCTTATACTCGGAAATATACGGTATATAAAAACAAAATGTTTTTAAAAAGGTCAAGAACAAAATGTCTCATTTCCACATAAAAAGGAAATATTTTAGCATAACATATTGTTAAAATTCAGAGGAAATCTTACCATAATTTTAAATGTTTTAGCTGATCCGTGCTGTTTGTTGTGATAGTATTTTTTAGAGTTTCATATTCGACTGTTGCTATGGGAACGGCGACCGAATTTGCCGGTTCTTCTGAAAACATTGCAAACTCTTCAGCTCGTGCTATCAAATTTTATGAATGAATTAATTAAAAACTATAACTGTGTCTGCGCGTGCTCCAAATTCATTAGTCCGTTGAACCACAAAACTTAACACTATCACGGGACTCGCTATCTACCAATCACAAAGCGAATAAACCTGAAAAAGACCGAAAGATTTTCTTTTATTATTGAAATAGAAAGTACATTCGGTTGTCCACGTGAAGAAAAGCAAAGAAAATGATAAAACTTGTTCGATAATGACGCGACCCGCTTGGTGATGAAATGGGGTTCAAGTGCACATTTTATTAACGAAATGAAATTGGGAGAAGGGGATATTTTACTGATGCGTTATATTACGTCGTACTGTAGCATCTCAGCGGGCTGTCGACGACTGTCCGGGATCAAACTCGAACGTATAGTTTCGAGGATAGCACCAGGTAATTTTGAACCACGGTCATATGACGACCCAAAATTGAGAATACGCACCATTAAGAGATTTCCTTAAATCCCTAAACTGTGCAATAAATAATAATTCCAGCTTAATTTTTATACGAATGATAAATTACACATTTAGAAATATACACAGTCCAGTATACACAGAAATAACCAATCACAAAAGGCAGGTGGCAGCACATTGCAGTGGAGTGTATATAAAGGATGTCCTAGGGCATCGGAAAGCATTTCAATCGTTGGCGTAATGAAGAAACGTTGCGATTTATCCGACGTCCAAAAGGGCATGATTATTGGCTTTCGGGCCAAGGGTGGAATCATTTCGGAAACGGCTAATTTTGTGAACTGTTCGCGTGCCGCCGTGGTAAAAGTATACCGTGCATGGCAAAATGGCACTATCCAAAATCAGCGGCGTGGCACATGTGGTGCACCACGGGCTATAGATGACAGAGACGAACGAAGGCTACGGAGATGCGTTCGGGCGAATAGACGTGCAACTGTTGAGCAACTGACCGCCCAGATGAACTAAGGGGCTACCAAGAGTGTATCCTCAACAACGGTTCAGCGAATGGGGCTCCGCAGCAGACGCCTGGTTAATGCACTTATGCTGACTGCTGTTCATCGGCGACGAAGGCTGGAATTTGCACGCCAGTACCGCAACTGGACGTCCACAGAGTGGCGACAGGTGGCTTTTTCCGATGAATCACGTTTTATGCTCCATCGGAAAGATGGACGTTGGCGTATACGGCGTGAAACGTCTGAAAGCAAACACCCTGCAACAATCGCCGGAAGGATCCAGGCTGGAGGAGGGAGTTAATCTAGCGCAGCTGGCCACGGCACTGGAGTCGGCATGGCTCAACATCCCAGTGAACACCTTCAGAAACCTAATTGACTCTCTTCCTGCACGTCTTGCAGCGGTCCGCTCTGCCAAAGGTGGTTATTCTGGCTTTTGACAGGTGATCAGATTAATGTGACTGGACTGTGTATTTTGTACTGTTATGTGTGTGTAATTTCTGTTGGTATGCGAGGCTTAAGATGTTTATCTGTACCTAATGTTTGCTGTGTTGGAAAGTAAAAAAGAAATTATTTCGCGAATGTTCCAATACTTTCTCGAAGTTTACGCCACTGTGATCTTGTTAAATAGCTGGCCAATTCTTTTTCTTTCAGGAATGGGTCACTGCCACCGACATTCGAATTACCCTGGACCGTGTGAACTCATTCGGTGACGAAATCTTCGGCGATGCGAAAGTGTTCAAGTCATACTACTACGCAGTGTCTGATTTTGCTGTGGGCGGAAGGTAAATTTTTTTGAAAATGATATTGTTGTGAAATTATATTTATTAGCAGGCAACGGAGTTTTTAAAATGTAAAGGTTATTTGATGAATTGTAGGTGGCACATTAAATGCGCTCTAAGCCTCTTAAAACTAATGTTGAAGGTTTCAGAAAGTGCAGCGAATTCTGAAAACATCAGCTATCGATTGGTCCCAAGCATTTTCTAGGTACTTTTTAATAAATATAAAATGCTAGCAAAAGAAATTTCGATGTTTCTTTGAAGTAAATTGATGCAAAAAGACAATTTTCAATTACTCTTTCACCTCTAATAGGCTAACCTAAAAGTTTCAGCTCTTATCCACGATCTGATTACAGCAAACTGAGATATGTGTCATGATTTTGTGTTAACCAAGGATTTGGGACATCTGGCATCCCAACTTGAAATGGGTAAGGTCAGGTATACAGATAGTATCAGTTTATTAAGATTGTCGAGTAATGTAAATATCTTATAATTTGCTGTTCTAGTGCTCTGATAGGGATGTGAGACTTCGTAGACCGCCACCCTTTAAAAACTAAAAATGCTGACTTTTTGTTGCGTACCAAATTTGAATCATTCCATAAAGTGTTTTAGCATAGCGCCCCTTCTAAGATAAAGCAGAATTGAAATTTGAATTATATATGTGTGTCTGTGTGTGTTTATATATATATTAATTTTCTTTTTATTTTGCTGCGAAAATCTCAATTTTTTTGCTATGGACTAACCTACTCAGCCGTTTTAGAAAGAAGCCCCCCGCTGATGATATAGGTGTTCCAAATATTTCTCTGTATCTCAGCCTTCTAGGGTTGGATATCAAGCCGGAAACTAAATGAATATCACAAGGAACTGTGTGTTCCTTTGGTTTCCACAGAGATCGTATACCTTCTCTACTTATGTGAGTTTAAGTTAACTAGTATAAATATATATATATATATATATATATATATATATATATATATATATATATATATATATATATATATATAACTTCTAAAAGGTTCTCAAGAGAATTTTTAAAAACGAGTTGCCAGAAGAGCATACATACCTACCTTTAGTATTGAATGTATTTTCAAGTCATATAAACGAAATTATGATTTGGAAACACTTACCTGGATATTCCCTGAATGGATTGAAGACAAGTAATACGTTCATCACAGCCTGATATACACTCATTGCCATAAATATTTGCGCACCAAGAAAATGTCGTCAAAATGAAACGAAATTTTACACATGTAAGTACTACTTTGATATAAGTAAGTGATTAGAAAATCAAAGAAAAGGGATCATTTATTGCAGAAAAAACTACAAATGAACGGAAGTTTTAGTATTCTGTTGGACCCCCTCTAGCGCGAACGAGCGGGCATTGACGCATACAAGTTCCGTATGATGTCTTGAGACATCTCGTTCCACAGTTGCTCTAAACGCGCCTCTAGTTCGACCAAACTCGTAGGGTGTCCAACTAGCCGTCCCAAATGATCCCAGATATGTTCGATTGGTGACAAATCTGGGGATCGAGTAGGCCAGGGGAGGGTGGTAATGTGGCGGAGTCAGTCTTGTGACATCCTTGTTGTGTGTGGCCGAGCATTGTCTTGTTGAAAAATGGCTCCTGGGAGCCCTGCCATCAGTGGCATCACATGTGGCTGAAGGATGTCATGGACGTACCGCTGGGCTGTCATTGTGACATGGATCAATATTAGTGACCGTGTATCGTAAGCAATGGCACCCCATACCATCACACCAGCTGTTGGAGCGGTGTGTTGCTGTAAAGCGAAGGCAGGATTGAGGCGTTCACCACGGGGCCTCCGCATACAAACACGATTGTCATCACTGCTCAAATTGAATCTAGATTCGTCGCTGAAGACGACCTGGTTCCATTCCGTTGCAGTTCAATCTCGTCGTGCGCGACACCACTCCAAACGGAGGCGTCGGTGGGTGGGTGTCATTGGCAGCACACATAATGGGCGCCGCGATACCAGATGTCCTTCAGCCAGGCGCCTTGCAATGGTTCGGGAAGACACAGGTGCCCGTAGTGAAGGTGCTGCCTGTGTCTGGATAGTGGTCAATGAGGCAGTTGGCTCTACGCGTGCGTTTCGTATGATGTGACGGTCTTCTCGACGACTGGTCTGTCGAGGGCGTCCTGAGCCTGGTCGCCGTGTAAATGACGTCTCTTCTGTCCACTGGCCCCAACACCTCCTCACAGTAAAATCAGAACGGCCTACTTAACGAGCTACTCGCCGAGCTGACCACCCAGCTTCCATCATCCCGATGATTCTTCCCCTCTCGTACTCTGACACCTGCTCATATTGTCTTCGATGGCGGCGTAACGGCATGTCTACCTCAGCGTTTCCTTTGCAAAAGATTAAGTACACTCAAACAAGCTCTGCTTATCTGTTTTATACTCCAAGGAGAACGAAGTTCAGCGCCCTCTAGTGGCATTACGCAATGCGCAATCACGCTGCATTTCTAATCATTTGCATATCTGGCCAACATGTACCTTCATGCCAAGTTTTGTTACAATCCCACAATTATTTCTTGGTGCGCAAATTTTTATGGCAATGAGTGTACTTCAGATGCAATAGTATTGTCTATATAACTGATAGGAAACTTGCCGGTGGTGCTACGTGTGGCAAAACCCTAGAACGTCAAGGTAACTTACATAAACTCATAGACGTCACGCATAGTATCTTGCAAACACGAGTAGGCGATATTAAGAATAGGGGTAATATTTGGAACACCTACCCTATAATGCGTTACAACCTTTTTTACGGTCTAGTTTACGAAGAGACAGGTAAATTCTTTCATAGCGCGATTGCAGAATATTTTCATTTATAAAACATACATTTTCGAAATATGTCGCTGTTAAAGTAACACAGAAAACAATTTCTCTAAGATACTTTCCTTTATGTTTTCACTCGATTAAGCCCGTTAAAATGTATCCTGAGCATGAGTGGCGCCTTGTTCGATATCACCTCATGATCATCACTGGTCCAAATCCAAAAACCTTTTGGCTCTGAATTGCAGGTTAGGTTGGTAGGTAATTGAAAGCATGTCACGCTGCAGCAACATAACAGTCTATTGACTCCGATCCGGGATCAATCCCGATGAGAAATATCAGAGGACAACCCCTCGTAATTTTGATCCACGGTCAGATGATGAGGTAACAGCCGAGCTAGCACCCCACTCTCCAAATTTCCACTCCACGTCAAGGTGGGAATATTTGAAGCCACGACAGATTTAATGTGCACCAGCTACCACGTTTCCGACGGTCTTTGGTTGGATCGAGTTTCGAACTCGTGATCCTCTCTTTGTTCAGTTTTTACATGACCTTCATCTGAACTATTATATAAGGAAGTGTTTGTTTGTCTGTCTGTTTCTTGCCGCAAAATCCTAACGATTCTATGGCACTTCCAGCAATGAGATTTGGCACACAAGTAGTCCAAATTTTTTGCAATTTTAGGGTCGCGGCGAATTTTAAAATTCAATCCAGAACATTTTAAAATGAATTTAATAGTTTTATTCTCAGCGGGTTCTTCAACGCGTTTCTTCCGGAAGAAGAAACACCCGAATCTAGACCTTTTCTACCCAAGTGACCTTGCCGTCAGCCTTTGGAATCATGACAAATTTTTTTCAGCGCGGGGAACTCGGAGAAAGTTATTTTTTTCATTTCCGCTTTGATTTTGCGCGGAGGAATGATTTTTCAGCCATGGCGATAAATCTCCTAGACCGTTAAAAATGGAGTAAAATTTGAAATCTGCGGAAAATTTCACTATAGATTGATACCTAAAAATATGATTTTCTTTAAATGAATAAATTTTAAATTGAATATATCTTCAACATATTAGAAATCTGCGGAAAATTTTACACCAGATTACTACCTTACATCACAGCGTTGCCCGTGGTGTTGGTTTGCGCCACGGGTGCGGGTAACGCCGGGCTAGCCACACAGTGGCTAGTTCGTGATACATTTCGATGCTTGGTTTTGCATCCTGAAACCCAACTAAGAAAAATTTAATTGCGAATTCTTCATTCACATACTATATATTGAATAACCATTTGATTCCTTGGGAAGTATTGTACTAAAAATAGACTTGATTTTGCCCTGAAAAATGCTAAAAGGAAATTATCAATTTCGTTCATTTTTTCCAGTCGCATAGAAATATTTTTTATTCAGGATATTTTTGGTTGTCCCGTATAGCGTATCAAACCTTATACTGTCAACAATCAAGTCAAGCTCTTTCAATCGGTTTTTTTGACCATGTGCGAGTTTCAACGCTATTATTTAGGTCAAGGAAGCGGATCAAAATTGGAAGATAATCATGAATGGGTCCAGATCGAAAAAGAAAAGAGTCCTAAGCTGATTTTATAAATAATTAAGTCTGGAACTCTTGGGCTGACCAAGGTTCACAATTTCTTACTGCAATTTAAATTGTGTCATTTTCTAAACTATGACGACGGAATAAAAAATTGTCCTGTGAAAGTCTTGTAACAATGCTGTTTACGTTTTTTTCGTTTTTTACTTTTTTTTGTAATTTCAAGTTTTTTTATTATGTTTAGATTTTGAGATACATGACAAATACATGATTTAATTTTTTTCACCAAAGGTATTGGGGAAACAGACCAAAAAATTTAGGGATCTCAGATATCCTACGCAGTTGCACTGTCGTCGAAAAAACATTGGCGTGATAAAATAACGCGAATTGTTACCCTGAAAAATTGAAAAAAGATTTTACAATTCACAAAAATAATTCTTATGATGAAATTCCATTTGCAAGAGTTGCTGTGAACTGAAAGTGATTTTGATTGATGAAAGCATTTGCAAAAGTATTTCTTTCTTTAACACTTACTTTCGGACCGAAACTCGCCATTTGATTCTTTGTCTGTTTCCAATCGCTACTAGAAATGACATAATAATCCAACACTTTTTCAAGTATGAAGGCGGAAACAATGAATGAGTTGGACGTCGAAACTTTTAATTCACTTATAGGAAGTCTCGAGTATTTGTATTGAGATATTGCTTTCCGGTTTCCGCTGTCTGAATTCTGCGACGTACGCAATGTTGACACAAAATCGTATGGATGAAATTGTTCCCACTATGGTATCGGGTTTTGAATTCATCTGTCAATGACCTTGGCGCCGATAATATCTTCTGTTACAAAACGTTATCTTAGCATTAGATTTTCTCTTCCCAAGACAAATCGCAGATGTTGAATTCCGATCATTTTCAGGAAATATAATGTAGACTCAAATGTTTGTGATTAATGTATCAGTTACTCCATCTGAAAACAAATGAAAATAGCATACATCTAAACCAGTGGTTTACAAACTTAGTATGTCCATGGACCCCTTCTTATAGCAAAAACCTGACTATGAACCCCCAAGTAAAGTGACGCGACATAACTGCATAATAGAAAAATTAAAATTTTAACTTTCATGTCTTGAAGGTTTTTTTTATTTATTGAAGTATAAATTTTGTATATTTATTGTAGTATTTGTTGAAAGTAGTAGATATTTATTGAAAGTAGTAGATATTTATTGAAAGTAGTAGATATTTATTGAAAGTTGTAATATTTATATTACTAGGGGGCTCCGCCCCCTGCTCGCTTACGCTCGCCAACCACCGGGGATTGCTACGCAATCCCATTTGGTTTGCTTCGCAAACCAACACTCCTTTTACATATGGCATTTGGTTTGCT
This sequence comes from Metellina segmentata, assembly GCA_947359465.1. Classification (NCBI taxonomy): domain Eukaryota; kingdom Metazoa; phylum Arthropoda; class Arachnida; order Araneae; family Tetragnathidae; genus Metellina; species Metellina segmentata. Next base: position 33,711,350 of record OX375880.1, on the reverse strand, counting down.
TCGCAAACCAACATTCCTTTCGCAGAGTGAAACTATCTGAATAATTTGAATGATCCTGATTTCACTTTACGGTCCATGACGTCACAGCGAGGGCTTCGCCCCCTGCTCGCTTACGCTCGCCGACCCCCGGGGATTGCTACGCAATCCCGTTTGGTTTGCTTCGCAAGCCAATACCTCTTACGCAAGTGATTTCACTCTTTTTTACTTTAACACTTAATGCACCCTAAACTAATAGCCGCATGAGTAAAAAATCTTCTGCATCTTGTTCCCTGTACAATTTTAAGTAAACCCTGTTAATCTCCAAACTTTACGATGTGTACTTTGTACTTTCTCGGTAATTCGTCTGAGAACAGAGGGAAAAAAGCGAGCCTTTTTCCTCGCCAAATAAAAAGAAATCGTTTTTATGGCAATTGTTGCTACGATAAATTTGATATCTGGCAAACCCGATAGTCAAAAATACAACCCTCCGCGAATACAATGCTCCGCGAATTTGCTCCGCGAAATAAAAAATACGAAATTTGTTTCACCAACTTTTGATTGCATCGAATTTATTTATGAACCAATTTTAAAAATAATGGTACCGTAAGAAAGAGTACATTCTGAGGTATACTGCGCTATTTTCAAAATAAAAAAACTAATAGTAATATGATATAGAGAAATGACAGTTTTAGTTAACGGTTGTAACAAAAAATAGCGAAAATATCCAAAGATTCCGAATTTTGTATGACCAACTTTTGATCGCATCCAATTTAATTATTAACCGATTTCAAAAATAATAGTACCGTAAGAAAGAGTACATTTTGAGGTATACTGCGATATTTTTAAAATTAAAAACTAATAGTAATAAAATATAGATACGGCAGTTTTAAAAAAAAGTAACAAAAATGTCCTGATTTTTCCCGAATTTCAAAAAAATATTATCAAGAACCAAATTGAAATTTTAAAAAAAACTTTTTTTTTTCCCGGTCGGTACTCTCTCGGGAAACAGTCTAAAAATCGAGCTAAACAACACAGTTTTCAATCCTGCGGCGGCGGTAACATTTTTTTAATATAGAGAGATATAGTAGTAGTAGTAATTTAGTGAAAACTGCTACTACTGTTCTACTACTAAAATACTTTTGAGTAGTATTTATTGAAATTATAACTTTTGTTTGAAAATACAAAAACCTTTTTTTTTTCAATGAGATGGGTGAACCTTATGAGATGATATGAGATTATTTATGTTAGGATCTTTGTAACATTCGCAAGTCTCCGAGAGTACTAATTTACTGTCGGTTTCTTTTTTCGTGGTGAAGCTCTTAGCTGCACTAAATCCACGTTCTACTAAGTAGGAAGACAGGAAAGCAATTACCAGCTTCTGTGCATTAACCCATAATGCAGGATATAAAATTGGAATCTGTTTTGTAACCAGAATTTGTGGTATCCTTGTTCAAACATTGGTTTCGGCTCCTCTTTAGTGAATAATTCAATATATTGCTCCTGTATTAGTATGGATACATCTGACTTTGTGGGTCTACTTGCAAAAGTGTCCAACCCCCAATCGGGGATAACCATGTGAAAAATGTCTTCAAATCGTCGACTAAGACCAGAATAAAGAACCGTTAAATGTTGACATCTCGTTTTTGCAATTTTGTAGGATTTGGAAACTGAGAGCATTCTTCTCTCTTCAAGTTGTATAGAAAAAGTTTTGTATGTAACAAACACAGATATTATACTTTTAATTTTGATTAAATTTAATTGACACCTTGTAGCTTCAAATTGGTTTCGTTAAATTTGGCAGATAAGTGAGTAATATAAGCTCTGGCATTTTTTGCATTAATTAAATTGAGCCGCAAATCATTGTCTTTACTTCCCAGAAATTCTAACACTGAATCAAAGAGTTGTTGTTGTTGTTGTTGCACATCCCCCTGGTGTAGGAAAGCCTACACCAGGTCCAGAAGGCCCCGTCGTGCCAGATCCCCATATACCTGCAAAAAGTCCTGATCAACCAACAGCTGCTTATACGAAGCGCCAAGACAGAGAAGAAGGTGATCAGGACTGGCAGGTAGGGAACAGGAACAAGGAGGGAAAATTCTATTCTATTCTATTCAAAAAGTACATAAAATCTATCCAAACATGCACTTTTAGATAACCAACGAACTTCCATGCTAAGTAGTAAACTATTATAATCTTCATCATTTTCCAAGCACAGTTGAGCAAATAATCCCTCATTCAAGGCATTCCTTTTAATTTTATTAACTCCTCTAATGACATAATCTAGTGAGCCATGAAAACGTTCACTCAGATTTTTGGCGACTAAATACTGTCGATGAATGACATAATGTACAGATAATAGCTTGGTTTAAGTGTGCCAGAAAGCCTTTGTGTCGTCCTACCTTTGCCAGAGCACCTTTATTAGCAACGGAGAAGATATTACTCAAGGGTATAGCTTTTAAATCGAAAAATAGTTTTAATTCTTTAAATATTGCTTCACCTTTCGTATCAGTTTCCAAACATTTGATAAATAACAATATTCTTGGAAATTTATTCTTTTATATATCTCACAACAGCTAAAAGTATAGCTTCGTTCCCTGGCAAAGTTGGTGCGTCAAGCTGTATAGAGAATTCAGATGTTTTTAAGTACTCACATAAAAAAATTTCTAATCACAGCCATTTCGTTAATCCTTCCTTGTTCTGTATTATTACTCAGTGAAACTCTTATAATATCGAAAGCTGGTTTAAGCAGCACGGTGCATATTACCTGAATTACAGCTGGTATAATACGTTCTTCACCAATGGTGTGCGGCTTTTATGACTTTGCAATCCCAAAATAAATGTTATAAAATGCACGTAGTCCATCGTCATCTCGCTCAGATGTTGTTGCTAAGAGTTGGTCGCAATGACAGTGTTTTCAAGTATTTTTATTTGACTGGTTTAAAAAATTTTAATCTTTATCTTTTTTTGTCGCTATGGTCTTTTGTCAAATGTTCCTTAAGCTTAGAAAGTTTGATTTATTCGTTTGACAAAGTTTTATTGCATAGAAGGCACATAGTACTAGTTCCTGTAACGGAATAAAACCACATTTTAAATATTCAACACTAAATTATCTGCTTTTTTTCTTAGTCTCACATCATACTGCTTTCAGTAAAAAAGACACAAATTTAAGATATCAGAAAATAAAACAAATTATTTCTTTACTCGGGACGTAAAAATCGCTACCAATTCATTTGTTGTTTATTTTAACTTTCATAATAATGAAAATGGGTCGCAATTATTTTACTTTATATTAAACCTTTCGCGGACCCCCGACGTTGTCCATGGTCCCCCAAAATAATTTTAATTTGCCACAGACCCCTGGGGGTCCGTAAAGACCACTTTGGGAACCAATGATCTGAATAGATCGGCTCTTGCAATGGTCGGCAAATGCCTTTTCTAAAACACTATTTATCAGCGTTCCTTATGTCCTTAAAAAGGCTTCATTTCTTATTTTTGTTTGGCCCTTAAAACTTAATTTATTTGGTTTAAACTCCAAAAAATTGTTTTAAAGGCCATAATTTTTACACCATTATGTATTAAATTTGACCTGCATTCAAATACACTCACTGCCTTAAGTTAAACACGGAGAGGAAAATGTTAATTTCCAGAAGTCGATCTGAATTTGAGAGCAGTTTGAAATTGAGAGCAATTTGCTGCAGAGGTAGATAGAAGTATGCAAATGTGTTATGTAACAGCCAATCACGGTTTCGTGTCGAGAAATATGCAAAAAAAAGTAAGTTGTGTAAGAAGTCGTCATTGTGAGCGGTTAGAGGAATTGCATGTAAGTGCTAATAAAAAGGGTTTAGAACTTTCGTACGATTGGTTTTCAAGACAGACGTGTTTCTATGGCTTCCATAAGACGAATGGCAGATAGTGAGCGCTGGCGTTCTGTGGGACGACTTGAAGCAGGGCAATCAATCACTGATGTTGCTCTTTTCTTCGGTGTTCATCATTTCGTCTTTCACGATTATGGAAAAATTTCCAAACAAGGCAAACAGTTGTCCGAATACCTGTGGCCGCCGCCCAAGGGTTACGATCCCCGCGTAAGATCGATATATTGCTGTTGTAGCGAAGCGGGATCGAAGAGCGACCTCCACGTGTGGCATCTATGGTTGCAGCGTAAATTAGTAGGACGATATCTGCCACTACTGTGCGCCGAAGGCTACACATGAATGGACTGTACTCCCGGGTACCACGAGTTTGTGTTCCTCTATCCGTCCAATCCAGAGAGGCACGATTAAAGTGGTGTCGGCAACATGTGAATTGGACTGTGTCTGATTGGGCTAACGTTATGTTCACGGATGAGTCGAGATTCACCCTGTAGCCAGATGACAAACGTATAAGAGTCTGGAGACAACAAGGCACACGCAATCGGACCCAGAACATCATCGAGCATCACGCATTCCGAGGTGGAAGTATCATGGTGTGGGCCGGGATTTCGCTGGAATATCGCACGGACCTGCACATCTACAGACGGGATTCTGTGACGGCTGTCAGGTATCGGGATGAAGTCCTAGAACCCACTATGAGATTGTACGCTGCAGCAGTTGGTTCTTTCGCTTTAATGGATCATAATGCGCGTCTCCATAGAGCTGGCATCGTCGGCGACTACGGTAGTCGCTAATTGCTACCTGGAGAGTAAGGGGATTGCGCGTATGGTTTCGCCGGCGTACTCGCCCGACCTTAATCCCATAGAAAATCTTTGGGATACCCCTAGCTACTCTCAGAGTTGCAAACTGCTCTACAGGAGGAATGGTGATTACTTGACTCTGGGGTGGTTGATCACCTCATGGGAAACATGGTCACACGCTGTGAACTTTGTATAAGGATGAGGGGTGGTCACATACCCTATTAATGTCGGTTTTGTTTATTTTTTATTTTTGGATTTAAACACCATTTTGTTTATGACTCTAACATTACTTCATATTATAATTTATGAAAATTTAATATTGTTTTCATCTTTGTATTTAATTCTTTGTTTTGTCTCACACTTAAACCTATTTACTACTTTCCGGCCGCATTTCGTGTCAATCAAAGCTGTAATTGTCGTTTTTTTCGCATTTTACCTTCGGTGCTTAACTTTGGCAGTGAGTGTACACGATCGACACATAAGAAGGTTAAGTTTAAGACAAGAAGGTTAAGTTTCAATAAAATCGAGGTAGTAATATTTGTAAGTTCATTTAAAAAATTGATATTTTCAAATCTGGGTCCACAAGACCCAAACCTAGTACTCGTGAAAGTTGCTTAACCTATGCAGTCATGAGGTAATCTATTGCGATCTATGTTAAAATGTTACCTCCCAAAATTAAAAAATAGCCTTAAAAAGGCTCTTATCTCTAGCTTGATGAAAATCCTGTTTATAATGCATGGATTTGTTTAGCGGTTCTACGATCGCTTTCTAATGATTGATTATTAGGCCGAATTCACTTTTCAAAATGCATTCCGTACCACTACGAACAAGGGCCTGACTTATGATTTAATTAAGAGAAGACTAACCCCTTGAGGACTAACCTGAAATCTGCCGCCTCTATTTCTGATATGATGACACAGGTGTCACAATTTTTGTCCGACCATGTCATCTACTGAATTTAGATGTTGAGTCATCTCTTTATTAATATAATCAAAGGGAAATAATTTTAAATTTTAATATTTGCTCTACAATAAAAAAAATCGACGCACCAAAAAGGTGCAGAATTACAGCGGTGCCGGGCTCAATCAACTTGAAACGGCGCTGACTGGGGAGGTATAGTCTTTAGTGACGAGTTCCGTTTCCAACTGTGTCCTGACGACAACCGTAGACGTGTCTTGTCACTTCCAGGGCAGCGTGGGGATCCTGACCTTACTATCGCACGCCACACATGCCCAGAATAGGGCGTTATGGTCTGGGGTGCCATCTCATTTGATAGCCAGACCCCTTTGGTAGTCATTTCTGGCACGCTTACAGCACAGCAGTACGTACATGACATTCTAAGACCGGCTGTTTTACCATTCCTTTTGCGACACTGTGGACTTACTTTTTCAGCAAGATGATGTCTGGCCACACATGTGCGTGTTGCTATGAATTGTCTTTCAGCTTTCCCACTTCCAGGGCGAGCTAGGTCTCCTGATCTCTCTCCCATAGAGCCCATAGTCTTTGATACGCCAGGTGACAGCTTGCATCCAGGCCAGAGGTGGGTCAACGCCTTTTTGACATCCTCCCTTTGTTCCGTTTCTAACTGTGTCCTGACGACAACCGGAGATCAAACTCTGAAATAAAACATTCAATTGCTCTGAAATTTTAATCGTTTGTTTTTCTATGTATGTTCTTCACATCCACCAATTTTTATCGCAATCGGACAAATCCTTGGTAGTTGATTTTTTTTTTTTTTTTTTTGTTATAGAGTGTATTTTAATGACACACAATATTTATTTTTCAAATTAAACTGTAATTTTAACATTGGATGATGCTGTGTTTAAAATTCACACATTTGTACAAAATTACAAGAGGATTTTAATCTCTCTCAAATACCTCCTACGTTTATAGTCATAAATTATCTTACAGCCTGTAAATTTTAAATTTGCAAAAATTAGCATCTCCCACTGGAAAAAACTGCAATGCATATGCACGACGATAAATTAAAATAAAATTGTTTTCTTTGAACTTTAAATCTTTGTTCATCTTTCATTTAGGTATATTCAGGGATAGGTATAAACTTATTTTCTTGATAAAATATGGATTAAATTTTTTTGATTGATTTTTCAGAGTTCAGTTTAAAGTGAATAGGTGAACAAGAAACAGTTTAGTTGCAGCAGATCTCTTTTAATTGTAAGAGTTCTGCCTAGGAATCAGTCTTTAAGAATTTCGTTAATATTTGTGATATTATAAATTATGTAAAGTTAAAGTGTGTGTGTGCTTCACACAAATCTGAAAGATTCTTATTCAATTATTTCTTTCTGTTTCATTTAATGGCCAAATATGGCTTTTGTGCTATAAAATCTAATACCGCCCCCCCCCCCCCCCCCTAATTAACCTATTTCATTTAAATTATACTACTACAGCATCTGTTGTAATAATAACTGAAAATTTACCTTATTTTTCATTTCAATTTAGAAGATGAGAAACTTTTCAACCAAATTATTTCTTCAAAATTGTGCCCTTTTTTCTACAAATGTTTAGTGATGACACATGAGAATTCTCATTTCCGTTCTAATATGTTTGTCATTATCAGATATATTCTTATAAAAAAGTGTATCATGCATTTACAGTTCCCATTGATGTCCAGGGGCTGCTGTTATTTTGTGGGTATGCCCAATGCACTAGCAATTTGTGAGTTGTAAGCAGCACAAGTTCAAATTTCCCTATGTGCATCTCTCTCTTCTGTGTTAGTAAAACTTTACTTGTGTGTGTGTCCATTGCTTGATGTTGTCTATTTTGTGCCTTGTGAAGCATGGCCAAATACGTGGCCTTTGTTACAAAGGCCACATATTTGGCCAGGTTTTACAGCCATATTTGACCACATATTTACAGGTTTATGGTACAAAGGCTTTGTACCAAAAACCAACCCCATTTTTGCCAAAATGTTTGCAAAGACAGCTGTTAAATACATAATGTTAATAGTTTTTCACTGTGTAATCATTTGATTACGTTTCACTAAAATCATGCAATATTATTTTATTTGCATTATAGATGTAAATGCAATGGGCATGCAAGTGAATGCATTCATGTAACCAGTCAGCAAACACCTTGGGTGTCTCATCTTGATTGCCGCTGTGAGCACAATACAGCAGGACCAGATTGTGAAATATGTCTCCCTTTTTACAATGACCAACCTTGGGCTAGAGCTACAGCAACTGATGTCCATGAGTGTAAAGGTGAGTCATTAATTATTATTATATTCGTATATTTATTGCATTTTAAATAGTTGGAACATTTAATGTTTAAAATTCCTTTTTTTACAGCTTGTAACTGCAATGGCAAGTCAAATACTTGCTACTTTGATGTAGAGCTATGGCTGCAAACTGGTCATGGAGGTCATTGCACTGACTGTAGGGACAATACAGATGGAGCAAATTGTGAAAAATGTAAAGAAAATTACTATTTTAGAGAAGATGAACGATGTGTGCCCTGTAATTGTGATGCCGTAGGTAGGTCAATGGATAAAATTCCACAGAACAATATTTTTTATTTTTCTCTTATATTTATCTCAATTATTTGCTAGGTTAAAGTTCATATTTTTGCTTTTGTGAATCTATTCTACTGTCTGTCTACCATGAGAACTGCTCCTGACACAAAGTCTGCCTTTTCAAACTTGCCAGTTTTTGAAGACAAACTGAAAATTTATTTGTTCCGATTTATACTTATTACCACCAAGATCTATTCTTGTATACTTCCTCTTTCTGTGTGTCAACATTTATGAAAAACAATTAAAATTAAGTCATCCTGAGAGTCACCCCCCCCCCACACACACACACACTCAAAATGAGAGAACCTTGTTCCTACAGCAATGGCTGCCACCATCCAGTCTTGGTATCAGGGGCAGTTTTCATAGTCGACAGAGAAGCAAGAATTATCTATATAAGACTAACTATTCTATAAAATACCTTAATGTCTTATTTCATGTAATAACCAACTTCAATAAAACATCTAAACATAATTTCTGAAACTTATCCGTGAAATCCAATATATTGCCGGATGTTACAAGCTGGAGAAGTTAATTATAAGTAATCAGGGGTATGTATAGTGATTCAGAAATGATTTATGAGCCTGTGTATTTTCATAACCATACACCCAAAATAAATGTTAAAATAAGAAAAACAATGAATTAAATCTTTGTTTTCAATTTATTCATTATACAGATAATTGTTTTTATTACCAAATTTTATAATTATTTGCAAGACCCATGAATGCAACCATCTTCTAGGAGTGTGAAAGAGTAAACCATGTGAGTGTGTCTCTTATTTATGAAACTCTGCAGTGAAACAAATTCAAAGAGTTTAAAAAAATATCTGATCATTTAAAATTTATTGAGAAAATAATAATATTTTCAAACAACACATGTGCCAATTGTAAAATAGTTTTTGACTTCATTTAATACAGTTTGTGTTTTAAGCATTTGTGAAAACGCCATTTTGATGTTATATTTTTGTGTTAGGATCGCGAAGTCTTCAGTGTAACAATAGAGGACAGTGTCAATGCAAACCTGGTGTAGATGGCTTACATTGCAACAAATGTGCTGCAAACTTTTATGACTTTTCAGAACTTGGTTGCAGGTAAGTGAATGCATTGTGGATTTTTAATTGTTGCACAGTTATTTCCTCGTTTAATTTATCTGGAAGCCTTTCACATACTTGTTTTTAGATACAATTCCAAGTTTTCAAATAAAAAGTTTAAATATTGATATTTTAACACAACTTTTTACTTCTTTAGTCTTAAAGCACACAAAGTTTACAGCCTATTTTTTTTAAATAAATATGCTGTGTTTAACATTTATAGATCCCTGACTGTTGAAAAATAAATCTTATATCAAAAGGAACTAGTGGAAATATTTGAACACATTTCAAATGAAAAAAAAAAAAAATTTATGTTTATTTTCATGTGGTTGTTTATCAATTTTCAATACCAGGATAATATTTTTTTCTAAAAAATCCATAGAGAATTTTTAATGTCATAACTTAAATTAATTTGTCCAGCTACAACATTTCATATTTCTTTTTCTTACCATTATTTGTTCCACATTATTTTCTGATGAAATCAATGTTTGGAATAGAGTAGATGCAGCAAGACAGAATAAGACACTGATTGAATATTTATATATCTTTTTAAAAGATCTAAGCTAAAAATTCTGTCTGAATTGAAAGAATGTATCACGAAAACAAATACCTTTAATCTAAAACTATATTTTTTATTAATTAATTTATTGATTTTTATGTTGAAGGTAAAAGGTCTAAAAATTTATCTGTAAACTGTGAAATTTTGTGGTAAAGTGAAATGAACTGCTAAGATAAGTTGATAAGTCGAAAACAAGGAAAATCCAAAATAATTTGGTAAAAACCTTTGTTCTGTTGCATAAAAAAATCTGACCTATCGATTTCTTTAACTTATGTCTAAATATAGACTTGTGATTTCATTATAATTTATATTTTATTCATTAAAATTTCTTGAGTAATTTTGTTTTAAGTTAAAGTAAGAAACCTGTAACAAGAGTGAAAAATTTGGAAAGCTGCTTTAGTGTGTGAAATTACCCTTTTCTAAAACCTACTTTTCTTGCTTGAAAACCTATCAGGCCATGTGGCTGTCATGAAGCAGGAAGTATTGATAACACCCCCACCTGTGATCATGTTTCTGGCATATGCAGATGTAAAGACTATGTTGAAGGACAACGATGTGACCAGTAAGTATGAATAATCACCTCCATAATTAGAAAAGTTAAATTTATATTTCTTTTAAAATGAAATTTTAAATTCAAGACTAGAAGAGGGTTATTATTTTTAATGCCCCATCTTGGGAACATTTTAATACTGCCACTGTTGTAATGGGCAATTGATGCTTCCCTTTGGTTTTCCATGTTAATGCTTATTGAGTGGGCAATTTTTCACATAATATTTGGATAGTTAAATTTTATTTCCATGGTATGGAATTCCAATTCTGTAAGGCCAATAAAATTAGTTTTGGGGTTTCACTTAGATGGTTAGTTGGTTTTTTTCATGATGTGCACCATGATAAATCTTTACATTCTCGACTTCTATAACACTCATGGTGGACGTGGATTTAGACTTCCTATTTAGCCTTGGCAAGTGTGCATGGTTTGTGAGCTGGTAAAATAAAAACTTTATTACAAAGTGCTTAAGTTTAGTTCTACCCAACCATTTAGACACTTTGAATATTTGGTTCTTTACAATATTTAAACTCAGTGAATATGTATAAATCTTGATTAATATGTAATGGATGAGCACTATAATACATGCTTTTGTTACGGTGATTAGTACAAGAAAGTTGATTTTTTTTCTATTTTAAGTTGTCTTAAAAGCATTAGTAGTATTTTTTAATTATTCGTCTTTCCTTATATGACCAAATGGTCAAATTTGGGTAATTCTGCAAAACTTGCTACTGTCAAATTTCTTTTTTTATAACAAATTTGCTATGCTTCCATTCAAAATGTTATAGCTGTATGTTTTTTAAAGAAAATTAAATAACAGATGCAAGAGAACTTCTGTTAATCATTTGAAAACTTTTATTCATTTAAAAAACTTCAAGTATGAAAATCAGAAAAATTGCTGAATACTTCGGGGAAAATGTACGTCAAATGTTCAAATTGCAGCCCTTTTTCTCTCAAATATGTAACAAAAATCAACAATGAAAACTTAATAAAATTTATTCTAAGTTTCTGTTTTATTGTTAACATTGTTGTATTGTTCTGATATTGTTCATTAGTCCTAATTTGTAATTAACTATCTTAATTGTATGTTTGATTTACCTTCTCAGATGCAAACCAGGATTTTTCAATCTCCAAAAAGATAATGAGTTTGGATGTCTGCCATGTTTTTGCTTTGGACATTCTTCTGTTTGTAGAAGTGCTCCTGGGTACTCAGCAATTTCAATTGACAGCACATTTTCCAGAGGTAGGTACTTTTTCATTATTCATAGATAGATTACAATTTTTTACCATGACTTCTTGCTAAATTCTAATGCACTAGTTCTTATTTATTCATTAAGCTATTTTTAAATGAACATTAATACAAAATTTAGGGGTGATCGCAAAATTAATATCTTTATATTAAAAAAAGTTACTACCGCCACGGACGCAGGGTTGAAAACTCGGTTTTTATTTTTTGCTTGATTCTTAGACGGTTTCCCAAGAAAGTACGGATCAGAAAATTACGAAATTAACATGGTTTGTTCAAAATTGTACATGGAACATGATGAAGATTCTTTTTTCTGACGAGGCTATTAGTTTAGGGTTTATCAAGTGTCAAAGTCGGGAAAAAAAGTGAAATTTCTAACACGAGTGAGCAAAAAGACGTATGAATTTTTGGTCTTCGGCGCAGGAAATCGAAACTGATTTCCCTAATTTTGATTCAAATGAAGGTCATTCTTTGCAGTGGCATTTGTATTGCAAAAAATATAAAAGTCGCATTTTAAAAGTTATTTATTTAAAGAAAATCATATTTTTAGGTATTGATCTAATGTAAAATTTTCCGCAGATATCAAATCCGTTGAAAAGTTTACTATCTCTTTAACAATCTAGAAGATATAAAAAAAAACTACAAAACTCCAGTTAAAACTTTTTATTTGTTTTGTTCTTCGGCTGAAATCTTTCAAACGAAAGCATGGAAAAAATAAATTTTGAATCTGCTATCTCTTTATGGTGTTGCCATTCTAAGGAAAACAACAATAATTAAATTCATTTAAAAATGTTCTAGATTGAATTTTAAAATTTGGCATGACCCAAAAATTGCAAAAAATTTGGACTGCCTGTGTGCTGAATTTTATTACTGTAAGTGCCATGGATTTGTCAGGAACCTGTACATAACAAACAAACAGACAAATCCTTTTTTTTACAGTAGTAGAGATAAGCTTGTTTATTAAGATTGTTTTAAGTCTAAATATCATTATTTACTCCAGTCATTTAGTTAAACAACCAATTTCACCTATAGATACACTTGAATTTATTGATTTATCTAAGGTTAAATATGCATAAATTGATAGTTTAAAAGGAAATGTGATACTTTTTGGTGGTAAATTTGATTTAAAGTAGAAAATTTAGTCTACCATGTCATTTCAAAAAGTAGATATTTGCATTCAAAGGTCTGGTTTGGTATGTAAAAGATCAAACTGACTGAAAATATGACTAATTTTAAAGATTTATATCTTACCTTTCTTAGAAAATTTGAAGAAATCACACATTCTTTGTATCATAAAATAGTTAATCCATTAAATATCTTGAAGCGGAATGGAATAAAATTGGTTCAGTTTGACCAAATACCTGGTGCAAGTGATAATATTTAGACTTAAAACAATCTAAGGTTTATGAAAAATGCAAACGAATCTTGAACATTAATTTTCAGTTTCGTTTAACATTTGTACTTTTCATGATGGATAGTCAAATACTTTAGTGTTTTTGATTTCATAGGTTCCATTACATTTGAAATTCTTTCAGCAAAGCATTTAATAGTTATTTTAGTGGGAGGCTAAAATAGAAGGTCAGCTTTATGTAGTAAAATTCTGAATGATAATTTTAACTACACTGTTATAAAATTCATGAAAATAAGTAAAAGTGTGATGTGGATGAATAATTTTGTAACCAACCATATATATTGGAGATAGTTACATTTTTGCCTCGTTTGTTTTTGACTTTCTTTATGATAACTTTCCATTCATTGAGCAGTCTTGTAAACTCTAAGACTGCTTTTCTAGCTAATTTTAACTTAGTTTGTATTTTCTCTGGCAGTTATATCATTTCATGTTTTGCTACAATGAATAGAGAACAGTAGTGGTGTGGTAAGAATTCTTTTAGGCAACCACACCATAAAAAAAATTTAAGCATTTTGTCACTAAATTGAGAAATGTCATTGCTCATAACTGGAGATAAAACGCTTGCAGGATTATTAAATAAATACATTCTTTGAAAAACTGCATGACTAATTGAAATAAAGTGAATCATATTGAATAATTTTACTTATGCAAGATATATTTTCTTTTTACAGATAAAGAAAGATGGACAGCTATAGATTACAATGGTAGAGAAGTACCATTTAGATTTGGCTCTTCGAGTCAAAATATTGAAGTTACTGCACAATCAAGAGATGCAATCTACTTTGTTGCTCCTGGTAAAATAAATTACATTCATAAGCCCTAAAAAATAAAATTTTTACTTAAAATAATGTTATACTTGTTTTTTTAAACTCATTTGTTACACAGTGTTTCTTGAACGAACATTAAATGTGTTTTGTAACTAAATTTTCTTTTGTCTGAATACCTAAGCCAGGTACCTTGGCGATCAACGCACGGCCTACAATCAATTTCTGAGTTTTTCACTGAGAATTGGAGAAGAAGGTCCCCAAGCTACCTTAGAAGATGTGGTTTTGCAAGGTGCTGGCTTATCAATATCCTCACCAATCTTTGGACAAGGCAACCCACTCCCATCGACATTTAGCCAGGAATACAAGTTTCGGCTGCATGAGCATTCAGTTTATGGATGGAATCCTAGACTTTCTGCTCATGATTTGATTAGTGTGCTGTCCAATCTGACTACTCTTAAAATTAAAGTGACTTATACTCCTGAAGGTATACAGTTTGCTTAATCTGATATAAAAATGCAGTTAAATCTCGATAAGTCGTCACTCAGGGAACCAGACAATTTGTGACATATATATATATATATATTTATTTATTTATTAGTACAATTAACTTTCTCTTCTCTAAAATATTTGTGCTTTCAATTCATCTGTATTTCCTTAAATTAATAGTATGTAGTTTCAAATTGTTTCCATGGCTTCAAGAGCTTGTATTTAATTAGGTTGTGAAAGAATTTCCTTGTTTTTATTTTCACTACTCATACATACTTTTACGCTTTTTTCGAAAATTTTCATAGTTAAATCCTTTATGGTTGCTTGAGAACATGCGGTAACATTATTACATACATTCACTTTTATTTAAAATTCCAAATAAATTTAATAAAAAATCAGGGTTTGAGTCACATCACGTTCAAATTCACTTTGTTTACCATCAAACACAAACCCCTGTGTGCACTTGTTTAAAGACATTCACCACAATGACAAGTTATCCGAGGTGGCATTTGAATTTGTGACAAACTAGAGTTAAATTACTTTGCTGGTCTATCGGCCATATTCACAAGTCTCGAGTTAACTCGAGAATCAGTTGATCTGCTCCTCCCTATCACAGGATATTGGTTATGACGCCCGAATCTGTATTCATACTGATCAAGCACGCACTTCACCGTAGAATTGATTCCAAATTGTGAATAAATAGGACTCGCACAGCATTTTAATATGGGTTTGGGAAAAGAAATGCAAAGGTATTTAATTTCAAATTGGATTTTTATGGAAACCTAAATTTGGCAAGAAAGAATTGTACACAATGTCTTGACAGATGTATGTAATCTGATTATCTTTGTACTTGTCAGTATGGGTGTGTGTTGGTGTCGTGAAAAGTAACTTGCATTGTCAATTTTCTTTCATTCGTAATAAATCAACAGAATAATTTTTATTCTACGACGAATTTGTATCTGCCATGGTCATATTCTACCGTTCGCTCTCTCCGGCTTTGTTGACGGAAGTGCCGCCATCTATCTTTTTGCCAAGCTGCTTGTTTAAGATTACGCAGCTACCTTTATTTTAATTTTTCTTTTGAATTTCAATAAAATTATGTTTTCAATTTTCCATTTAAGCAATATTATAATGAGGACATGAGCTGCTATGGAGCAGGTGCTCCGTAATGATACGTCTAATCCAATCGTCGCAAGAAAACTGTAATTTAGCATAGAATAAATTTGTGTCATCCATTTTGTATCGCTGAAAAGGTAGTACTGCGCATGCATAACTCTTACTCGCGAGTTAACTCGCCGATTTCGGAGAATCAAAATGTAACACCGAACCGGCAGTTTAAACCACGGACCAGGACTTGTGAATACGGTTTTTTCGATAACTTGCGGATTATCATTGATCCTCGAGTTAACTCAGACTTGTGAATACGGCCGTATGAGAACTACATTTGATTAAAGTACTTGATTTGTTCCTTTTATTTTTCTCTTCTGTGTTTGTAAAACTTTCCTTGTGTGTGTTCCATTACTTTAAGTTTCCTGTCTCATGTTTGGCACAGCTTGGCCAAATATGGCCCTTGCATATAGTACAATCCAACCAACCAAGTGACGTCTCATCGAGTTTTTACTGTACTTTAAATTGAAAATTAACATATTTGTTTTTCATTATACTTATTTGATTTTCTATGTGGCAGGTACTGGATTTTTGGATAATGTGCATTTGGATTCTGCTCAACGCTCTCCACTGGGGAAGGAAGCATCATGGGTGGAGATGTGTACATGCCCAGAAGGATATGTTGGACAGTTCTGTGAATCTTGTGCACCAGGATTTAGGCATGATCCACCAAATGGAGGGAAATTCGCTCGGTGTGTGCCATGCAATTGTAATGGTCATGCAGAGTATTGTGATCCTGAAACAAGTAAGAATGCACTTTTGTTTAATGTAGACTTACTACAAATTGATACTAGTAGAGTGAAAAAATGATGCAAAAAATTAGTACCAAAGTTGTTCTTAAAAAAGTTGAAAGAGGTTTCACACACTCAGACTGCAGTCAAATGATGGTAATGGTGTCTCAGACTGTTTCTTCCTGATTTTGGTGGTGTACTTCTCAATTGAATTAAGGTCAGGAACAAGTGATTCATGAAATTAATTTTACAACCCTGAATGTTTCTTTGCTTATACCTTAATATAAAACTAAAAATGAAAATGTTATGGATATTCACTTGTTTATTGGAGTAAGTGCATGTTCAGCTTCTTTCAATCTTTGAGGGTTTAATCCAATATCAGTGTTATAACTAAACTTGTGCTTGGACATGAAACCCAGAAAAAGGGATTGAAAATGGCTAAAGGAAAAAACCTGTCAAACATAATAATATTTAATTTAACTATCAAATTAATTCAGAATTATATTTTAAGATCAACTATCGTGTGAGTGAGAATAGTTACAATCTTTCCTAAATTTCAATTGAGTATGATATCACAAAGGATGTTAATTCAGTGGTACAATATCAATGATTTTGTTTAAATTTTGTTTTTGATTAAGTCCAAATAAAATATGATGTATAGTTTGAGAACCTAACTAATGAAATGTATGCATACAAGTATAAACAGTTTTAACGGAATTTTTTACTAATTTATGAAACAATACCTTGAGTTATCTTCTGATTGAAGGAAATGTGCAAGTTAAACATATTTTTTTCCAAATTGATTGATATTCGATAATATGTATAACTTAATTACTACTAGTTTTGTAAATGAATATGATACTTAAGTAAAAATGCCATATTACTTAAATAGTTGACAAACCTTTGAAATTGTATATATCGTTTAAGCTCCAAGTTTCTTAGCATATGACATATTCTGCTCAGCTTCTGTGATTTGTCAAAAACTGGGAACATGTATATGTTGTATTAATGCCAATTTTATTCCATTTAGGTCGATGCATCTGCCAACACAACACTGCTGGAGACACTTGTGAACACTGTGCATCAGGCTTTTATGGTAATGCTCTGACAGGAACAGCAGATGACTGTCAACCTTGCCCTTGTCCAGGAAATGGTGCTTGCGTTATTCTACCCGATGAAGAAGTAGCTTGTTTAGAGTGTCCAGAAGGATATGCTGGTCAGTATTTGCTTATGACTGATTTTTATGCATTTATGTTTGCAAATGAATATACGATCTGCTCATTTGTTAATACTTTTATATCTTGTAACATATTTTACTTTTTTTTAATTAATTAATTTCTGTTGAGGTACTTAATAAGAAATTTATTTTCTGTACACATCTCTACTATTATCATTATATACAGGGTGGTCCCGAATTCATGGTACAAACTTTAATGGTAGGTACAGGACATTGTAACAATGATTTATTGTATAGGAATGTATAGTCGCAAGTGACGCGGTGAGGCGTAAACAGGGGATATAAAAGGAAAGAGAAATGGAGTGATCGGTTGGTATCATTGCCGGTAGAGGGCAGTAGATGTCTAGCCGCTGTTGAACATGATGCATCGCAGTAGGGAAAAGCGCCATTCACAATTGTGCTGCCGTAGTGACTTTACGTGGGTGACTTTACGTATGCAGAAAAAGCAGACATGCATTACATGTACGGCCGTGCAAATGGTAACGGCAGAGCTGCGTTACGAATGTATCGCGCGGAGTATCCTGATCGACGAATGCCGGATCATAGAATTTTTCAACGGTTACATCGTCAACTTTGTGAAACAGGTGCGTTCGACGTCAACAGACATGGCGCTGGTCGAGTAAGAGCTGTACGCACTCCAAGGCTGGAAGAAAGCATCTTGAACATTGTGGCTGATAGACCCGAGTCAAGCACAAGAACTGTTGCGCGTGACGTAGGTGTGAGTCATCAGACTGTATGCAGAGTGTTAAACGAAAATCGCTTACACCCCTTCCATTTTCAGAAAGTACAAGCATTGAATCCGGCAGATTATCCTCGCCGCGTGAACTTCTGCCTGTGGGTGATGCAGCAATGTGCGTTCCAGCCGGATTTCGTAGATTATGTGCTATTTACAGATGAAGCGACATTTTCACGCGAGGGTGTCTTTAATGCGCACAATTCCCATGTGTGGGCAACCGATAATCCACATGCAACGCGTCGACATGCGTTTCAACAACGTTTCAGTATTAATGTGTGGGCTGGTATTGTGAACGACTTTTTGATTGGCCCATACTTACTACCCACGCGGCTCACTGGCGGAAGCTATCTTATTTTTCTGAAAGAAGTGTTACCACAACTGCTGCATGATGTTCCGATCGCCATTCGTAACCGCATGTGGTTTCAGCACGATGGGGCGCCAGCACACTTCAGCATTGATGTACGGAATTACCTGAATGCCACGTTTGGTACTCGATGGATTGGGCGTGGTGGACCAGTCCCTTGGCCACCCCGATCTCCCGATTTATCGAGCCTCGATTACTTTTTATGGGGACATCTAAAGCATCTTGTTTATGAGACTCCAGTTGACTCAGATGAGGATCTCGTCGCTCGCTTATCTGTAGCTGCTGCAGGTGTGCGTGAAATACCAGGCATCTTTGAACGTGTACGCCAATCGCTCCACCGACGCTGTCAAGCATGTATCGATACTGGTGGACGCAATTTTGAACAATTACTGTAAACATGACACTTGTCAACAACGCTTTCAATAAAATCTTTGTTTTTCCTTTCGGCCGTTATTTCCCCTGTTTTCGCCTCACCGCGTCACTTGCGACTATACATTCCTATACAATAAATCATTGTTACAATGTCCTGTACCTACCATTAAAGTTTGTACCATGAATTCGGGACCACCCTGTATATATATATTATATATGTGTGTGTGTGACGACTTTCTACAAGTCTCACTACTTAGTTCTCATAAAATACGAGCAGGACAGAGAGCAATGAAAAAGACGTCTTTATTAGACCACAGTCATGGTTCGAGTGCTATAAGAGATGGCACATCAAGTTACAAGTTGCGTATCAACAAATTCATTATTCCTTGATCAGCAATACTCGGACACATTTCATTGCCTTATTTGGTATCATTTGATGGGACATCTTATAGTAAATAGATGGGAACAGATGGATCACGGCGTGGGAAGATGAATTTAGCTTAGCTTGCAAAAATTAATTATTTCTGATGAAATGGGCTGCAAAACTGTAAAAGGCACGTGAAAAAATACTCGGAGGTGCCGGCCAGCTTCGACGCAATTTTCTCATGAATCATTTTTAATGTTACATATATATATATGAAATATTTTGAATATACCATTAGTTTTTGAATATAGTGCAACTTATTGACATTTTACTATGAACATCAGTACTAATTAATGTATATATGCCCAATATATCTGTAACTTGGTATAAGAAAAAGGTTGAATGTTCAAATTTACTGATTTTGAGTTCCCAAATCACTTTAATGTAATGAAGTTACGATGTTAAAAATGCTAATGTTCTCTTGTCAGTATATTACAAATTAGTCATAAGATTGCAAAATATTTTTGTGTGCTGCATAAAAAATTAAAGAAATAAAAATTTCTAAATCAGCTATTACCAAAATCTTACAAATTGGACATTAATCTTTTTCTTACCAAGGCACATACAAACACTGCACTTAATACTGACTGGCTTCTTAATTTAATTCAATTCAAAGATTTATAAATGATTTAATTGTTCTCTATAAGTTTGGAAAACTGGTTTTTGTAACTATTCAGGATATTGATTGAAGCTTTTGTTAGCTATAATTAAATTGTTTTAGCATAAAATGAACGTGTTATGTTACTTACTTTATAAAAGTATTTTCAAAATGTACTCTGTCAAATATTTCTTCTCGGGTCCTAACATTTCTTTAGAATAATAAGAATCGATTTGTTTGGCAGACTTTTGTTTTATTACCAAAATTATAATCCTTTATGTTTTTTAAAAGGGCATCGATGTGATCTATGTATTGATGGATACTTCGGAGAATCAACTGACTCGTATGGCCAACCAGAGTGCCGCAAATGTGAATGCAATGAAAATGTGGATCCAAATGCTATTGGAAACTGTGACAGGTAAATTATACTGTAAATGTGATTTTTAAATTAAAATTATATTCCCAACTTAAATTTTCCTTGCTATTAAGAACTTTTTTACAACACTGTTTAACCCTCTGAACATCTCAAGATTTTCGAATAGTGTAGTGTTGCTTTTACTGTACTAAACATTTAATAACTAAATAATTATATCATGCCCAAACATTCATGGTTTTTTAACCTTTAGAATGATTCTATTGGACTTTTCCTTGCAATGGAAACATTTTTTGAATGATTCTATTGACCCATTTTGTAGAATAGAATCATTTGGAAAGATTCTTTTTAACGATCAATACGGCCCACATTGGTTAGAAATCATGCAAAGAAGACTGCAGGTGTAAGGTGGAATTATGCTTCAGATACCCGTTAAAGAAATCATAAACATATGAGGCGTTCAGAACTAGAGTGGACCAAGTCCACCTTCTGGTCAATTTCCGACCAAGTGGTTAAGGTGTTGGCCTCTGGATCAGAAGGTTCCTGGTTCGAATACAGGGCATGAATGTAATTGTCCTGTCCTCTGTTAGTAGTAATGATGGTCGCCCATTGAGTGCTCTTTCAGAAATGACCATCGTTTACACAGCCGCGATCAAGGGTATTAGGATAATGTAATCCCTCCGCCTGCTGCATCGAAAAAAAAACTTTCTGGTCAAACTCTGATAATCACTTATCTGAACTTCTTTAAGTTGAATCTTTTTAGTGCATCTTTAAATCAAGTCCCTATTTGCTCTGATTCCTGAGTAATGGCAGAAGAAAAGCCCTGCAAATAGGAAAAGTATACACAAGAAGAAACTTTTAATTCAAAGTATCTCAAAAAGTTACAAAAAGGACTTGATCCTCTCTACTTCTGAAAGCCTCAGATTCAAGCAGAAAGGGATTTGTAACTGAGGTTTTAATTGATTATGGTACATCTATATATAGAGCCTATAGAGTTGTTGCGACTGAGCAATTAAACTTTTTTCTACAATTATATTTGACAGCAGTCTCCTTGAAACAGACAGAAAATAATTAAATCTAAATTTATATTGATTGAAGATACCAATATTCAAGAATGTATCTACTCTTGAGAGTCATTAATGTGCCTGTTTAAAGAAGACTATAAAAAAAGCATTTGTACTCTGAAAATTAAAGGAAACTTATGTAATACTTGTGAAATATTACATACAATAAATTTGTCAGAGGTTATTTAAAAAATTTTTTATTTTGTATGTGCTATCTGACCTTCTGTAAACTGATATTCATGATTTGATTTATTATAGCTAATATATTACATTTTTTTTATGTGTTTTTGTATAAGTAAGCTGCAGTAGTAAATTTGTGCTACTCCTCCATTGGATAACATATTTTTTCATTTTGTTAAATGACTAATATACCCTTGGCCTCATCATTTTGATCAAGCTATGTAATGGGAAATTTTCTTAAATTTGTTACATAAATGAAAGTGATTATATATGAACCAAAGGAATATAGATACACTAATTGGTATAAGTTGAAGTGTATGTCATGTTTTATATTATGTAACACTGATATTTTAATCAATGTGTATCATTTTATCTTTGGTATATTTTTAGAATAACTGGAGAGTGCAAGAAATGTGTATATAATACAGGTGGTAGCCATTGTGAATCCTGTCTACCAGGATTTTATGGAAATGCCCTATCACTACCAAAAGGAGATTGCAAAGGTTTGATAACTTTTTATGTTCCATAAAGTCAAGATGTTACATAAAATCAAGATTTTAACCTTTCCTTGGTGATTTAACTTTAAAGATTACTTGCTATGAATGAGCAATTAGTGAACATAAAAATGCACTACTTAATAAGTTTAAGTTTACTAATTCACTTTTATTTATTAAATTTTAGCCTAAGTATTGTCAAAATCTGTCTAGATATTTTTTAAATTTTACCCTTTTGTAAAATGATTTCCCTCAGATTGTTTTTCCTCTGCAAGTGCTTACCTCAGTAACCACTTTGCGTGTGTATATATGTAATTCTTCTTTAAATGGAAACCAAGATATTTTAAAGTTTCTTGACCGAATTTGAAATTTTTATGATTTTGGTTTTGTGTTTAAGAGAGTGGAGTTTTTTCTAACACCATTCTTGATAGCCTTTTGTTCAAAAGATACTAAAAAAACACTGTAATAAAAGACGTGTAATAACTTTTTCTAACAAATAATTTTTTCTATAGAAATTAAAACATTTTTTTAACCCTTAAAAGTAGTAATTGAAAGTTCAAGTCACACACACACACATGAAATAATTAATAAATGTCAAGAAATCGAGTTAGGAAAACTTGGTAGAAGCCTACACTGAAGAATGAAATTGAGCTTCAATAACTTATTGAAACCTTGTTTAGAGTGTGATTCATTGCTTGAAATTAAGACATGTATCACAAATTTCATAAACATTTCCAATGTTCAAACAATATTAAAGTTTTAAATTAATACCCATTGCTTACATTGCAATCTAAATTGGTTTTAGAAACCTGTTATTTAATATTCAGTAAAACATAAACATACTTTATCAGAACATTTTTCTTTCCTTGGGCCTCAGTAAAACGGCTGGAAGAGTAGCAGATTAACAACAGGAGGGTTGTGATTTGGAAACTCGATCCAACTAAAGACCTTTGTGTACATGGGGGCATACACATTAAATCTGCTGTGGCCTGAAATGCCCTCACTTTGACATGGATGGAAGTTTGGAGAGTGGGGTGCCAGCTCAGGTGTTGACCTCATCATCTGACTGAGTTAAAAATTATGAAATGTTGTCCTTGGATATTTCCCTTCAGAATTGATCTCAGACCTTCTCCAATAGCCTGTTGTGTTACTTCAGTGTGATGTTAATGCAATTACCCACCTACCATAACTTGATGTATGAGCAAACTTATTATTACACATTCAAATGTTTTGGCCTTTCCGGGATTCATCAGGTTTTGTCGCTCTAATTTTTTGTTACACAAGTGCTAATTAGACTGGTATCTACATCTGGAATCTCTGATTCTAAACCTCTACTAGCATCCTTACCAATACCTGTCAAAATCCATTGGGTTTGCAGGATTGAACAGGACATTTTTATGTCCCAACATTATTAAGGTCCTGCAAACCCAATGGACCATACCATGACCCTCATGCTTCACATAATCTGGGCTTCGTTTTTGTAACTTGTGACTATTCAACATCAAAGTACAGCTTTTAAAATCAGTTTATTCCAGGGCTCGAAATACCCGGGTGCACTGTGCACATGAAAATATAATTGTGCACCTAATTTTTTCCCACTAGGTGTACGTTAAAAAAAGGGGAGAACATGTTTTATGTTATTTTGATGTTTGAACAAAATATTAGTATCGAACTCTCTTGCTCCAAAGGAACATAATTAAAATTCTTAAATACACACTATGAGAAAACAAAATCGCTGGACCTTAACGGGTTTATACAGGAGGAAGGTTTACTTGTGCCACTGCCACAAGAACTTTCCGATGATCGAAACATTTTCAAATGGCTCTGTTGAAGCAACAGCCGTGCACCAGAGAAGGGAGAATTTAGATGTTTAAATATTTTTATTTACTATCTACTACTAACCTATCTAAACAAACTTAACTAATAAAGTAGTTTACATTACATGAATGCTCTTATATTACGTTTTTTAAATGTGCTCCTAAAATATAACCTGTGTATCTAATTTAAAAATTTGGGTGCACTTGTATTAAAAAATCTATTTCGAGACCTGGTTTATTCAGTGTGACTAAGAATATTAAGAATTGTATGTAAATTATTATTATTTTACAGCTTGTCACTGCAATCCTGTGGGAACGCTTAAGAAAATTCCTGATTCTGATGTTTTGATCTGTAACTACGCTACAGGCCAGTGTCCTTGCAAGCCCAATGTAGACGGAAAACATTGTGATGTTTGTGTTGAAGGTTACTGGAATTTAGCAAGTGGTGTTGGCTGCGAGCATTGTGATTGTGATCCTATTGGGTCTTTGGACAACACTTGTGATATTGCTTCTGGTCAATGTAAATGCCATCCTGGAGTGACTGGTAGAAAATGTGAAAAGTGTGCGCCTCTTCACTATGGGTATTCTATTGAAGGCTGTAAAGGTAAAAAATAACAACCTTTTGGTTTTACATTGTTTCTTTTATCACTGATATTGTAACTGAAGCTTCTCTTTATTTACACAAATGAAAAGGATTGCAAATTTCATTACTGTTTCTAATTTTAAAAATTGCATAATCACTACTTCAGATATTTTAAATCTTATTTTAAATACCATGTGTATTGCACTAACATTAAAATTATAAATATTTTTTTCAGAATGCGAGTGTGATCAAATAGGTTCAGTATCTCTGCAATGTGAACCCTCTGGTCAGTGTCCTTGCCGACCCAATGTTGAAGGCCGTCGATGTGAGCGGTGCAAAGAAAATACACACAATAAGGGTGCAGGATGTATTGGTAAGGTTACTTATAAATTAGTAAATGTTTAAATTTTTGTTATTTTAGATTAAAAATTGGTATATGTATTTTATAGCATTGATAGCAGAAATATTTATAATGTATTACAAGTATGACCAGTTGTATTAATTATTATTATTGTTATGGTTCTAGCAGAGCAATATAATTAAACTAACACTATATTCATTAGTCTTAGGAGAAAATAATCCAAATTTATATTAAATAATTCTTTATTAATAATTATCTTTACATCATTTGCTCCTTTAAAAAAAAATAATTTATTGTTTTCCTTGCATTCAAAATGTTATGCATCTTCACATTTTGTCTTTAAATGTCATTTTTTTTATTTTGGTGTTAAAGGCATAGTATTATGGAATGCAGCTGTATATACATTTGCAAGTTGAAGTCGTTGCTTGCCAATGTATCAACAACTGTTACTTTCAAAGTGTCAACACAATTCTGTGAATTAAAGTAACTGACTGTTAAGGGAACTGTGCAAAGCAATTGGCACACTCAGTATTTCAAAAAACTATTGTTTTAGATCATCACCTGGTTCATGCTTTGTAGTTATATCGCACTGTGTAATATCATGGGTTAAAACTAAATTTTATATTAAACTGTGGAAAGTATTCTTATAGATGTAGTAGAGAGGTATTGCAAAAAATGTTATGTTTCACTGTCAGAGCTATTTTAATCATTGAGTTTTTTTTTAACAGTATGTGCTTGCATTCAAGAATGCAGTCATTTTAGTGGTATAGTAAAGAAAGAATATAAAAATTAAAATGTTATTCAAGCATGTTTTACATAGAGCAAAACATGCAATTTTGGATTAGCAATGAATCATTTATTTTTTTCTTTTGGTGTACATATATGATAAAGCTCCATAAAAATTGGATATCAATATTGAAAACAATTCCTCAACACTGGTAAAGGTGGGGAATAGTTAGATACATAATTGTTTATTCTTTAGAAGATAAATTTTTATATATTACCTACTCGAACAGTGAAACATGACCACTTATACATATATGTAGTCAATTGGTATTTTTGTTTCAGATTGCCCTCCTTGCTACAATCTCGTTCAAGATGCTGCCAATATTCATCGTTCCAAATTAGCTGAACTGGAGGAGCTTTTAAGGGCTCTGCGGGAAAATCCTCAGCTACTGAATGATGATGAGTTTGTTTTAAAATTGAAAGAGGTTCAAGACAAGGTTGATAAATTGCTAGAAGATGCTATGAGTGCAACTGGTGAGAACTACTTTTATTTATGAAAAGTGCTGCCCACACTGTACTTAATTATTAGTATAAGAGTATTCTTTCTGCCACAACTAAACTGAGCTTTGTTTAATTTATTTTGTACCAAATGGCTTTGTTGCTTGGAGAATAATATTTTGATTCAAAATAAATATGAAAGCAAAATTGTTAATTTAACCTTTGGCAGTACAATAATGCTCTGATCATTTCATAAATTCTCTGAAATTGCTCCATGGGTCTAACTACTATACTTCTAGATTCATACTTGCATAAAGATTCAAATTGTTTAGTATAATTTTCTTATTTCATTACGGAATGGGGAAACTATTTTAAGCTATGATATAAATTGATAAAATTTATTCAAGATATTTTATTTTGAATTTGATATTATCAAATTAATAATTCTTATTTTTATAATTATGTCTTGGGTATTACTTGTCCTTTTTAAACTATGATCCTTTGAAAATTAACTCTTAGAGCCATACCGATGGTTAACCATGTTTTCTTAAATCTTGGAACATATATTCATGATCTCAGCTAGAACTGTCAAGTCTGTTAGTGAGCCGTGGATGTAATGAAATAGTTTTACTTTAATTTTCATATTTCTACCTTTTATTTAAATTTTCAAAATATCAAGTGCATTAGTCTTCCAAGTGGTTTTGACATGTCTCGTCTTTCAAGATAAAATAGTTATATTTTTATATTATCCATTTCAGCTGTGGATGGTAAAGTAGGAGGAAAACTGAATGATCTGTATAAAAGGCTAGAAGATGTTCGTAAAACGGCTGGTGTTATTGCTGGAAAAATTGAAGATGCTAAAGAAATTGGCAATTTGGGAGAAAGGAACATCACAGCAGCTGAGGACATCATCAAGAAAGCTTTAGATGCTTTGAATTTTGCAAGGAAATTTTTTGAAACAGAAGGTTACAATGCATTAGAAAAAGCAATTGAGAGATCTGAAAAGTTTGGCCAACAATCAGTGAAAATGTCAGAAATAGCCCGTGAAGCTAGAGATCTTGCTGATGAGTAATTAACTATTTTTACTTATACATATCGCACCTCAGCAAAAAAAAAGTGATAAAAGTCAAAAAATAAAATTTTTGATGTTATGTCATTAAAAAATATGTATGAGGTGCCCCAACATGTTATATTACTATTCTATAGAATATAATACAAGTTACCACCATAAATACTTATCTAAAATTTAAAAGAAACTTATACTATTTCAATATAAATTTTATAGTATACTTTAAGTTGCTTCTAAAATTCTGCAATTTTGAGCTGTATCACTTTTTTTGATGGGGTGTGATATGTTTTACTTTTCTATCAGCAATATTCTTTTCAAGTTGTTTCAACCTTTATCACTATTTTGCATGGGTTACCTGTAATTAAAGGTGAATGTATTGAAAGAAGTTAGTAAAACGTTTGTAGTATACATGTGACAAAGTATTAATTAATTAATTAATTCACCAGGAGATGAAAATTCACTTTATTTGATAAAAACTATCAATGAAAATTATATTGCAGAATTCTGATAAATCTGTCGTGTAAAAATTTTAGATACTAAGATTTTTTGAAAAGTTAAAGGATATTAACGAAGTTTTGGTTATATTTGGCAAATTGACGATGCAAAGGAATCTAGTGATAGAGATGATCATTTATGTACTTTTTGGAATGGAAGTTTACAGTTTTTTGTCAGAGTAGTTCATTGTATATACGAGACTTGCTAATGTATTCTAGTTTAAGCCAGAATGTGGCTGTGGTATTTAGACTGGTGAAGTCTGCTATGTTATTTTTCCTTCAAAGGTTAGATTTCTCCTTAAGAAACTCTAAAGTAAGTAAATAGGAAGTATAATTTCCTCTATTTGTTTCTCAGAACCATATATTTTATTTACTTTGTTACTCTTATAAGTCAATGATATATTAATAAAAAAAATTTCTACATAAATCATAATCTCAAATATCATCATTAATTAATTTTTGTCCACCAGAGGTACTAGTTACACATTTTTAAATGCTAGTGTTAGCAGTCTTGTGATAAAGTACCCTATTGCACACCCTCCTGTTTCCTTCTAGTTTTCCTTCCATTTGTATAACAGGCAGTATGACAAATTTAGTCATATGTTTACAGATTTTGTCATGCATAATTTTGCTTGTGGTGAACCTATTTGAAATATATTGCTTTTGTATTGTGTGTTATACTTCATTTCATATTCTGACTGTAGCTAAATGTTTATTACAAATCGTGAAATTTCTTTAGACATGAGAAAGAAGCAAAAGAAATAGATGACATTGCTAATGATGCAAGAGACATTGCAAAAGAAGCTTATGAAAAAGCTAGACATGCCTTGGAAACACCTGGGGAAACAGCTGATAACGTCAACCGCCTTGAGCGAAAGTAAGATTCTACAGAATTTGTTTTAATAATTCAGGCCTCCACATTACTTTTATGGTTTCTTGCAACAAAAATAATTCAAAAACATATTGCAGAGTTAAGGGGAACAGTGAAGTGCTATCTCCGTAATGTTAAAATGGTTAAATTTTAAGGAACATTTTCTCAGAATCTTTTATGTTTATTGATTTAAATCTGTGTGTGTTTGTGTTTTTTTTTTTTTTTTTTTTAAATGAAGACACTTTCAAACATTTTAACACAGGGATTCTTAAAAAACTTAAAATTTGAAGTTTTGAGATTGCTTTCTTCCAACTCCTTTTTTTTAATGACCAATTTTCATCTTTTTCAACAATTAAAATGAACTTTTCCAAGCAGATAGGAAAAAATGCTGTGTTAAAATATGTTAAAGGGTATGTTACACTTGTAAACCAATTATTTTTACGTTTGCTCGAATAGAATTTGAAAAAATGTTCCTTTTATGGAAAAAATACACATTTTGAGATATTGAATTTTGATGAGTAAATGGACCTTACTTCAGGTACATACAGATATTTTTCAAAAAATTACTTAAAATACTTCTACTTAACGTATCTCAATAAACAATATATCATTTTAAACAGAATTGTATGCACATTTATTTAAATTTCTAAAAACATAATCGCAATTTTGAAAGATATATGTGCACTGGTCCCCTTAATGCATTTGCATGAAAAATTTAACATTGCATCTTTTTTGTAAGATGTATTCAGGGGTATTACACTGAAAACATCTATATTTATAATTAACCCACTTTCTACTATTTCATGTGTTTTTTTAAATGAAGCATTTCATTTCAATTTTGTATGCATTCTTGTTTATTTTAATGTGCCAAGTATGTATACAGGGTGCCCATAAAAGAATGTCCCAGTTTCAATGGTATATTCTAACAGTTTAATTTACACTATTTACAACAAATCATATATCAAATTGAAGGTAAACTACACACTGTATGCAAGTTTTGCAGTGTATATCATGTAGTGTATTACTAACTAATGTTTAATGAATTCAAATTTTCTAATCGGATATTGAAATTCTTCGACAGGCTTCTCGATTTGAATTTCATGCTTGAGGAAGTGAAGAAACTAGCAACATCTGCTAAAGAGGAAGCCAACCGAACCTATGAAGCAGCACTTGACTTATTTACTCAAGCTAACTCAATCAATTTGCCAGATATTGATGTTGAAGTGATGAAACAAACAGCTGCAGATATAATTGAAGAGGTACTGCTGTAGAATCAAAAGTATTTGGCTATAATTAATGAGCTATTTTTCTATCAGAAAGTCTGTTATGTTACTTCCATAAGTTGAATTAAAAACAACTAACAGCAATTATTGTTATGTACTTACCTGATTATACTTATAGTTAGTAGGTAACTATGTCAAATTGTTGTAAATATTATTTTCTTTTGTGTTCAATTTGGAGAAAAAAAATTTGTTAATTGTTCTGATTCATTTTTTTAACTTTGTTTTGATAGTTAAAAAATGTCCTAGTTATAAATTAATAAACACAGCAAATGACAAATTAAATCCCCCCTCCGTCAAACATTAATGTTTGTTGTTACTAAACCAGTTTTAAGAAATGGAGGAAAAAATAGCTCGAATACACTGATATTTAAAAACATCAATGATTTTTGGGCGATGTATTATCAACATCGATGTTTTAATTTCAAACATCGATGTTTTGTTGTCAATGTCACATCCCTATTGTGTATGTTATTATTACAGAAGTGCTTTTCTGTGGTAGCCCTGTTATTGCAGATTACGATTACATTTTCTGTATTATAAGTAATAATGTTTTTAATATATTTCCTGAATTTGTGTGAAAGCCTTGACCTGCTTGGAAAAATTGGCTCATAATTTTCTTTTATGTAACTTAGGCCAGAAAGATACAGAAACAAGCTGAAGATATAATGACTGAGCATGTGGAACTTGTTGATAGAGTCAAGCAACAGACGGCTGATGCAGAAGAGTTGTTGAAAGCTGGGGAAAAGCAACAACAGGTACTGAATGTATCCAATTGGAAATAATCTTCAAAAGCCATGAGTGATTGATATAAAATTGAACTTTAAGCTGTAATTTTATTTTAAAATTAGAATAATCTTTAGTCAAATAGAACAATTTTGTATTTAAAAAGTAAATCATATATCTATGTAACAGACATCTATTTCCTTATATAAATTATTTTTTCTTATATTTTGGATTAGAACATGAGTTAGGAACTTGTTTTTTTTTTCACATACTTCACCCTAATCAGAAATAAAAGCTTGTAGGAAAATTTTTACTGAGATGGAAAATTGAAGAAGTCATTCGTATAAAAATTGTCTAAGATCAAACTAAGAAAGACATTTTTTATTAATAAATTTACTGGGAATAAAATTACTAAATTTTCTTTATATTTGCTATACAGAGAGATATTAAATAAATTCCAAATGGGAGTAGATAATACTGTTTAGGTATACACTTTTAAGCTTTTGTATACACTTGTGTGTGAAAAAAATAATAATATACTGACATCCATTAGAGCACTGAATGAAAAATAAAAATATATATTTTTCAAACAGATTTGTTAAAGACAAACTGAATTATTACAAACAAACTTATCCAGACATTGGAGCCCTTTTTAAGACTACTAGTAATTGTATTTTTAATTACATAGACAATTGATGAAATGTTAGCAACAGTTGATGCTGCTCTTGCCAAAGCCAAAGATTCTGTAGCTGCAGGAGAGAAAACATTACAAGAAGCAAAACAGACACTCGAAACTCTAAAGGGTAAGTTTTTATTGTTATATTTTATTTTATTGTCATTTCTCTCCTTGTCTTAGGGTGTGAAATACACCTTTAAAGTCAAGATTTCTTATTATAAGACAACTTTTCTGTTTTATTTGTGTTAGTATAAACATCACCTAAACTTTAAATGCAATATTTTAAGGGTAATGTGATTATTACTTGAATAAATATGAAATCCCTCACCATCAAAACTAATAAAATTACAAATTTATGTGTTTTACAGGTTTTGATGAACTTATTAAGGAGAGTAAAGGCAGAGCTGATATCGCTTTGACCAGAATACCAGAAATAGAAAGGCTCATAGTGGAAGCTGAGGAGAAAACTCTTTCTACTGAAAATGCTTTGAAAGGTGCAAAACAGGATGCTTTAGAATCCAAAGATGAAGCTCAGCGAGCTGAGGGAAAGGCAGAGGATGCTTCACAGGTAATTTGTTTGATGTGCCGAAAATGGTTTCTTTTAATTTTAGAACATCCATGCTGTATAAATTTAATTAAATAAGTGTATTTTGTTTTGTCTCCTGTGCCATTTCTCAAGTATTAGCTACCCACGTATAAAAATGCTAAAAAAATTTGGATTTCTTAGAGAATGCACTCAAGCATGTACAAAGGCATCATTGGATGGTAAATCCAGAAGTCTTCCATAGGATACTGGTAGTGGGTCAACTATATATAGGTTGGCAGTACGTTAGGGTGGAATAATTCTGGAGTGTGCGCTAATGCACAGGATGCGGCCAGTTTGACCTTTCAAAGGCAAATGCAAGAACAAAAGGGTATGCCTGAATTGCAGCGGGAGACATCTAACAAAGGGGTATGAATCCAAAAAAATGTCTAATGCACATTATAAAACTAACCACGATACAGGTCATGTTTCACTGTGGTGTCAATACCCTAATTTTTAGCGACAACTTTCAAGTATTAAGGCAAACACAAATTACGAAAAATAAATATTAAATCCTTTTTTTTTGGACATTCTGTAAATTCTTACCTGGATACAAGCTTACTACATTATCCACAAGTGACTATC
Source organism: Metellina segmentata (assembly GCA_947359465.1). NCBI lineage: Eukaryota > Metazoa > Arthropoda > Arachnida > Araneae > Tetragnathidae > Metellina > Metellina segmentata. The sequence goes on along the minus strand of OX375880.1, from coordinate 33,679,061 downwards.
TGTTTCTATTTGGTTTTGTACAACACATTTAGGTACATAACTGTTGTAAATATTTCTAAGCTTTAAAATTTTTGGTGTTGTCTGTCCTGTTGATCTCTTGTTTGAAAATCTTGTATTTGCCCAAACGTAGGGCCAATAAACTTGTAGAGTTAAAAAAATTCAATAAATGCTATCCCCACCCCTCCGTTAACAGCTCTAAAACTTGCAGTGAGTTGGGGGTCGGAATGACCATTAGTGCAATTCAGGAGAACATGATGAGGCAGCTGATGAAAATTACAAAAATGGACTTAGTATTTCTAACGAACTTGTATTTCTAGTGGACTTTAGGAGTATTTCAAAAGTGAATTAAGTGCTGAGAGGAATGTGAGCTGCCAAAGGTTCTAGGAGCAATGTATCTTGTTCCATATTACATGTGACTGGATACTTTCCAAACATACCTTATAAATTTATATAGAAAATAATTTCGAATGGCACAGTTTTCTTTCTCCTGGTTCCCTAAATGCTGTAATGTTAAATGAGCATTGCTTTTAAAGATTTTTTCAGCGGTTTTCAGGCTATTGCATTGATGTGCCATACTTGTGTTTTTCTGTCATTTGCTCAACTCCTGTTTCCATTTATATAAATAGCTTCAGTGTGTATTTTTCAATAGCTTTTTTATTCCAAAATCATTTTAAAGAAGGATTCAAGACCCATGGACTCTCCTCCTGAATACATCCCTGCCCTTGTGTGATGGGTGGTTTTTATATATTCTAATGTAAAGAGCGAAATATGCAGCTTTTTTAAGATCTTTCAATCGCAAAAACAACATGTATAGAACAAATCATTCTGTATCAAAAAAAAATTTCCGATATTATTCCTTTAAAAACGATACAAAAGTTGATAAATTGGAAAAATTTATTGTTTGACATATTTACTTAAAATGTATTGCATATTTGGCCTCTTTTAGCCATCCTAATTTTTTCTGACTACCTGTACATTCACACCCAGCACACCACTTAGGAATGACCGTCTGACTCAACTAAGAATAGCTTTTTGTTGAATCAAAATCATACACATTACTTACAAATTTCAATTTATATATCTTGGATATTGCCATGATTAATGTTTGTTGTATTAAATATATTCTGCCCTTTGAAAAGTCGTGAACAGATTTCAAATGTTATCTTTTTAAAAAGAGTATGGAAAATATGACAAGGAAGTTTATTTCTGTAGTTGGACTTAGCCTCTTTAACAAGGCAGATGTCTTCAGCTGTTAATTGCTATGAGGCAGGTCCCTATTGTTCCAATTCAAAATGAAAAACGTTATTTATAAGTATATTTCAATAGTTAATGAAAATAAAGGTTATATTTTAAACTCTAGAAAGTGCTTTAAATAGTTGAAATTCTGAAAATTTTAATGATAATTCCAGCTAATCAGGAAGGGCTCAGACGTTTTCTTTGTAAAAGCCCTGCATCAACATTAATTGGCAACTATAAAAAAATAAAGCAATATAGTATCTAAATTTTAATAATTTCTATCTTAATTTGAGTAAACGTTGTAATTTATGCAGTGTTGTCATATTCAAATACCCTCACAGTGTAGAAGCCTAGTAATGTATAAAAAATCATAAAAACAACCAAGATTTTTGTTTCTTAAAAATATTGCATGCTGAGCAATTTTCATGCATAATACCCAGGGTTCCCACGGATGCTTATAAAGTGCTTATTTTGACCTTCCGTTTCTAAGCGCCCTTAGAAGTGCTTATTTTTCATCAATAGTCCTTAGAAAGTGCTTATTTTCCTTTGAAAACAAAATTAAGTTTTCAAATGACGATATTTTTTCACAATATTTCTGACCTCTTTTTAGCGGCTGATTGGCGATAAAACTGCTTACATGTACAGTTTTTGTGATGATTCGGGAACTGGCTTTCTTGAATGGCAACCCGTGATACACGATATACAAATCGTCGATTGACTCTTTATGAGCACATAATACACTTTAAAAACTTGAAAACCCATGAAAATCGGTCTGTTTTGGACTTGTGAGAGGCTCTTGCAATGCATAAAATAACTGCCCTGATAGAGGAAACTAGAATACAATCATCAAGTGTTAATTAATTTTGTTTTATTCAGTTACCCACGAGTGCAATGTTTTATAAATTTATTATGATTATGGGGAAGTGTATTTTTAAGTTTGTAGGTGAATCAAAAACAATATAAAGATAATTTATTTTAATTAATACTGCTATCTGAATGGCAACCCGATGTGTTGCAATTTTTTTTTTAATCTAGCTTTTTTTATGTTTCTTTGTAAAAACTATTCCAGAAAGAAAAAAAAGAGAGAAATTTTGAGGATGTTTGGGGTTGATTCTGCTTTGAAAATTTGAAGCAATCGGTCATCAGTTCCAAAAAAAACCAACCCGCTTGATTTTAAAAAACATGGGAGGAAAAGATCGCAAAAACGTAAACCAGAGTGCTATAGAACAGGGAAGAGTCGGGGAATTTCATGAATCGAGAAAAGTCGTTTGAAAACTGGAAATTTCGGACTCTCATCGTAATTGGCCACTGACCGAAAACGAAAGTAATTTTTCTATACTTTGTAATTTTTTTCTCTTTGTATCCAGGTTAATGAAATACTCATGGCTGACTGTGCTTGAATTCCACATAGCTTTTGTTATGCCATGCGCAATCTGTTTCCATTGTCAGTTTAGATGATTATGTTCAAATTAATTTTCTTTCATTAAAATTATGTTTGTAAGCATATGATGTAGAGGTGGCTGGTGCACCTTAAATCTGTCGTGGCCGATAATCCAAACGTTGGGTTGGTGTGGAAGTTAGGAGAGTGGGGTGCCAGCTCAGATGTCTCGTCATTTGCTGACCGTGGCTCAAAATTATGTGGCAAAACACCAAATGGCTTAGGCTGGGATGGTGGCAACTAGTTGAATATCTATTCAATAAAATTGCATTTTATATTTTTAACTTTTTTATAAATTTATCAAAGTTTTTTCATAACTCTTATGATCTATTTTTGTTTACGGGAAAATATTTTCTTCGAAACTCGTTCGGTCTCCGATCCAGTCAAATTTGACTCTGACGTATGCAACTTCCAATCCTTTTAGTAAATTAATAGTTTGCCACTAATTTTATTTTATTGAAACCTCCGATGTGCCAATAAATGAATTTACTTCTTATTTTCATAATGAATTTATGAAAGTGCATTATAAAATAATTACTGGGATGAGTAATTTCCATTTCATGAGCAGGCTGAAGCTGCAGACACAACAAGGTAAGCACTGTAATTTCAAAAACAAAAAGAAATTTAAAATAAAAAAATTAGGAAATTTTTGATATAAAATGGTGTTTTTTACCAATGAGCAGCAATATGCTAAAAAATTGCTCATACCTTCAAACCCTTAAGACCATTAAAAAGTAAAAACAAAACAATATGAAAAGAATAATAAAATGAAATCAAACTCGCAACAGCAACTTTGAGACAGAACACACCAAGACCGGTCCTTATCAAACTTAACTCTTTCCCTTTCTATAAAAGCAAATGCACTGCAAAGAGATTAAAGAAAAACATCTAAAGTTTTTTTCTAACAGTCTCCATTCTATAATTTGTTTATGTACTTACGCATGTTACTGATACGTGTACACGTAAATGCCCATATATTAACTGCTGAATTTTGAAAATATCAGACGGCTTATTTTGAAAAATCTCAATTTTGTGTGGCATTATTTGTGTATAATTTTTAGAAAAAAGACTTGAATATTAAGTTTTTTACAAACTACTGTTCTTATAAGATTAACTAATCATTAAGAGCATCCCCATTTGGTCAAAAGTCAGATATTACATTGTATAATATGGTTTTATTTAAGTCTTTATAAAGTCCTTATTTTGTCCTAGAAAGTGCTTAGAAAGTCTTTATTTTTAGTTAGAAAAAAAGAGTGGGAACCCTGATACCGAAAATATTGGCTCACCAATTTTGTTGGTTTTGTTTCATTGTTGAGTATAGTAGATCTCAAAACATTCTTCTAAACAAAGTGCAATACCTCTATTGACACTGCTAACAACTTTCATCAAGTTTGATGGTCACTGAGAAAAATGAAATTCGGTGATGAGAGAAATTACTTTTTCTCGATCAAGAGCCCTCGGAAAGGGCTACAGTTGGGCAATTACCAATACCTACAGTTCATTTCAGGATGCATACAAGTGACATCTAGTTGCCAGGCATTGAACTGTACTCATTTATATCGAGCAATGTAGTCCTGTGATCCGAGCTCATCTTATCACACAATTGGGTTAATAAATATAATTTTTTCTACAGCATGCTAATGATGTTTTGGAAAGTGCAGAAGAGACCAAAAAAGAAGCAAATAAGCTTAGGGACCAGGCTGATGATCTTGCAGATGACGTTGCTCAAACGGCTGGTACATTGAAAGAATATGAAACTCAGGCTGGGGGAGATGAAAACTTGGCTAATCAGGTGAAAAATATACATAAAAATTTTCTCTTTTTCTTATGTGTTAACTTTTTAAACATCCATATAAGATGTGTGATGTGTTTGAATAACTTTTTAAATAATTCTATCGTCCTCTTGACTTATACAGGCCTTGGAACTCGCAAATAAGGCAAAAACCAGTGCTAATGATGCATCCGTCAAAGTAAAGAATGCACTTGATACTGTTGAAGACATTCTGAGAGCCTTAGGTAAACTTGTCATTATCCAATTTTTTAAATTGTTCATATTAGAAGCTTTAGTTTCTGAATGCTTTTTATTTGTTGTCTTTATTTTATGACTATTAGAGATTCTTTTGTGAAGTGGTTATTTTTATCATACTGCCTTAAAATAAAAGACACATGTTTGGTTTTATGGATTTATTCACCATTTAAGAAATCAATTTTACTAAATTTATATTATAACTGTTATTTTCCTTTGATGTATATAATGGCATATAACTACAGCATGGAAATGGAATTACATATAATTAATAGATATGGTTATTAATATATACAATAAAGAGTTCTGTCAACAGTATAGTTAGAACTTGTACAGTGCACAAAAATGGCATTGAAATGTGTTCTAAAATTGCAATTTAGAACAAAATATTTGTCAGCTAAAATTTTAATTTTACATGATTGTACTCTTTATTTTCTGTATTTAAAAATAGTTTTGGGCCAACCATGCAGTAACAATTTGAATAAACATTCACAAAAACCTGCTCTTAAAAAAATACCCAATGGTATATGTATCTGAATAGTGAAGTCAACTGACTTGTATGTATGTATGTTTGTTTTTTAGGAAATTACACATTTCAGGGTAGAAAAAAATCATCTCACTATCAGTGGGGTGAGAAAAATTTTTAAGCAATGATACTTCTGGAGGTTATAAAATTGAATTGTGAAATTTAAATGCTAAATAGTATTTTCACATGTTGTTTGGAATGTTACATTTTACTACTGTTACCACTTTACTATTGTTTAAAAAATACTGACTTATTTACCAATATTTATCGGCACTGTCCTTATAACTATACAAGTTGACCATTTAAGTTCAAAATATAATCATCCAGAAAATTACATATTTCATAGTATGCAAAAAAACTGATATCTATTACTTTTTTTATCAACTTTAGTAAGTTAGACAAAAACTATATTTTATTGATGAAGTGTACTGACTGCTGTGTTGCGTAAGGTCAACTGAATGTAATTTCATTGCGCTTTTTGTGATTAGTACTACAGTTGCAATCATATATTTAGTAACACTGAGGGAATTGAATTTCACCTGTGAAAAATGGTAATGGACATACTCCAATAACTTAAAACATATTTCAAATCTTTTACTTAAGATACTCTTAGTTTTTAAGTGCCTTTGATTAGGGAATAATTACTTTGTGCATCAGATTATGATATACCTAATATACTTAGCATACTTAAATATGTTATTGAATGTTTATAACGTAGAAATATTTTGGTACTTACAAAATTATATTAGACTTTGCTGATTAAAAACGATCGATCATAGAATTTATTCTTTGCAAAATTGTGAACTTGAAATGTATAATATCTTTCATCACAGCAAAGACATTGATTTTCTTGTATAATCATTTTCTTTTTATTTTAAATGTAATTTCATTTCGTAAATATTTCACTTTTTGTGTCCATGAATAAGGTTTCTGAACTTCCTCTATCTGAACTGAATTGATTTCAATTTGAAATACAAATGTTTTGAATATAAAGTGCTCTTCAATATACCTATAATTGTTTAATAAATTAATATAGGGTAAGAATTGGTTGTTGAAAAATCTATTCATTTAACGTTTTTCGAACAGAATAGTTTACTTTTTCTTCAAATCTGAGAAGTGTAAAACTATTTCATTTCATAAGTTATATCTCAGGAATATAATTAATTCAATCGATTAAATTCTAGTTTAAAAGTGTTTCCACCTTAATTCTCAATCTAATTTATACCACTGTAATATTAAAAACAGAAAAATTGTAATTTTCTTTATATTGATCTATAAACATTGCTCAACAGTCATATGCATGCAACACAGGAAAAGTATGAAAAAATCAAGACACACAGTGGCTTCAAAATAGCAATTAATAACATTTGATCCAAATAATAGTAATTTTATGTTAGTTATTACAGGTTCCACCTAGATAGTAACTTTTTTTTTTTCAAGAAAACTCGTGGATTTCTCCCCCCCCCCCCCAGTTTGATTTTTTGCAATGCAGAATTCAATTTTCAAATTGGCCTTTTGAGCTATTTAGGAATAAACCAAATCGAAGGAAAGGAAATCTAGTTTACAAATGTACTTCCTAAATAAGACCATTAATCTGTGGAATATCAACCATTTCTTTGTCTAGAAAAAGCAGTTTTTGTGATATATGGGACACCATAGTTAGAACAAAGGGAAAGATGAAGTAGTGAATAAAGTAGATTAATCATTTTGAAAAATTTTAAAGGTGTAACCTTAAATGAAAAGTTATTTCAGGTTTATCCAGCCTTCTTTCTAAGAGGAACTAAGTTTTTTGCTGTTGCTAGTCCCACAATAACTGTTGTACATAACAGATAAAAATACTTTGCATGCATTGTAAATAATATATATATTTTTTAAATCAGCACTTTTATTGACCACTTTACAATTGTAAATGCAAATAATTTAGATGGTGATCAAAATTAAATTTTGAAAATGTGTAACAATTAGAGATGTGCAAAAGTTTTTTCCTCTGAATGTATGAGTTCTATTTGTCTTATGGTTTTTCTATTTTAAACACTCCATTTATTATATCTTTATTACAACGCTTGCCCTATGTCTGAGAACAACCCCCCCCCCATTCGGATACAATAATTTATTCAAAACCTGTGAAATGATCATTCAAAATGAAAAACCCCTAAACTATACTTTTAACTTAGAATTAGCTGACTAAATATTATGTTGATATTATGGACTAAAAATTATGCAATTTGCTCTTGTCTGGAAGCAAAAAAATTGAATGGATTTCCATCAAAATAATTGTATCTATTAAAATACCAAAAGCATGGAGTATGCCATCAAAAAATATTTTAGAACTGTAGTTGTATGGTTTATTTTAGAACCTTAATTTGCAGTTTAGTAATGGCAAAAGTCTTAAAAGTTCGTTTTTTCCCCTTATCAACCAGCATTCTTTTTAATGGAACAGAAAGTCACTTTAATTTATCAGAATATATTTAGTTTCAAAATAGCTACAAAGAATGGAATGAGATTTTAGTATATGCACAAGTTTACTTATATATTTTGATTGTACTTCTTACCGCTGTCATTGGTATCTTCATTTGGTTGCCCGATAAAATAACCATAATGAAGAAAATTTAATATAGCCTAAAAACTAACCATTGGAATGAGATGATATTTTGCGTGGTCATATCAAGTCCTGAACTGATTCCCATCAAATTTTGTCAAAAATTAATTTAATAATATTGCATAAATTATTTTTTTAATCAAATATTTGGTGGATTTTGTTTGAGTTCTTTATCAGTAACATGGTACAAAATAGCTCTATAAACATATTGTTTCCTAAGATATCTATAAAAGTCTAGAGAAATTGATTCAGCATTAGAAACTCCAATCTTTCTTTACTCATAACTTCGAAGCAGCAAGACCTTATGGCATGAAATTTGGTATCTGAAGTTAAATTATGATATAGATAAGAAATTGTGTCGAAATAAGGAGTTTCAGTTGGAAATTATGAAGTGGGTGCTCAATTTAATATGAAGATGGTCCTTGGTACAATTTTATGCATTTGAATTGCTAGAAGGGGTTAATTCCTGTTGAACACCATCTTTGAATGCTCTACTGTTAAAATTGCTGGAATGAAGAGGGGTGGTTTTTTTTTTACCATGACTGCCTTTCAATTTTTAATGTCTATACTTGTGCCATTAATGAAAGTATTTAGCCTTGTGTTTTATATTGAGATCCTACGAATTGTAACTTTCTTGGCTACAAAGGGGATTTTTTGTTTTATTTATTTGAAAATAGATCTGAAACATTGTTATAAAAGTTTGCCTGCTTTGAACCTTATAACATATTTATTTTAAAAACTTACGAAAGACTTGTAACAGTATTTCATTTACAACATGTTGTCTTATTTCTAGCATAATGAAATTTCGTTTGAACTGTCTTTTTGAGACATTATTAAGTTTCGTTTTAAAGCAATTTGAAAATGTTTAATAACAATTATGAAACATTTTTCAATATTCCATGAACTCACTATTTTATTTTAAATCCAAGTGAAATTTATATTAGATTGCTAAATATTTTTATGTGCACAAATAATGAAAAGTGAACTGGATTATAGTAGTTAGTTTGCATTATTTTATTTTTGAAGCATTTTAAAACATTTTCATTGCACATTCATTCTATGTTAAGTGGTCCTAACTTTTTAAATTGGATGTTAATGCTGAATATATATTGGTAGATGGCTTGGATGATATTGATGAATCTCTCTTGGATGAACTCGAGATAAAGCTGGAGGCTGCTGAGAAAGACCAGAAGGAAGCCGATTTTGATTCTCGACTGGGAGAGTTGCGACATGCACGAGAGGCCCAGAATCAGTGGATGAAAGATTACACTGAAGAAATTGAAAGGATGAAGAAAGAAGTTGCCAATATAGCAGACATTCGTAATGCTCTGCCAAATAAATGCTATCGACGTGTGGTTTTAGAACCCTAGTCTCAAGGAAAAGCAAAAGTTGACTATTTTTATTTCAAAAAATGTTCCAGTTTCGTAAAAATGAATGTCTTACAAAATTTTATTTTTGTACATATTTTAGAAAGTCAAAAAAATAATCTATAAATTTAGAAAAAGTATTTAATGTGAGATGTACTGTATGTGTTCTTTGTTTGTAAGATTCTGAAAATTGCTTTCAGTGTATTTCTCTTATCTGTCTATTTTTCTAACAAATTTTAATAATACATATTGTTGTCAATCATATCCTGGGCTCCATTTCATGGTATTTCATCTTCAATTTTGTTACATTAGTGTGATTTTAGTTGCTATAAAAGTGTTTAATACTATGTTCTGCATCAAGTAAGTAATATTATGAAAGAATGTAAACCCATGCTTATAACAGTAAATGTATGTTTCTATCATAGGCATTATAATATGTATTCATTCTTAATTTAACCAGTTTATGTTCTTTCAAGGTGCTTAGCTCTAAATTGAAAGCTTTTTAAATTTGAGTGCCAAATTAAACATTCTTGTTTGTATTTTGTTGATATCATTTTTGTGTTCTTTTTGTGAAGAATCTCATCCTTTTTTTTACGAAATATAGTTTTCTTTCAGCTATCACTTGGCATTTGAATTTTAAAACTATTCATTATTTGTTCATATATAGTTTTACTTTGGTCATTTAATGCAATGATTGGAAAGTGTAGTGAGCATATTCTTTAAATATGCAATAAAAGTTTTGAAGCTGTAAACAGAATCTTATAAATTCTGACTTGATTGATTAAAGAATTTGTTTCAAGTCAGAAAAATATTGCATGTATATTAACCTATTTGAATACTATTGTTCTTTATCAGATTACAACCAATATTTTTTTTAATATTGTAAGAACATTGCATATGTATATAACAACAAAATAATTTTAAGTGCATTTGCATACAATAAAGCATGCAGCTCTCTTGTTTAGTTTTTACTTTATAATTTCACTTAACGTTCTAATTTTATGTGTTTTGCCACATTTGAATTCTCAAAGCTGCACATCATCATTAGGACTACTCCCAATTGCATTTGAAAATAATATGTAAAGTGAGCTTGTTAGCAAAAATAGAAATTTAAAAGGAAAAACCCTCAAACTATAAATGAGCCCTCAAAAAAATTAATATCCTTTGAATTTGAGCAGAGTTTCAGAGATAAATAATGTATCTTAGTATTAAAATAGTAAATAAAGAACTTTTTGAAAGGGTCCAAATGTTAATTTGTGATACATTCTTAAAATTATGTAATATATATTCTTTGGAGTTAATCTTTTGATTGAATTAAACTTTTTATGCCTCTACTGTGGATTGCATTCTAATCTTTGTTTTGTTAAGAAAGAACCAAATCATTTTGTCTCTTTGTCCTTTCGTTGTTTGTAAATGTTTTACCTCATACTTTTCTAAGTTCCTTTTTATTTAATTAAATTTGCCAAAGATTTGTTTCTAAACATTTTTATGAGTGTATCAATTCTACCTATCATAATATCAAACCTCTTGCACTGCCATTTTAGCTATCCCATGTGTGAAAGATGTAAAAAGTATTTCTTAGTCTATCAGTGCCACACACACATCTTACATATCACATTTTGAAACATTTGTAATGCTTTCCAATTCTGTGTAATATAATTACAGTTTTATATATACTACACTTGTGGTGGTTTTTGTATTTTTATTCTTTGTTCCTGTTGAAATTCTTAGGAGGTTTTTGCACAGTTAATGTATAAAACAACAGAGTTTCTCAAAAATCAATTTTCAATGTATGACTAAATATTTAACTTTCCTTTTTAAAAAAAAAAAACTTGCATTATCGTTCAATATTTGAGTGTGGTTTTAAAATGAACAAAAAATGTATGTTTTTATGGAATAATTGAATATAAATGGTCATCTGTACTTCAAACAAACTGCTACTATGTTCATGAATTAAATGTATGTAAACTGTTTTCATAATTTCATTCTATAGCTCTAGGTGTTTACAATGTGACACTTTTAATGTTTAGTAAAAAGGGGCACAGTAATTAAAATAAAGTCTTATCTATCAACGTCTTGTTAAGCTATTTGAAATATATTCTCTTGTTAAATGCAACGAAATATACAGCTGACTATTTTTTTGTTTCATTTTTAAATATTCATAACATTTACATTTGCTTTTCCCAAAAATTTAAACATTCAAGTTGTCATTTTTTAAATAATTTTTACAGTTACCTTCCATTTATCCAAGAAATTATTCTATTAGTTGTAATAAGTTTTGTCCACTACATCTTATTTGAGTTAACGATTCTATCCAAGTGTTTATTTTGTTATTAATAAATCTTTATTGCAGTATTAGTCCTATGATACCAAAATTGTAACCTTGTTGGTTATAAATAATTTAGACTGAAATCAGCTGCGTGATTCCAGACATAAGTCTTAGTATACCTTCAGTGTTTAAGAGTGCAATAAAACCCTTTCCTGAAAGGGTATTTTTATTAACAGTTATAAAATAAAATATGTGCTATACACATGCATTAAATATTTCTTTTATTTAATATCTAATTCAGTTCATACGTTTTACTGTTTTGAATAGTATATAAGCAAAAAAGTAATAGTACTTCCTTAAGTGCCAATTATACAACTAGCCAGTAAATAATCAAAATAGAAATATTTTTTATTTGATTTGAAATTGGAGGTATAAAATAATACGGGTTTGTACTTCACTAGGAATTATATCAATATTTAATTTATTAAATTAATTTTTAGTCCTTTATATGTATCGATTCCTCTTTCCCCAAATTTATTATTTTTAATTGTTTGTTTGTGTTTCAGTGTTGTGTAAATAAACAGTTTTGAAATATTTGAGTGTCTGTTTATAAAATGCTATTTTTTATAAAAATGAATTGAATTTTTAAAGCAGTTATACTACACTTAAAAGAATTGCTGTAGTATGTTTCTACTGTATTTTATTTTTACTGTGCTGAACCTTGTGTGCCTATTTGTTGTAAGCACATGCATTTAGATGAAATAGCCCCTTTTGGTGTTTCGTTCAGAGTATGTCTTGTTGGTCTTTTGTCACTGGCACCAATGTTATTTCAAAATTGTGTGCAATACGAATCTTGATACCATTCAACTTACTACTTTTTATGCAATGTCTAAGTTACCTATTTGTAAATAAATGTTTACCATTCAAATGATCTGATCTCGTTTCATTAGAGTTGTAAAACTTTTTGATTCCATTATCTTTAGTAAAAAATTCTCAATGTGTCTTTAAAAATTAGTTGTTTGGTAATAAAGAATTATTGACAATTTTATTTACAAATGAGGTTATAATGAACAATGCGTGAGAGGTAACGGAGTGTTTTTAAAATATTTTTTGTTATTACTATTCTACAAAAAGAAGTTAATGCATGTGAAAGGTGGAGGTATGGTTATGGTGTCTTTTATATACTGCATGCAATTTCAGCAAAACCTAGTGTGTTTGCCTACAAAATCTTTACCATCTGTCTAGTAGAACCTGTCCTCATCTGTCTGGATGGTGGCATGATAGCACTAGCATTCATTGCAAATATGCCTTTGAAATTATTATGGTAAACACTGTATCACTATTATAAAAGGTAGTGTTTGTGTGTGTGAGGTGTCCAGATGAATCTATAGCACTTATTCATGAAATTTGGCACACAGGTAGTCCTAAAAATGACTGAATAGACTTTGAAGCCTGAATTTTAAAATTTAATCTATCTAGACTATTTTTTAATGAACTTATTAGCACTTTTCCCTTGCATTTTTTCTTTTGGATGCATGCCAAGTTTCCAATGACGTCACTAACTGCTACTGTATAATATATTCAGGGTTGATTAAATAAGAATTCCGATTCTTCTTTGATTTCATTGGTTCCTTTAATTTTCTTAACGGATTGTAAATTGAAAGAATTAACGTTCGGTTTGATTTGAGTCATGGTCCACTGCAGTCGCTTCAGATTGTATTGTATCTTGCTTTTTTTTTTAAAGCATAACTCATTACTGTTTCTCAAGTTTTGATTTACGTTGTTAGTCGTAATCTGAGGCTTTAGCGTTAAGACTTTTTTAAAGCACAACTTTCTTGCTTTTTTGTTTTAGCCTTAAGATTTTTTGAAAGTGAGGCGACATGCCCGTGTTATGTCGGGTGGAGGTGGGACTCATTCTTAAAATTAGTGTTTTGGCATAGTTTTATTGTTTTCAGGGTTAGTAAAGACATGACAAAAATGCTGTCACGGGCAACGCCACTTTCTTAAAGTATAGCTATATTTAATTTTCATCATTTATGCAATTTTTTTTTACTAAGATTAATTTGGTTTTGTTGGATTTAGTGAGGTTGACTTCTTAAAACCATAACTTTTGTCACGAGCAACGCCGTCCCGGTACTGCTAGTATTGAATATTGGAAAGGGGGTTATCTTCATATTTACTATGATGAGATGAGAATTGGTTGGAATAACATAACTGATCTGCCTTACAACTGCAATATAAATAATTTCGATCTAATGAATTACTAAAGAAACGTTTCAAGAGAAGCAGATATCCATTTTCAGTCGTTAAACTTTGTTTCTGTGACTTAAACAGAAAATAGTTCCATCTCCTAAATATGTAAACATTAAAAGTCTAAAATATATATAATCATTGACAGGTGTTTCTAGAAATGAAGAATTGTTCAAACTATATATATTGTGCAATTGTTACTGGATAAAAATTTGCAATACTGCAAATCTGATTTAGAATAATTGGAATAAAATTAAAACGGAAATATTTTAATAAATGCTGTCTCTAATCAATCATCTATCTAAATCACACTACACAGTTTCACACAACTTTTTATAGTAATCAGAAATTTAAGCAACTGTAAAAACAAGATAAAAATATTTAAAAAAGTTTAAGTACTCTAAAATATATAATTATAAATATTTTTATATCTTAAACTTGAACATAAAGTTCTTAAAACAATAAAATGTAGGCTTCCCAACGCCATAACTTACCGCTACATTCAATAAAAAATTACTAAGACAATAAGTATATACTACGCTTACTCATTTATTCCATCTTAATCGCCATTTTAACCATCTTTTACCAATCAAATGGAATCACTGTTATCATTAACTTGAAACAAACACTGAAGTTTAAAGTTCTAGACCTGTCAGATTATGTTTGAACACATACGTTTCAGATTTCAAGAATCTGAAATCCCCTGATCTATGAAAAAGATAATGACGTGAATATTAAATGAGGAAAAACGCTATATCATATTTATTCTATTAGAAGATATTGACGTTTAGTTTTTCAGTCTTTCAATGAATAACGTTTATAAACAGTACTCATCTTTGTGTCAGTCTGCTAACATGCAAAGCATATAATCCTCAGCTTATTTGAATGGGATCCATTAGAAAAAGGGTTCCCATCCCATTGGGGGGTTCTTAATAGACGATTTTCACTCCTGGTGCTTGTACATCCTTCTAGATTTATTGTTTCAAAATTTCAGATTAACCCTGCTGGTTTTATATTCGCGTCGAAAACTGCCCAATAAAGGCTAGTCGCTAATGCAAAAAAAAAAAATTTAAATGGTCTGAACAAGGGACAATTTTTTTTTTCCTATCCGGGTTTCATTCTTTTGGAGTAAAAGTACAGTTTAGTTTTGACGAGATATCTCGTCAAGCAAAACTGATCAGATCTTGGTGATCGAGATATCTTGTTGAAACCACTTGGAAGGTTGATAAGGAAGTCTCCTGAATCCGAAAATCTGATTATTATAATCGTTTGTGGTACGAAAAATTGCATCCAATACAGAAGAGGAGAATTTGGGGGAAAAACCCTGATCGCGAAAATGATATACAGGGTGCATTATGAAAGTAATGCGCATGATTTTATTGTGAAGCGACTATCCATCGCAGAGCGCTCGGATTGATCGAAAAATGAGGTGGGGGATCTGCCCTTCCAAATGCGTCTGGTCTCAGTTCGCTCCGAGCAGTAGGACGTGTATTCGCGCAAAGTCTTTTTTTCGATTGTGTCACGGCACGATGAAGTGTTCTCTGGAACAGCGGTACGCTATAAAGTTTTGTGTGCGGCTTGGGAAGAATGCAACGGAAACTTATCAAATGGTTCAAGCCTTTAAGGAGGCACACGCAATCTTCTCCCAAACCCAAAAAAGCGCGTATGAGCAAGTCTCGCATCAAAACAATGCTGATTGTCTTCGTTGTCATCCGAGGAATCGTCCATTTTGAGTTTGTACCACAAGGACAATTTGTCAACGCAGCTTTTCACCTAGAGGTGCTCAAGAGACTGTTACGACGGATCGCGCCAGTCAGGCCTAACATCAAAGACGTCTTCAAGCTCCACAACGACAATGTACCAGCCACACGGCCTTCGTCGTCACAAACTACCTGATCCAGAGCAAGACCCCCTTGGTGCCCCAGCCTCCTTACAGCCCTGACTTGGCTCCGTGTGATTTTTTTTCTTCTCCCGACTGAGGAGAGAGCTGAAGGGAAAGCACTGGGAGTCGGTGGAGAACATACAACATCATGTTACAAGGTTCTTGAGAGGCATTCCAGTCGAGGAGTTCCAGGATGCCTTCCAGGCGTGGCAGAATCGTCTCCGCAAGTGTATTGATGCACAAGGGGACTATTTTGAAGAATTTTAACCATTTGTACCAATCGGATCAATAAATCTATTTTTCCCAGAAAAGGCGCATTACTTTCATAATGCACCCTGTACAAGTCAATGGGAGCTGAAATTATGTTCACATCTGACTTAAATTATTTACAAATGAATCCTACTACTTTCGTGAATTTCGGAAGTGATCTACCAACCAATTTTCACGGAGTTTGTATTAACGCGAGAATACTTTGTCATAAAAAATAATCACCAAGATAATGTCGAGGGTAAACGATACTCAAAATCTTTCCAGGAAAAATAAGTAGAATCTCACTACTCGACATAAAATCTTCACTGAGGTTTTTCTTGTTGGCTTTGGCCATGTGATTCGTCTACGATGCTAGTCTCTACGTGCCACAAGCTGGCGGATGAATTTCCTTCTTTCGCAGATAGCTTCATCCCAGAGAAAAGCAATCGCTCCAAATTGGTGAACGGAGCTTCTACGAGGAGGTAACCGACGAAAGCAAGCGTCAAGGAAAGAATCAAGTTCCCCATGTATTCATACAACTGGAATGAAAGTAAAATATCGCATAAATCTTCAAACTCAAAGACAAACATTCATTTACCCATCTAATCGTCTACTGAAGAGTACCTACTGAAGAGAGAGAGAGAGTGAAGAGTCTGGGTTGGATTTAGGTAAGTTACAATTTTCCACACTGTGTTTAGAATTTCAAATTTTAGGAAAAATGGACACTTAAAAGGCAATTTGTCTCAATTCAACTATCATACATTTGTTATAGTAACAATAAATTATAAAATATAACTTTTAAAGAGAAAAATGAAGTATTTAACGATGCTGGCACACGTTATCGATAAACCATCAAAAATTACCCGCGGAAAAAAACGTACATAATAAAATCTAAAGAGGTGTCTGTATGGGAGGTATTTTCAGTATAAGCAAACAAACCACAGGACGAGGATTTACTTCCTAGTACTCAATACAGAATCCGCACGGTCTACTACAAAAACGCGTGGTGAACTAACTGCATAGGGGAAATATAAAAGGGGAGAGCAATGGTAACATTTTTGTGACCAAAACTAGTAACGTGACCATTAGCATACTTTCGTCTGCCAGGTAGAAACGATCATTCATCATTTGATTGGTCTAAGGCAGGGGTGGTCAACCTTTTACACACCATGCGTCAATTTTTTTTTCACATACGAGTTGAGATGCGCCATACAACTCAAATACCTTTTCTACCTTCTGACGTTCATTGGGTGGGGTTGGATATGAGGTAGGATCTCCTTCGCTTAGAGAAGGAAGAGAAATAACTCACTCACGCCGACTAAATTAATTAATATACGACAGTTCGAAAGATACACATTTACTGGAGCACTAATCTACAAGAGTGAGAGAAGATCTCTTGAACGAGAGGGCGATCGTTGTCTTGGACCCCACTGATGGTGCTACAGCTGTGCCGGGGAGTCTCGATTGGTGAAGACTGTATGAATTGAACTAAGAGCACTCTAGTGTTGAAAATATGGAGATGGGTTAAGTTATGGCGCCTACTTCAAAAGAGTAAGTAGGCGCAAGGATGCAATGCGCCACTTGGTAATCATCCAATGAGCCTCGTTTGGCGCATGCGACACAGGTTGGCCACCCCTGGTCTAAGGGAACGGGAGAAGACTCCCATGCATTGATTCATCCTTTGATTGGTAACCTCTACAGCGATTTCTGCGGCGCTATTGGCGATTTCACCATTTTTCTCGCCACTAAGGAAATGTATACACACCTTCCCTGTCGTAAGATGTTATATCGATGTTGTTGTTGTCGTGTCTATGCATACAGTACTAGTGCAAAAGTTTAGAGTCCTCCAAAAGCCTTGGTGACAAGATCTGCAAGTTCTGGATGGCTATGGAGGATTTCGATTGGGGGTGCTCCAAGTTGAAAGAGGGAACCGATAATGGCCTGGCAGTCAAAAACATGATCTGGATGTTATATTGACACACGAGGCAATGAAGTGCCGAATTGGCCAACTAAGTCAATTTTTCACTGAGCAGTCATCAGTCATGTGACAACTAATGGATATGTTGGTAACATCTTTTAAGCGTCCTCTCAATAGCAATGTTAAATCTACTTACTACAATCTATGGTTCTACGTTTTGCTTTTCTAATAAAGTTCTGTGTCTCTCATATACAAGACCATACACAGATTTACAGATATATTTCATACAGCCGTCATAATACTAATCGAAAAAGGTGCAGTCATAGTCCCTCTTCTCGTACTTTTAAAATTGTAACTTCACTGCTAAAATTACAACTTGCACTTACCATGTTGAAGTGACTATAAAATATTCTCTCTTTTAGAGATCCATATCTAGTCCATATCACTGGACCTTGGACTAGGTAGGTCATGAAGGTCAACCGACTCAATAAGACGAATGGACGAAATTTTAGGATAGATGTCACAATGCCTGAAATTGAAATCAATGTAATGTCAAGATTTTGAAACTATGTGAGCTAACACAATTTAATCAGTTCCTTTGCACTGATATGTGCTACAAATTTATAAGACATTTATATTTTCATTGTCTTGTAATATTTGTATTATTGTTATTTATTACATGCAAAGAAAGGAAAAGGCCATAGAGAGGGACAATAAATAGCTTTGTGATACTTGGCACAGGGACAGCGGTAGCCTAGTTGGTAGAGTAATAGATTCTCAACTGTAGGGTTGCAAGTTCAAAACTCGATCCAACCAAAAACATTCACGTCGGTAAGGGGGTAGGCTGGTGCACGCTAAATGTGTCGTTGCCTCAAATATCCTCACGTTGGCATGGTGTAAAATTTAGGAGATTGAGGTTCCAGAGCTCAGGTGTTGACCTCGTCATCTAACCGTTGTTTAAACTTACGAGTTGTTGTCCTCGGATCTTTCCCTTGGGGATTGATCCAGGACGGTCACCAAAAAAAAAAAACTGTGTTGCTCCAGTGCGACGTAAATTCTACTACATACCTTCACTTGGCGCAGTATAATTGTTCTATTTTTCTAGCAGGTCATTGATCATTGTGTACACACAAGCAAGGTATTTCAAAACTTCCTGTTCAAATTTCAATGGGAGGTATGAACACAACGGCAGATGGCTAGTTTACACGGCAAGGCGATTTACGCGCCGATGCTGTCAGACGTGCAAAACTATTTGTTGCCGCAACTTTGAGAACTGCAACTGTAAGTGTAAAGCTCTGTCAAACACTGTAAAATTAGGGCTAGTAAAAACGTTGCTCATATACGTGTTGTCTTTCATTTCATTACTGAACCTTCTATCACATCCGGATAACGTTTGAAACCCCATGGAAAATAGGTTTAATTTTTGTTCCTAACTCCCCTTAAAGTTTGCACATGAAACATGCTGTGTACTAAACATTTATACAAATATACTAAAAAGTTTGTTTTTCATTTAGCTTTTTTTGTGTTTATCGTGTAATCGTGTGATTCTCTACATCGAGGCATTGCTCAAAACGTTATCCTGAATCCGGATAAAACATTTCTAAATTGCTCTAACTCTCTTCTGTTTGATTATTTTCCTGGGGCAGAGGGGGGGGGGCACCAAAACAAGTAGACGCAAGAATATACCGACATGCACACTACACTACAATAATGGACCAGACGCCAGCGGATTTGCAAAAAATCCGACTACTTGTTTGGGGGTATTTTTTGTGATACGGCCTGGGATCTTTGCATGTTCTTCCTGGTCAATTGAACGCCGACGCCTGTATAAAGATTTTGGACAATCAGGTTCTTCCTACGCTCTGGTAGTTTTATGGAATGAACGAATGTTACTTCCAGGGCGACAACGCTCCATGTCATGTTACAGCCTCTGTCAAGTAGTGGTATCAAGATATGGATGTTAAACGTCTTCCCTGGCCTGCTCAGAATCCCAACCTAAACCCCAAAGAACACGTGCGGGACAAGTTACAGCGACGGTTACGGACCAGGGAACCACGTCCGAAATGTACAGCTTAGCTTGCGACATTCTTGCAGCAGGAATATACACAAATACCCATAGCTGTGTATCAAATCTTGTTGAAAGTATGCCCAGAAGGGTTGCTAATGTAATTGCAGCACGTGGGGGACCATCTCCGTATTAAAGCACGTATTATTTCCCTTATATCATCACATCTTGCTGTCCGGTCCATTATTGTAGGGTAGTGTATATGGCATTACAAATGTGAATATCTGCTATCATACATGTTCAAAACTACCACAAGCCTTAAAATTCATGAAAGTGTTAGTTTTTTTTTTTAAATCCAAAATTCTCTTTCTTCTGCAAATGGTATAAGTAATGTGAATTCAAGAATTCTAACACTTACCAGCATTGCCTGTAACGCACAGATATGCAACCCATGCGAGAGCAACAACGAAGGTAGTTCGATGAAGGGCAGCGTAAAGTGCTGTAATTTCCTGAGTATGAAACTGACCAGTGTTCCACCGATGGGTGCCGTATAATGAGGATAGTCCGAACACGCATGCGCAGCACCAACCGACGACTTTAATACCCTGCGAATCAAATGAAATTTCAGTGTAATATTACGGTTTTCAAAATCTTTTACATTCCTATGTTGAATTCCACGCTGGTATTGGTTAGGTTTTATGGAGCAGAAGGTCAATAAGCCCATGCTGCGTCTATGCTCTTTAATAAACTCTTTATATTTTAATTCAAATATATATATATATATATATATATATATATATATATATATATATATATATATATATATATATATATATATATATATATATATATATATATAATCATGGACAAAGGTTTAATAAAACTAGGTAAATGAGCAGAAAAAATGAATCTACGGAATATTCCGTCAAGATTGTAGCTGTAAAAGAATACATGCACGTTGTAACGTCTTGAGTATAATTTACGTGGCGAGTGGCTTGAAGGCAATTAAAACGACATTTAAAATTACAGCACATTTAATTAATTATTGAAGATATACATATAAGTTAAGGCTATTTCGAGGCTAATAGATATTGTATATAAATAGGGTTTCAGTCCCGCGGATTCAATCGGAGCAGAGTCGTTCTGCGTCCGCTCTCATTCCTGCTTTCCACGATTCTCTCTTTTTCTCGAGAGAAGATCCCACACGTTCTTCTGAAACCGCTACAGTTCGAAGACAAGGGGATACCCCCATCCGATCATAAATTCAAGGACCACCATGAAAACTGTGGGCAGTGAGACCCCCTACTACGACGCTACAACGTATTCTTCTTTATAGGAATAAGAGATATGAAATACATCCATGTTTCTTTTTTTATAGAAATAAGATATATAGGATATAATGCGTGTTTTCTATAGCTTTTTATAGAACTATAGAGTTAAATGATGATTTTAGTTTTGATCAAAAGGTGGAGCCCATAATAGCCAGAGAATTAAGTTTTTTTTTTACTGCGTACCGTAAGGCTTAGAGTACCACAAGTGTACCTAAGAGCCCGGGAGCAGAAAGTGCTTAAACTGCGACGTATATGTTGAAGAACAAACAAAGTCTTTTCAGAACAATTTTTACTTAATTTTATCAAAATTTTGGCCGATTTTTTTTTTAAATCGTAATATGTACGATGTTCTGCAGTGCAAAGTGCGCTCCTTACCACACCCTTTTTTCTTTTCTAGCTACCGAACAACCTCCCTACACCGCGAAAATTACCACAAATTACCAATTTATAAATAACTCATCTTCAATGTCAATGACAAAATATTTTGCTTCAAAAGTTATGAACAGAATTGCATATTCTTAAAGTATGCCTTGATTTTAAATAAAGTAAGTTAATAAATTTTGATGTTTTATTATAAATATTTAATACATATTTAGCCGATAATTGTGTTTTACGTCTGTTCTTGATTTTACTGCAGTTTTCAAATTTCGAACAAAATGCTTGCAGAACAATTGGAATCGCTTGGAGTTGTGTTGCAGAACACTGAATATAATTCTGCGCCTGGGCTTTAGAGTACCACAAGAATACCTACTGAGTGTGGACCGAGACTCATATGAAGAGGGCGTGACTCTCCTCTCCCTCATATACATACGTTCAGTAACCATACCCGATCTCGTCCGACTCACCATAACTGTCGAGCCCACAAGGTGAGGCGAGGATTGAGATTCCCAACACAAAAGAGGTCCCAACAGTAGAGGCAGATTAAGCGGACTAGGCGGCTGCGTAGAATCACGGGGCGCTTAGTCCGGACTATCGTTAGAACACGGAATGTCAAAGGGCCCCGAGTTCTTAAAATGTCTTTTCATTAGGGTTCGAGGTAAGTTTTGCCATCGTCTTTACAATGTGCGTCTTTAAGTGCAGTGAAAAGAGTTTCTAATACACGATGGTCAGCAGGAGCAGATGCTGTTTTAGCTATAAAACTTGGTTTCACCCATATAAAAGAGGCTTTAACTGCAATTTGTAATTCAGAAGAAAAAAAGTTACCATAGTGGAGGTTATTCTGAAGAAATGGAGTTGAAAGAAATGAAACCGTCCGTTGACAGTTATTTTGAATAGTATTTTACAAAGAATAAATGCTACTAGTAAATCACTGCAATCAGTAGAATGCAAACTACAATAATTTCAGAGAAGTTGAAAAAGAGGCAACTGATTTACCAGGCCTACCTTTTAATGTGGAAGGTGGATAAACTCGCAGACAACAAAAGAGAAAAATGTTTTTTGATGAAAACAAAGAAATCGGGCATGGATTTGCAATGAGAGAAAATTTCATAGTCAATGCATTTTATTCATGTGATAACACCAAGGCAGAATCATCTCAAAGAACTCAAGCGTGTGTAGTTGTGGAACATTTTTTGTTTGGGATTTATCAATTAAAGAAGAAAAAGAACACGATAAGAAAGATGAAAGATATTTACAAAAATGACATTGAAGTTTGTACTTTTGAAGATGAATTTGACCATTTTTTAACATTTCTAAAAGAAAACGAGGGGACACCATAAAAACCACACAAGACATCTATCGGATCGCCAAAGAAATGTCGTGCGCATGTTGACATATTTTTTTTTAACAATTCCCTTATCTAATGCGTCAGGGAAAAATCGTTTTCTGTTTTAAAGGGTGTAAAATATTATTTAAGGAGTACTATGGGAGTAGAAAGTTTAATTAATATGGACATTCTGTATATAGAGCAAGAAATTTTTAACCGAATTGACGGATTTGCAAGACATAAAGCGAAACGGAAATTCATGTGAAAAATATGTTTTTTAACAAATACACTGCTGGCCACACAAATTGCCACACCAAGAAAGACAAGAGATATCACAACAAAATTTATTTTGTAGATAACATGTTGACCAAGTATCAAATGATTAAATTTATAGACTTCTGTGAAGTGTGGTTCCTGCCAAAATCAGTAGCCAGAGTAGCCGCCATTGTTGGAGATCACCGCTGCCACACGCCTCGGCATTGATTCAAAGAGACTTTGTATGTGTTCTTGGGGTACAGCAGACCAAGCAGCTTCCACACGTTGCCAAAGTTGATCTGGTGTGGCAACTGGGGATGTAATCTGGGTCAATCGTTGATCAACCATGAACCACATATTTTCTATCGGCGAAAGATCCGGAGAGCGAGCTGGCCAGGAAAGCAATTCAATCTGGCGATTGACGAAGAACCCTTGGACAATGCGTGTCATGTGTGGTCGCGCATTATCCTGTTGAAATATGGCTGTGGGCAAGCCCTGAAGGTAAGGAAGGACAACTGGCTCCAACACCTCGGAGATGTAGCGCTGGCTGTTTAAAGTACCGGCAATGCGTACTAGAAGAGTGCGACAGTGATATCCAATACCGCCCCATACCATAATACCCGGTGCAGGACCAGTGTGGCGGTGCATTACGCAGCTGTTCAGCATCCTCTCTCCACGGTGTCTCCAGACTCGAATCCGACCATCGTGGTGTTGCAGACGGAAGCTTGACTGTTCAGTAAATGCAATTTCATTCCATTCTGCCGTCCACATCCTTCTTTCATCGCACCATTGGCGGCGGAGACGTCTGGGGTTCTGCGTCAAGGGTAGACGAAGAAATAGACGTCTTACGGACAGACCACTCTGCTGTAAACGGCGTCGAATGGTACGCGCAGACACTGGATGATGCGTTATAGACTGAATGTGCTGTGCTATAGTTCGTGATGTGGCTGAGCGATCCGTCACTGCCATACGCACAATATGCCTGTCATCACGTGAAGTGGTGCACTGAGGTGGATGTGATCGAACACGTCGGTCCGTCGTACCCTGCTTCATCCAACGATCACATATCCAAATTACAGTTGTTTGGTTTCGTCCAACACGACTACCGATTTCCCTGAAATATAATCCACAATCTCGGTAGGCCACTATCCTTTCTATGTCGCACTCGGATACTTGATCAAAAGATGATCGCTGTTTTCTACGAGGCATAATTGATCGTTTTTTTGAAAAAACCACACGAAAAACACAATTGCCGTACTTGAAATCGTCGAAATCTCCAAGCCTTAAATAGCGCTTTGAAGTGGCGCCACAGGCGCGCGTGATGTGCGTCTGCGCTGAAATTCTAATCATTTGCATATCTCACCTCCGCTAATGCATGTTGTAAATTTCATATTAGTTGCATGCTTCCTTCAGGGTGTTGCATTTACGGTGGCCAGCAGTATATATTTGATGTGTTATGATTGAATTTTTGATTCATTTTTTTTTTAATAACTGAATGAGAGTTTCCTTGAAACTTTTTTTTTCTGACTTGAGTTTGAGGGCCCCGAAAATTTTACCGCTCGGGGACCCCACTGAACTTGATCTGCCAATGCTCAACGGACAGCTCCATTTGTAACAAAATACATACTATTGCAAAGAATTCTATTGTTACTACGGACTGTAGAACAAATAGGAGAACATTCAGATGGAGAAGCATGTGCTCTTTACACAAAAACAATTTCGAAACCAAAGGTTCATCAAGAAATATCCTAAAGAAAGTGAACACAAACCACACGACGCGCCGAGAACATCAGGTAAAAATGCACTACACTCAGTCAGGATCGGGGTCTTCTCGACCACAGCACCTCTTCCCTCATATGCCACCAACCTTTCAACTGGGATTAACTTACATACCTACGGATTTCCGAATGGCTTAGGATGGGACGGTGGTAACTAGTTGAATACCTACGGATTTAACGTGCAAATAACGGGCGCGTATTCGGAAAGAGAAATTGGTTAGCGTTTGGGATTGATTGCGTCAAAAAATCCCAAGTACTACGGATGAGTTAAGTTTTTTTTCACTCTCTACGGTCTTTTGTTGCACTAATTAAACCAATTACTACGGACTATAGAATAAATGGTAGAACAGTCAGGACCATGCATGAGAGACATTGTAGGTAAGTTTCGTTAGGACCGCGAAGTTAACCTTCAGACTACGGCCGTTACAGTAGTTGTACCATGATCTCACCAAGAAAGAATTTAGACAACGGCCAGTACATCAGTTGTATCATGAATATCAGAATCATGCCAAGAAAGAATTCAGACTACGGCCGTTATAGCAGTTGTACCATGATCTCGCCAAAAAAGAATTTAGACAACGGCCAGTACATCAGTTGTATCATGAATATCAGAATCATGCCAAGAAAGAATTCAGACTACGGCCGTTATAGCAGTTGTACCATGATCTCGCCAAAAAAGAATTTAGACAACGGCCAGTACATCAGTTGTATCATGAATATCAGAATCATGCCAAGAAAGAATTCAGACTACGGCCGTTATAGCAGTTGTACCATGATCTCGCCAAAAAAGAATTTAGACAACGGCCAGTACATCAGTTGTATCATGAATATCAGAATCATGCCAAGAAAGAATTCAGACTACGGCCGTTATAGCAGTTGTACCATGATCTCGCCAAAAAAGAATTTAGACAACGGCCAGTACATCAGTTGTATCATGAATATCAGAATCATGCCAAGAAAGAATTCAGACTACGGCCGTTATAGCAGTTGTACCATGATCTCGCCAAGAAAGAATTTAGACAACGGCCAGTACATGAGTTGTATCATGAATATCAGAATCATGCCAAGAAGGAATTCAGACTACGGCCGTTACAGCAGTTGTATCATAATCTCGCCAAGAAAGAATTTAGACAACGGCCAGTACATCAGTTGTATCATGAATATCAGAATCATGCCAAGAAAGAATTCAGACTACGGCCGTTACAGCAGTTGTACCATGATCTCACCAAGAAAGAATTTAGACAACGGCCAGTACATCAGTTGTATCATGAATATCAGAATCATGCCAAGAAAGAATTTAGACTACGGCCGTTATAGCAGTTGTACCATGATCTCGCGAAGAAAGAATTTAGACAACGGCCAGTACATCAGTTGTATCATAATTTTATCAGAATCATGCCAAGAAAGAATTCAGACTACTGCCGTTACAGCAGTTGTACCTTGAAAGTTATAAGAATCACGCCAAGAAAGAATCGCGCATGTTTTATCTATAGCCGTAGTTGAAAGGTTAAAAGGTGTGAAGTATTTCATCTCTACTATTATAAAGAGAAGTGTTTGTTTGTCTTCTTGTTTTCTGCACGCAACGTCCTGACGAATCTATCGCACTTACAGTAATGGGATTTGGCACACAGGTAGTCCAAATTTCTTGCAATGTTAGGGTCGCGACGAATTTTAAAATTCAATCTAGAGCATTTTTAAATGAATTCAATTAAATTTAACTATTATTGAATGCAACAGCAGAGGAGATCACAGATTCTAAATTTTTTTTTTCCATTCCGTTTTCATTTTGCAACGAGGAATGATTTTCCAGCAGACGATAAAAAACAAACTTTTAACTGGAGTTATTTGGTTCTTTTTTCTATCTCCTAGACCGTTAAATATAGATTAAAATTTTCAACGGATTTGAAATCTGCGGAAAATTTCACATTAGATCAATATCTAAAAATATGATTTCCCTAAAAAAAAAAATTTTAATTGAATATCTTTTAAATTTTTGCAAGAGAATATGACGTCACGCCAACATTTACGTTCCAAAAATAAACAGATTAAATTTCCTGCTCTCTTACGATTTCAGCGAAGGAAAGCAAAAAAAATAAAACCATTTTGGCTGGCATTGTTTAGTTCTTTTTTTTGTAAAATCGGGATCGTTAAAGACAAATTGAAAATTTCAACGGATTTGAAAACTGCGGAAAATTTGACCCCCGATAGTTGCCTTATTCGTTTGATTTTCTTCTAATAAATAATTTTTTTAATTAAATATTTATATCTTCGCATGAGATTGTGACGTCACGCCGAATTCCACTAAATCAATAAAATTATTATTTTAATAAGACTTTTTCTCATTAATATGGAAAGTTTTTTTTTATGTATGAAAGGAATCAAATAAAAAAAAGCGTTACCGGTTCTAATTTCTTCTTTGGGTGTTTTAGAAGCAAATAACCCGTTACGATACCAACACAATAGGGTCCAAAGTAAGTGAAGGTTTTCACGTGAATGTCTTCCACAATTCTGTACACTTGCCTAAAACGAAATAAAACTCTGCATAAATCTATTCGATTGCGTATTATATAGTTCTCAAATCGAGGAAATACGATAACTTACGGAAGATTTGCAGTTGATATTAAGATCGTTGGATCGTAGTCGTTAATGTATGTTATTATACCAATGGCCAAAGATCCTCCAAATGCTAAAGAAAAGGCTACGAGCACACCAGCAAAGCCATTTCTGAAAAATGAAATAGACATTGAAATAATATTATGGAGCAGTCAGTGTCTGGCATGTAGCTAATCTTTCATTGGTAACAACTATTCATTGCAACTGACAATAATTTATTAATTTTATCAATAATCAATTTTAACAAAAATTTTCAAAGTTTATTTGTGAACACATAATTTGCAATTAAAACACTAGTGGAAATTCGACTCGAATGAAAATCTGGTGAAAGAGATTGCTTGATTTACAGTAGTTAAAGCAGTTTTTCGTAATGACGAATTTCTAATTGAAAGCAAGAGTTCAGAAGCCTCTTTTCGATTTACAACTTTTCTGATCTCTACTGGGAATTCGAATTTATAGTCATGCGTAGAATCGCCACAAAAGAATTTACAGGAAAATGTTTATTTTTTATTGTTCGGTTCGTATAACTTTCTTTCATCATCAATGGAGTAGATTACAGAAATTTGATCTGAACATCTTACGCCCAGAAACTCGACCATCTACAAATAAAAAAAAATCACTTTGACTCAATCGATAAAAAATATAACAATTTTCTTGAGATCTTAATCTGAGTGAGATATCAGTTTCGGTTTTAACATCTTCGATTGTCACCCCAAGAAGTCAACCAGGGAACATAGGTCCGGAACAATGCCTTCTTACTATGATTGGGAGATGATGTTTGCCATGCTCAATAGGGTACTTTCAGTACCAACCCTTCCTCACTTTCACATACATCCGATAGATGCTAGCATCCATCATTCCTTGCTCACATTTCCTCGTCTTCGTAAGAGACTGCCTTAAAGGCTTAGACTGTAAAAGACTGTTTCAAGATAGTGTTTAAATTAGTGTGAAAAGGTTGCTGATATTTGGCGCAATTAAGCCCTTTAGAATCCTTTTTCTTATGGCTAATGATTTGTGTTGTATTGTCTATGTAGAAAAGAAACAGTGGCGAATGGAGTTGACTAATAAAGCCTTTTTTGCTTTCGACCCTATCTTGGTATTTCGAGTTATTAATATTATGCTACGTTACTGTTAAACAATGGATTACGAAAGTATATATATTTAAAATTCTGTTTTTATAGCGAATGCTTTTTATGCTACGGAACTTTGTATAGCTTGCTATCATTGTAGTTGTATCAAACATACTAAGATAATTTATTGAATTATAAGAAATTCTATACAAAATAAAATACTATGATATGAAGGAAGGTTTTATGTAAATGCCTACCTGTGCAAAGGAATGAGCACCAACAGTGCTATTATGTGAAGTTGCATGTCTGCTGAGATGTACCACGAATGTTGCATGCACTAGTTGATGAAATACAGTATAAAAATATTTAGAGTATCTATCAAACACATGTGTGAATCACATATTAGTTTTTATAACTCGGCATGTAGGAGACACAATTTTTAATAATCTTAAGTAAATCTTAATGTAAAAAGAACGGTTGGTAATAATATTAACAATGATTAAATATGCGGCTAAAATTTGATATGTGCGCACAACGGATATTCGATAGCCTCATCAATGGTGGAAATAGCATTAGTGATCCTCTGCTATAGATTAGTGATGTCCCGCTCCATTGTTCGATACACAACCACATTGGGGACTGCATGTTCGTGGATTCCAAAATGAAACATTTCCAGACCGGTGGATTGGAAGGGGTGGCCCAATTCCCTGGCCATCTCGTTCACCAGATATGAACATCCTCGACTTTTTTCTATGTGGTTATGTTAAAGATATCGTGTATGCCATTTTCATATCCATGCCATTGCCATTTCATTTCCATTCCCATTGCCATTTCCAT
This sequence comes from Metellina segmentata, assembly GCA_947359465.1. Classification (NCBI taxonomy): domain Eukaryota; kingdom Metazoa; phylum Arthropoda; class Arachnida; order Araneae; family Tetragnathidae; genus Metellina; species Metellina segmentata. The sequence goes on along the minus strand of OX375880.1, from coordinate 33,649,707 downwards.
TTTCATTGCCATTGCTATTGCCATTGCTATTGCCATTTATATTGCCATTGCCATTGCCATTGATGAGGGTATGCTACAGCGAACATGGAGAGAAATCGAGTACAGTCTTGATGTGCTTCGTGCAACTAATGGTGCACACATGCCATTCTGAGGGGTTCAGCCACATACATCAGCTCCACAGCCAACAATCTTCTCCACATGACTTGTACTCAGTTTCGCCCTTTCTCGACTAATAGAAAATTTCTTAGGACTTTTCCAACCAATATGTATGGCTATTCAGTCGTTGTGTGTATTATGGGGTAAAAGAAATGACACACACTACATGGAAATCTCTTGACGTTTAGTGGGATAACAAATGAAATCATGGTGCATGCGTGAAGTGCTCGACGCTTTTTTTCCTAATTGCATCCGTGTTAAGTATTCATTTAAAAAATACGTAGTTTATTTTAGGCCAAACCAAAAGTAAAAAATTTTTACGAAGGAATGAATTTAACAGTTATTTTTTTCACTGCGTCACATTGTGTGAATCGCATTGAAAAGTCACCATGCACCTGTCAGGGCTAGTGCGACTAATGTGGGTAATGTTGTTAATAGGCGGCTGACCCATTTTATATAACTTTATGTTAACAAATTGGGAACGAGCTGTGAAGAACAAAGGGGAAAAGTCACAAAACAAGATACAAATACAGCAAAATTAGGGAAATCTAATCAAGTGGTAAGGTAATTTTAATTAACGTCGTTCTTTCTCTCTGTCTACTATTACTACTACTACTCTAGAGTAACACAACGGGCTATTGATAGCGGTCCGGAATCAATCCCCTAACGGAAAGATCCGAGGACAACACCCCGTAATTTTGAACCACGATCACATGACGAGGCAACACCTGAGATGGCTTCTCCCTCTCCAAACTTCCTCACCAACCCAATGTCAGGACTATCGGACACGATAGATTTAAGGTGCACCAACAGCCTCTACACCATACGTTTACAAATATTCATGCACTGACCCGAATTCGAACCAGGAACCTTCCGATCTAGAGGCTAACACCTTGACCACCAGATCGGTTGGTCGGCAATGTATCGAGAAAGCTCGAATTTATTTCAATTCAAGTAAACACTTCTTCTAGCTTAAGCTAATTGAATTCAGAACTAGGGAACGCACTATCTCACTTATAGGCCTCCAGTTGTTAATGAAGAGAAGATTGGTCCACCAAAACCTCCGGCAGTTGTCCACTTCGACCCCTGGTAACTCTGACCAAAATGGACCCGATGCTACCCACGGAAGAAAGAACATGCTGCCCAAAACAAGAAGCACCGATGGATACAACCTAGGAAAGAGGGTGAAAAGCGACTAATTATAAACCAAATGTAAAAACGCATCGATAATGGATGTTAGAAAGAACAGCTTCTCACCAGAGATGTTACACATTAGTAGCGATTCTTGCCATTGTCTGGTGTAACGCCTGTGTTGTTCCTTTTACACAAAAATTCTCAAACATTTTGAAGTCGGAGCATACTTGAAGTCCTATCAAACATCATAGGCGCACCACACACAAAATGCTAAATATTTAACTTATTTAACTATGGTCAAAAATATGTCACGGAATGCTAAGATATAAGATGCAAAAAGCAAAGAAATAAGTGGAAAACGACCCTGAGCAGCTTGCACTTGTGCATGTTAGGAAAAGTACAAAACCTTGCTATCAGGGTTGGACCCAATAGGTTTTTTCAAAAAAAGCCCATTTGAAAAAACCAACAATTTTGTATACATTTTGGGTTTTTTCAAAAAAAATCTTAATTTTGCCCATATTTTTAAAATATAAGCAAAACTTTCAGTGATTAAAAAATACATACAAAATTATAATTATAAAAAATTTTGACAGAATTAATAACTGTTATGAAGAAACATTTTTAATACACAAGTTTTGCACACATATTATCTATAACAAGCTACTATTCTTGAGTGTCATTGTCTCTTCAGGAAACGCTGAACTTAGACCAGTTTTCCTACTTTCTCTGCCCCTAGTTTATTTAACAACTTTGTCCATATGTTGCCATATGTAGAGAACACACATTCAATGGATGCCAAACTTGGTGGGCAGCTGAGGAGTTGAGCGAAAAATCTGCAGAATCCTTCGGGCAACTTCATACTGTGTTACGTAATAAATTTCTGTGTTACGCATAAATTTCTGTGTTACGCTCCATTAGCAATCGCGACTTCGAAAGATTACTTTTGTACAAGTTCAAAACATCTACATTGAAAGTGTTTTGGGGAAACAACTCACTGTCTTTGAAGGCTAAGACACCATAATTCGAGTCGACTCGCTGTTCATTTTCAATAGCAATTTCAACATATTTCGTGAAAGTGCTAACTCAATCAACTTGCGAATTCCAACGTGTATCATTTGGAATTTGAGGCATGAATCAACCTATTTCCTGTAATGATGATTTCCTTTAACATGAGAGATGTTATGGTTGCAAAAAAAGTATTTATTTACCTCCATAATATGTTTAAGGACACTTTCATGAAATAATGTTCTAAAACAAATTTGACAAAAATTTATTTTTAAACTTCTATTTCGGTAATAAGTACATTTATTTTTTAAAAAAAATAAGTTTTATCGGTTTTTTTTTAACCCAAATTTTTTCTGAAAAAACCCGGATTTTTTTTTCAAAACCCCAGATTTTTTCTGAAAAAACCCAGTTTTACATGGGTTTTTTCGTTTTTTTTTTTTTAACTCGAAAAAACATAGGTGGGTTGGCCTTTTTCCAAATAATCTCGGTTTTTGCCAACCTTGCTTGCTATACTGTTCTTTGCTGCATTGCATCTTTTCTTTGCTCTTCTTAACAGAATAATAATGATCTGCCGCAAAGAACGTTTTAATGCTAAATTGATTGAGATATAATGTACTATATAAACTACAATTCATTTTTATATCCTCACACATATCTATCTGGGATTTCATAGGGCGCCCCTATGCCTATCACCGGGCACACAAGTGTGCCGGGGCACACCCTTTGAGAAGCACTGCTTTAACAGTTCATGTTTTAATCGATTGCCCAGTGTTTAATAATCATTGCCAAAATTTCTTAAACTCTTTGAGGCATGTGATTTAAAACCTCAAAATCTTTTTTTTTTACATTGCATTGGATTTTTAAATTCCTAAATAATGCCATTTTTCAGCAATATCTTGATTACGAGACATCTTGTCATTAGTAAAATTGCTCAAATTTTGATGGACGAGATACTTTGCCGGAACTCCCTTCAGAGGTTCAACTACATCCCGACTTATCTGTCTCAAGTTTCCTTTTCCATCACCATGCTTTTTGACTGTCATTTACATTTGGAACAGCTACACTCTACGTTTATAAGCGATGGCAACGGCCTTGGCGATTTTTTTTGGCGCACTTCTAAAGTCGCCAAGGAAAGAATTATTTCCTAACTCTTTTTTTGTCACAAAATTTTTTCTTTTTACAACACACTTTTAAAAAAAAATTCAGAACGTTTTAAAAAGTATATATTTTTAAAAATTTCACAAAAAGTAGTAAGCTTAAACACAAATCAAAACACATTTGTGAACCAGCAGAGAAATTAAGCTACAAATGTTGGATAAGAATAATGAGTGTAGCTGTACCCAATCTTTTCGGAAACGTAATGAAATAAGCACCCGAAAAACGTTGAGAATCGAAGCGTTTTGAACCTAAAGCGCCATCTCTGTTCCGCTAACGGTCTTAGGACGATCTGATAATCACGTTGAAAGGTAAAAGCTTAATGATTTTCGACTGATGTGTTGAAAGATTGACACGTGCCGTATTTTTCAAATCGCAACATTGAAATTAACATTTTGTTATTTCCAAATACGATTCTTATCACATCGATTAACAGATATCAATCTTTCTTTTTGCACGTGTAAAGTATTTTGTTACCAAAAAGGAGACTGATGTATAGCATTTTAATGCTGCATATCAGTCTCCTTTTCGGGTTCTAGATTCTGGTGTTATTTTCCTAGTTCCTATAATACTCATTGACCTTCTAATAAAAAATACGAACCATATGCGCTCATTTTCATGCTATTTCTACCGTTCGCTCGATGTGAGATCTGTCACGTGGTTGTGGGGAAAACCACGTGACAGATCTCACATCGAGCGAACATGAATGCTAATGTGGGACAAATTATTGATTGGTTAAAGTTATTATCCAGCTTAAATAAAAAGCACCACTCTTCAGTTGCCAATCGGCCCAGGTCGATTCGTAAGCCCATTACTTACACTTCTGAGATTTTGTGACAGTGACGCAACCCACATGCTTTGTCTATCAATCAGGAGGTCGATGGATATACTGAAGACAAATTCATAACAATTTCGTTTAGAATGAACGGTCATATAATTTTGACTTCTCTTGCACGGACATACTGTATTCCGTTCATCAGCATATATCAGCGCATGCTCCGGAACATTATCCCCATCCGTTTGAAAAGGTATGAACAGAAATGCATTTCCAATTTTGATGGAGGCCCACAGGGGAAGCGCTGAATACTCGTTCTCCCAACCGGTTTAACTTAACAGCCTACGGATTTAGCTTGTACATATCAGGCATATACGCACGAGATGTATTCAGTGAGAAGTGCGCGGATCGAACTCAGAAACTCTCGATTTGCGAGAATCTATGCATACGTATGTAGGATTTTAATTCGTGAGTACATTAGAATCTGGCAGCACACTTTGCTACCCGAATTTGACAGCTCTTGTTTTTTTTACGCATCACGCTCATTTCGAGCGAGTGCAAATATTCTGTTTTTGAAGTAAAGGCAAAAAGAAGAGTTAGAAAGTTATGCGGAGATCGGATTGATGTTGATAGTTGATTAATATTCTGAGATTGTATTGATGATAGATTATTGATGTTGATATATAGTTGTATTAATGATGAAAGTTGGGAACAGCTACACTCTACGTTTATGAGCGATGACAACGGCCTTGGCGATTTTTTTTTGGCTAACTTCTAAAGTCGCCAAGGAAATAATTATTTCCTAACTCTTTTTCTGTCACAAATTTTTTCCTTTTTACAACACACTTTTTAACACATTTCAGAACGTTTTGAAAAGTATATTTTTTAAAAACTTTCACAAAAAGTAGTAAGCTTAAGCATATATCAAAACACTTGAACTTATCAATTACAATAAATAGAGTGGGCATGTTGAAAAAGAAAAAGATCTACAAAAGAAAAAAAAAGCAAGAAATAATACAACCTGATAATGTCTGAATTCTTTCGTAAAGAAATAATGAAAACAAAAATGGTAAAAAAAAAAAAAAACTCTTAATCATTTCGTGAAAAAACTATTATAGTAAAATAAAAATTCCACAACTGTCAAAATACCAATAAATGGACCAATGGTACCACAGAAAACGATTCAAAAGGACCAATGCAATCAAAGGATATTTTAAAAACAAAATAACCAATGGGAGGAAAGAAAAAATTTCAAACGAACCAATGAAATCAAACGACTTTAACGGATTTTGGAAGAACTTTCTACAATATTCAAAATGAAAATTGAAAGTTTCCGTTTGTCGAGGTTGCCATGAAAACCACAACAACAGTAACGAAAGATGGGTTGCCTTAATTTATCGTAACTCGCTACTAAAAGTGCGCAAAAAAAAAAATCGCCAAGCCGTTGCCATCACTCATAAACGTAGAGTGTAGCTGTACCGATAGTTGTATTGATGATGATAGATTATTAATGTAGATATAGTTGTATTGATGTTGATAGTTGTATTCATGTTGATAGTTGTATTGATGAAGACAGTTGAAAAATGCTGAGATAGTATTGATGTTGATGGTGGAGTGGTCGTTCACGGTAAGACGTTTGTCGCCAACTAATTTTTGTCGCCAAATCAAGATGGCGGCCTAATTTCGTAACAGCAGATAGGGTTGCCATAACAAAAATGGCAGATGTGAAGAAAATCCGCAAAAGGTGCAGGTTACCATATTTGGCGACAAATCGCCTTCTTACCGTGAACGACCACTCCACCGATGTTGATAGTTAATTGATGTAGCCTATAACGTATTTGTTACGTTAGTAATAAATGTTGTTGTGTGTGTGGGATTTTTTTTGTGTTAAATGGGGCACAGTACCTTTAGGCATACAAATCAGCAGGTAAAATAGACTAAGTTCGGTAAACTGTACCACCAAGAGTTTTATGTATATCATAATGAAATTTATTGCACGGTTTATTTATACTTTTTACTACACAATGCAGAAAAATTGGTTTGATTCTTGAAAATTAAATAATATTTCACTAGAATTTACGTGTCATTTTTTTACATAAGAATAACTAGTGCGCAATATTCTGAGTCCTTTGCATTTTCTATGAAACTAATCGCTGATATGAGTAACACAATGCTTTTATTTTAAATTAGAACCAAAAAATAGTAGTTAAGTGACACATAAATGTAACATAATCAATTAATATATCACTTCATTAATTTTTTCCAAATTTTCGCTCATACTATATCAAAATGTTTTACTATATTTTTAGCTTTAGAGTAAAATTTTGGTTTTATTTTGAAGCCCTTTTGATAATCTATTTTCATTCAAAATTTCAGGAGTCTACGTTCATTATCTGCAGAGTTTTAGTGCGCGCAAGCTTGAAAACTACCATTCTGAGATAAATGCAATTAAAGTTGAAATAGCAAAAAATATCCACTTGCGTTCAAGTAAACAAAATGGATTTGTGAAATGAAAGAGTTTAGCTGTACATATTCTGCTTACATATTTTTACAGTAAAAATATTATTATTAAAACTTTCGAAAAAAAATCAATAGCATAATTCCATAAATTAATAGCATAATTCAAAGCCAAAACAAAGAAACGTAAAAAAAACGAACAACTGAAAATAATAAATAGGTGTGTTCGAAAAATTGTTATTACAAACGAACAAATGCAAATTTTTTCATACGTTTTTTTTTTACCAGAATCAGAACCTTTCAAACTATCTAAGGCCCGGTGCAATCATCCGGTTTTCCAACGTGCGGCGCCCCTACCGCTACGCAAGTGCGGTCTGAGATACATTAGATTCAATGGAGTAGTGCACGAATGCCTTCTTCGCCGCTGCGGCGACGCACGTCCAACTTGCGTGGAATTTGTACCGCAGTTCCCTATGGCGCCTCAGCTCGCCGCACGCGCTTCTCCGGTCTGAAGTACCTTGTTTTCATAAACAAATGTAATATACATAATAATTAAATAAATGTTGTATCTAGTAACGTATATTTTGTTTCAAAATATACTTTTTTTTTTGCACCAAGTAAGCAAAATAAACACGTTTTCTTCGATAGAATATTTGTCGCAAATGGCGCGAAATGAGTACTTGCGTCATTTCAAGGTTATGTGTGCATAGTTGGGCTTCGGTGCCGCACGTTTAAAAACCGGATGTGTGCACCGGGCCTAAATAGATCAAAACTGGAAAATGAATTTTTTTTTAAGGTTTTAAAGGTACTGTGGCCCGCGAACGTTCCAGTCCTCGTTGTGGCATTGAAAAGACAAGACACGTTAACCTTAGACGATCGAGCAGGATGGACAATCCTACAAACATTACATACTGCACCCCCACCCCAAGCTTACCCTATCTCTTTAAACAATCAGCTTTATCTGTGTTCTGGCAGATTTTAGCATTTGTTTCCAATCATCATGAACTGAAAGGAATACGTAATGTGCAAACAAAATATGAGTGATCATTTATTTTACGAATTATGCGCTTGACATTCAAACAATTTTATTTGATCCTCTAATGCACACTCAGCTAAATTTGTAGTTCAATACGGAATAAAATATAAAACGCAATCTCTTTTTGTTACTCATTGAAAAAACATTGCATCCACTCCTGCTCTTCACTAAGATTCCTCTTGAAGTTGGATTAGAAAATTCGTGAGATTTTCTAAGGAAGATAGAAAGAAATGCAAATCTAACCTGAGGAAGCGGCGTAAAACGTACAGGAAAACGTTGATCTTGCCACCTGTCTTGTTCATGTACTGCAGCGTGGTGTAAGTTGTCAGTAGACCACTAAACAAATTGTACGGATTTCAATACACGGTATTAAACGAAAAGAAAAACACATAAAAAAAGGAGACAAATAAATAAATATTAAAAGGATGAAAGTAAACATAGAAAGGTAAGGATAAAATGATAAAAACCTATTAATCGTATTATGTTATGAACATAACTAGGATTGTAATCAAATATGAAAATTTGGTGTAAATCAATGAATAAAAATATAATATTTAATGCGATTAAAATATAAACTCGATTAAAGAACAATAAATACAAAAAAGAGAATAAGATTTAAAATCCGTTTCGTCAAAGGGTACAGGTATTTTAATGGAATTTTAAAAAATACAAGAAATATGAAGGGTGAGTTAACGGGTTGAGTAAATACAACGGGCTAATCCGAAGAAAACGCCTTGTATTTTAGTACCACGAACAGATGACGAAACAGAAAATATGAAAAACAAGATTTGATCCAATTTTCAAAAGCAAACTGCATCAGCTCATGAATAATTTGTCTGACACGTTCATAATTTTTTTGTCCTTGACGAGTTCTTAGTCGCATCCTATTGAATTTTTAAAAACTTTTGTCCAATTGGGGTTTTACAAATTTGAATAAATAAAATAGAGATGGCCGCGGTTGGAAGACAGACGCAGTTTGTCCCCGACTTTAAATAAACATGTCCACATATAATTATCTGACGTAATTAATTTTATGCTCATCCGTTCTTTGTGGGTTCCTTTTGCGATTGTGAAAAAAGATACTTGTGAATCTGTACACTTTTTTCTCAATTCGCATAAGAATATTTAAAAACAAAGCACTCATCACGTCCAGGGATGTATTCATTTGGAGAGCCCACGTGACTCGTATTCTTTCCGAAATGATTTTGGAATTGTTACTATGTCAAAATAAGACAAATCGTCAAAGTTTCGTTCGTCGTATGAGTAAAATATTTGCCAAAGAATGTCATTAAACGCAATGTTCATTTAGCATGACGACATTTCGGGAATCGGGAGAAAAAAGACTAGGCCATCAATTACTTTGTGATACATGCTTGATGAAGGGCGTTTTTTTTTTCTTAGTGAAGTATTTTTGAGAAGAGGGGGCAGCTTACTTAGATTTGCACGGCGGGCAGTTGACATCTTCTAAACGGCCCTGTTGGCAAAGGCAAAGGTCTATTTTGTTTTTTAAGTCTAGTGAGAGCAACGAAAATGTGGAAGAATACATTCAGTAGGCAATCAGAGTAAAACACAAAGGGGATGCTTAGTAAGTGTGTTTGCCTTGCTAAGAAATTCGCGCTTAAGAACGTGACGGTGACTAGCAAATCACGATGGTATTTTTAAAGATCGAAATGAAGGATTTCGTGCATTGTGTTTAAAACCACGTTGCGGAAGAAAGCATTATTTTCATTAATAGCCCGTTTAGGCTGGGTTGACGCATGCGTAATGAGATTAACATCCTGGACATAAAAAAAAACATTACACGCACATACGCATACTGTAAGCCTACAAACCAATTAAATAGTCTTGGTTGAATTAAAAACAAGGTATGCTTTCCTATTGTGTGGGGGGTCATTTTTGTACTTCTCAAAGGCCACGTTCATTTGAAGCGTTTCAACGCGCGTTTGGCGAGGCTAGCGAGGTCCCGTTTTCCGTAAGCATTAATATATGTTTTTTTATTCCTCTAATTCAAGTTACTATCTTTGCGATCGTTGAAGAGCGGTACCCTAAAAGCCTCGTCATTTTTGAACGGGCCCTGTTCACATGAGGCGTTTCTAACGTGTGTTTGGCGAGGCTTTCGAGGTTCGCTTTTCGTAAGCATTAAATTATGTTTTATTATTCCTTTTGTTCAAGTTTCTATCTTTGCGATCGTTGAAAATAGAGTGAAAATTTCAAAGAATTTTAAATCTGTGGAAAATTTTACACCAGATAGGAATAGATCGATACCTTAAATGTGATATTCTTTAAATAAATAATTAGTTTTTTAATAAATAATCAAATGGTAAATAATTAAATTCTAAATTTGTTTTCGATATCGATCTAGCGTAAAATTTTACGCTGATTTGAAATTCGTAGAAATTTTCACTCCACCTTCAACGATCGCAAAGGTTGAAACTTGAATTAGAGGAATAAAAAAAAAACATAATTTAATGCTTACGAAAAGGGGACCTCGAAAGCCTCGCCAAGCGCTCGTAGAAATGCTTCATGCGAATATGGCCAAAGTGTTATGTCTGTGATAATAAACTCACACAAATGTTCTATAAGGTTATATAGTGAGATGAAAAACGCATAAAGATATCACGGAAAATGGCATTTTTTCAATTACGATGTTTATTTCTTATTTTCCTATTAAAATAGAAATTCAAAGTAAAGATAGATTTTGAAAATTAAAAAGAATAGCTGCATACATGATAGTTACATTTCCAAACTCTTTGGAAGAAAATGCAAAAATGTAACTGTCCAAAATGCTAATCATTCCTCCATATTTTCATATTATTCGAATTTCATGAGCACTATTGTGGTCATGCGTAATGTTATATGTGGTGGAAATATATTTTTCCCTGTCTTACCTTAGAAATATGAACGAGGAAACTGAAAGCCATCCATTAAGAATAACCTCAAATTCTATATTGTTGAACCAATGACTTGCTGCACTCGATTTTCCTGCAAAAAATATTTGTGACATCTTTTATAAAAATATTATATAGCAAAGTACTATACTTTCTAATTCGCTTAATACTGACCTTTTATTAATCTAAACGCAATTTCTGAAAGAGTTTAACATTTAACTGTTGAGATTAAGATGACACAAAGTAGTTTCGACTAGGGATGCGACAACGATGTCGGTGTTTTCAAAACATCGATGTTTTTTTAAAAAACATCGATGTATTGGAGTCGATGTTTTTGTAACATCGATGTTTATACTTTTCGATGTTTTTACGTTGTCGATGTTTTATTTTTCAATGCAAAAAGTACCATTAGAAAAATTTTAAAAATAACCAAGTAGGGCCATTCCACGCAAAATGAGCAAATAGGCTGTGGCTGACACATCACCGATTTTAATGAAAATTAGTTTCTAAATAGATCGCATATAGTAAAAAGGAACTGCCAAATATTAAATGTCAGAAATGGATATTTTATTTTTTATTGAATTTTAAAATTCAAGGTCACACAAATGTAGATTTTTGTAGCACTAATAGTAGCCTGTTTGAGACCCAATATTTCAAAAAGTTATTGACACAAATTATAAATTTTTATATTGTTACATTCTTCAGTAAAAGTTCTTTCAGGAAATGTCAGAATTTTGTTTAATATCCGGCACTTCTCGTTCTGAAGGATCGGCGAAAATAGAGATTTGTCCAATATGATACCAATTTCAAATTGCTCTAGTACCTCTAAAAATGGAAAGACAATATCAAAAATAATTCTTAACAAAGCCCTTCTTCTATATAAAAGGTAGGTATAATTTAGTGATTGTAGTCCTATTCCTTATTAAAGAAAAAAATAATAAAAAAGGAAAATAATTGAAAACTGCGATTTTTCTGTATTTTTAAATACAAATTTTATTGTGAAGGACAGCTCCGAGAAGCTCACAAATTTTCAGTATTATGTGTCCAGATGTATATTATCTGTCCTGAAATTTTCATCATTGTAATTTGCTTATTTTCGTCCCAGGAGCATTTTTAACTAGATGAAAACTATAGTTTTATTTTGTCGTATGATGAAACAAAACAGGCGAAAACACGCCATTAAGCCATCCATTTCCTCATTGAAAGAGATGCTATTACATTCAATGACAGATAATAGAATAAATAAACACTATTAAACGAATTATGGTTAAAAATGTGCTTGGGTTGCTATAAACTGATAATGTTTTGCTGAACCGAAAACTTTCGAACACCGGCGAATGTTCAAGTGGCAATCCATTGAAATGATCATTGGTCGGTTAGAGAAGTCTTTTGGATTTTCTTGTAGTTTTTAGGAAATATTATTACTATGTTTGATTTTGATAGTAAAAGAGATTTTAAAATTCCTGAACTTTCGAACTGTGACGTGGGAGAAATGGTGTTAGAAAACTGCCATAAAATCCATTATGTAAAAGAAACCGGATTAAAAGAATTTTCCGAACTTACAGATAAAGCCAGATAATTTTTGTATTTGAAATTAGGTAGGAAGTTTGAAAACATTTGTCTTCACCATGAGAAAGTGTATTGACTGAAGTATACTTACTTATTCCGACGAACTTGTTGTAATCCTTTTAAAAGTCACAAACGTGCCGTGAAAAAGTCCCTGCGAATAATAACAGTAGATATTGCCAAGAAATCAGCTGGATTGCTCTCGCCAGGTAAAAAAATCTGTCTCGCATGTGAAATTGGTGTTAAAAATTTTATTACAGAAGAGGATGCAACATATTTTGATTTTGAAACGGAAGCTTTAGAGAAACAGTACGAGAAACTCAATAACAGCCTACAGAAAATGGGAAATTCGCCTGTTGAAAAGGTTCGTAAACTCAGCATGACTCAAAGAAAACATTATGGCAGAAGAAAATTACAGAAATTTGTTTCAACTGCTAAAATAAATTTGGAAACTGTTTTGAAAGTAAACCTCAATAAAATTAATAGTACACATGCGACTGAAAGTAAGGAAGATTTTTTATTGTTTAATAGAACAGCTGAAAGCAAAGTTTGCTGAAACAACATCCCCTGCAGAAAAAATTCAAATTCTAACTCTTGTTCCAAAGAGCTGGAGTCTGGAAAAAATAAGAACAGAATTTTCTACCACATTGTATTTAGCAAGGAAAACCTGCTAAGAGACAAGGCAAAAAAATTAATGACAATATTATTGCAATAGTTATAAACTTTTACGAGTCTGATGACATAAGTCGGCTATGTCCAGGAAAAAAAGACTATGTTAATGTAAACACAGATGAAGGTAAAGTCCCAAAACAAAAAATGTTGATTCTTTGTAACTTAAAAGAAGGATACCAGCAGTTTAAGGAACAGCATGGGAGTGCAAAGATTGGTTTCAGTAAATTCGCTGAATTAAGACCGAAACATTGTGTACTAGCTGGAAGTAATGGTACACATTCTGTGTGTGTGTGCACCACACATCAAAATATGAAACTGATGTTACACGCTATTAAACCTCATTATTCTTTGCTAGAGCTAATGAAATTATATGTTTGTAACAATGAAAAGGAAAAATGTATGTTCGTAGAATGTGATAAGTGTCCAAAAGATCAATTTCGTGCTCAAATAGAAAAATTTGAGGTTTTCCAAAATTTAGAAGAAATTATTTACAAGCGTTGGATTTCGACCGACAGATCTACTCTAATCACACAAGTCCAGTCAACAGAAGAATTTCTTGACTCACTTGTTGAGAGTATGTCTGGATTGACAAAACATCATTTCATTGCTAAATCGCAGTCCAAATTTTTGGAGGAAAAGAAATTGACTGTTTCCCAGGAGGACATTGCATTGTACTCCTCGATTTTTCAGAAAATTATTCATTTATTGTTCAGGATGCAATTCAAGGATTCTATTGGGAAACTACTCAAGCTACACTGCACCCATTTGTACTTTATGGGAAGGATAACGAAAACAGGTTTCAAATCCTTTCAATGTGTGTTATTAGTGACCATACTAGACATGATACATTGAGTGTATTTGCATTTCAGACTGCCGTAATCCCTTTTATCTATTTCAGCGATAAGTGTTCAGCACAGTATAAAAACCGGAAAAACTTTTCCAACATTTGACATCATGAATCCGATTTTGAATTGAAGGCAGAATGGCACTTTTTCGCTACAAGTCATGGCAAAAGCCCATGCGATGGAATCGGTGGAACTATCAAACGGTTAGCCGCAAGAACAAGTTTACAGAGACCATACAACAATCAGATTTTAAATGCAAAACAACTATTTTCCTTCTGTACTTCAACCATTTCAAACATCAAATTATTTTATGTGCCTTCAACTGATGTTATTCAAATTGAGTCTAATCTTCAACAAAGGTTTAATGAAGTGACTGCAACCATTACGGGAACTCGTAACTGTCCTACATTCCTATTCCAAACTGTACGACACTAATTCGAGTGTCATATTTATCGCAATCGCCAGGAAAAGAAGTAAAGAGTTTAAAAAGAATTCAGCAGCACAAAAAAAATCACGTTTCAATAATAGAAGAAGCAAAGTTTAACTTGTGAGCTTTACCACATCGTGAATTTGAAAAGGTAATTAGTTAAAATTCATAATTTCTGTGATACAACGTTGAAATTTTTAAGCTTGTTTTGACACTCATTTTTTCTGCTTTTATAATTCACCCTTAAAGTTAAACATGATTTGGTATTTCTTTGTTGAATTAGGGTTTCATTATCTATATTTTATTTCACTGTTATCATTGAAGTTCTCGTAACATGCTTAGAGTGGGAAGCAAATGTTGTGATTTTGTTTTTATTATTGTTGCTTTAGGACTCAGATTACAATCCTGATTTTTTTTTTACAAGTAATATACATATGAAACTGTATTCCTGTGAAATGTCGGTTTTGTAAAAGCTGTCCTTCATTTGATTTCTTATGCCTATTTAGAGTAGAAAATTATCATTTTGTACTTTTCGTTAGCTATTTTGAAGATGAAAGAATTAAAATACGACTTCCAAACTCTATCAGTAATATTATCATATCTAGCATTGTAACTGGCAGGAATTTAAAGTATGTCGTAAAATTTCTTTAGCCCATAGAAATGTTTTTATTTCCGTCAAAAATGACAATTTTCCATTTTTTGCAACTAAATTTTGGATTAAATATGATGCTTAAAAAGGTTGTTGCCACAGTGAAAAAAAGAACATTTTGTACAGATTATAAAAATGTAAAACATGTTTGTCTACGTTAAGTGGTTTTTGAGAAACAGAACTTCAAACATGAAACATTAAGCGATCTCGCAACTGTTCTTCAAAGTTGGAAGTCCTAAAAATGCTTCCAATTTCGAAAATATTAAATTTTGAACCTTATTCTTATGGATATCGTTATTTATGTATAAACTAAACCCCTGTACCAAATTTCATAAAAATCCATTACCATACGGCCACGGGTTTTTCCTGATTTTTGCTCATTTCACGTGGAATGACCCAGTAGTATAATTTTTATAAACAGCAAATTGAACATACTTTTAGACCCAAGTGGCCAAGGGTGGAGGGTCTGAAAAGTAGAGATGCGACATTGATGTCGATTTTTTCAAAACATTGATGTTTTATAAAAAAAAACATCGATGTATTGGAGCAGATGTCGCATCACTAGTTGCTAAACCAGTTTTAAGAAATGGGCAAAAAGGTTAAATACACTAAATTTTAAAAACATCGATGTTTTTTTTTTTTTTTTGGGGGGGGGATGCATTATCTACATTGATGTTTTAATTTTGAACATCGATGTTTCAAAACATCAATGTTTTGCTGTCGATGTCGCACCAATAGTTGCTAAACCAATTTTAAGAAATGGGGAAAAAATTTTAAATACACTGAATTTTAAAAACATCGATGGTTTGGGGGCGATGCATTATCAACATCGATGTTTTAATTTTGAACTTCAAAGTTTTAAAACATCGATGTTTTGCTGTTGATGTAGCATCACTAGTTGCTGAACCAGTTTTAAGAAATTGGGGGAAAAAGTTTAAATACACTGAATTTTTAAAACATCGATGTTTTTTGGGGGCTATGCATTATCAACATCGATGTTTTGCTGTCTATGTCGCATCCCTAGTTTCGACTAGAAAGTATTGGCTGTAAAATTGAACTTAATAGCTGTAAAGTTTGTATAAACGAACTTGATTTTTTTGTTTTGTTTTCCTAAGTAGGTAGGTAATTGAATTTAGTCGCGCCGGATTAACATAACTGTCTATTGGCGATGGTCCAGGATCAATACCGAAGGGATAGATCCGACGACAACACCTCGTAATTTGGTACCACGGTCAGATGACCAGGTCAACAACTGAGCCGACATCCCACTCTCCAAACTTCCATACCACCCCAAAGTGAGAACCTTTCAGACCACGACAGATTTAACATACACCAATCCACTATTACACTACAGTTTTTGGTTGGATCGAGTTTTGAACTTGCAACCCTCCGGTTGCTAATCCGTGACTTAATCATTTGGTTACCGGGGATTATTATGATTAAGATTACCAAAATACGTTTTCCTACAAGAAAGTATTCTACTACTATGTATGCGAAAGTTGAACTGCACCGCAAAATTAGTATAAAGTTCGTATTAAAGGATTCGAGAAGTCTTTGCGCTCAACGTGTCTGCCTATTCATACTCAAATGTTTGACATTTGAGTATTTTAACATAGTGTATGGTCATATTAAAGGCACAATATCAATCATGGGAAAGTTTTCAGGTCTTTTCATATTTGTTTCACGATATCTAGCTAATGTCACAAAAATAAAGTTAATGATTTACGCAAGGAAAAGTGTTTGCAACATCTCATAAAAATATACTTGGTTTAAAAATTTGAATTTTGCACAAAAAATGGAAAAGTTTTTAGAATCTCCAATCGAATTTCTATCCACTACAACATTTAAAGTTCTTGCCCTATTCTACAGTCAAGATACGCAGGTAGGTATTTTAACGTCACACTGGAGCAACACAATGGGCTATTCTATAGCCCCAAGACAATAATAAAATAGTTCTTTGTTTTCGGACATATATGGGCAACGCCGGCCCGAAGGCCGGATATGGCCCGCCCCGGCTTATGATCCAGCCCGCGGAACATTTTAAAATCACGCTAGAAAAAAAGTAAATATTCTCGGTTCTCGCCAACAAGAGAGTGAGGGGGAGGGGGGAAACAAAAACCTGAACTGTGTGTGGGTCAGTGTTTCTCAACCTTTTTTAGTTGACGGCACACTAAAAATATTATTTGCGGCACACATGAATATAAAATGTAAAAGTTGGTATTTCCAATACTCTACCTAATATAGTTGTTATTACTAATAAAATTAGTATAGGATATATGAGATGGCTGAGCCTGTTTTCTTGAACAAATTAAATCAAAACGAGGTTTTAAAGTCGCCAGACAAGTTACACATCGCGCCACTCAATTCCACGGATAATCGGGAATAATAACTATAAATTTCGTTATTAATTGTTTCCGAGAAACGGCCTTGCTCTTCTTTATTCCATTCCTTACTTGCGGATGTGATATTAATAAAAACACTGATACAAATCAACACTACTCGGATAGTTCTTTTCCATGATGAAAACTAATAAATCGAAGTATCGAACCAGGCTTACAGATGAAAATTTGGAAAACACTCTGCACCTGTGTATTAGTGGGATTGATCCCCACATTGATTTTCTTGTTTCTCAAGTTCAAGCTCAAACATCTCATTAATTTCTGGTGATCGTAAGTTAATACTTAATCAATACGATATTATTCTGTTGATGTAACTTTACAATTCTACTTTATAAATATATGAAATAAAATAAACCTTTTCATTATTACTTTTTCACAACTACCTATTATATACGGCCCGCGTCGTCATTAATATCATAAAGTTTAGCCCGCAACTTTCCAAAGGTTGCCCATACCTGTTTTAGGACCTGCTGCTTAAGCTTCACTCGAATCCAGTACTTCATCAGCCTCTACACCTTCACCATCACATATTGACTCTGGGCCCAGTAGATTAGATCGGGGTCGCCATATCAGTTTAGATGTGGCAGCCTCTTCATAACATAAAATATGTGTACCATCTACTCAATATCTCAGGTGTTGACCTCTTTATCTGACCGTGGTTCAAAATTACTAGGCATTGTCCTTGAGTCTTTCCCTTAGAAATTGCTCTCAGGACGTCGGTAATAGCCCTTTGTGTTGCTCCAGTGCGACGTTAATTAACTACTTACCTACCATCTACTTCAGTGTTCATTTAACTTGTTGTTGTTTCTCATGCCTACTCTGGCAGACCAAAGGAGTGCCAGGCCCGTCGAAGACGGCAAGAGGCGAGGGGGGGGGGGTGCGCCTTCCATGTAAGTGAGCCCCATTGGGAGGAAGTCCGACTTTGCTCGACATGCATGACACATCCGTTATACAGGAAGGTCCCTTTCATACATCCATTCACTCACACATATCGTAATTTAGATCTCAATCAGAGGCCGATAACCCCCTGATCAAGTACCCCAGAGGTATTGATTTGGTATGGGAACATGGGGGACTTTGTGACCACGACCCATTTAACGTGCCCCAGCCACCATTAGCGAACACGACGGTCTTTAGCTAGGTCGAAGAGCCGATCTCGCAATCATCCGAATTGCAGGCTCCGCTGAGGACAGAACCCACAACCCTTCCGATGCGCGCCCGACGCTCTACTGACTGAGCTACCGCGGCTCATTTAACTTGTTATAAATGTATACTATTTATATTCGTTTGCAGCCTTTTTTAGTGTTAGTAGCGTCCCCTGTCCGGTTTTTGACCTTTGACCGATCCTTTTGCTGGACTTAGTTAAATGGGCATTCTTGGTATTACTGTCTGTTATGATATCTTATATCGATATCACTATATCTTCTACTACTGTCTATCACGATATTTTCTATCGATATTACTATATCTTGTACTACTGTATATATGTCACGAGAAATGCTCCAGTCATTAGGTCTTTGTTGGGTGAATGTTGATGGTGGATAAAGGTTTTCAACAAAAAAAGGGTATCGACAAATAAAACTCATAAAAAAACATGTTTCCGACTTGTAAAAAATTAAGTGCTCTAATGTGACATACTTGAATAGGGCATCCGTATAGAAAATGGTATAAGGTTCGTTTCTATAACAACAGACTGGCGTAGACTCTGTCAGGGAACATTTCTCCTGGTAGACAGACAGCTCACAGTAGCTTTATTATAATAAGTACAACGAAAAGATATAAAAGTTTTTTAAACTCAAAAAACAGGCTGCACTTTGCAAATATAAAACTTTTCACATTTGTCTTTATGGTACCGGAAACCTTGCTTTACCTTTGCAGGACACTGGATCCTTGATTGAAAGTTACGAAAAGACTCCTAAAGTTAATGTATTAAGAAAAGACTCACTCAACGCCTGAAAGTTGATCCAAATGTAAGTGTGTCCCAGAATGACCCAGGTCATACTCAGAGCCCTGATGCCGTGCAAGCTCTTCATCTCATCTGCTCGACTCTCCAGAGAGCACAGTTTTCGCACGTTGGATTGCACAGAGAAGGCCCTCAGAATTTCATGGTACACACCTGAAACAGATTAACTCCGCTTATAATGTTATCTTCCTATGTACGATCTTATTTAAACCTATCGATATCCTGTTGTGTTGCTCCGATGTGATGTTAATTAAAACAATACCAATTTAGACTTATCGATGAAAGTATTTCAGGTTTCGTATATCTCCTGGAAAACCTTGAAAATCCCTGGTAGTTAAGAATTGTTTTCATGGATCCAAAAAATTTATTGGATTTACTTGATATTCCTGGATAACTGAAATCTACTCATACAATCCCCCACACTTATTTTTTAACCTGCGAGTTGTAGGCAGCGTAGGTTCGATAGCTGCATTTATCCTGGATGTATTTCTCATAGAGGGAATATAAATGTAGAGTGGGTAATTTATGCGCCTAAGGATCATATAGGGGGACCAAAGTGAGCAATAACGTGATCCTTGAACTGCTTTCGTCCGTTGAGTAACTTAACATTCATCATCTGAACGGTCCACGAGACTGGAAAAGACGCCCATGCATTGATTCATCATTTGATTGATCATCAGATAGTAGAAAAGGCGATTTCACCACTTTTGTCACCACGCTATAGAAATGTGGATTCACACACTGTCAAGGGATTTTAAAATGGGTCACCATTGTTCAGCTGCGGGTAAAAAGGCTAATTGGTTATTAGGGTATAGTAAAAAGGCAGTAACTTCAAGGGATAAGAATACAATCTTGCCGTTATATAAGGGCTTAGTAAGACCACATCTAGAATATGCTGTACAGTTCTGGGCTCCATATATGAGAAAGGATATAGAATTAATTGAAAGGGTTCAGCACAGAGCTACAAAAATAATAAAGGGGATAGCAAATCTCGACTACAATGAACGTTTAAGTAAGCTAAACATGTATACACTGGAAAGAAGAAGAAGGAGGGGGATTTGATTCAGCTTTTCAAGTTGGTAAAACAAGGGGACATAGAGGGCTTAAATTTCAATAGGGATAACAGAACAAGGGGACATGGGTATAAATAGAATAAGACACATTTTAATCGGGATTTAAGGAAAAACTACTACTTTAATAGGGTAATAGACAGTTGGAACGCGTTGCCAGAAAATATAGTTAATACAAATGGAGTGTACGAATTTAAGATACAATTGGATAGTCAGTGGGAATTGGGGAATTCATAAACAAAGAACCAGCCTTGTTGGGCTTGAGCCTGTAGCTGTCGATATTTGTATTTGTATAAGGTGTTATAATCGCCAATCAAGGCACTAAGATGCTAAATCGGTCAACCAAGTCAATTTTTCACAGATGAGTCACTAGTTGACTACTAGTCACTAGACTACTAGTTGACATGTTCGTCACGCTGATGGTACTTCTTTCTCCTGTGCCAGTAAAACTTTCCTAGTGTGTAAATATCCATGTGACGTTGCCTATCTTGTGTTTGGGGCATCCTGAAATTGGATTATTAATTGCGTTAGAAAAATAGGAAAGTGGATCCTATTTTTTTAGCTTTCGTTGATTGATTTATGGCTTTTTTACGCTATAACGCTTTCGACAAATGTGGTGTAAAAGGTATGTTTAGAAGGTAATATTTTAAAGCAAGCAGTACATTTCAGTGAAAAAATGATTGTTTTAAACGTAGCTTAATGTTTAAACTACAAAAGCATAATCTTGTGGTCAATGGATTTATTTCTAAAGGAATATCAGTCAAGATTTACAAGCAGTTCAAAGCAGGAAAGCACACTGGACCGATATCCGACAAGTTGACATACACCGTGTTTTCTGCACAGAAACAGAATACATATGCACACATATGGGATGTTCGCGTAACGTCACTTCATAGTGCAAGTAGTCTTTCTTTAGAACGAAAGACTCGTATTTCCGAATGTATCATGTGAACCATAGATTTTCCTAAGCTTCTATTTAGAATTCGCCAAGAGGAAGCTTCTTTTTTAAAACAACTTGTTTTCTGAAGTTTTCTACCTTGAAATTATAGTATGAATCCGCATTACTATCCTTCAATAGCCTTTTACGTATTGATGAAACAGTGTTAAATTGGTTACAAAATTATTCGTATTTTTATCAATAGGTAAAATATTCTTCATTCCCACAAATAGGTAAAGTGTCTGCCCATTTTCAGAATATGCAGTATTCTTTTTTTTAAATATGATGAACCATTGTGTTTAAGAAACATAAAATGCATTATGTTATGAATGTTAAATATTTTCCAAGTATGCTTTGAATTGCTCTACACTATACAAAACGAAAAACAAATATACCCTGTCGAGTCGATCTTTTCTCTTCGGAATCGTTTCTGATACAATAGCATTCCAGGAAAGATCCTGCGATAAGGAGTAAGATCAGTAAGCCAACAAGACACCTGAAAAAGTAACAAAGGGAATTCAATACACATGTAAAAAAGGTGTTACGAAAAACAATAGAATATTTCTAAAGGGTTCTATTATAAGTAAATGAGCAATATAATATTTCCAAAAGATTCTATTATATGGAAAAGAGCAATGGGAAGGTTTCGAAAAGATTTTAATCTAAGAGAGGAACCAGCATAATCTTTTCAAAGGATTCTATTCTACATAATAGGCCAATAGAATCGTTCCAAAGGATTCTATTCTATAGAATAGGCCAATAGAATCGTTCCAAAGGATTCTACTCTATAGAATAGGCCAATAGAATCGTTCCAGAGGATTCTACTCTATAGAATAGGCCAATATAATCGTTCCAAAGGATTCTATTTTACAGAATAGGCCAATAGAATCGTTCCAAATGATTCTATTCTACAGAATAGGCCAATAGAATCGTTCCAAAGGATTCTATTCTACAGAAAAGGCCAATAGAATCGTTCCAAATGATTCTATTATACAGAATAGGCCATTAGAATCGTTCCAAAAGATTCTATTCTACAGAAAAGGCCAATAGAATCGTTCCATAGGATTCTGTTCTACAGAATAGGCCAATAGAATCTTTCCAAAGGATTCTATTCGACAGAATAGGCCAATACAATCGTTCCAAAGAAAAATTCTATTCCAAGGAACAGACCAATCAAATCTTTCTAAAGGGTAAAAGAATCCGTGGATTCTTTTGAAAGATTTGGTTATTTAGTCATTATTTGAGTTGTGTCGAACAAGCAATGCTCTACTTGCATATCTCGTGTGAAACTCAGAGGGTGAATTAAGCGAGAGGTCCGACGCTTGTATTGATACTGCGTCTTGTCATATAAACTGGCACTGGGACCCGGACTACAAATGTGAGGCAGTGACTATTTCAAAACAAAGCACTAAAAATCCCGTTTTAAAAAGCATTCTAAACAGCATTCAATGTTGCCGTTTGTCAGTCTTGTGTCTGTTTAATTGGACTTGAGACAATTGAACAGAAGACCTATGAATCCAATAAGAGTGGTGAACATTTAACAAAAAAATAGTAGAAACATCTAAAACCATCTACTACAAAAAGTATATTTGTTGGTTGGTTAGGTTTTATGTAAGTCAAGTAATAAGTTCATACTTCATTTTAAGGCACTAATAGCCTCTACTCCGTTTAAAACCGATTTCGGAAAACAAAAATTATTGATCGTTTTCACGCATTTTTGTAGAACATGTCGCATACTAATTACGTTCTGCAATCAGAAGATTGGAGGCAGTTCTTGTTTTATGGTTAAGAGCTGAGAATTATCGCATTGAGTCATGCACGGACGGTTTTCAAAGCAGCAACTAGCCATTTATGTGAGCTCACGTTTCTACTTTCTGACTTTAACTCCACTCTATTATGATGGATTAATGCTACGTTCTGAGTCCAAAAGATTGTTTTCAATATAAGAATACATACTTTACCTTTCTACATAATATGTCAATTGTAATTGAGTTCTTTAATGATTAAAACACCACATTTGTGGCTTAGAAAAATATTAATTTCAACAAGCAAAATATAAAATTACGATTTTACTTACAATGCCACGATGTGGATACTCTCGATTTCAAGTTCTTTGCTCGCATGACACTTAGAAATTCGGACTCTGTAATGAAGGGATCTTATCGCTGAAATAAAAAAGTTTTCTTTTAAATACAGAATATAGCGTGTAGTCTTGAAAGATCTGGATAAAAATAATCTTGGTTCGATTTCTCAACCAAACTTCCGCATTTCAGCAGTTTTTCTAGCACATAAGGGTCTGCATTCTTTGAAAATTAGGTTAAATTTTGAGGTGAGACCTGAACAAACTCGCATTTGACAGGCAGGGGATGTTTGACAAAATAAGAAGAAAATAAATGAACCACGAAATTAAAGTGTTACTTTGTTGCAAATTCCTCGATACAAGTACTAAAATTCAATCATTCGATTTTAAGTAAGCTATCTCGCGCGTGTAACTTGTCTTTGAATTGTCACACGTACGAACATCTTTTATTTATGTTTTCAATGGGAACTTAATAAAGTTCAGTGCATTCGAATTCATAAGATTTGACTTGTTGATTTAGTTTTTGATCTAAGGGGTGCCGTGGAAAAGTTCAGTAACCATCATTAATCAAAAACTTGAAAATAAGATATTCATATTTTATATCATATTCAGTATGATTGCAAATATATATTTAGAAAATTTGCTTAGTCACATTAATAATTCTTTTTACTTTTCGAAGTTGATTTGCAATGGCACTTTAAATTGCTACACGAATTTAATTATGTTTAAAAGTTTCTATTTTAATCATGTTTATTGTTTAACACAGCATGAAAGTGTCTCATACATTGTCTTTATATGCACAGAAGGAAATTTCAACCGCTGCACCAGTGCTATCTGATATTTTATTTCCGATGTGATGAAGTCAAGATCCGCCGACTAAGATTAAGACTGATTAAGGCCCGGTGCGCACATCCGGTTTTTCAACATGCGGCGCCACTGCCGCAACGCAAGTGCGGTCTGAGATACATTAGATCCAATGGACCAGCGCCGCTATGGCGACGCACGTCCAACTTGCGTGCAATTGGTACCGCATTTCCCCACGGCGCCGCACATGAGTCTCCGTTCAAAGTACATTGTTTTCATAAACAAATTGAATATAAATAATAATTAATAAATGGTTGTATCCAGTAACGTCTATTTCGTGTTTCAAAATATACTTTTTTTACACCAAGCGAAATAAACACGTTTTCTTCGATAGAATATTTATCGAAAATGGCGCGAAATGAGTTCGTGCATCATTTCACGGTTATGTGTGCATAGTTGGGCTTCGGCGCCGCAGTGGCGCCGCACGTTGAAAAACCGGATGTGTGCATCGGGCCTAAGACCGCCGTCATCCACTTTCTAGTATTTGATTCAATTAAAGGGCTCAAGGGTGACGTAGTTATAAGCCGCATTTTAGCAACGATAGTCATAGTCTAATTCCATAATAGAAAAACCTATTCTGTAAGATAAAAATAATTTCCTGTTTGAATGAGTGCCATAATACGTGACAATTTAAAACTAATAGAACTCATAAGTAGATGGTAAACCATTAGCACGCGGAGCCCTACAGGTAGAATAGTAACCAGCATTGACCGCATACACAATATGTTACAAAGGATTCGATAGCCTAAGAAAATAATCACGCATTAATTTGAAAGCCACTCAGATAAATTTGAATGTGCCCTTCCCATCCTTATCACCAAACTCCTAAATCTTTACCACAGCTCATGCATTTTGCCACTCTTTTCGGTACTAATTGCTTGCCCCTCCTCATTGTCTCCCCCCCCCCCTTTGGAACGTGAATTGGACTCCTAATTGTATCAATTATTAAATTCTATCGTCTATCTAAAATATTTACCTTTTTCATAGTACATTGTCACTACCTTTAACTTTCTTCCCTCATTTTTAAGTTTACAATCAATAAATTCTTCATTAATTCTGATGTGGAGGTTCGCAGTTCTCTGCAAGGTACTCCGTAATAGATACGTCCGTTCAGTTCCGTTCCTGTGTGTCTTAGAACACCTGACTTCTTTAGGAGCCTTAGAATACCAGTTTTGTTTTACATTCCTTCAGAAGCTGTTGTGGGACACACAAAACTGTTTCCCGTTGCTAAGCAAAAAAGGTTTTTTTCACGAACCCTTTTTGTAGAACTTAGTCGTGCTGCGTGTGGCTGCTAATTCAGGGGAGCTTCCTCACTGTGAGATCGTATCGGTTGGAAAAAGAAATGTTTCTACAAGAAGGGAGCCGACAGACACACGTGTGGTAATGACTTAGGGTCGGCGTCCGTTTCTTGTGCACCCCGATTTCCACCTGACAGCTGGTGTTTGTGAAGGACCGCCGTCTGACTGTTTCACGAGCTTTCGGGGATCTGACACCCTTTGAGTGTAAATTACGTTATGTAGATAGTTCCAGTTGTAAATTCAAACCTTATAAGTGTAATAAAAAAAACTTATACAGGTATTAGTCCAACTCCATTTCTATTACTGTGGTGTTCCAAAACGCACCGTCACACACACACAAACGCTGAGCTAAACTCAATCTGTCTGTCTCTGTGTATGTGACCAAGTTCTATCCCCGATATTTTGATAATGCCTATCACACTAGAAAATAATACAATTCTAGGGAACACATGAAAATAGATACGTCTATAACAATACAAGAATCTTTCGAAGCACAGTCGGACCAATTTTTAATAAACAGAACAAGCGCAGTTACTTAGCAACGGGAAAGCGTTTTGCGAGTCTTAAAACTGTAGCCACCCTCACGGCCACATCTTTAGGTTCGTACGAGCATCACATCCCCGAGTTACCAGAATGATCTGTCATTTCCATCCTCGCCTACCCCTCTGCTTTTTCTTCCTCCCCATTGCGTTGTCTGTCTTGTGTTTGACACAGTTTGGACAAATATTGCCCCTTGCGTCATAAAACCCGAAAACAACCCATCCAGTCACAACAGTAGTCGATAGTTACACTCTTTATCAGGACAGAAGAAATTACGAGGTTACAAAGCAAAGCATGAAGCTGAGCGATGTATTAAAACCAGGATCTTTCCTGAGGTATTAGTTGCTCACGTGCAAAATCTCAAGTTGCGTCCTCCTCTTCAAAACGTGACTTTCCAAAATAATCTTCCTTGATGTGAGTGCCTTTAAACTATTGTAATTTAAATTAGGAACAGGATATACAGATTCATAAATGTCTTTGATGACAACCGCAGAAGAATCTAAAAATATAAAAGAAAAGGGAAAATACTGGAAAAATTTTTTACTGAATATCTGCTTAAAACTGTATGCACATCACGGTCTTTTGGTAGCCCCTGTTATTTTCAGAACATGTGCGAAAGCAAACCAATACGCTCAAAAATTGCCCCGATTAAAGCAAAAGTATGCTTAACTTTTACTAAAACTCATATTTTAGAGACAATGAATAACTTTTAGCATCAAAATGCTGATACGTGAATGTGATCACTAGAGCTCGGATCGATATGGAAAAATGTGACCTGAAATATGCATTCCAAAATTCCAAAATATGCACAAAACCCCCCAAAATATGCGAAATTGCAAAAAAAATTCATTTTTACAAAAAGGGTAGTGAGGAGGATAAAGTGAAGTGAGCATAATGCATCCTTAGGCAACCAAAAATGTGATCAAATAGCTTGCAGACTCCGTCTGACTGAGATGTCTCCGTAGCAATTCAATTATTGTAGAACTAAACAATGATTTGCTTCACGCGCTTTCGCTTTCGTTATTATTTCTCTGTTCCACTATTTTATCTATTGTATATCTATACATTTTTTGCTAAACAAGAAAGGGTCAGGCCAATCAAACCAAATGCGTTTTATTTCTGAAAGTCTTCCTTTCAAACGCACTAAGCAAAGTTCTTTGAAAAAAAATTGAATTTTTTTGCAAAATGTTTGAAAATAGAAAAAAATTGTCCAAATATGCACAAAACATGCAAAAAAACCCTAATGTGCAAAATGGTCCCAAATATGCAAAATAAATTCGAGTTTTTTTGGTTGCCAATTGCGAATGAAACATTCAATACGGATTTCAATCAACCTTAGGGCTAAAAAAAATATGCAAAATCCGAGATCTAGTGATCACAAAAGGTCACATTAGCAAAAATTTCTAGACAAAATCTGCGATATGCTGCATGTATCTGTTCTGATAATGAGTAAATAAAGATTTCAATTTCTGATGATTTGAGCTTATTCGATATCAAGGACACGAAACTGAAAAATAGTCACGGGATATTAAGTCTCACCTTGGTCTCCGAGCATTTGCATATCGGCTGCACTGCATGTCGATGGGATGCAGATACCGAATCGAAGTGTCAATTGATAAAATGCAAAAATGGTGGTCTGCATCTCTTTCACGATCTGAAAAAGTTTAGTATTGTAAAATAGTGAAACAGTTTCTAAAACACCTTTTTTGCCAAAGGAATAAAAAAAGAAATCTGTGTGTGATTGAGGTATGCCATTTCGTAGATCAAATAAACACTGTTTTTTCCAGTTATAAAGTTTCTATTCCGACCGGCAAATTAAAATTACTTTCTTAATCATTTTTGTGGTTAATAGGTGTGGTAGCCCAGTTGGTGACGTTACGGATTAGCAACCGTAGGGTTGCTAGTTCGAGACTCGATCCAAGAAAAGACCGTCGTGTACCCGGGGCTAGATCACGTTAATTCGTCATGGCCTCAAATGTCCTCACTTAGCATGGTGTGGAGACTCGGAGAGTGGGTTGCCATCTCAGGTGTTGACCTCATCATCTGACCGTGGTTCCAAATTACGAGATGTCGTCTTCGTTTCTTTCCCTTCGGGGCTGATCCCAGTTATCCGCCAATAGCCCTGTGTGTTTCTCCAGTGCGATGTATAAATTCAACTTCCTTCCTAAATATTGTCCGTGTAAACAATTCACGCCAAAATCCTGACAGTGGTGGAACAACTCAAAATACAATCGTCTCCTTTTTTTAAGAATCTGGAGGTGAACCAAAATTTTCGAAATATGTCTCAAGTATCCCAACGGAGGTCACGCTTTACTATAGATAATATAGTACGGTACAAAGACCCAAATTCGGACGTCCGAAATCCGGAATTGTCCAAAATCCGAACGTATTGCTAACTAGCGGTTTTTTTGTCTCCCTTTTTCTATCTTTCTTCCTCTTTTATGAAATTTTTTTAAAGAACAAGGCATTCAACTTGGACCAAATTGATGAAACAACGCAAAATAACTGATATGTCCAGAGTAAATACCACACAGAAAAATTAGAAGATTTGTAAGAAAAATTTTTTGTTGCATATCGTATTAAAAATGTTTTTTTTTCCTTTTTAAAAAGTATTACTCTTTATATATATGCTATTTTAGTGATGCGAACGTGTACCGGACATAAATAACGAACGGGAAAATATGCGCGCGTGAAGGGGTTATATTAGGGCTTTTTAGACAAAAAAACTGCAAATATTCTAAAATCTGGAAAAGTTCGAAATGCGGAATGGTCGAAGTCCGGAGGATTCTAAATTTTGAACTTTGTACTGGACAAGCAATTGTCAATAACTTTTGTATTAAAAGTAACAAATGATTAGAAATCATTATCCGGTGGAGTGAATGTTCTGAGTATTATTGATTCAATTCTCTGTTCGTTTTTAGATTCCATGGTCAGTCTAACCAACCTACATTTGAGAAATAAGATATAAAGAGAATATTTCCCATCATTTAAACTCATTCGTTTGACATCGCGACAGTGGCTCATGTAGAGATGACGAGAAACTTCAGCCACCCCCAAAGCAATAGAAAAATTAAATTTTAATCGACTTGATAGCATCATCAGTTGAAGTTCAGTAGAGATTTGCCAAAATATTCTTGACTAAACTCTATTGAAAATTTGAATTCACTTGTTTCTGCACACAACATTAGTTTCAGTGTCTGAAGGGTTTTTCTCTTTCTATAAATGGTTAACGCACAACAGGAAAAAATAACGTCGTTGGGACAAGTCACCCGCAGTTTCAATGAGTAGGTAGGTAATTAACGTCACACTGGAGCAACACAGCAGGCTATTGCTGATGGTAAAAGACCAATCCCAAAGGAAAAATCCGAGGACAACACCTCGTAAATTTGAAGAACGTTCAGATTACGCGAACTACACCTGAGCTGGCACCCCACTCGAAGCTTCCACAACACGCCAACGTGAGGATATTTTAGGCCACGAAAGATTTAACTTGCACCAGCCCGAACATACATGACGGTCTTCGGTTAGATCGAGTTTCGAACTCTCAGCCCTCCAGTTGCTAGTCCGTTACTCCTCCGCCCGAGCTACCGAAGAACAAAGAGATCTTAGAGCACAAAATTGTCTATATTGGAAACGACAGTTATATGAAAATTTTAACTGGGCAGTAACTCGCAATCTTTTCTGTTAGTCTTTTCAATGCATATTGCGTTTGTTTATACACTATCTACCAATAAGTATTTGGACACCCGTGCAAATAACGATATCTGCGGTCCTGATATACGTCACGCCCTCCGCCGTTAAATATCGTGTAGGAAACAACATTGGCATTAGTCGCATGCAAGATGCCGCGAAGTGCGGAGTTATCTGATTTCGAGATAGGTGTAATCGTCGGATATCACAGAAATGGCAGATCCTTAAGGGACATCTAGCGAGCTGAATTACCCAAAATCGACAGTGGCCTATATAATTCAGAAGTGGAAGGTGAGCGGTGTTTGTCGGAATGTGCCCCGACTCGGCAGACCCACGAAACTGGGAGATAGAGACCGACGGGTGCTGTCCATTGAAATTCGGAAGAACGGCACCCAACCGATGGCCACATACTCCAGGAGTTTCAACAGGCATCCGGGAGTGCTGTTTCGATTAATACTATCCGTAAATAAGCACATCTGCTTGGTTTTCATGGTCGTGTTGACGCCCATAAGTCTTTTATCACAAAGTCCAACCGCGCTACTCGGTTATGTGGTGCAAAGCACGTCGAAAGTGGACCGTAGATCAGTGGAAGCGAGTTCTCTGCAGGGATGAATCAAGGTTCACCCTTTACCGTTCGTATGGTAGGGTCTAGGTCTGGCGTCTGCCCGGAGAACGCCTGCCAGAATGCATTGTGTCAACAGCAAAGTTCGGCGGAGGTGGAATTATGGTCTGGGTCTGTTTCTCCTGGTATCGACTGGGATCATTGGTCCAAATTCATAGTACACTCAACGCCGAGGTCTACTGCACTATTTTAGATGACAATGTGCTTCCTACGTTATGGCACTTTGACGGGTTGGACCCATGTTACTTCCAGGACGACAGCTCCAGCTGTCATGTTGCGAGGTCCACCATGGATTGGTATGGTGACAATGGGATTAACCGAATGGACTGGCCTGCCTAGACCCCAGACCTGAATCCACTCGAGAAACTCTGGGACGAGTTGGATCGCCGAATTAAGGGGAGCAACAACCGTCCAAAATAGGAACTTGTCTTCTCGTAGCCTGATGGAAGGAAGTACCACTAGCCGTCATACAAGGACTTGTGGAAAGCATGCCCCGGAGGGTAGAGGCTGTAATTGCCTCTCGTAGAGGCTCTACCAACTATTGAGCATGAATAAATTTTGTTTTTCTTTTCTATCACAGGTGTTCAAATACTTATTGGTAGATAGTGTAGGAGACATCGCGATATCAATGCCAGTGCAACTGACTCAGGTAAATGGTGTCGAGATGTAATGCAATGTACACTCACAGTGACAAGATAGAGGACATATCTTACCGATTCATCAAAAGATACATTAGGTCTTATAGCGAGAGACAAATTCCGTGGTCGTGGGCCCAAGGAAGGTATCATTTCCACTGAGCAATATTGTCCCCTGAAGTCTTCGGATCCCCTCTTGTTCTTCACCAAAATGGCGAGGCACTGATCGAATGACCCGAATTCGGTCACCGTTCCGTCTAGTATGCCAGAAGGGACCTTAGCTGAGGCATCGAACACTGGAAACAAAATCTGCATTAAGGTTTTTGAGATGGAGGTAATTAACAAAAATGTAATAGTATCTTAGAATAGAATGTTACGATTAGGTGTCATAAGGATTGAAGTGGGAATGTTATAAAATTATAAGGTGGAGGGTCATATGGTCAATCCCCCAAAGTAAGATGCGCAAGACAGAGATTGAAATTCAGTAAGGAATACTAGGATCTTATATTTGGGTACTTATGTTCGGGGTCTTTTTTTTTAATGTTCAAATCATACTATTTTTTTTTCTTTTTAAGGTAAAACAACTTATAAAAAACACAGAAAAACAAAACTCGCTGAAATTTACTGACTCACTAAAAAATTGGCAAAAATTAGAAAACATACGTGCGTACATTTTCCTAAATTTTGCATAGCCTTCTAAATATAAACTAGTGCCTGAACTAAAAGATATGCAATATTCATTCCACTCATTACATAATGAGTATAATATAGAGGAAAACATGAATTTTGACATTTTCTTTTAACACCGAAGTCTTTCTAAATAGTTTTCTTTTCAAGATAATTCTGTACAGGCCCTCTAAAATAAATATAAAAGTTAGTAAACCAAATTTCATTCAAAAATATGTAGTACAATTTTAGTAATCGAGTTTCTCATGCAAAACTTTTGCTCAAAATCATATTCAGAGAAAAGTGCATTTACAGATTTGAAAGGTAATTAAAAAACCAGCTAATATTAATTCTCATTTCTATATTTCCGCTTCAATTCGCAGGAAACAAAATAAAAACAGTTTTGTGAAGGAAAAAGTAAAAAAATTAAGAATATTGAATAAAAATGAAATATAAAATTTTAGTCAAAAATCGGCTTTTTAACGTAGTCTGATACCGTAAGCGAATACATAATTACATTGCTACTTTTCACTCACTTCTACCAATCAGAACTGATCAACCCCATCACAAAACAACTAGAATACTGCTCAGATGTTAAATAATAGAACAGCATTTGTAGGAATCAAAACATTAATGTTTCGTTGGCTCTTTTTGCAAGTGTCAATAAAAATAATTATTAATTGTTAATAATCAACTATAATATGTTTATGTTGCGATTTTTTACAAACTCTCATATTTTAATATTTTATATAAGTTGAAGCTATAAATACGTTTTTGTAAAAACTTTTACAGTGTTTTTTACTTTTAACTAATAATCTTTTGACAGTAATATGTTATAGTTCAAAACAATTCATTCAGTGAAATACAATTCAACATCCTGTGTTAACATTCATTAAAAACATTTTCAAAAACACTTATGTTATTGAATAAGAATACTCATACTATTTCTCAAAATATATCACTTTTCTACCATGAAATTGATCGCATAAAATTATAAACAAGGAATAAAATTTGTTTCAGTTGCTTCGAATTTATTCCTTTGCATTTAAAAAAAATTCAGGACGGCACAGAATAATACTAATGATACCCTTTAATAAAGCATTGACAAACACATTTCTGTGCTTCACCACTGTCTTTAAACATTGTATGGCCTGTTAAAATTTGTCTTTTAAATAATTCTTTCTGCTCATTTTATGACTTAATTAGCTGGTGGAATTATGTGACACTTGCTTAACGTAATCCTCAGCAATTTTTCAAAGGCATCTAACTCTGTCGTATATATACACTACTGTTTGTAAAAAATGCAACACCATGAAGGAATCATCCGAATGAAATGAAATTTGCAGCAAATGTCAATTATAGGATATTATGCAAAGTAGTAAAGTTTCAGAGCCACCACGTATGCGTGGTGTGAGCAGAGCCCTCTGAACTGATGCTAAAAGCGTATAAATAGAGGGCTGTAGCGGGACGTTGAAAAAAGTGCATGGTTATTTTTTAGTGGCGAACGTTTAGTGAGACCTAAGTATGCCTCCACGACGAAATAGGGTGAAATTTCAACAACCTACATAGTTTGAACGGAGGAGACTCATCGGCCTTCGTGAAGGAGGATTTTCCTATCACGCAATAGCAGCTCGTGTGCAGCGGAACAGTTCCACTGTGATGCGAGATTGAAGCAGTGGACCGACGAGCACCGGACAACTCGAAAAACTGGGAGTGGACTACGGAAGGTGACGTCAGCGAGCGATTATAGACACCTGGTCCACATGGCGGTGAATGACCGTACAGCTTCCTCCAGACAGTTGGCAGCACTTTGGTTTACTGCTACAGGTGTACTAATGTCGGCTTCGTCAATTCGCCGACGTCTGCTGCACCGTGGACTGCGTGCAAGGATTCCTTTATACAGGATCCTACTCACGCCAAACCATCGACGGCTGCGTCTGCAATGGGCTCATGAGCACAGAGCCTGGCGGGCTGATTGGCAACAAGTTGTCTTTTCTGACGAATCTCGCTTTAATTTGTGGAACCATAATGGCCGCATTCGTGCTAGACGCTATGCCGGTGAACGCTGCCTTCCAGAGTGCGTTATCGAACGTCATAGTGGTCGAACACCCGGAGTTATGGTCTGGGGTGCGATTTCGTATCATGGGCGATTTCAGCTGCTACGAATTGAGGGTAATCTGAATAGCAACAGCGTGCTATTCTGCATGCAGCCTGCTTATTCTCCGTGAAGTGTTAGGGCCCGAAGTAGTTCCCTTCCTTCAAGGCATCCATGGAGCTATCTTTCAACAGGATAATGCACGCCTACATGTTGCAAGGAATGTTCGAGACTTCTTTTCAGCTCAACACATGCAACTTCTTCCTTGGCCTGCTTATTCGCCGGATATGTCGCCTATTGAGCAAGTGTGGGATTAGGTTGGTCGGCGTCTCGCTCGTGATCCGCGTCCTACAGCTTCAAAAGACGAACTTTGAGTGCGCATACAAACAATATGGAATTCGCTTCCACAAGCAGACATTCAACATCTGTTTCACTCCATGCCACGTCGTATAGCAGCACTTATTGCAGCACGTGGTGGCTACACCAAATACTGATTTCGGACACTTAATATTGTTTTCTTGCTTTGAAAATGTATTCATTTATTTGTACTAATACAAGCCGCTTGTGTATTAAATTTCATTTAATTCTGATGACTCCTTCATGGTGTTGCATTTTTTACAAACAGTAGTACATAGTCGTCTGTATTGTAATTAATAAAAAACTAATTTGGAAGGGATTTTCGGTGTAAACGAACCAGAAGGAATATGACGATTTTACTATCGTTAACCAAATGCTCAAGCATGATACACATCCAGGCTACCTTAAAATGTAGTTTGTCACAACGTTTGGCGCTAAATCTAATTGGTGTTCACTAGGGATGTGACATCGATGTCGATGTTTTCAAAACATTATTTTTTATAAAACATTGTTTTTTTTTATATAAAACATCGATGTTTTATTAAAAAAAACATCGATGTATTAGAGCCGATGTTTTTTTAACATCGGTGAAAAACTTGTTAATGTTTTTACGTTGTCGATGCTTTATTTTTAAATAAAAAATGTACCATTATAAAAATTAAAAAAATAACCAAGTAACATAATCTGCATAATCAGTAAATTGAACATACTTTAAGACCAAAGTAGCCAAGGGGGTAGGGTCTGAAAAGGACTAGGATAAAAAGGGAAATGGTGCCTCTAACAACGAGACAAATGGCAACCAACAACCAATCCGAGCGCATGGAATTAGGGATGCGACATCGATGTCGATGTTTTTACACTGTCCATATTTTTATACTGTCGATGTTTTTACATTGTCGATGTTTTTACATTGTCGATGTTTTTACATTGTCGATGTTTTTACCTTGTCGATGTTTTATTTTTTAATTAAAAAAAAGTACCATTGTAAAAATTTAAAAAATTGCCATGCAACTAAGTATTTGTCAGTGATGTCGACATCCGTCCCATCAGAAAGAGATTTTTCCCTAACTGTTGGGACAGTTAGTTAGGGAAGAAAGTTATCAAACTTTTTTTTTACAAACTGTAAATAACAAATATATGAGCGGATAATAACTATAGGCCCCAATAGTTTTTATTGCAGGACATAAAAATAAGTTTATGTTTCTCCCCCATAAGTTGATAAATAATTAATATAACTAACAATAATTATTGTTATGTACTTGCCTATTTATACTTATGGTTAGTAGTACCTATTTCAAATTGTTGTAAACGTTATTTTATTTTCTATTATTCAATTTGAAAACAAAAGATTAGTTAATTGTTCGTATTAATTTTTTTACTTTGTTTTGACAGTTTAAAAAAAACCTTAGTTATAAATTAATAATTGCAGCAACTGACAAATTAAATCTCCCCACGGGCTAACATTAATGCTCGAGGTTACGGAACCAGTTTTTAAAAAATGTAGAAAAAAAAGTTTAAATACATCGATGGTCTTAGGACGATGTTTTAATATTGAACATCGATGTTTTGTTGTCAATGTCGAATCTCTAGTTTTCACCAATCAGTTATACATCAATTATGAATTCATTCTTTGGAATTTTTATTCCTTAATTGCTGAAATCGATTTGAAAAACAAGCCAACTTCACGTTCGTAATAAGTACAGAAACATAACCCTACATTCTGTTTGACAGAAAATGCTTCTCATTATTGAACCAGTTCATTGAATCAGAGTAGCTGATTATATTTAATAATAATATTCATAAACATTACTACAAAAACAATTGGAATCAAAACATTAAAAAGTAATTTTTCTTACGCTGTATTAAAAAATTTTTAAATAAAAATACTGGAACTATACTCTGTTTCACCTTAACTTGTCAGTATTGGGAAAGGCAGAAATGATGTTCATCCGCATGAAAAATAATTCCAACTTGATTTGGAATTTAAAATAAAGAAAATGCATATAAACGTGTAAAAATTGTCCTACAATGAAGGAGTGATTTTTGAACCTTTATAATCGGTTATTTATTTGTAAAAAGCATTTTTTTTTGACCGAAGCGAATGAATATATCCGAAACGGAATTCTAAACCGGTTTCCATGGTAACATTTCTGGCGAGCTAAATACGCTTTCCGGCCAAGTCTGCGCCATTTCGCTCTGCGTCTTTGCTAGCGTGTGTATTTACGTTCATATCTCTCTTGTGCTATTTTATTGGAGTGTGTTTGATACTCTGAACATGGCTGAAAAAGGAACGTCACCATCCAAGCTGTATACGCCATCAAAGCAAGGAAAATCAATTGGTAGTGGAGCTCGCAGGAACATATTGAATGTTTATTCTAGACTTCGAGAAGAAAACCATAGTGATTCCATTAACCAAATCGTCGGAAAGGTGTCTCAACTAACTGGTGTTTCCAAAAGAACTGTTTTTCGTTTGAAAAAAGAAAAGAAGACGACAAGTCCTTTGAGTACTCCAGGAAAAAAACGACCTTATGCCGTTGGAAAAAGAACAAGAATGATGAAATATGACAACTTTACTTTATCGTGCATCCGATGAAAAATTCATGATTGTTTTCGTCGAAATGAAATTCCTACATTGGACAAAGTTCTAAATGAAATTAACAATGATAAGGATATTTTTTCGACAAACATTAGCCGAAGTACACTGTACAGGATACTGAAAGATTTGGGATTTTCCTTTGAAAAGCGAAAAAGGCAGGCTATGCTTTTAGAAAGACACGACATAATTTTATGGCGAAGAAATTATTTACGAAAAATTAGAGAACTGAAGAATGAAAATGCTTCAATCTATTATTTAGATGAAACATGGGTGAATGAAGGACACTCACAAAGTCGAGTATGGCAAGACAAAAACATCAAAAGCACCAATGAAGCTTCCTCTTCAAGTTTGACAACAGGCTTGGCTGCACCAAAAGGAAAAGGAAGAAGACTCATCATTACCCATATCGGAAGTGATGAAGGATTTGTACCTGATGCGGCTGACATTTTTGTAGGAAAAAAATCCGGTGACTACCACGAAGAAATGGATGGTAACCATTTTGAGAAGTGGTTTGAAGATATCATGCCTAAATTGAAACGAAACAGCTTTGTAGTGATGGACAATGCCCCCTATCACTCGGTGAAGAAAGAAAAAATTCCGACGACATCTTGGAAAAAAAGTGCAATTCAAGAATGGCTATCGTTGAAAAACATTACGTGGAACCAGGACATGATCAAGATTGAACTGTTGAAAAAAGTTAGCGAAATCAAACATATGTTTGATAAATACAGAGTTGAAGAAATTGCCGAAAAATTTGGACATAAGGTTTTGAGACTTCCCCCGTATCACTGTGAGCTTAATCCCATTGAAATGATATGGAGTCAAGTAAAAGGACACGTTGCCAGGGAAAACAAGACTTTTAAACTGAACGATGTGAAGGATTTAGTCATCCAAGGGATTGAAAAGGTCTCTGTACAAAATTGGAAAAACTGCATAAACCATGTTACTGAAAAAGAGAAATACATGTGGGAAGTAGATGGACTTGTGGATGATATTTGGGAAAGTAAGAACTTGGTAATTTCTTTTAATAGTGAGTCTGATAGCGATTCGGAAATGTTAAGTGATGATGATGTGTAAATTCATGTGATGAATAAGTATATTATAATGTAAATAGATTTGTTATGATGTTTGCTATGTTTTACATATATTGATGATGTATAAATGCATGTGATGAATAAGTAAAACGTAAATATAGTTTTCTCATTGTAACTACTATTCATGAAAGAGATTGGTTTCTTCTGTACACTTTCTTGTAAACTATTTTAAATTATTCATAAAATTAATAATTTACTACTAATCAACCCGACACCGTTCCGCGAGTTTCAGAATATGTTTCACACATATAAGGTTTATTTTTTTTAACTCTAATTTTTAAAATGGTTTCATTTTTTTTATTATTGTATGTGTATTCACTATATTTGTATTTTTTATATTCTATTTATTTATTGTGAATGTATTTTATATCCTCTATGTTATATGTATTTTTATTTGTTATTTACTTTCTTTAATATCAGAATAAATTTGATTTAATTTGGAGACTATATTTTGCTGTTAAGAAAAACACATATTTTAGCAGACGACGCACTCTCCCCTACCTTGTCCAACCAAATGTAAGACCAAAGGAGTAATTAAATTGGATTAATTTCCTTTAATAAAATTATTAAAATTGAAAAAAGAAGTATTAATCAAGGTGTTTAGCTTTCAGGTAAGTAAATTCAAAAAATGAATTTTATGGTTCATCACATCTTTAAATAGACTGTT
This sequence comes from Metellina segmentata, assembly GCA_947359465.1. Taxonomy (NCBI): domain Eukaryota; kingdom Metazoa; phylum Arthropoda; class Arachnida; order Araneae; family Tetragnathidae; genus Metellina; species Metellina segmentata. The sequence goes on along the minus strand of OX375880.1, from coordinate 33,611,369 downwards.
TTTTTAAACAACATTTATTGTAAAAAAATTTTAAATATATATATTTTTAAATAACTAAAAATAATACTCATTTAGAAAAATCAAAACGCATTTATATTAACATAGAGTAGCTTTTTGTTTAATTAACAAATGTAATGCAAGAGCCATTAGAAATTAAAGATCTGTGAAACGTATAGAATTTCCACGTGCATTTTATCTCTCCTTGCCAAAAAGGGCGAATTTCCTCGCTTATAGCTGACTTCTTCTGACATTGTAACCCTAGTTTCTACGACAACGGCTGTGATGCGGTCAACGTAGCCTTTACTCTACTGACAAGTTAAGGTGAAACAGAGTATAGGTGTCAAAATCTTAAAAAATGTACATTTTTCTGCTGAGGTACAGATATGTTATGTTATTATTTTTACTTATTGCCGAGATCTAGTGTTGTACACCCGTCAAAATAAAACGACTCACCCGATTGCAAATGCGCAATTTACATCACAGAACAAAACGGAAGGTAGCAATCGATAGGGGTGAATGTTTCTACAAATACCAATACTTAAAATTTGTCTAAGGGGTCGTCTTCGTATTAAATTGGGTGCTTACTCCGATATTTTCAATACAAACCCTCATCTTTTATCATAAATTTGGATTCTACACACAATTTCAGGCGGATTTGTTGAAAACATAATGAAAAACAGTGTAAATTTGACGTAGAAAATCCATAAAAACCATTGAGGGAGCGTAAATGTTCGGAGTTCAATCACATTATAAATATTAGTAAAGACGTTTAGTGGTCGTCGTAAACAATGACCTGTTGCAGGGGCCTTGGTATGAAGTCCATTAAGATGGCGATTCAGAATCCATTCTGATTGAATCCCAGGATCTGTTGGCAGAAATTTCGGTTTTCACTTTGTGAACAATCCCCAATAGCGACAATAATCATCGAATTTAGCAAACAGTCTCACTGCGATACTAATTATGCACGTGATGAGTTGAAATTTGGAATTCCGATGTTTCAGTAACAATTGAATCGCATGGAGTCAAAATTTGCCCAGGTTTCTATTCAAAATTTTTATGAATATTAATTTCATAATTAATAAAAAATAGTAAAATTTAGTTTGATAGTTGAAATGTTTATAGATTGTGTTTGGGTTTTTGGGTAGTAAAGGATAGAAAAACAATTTCCAAGTAATCTAGCAAATATAACAAAAAACGTGAAATACCGTTTTAACATTAGGAGATCTAATTTTCAAACACTTAGAAATCGGTGAAAAATTCAATAAAATTTATGAACTTTTTTTTTATTTCCGCCTGAAATTGTGTGAAGAATCCATATTTGTGATAAAAGATGGGGGTTCGTATTGAAATTTTCGGAGCAAGCACCCAATTTAATATGAAGACGGCCCTTTAGACAAATGTAAATATTGATATTTGTAGAAAACATTCATCCCTATCGATTGCTACCTTCCGTTTTGTTCTGCGATGTAAATTGTGCAATTGCGTTCGGGTGAGTCGTTTTTTTTTTTGAACGGGTGTACATCTCTTTCCGCTGCTAGCAATTGTCAAATGCAAAATAAAAACAAGACATCCATCAGTCATCCCTACTAAAAATGATCTGATGTATAAGCCGAAGATTTAATAGTTATTTTATTACGTATAGTATATTTTATAGATTTTCCAAACTAACAAGATACCCGTCATGTACGTGAGGGCTGGTGCACGTTAAATCTGTCATTGCCTCAAATGTCCTCACGTTGGAGTGGTGTGGAAGTTTGGAGAGTGAGGTGCCAGCTCATATGCTGCCTCTTCATCTGACGGTGGTTTAAAATTACGTGGTATTGTCCTCGGATCTTTGCATTTGGAAGATCGCACAGACATATGTTACATTATAACCTTTAGTTATTGCCGAGATCTATTGTTGTACGCCTCATTCAGCTGCCAACGATTGCCAAAATTAAAGGAAAATCAAGACATCCATCTGCCCCCCCCTACTGATAATGTAAGTCTCTCTTTTTATGGAAATAATACTACTAAAACGTGTTGCATTTATTTACTTTTTGTAAGAAGCTAGTATATCGCATCCCGGCAAGAAAAGTGACACAATTCAAAATTGTAACATTTGAGAAACACATCAACTTAAAGGATACTATAAAACTTATATTGAAATAGTATAAGCTTCTTTTAAATTTTAAGTAAGTATTTATATTGGTAACTTTCATTATATTCTATAGAATAGTAATATAACACGCTGGGGCACCTCATACATATTTTTCAATGACACAACACCAAAAATTTTATTTTTTGACCTTTGTCACTTTTTTTGCCGGGGTGCGATTTGTAGGAATACAATACTTTAAGGCGGTTTTGACCCCCCACCCCTCTGGGTACGCCACTGGTTCATTGGTTACAAATGAAGGTTCACAGTAAAAAGACACTTACTTCGCATGGCCCACACTTTAATCTGCTTCAAGGCGACGACGTACTTCAACAAACTGGACAGGCATTCGGACGACATGTTCACTTTCTCCATCATTCGATACACGGCGGGCAGCACTTTCTTCACGGCAGAGTTGGTGAGGTTCTTCAAGAACTTTTCGTATGAAAGCATGTCCGGGTGGTCCTTTACGGTGGTCAGCAACTCGGACTCCAAGACCGCATCGCCGAGTTTTCCTACGTGACATTGCACGTTCAACAATGGTGCGATAGAAAGGATTATGAAAATAATTCTATTCAGCATGGCGGAAAAGCTGCGAATAGAAAAAGAAGGAAAAGAATCTTCCCTTAGAAGTGGATGAGGCAATAGTATATAATTTTTATAATGGACATAAAAATATGCTGCCGAAAACTCGAGTACAAAACACTTTCTTTTAATGTATTCCGAACAAACGATATATGGATACATATTTTGTTAAAATATATACACAAAGAAGCGGGAGTATGTCTAGACTTCGAATTCTATTGGGTTTTGACGCAAAATTTTGTCCCGTTTATTTTAGAAAAATGGAAGAAAGGTTATTTTATTTACTAAGTTCTATGATCCTTTTTCATCTCTCGGGTAGCTGAATTATCCCGCGCTCATAGAAGATCTAAGATTTCTGGCTTAACCTTTACGCTGCGATGCTTAGATTTTTTTCAATCGTCTCCCAGAACGGCTCTTTCGACTGCATGTCCGACCCCCCCCCCCCCCCCTTTACCTAATAACCTACTTGAGCAAGATGGAGCCTTGAGCGGCATTTACGACTGACGCTTTTGTTTCATAGGATTGTATGGCGTATCGTTTGGCATGAGATAGATATCACCGGAGCGACCTTCTGCCTTTTCCACAAAGCGTTCACACCTCACGGTCACCTATAATAAGGTGTGACCTAAATAATAACAAAAAAAATTTCAGTCTGGTTCGTGTGTTGACATTTATAATCCCTTTTGCATCCCAGACGTGTAAGAAATTTAGAAAATTAAAAGAAAAAAAATCATCATTACTATTTAAATAGGTTATTTATAGAACAAACTATCGATAAACTACATTTCAGCTAAGATCAGCTAATGCGATAGCATTTGGACAAACCGTCTACTTTGTTTGTATACACTGAAAATCCCTCTCGTAAAGTTATGGGAAAACTAGAGTAAATAGCTATGTAGCTACTATATAGAATCAATCCGAATTGATTGATTCTAACACAGAGTAAATAGTTATGTGTAGTTATGTTTAGCTATAGACTCGGTGGTAGAAACAATAAATTCGGATTGATTCTAATCAATTCGGCAACAATTGTTTAAATAGCGTTTTCACATTTTTAATATTCAAAATTGTACTTTCCAGTTGGACAGGTATTATTTTAGTGAAATAGGAAAATAATGATAATGATTCTTTTTACTTACATTCTATTTTGATGTCCGGCAGTTTTTATTTAATGGCCTACGCCATAGTTAATATTATCAGGCAGATATACGACTGTAAACATTTCGTGAGTTTAGAAGAAAACAGAAACTCATTGACAGGCATTTTCCCGGAGACACTATATTCTTATTTTCATGATGATGATAATGATGTCATATTGTAATTTGCTTAAAAGATATACCAATATTAAAATGCTTATATTTTTTTTTTATCGAAAAGCGAAGTCTTAAACAGCTAGCTACACAGTAACATAAAAGGTTTTTAGTTAATGAGTTTTTGTTGTAACCACGACCATTTCTTATATACCTCCAACAAAAATACTATACATAAAATATTCCTTTTTTTTTCATTCTTTGTTTTAAAATCGTTTTCCAGCGCTAAAGAATTTTCGTTTGCACACTAGTTGTTCTCTTCTATCATACTTTCCAGAAATTAAAAATAATAAACAGATCGCAGCCGCTTGAGTAGTGGACTCTATCGATTTCCTACACATTCTTATAGTTTATACAATGAAATCATTACAATTTATAGCTAAATCTCAAACAAAAATACGCAACTTAAAATATTCCATATTTTTTATTCCGCGTTTTAAATTCGTTTTTCTTTCAGCTCGCGAAAGAATTTTCGTTTGCATGACCGCTAGTTGTGTTCGTTTCTACTAGACTTTCCAGAAATTAAATAATACAAAATTCGCGGCCTCTTGAGGAGTGGATTGCATCGATTTCCAACATATTCTTGTAGTTTAAATAACGAAATCACAGAACGTACGATAAAATTTTCATAAATATGCCGCTGTCTTATACTTAGATCACAATACTTTAAAGATATAGCAATGTTGCGTTCAACAACTGGTACTTACCCTCAAGAGGATATGGAACTACCGGAACCTACAGAACTCAGCATCGAGAAAGGGACATTCGTTTAAAAATGTCCGACAAAACCCCGGTTCATTTGAATGCGAATGCTTTTGTGATACTGTGTAAGTTAAATCACGCACAGTTTTGCATTGACTGGAAATCCAGAGAATAAATTAACTCACTAAATGAAGTAAACATTTTGCGCAATTGAATTAGTTGCGTCCAGAAGGGAGAATAAGAGTTTAACAGTAGTTCTTATACTGGGACAATTATTGTGCGCACGATCCCTTACGGGTCAGTGGGTTGTAAAATTATTTCTTTTGACGAGTGTTCATAAGAGCGGAACCATATGTCCGCTATTGACAAGACAAATACCTAATCATCCCACTACTCCAATTCAATTTGCGGAAGGTTTGGTGTAATGTCTTTGTGCCGAAGCCCTCTAAAAAGCCGTTGACTGGATCGCCTAAAAGGAAAGAGGCGTTGACAATGGCGTCGAGAAACAGGATAATGCAGATGAGGAGTTTACAAATCCCAACCCTTTTTCTCTATCAAGAGTTCTTTTGCAGGAATTTATAAATAACTAGCAAAATACCCGACCTTACTCGGTTGGAATTGGTTTCCTATAGATTGAAGAGATGATGAAAATATATAATGACTTACGTTTTTCGTAGAATGAAATATTTTAAAACCTTTCGACATCTTTAAAATTTCTACAACTTACTTTGGATACAAATCCTACGTATGCATATCTATTCATCTAATACATTTCACATACATCGCACTCTTACTGTATGACAATGCTACAAAATGACGAAAGCTGACACTAAGGTTTCTACTACAAAAGACGATTTTGAGGGAGATTTGGAATTCTATTTCTTAAGTTCTTTTCATGTTCAACTCAATTAATAAACACGAAGATTTACGGGGAGTACTCTCGCATTCATAGTCAGCAAAACAATATTTTTTTTAAATTGTGGCAGTCTTGTATCCGGCATGCGACAACATGGCATTGTGGAATTTCGCAATTTTCTCCTGTCTTTATAACAAAGAATATTTTAATGTTTGAAAAGTTCTAGTTCGGATTTTTTAAACATTATTATTCTTTCAATAATGGCATATTTACACTTACAATTTGCTTTATTCTGACTTACCTGCTACTTTTAGTCGAATATTTTGTGGTGGTGTTGCGTGTGATGAAAAAGAAACACAATTGATTAAAATAATAAATATTTGAACAGAAAACTGCAAAATGAAACAAAATAAAATATATCGGGTAAAAGTTGTTCTAAAGATATTAATTTGTGATTCCTTTTTATCTCTTGATCTTGCAGTTGCCACAACTTGCAACTAAAAAGTGTATAAAATTTAGAAATGCGAAATTAATTCAGAGCGAAAGAAACACGAGTTTCCGTTTTATTCCCGTTCGTTGAAAAATATCGTCTGTCCCAAATGTTCGGAAATCGTTTAAATTGCGCAAAGAACAAAAATAAGACTAGAAATAAATAAAGTATCAGAGCTAAAATTTCACCATAAAATTGTTTTTTGTAAAATAATTGGTTTTTCAGTAGTACTGGTAAAGCAAATCAAAGTAATCGTAATACTCAAAATACATTCCAATTTTTCGAAAACTACCAAATTTGGCTGATTTAAGTATACTTACTCAGGTGTTTTAGCATGAAACTCTTCTAAATATAATAATAAAGAAATGTTTAATATTGCATTGACTAAACTAATTGATAATGTATAAAATTGAACACATTGTAATCAAATATCTGGAATACAATTCATGTGATGCCTGCACAAACACACAAACACAAAATCGAACATAGAACAGAAAAACGGATAGACATACTTTCGCAACCAATTCCACTCACTAAATGAAGATATGTACTCACTGTATGCAAATTTCCATGAAAATATATTAAACCGTGTGGACGTGTATAGGGCACAGACAGATGGACAGACAGACAGACAGACACCAAACGCGAAAAGGGCGGATTCGGCATCAGAAGGGTCCAAAACGGATAGAAAACTTGAAATGGGTCGAAAATATTGAATGTACAAACAAACACTCCATTCTTATTTATATAGATTAAATAAGATGAAAAAATTTCTTGATTCGCAAAATATCTTGTGATACCTTGTTTATAAACCTTAAAGGTACACCATAGCATAGGGTTTCAAACTGTAGAGCTTCCCTTATGTGGGAGTAGAAGACTTATAAGAGGGATGAGATAATGTTTTTTAAAAATCTTATTTTCAAGGAAACAAAACTGCTTTTGAAAATATGCTTTCTTTCGTGTCAGGGCTAAAAGAGCTGAATCTGAAGGTGTCAAGTGGATTATTAATGTAAAAAATATAAAATGCTTAAATTCGAAACTAAATTAATATACGAGTCTAAATTACAATTGGTTTTCATTATGACATACTTCTCATTCTTCCTGAATATTTGCGAGAAAGAGTGAAATGTTTTAACTTAAGATTTAGAAAAGTAGCCATTTTGACAACCCTTTTGCCCAAACACTGAAGATATATGTTTTCCAACTGTTATAATACATCACAGAATTATCATTTAACACTTTCAGCTTCACAAGGTTTCCGAGAGTGATGTTGTTTTTACCTTACAACACAGGGCCACAGTAGCCCGGTTGGAAGAGCAGCGGATTAGCAACCGGATGGTTGCGAGTTCGAATCCAACAAGACCATCGTGTACAACAGGGGTGGTGCACTTAAAATCTGTCGTGGCCTCAAATGTCCTCAAGTTGGCATGGTGTGGGAGTTTGAAGAGTGAGGTGCCAGCTCAAGTGTGACCTCGACAACATGACCGTAGTTGAAAATTACGTAGTGTTGCGCTCGAATCTTCCCTTCAGGAATCGATCCCGAACGATTACCAATAGCCCGTTGAGGTGTTCCAGTGATGTTCCCGTTGGGGTGTTCTGCTAATTAAATACCTGCCTACCTATTACCTTACACTTAGTGACTAAATACCACCTTTCTAAAATGTTCATGGAGTCTCTCTCTTTCAACCTTTAGATGTATTCTATTAATCCTTGCTTCAAATAGAGTCTCTCTTTAAAACGATTCTGTTGGTCTCCCTTTCCTTAGAATGTAATCCCCTTTGGAAAAAAAAATATGTACTACCATTTCTCATTTCCTAAAATAGAATATTTTGGAAAAAAACAATCCTTACTTTAGAATAGAATCCTTTGGAAATATTATATTGGTCAAGAAGATCAAAATTGGTTAGAGGTCAATCAGGGAAGACTGGAGATTGCAAGGTCGAATTATGTGTGTTAACCCCCAGAGGAATAAGAAAGTAAATAATCATTTGAGGAACAAAACATTCTCAACTTACCTCGGTAAAGTGAATGAAGAATATTTCACTTTTCACCCTCACCTAGCCCTCTGATTTTTATTCCTCTCCCATAGCGTTGCCTGTCTTGTGTTTCACACAGCGCGGCCAAATATGGCCCCTTGAGCATGAAACCCGGAAAAAAACAATGCAACTAAACCAACAGTAGCCGATAGTTGCAAAGTTTGTAAGGGCATCACAACCCCGAGGTAACTGAGTGGTCATTCCTCCCGTTCAATTTTATCCTCGACTATCCTTTTGATTTTTTTCCTTCACTCGCAGTTGTAATTGTTCAGCTTGGCCAAATATGAAACCTTGAATCATCACTTTACATTTTTGGTATGAAGATGAAACTGTAAAACAGAAGTTGAAAGTCACAGGCTCAGATGATAAGACATAATGTAACAAATCGATACAAAATCTAATTCAGTGAGAATTAGGTTACCTAAAAGTTTCTTAACCCCTTGGGTACAGATTTATTTTAAAAGTAGTTCGGATCATCATTTACACATTTGTTACTGTAACATATTTTCGTATTATCGTCTGTACACGAATTACTGTTATATTTTCGTATTATCGTTTGCACTCTAGTTACTGTTACATTTTCGTACAATTTCGTTTGATAAGAATGGCAACAGTATAAGCGCGCGTTTATTCCAAAAAAGAATGTCTGATAACGCAGCCGTGTAAATATTTCTATGTATGGAGTCAGATTAAATAAAGTGTATTTTTGTAGAGAACGATTGACTAATTTGATTCAAGGAGAGTCTTGTAACACCAATCACTTGCCATAAACAAGAATGTACATGTTCAATTTTGTCCTAGTTTGAGTGCCGAAATAGACTCGTCCTTCGGGTTTTATAGCTCTAGGGTCATATTTGGCTAAGCTTCGCCAAATACAAGATACCAAGGAAGGAAATAAGCAAAAAGTAGAAGGGCAGACTAGGGTAAAACAGAAGGGAGGACAGATTTCGGTGTTGTGATGCTCGTACACAACTAAAGATGTGCTCCTTAGGGCCCTATACTATTGGGTACCAAAGTATACGAAATTATATAAAGAAACCATGGATGCGATGGTGAATAATTCTATCGACTCATGGGAAACAAATAAAACAGTTTTATTTAGCTAATTTGTTCCGCTTCCTCCAGTTTTGCGTCCAAGAAAATTATTAATTTTATCGCTGTACTTTCTTAACGAATCGACAGTCGAAACTGAGCAGAAGTAAAAAACATGAAACAAACCCGGCTTTCTCGCTCTATATATGAGCCGGAGGAAAGGCAATTTTCACTAATTTCTCAGCGTTTCCGTGTTCCTTTCTCAGGGTTAATGTTTTTTATTGACGAGAAAAAAAATCTGAAGCATATAAATTTCGTGGCATTTGCCACGCATTTGAAAAGTTTTAATTTTGCAAGAACAATTCAAAAAGGTTCACAATTAATTCTTTAATTTTTTTTCTCTCCGAGATTCTTAGTTCTTTTAGCCAAAAATTGTTTAGTATTATTATGAAGAAATTCATTTTCTTTTAAACAAAAATAAATAAATTTGGGGAACATTTATTTTTTGAAGGAAAAAAATTCATTACCATGCAATTTGTGGATAAACATTATTACTCACAGAAGTTTGAAAAGTCTGAGTTCCGATCTCCTATGCTTTAAATTTGTGATAATGCTGTCTTTATAGGAATGAGTCGTATATATATCTGGGCTTGTAACTCCACCCTTGTTCCACCGTCAACTATAAATCCTTAGATAGATAATATTTTTTTAAGAAACATCTCTTTTTTCAGCTCATTGTGTATGACTTGTTATGATTTATATTTTTCAAGCAAACTTATCCGACGTTTTCCGGGTTAAATAAATTAAATGTTGATTGAAAAGAGATCAGACGAATCACTTCTCTTTTATTAAAGAAGGCTAGCATCATTTAAATATACGGAAAAAAATTATTATCGTTTTAACATTTTCGTAGCTTCTACAATTTACTTCTGACGTAAATATTTTTTCGATATATCCACCCATATATAGTCATCGCACTTTTGCTATAAGACAAACTACAGAAGTATTTTCGAAGGTGACTACTACAGAAGTCTATTTCGAGTTTTAGAGTGATTGCGAATATCTTGGTACGCGTTTATTTTCATTAAAAATGGCGAATTTTTGGTGAATAGTCTTGCATTTAGTTTTCCTATGAATGTTTTACTTGTGGCATTCTTACACCTGGTAAGCGAAATTTTCAAATTTCATTATCAATATGAGAGGATGGTAAATTAAATTGTTACTGCATTCGTGATCAATTTAGTTTGAAGCAAACGCACTTTTTCTTGAAAGTTTCATTCAGCGGCACTTGGAATAACGGAGCTTGGGTTAGAAACAAATGTCATCAGTGTAAACAAATTAAACTCAATCGATTACAGTTAAAAGAAAAACAGAAGGCCGATTTTACAGCGTTTAAAAAAAGAAAATCACTGCTTTTAACGAATGATTCACATGTATCTAAGTTGCGACTACTTCAATTTGCAGAGTAGGCAACTTCAATTATGTCACTTAAGACAAAACATTTAAAATTTTCAAAATTACTAACTGCGATATTATTTTAAGATCAACAGTCGTTTTTTAAATTATCTTTACTCCAACAGGCATTCAGTTTTAAATTGAATCCTTATGATACTTTTTTTTAATTCCGAGATTCAGTTTCTAAATGGAAAACACGCACACACACACACCACACGCACCATACACACACCTATTTAGAATGATAGATATAGTAACTTGACTATGAAATACAACTTTCAATTACACCCATGAAACATGAAAAATAAATGTAAATGTAATATAGTATTTTAATCGTCTTTCAATGAAAGCTATATCAAAATTTTGAAATATAGTTTAACTACAACTTATGACTACCCGTGTGCTGTTTAACTTAACACACCTTATTTTAAGGTGATTTTTTAAACCTTACTGATCATTTTAAAATAAAAAATTACACACCTTAATTAAAAATATTTTGATTTGTGTATTTCATCTATTTTTATGAAACAATAATCGACAAACCATTATGTATTCTACCAAAGACAGTGAAAGTTGGTCGAAACATACATTTATCACCAAGAAATTACCCATGTCTAGTAATGTTCTGCAAAAAATAAATAATTCATTAAAATTGAACTCCTAAATAATACATATGCAATATTTAAAATATTGGAACACATAAATACAAACAGAAATCAAATTCCGATCATTTTGAAATAAGAAGTTGCACACCTTACTTTAAAAGCTTTTGTGTCTTTTATTTCTGGAGAATACAAATGCAAGGAAATGCTTTTTCTTAAGTTTAACCTTGTGAAAAGCAAAAAGATGAAACCAATACTTTCTTGTGGGATTCTGTTCTTCAATGGAATACGGAATATTCATAGCATAAAAAATTTAAATTATATAAATTATACATACTATTTAAGCAATGTTTTGGATCAATTTTTACTTTTCAGAACTTATTTCTTATGCAGTGTACTAAAACGTTTCCGTACGCACTTACTATTTGAAAGAAAAAAGGCCAATTTTTTGCAGAAAATAAATACTGAAATAAGAAAAATTGGAAAAACAAACGAGCATATATACATAGAGAGTCTATATGGCATTTAAACAAAAATATTTATACACAATTAACTCAAAATTCACAATATCATAAAAATGCGTCAGTTGAAACTCAAAAGAAGTCTCCGTACGGTAGAAAATACTTAATCAAGTGTTATTACTCTCATGTTTCATTATTTAGCGATCACTTAAACCAGGGGGTGGCCAACCTTTTACATACCATGCGTCAATTGTTTTCACATACGAGGTCATACAACTCAAGCACCTTTTCTACCTTCTAAAGTTCAAGGTCCCTATGGCATATCCTTAACAATCTTTTTTGATAAAAGTATGTTTATAGACCTAATTAACATTTTTAAATGTTTTATGTATTGTATGTAAAACAATATATCTATTACGTAATAATTATTACTTACCATTAAGGAAACTTTAGACCCTGTTTGGATTTCGCTAGTCTCTCAATATTTGGTGTTAAAATTGTTTCCGGGAGCAGCAGAGAATTCTTCAAATTTGAATCAGTCATTTGTGACCTCGTTTTGCTTTTTAATAAATGTGATGGATAAAATGCTAGTTCACGTCTGTATGTCATTCCGAAACGACATGTAATTTTTTGCAAATTTTCTTAGTCCTGGGAAATGTTCTCAGGGAAATGAACGCTAGAAATTAATCATGTCAAAAGCATTTTGATCTGTAAAAAGTTAATCAAATTTTACTTTCAATGATGAATTTGTTTTAAATCAATAAGTTCCATTTTTATGTTACTAGGCATTTTCATTATATTTTGTTTACTATGGGAAAATGTGTTTATAAATGCGAGCATGCAGTTATCTTCTTAAGCCAAATCATGAAAACGACTTTCAAATGACCCTTGCAAAAACTTTTTTCCAATCTACCAAGGGGCTCCGTTTCCTGCTCGCTACGCTCGTCAACCCCCGATGATTGCTATGCAATCATATTTAGTTCGCTTCGCGAACTATATCTTTCAAGAGGGGAACGGGATTGCTTCACAATCTATCTTCATTTAGATCGCTGCTGGATTGATCCCAGACCTTTAGTACGACGTTAATTGAAGGGAACCGAGTAACGGAAAACTGCCAACTTTTTTTTTGCGAGACTTGCGGATCCTTTTTTAGTCGAAAAAAAGGACACTAAAATTTATCCTAAGTAGAAAAAAAGAAACCGTTTCCTCCGCTACCGCATAGAAATACAGATACATAGATATGTTTTAGCTGATCCGTGTTGTTTGTTGTAATAGTACTTTTTAAGATTTTCATGTTCGACTGTTACTATGGAAACGGCGACCGAATTTGTCTGTTCTGAAAACATTGCAAACTTTCTAGCGCGTGCTCTCAAATTTTATGAATGAATTAATCAACAAATATAACTGTGTTTATCGTTTGCGCTGGCTTCAAATTCATTTGCCCGTTGAACCACAAGACTCGCTATCTACCAATCACAAAGTGAATAAACCTGAAAAAGACAGAACAATTTTCTTTTATAATAGAAAGATTGCTATTATCCGCAGAACATTCACTCTGTTCTTTCAAGTGTTTAAACTGACTCAAATCTGATTTTCTAACGGAGAGATGAACAGTTTAAATTTCATTTTAAATGAATTGATGCTACGTATAAAGCTAGGAAATTATTTACTCTTGCCTTGTAGTTTCGAATTTAGACCATTGAGATGGCTAGTAACATCAACTAAAAATGCCAAATCAAATAGCCAGTTGTAATCCAATAATAGGGTTCTTTCATCAGATAGTTCATTTTCTTGTTCTAAAAAATTATAAACAGCATTTTTCAATTTCTAAAATCTACTCAAAACTGTTCTCTAGAAAGCCAGTGCACCTCACAATAACGGACAATTTCATCATATTCCAAATCTAACAATTCACAATATTCTCTGAATTCTCGTCTGTTTATGCTCTTGCTCTAATTTTATTCACACATTTCACAACAGGTAACATAACATGCTGCATTTTTAGTTTTTCGACACAGTGCAGTCTTGGCAGTGATATAATGCAGTGCTCTTGGTAGTGATATTTTAATACAGGACGATTTAAAAAGTTTTCAACAACGTTGTATTGGCATTGACTTGACCTATCATTGATGGCGCTCCGTCAGTACACACACTGATGAGTTTACAATAATCTTAATTTTAGATTTTCTAGGCACCTCTTATAAAAATTCTTAACTGGGCATCATCACATATGTCCGTTGATTCATTCAAAGCTAGAGAAAACAAAGTACAAGAATGGACACGATCTTGCTATTACTGAGATACATCCTGAGACAGTTCCTCGATGTATCTCGTAAACGTCTGCCTTGATATAGCAATTTCGTCTTCTCTCTTTTCAAAACATTTATTACCAAGATGGCGTGTAAATATTTGGAGACAGGGCTCAACAATTTCTGAATTATTATCAATTGAACTGAGAGCACTCAGGTGTTGAAAATATGAAGATGGATTCGGTTATGGCGCTTACTTTAAATGAATAAGTGCGCCAATTCATCCAATGCGCCACAGGTTGGCCACTCCTGACTTAAACCTTCTTTTGCTTTAATTACCTTTCTTAGACGTTCAGGCATGACACCTATAAGTTTTTGTTGTTGTTTCTGGAGTAATTTTGTTCCAGACGAGTCCAGAATGTGACACCTTCCAGTTTAACTTTGCTGCTGGTATCGTTAATAACTTTCAGAACTTCCGTTTTAGGCATTTTACTGTCATAAAATAGTTTGAAATTATTACTTACATTATACATAAGTTCTAATTTGCACGATAATTGTATGCGGAACAGCTAAACTGTACGTCGCAATCAATTTGAGCTAGTTCCATGCATGACTCACACTACAAGTGAGCTAAACTTGAATCTTAAAGCTACCATAAAAAAATATTATTACAATAAAATGAGATTTGCAACTTGTTTTACTTTAGTAAAGGTTTAATTTATACATATTAGCTACTAAATTCTACTGAGCTGTGACCCACACTACATGAAAGGGAAGTGATACTTTGATTAAGTACAAAAACTCTTGTTTCTTCCTCTGTTGATTAACAAAAAATTTTGTTTTAATATTATTGTTACTTCCAATAATTGTACTTTAATAGCAGATTATTACAAGATTAATTGAATATATAATTAATTTATAACATGACATTTTGTTTGTGACTCACACTACATGGCAAATGTGACCCACACTACACTTCACAAAAACATTTTTATTGACAATTGAAACACTAAGAAAACAAACATTAAAAACATTTTTATTGACAGTTGAAACACTAAGAAACATTTTTCTTAATCTTGCATAGTAAAATATAGAAAACATATTATCCCATGTTTAAGTCATTGAACTTAACATTTAAAAACGTATAGTGCATTCGTTTATCAAATGCTGGTTCAGGGAGTCTATTTACTGAATAATCACTAAAATCAATTTCAGATATGTCCTCTGTTTTAGGCCAAGCAAATTTTAAAGTGTCTTTATCAAAGCGCAAAAATTGAATTGTGAGTGTGATTGATATGAATGCTTTTTCTTCCATGTGGATATAAACTCTACTTTTGATTCCGGGTATTGCCAAATTCTAAGCATAAACTTTGTGTCCACTTTTGAATACAGAAGTTTGACCTATTGAGTACATAATTTTTTAGAAAAAATGAATGAAAATCTAATTTAAAAATTCTGTGTTATGGTGTACTTTGGCATGGAATTAGCCTTTGTATAAAGCGTAGAGTTCTTTTTGCCTTCCATTTTGCACGTTTTTCTCAACTCTTTAATTAATTTCTTTTTATTTGTAAAACTTGAGGAACTTTAGTTGCGAACACATTCTATGGTGTGATATTAATTTCCTGTGTAGTTTCTGAATATGTGGTAAAATAATTTTAGAAATAACCACAATTTATTCCGTTTTTATTTCCGTACGGAAGCTCTTTTTTAGGCAGTGTTCAGCTTACATTTCGTTGACTTCGAATAAATATAATTTCGATTATTCTTGTAAACAATTTCAAGAACTTGACTATTTTCAATTTTATTACGCTGCACTTACAACGGAAGTAAAATAATAAAAAAATTGCTTTCTATTGTACCCAGCATTTTTGTATAATAAAATACGCTTCGACACATGCGATATTTAATGACACACGTAAGTTCTAAACTACAACAGACACGCCACATTTATGTAAAATAATTCCGAATGCGAAGTCGAAAAACGAACAAGACATAAAAAAAAGTAATATAAACCTCAAGAAAATGAGATTATAGGTATGGTAAAAAAAATTTCAGATAATCACCAAAGCTATTTATTAAGTCGTGTCCAACAATTCGTAACAAGTATTTCCGGCGTGTTTCGCTTTCAGAATTAATTCTACTGTCAGTTTCTGCAAGATTATAGCCCATTCTTTGCTTTCTGTTCTGATTTCGATTGAAGCTCCCGAATGCACGATCTATGTTTCCGCTCCACTGACAGACGCTGACGACAAAAAGCCGCCTCTTTTCTCTGGCCGCTGACTATTCTTATAAGCTTCGAATTTCGAGAAATTTGAAGAATTCTTTTTTCTGGGTTAAAAAACCGGTATTTAAATACCGAGTGGCAAGAGTTTCAGAAAGACGAACCGATTTTTTAAAACTATACTGAAAGTTTGTTCTTCCTTACAAAAAATTCGACTTCCCAAGAATTATACAGGGAAACGGTGCAGCTGTAGCCCACTTGGATGAGTAACTGGAGGCTTGCAAGTTCGAAACTTGGCGCAATCAAAGATCAAGATCATGATGTATACGGGAGGTTGTACGTTCCATCTGTCGTACGTCATCTGACCGTGATTCAAAGTTACGTGGCGTTGTCTTCGTATCTTTCCCTTGGAGATAAAACCCGGACCATCGCCAATAGCCCGTTGTATTGCTCCTACGCAACGTTAATTAACTATCTACCATCTTGTAGAGAAACGAAGTTTCGTGCCAAAAGAAAAAAAAATTCTAGAGTAAAACAAAACACACACACACACACACTTTTTGTTCCAAAAGAAACAAATTCTAGAGAAAACGAACTATGATTCCATACAAATTTATTTCTAGATTTCTGTAGAGTAGTTCTACAGAAAAGCGAAGTCGAGAAACAAAAGAAATGAGCTATATAATTCTAGAGGTTTTTAGACATTTTTTCCAGCGATTTCTATTGACTTTCTACAGACGTTACATTTTTTATAGAACTTTCATAGAAATTTTTCGTAAGGTTTCACTTAGGGTAGGTCGATATGAATCAGATTGATTTGAATCAAGTGATTTTTATTACAAAATTACAATTTGAAGCAAGCTTCAAATTATTATTTTTTTTTTTCCTAATAAAAGTTTTTTAGTTTTACTTAATTGAAACAACCCAGAATATGCCATTTTATCTAACACAAAAAATTTATTACGTTTCCTTTTACTCAGGACAGAGAACATTCCAGAATTACCCCTATTACAACGGACCCTATCGCAACTAAATATAACTGACTTCACAATTTTGAGGACACTACAAATGCAATGGTGGCAACTAAAAAATGATTATTTTTTTATAATTTATTTATTTTATTTATTTATTATTATTATGTTTTTTTTTTTTTTTTGGGGGGGGGGGTAGTAAAATAGTACTTCATTTTCTGCGCACTCGCTGAATTCTAGAACTGTCTCGGACAGAAGCTCAAACCTATGTCGAAATATATGCCCGATATCCTTCACATATTAACATTAAATAAAATGACCTAGCGGACGGGCCGGGATCAATCTCGAATTGAAAAATCCGAGGGCTGTGCCTGATCTGGGACTCTACGCTCCAAAGTTTGTAGGCATCATTAACGACACATCATAACTGTTTTCATAGCGGTAAATCCCCCGTTCGAATCTTAATTTTTTTTACATACATTTAAGAAGGTTGTTGAATTAACGTCACACTGTAGTAACACGACGTGTGACGGTACGGATCAATGCCGAAAGAGATCCGAGTACATGTCGTCATTTTGAACTATGGTAAAATGAACGAGGTCATACCTGAGCTTCCACTCCACTCTCCAAACTTCCTCACCACCCCAACGTGAGGGCATTTGGCAGATGATCACTTCTGATAAAAACAGGCGGATTCTTTATTGCAATTGCTTTAAACCTAACTTTCGAGGTTCTCAAATGTTTGTTCATATATATTTCCAATGCTCGGCCAATTAAATGGCCAATTAAAAATGTCATTTTTGACCAAAAATTCCAAAAAAAGTTTTTGAACTTATTTGATAGATAATTTATTTGCCTTTTCAAAATATATTTGATTTTTTCTCTAAGTTAATTAGCTGCAGAGATATTAGGATTTTATCAAGGCGGGAAAACCGGAAGTAGGTATGGAAAACACCGGAAATAGCAGTTAAAAGACCAAAAAGCTGCCTTAATTTAAATTTACTTTTTTTTGTGAGTAAAAATGTAGAAAGTTTTCTCAAATGTTTAAAGGGTTTCTCTTTTGGAAATATTGTGAACACTTTAACACACAGAAAGTGAAAAACAAAATTGTTTACACAAACAATAAAATCAAAGAGAGCTAACGATAACTTCAAACTATTTTAAATTCTAAATTAATATTTATGCATTACTTCTTTTCACTTCAAATGTTATCTCTATACTTAAAAAAAAGTTACCGCTGCTATCGCAGGATTAAAAACTCGCTTTTTTTGCTAGATTCTTAGACGGTTTCCGGAGAAAGTACGAATCACAAACTTAACAGTTTGTTCAAAATTGTACAGAGAACATTATGAAGAAGATTTTTTCCCGATGCGACTATTAGTTTAGGGTTTATTAAGTGTCAAAGTTGAAAAAAGCGAAATTTCAAACGCGAGTGAGCAAAAGACGTACAAATATTGTCTTCAGCCGTGATTTTTTTAGAGTATCTCTAAACGTAAATTTTTGCACCTCGTCGAGTATTTTTAGAAATTTCAATCTAGCCAATTTCTAATCCATTGGTACCCAACCCGTGCTAAATGTTGAACTAAATATCATGTGAATTATATATACGTCCCCCAATCCTTCCGCGCATTCCACTATTACTCTAGGATAAATATCGTCTGGCCCTGGTGCTTTAGATGGCTTAATTATTTTCAACTGATGTACTATTACTTCCCTGTTAAATGTGCATTCTTTAATTATACCCTTTGCAAAGGCTCCATCCTTGGGATCCTTTTTTAATTTATAGTTACCATTGAAAACCCCCTTGAAAAAAAAGTCATTTAACACGTTTGCTATTCCCACCTCGTCTTGAATTAATTCCCCTCCCCTCCAACGGGCCCAGTGTAGTACTAAATTTATTTTTACCACTTGCGTATGCAAAAAATTCTTTTGGGTTTATATTTATTTCCCTTGCTAGTTTTTCCACCAAGGACACCTTTTGCCTCCTTGTCCCTGTCGTTACCAGTGCTTTTATATACCCTGTATGTTCTTTGTTTTAATTTTAAAGCTTTGTGTGTTTCCCCTGAAAACCACATAGGTAGCAAGTTTCTAGATTTTCCTTTTTTCCTGAACGTTACATGTTTTTTTATCACCCTGTCTAACTTATTCTTGAATTCCTCCCATTGTTCAGAATGATGCGGAGCTATTAATCCCCCTTTGAATGTCTCCATGAACTCTTCCCTTATCCTATGAAAATTTACCTTTCTGAAATTTGGAATTATCCTACTATTGATTGGGTATGCTGACTGAAAATTTATACTTAATCTGATACTTCGATGATCACTTTCTCCCAGTGACTCACCTATAACCAAATCCTGCACCCTATCTTCATCATTGTTGAAAATCCAATCCAATAATACATTGTCCCTAGTATCCTCATACACCATCCCTGGTACAAAAAACAATCCTGTATCACTTCCAAAAATTCTGCCTCTTCCCATTTGTAGCTAGATTGTTTGTCCAGTCAATATTTGGATAATTATAGTCCCCCATTAAAATTAATTCTCCTTTTTGACATGCTTCGTTTATCAGATCGCACATACCCTTTTCCTGTTCTTCACTTCAAACAGGTCTATAAATGTAATGTTTCTTTTTTTTTTTTTTAACGCGAAGGGCAGAAGAGGCAATGTTTTTTTTTGGAAAGAGAAAGTTTACGTGACGTCACAATCTCTTGCGAAAATATAAAAGGTCACGTGGGGTCCAGATTCGGGTGTTTCTACTTTTCCCCGGAAGAAACTCGTTAAAAAAAAAAAACGATGGAGAATAAAACTATTAAATTCATTTAAAAATCTTCTAGATAGAATTTTAAAATTCGCCGCGACCCAAAAATTGCAAAAAATGTGGACTACCTGTGTGCCAAATCTCATTGCTGCAAGTGCCATAGCATCGTCAGGATTTTGAGGCCGCGAAAAAAACAAACACTTCCTTTTATATTAGAGATTGCTTTGTTAGTTTTTAAAAGACATTCTGAACTCGCGTTAATACGCCGGACTCGCATCAAGATGTAATACATTTTATTTTCAGTTTTTCGGTAAAAGAAATATTTTGTGAATCAAAAGCATATAAATTACTCTTTTTGGTCACTTGCTTTTGGAGGGGATATATTAGAGAACCCTAAAATTTAAGCACTCCCTCTGCCTTCTGAAGCATGAAGGCGTTTTGTTAGTTGCATGATGGCATTGAGAGATTAGAAATTCAGTCTTTACTAATGGAATTAATTTAATGAAAGTGAAATACTAAACTCTACATAAGAATTCAGATGAAAGTGCTTAAAATTTGATTAAGGATCAAGCTTTTGTATTAATAGATAGACAAGGTTTAACATCAGAACGCAACACGCTTTATCAATTAGTGAAACATATTGTACTTTGTTAAATTCATTATTAACTTTTTTTTAAAAAACAATATCTAATGAAAAGAAAACTACTTTTGGTATTAATTGTACAGTATTTAAAAGTAAGTATTTCATAATAGTACGAACCTTTTTGTTTTAGGGATGATAAGCAAGATTGGGAATTTCCTATACAATTTAAATTTAAGAGATTAAGGTGTGCCAATTATTGTGAATCTGGATTAGTCAAACTTTTATAAGGCAAAACTACTTCCTTGCTGGTTGAAATTTTTTATTCCATATCAAAGACGACTGTCAGTTAATATCTTGTTTCGATACAAAAAATCACAAAGCAGTTCAACTCTACAAACTTTTCTAAAAAAACTTTTAGGTGTGGAATTCTGCTTTTGAAACCATTGGGATAATATCTAAATGACTGTTCAAACTAGTGACCAATATTCCCATATTAGCAAAGTTTATAATTGTTATTGCTTCATGAAATTTATTTATACTGCTTAATTTGTAACTAGCTTTAAATTAAGCATAGTTTGTATTGAAAAGTTCAAATATGATATAATCACGTTTTTTAATAAATGAGTTTTATTATACAAATGGTTTGAAGTTACAGAAAGCCTGTTTTTCTTAGAACTTCAAATATGGAGATGACAGTTCATAAAATATACAGTTATACGAAATACACTTCCAACACAAATATCTGAAATAAAACTACATTTACTGAAAAATGAGACAACTCTGTAACCAAAATAAATATTATCAGTATTTTTTTTAAATATCTGCACTAAAATGAAATATTATTTCACTAGTCATATTTTTTTAATTTGTATGAATATTAAAATGAAAAAAAAAATCCAATTTTTAAGAGTTTTAAAATAATTACAACTTGAATTAAAGTTTAAGAACATTTCATATCCTACATGTATTAAATAAAATTTAAAAATTTGATGGTTTATATCTATTTTTAGAATATATCGAAATAAATCAATACTGTTAAAAAAAACACACACAGAAATGAAATATGACTTCACTTAGAAACAAAGTAATATAGTAGGCATGTGAATTATAATTTCTAATTTGGAATAATGTCCAGCAATTTGAAGAGAAAATAAAAGAATTTTTTAGAAATTGAGGAATAAAAGTCCTTTATGCAAGCTTACATTAACCAAATCCACACAAAAAAAATCAGATTACAACTTCAGAAAGAATATCTTATAAGTAACTGCAGTGCAAAATAGTTTCGAGCTATCAAACTTCCACACAACAGTAAAATAGTCTTTTAAAGCGGAGAAAATTGAGCTCTTAACAAATACAACCAATATTCCAAAACATTAAGAAAAAGGTCCCATTTTATTTTAAAAATACACAAAATGCAGTGGTAATTTTTGTTAGCAGAAAAATCCTCATTAAACACTTTAAACTATAATAATCATCTTAATAACATGATATATATATATATTTTATATATAGGTTAATTTTCACTGAGAAGATAACATGATGATGTATGATGAAATGAAAGCATGTGATGAGATTTAGAATCCTCATTCAAGATATCTCACAAGATCCCAAGTCAAGACACGGCTGATAGTACATTCTCCAGGCTAAAGAAGGAAAAAAGAACATGAGATTACTCAGCAAGCCTATAAAGTTTGGAAATGATTTGCATAATCTTTTATTTTAAAACCATGCACTGTAACTTATTACAGTAGAACCAATTATCCGAATCACTTTGAGAAACAAAAGAAATCAGCAAAATTCGCATTTTAAAAGTTTCTTCAGGGTGGCAACAAAATCCTTGAAAAAAAGTTCCCCGATATTTCCCTAATAGTCTCACAAAAATTTCCCTGATTTTCCAATTCCCTTAAGAAATGTTGTGATCAGTATCGATATACAGTATCCACACAACACTATTTTTAAATATTTAGGGTCAGAGGGTGTAAAAGGATCATTCTCCACAAATATTTTGTATTTTTTTCTCTACACATATTTTAATTGTTATTGTAAGGGTTGGAAACCTTAATGTTACTCCTATAATAGCAATTGAAAAAACAGAAGAAAAAATGCAAAATACTATGATTGTGAACTTTTTACACCTGACCCTACATTGTCACACTATTCATCGAAAACAAATGAAAATATAAATAAAAAATACTACAAAAATGTAAATGTAAACAAAATTTATTAATTTAATACACAAAAAACATCATTTGTTACACCAATTTCAAATTGTATCCCACAAGTTGTATCGCTAGCCTCACGGCGACCAAGACACTGCAGCCGCAAAAAAAAATGGCGGCGGCGGTTTTCGCGGTGTTAAAAATTACGAAGCTAAGGTTCTTTATTCTAATTACAATTTCGGCAAACACTATTTATTCGATTCTCAAAAGTACTCGTAATCGCGCATCTCTAAATAGGACGAACGATAATGGTGGCCTTAATTCAATCAATTAATAATCAGGGAAATTGTCTACATTTCCCTGATTTTATGTACAATTTGGAATTTTTCCCTGAGATTTCCCTAATTTTTCCAGAAATAAAAAGTTTCCTGAGAATTCACTGATTTTCCGGTTCTGTTACCACCCTGTTCTTATAGTGAAATGATGGAAACAAAGAGGACAAGTGAGTTTTTTATACTCTTTAAAAGTGTTGCTGGTTGATTCTTCTGGTTCACAAAGTTATTTACTATTTAAACAAGTTAATACACTGAAGGTTTAGCTTTCATTTGCCAGTAAATTAATCAGACTTATGTCATGACAAAGCAAAATTGACTGGTTGGGCTGTACAGTGCAAAGGCTGTATTTCTGGCCAAGATTCAATGCTTTTCCACAAGCTAAATTACTCGAAGTGGTTGTACCAGTTGAGGATTAAAGGAATGCCATAATAAATACAAATTTTTACCCAAAGTAGAGATGATATTTCACAATACACTACAATCAATAAACCCTATGAAATTTAATAAACCATGGAAAGAGATAAGAGGAAGGCCAAAATAACACATGAACTTACATCTGGAACAATTCCAACTAATGAATCAGCATGACCATAGAATTCTTCTTTGAGAGATATAACAATGCACTGAAATGAAGTCTCTGTTTGTTCACGAATGAAGCGGGCAACCTGGTTCATATAAGTACAAGATAAATTAGAAAATAAATCTATCAAAAGTTGTAGGCCTAAGTACATTTGTCAAAGTAATAAACATGCCAAACATTAATACAAAACCTTCATTTCCAAGGAATGACCAGACATTTAACTTCTTCAAGATAATTTTTTGTGTGATTGCATGACATCTTAGATTCTTTCCAAGCACAGATAAACTACAATTCTAGGACTGTAGTTCTAAAACTTTTTAGTCCATGCTTTATAATTAAATTATTTAAATTAAAATTGCAAATTTTAGTGGATAACCTGTGATTATATAAATAAATAAGAGCATATATAGATCTGCAAACGACAATAGTGATCCTTATTTTCAAGGCTGATAACCAAAACACTAACTAGCTATATCTCATGAATAGCAGCATAAAATTTAAAAAATAGTATCAAAAATCAACTAATTGTAAACCTTTCCATTGTGTTGCTTTCATAAAAAGATACAGAATTTCAAAGAGGAATAAGGAGTTCCATAAAAGAAAAGAAAATGTGCTTAAAAGCATACCTTTCCAATGTTGGTGTTATCCAAGGCTGCATCAATTTCATCCAAAACAAAGAAAGGGGCAGGTTGGTAGCTGTTAATGATCGGAAAGAAACTATTTGAACTCAAGTACAAAAAACAAATGCAGAGCATTTTGATTTAGAATTAATGTCCCGACCTTATTAGCATTTATAATCAATGAATAGTATTTAAAAATAGATAGAAATCGATTTCAGCATTAATTAAAAAAACATCAGCAGTTAGTGAAACATTTGCTATAGGCATGCAAAAATGCAAAAGGAATTAACATTTTTCAAGTTTACAAAGTCAGAAATAATACAAATACAGCTTAAAGTCCCAAAACTATATATAAACACCAGTTAATCAGTTTGTGTGATTAATTTAACAAACAGCTACTAAATCTGTTAAAGTTTAAAATAGCAGGTTTTTGGTGGGTTCAGGTTCACAGTATCACAAAAAACATTTTAGCTTAAGTATAGCAGAACTTACCTGTGAACTGCAAAAAGCAAAGCAAGAGCAGCAACAGTTTTTTCACCACCAGATAAATTGCTCATTGGCTGAAACCTTTTCCCAGGTGCCACACAATTATAATTCAAACCCTCCAAATAAGGTTCTTCGGGATTTTCAGGACCCAAAAATGCTTGAGCACTCTGATTATTTGTTAATGCCTGTAAAAATAACAAAGTAAAGAAATGATAAAGAAAATTGTGACATTTTAAAGTATATCCGAGAGAATATTTCTTGTGGGCTATTTTTAGACTCAATAATATGCACAGAAATGAAGAAAAATATTAAAGTTACTAAAAATCATAACTACCTTGTAAATTTCGTCAATCCTATTCGACACATGTTCAAAGCACTTCATGAATTTATCATATCTCTCCCTTTTTACTCTTTCGAATGTCTGTTTTGATTTTTTGGCTCTTTTTCTAGCATTCTCAAATTCAGTATCTGTTTCTTTTAGCCTTTCTTTAACTCCATCTAACCTATAAATTACAACAATAAATACATTACAAACATGAAGGGAATGTATTAATTTGAATGTATCTGAAGACAGAACCACCATTTGGAAAATTAACATTTTACCGTCTTGTTAAAAAATAAATTGCTTGCAAAAAAGACCCAGAGCGATTCTGCACTAACAGTTTTAACCTTCCCTCAGCAGCCGAAATGTTGCTGTCAGTGTGTTCCATTTGGATCACAATCTTTACGCGACTTCGATTCCTCTATATAATTTCTCCCCTTCAACATAACATTTGTAAGTCCAATTAATAGGACAGCATTTTGTCGCCAGTAAAGTTTGGGATAGGACTTGACTGGATCACTAATGAGGTATTTGCATGTGCGAGGGTTTTGCTTACAAATGATCTTTTCTAGTATTTCTAAGCTTAAAAATCCTTAAATATTGCGTTTAAACTATAATTTTGAAATGATTATAAAATCAATTTTAATTTTGTTGAAAACGAAACAAAGTCACGTGATCCGAAAACAGGCCGCCATTGAGCATAGCTGAGCTTTTGTTTACATCTCTCATCTATGCTCCCTGTACACTCGCAATCGCCCTTGTTTGAAACCAACACGTGTCTATATTGATTTTCAAATTTATTTCATAAGCAGCAGTAAATAAGATAGTAACTGAAAGTACTTCATGAACCAACAAATCACTAGTAAAAATACTGTTTACAAAAGGGCAATCATAAAAAATAAACAAGTGAAAGGTTCAATTAATAATTTAAAATATTATGCAGAACA
This sequence comes from Metellina segmentata, assembly GCA_947359465.1. NCBI lineage: Eukaryota > Metazoa > Arthropoda > Arachnida > Araneae > Tetragnathidae > Metellina > Metellina segmentata. The sequence goes on along the minus strand of OX375880.1, from coordinate 33,585,470 downwards.
GAAATATTCGAAGAGTTTTGGAAAAGGTTTTAGAAATGCATAAAGCCCTTTTACACTAAGTATCATTACTGAACTTGTCCAAATTATAAACAGTTAAAAACCTGTCCAAGTTATAAACAACCATAGCAACACCGGCGCAGTGGGTTACTATGTGCTGTTACGTCACAGAGCAGTCATTACGAAATTTCTGTTTTTCCCGCCCATACCGGAAACGAAATTTAAAAATTAATACCTTGGGGAATAGTTTTTGTTAAAGATAACTTGCTTATTAGAATCCATCTTCACATGTTTGCACCTCCTTCTTGTTTGGTTAAGATAATGTAAACAAACAAGTTGAGTTGTCATGCTTTTGTGATTGGCCACAGTATGACAACACACCTCTAAAGGGGTGTGGTCATAATATTATGGCCAATCATGTACTTAATGCAGTATTATGATTTTGTTTATGGCAATCTTTCCATTGAGATATTTATGCTAATTTCTCTCTAGAGATACAAGAAGTATAAAAGTGAGAATTCCTTTCTTTCAGCTCACAATTGTTATCATACATTGGACGGAGATGTATCTCTGGTTTTCCAATCTTTGTTTCTTTTTCTGTAAATAGTTTTTACAGCTTTTAATGAATAAATGTTTTTAGCTCTCTAAATCTGATGTTTATTTTTTTACTCCACATATCACTGGGCAATTTGCTTATCCACAATATGTGGGTGATAGTTTTCCAATTTTAATAATATATACGGCATTTTTCATGGATTTTCATCCTCTAACATAATAAAATTGAAACAAAAAAGGTGAAAATACCTCATTGTATCACAGAAAACTGCAGTTAAATTTAATTGTATACTTCTACTCAACTTCTTACAGTAAGAGTATCAGTGGCGCAGTGGATCGTCCGCTCAATCACTAAAGTTAAGCACCTTTGGTTGTGAACAGCATTTGGAAGGGTGACCACTTGAGTGCTAGCTTGGGCCTGGAATGCGTATAACAGTTTTGGATCCACTGATTAATTAAGCTAATCTAGCCCCTCCCACCTTTATTTTTATTTCAGCCATCTGTTTCTGAATTTTCCCCCTTTTCGAAGCAGATGATCTACTTTGCAGCAATTGCTCCGTAAGGGATACTTCCAGTTAAAAAAACTAACTGGTTTCAAAACTAAAATACAATCAGTTTCAATTTCATAATTAGGTTTGTATCCATATTTATTTTCTTTTTCGAAAGCAAAACATGACAGTAAAAAAATTTTGGGATCTGATATTTTGAATTCCAAATTTTTAAATACAACATGGTCCATTTTGTGAACAACCTTTCAAGCCCATCGATGTTCTTAGAATATTGTCTTCAAATATTTCATGAAATAAAAATTATTCTGGATAAATAAAAAGTTATATTTTTTGTTTAAAGTTAAATTTTTTTTAATACTTGAGGATTATTAGTCCCAATTTTCTCTTGAATACGAAATGCGAATTAAATTAATCTTTCTTTCTACCAATTAGTTGATCACAATAAATACTCCGATTTCATTCTTTAACCACATACAAAGAAACAGGCATTACTTACTTTTCCATGGCTTTCATATTGGGAGCTTGAATCCTTTTCAAAAGCGAATACATGTCATTAATTTCTTTATTCAATTTGTCTCCTTCTTTCTTTATTTCATCCTTAGAATCAAGCTAGAAAGTAATATAAAAAATAAGATATGAAAACAGCATTATTCAAATAGGGATCAGTCAGCATCTACAATATCTGACATCTGTCACTTTCATCAAAATGTAATATGACTCAAATTAAAAAATAAATGATTAGACATTTAATCAGACTTAAAACTTATGGAAAAAAGAATGACATAATCGAATATGAGTTCTATGGGACTAAGTTTGAATGAATAAAATGGAACTCAGCTTCTCCAGCCAGAGTATGAAAAAATATTTTTTTATCGAATACATCAGATTTAATTTATTTAAATCAGATTTTTATGATTTTAATTAATTCCTTGCCCATGCAGCATGCAAATTGCAGCATAATTTCTATAGTTTTGATTTATTTAAATTAATATATTTTATGCAGAACATTAATGTATTAGGAAATATAGCTAGTTAAATTTTTGTAAGACTAGGGGGCTTCGCAAACCGACACTCCTATTGCAGTCACTCTTGAAAAACGTGGAATTTGTCCTTTCTTCAATGTGACGTCACCTCCGTCGTAATTGCCACAATTTCAAGGTCAAAAAACACAAAATCCTTTCTTTAATCGAGGAACTATGACGTTACATACCCAAAAAGAAGGGTGAAAAAACTGATAAATTAATTTTTAAAAATGTTCTAGAATTAATTTTAAAATTCAGGCAGGACATAAAAAATTAGAATAAGCTTAAGAGACGATTTTGCTGAAAAAGATGCCTATAGTCACCAAGATTGAAAAATGGTAGCAAAAAGTTTCCTGTAAACAGAAGACAGCCAAATGTCAAGTAATGGATAAACACACAAAGAATGCCAAAAGAGAAATACATCCAAGATATGTCACTGTAATCAAACCTGCATTGCCTACAACTTGCAGGCTGCTAATGCAGTGAGCAAACCTACTAAGCCCAATAGGAGCAGGTAGTATAAAATAAGTTGAAACACAAAAACATGTCTTTAAAATCACAAACTTGGAACAATATATCTGGGGTTATAGGTGTCAGGGTAAATTTCTAAATACTTTATCTTATGTTTAGTTAATAATTTAAAATATTTGTAATGAATTAAGTTAAATTATTGAAACACACCTCTTTATAATCATCTGAGAGATCAGAGAAATCAATTTTGATTCTTGCTTCTTTTTCATAAATTCTCTGAGTGCTTTGACTACCTGAGACATCCGACATTTCTACATCATCTTGTTGACTGGAAGCAGTGTGATCAATATCGTCAATCGATCCCTCAATTAACGGTATTTTAATATCTTCCAACTAAAAAAAATACAAAGAAACAATACAGTAAATTTTATGAAGTATATAACATACAGGTTCTACAATTGGATATATAACACAGGTCTACAAAAAAAAATACTTTTTGAAAATTGTTTTAGTTTTGATGATTGATTTTTTATATTACTTTCATTGGTAATTCCAAAAACAAAATCCATTTTTTTTCTATCACGTAAGGTTTTACACAAAACAATATATTTTGGGGAAAATAACCCATTTTGACACTTTTATTTTTATTTTATTACCTTGTAAATACATAATTTACATCTATATCCTAGCTCCGTCATGACTAAAATGAAGTTTATGAAAAAGGTTACACATCCTTGAAAAGCGTTTGCATTTTATCAAAACTTCTTTTCCTTGTAAACTTGCCAGGGATCATCTCTTTTCAACACCCAGCAGTAGTTGGTTATGCTGATACTCCGCTTTTCCATTTCCTTTATGTCTAGGTGAAATCTTTCGCCTTGCTCTTTGCTGACTACACCTAAATTTTCAGGGAAATAGTCCAGGTGTAAATGGAGAAAATGTACTTTTAAGCTCATATTACACCCTAATACTTTGAAATTTGCTAACTTCTCTTCTACAATAGAGTTGTAGTTTGGCTCTCTTTGGTTTCCAAAAGAAAGCTGGTAACTACTAGTTTGAAAAATTTCCAGGCTTTTCTCTCGTTGTTTCCATTTTGAACTCAAAATTTCATTATTCCTCAGTTTTCTGATGTCAGGTTCTACAAATACCACTTCCTTCAGCTTTGCTTCGGATAAATCCAGGAACTATTAACAAAGGTATTTGAAACATTCTCCTTTTGGTAATGCCTTAACAAATTGTTTTATATGGCCTGATTTTATATGCAGTGGTGGAAGTAAAGCCTCTTATTTTTGGATAAATCAATTAATCAAACTTTCCCTTTGAATATTTTTGACTCCAAGTTCTCTACGTCTTGCTTTTTGGCCATTCTTTCTTTATAATATTCTTTTCTATCACGGCTGTCACATTCGCAAAGAAAACACAGGAACTTTGTATAATCACTCATAACCAACATGATTTTTTTTTCTGCTTTTAGACTTCTTTATGATGAATCAATAAAATCTCTATTTGTCAGGTTTGTATTGCGTATTAAAGTTGCTATGAGACCTGGAACATCGCTGCAGTAAACAAGGTCACATCTTATGAGAAAAACGGAACTAACTCTTCTCTGCTCCAAAACAAAAATGGCGCACCAAAAGCCAACAATTTGTTTCCCTTATACCTAGAACCTAAAAAACTTGTGCCGATTCCTTATTACAATTATCGAAGTCTCAGACTAAATAATTTAACTCAAGACTGTGTATACAGATTAGGTTCATCACAACCAGGGTCATATGTATCATCAATTCCACATGGACGTACTGTTTCTAAATCACCAAAAATTTCCAATGTATCTGAAGGGGATGGAACTGGTATACCAGGTCCATGAAGAATAGGGAGTATGGCAGATGGGATGTTTCCTTCATGTCCTTCAGGTTGAAACCTTTCACATTGCATATACAAAAATAGCAGTCATCAGTATGATTTTTAGACTCTCCAAATCATTGGTATACCAAACTGAAAAGATTGTTTTTTACCTAGAAACCATGGTCATAATTCTTCTACACAAACGGAACAAACTTTGTGTATGGCCCAAGACTTGTCTTAATCCCCCAATTTCATGCCAAAATAAGCAAAGGTTCGCAAATTATGAAATGCTTCTTTGTTGTTTTTTATTGTATAGTTACCACAAATATAACAGAAACAATCTGGTGAATTCACACATCCTCTGGAAGCCATTTCTCTACAATTGCAACACAAACTAAAAGTAAAAAGCACTACTCAAAGCTCGAAATTATACACACATGTAGATAGATCACTGAACTAAGGCAATGACGGTAGTAGGAAAAATGTCAAGGTAGAGGAATGTTGGGGAAAGGGTGGGCATATATGCACCAACAGGCTAGGGATCTAGTTTTAATTTGTTTTCTCTGGCTTTACTGATGTGTTTAATTGACAATTTACCAGTTTAGAGGAAAATACTAATTAAATAATAGTTTTTTCTTTCTTGAATAGAATTTATATAGAACAAACTATTATTTAAAATCTATAAATATGTATAATAAGTTCATAGTAATATTACGTTGCTCTTAAATATACAAAATGCATACACATTAGAACTGTGACTAAACTGTACGTGATGGAATTAAAAAATTATTTTCACAGTAATTAGCATTCAAAAAACACTATTTTTGACAATTTTCTCATCGTAGACCTGTGTAATTCAAGTGTGGTTTTAGTAATGTAAAAAATCTATTTATTGAAATTGTTACATTTGTATTAAATTATATTTGAATATAGCAATTCCAAATAGCTTGCTAGTTAATTTCAGACACATTTTCATAAATATCAATTTCCCCTGAAGTTGGAAAATTGTAATTATTAGGATAATCATAAGCTCGGTGAATCACGGTGGGCAATCCACTCAGTATAAGGGTGGTTGCACACACTGGCTAAACCAGGGCCACCATCAGCACATTCTGTCGACTTCTTTAACAAACGTCGGCATTAATGGAGACCAACTAATCAGATTTTATCTTTGATGAAAGAAAGACGTTTGCTGCTATCAACAGCCGTTATCTCCCTTGAGCTATTTATTGTTCCTTAAGAAATAATAATGAGCTAAACATGAAATATTTGGTGTACATCCCTTTTAGACTGACACTAGGAGGGAAATTTTTACATGCCATTTGAAAAGCTTATAAAAAAGTATTTGATTTTCTAGTGGAACAATTAGAAAATAGTATTAAGTAACAGGATAATATAGTGATAATACAGGGTGGCTACAAAAATTGAAGTAAAAAGTTCCCTGAGTTTTCCCTGACTTCCAGAGTATTTTTCATGAAATTCCCTGAGTTCCTCCATCTGTTCGCAGAACAATTTTTCGGTAATTATGATAAACTTGACACTTGATGAACTAAAAAACTATAGACTGATAGATGAATAAAAATAAGATAAGTAAAAAAATATTTTTACTGCATTCCATAATAGACCAAATAATATAAAGTTATACATAGAATATTTAATTTTACATTTTTAACTATTTTGATGTGTTTGTAAAAGCAGTCATCAGCCCCTGAATCCGTCAATGGCGCCAGCGCTCTGTACATCTCTAGTATTATAAAAGGAAGTGTCTGTCCTGTACGCAGTGTCCTAACGAATCTATGGCATTTACAATAGTGAAATTTAGCACACATGTGGTCCAAACTTTTTGCAATTTTTCTATCGCGCCCGAATTTTAAAATTTAATCTAAAACATTTAAAAATTAATTAATTGGAATTTAATTATTATTATTTTCCTTAGAATGACATATGGTATAAAGACATGACATTTTAAATTTATTTCTTCCGTTTCCGTTAGATTTTAGCGGACGAACAAAACAAATAAAGTTTTAACTGGAGTTATGTAGTTCTTTTTTCTATCTCCTAGATCTTTAAAGATAGAAGAAAAATTTCAACGGATTTCAAATCTGCGGAAAATTTTACATCAGATCAATACCTAAAAACATGATTTTCTTTAAATAAATAATTTTTAAATTGTAACTTTTATATTTTTTCCAATACGAATTTCGGCGCCGAGAAGAATGACCATCGTTTGATTCGAGATTCATTCATTTTGAAGATTAACGGATTCGGGTGAAGCAAAAGAAATAATTAAAGTTAGGACTGGCGTTCTTCAGTGCTTTTTTCTATCTCAGCGATTGTTTAAAATAAAATGAAAATATCAACATATTTCAAATATGCGGAAAATTTTATACCAGATAGATACCTTATACGTTTGATTTTCTTTTAATAAATAATTTTTCAATTAAATATTTATATTTTCATAGGAGATTGTGACGTTACGCTGATTGGATCTCTTCACAAATGATTTTGGCCGCATTTGACAAAGATGAATCCATCACGAAAAGAACTGTAACGGGCAACGTAAACTTTTCAACAAAAAAACCTCAGAGTTCGAAAATTTTCGAAAAGAAAAAAAAATAACTTCTAACACATATGTATTAAAAAACATATGCATAATCTAAATTAGTACTTTTCCGTTAGCCGGGCGCAATTTTGGACCAAAATCAAAATCGCCAATCTAGGTATTTTAGAAAAAAAAATGATTTTTTTTTAATGTTGATTAAATTGGAACCGGATGTTTAACTTTTGCAAGTTTTTCCGGCCATTAGTATTTTTCAAAGTTGCAAGGCACTACGTTCCTATTATTGACATTAGGGAACGTGGCACGGCTGTAGACTTCGGTTACAGGATTTCCGGCCGTTACAGGTTTAATAAAACAGTGTACAATGTATACAACTCTTTTTTCTGGATGTTTACGTAAAAAATACACTTATCATTTTCGGAATGAAAACAAAATTGGCGACATTTTGATTTTGGTTCAAAGTGGCGCCCGCATGGCTTACGGAAAAGTACCAAATGGATGCAATTTGCAAAACGAAATTCCAACTTTTTCCCTGAGTTTTCCCTGATTTTTCCAGAAAATGATTCTTCCCCGAGAAATCCCTGATTTCCCTGTTCTGTCGCCACTCTGTAATATGCATTCCTGAAAAGGAAATGGTAGTAATAACAATAAGGTAAGCATGAATAGTTTTATTTACTAAAATATAAAGCTTTGCAAAAGTAAACAAGAATCGCACCGATGTAAAAGTTAAAAGTAAACTATCAATTAACAGGAAATGGCAGGTGCTGCATTGACCAATGAGAACATTCTGGGATCTAATTTGTTGAGTTTAATACCATCTGCACATGCCAGTACTTGCAAATCTGCTGGTTAGGGCTATATGTGGACACATTGCATTAAGGACTGGTGGTTGCAGAGGCTTTATCGGTATGTGGAAATAGGCCAAGTGTAAGTAAGGTATATTACTTATATTTATCACTATAACCATCAGTATAGTAGTTTCTATGAAGTACCCTTTTCTTACCTTACAAGTCTGGAACACGCTATGTCTGTCTGCCTTCTTTTGTTCGAGCAGTGTTTCTAGAGCTGTAACTTGCTTCTGGACAGCAGTTATATCTTTTTGTGCACCAGCTAATCGCTTTCGAATTTCAGATGTAGATTCTTCTAGTTTATCAACATCTTGTTTCTTATTGATCTTTGAGTTTTTCAGTCGTTCTAAATTTTGCATCTCGTCATCAATGAGCTAAATTTTGGAAGAGAAAAAGTGATACATGTTAATGATTCATGTGAAAAATAATTCATAATGTGAAAAATGATTCATGCTCATTTGTACTAGTAATAAAAAAAAATGAGTTGAAAAAAAAATGACAATAGTAAACAAACTATTTGATATAGCATTTTTAAACAATTCAAAGTATGTGAGATGCAAGAAAAATCATTCACTTATAAGTTTTCAAGATACAAGTAGTGTATTAAAAATATAGAAAAATTTTTTCATGCTCTGAAAAGTTTAGATACTATCTCTATAAATAAATACTTCACTAAAGCACATGGTACATAAATCAGTTATTCGACAAAATGGTAAATGGCAACTAATCTACAAACAATATAAAATCAACTGCTATGAAACTAATTAATCAATTTTAGATATGCTTCAGTTGAGTAAAGAGGTTCATAATATTGCTGGAAATGCACGGAAGATTTGTAGGCTTTAATGAAATTCTTCAGCAATCTGATTACAGAAAACAATAAGAAATCTGGGAGATAGAAATTGCACAGAAAAGAAAATCTGAGCCAACCTATAAATAAATTTAGGGGTCAAAACATATCAAATCACCTTTGAACAAGATGAAATTCAAGTGGACGTTCAGAAACTAACATGACCTAAGCATGAACATTTTACCATGCACTTTATTATTCTTAGTTGGAAATAAAAATTAACTCAAGACTACATTTTAAAGATGTAAATAAAATGCTATTTTACACATGTGATGAATTTTATTCCATTTGAACGAATGAAATATGCATTGATGCTTATATTAATGGATTTAAATACAGTATGATATTCAATTAACAACACTGCAACCAATAGATACTATCAATCATGAAACTAGCACAGATGCTAATCATAGATCTGTGAATTCAAATAAGAAATAGCAAACATTCCTTTAATTTTTAAAAATTTTATATAGTATCACATTTTTGTTCAGTAAATTCCTGTTTATTCATAACGACATTAACGAAATACTGAAGGCAAAAAAAAAAATGGTAACTAAACAGAGTTTAATTTCCAAAGCTTTCTTCTTCATACACACCTGCATCTGAGTGGTCTCTGCCTTCTTCAGTTTTTCAAGCTCTCTTTCATCGTCTTCAACAGTTTTTGTCCACTTCTTCACATTTTCTGAAAAATAGGAGCCAAGTAGAATCAACTTTTCATTTTGCAAAGTGTCATTCACAAATTAAAAATGCATTAACAGGAGACAATGCTGCTTACCATGTGTTTCTTTAGATCGCTCATATTCCAGTCTGTTTATGATTCTGTTTTTCTGATTTTCAAACTCTAATCGTTTTTTGTCCCTCTCTTGTGTAGCTCTCAATTCTCTTTCTTCATACTGTCTACAAATAGTACAAAATATGATTACACACATCAAGTTTGTCATAGGAAATAAACCCAAGAGTATGCTTTATTAAACATTTGACAATGAAAGTTACCAATCTTGATAGACAAAATAGAATAACCGGAACAAATTAATATTTTCTCAAAAATTTCTTAAGATTGAGTATTTAGGCATACATTTAAAAAATATTGAATAAATTGGAGAACACTTCAAATGTAAAATTTATTTTATTTTCAAAGCTATTCTGGTGAAATCTTGGAGTCGAGAATATAATATAAAAATATAGTTTAAAATTTTCAATTAAGTTCCCACATATAACTTACTTTAGGTCAATCTAACTTGGATAAATGTCTCTACTACAAAGTTGATCTTTCTGCCTCAAAAAAATAATGCGTGAAACACTACAAATTTATTTAAATATTAATGAATTTGGAATAAAATTTCGAGTTTCAAATTTCGAGACAGCAAAGTATTGCAGTCACATTTGAGCATTTCCAAGTATTATAAATGTGTTCTTTTTGTAAATTAAAGCCTTATTGTTGTTATCAATAGTGTTCAAGTCTTGTCGAATTGCTTTATTTCAATTTACTCAGGAAGTCTGAATTTGATATGCTTGCTCATATCTTTCGTTATTAAGAATTTTGCATTTTTCAATAAGTGAAATTTCGTTTCTGTTTGTGTATCTGTATTCCAGTATTTTACATTTTATAGATATATTATTTGGGAGTTAAATTATAATGAATCATTATTTTTTGCAAAATACCACTAGTAGGGAAGCGAATAGTTCTTTGATTTCCTAAGAATGGTAACTGTGTGAGATCACAGCTTCTAAATTAATTTTTTTCCTTTTTTATTTCATTGGTTGTTTTTTTGCTTAAGGACGTGCGGCAAGTTAATGGATAGTTCTATTTGATTTGAGTCACAGGGTCTAATGTTATATTCGTCCTTTCATTTTCTTAATGGATTGTAAATTGAAAGCATTCTGTTTGATTTTAGTCTTCAAATCTATGTTTCTTGCTTTTTTCTGTAGCTTCAAGACTTTTTAAAAGTATAGTGATATTTAATATTTATCATTCATGCAATTTTTTTTGTTAGTTACTTTTAGTTTTAGGGGTGTAGTGTAGCAGGCCTCCTCATGGTGCACCCTGGTTAATGTGAAATCTGCTACAGCTTTCGCCATTTTTATTGATTCTCATTGCTTACTTCAAGTTTTTGAAACTTAGAGAACCTCTCGGTACCTGGTTGGATAATTTCGACAGCAAAATAACTGCAATATATATGGTCCTTAGAGCTATTGGTGAAATTCCTCACGAAAATATTGTCCTCCTCATTGACTCTCAGGCTGCAATACAGACCATTACTGGTTATAGTCTATACCCATCAGAAATCGAGTTTGAATGTAAACTGAGTAGACTCAATTCTTGGCACTGGAAGAGAGGTCGTCCTTCAATGGATTCCAGCCACTGTGACATTAATGGAAATGAGCAAGCCGAATTGTTGGCTAAGGAGGCTTCGATTTTACATCCCCCCTGTCTCCCGACTCCTCTTCGAAATGTCAAGCGGCTTCTCAGAAGCAATATACGACACAAAATAATTTCTACTCTTAGAGAAGTGGTAGATGGATAGTCTTGGACTTGTCTATTTGATAACCAGAAGCACACACAGCTTTCCCTCCTCCCTAGAGACAAGGGGGTGGCGTGTTTTATAGTCATTACTGGACATGATTACTTGCAAGCCCATCTACTTAGAATTGGACTAGCCAATTCTCCACTCTGCAATACTATGCACATGACTGGGGAACACCTTTTCAGTTGCCCCTCCCTGTTTGTCACGGGCGACGCTGTATGGGTACTGCTAGTATTATATAAATTAGGGATGCACAACCTTTTTGGGAGAAGGGCCACTCGCACCGTTGATTGAGACATGGGGGGCCGCAAATGAAGTTGCAGCACAGACACAATGAAAGTGCTACAACCCAATTATGTACAGCTGTTATTACACTTAATATGTATAGTAAAAAATAATCACTTAATTTTTTTAAGATTAAACTTACAAATGTTTTCTCAAAAAATCTAGGAGCTTGTTACAAAGCTAAATGAATGATAGTGTGAATAGTTTAAAAAAAGAAGTTACAAACATTTGCATCAATCATTTAGAATTACTTTTAAGAATGTGTCTCAAGAACGTCATATGTACTTCAGCAAATTATTTTAGGTTATAAATTTAATAACAGTAACAGTATAATGAGCATATTAAGATGAGTATCAGAAATTTTAATGATATCAGTAAAATTAGAAAAAAAAAATTACAGCATCAAATATATTTAATATTAAAATTTCTAAAGCATAAACAATAATTATGTTACAGCTTGCTAATGAGATGGCTGATATTGAGTTTTACTAACTAATTTTAGGTATGTTAGGTTCAATACTGCTAGTAGAAACTCTTAAGACTGATTCTAAATGTTTGTCAGTCAATTTGCTTTTTAACTTAAATCCTCTTGGAAGTTTATAGTCAAAATTAGTTTGTGGGCCGCAAATTGACGATTCGCGGGCCGCAGGTTGTGCACCTCTAATATAAATGGATGATAAAAGAATAGATAGGCTGTAGTTTGATCTGTCTACATATATCTTTCTTGAAAACAACCAAATGTTTAAGAATATATTTGAACTAAAAACATGATCAAATTATTTTCCAATTGAAAACTTAATAACTTATCAGATTTCATAAAAACACTTCACAACTTTTGAATGCTGTAAAAACTTTAATATCGTTTTAACATTTTGGAAAACATAACATTTCAACTTACCTTATGTTTTCTACACCTATTGAAGTACAAAAGTCAGCAAATACCCTATCTTCAACTGTATTCATGGATTCTTTAACATCTTGGATTCGGCCTTCTCTGTCTTTCATTATTTCTTCAAGTTTTGTGATTTTAGGCTGTAATTGTTTGCATGCATATATATTTCAAATTATACAAACGAATGAGATACATCATATAGCAAAGAAAAGTACCTCTATTGAACTTAAAAATTGACGCTTTTAAAAGCTCAAAAACAATTTGTTCAAAAGTTGAATAAATTTTATATTGAGGTACAAGTCTTACAAATATAAATAACATACAAGTCCCGCAAGTAACCTAAGCAGTTGGAAACAATTTCGTGTAAAACAGTTCTTGAAATTTGAGGAAATTAATCTAAAAGCATTGGCACTGTAAAGAGTCTGTTCCCTCGAATTTTTTCATCAACTTGTGTTACCAAATTGTCATTGAAAACAGAAGATTGCCTGCTCCGTGCTTCGTTGTGCACATTTGTTCTTCCTTCATTGAATTTTCTAACTCCCTTTCTCACCATACTATCACTCCTTGCACTTTCACTATAAATCTCAGTAATTTGACAATAAATTCCAGCAGGCTTCACATTCCTTGCATTCAAGAAATGAATTACAGACCGAATCTCAGTCAGTGCAATTTTTAATTTTCTTAAACATTTTTAGTTATCACAACAAACTGAAACACAACACAGATTGACTGTAATGACGTGAATGGAAAGACAATGGACAAGGAAGACTATTGCACATGCATGGAGCGTCGCGAGTACAGCTGTGGAAGAACGAAATGGAACTCACTTTCCGAATGCGCCTAGTATTTCACAATATATGACATGAATTATAATATAGAAGAATATATTTTTAGCTCAAAATTATCTATCTGCCCACTACAAAGTATGCTTAAGATAGAAATTTCTTTAAACTTTCCAAACCAGAAGTGTAGTAACATTAAAATGCCTAATAGGAATAAAATGAAAATATTTCTTTTTCTGTTAGGAATATAAAGGAAAACTGTAGTAGCTATAAAAATATGATGTTAATAATAAAGAGAAATGTAGTTAGCATTTTTCAATACATTACTTTAACATCATAAATGCTAAAAATGGGCAGTGTAGAATCTAAGTATAATTTTAAATTACAATAATTTAATTTCGGAGATAAAATAAACATAGCAAAACAATACTTAATACCAACAGATATATACATTTATACAGTAATGTAAAGCTGTTATAACTATTTAACATAATCACAATTCTTTTAATTGGTACAACAATGCTGTACTTTAAATTTAATGACTACTTTCTAATTATAATGCAATAAAGGATTACCTCAAAGTCGTCCAGATCTTTTTCTAACTTAGTAATGTCTCTCTCCAAGGCAGCAATGACTCTTTTTTCCTAATTAGAATAGGGTTAGTTTTTAGAATTAAAAAAAAAACTAGAGTATATATTTTAGTATATTGTCTAATAAATATTTGCTAACAGCCCAAAATCAGTAAAGCACAATTTTGAATTTTTTTTTCACTTTATATTAAATACAGTACAAAGTCCCAAATCTGGACTTTTCGTTAATCTGCGTTTTTTTTTTCTCACTTTCTTCTACCTACAATTTTTTTAAAACAAAATGTTCAACCTGACTAAATTGATGAAACGCAAAATAACGAACATGTTCAAAATAAATACCACACAGAAAAATGAGAAGATTTGTAAGTAACATTTGTTACACTGTATTAAAGTTTTTTTTCCCTCTTCATCCTCTTCCCCACACACAAATTTATTATGTAATTTTTTAACAGTTATGCATTAACATACCTGCCAGCCTTCCAAAAAAAAATTCAGAAGATTCCAGTTGAAATTAATATTTATTATAGAATATGTAACTTTAGAGAACCCATAAAATTACTTACAGTATTTTCTTTATCAGTAATAGAGTATTTCAGACGGGTTTCTAAACCTCGGATTTGTGATTGAATAGTGGTCAAATCGGATTCTTTCCTGGTTTTTTTCATCATCTCTTTCAATTCTTCGGTGAGCTTTTCCTTTCTGTATTTCAAGTTGTGAAGAGCTTTCTCATCCCACCGACGTGCTCTTTTAGCCAAATCACTAAGGAAGAAGAAACACTTGTACTGCCAATACGATATACAAATAAAACCAAAGAGGAAATAAAAGATCAACCCATTCAGGCTTTATAAACACTTAAAGAAAATGAGAAATCAAGTTCAGATTAGCAGGTCATGGATAAAAATATTTCAAGATTAATTGTGATTTTAAAAGCAAAGCTTAGGTTCTTATTTTATTATTAAGTTGAAGAATTATTTTTATATAGCACAAATTAAATAAATATCTATAATAAACATATATTCATTACTTTAGTAAAAGAAAAAAAGTCATAAATACAAGTTGCACAGTAAAAAAAATTATTCCCTTAGACTGGCAAAAGCACATAAACTAATTACTAAAATTCTGTGGAACACTCCTTGGTATTTTTGTGTCATCTAACAAAAAATATGTTGGAATTGGAGTTTATGGTGCAAGGGTCATATATTTGGTCACTACAAACACAAGACAGGCAAAAATGTATTTGTATAAATTCAAATGATGAAAATATAACTGTAATTACCTAGCCTATTTGCTTCAAAGAGGCTTTATAGAATTATTATTATTTTTTTTTTGGAAAATTTGATACTGTGTAATAAAAAAATAACACTAAAAAATTATCTATACACTGGTTCTATTTGTGATGGCACTTGTCAAAAGTTACTTGCTGAAATTAAACAAATCTTACACAATTTCAACCGTTTCACCTTCTTTAAGACCACCAGAGCCACTCTTGCCTCACACTGGTTGAAAATCGCTGCCTTATACTTCACTTGCTCTAGTGAGCTAATCTGAACATTGATTCTATTGATTTCTTCTAGAAAGTCACTACTAGCAACTTGTTTGTATATATTTGAATGTTTTAGCACTAAATATAGACATAATGTAGTTATAATTTTGATTGATTAAAAAAATAACAGTAATTATTTACCTTTATGTTCTAAGGAAACTATTTATGATACTTTGTAACAAAAAATAATTCACAATTACATATACACTAATCTATTTCTGAATGCACTTGTCGAAAGTTAAATTCCAAACTGCTGAAATGAGAAATAAATCTTATCCATTTTACTATCCTTAACCCTCTACATACCAAGCGGCAGAATATTGTTTCCTCCCTTGCTTACAAGAGTTGGCATAAAAGGCCTTACATGCAACTTACTGAAACGGCAGTCACAATACTTTCCCCCAGGAGGAGAGAAAATGTATTTTGTCCCTTTGTCAGCAGAAGTTGCTGTTTCTATTGTGGGCCTGGTTATGCCTAGAAGGTAGATACTTCGCAGGTTAACAGAAAGAGCAGCTGTGACTTCAATATGTATGGTCATCAACATTCAAAGGACCCACAAGTTACCTTCAGTGACATTTTTAAAGGGACCAACACTCGAGGCGAAACTATTTACGAGGCTCACCGTCGAGAACCCCGACATCCCTGTCAATGGAGATAAGGCTCTTCGCGCTCTGGTCTCATTACTGCACGGAAAAGGGGGATGAAAATCGTAATGAGCGTCGGGAGTTTGAGGTCTGAAAAATCAGAGCCCTCCGTAACCAGAGAATGAGAAAGTCTCAGCTGGTTCTGTATCCATAGGGCAGGGCTCGAAATACCCGGGTGCACATGAAAATATAATTGTGCACCTAATTTTTTCCCACTAGGTGCACTCAGTGCACCTAATTTAAAAACTTAGGTGCACAAGGTGCACCTATATTAAAAAATCTATTTCGAGGCCTGCCATAGGGTTAAAGCATACCAATGCTACTCTTGGAGCACACTGGTTGAAAATTGTTGTCTTCTAGAAAGTCATACATTGCTAGCTGCTCGTATGTATATATTTGAATGTTTAGCATTAAATATGCACAAACCCCCAAAATGCATAGATATGTATACTTACGTGCTACCACCTGAGATGAAACCATTTTTTTGATAATATGTACCATCCAGTGCAACAGCCTGCAAGAAATTTAACAAAAATCACAAATTGTGAACATTTGAGGATAAGTTATCAAGGATGAATCAGTATCTCTATTTTATTATTATAAAATGAAGTGTCTGTCTGCGTGTATGCGGTGTCCAGACGAATCTATAAGACTTACAGTAATGAAATTTGGCACACAGGTAATCCTAAAAAGTGACTGAATAGACCTTGTAAACTGAATTCTAAAATTTAATCGAGAACATTTTAAAATGAATTTATAGGCATTAATTTATTATTTGTTTCCTCAGAATGGCAACAGTGTAAAATGATCCGATTCTAAATTAATATTTTCCCTTTCATTACCTGAGAACAAACGATTTCAGTAAAGCGAAGCAAACAAACATTTTTTGACTGACGTTGATTTCATTTTCATTCTTTAGTCCAGGTTTCTATCTTCGCAATTGTTAAAGAAGTGAAAATTTTTAATGGATTTGAAATCTGTTGAAAATTTTACAACAGATCGATACCTTAACCCCTTAACACATTTGCCCGTGTCTGACACAGGCAAAAGTTACTGACAAATTTGCAAATGCCTGTGTCTCACATGGATCTTGTATCCCACGTTATTTTATTTCTAATGCCCGTCTGAGATCCATTCTAGTAAAAATAGATAGGCTAGATTATAATTAAACTTATTTACCATAGATGGCACCACTATGCAGCATTTTTCTTGTGTAAACCACGTGGTGCATTTTGATGATTAGCTATAAGTTTGTTAGGAATTCTTTGGTATAAAGCAGTTGTTCAGGGTGGCTACAAAAATTGAAGTAAAAAGTTCCCTGAGTTTTCCCTGATTTCCAGAGTATTTTTCATAAAATTCCCTGAGTTTCTCCATCCGTTCGCAGAACAATTCTTCTGTTATTATGATAAACTTGACACTTAATGAACTGAAAAACTATAGACTGATAGATGAATAAAAATAAGATAAGTAAAAAATATTTTTACTGTATTCCTTAATAGACCAAATAATATAAAGTTATAGATATAATATTTAATTTTACATTTTTAACTATTTTGATGTGTTTGTAAAAGCAGTCATCAGCCCCTGAATCCGTCAATGGCGCTATCTCTACTATTATAAAAGGAAGTGTTTGTCTGTCTGTCTTGTACGCAGTGTCCTAACGAATCGATGGCACTTACAATAGTGAAATTTAGCACACATGTGGTCCGAATTTTTTGCAATTTTTCCATCGCGGCCGAATTTTAAAATTTAATCTAAAACATTTAAAAATTAATTAATTGGAATTTAATTATTATTATTTTCCATAGAATGGCATACGGTATAAAGACATAACATTCTAAATTTATTTTTTCCCTTTCCGTTAGATTTTCTCAGCAACGATTTTAGCGGACGAACAAAACAAATAAAGTTTTAACAGAGATTTTTGTAGTTCTTTTTTCTATCTCCTAGTTCGTTAAAGATCGAAGAAAAATTTCAACGGATTTCAAATCTGCGGAAAATTTTACATCAGATCGATACCTAAAAACATGATTTTCTTTAAATAAATAATTTTAAAAAATCTTAACTTTTATATTTTTTTGAATACGAATATGGCCGCCGGCGCCGTGAAGAATTCTACCTTCGTGGTTAAAAAGATCAGATTAATTCATTTTGATTTCCTGAGCAACGGATTCGAGTTCGTTCGTTCTGGTTCGAACTGGCGTTCTTCGTTGCTTTTTTTCTATCTTTGCAATCGTTAAAGATAGAATAAAAATTTCAACGGATTTGAAATCTGCGGAAAATTTCACATTAGATCCATACCTAAAAATATGATTTTCTTCAAATAAATAATTTTTAAATTGTAAATTTTATATTTTTTCCAATACGAATTTCGCCGCCGAGAAGAATGACCTTCGTTTTATTCGAGATTCATTCATTTTGAAGATTAATGGATTCGGTTGAAGCAAAAGAAATAATTAAAGTTAGGACTGGCGTTCTTCAGTGTTTTTTTTCTATCTCAGCGATTGTTTAAAATAAAATGAAAATATCAACGGATTTCAAATATGCGGAAAATTTTACACCAGATAGATACCTTATAACGTTTGATTTTCTTTTAATAAATAATTTTTCAATTAAATATTTATATTTTCATAGGAGATTGTGACGTTACGCTGATTGGATCTCTTCGCAAACGATTTTGGCCGCATTTGACAAAGACGAATCCATTACGAAAAGAACTGTAACGGGCAACGCAAACTTTTCAACAACAAAAAAACCTCAGTTCAAAAATTTTCGAAACAAATAATAACTTCTAACACATATGTATTAAAAAATATATGCGCAATCTAAATACTTTTCCGTTAGCTGGGCGCAATTTTGGACCAAAATCAAAATCGCCAATCTAGGTATTTTAGAAAAAAATATATTTTTTTTAATGTTGATTAAATTGGAACCGGATGTTTAACTTTTGCAAGTTTTTCCGGCCGTTGGTATTTTTCAAAGCCGCAAGACACTACGTTCCTATTATTGACATTAGGGAACGTGGCACAGCTGTAGACTTCGGATACAGGATTTCCGGCCGTTACAGGTTTAATAAAACAGTATACAATGTATACAACTCTTTTTTCTGGATGTTTACGTAAAAAATACGCTTCTCATTTTTGGAATGAAAACAAAATTGGCGACATTTTGATTTTGGTTCAAAGTGGCGCCCGCATGGCTTACGGAAAAGCACCAAATGGATGCCATTTCCAAAAAACTTTTTCCCTGAGTTAAACGAAACTTCCCTGGGTTTTCATGGATTTTTCCAGAAAATGATTCTTCCCTGATTTCCCGGTTCTGTCGCCACCCTGTTGTTTGGTGTGGAAAAGGTAATATATCCATTTTTATTGCGTTAAATATCATAAAAGTAAACTGTTAACAATACATTCATTTTTACTAAGTGTTTTTGTAACTTGCTTAGGAAAAGTTATCTGAGAGGGGTAAAAAGATAAGGAAAGAAACAAGATACTATTGTAGGAACTGTAATGTTAGACTTAGTGCCATACCATGCTTTCTGGTATATCATACCAAAATGAATTTTTAGCCATTCCTATGCTTGTAAGTACGACGATTTGATTTTAATATTTTGAAATTCAAAATAAACATGTAATCAAATGGTTAACAATTTGTTTGTACAGTATTTTTTTTTATAACTATTTCACCACTCCCCACAGATGAAATTGAAAAAAAAAAACTTACACTATACCTATACATTCATTTTCTGTCAAACAAAATCTCAAAAAATTTTTACCGGTTTTTCCGAAAAAAAAACTTGTGCTTTAAGTGGTTAAATGTAGTTTTCTTTAAATAAGTAAGTTTTCAATTGTAACTTTTATATTTCTGCAATACGAATTCTGCCGCATTTGACGAAGGCAGTTTAAGAATGACAACAATGTGAGAGCGATCACAGATCGCGCCATGTTTACGTTCTTTTTGTTTCAACATTTGGTCCAGTGCAGTCGCTTTTCGATTCTGCTTCCAACGTTCTTTTTCATTTGAGTCAATGGCTGAGGGTTGTATTGTTTCTTGCTTTTTTTTAAAGGCATAACTTATAACTGTTTCATTGCATTAAGACTTTTAAGAGCATACATGTCTTGTTTTTTTTTTCCCATGGAAGTATAGCGTGTTTTGACACAAAAAGAACTGTAACGGGCAACGCCGTTCTGTTTCTTTTAGCACCCACATAAGCAAACTACACAATCAGATTGAAAACTGCAATAGTACTCACATCATATCTTTTATTGTCACCAAGATCATATGCTACTTTGTTGGCATCCTCTGCTGTTTCACACACCAATGCATTATTTGTTGCATACAAAACTGCTCGTTTGATTGCTGGGGGATCATATTGCAGGACATCATATAAAAGTTTCACATTCCTGGGCTGATGAATATTCCTAGATTCAAAAAACTATATTCATAAATATGATGCAAAAATGAATGGCAAAGCATATATTTATAATAATTAAAAAAACCTAAAGAAAACATCAAGAAATATTAACCAGTTTGCCATATTTTTGAATAAACAAACTAGGTTTGTTATAATTTTTTTATTGTATGTCTAGAGTAGTATGAATCCATGCAGTGCATCCAGATTAATGCCAATATCTTCCACCATCTTCATCTTGTCTTTTATAACCATAAGAGGTAATTAATACATTGTCTCACCAACCTATTTATTGTGTGGATAAGAGAACATGACTAGCAAGCCTTTTTTCATTATTTGTCTCTTAGACATTGTTTTTCAACATCCCCTGTGACGACAAATGTTTCAATTGACAGTTTAGAACTTATGCTTGAGAAAGTGACAATAGGCATAGGATAAAAATGTCTTTGCTTTTGAGGTGATTGAGCATAAGGCATAAAAGATATCAATTTCATCAATAACAGTGAAAATCTTGCCCTACTTTTTTTTTAACTGCTGCAGCATTACACAGGCTTAAGAATTCGCAGGTGTCTTACATATTAGTAATGTCATATGGATGGTGAAAGGGGTTTAAATTGTATAAGATTAATTTAATTTCAACAGTTAAGTTTTTTTTAATTTAAGTTAAATTTTCACAACTGTACTTACAAATAAAGTATCATAAATAGTTTCAAAAATATTTTTGAAAAAAACCACTTGGGGACGAAAAGGATAGGTAATTATTCTTTTATGTAAATCACACACATAACAAAATTTTACTTTTTGTTAAATGGGCAAAAGATATCACTTGTCTTTGGTGGGCTTCATAATTTTAGTAATTACTTTATGTATTCCATCGGATTGAAATGGTTGAAATTTGCTTGTCAATATGGGTAAATATTTCCCCCCAGTCAACATGTTTATAGCACTGTAAAGAAATGTAACTATAAATGCAGGCAGATTTCTAATTCGATAAATTGAATGAAAAAAATATATAATAAACTTACCTTAACCTTTCCTTTAGAGGCTTTGCATCAATGTAATCCAAAGGTAGGAAAGTTTCTGCTTCTAACATTTGCTCTTTTAAGTACTGAATACAAGATCGACCAGTACGCTCAGTATCTACAACAATTGCTTCCATATTCTTGCCCAATACTTTAGTAATAGCGACATTGTACCTCTTATGAATAGGTTGACACATATTTACTAGACGATCATACTGTAAATAAACACATACATTCATGATATACTCTGAAGAAAAAAATAACACATATTTATATATATTTTCAAAACATAGTAAAACTTCCAATAGAAAAAACTACTAAAAATAAATTACCTTACTCCCTAATTAAAATAATACATTTTCCAATAGAATATTATTGTTTTTATTGAATTAAAAATATTTTACTGTAAAACCAATTATGATTGAAATCCAAAACTACCTTTTTATCCATTTAGCAACAATAAAATTAAAGAATTGAAAAATAGACTAACAAAATGATTTATTAAAACCATAAAGATTGTAGTTAGAATTTTCTTATACTATAAAGATGTGATCACACATTTTTGTATTTTGAGATGCGCAAATTTAGCACTTTACTTTTAGAGGTTTTAAAACGAAATAGGCAAATGTCAATAAGATGAAAAATAATCTTTCTCACTAAAAAATAGAATTAATTATTTTATTCTTTGTCAGTTTAGTGAAATTACATTTATAATCAATTTTTAATACTCTAACATAAGATGCAAACATATTAGCATTCATAAATGCCAATACAGTAACCCCTCAATACATAGCCCTTTCAACTATAATGCTTTTTTCTCCTCGTTCCCTTATGAATTTTTGGTTTGTGAACAGCAGAGTAAATAGGTGTTTCTTTAGAATTAGGAGCATAAAATTCACTAATTTTAAACCAGATATCCTAACAGAAATATGTCCTGGTCAAATTGGTACTTGTGTAGCAAAAAGTGGCCATTGAACAAACCTAAATTGAATTTTAAAAATATACATAATTGAGTGTTTTGATAGTATAAACGAGGAGAAATTTTTCTTTTCATACATATGAAACTGCATTTAGTATTAGCTAAAAAAAATGACCCATTGATTTTACTTGTGCACTTTCAAAACACGCAAGTTTTTCTCAGTCTTTTGTATATAACTCTCAATATAAATTTTTTCTTGTCTCCAGGAAACAATGTAATGAAAGGTTGATGCAGTGTTAAATATGTTTTATCGCTGCAATATTAAAAATAACAGAACAGGATCTTCACCAGAAAAAATATATGGATTAGTGCAAGTGGATGAATTACTGTATTTTCAGAAATATAAGTGCACATTAATTGTAATCTTAAAAAAATTAGTTTGACTTACCACACCAGGGAAAAGTCTTTTGAAATGGTCAACAATTTCAGCTTTCTTGCGACGTCTAGAGTCTTCATGCTTGTCCACCTAAACAATATAATTCAAATTTAACACATTTTATTTTCAATTTCTGTTCCATAGATTCAAATTTCAAAATAGTAAACAGGTTTTGAAAACAAAAATATGCTACAAGAGTAGCAGGGTACAAAAGGCAAGACAAACTCCTCCTGTTTGTTTCAATTAGAAAAAAAGTTTTTGAAAATCAAAATGAGACAAAGGACTTATCCAAACAAGCTGTAGATTAAAATTCAACTGCAAAAAAATATAAATAAACAACATAAATCAAAAAGAAGTATCAAAAAATAAACACACCTTTGCATCACCCAGCTCATTTAAAATCGATTCTAGTTCTTCATTAATTTCTGCTACTCTCTTTTTTGCTTCTTGTACCTCTTCTCCGATTTCTTTTTCTTGACTACGCAATTCTAACAAACCTGTCTCGCTAGTCCTGAAAACAAAACACATAATGAATTTTAAAATAGAGATGCTAACGCATGGCTGTCTAAATCAGAAATGAGATGATTGATTTTCAGTAATGATTCAGAGTTTCAGTAATGATTACTTAGAATTTTTTTAAGATGATTGAATTTTATAACATCTGAACTTAATTAAAAGTTATGGGTGCACTGACTACACACTATTACAGACACTATTACAGACTACACACTATTACACACACAGACTTCAATTAAGTTAATTAAAAAATCTAAAAATTTTTAATTCTTGGAGGTTTAAAATTTTCTTTTTAAATAATAGTTTAATAGTTTCTGAATTTTGCTAAAATCTTAAAAGGTTATGGACAGAGTAATTTCAATTTTTTGTTGCTAAGTCACTGCCAAATGACAACAATGGGTCGAAAGGCAAGTCACAATGCAATATGGATTGAAATTTTTGGATTGTTATGAAGCTTGTCATTTTTTTTGTTTGAATTAAAAAGGACGATAAATTGCCAACTTGATAAATTTTGGCGATAGAACTGCCTTTTTTTAAGAAGTCGGATTTTCTGTGAAATTATGGAAAATACATAACGATTGGCATCTTTAAATACATTTGAAACTACAAATTTTAATTAAGTACAAATAGAGTACTTAAAAAAATTCATGATTTTTCATTTTAAGAAAATGGTTTCAGCTTATTTGAGATTTGATGTAATTCTATACCATGACTATGAGAAACAATAAATTTAACTAATCAATTTTATAAATAAAAACACAAAATGGAATAAAATTACATGAACTCACACAGGATTTATTATACAATAATTTGAATACCTTTCGACAATTTACAAAATCTACAAGCTTAAACAATATTTGCAAAATTATTTTAAAGCAACTGCTAAAGCCTTTAGTTATTTATAATACGAGAGTATTTTTTTAGAAGCTTTTTGTAGAGTTGACATAATTTTCCTTAACAACAATCTTATCTTTGTTTCAAGCAAGTTTGAACAGACCTAATGTATTCAGTCAGCTTCTCAAGTCTACGAATATTCTCTTCAAGCTCAGCTCGCTTCTGCTTAATCTTGGATTCAACTTCAGCCTTTTTACGAATTTCATTGTCACATCGATCTTGGTCAGATTTTTGTTCTCGATTTACAGAATCAAGTTCTTGTAAGTAGCGTGAAGAAAGCTTGCCAGCTTCTTCTTTTAAGTGATTATATTCTTCAACCTTCAAATAACAATGAGTACAAAAACATGAGTTATTTTGGTAGCATTATGTGTTAAATTTTACTGAAGATTTCAGCTTTTGAACTTGCAACATTTAGGGTCCAAATATAAGAATGTTGGAGATTTAATAAAAATTATATGGTTAAAATGAGTCGGTAAAGATGATTAACTTTAATATTTAATAGAATAATTGGCAATTAAAAAATAAACCTCTGCAACTATGGAAAGGTATGAAACTTGTCAACCCTGGTCAAGTTTCTGAATAGCTACAAATACAAATATTGACAACCAGCTACAGGCTCAAGCCCAACAAGGCTGGTCCTTTGTTTATGAATTCTCCAATTCCCACTGACTATCCAATTGTGTCTTAAATTCGTACACTCCCTTTGAATTAACTATATTTTCTGGCAACGCGTTCCAACTGTCTATTACCCTATTAAAGTAGTAATTTTTCCTTAAATCCCGATTAAAATGTGTCTTATTCAATTTATACCCATGTCCCCTTGTTCTGTTATCCCTATTGAAATTTAAGCCCTCTGTGTCCCCTTGTTTTACAAACTTGAAAAGCTGAATCAAATCCCCCCTCCTTCTTCTTCTTTCCAGTGTATACATATTTAGCTTACTTAAACGTTCATTATAGTCGAAATTTGCTAGCCCCTTTATTATTTTTGTAGCTCTGTGCTGAACCCTTTCAATTGATTCTATGTCCTTTCTCATATATGGAGCCCAGAATTGTACAGCATATTCTAGATGTGGTCTTACTAAACCCTTATATAATGGCAAGATTATATTCTTATCCCTTGAAGTTACAGTCTTTTTAATATACCCCAATAACCTATTAGCCTTTTTACCCGCAGCTGAACATTGGTGACCCATTTTAAAATCCCTGTGAATTACCACCCCAAGATCCTTGACTGTTTCTCCCTCCTTTACCTTTACTCTCTGCAGACAGTACATACATAATCACCACTCTTTTTTTGAGCTGCAAGGGATAAATAAAAGTCAGCAAAACCAGAAAGTTTGTTTATTTTTGTTGGGTTGTTAAAATGGGATTTAAAATGTTATACTAGGGAAACCTGATAAAAATCATAAAATTTGTAAAAATCATTTTTAAAATGGATGTAAACTATACTTTAAAAAGACAGGGGATCAAGATGGTAAGGCTTAGAGCCAAGAAGTTATATTTTTCTTAATAAAAATTAGCTGTTATTGGTCTTAATTTCCCAATGAATGAAATGATAACATGCACAAAGTACAAACACCTTTCGGGCCCTTTAAGTTTAAAACAGAATCGACCCAAATGATTAGGATTAAGTATGTGAACTACAGTAAGTTTTCACATTAGGTAAATACATATTAATATTCTAGTAAATTGCAATGGATTACAATTTCCAGACATGAAAATACCTGAGAATCTTGCAATGTGAGATCTCGACCTTCAGATTTAGATTCCTCAGCAAGCTGTTCTTCAAATTCTTGCTGATTTTTTTCTACTTCCTCTAATTCTTCTTCTAAACTTTTTATCTCTCCTTCATGAGCTTCGTTTACTTTCTTGGCAGCCTTTAGAGATTTCCTGCAAATCACAGGGAACAATCGATTAGACATAAAAATTACGAGGCTGCACTCAGAAAAACAATGTACCCCAAATCGAAAATAACTTTATTTATTAACTTACTTAAATTTCAGTTAATAGGAATTTTGAGGTAAGAAAATTTTATCCAACAGAACTGTGCACCATGGTATTGTTTTGATTGAAGACAGCATTTTTGTTTTGTGGCAATGTTGCGCCTCAAGTAAAACACTGTTTCCCATTAATTAGTGATGTCAGGTGGGTTGCTACCAGCAAACTCCAAATGCCTTGTCAATCCTTCTGCACTGTCCAGGGCTAAGTAAATGCATATCAAACGCATATAGGCCATTAAGTCTCACTGAATATTTGATAGATGCATACAAAGGCGTGCAAAACCAGTGAGGTCTATTCCCAAGAGCACAAAACAGTATGGTACCATGTCATAAGAACTCATTTTTATATTTCATAAACAAAATACAAAAATTATTAAATTTACAATTTCAAAAAAAAAATTCAAAAGGTAGTCTATTTTGTGTAGTTAGAAGTTCCAATTGCTAATTCAAGCATGTTCATTAATAGCAAAGAAAAAAGTTGCTTTGGCACATCAACTGCTTCTTACCCGAGATCAACAGTACATCCACTAATGTTGTCAGTCTCATTTAGTATTGATATCTTTTAATTAACATTGTACTGGAGCAACACAATGATCTATCAGTCTCATACAGATTGATGTTTTTTTTTTTTTTTTTTACACTTAAAACTCAAACTATTGACAGACAAAAATAGCATAATACTCCAAATTCATTGGCATTAATGTTTTTTTTTATTATTATTATTCTTTACCGGTATTTGACTACTTATACTTGTGATATTGGATTGAGCACTACTAAAATTTATAAAACAGTTAGAACATCAAAATCTGAAAAATTAAAACTACTCAGAAAAATTTCTGTGGGACCAGTTAGTGAAGGGCCATTAAATACAGAACAATTATTATTGCATCACACATACACTGAATCATTTTAGCTAAGCTTTGTCCAAATCTTATAGCAACACATTTTTAGTTATTCTTTTGTTCAAATGCTTTCCTTCACTTTCTCATTTACAGTTAACAGCAGATCGACATTTTTCTATTATATAAGCATTACATATACTTATGGCTTTTCAATTTACATAGCACAAAAAATACAGAAGGCGTTCACTATACAAATGCAGATCAGAGTGGAAAATAGCAAAAAAAAATATATATATATATATGGGACCTCCCTTAAAAGCACCCCCCCCCCAGAATATATATATATATATATATATATTATATATATATATATATATATATATATATATATATATATATATATATATATATATATATATATATATATATACACACATACATATAAATCATGCTACAAAAACCCTGTTAGTGATTACTTTTGGCAGACAGAAATGTTCTGAGAAATGAATTGACTATGTTAAAGTATCTAAATATGAGGTTTGTTTGTAAAAAGCTAAGTGTTTGTTATCCACATTTAACAATAAACCAACATTTAATTTTTATTTCCTCAAAATCGTTTTAAAACTAAGAATAAGCTGTTAGAAGATTCAGCCATATTCCATCTCATGCAAAATGGAAATTTTCCAACCAAAAAATGACAAAGTAAATTTGGCAAAACACTGACTTACCGTGCAGTCTCTAATTTCTTTAGCATGTGTGCAGTTCTCTCTTTAGCTTTTATGTATGTAGGCCTCTTTTTGTTTAGTTCCACTTCCTTTAAATAAAAAAATATTTCATACATAAAAAAATTATACATTCATAAAGAAACATGTTTTTTCTTCTGTTTCATGTTTAGGATGTGATTTATATAAGCCAGTGGTTCCCAAAGTGTGGTTGGTATACCTTCATAGGTCAGTGGAAAACATGTAACAGTTCATTACCCAAAATATAGAGAACTTCCCAAGAAAAAATAAAATATTACATTAGTTTCTCTCAGATTAATTGATTTGAAATAAACTTGACGACTTAATATTGAAATTATTAGACATTGAAATAAACATCTGAGTTAACATCTAATGTGCAGCTTCATTCTTCACATCAAGATTGAAGTGTACAATATACAGTCAGTATCGGTTATAGGGTCTGCTCAGCGGTCCAGAAAAATCAGACCATATATGCGGAACAATACTACACTATTTAATTATGGCTTGATTATATTCACCTTCAGGATATAGTGCTCATAAACAAATAATTAAACTTTTAAGAACATTTAAAAAATTAATTTGCTAAGTAAAAACTACAGTAAGAAATATACAATATTTTTTTAGTGAAATTTATTAGCTTACCTAACCAATATAAGTACAGTACGCATACGTACATGCATCCATATTCAATGCACTTATCTCTACAATTATAAAAGGAAATGTTTGTCTTAATTTATCACAGTCCTGACGAATGAATCTACATCGATTACAATAATTGGATTGGGCACACAAGCAGTCCGAATTTTTTGCAATTTTTGGGTCGCGGAGAATTTTAAAATTCAATCTAGAACATTTAAAAATGAATTTAATGGAATTTAATTATTATTGTTTTCTTTGGAATGACAACAGGCAACACCATAAAAGATCGCAGATTCTAAATTATTTTTTTTTGTTTCTGTTTGCATTTCGCACAGAGAAACAATTTCTCAGCAGACTAAAAAAACAAACAAAAAATTTTAACATAGATGAACGTTCTTATTTGTCATATATGATCCAAATGAAACAAAATTTTGCTTTACTCTTTTTGTCTCAATTTCAACATACCTTTCAAACAGGGAGAGATGACTTCAACCAATAAACAGACACATGTCCAACTGTTGTGCTTGGGAGGAAGAGAATTGAGGATGGGCGGGTAACACCGACAATGATTCAACGCAAAAGAGAAATGGGGGGGGGGGGAGTAAAGGCGTAAATTCAGGTCCTCTCCGGGGACGCAAAGACTCTTTTCTTCTGGTCATTGTGTTGCTCTCTGCCTCAAAAAAATGTTACAATTACCATTAAAGAAAAAGAAAAAAATGATAACCTCATAGAACAGATTGAATATAAACTAATATATAACCAGGGGGGAATATATAACCAGGAAAATAAAATTACTATATAAGTGGTGCGTTGTGTAACACATGTTTCCTATTAAATTAGACGGGACTGACCATATAGCCGGTACTGACTGTATTTTGATGTTTATATTATCATTTCCCAAGACTTCTTTTTTACTTTTTTCTTGTCTGGAATTCTTTTTAGACTTTAACTTATAAATAAGACAGTGGCGTATATAGGAGTTTATTTCAGGAGGGGCCAAATATTCTCTAAAGCAATTTAGTATACATCGTACAAATGTATTAATTTTGGGGGAAGCAAACATTCGAAAGCTATTTAGGACTTCAGGATATCAATTTGAATAAATGATAACTATTCAATGTAATTCCAACAACAATTTGAAATTCTCAAATTGTTTAAAATTTATTTCTAAAAATAGGTAGTTATGTATTTTAAATAATGTCAGTGTATATAATAATGACTTAAAACCTGCATGGATATTAAAAGGAATAGGTCAGATATGGGTAAAAAAAAGGACAGTTTAAATGTATTTTTAGAAATTGGGAATTATAAATTTAAATATTGTTTTTATAGTGAAATATAAATTTCTTTAATTGGAAAAAGTAACTTGTTTACTTATTTAAAATATTCTATAATCCATTCTTATATAAAGGGGGGCCCACTCTTAAAGTTGATGGATAGGTAATTTACTTTTAATTACTATCTCAATAGAAATTTCTTTGCTTAATGTATAAGAGTATCTGGATCTTAGTTTACTAATTATGGTTAATAAAACTAAAACCAAATAAAAAAAAAAAAATTTTAATTAATAATTTTTTTTTTATCCAAAACATTTTAAATACAATTTTTTCCTTTCCAAACATTTTTGTATTGAAAATATGCATATATAACGAATGGTTAAGAAATTAGTAAAGACATTATCAGTCAAGGTTAAGAGTGGACACCCTGTAAAATGGCAAAAATTTCTGAGAACTTTACAAAACAAAATCTG
This sequence comes from Metellina segmentata, assembly GCA_947359465.1. Taxonomy (NCBI): domain Eukaryota; kingdom Metazoa; phylum Arthropoda; class Arachnida; order Araneae; family Tetragnathidae; genus Metellina; species Metellina segmentata. The sequence goes on along the minus strand of OX375880.1, from coordinate 33,555,386 downwards.
TATTTCTTGGTGAACTGAAAAACTTATCAAGAACTTCTTCGTCTGTTATTTTAATATCTCTGTGAATTGAAAGCAGCGCCAGTCCATAAAGTCTCGTTTCTGAAGTCGTATTTCGTAAATTAGTCTTCAGTCTCCACAAACTTGAGAAACTCCTTTCCGCGGTCGCAACAGAGACTGGAAGAACTGCCAATGCAAAACGTTCTTTCACGGAATTGCAGAGATCATCAAGAAAAAAAAGGTATATAAACGGCTCTCCTATAATATTCTTCTGCTGTGCAGTAAGGGATGTTGCTCATTACATTTTGAAGGAGGCAAGTTCTAGGAACTTCTTCTCTTATCTTTATTTTTTCAGCAAATTCTTTTATTTCACTGTACAGAGTCTTAAAATTTTCATCGGCATCCGTCCTTATGTTTGATACCAGTTCCAACACATTTGATACATTCTCATAGCTTCCGAGAGGTCAATATTTTTTCTTGACAGTTTTTCTGATAAATTTTGTGTTATGGCGAGCAAACTGCTCAAAACAAAAAGGTTGGAGAGAAACTGTAATTGCGTTATTGAAATTATTAACCATATGCCCTATAGGAGGAATTACTTCCCTCGTTTTCAAAATCTATGAGAGCAAGAATTATGGGTTCCATCAAATTATTGAATACCAAAACAGAATCATGTCTTTCGACCTAGCGAGTTTCGCATAAAGAAATTAGTTTCTTTTTTTTTTCTGTTCAGGGCATCATTTTAAAATCACTGACTTTAATATCGCCGTTCTTTTGGATGATGAATGAAAACACCCACAAACTTCTTTAATGACCCCCCACACAGTTTCCTACAGAAGGAATATTACATGAATCAGAAAGGCATAAGTTTAGAGTACGAGAAGAACAATGTGTATATACAGCTAATGGAAATTTTTCCTTAATGCAAGCGTGTACTCCTCTAAATTACATTACCGCAGCTCAATCATATCCTTGCCCTCTCAACTTATTTAAATCAGGTCCTAAACTTGATAAGTTTTTTAACGCAGTTTTAAGCTAAGGCTAAACCTGTTACATCAAAGACAGGAACAAAAGCTAGGAAATCTCTGATTTTATTTCTGGTTTTATTCAATTCATCACAAAGAGAAAATTGTTCTATTTGGCTGATATCGGTGGTTTCATCAGCTAATACAGTATAAAAGGATGATTTACGAACATTAGATATTATTTTTGATTGAATTAATTGGCCAAGTGTATGAATCAGTTCATTTTGTATAACTGAGCTCGTATACATGCTCTTCCCGCCGTTGTTAGTGAGATGATCTATAAAGATTGATATCTCCACTGTTGGCTCTATATCTCAGTAATGCTCGAAAATTTCCATCATTGCTTCCAGGTTTCTCCAAACTGATTCGCCCACTCAATATGGTCTCTTAGTACTATTTGTTGTCTCCCACAAAATCGTATTGTTTGAACTATCGGTATTATTTTCTTTCTAATATTAATTGTATCAGTTTTCTTTGGGTGTTAATTTGAACTATAACACTTTCTGTTTTTTTTGTTAACCATAGTCTTAATATTTTCGGCTATTAAAACTGATTTTTTGTGGTACGTGCAGTTTTCATGATTATTGAATACCTCTTCGGCTTTTTTCAAATTAGTAAAAGGCTTTGTGTCTAAAGCCCCTGGTAATTGATTATCTCCTATTCGAACAGATTCAGATGAAAAAAATACACAGTACTTACAAAAAGATCCAGATTTTTCTTTGGAATATGTTAACCATTTGTAATTATCAAGCCATTTCAATTGAAAGGATCTCTTGTGGTTTGATTTTGACGTATTGGGAATTTTCTGTCCACTTTCAGGTTTCCAAATATTTTCAAAAAAGGAAATTATTTCTTCATTTGTTAAAGATTTTAGAGAACTTTTATGATAATGATTCCCAATATCATAAATATTTTTCGTTACTAAGCTTACTTTGACAATTTGTTTGTCATTGGATCTTGAAGAATCTTCAGTGGGGGGCTGCAGCTAATTGCGGTTCCATCAGTGTTATTTCGTCTTTTTGTAAAGAAGTTTTGAATGGAGGTTTGACTTTTCACTGATGCCCAAGGGGTGGTTTGGGAAGCTAGACAGAGGGTCTCTTATCTCGCAAAGTCGTAAAACTGTCAGGGGTGTCCATTGGATTCTACGGGCAGTGGAGTGAGAAAATGTTCTCTGTTGAGTTGCACTCTCACAACCACGTGGTCACAGCACATTTTTTATCAACCATCATAAATTTTGGTGATACCTGTGTCCAGCCCACTGTGTTTACTTTACTCTGGAAAGGAAATAGCTTCTCTGTCCAGTTTTAAATGTGTCCAAATAATAAAATTTTTAAGAAAATTTTTTCTGCCAGAAATACAAATTAGATTTCAAAAAGTTCAAAATAAAAAGTTATCATGATTGAACATAGTCAAAATTTCGGGAGGGGCCCGGGCTTCCTCGGCCCCTCCCTTATATACGCCCCTGAAATAAGAGTTTGTATATTTACTATTATTGTATCTCAGAATTTCAAATATTGACATCACTAATTCTTACTGTAAAATTTTATATTTTACAATTTGTTTAACATAAATCTAAACATTTTGTTCTGGGGTGAAAAATAAGGATCACTATGATCGTATGCAAGTCACATGTGTACCATTTAATTTTGTTACCTCAACGTGCCCATAAAAAATTTCTAATTTTCAAGGGTTAAAGGAATGTGAACTGCTGATTTAGAATGGTTAGAAAGAATCTTGTTAAAATTTAGTGTGATAAAATGCACTAAATAAGTAATGCAAAAGAAAGCTAACATAGCTCATTCTAATTTAATTTAATGAATGATTGCATCACGTTTCATTGAGAGAAATGTAAATGTATAGTAAAATAAAAATTGGGGGCAAAATTTTAGGAAGGACACAAAATAATAAAATATTAAATTTACATAAGTGATGAGAAATTAAAATATATGCCTTACCGCTTCTCTTATCTGCTGCTCTAATTTAGAAAATTCTCTTTGTAGTTTGCCATGTTCCTTTTTCTTTTCTTTGATTTCCTCTTCAATTTTTTCTCTTTTACGGCTTGCTTTCTCAAGTTCTTTGTTCTTATTGGCAAGGTCTTCGGTAAAGTTTTCAATATCTTGTTCATTGTGATAAAATTTGAAGAGATAGTAATGGATTTGTTTTGTTGCCTATGGAAACAAAATAATTTTAATAAATGAATATTTTGATAGCTCAACACAATAAACATAATTGGCTAACTCTATTCACAATTTATAAATAAAATTTAAATTTATTAAAGCATAAAATAAAGTAAGAAATGCAGATTTTTAGTGTGTCCAATTAAAGATTATTATGCTATAGCATAATGAAGAGCTGTGAGTCACAAAATAAATTCCCTAAATATAAACTGAAATTTGATAACACTCCCACATTACAGCTAACAAAATTTGAATGCTAAATACTTTAATACACTTAACTGTAATTTAAACAAATAATTAATAATCAGATAAATAAAAAATGTAACTATTGGCAACATTCCTAATTTCAAAGCTTTTGGTTTAAAAATAGCAACAGAAGGGAAGTACTCCTGTTACTAAAGCATTAGTTCATGATACTTCCGAGCCTTGAGTACGTGTAATTACACATTAAAGTAAAAACTTATTAAAAGAAAAGATATTTTACACAAGTGTTTCATTTTGTTGTGAATAGGTTATATTAGATAGATTATACACAGTGCAATTTTATTACAAGCATGCATGCAATGTTTTCAATCTTGCTATTATAGTGTTACTTATACGTATGTGCAAATATGAATATAGCATTTTAAAAATTGTGAGGTGATGGCTTTTTTCGTAACTTTGAGTCAACTAGCATAAAAGGTCGGAACTGTTAGGCATTGCTCCTCAAAGTGAGTAAATACTGCCTTGCAATTAAAATTTAAAAAAATACATAACTTTAAAATCCTGTAGACATTACTGAAAAATACACCGATAAAGAATAATGTAAAGCAGATAAATTATAACTTACTAAATCTTCCTTTAAGCGCTGATATTTTTCAGCCTCTTCTTTCTCCAAGCGAGCTTCTTTTTTCTCAGCTGCAATACCTTTTTTCTTCTGATATGTGAACTGTGTGTCTTCTTCTGCCTTCATCATTTCTGTCTTTAAACGTTCATATTCTTCTTTGTGTTCAATCGAACTAAGCAAATTTCAAAAGTAATTTAAATACATTGAAAAGGATATAAATGAAAGGAAACTAAAACAATATTATATTGATATCTTTCCATAATAATTTACTAAAACCCTTTAAAAAAGATGAATTTGAATGAAAATTACATTAATTTCTCATTTGCATTACTTCAAAATATTTAATGAATCTGTTTAAAATTAGTCATATAGCATAAAACTAGTTAAGAGTTTTTTAAAGAGCAAAAAACCATCTGACAAATATTATACTAACTGTGATATTTCTTCAAAAAGAGCAGTTCTCTCTTTTGGACTTTTCATAGCGATTGATTCAACAGCACCTTGAAAAACAAGAAAGTTTTTCGCTTTCACATTGATTCCTAAGCCTTCTAATCTGCTGGTATATTCTGTGTGATGAACAGTCTGAGGGGAAAATTAGAATACATTTAGATATAAAATTGTAAACAAACACATGAAACAAGTCAAGAGATAGCTTTCTGTAAACACATAAAATAACATTTATTTACAAATGACAGGCATTTAACAACTAAGTCATTAGCCTTCTTGTTTTGCTTCCCATCAAAACCATTTTCCAAATGTCCCTTATTAATTTGTTAGCCACAGTAACAAAGTACTATTGGATAAATTCCTGTCCAATTAAATGGGCATTAAGGCAATCATGTCCAGTAAGAAGGCAAAACTAAGAACAGCTGAACTATGAGGAATCAGCAAGGTACTCCAAGGCCTTTCACTAGTTACATCAAACATGTCAAATTTATATATTTTCTCCAAACTCCAATTTGATTAGAAGTTTGTCAGAATGAAAGGTCACAATAGAGTTTGGTTTTTCTAGAAAAGTTATTTTTTTTTGCTAAGAGGTCTGTCATAACTGTTTCAATGCCCACTTTGACTTGCGCACCTAACATATATATACTATTTTCATTACTCTTGGGAATGTTATATTTATAAAAGTTCTTGATGCCAAATGAATCCCTTATCAATGTTATTTTTAATTACTTTGAATTTTGAACAAATCAATTAAAATTACAACTACAGGAATTGTACTAAGACGTAAAATCTCCCTTTCGTATGAATGAATGGCATTTTATAAGACACTAGCAGTACCTGCACTGTGTTGCCCGTGACAAATTATGCTTTTAAAAAGTCAACCTCATGGATTCCAACAAAACCAGATTAAACATCAAAAACAAAAAATTGCACAAATTATCATAAAAAATTAAGTATTGCTATACTAAAAAAGGTCTTTAAACTAAAGAAACAGTAAGAAACAATAAAATAGCAGAAATGATACAAATTGAAAAGTAAGTTATGGTTTTAAAAAATCATAATGTGGCAAACCTCACTGATTCCGACAAACAATGTAAATCAAAACCAAATGTGAAACAGTAATAAGTTATGCTTTAAAAAAAACAAGAAACAATATAACCTGACTCAAATAAAAAAGAACGTTAATTCTTTCAATTTACAATCCGTTAAGAAAATGAAAGGGGGGAAAAATTAAATCAAAGGAGAATCGGAATTTGATTTAAGCAACCCTGAATATTCTCAGTAGCATGTGTCTAAAAGAAAAATCACAGGGTTGGGGGGGGGGTCTTACAATTTTTTTTTTTAATGTTCTAGATGGAATTTTAAAATTTGGGCTTTGAGGTGCATTTAGTCACTTTTAGGACTACCTGTGTGCCATATTTCATGACTGTAAGTGATATACATTCGTCTGGATACCGCTCATGCACACACAGAAATAAATCTTTTTATAATAGTTGAGATAAGTTATTGAAACCTTAGAAATTACTTTACGTCTGTTCAAGGTACTTAAATTACCAGATACAAGGTTATGAATGCTGTGATATATTAAAATTTACAGGATCATTACAGTAATGCAAATTGAGTACATTCTGCATTTGCTCCACTAAACTTCGTTCCTTTAGTTGAAATTTCTTGGTCCTAAGCTTAAAAAGTTTTTTTTTAAATGTATTTACAATTGCTAATCTAAAAAGAACTCATTTAAAAAGTAGCTCACCTTTGAATCAATTTTATATTCTGATGACGAACCAGCAACAATCCGAGTGAAATGAGTTTCTGTGCCGTCACCATTGGAGTAGATGGCAGTAACATGGGCTCGAGATGCAACAGGAGCACCAATAGGAGCTCCATGAATCAGCTCCTAAGAATAAATAATCAGTACACAGTCAACTCTCTATTATCAGCAGTCTTTTTTTTTTACTTTGATTCATCACTTTGTGAGAATACTTGATCCACTTGAAATACTTCAATCTCAAATAAAAAAAAATAGGTGTTTTAACACACAAAAGCAAAAAAGTTAACTGATATTTTTGTGAACAAGTTAATAAACTAACTTTTAAGTACAGAAATGTACTGTTTTTTAATTCATAATTGTATGTATAGGAACTACTGTAAATAAAAATTGTACAAAAACATTTTCTTGTTGATTTGTGCTCTTTTAAGCCACTTTGCAGATTATCCATGGTTGCTGCACCACTCAATTACCCGGATAATCGAGAATTCACTATATTTGAAATTAACAGGATATGTGCACTTTCAGGAAAAGCAGCCCGAAGTATTACAATTTAATTTAAGCTACATGTACCAGAAGCATACCATCATAGCACAAAAAAAGCTTGTAAAATGCAGAAGGTAAGCTCCCCCTGGACTCGAGGAATTAGAAAATCTGTTAGGGAAATTATAACCAGGATTGGTTTACTCAGAGTTGGACATTGAATAAAAATTATAGTTGGTTTCTTTTTGAATTTAATAATAAACAAAAAAGGACTAATGATTACACATGATTGAGATTAATTAAAAAAGTTATTACTAAACACCCAAAAATCACAGATTTGGCTAAAACGAACAAATTGTGATAAATCTGATAAAGAAGATTGTAAAGGTAATCCCACTATTAACTGCTTGGCGGTAAAGCATAGTTGGTGCTTCCCATTGGGAAATAGAGGTGTCAAGTGCTTGCAATTTTATTGTGTACTATAAACGCACTAAAAGTTTGCTTACTTCTTGAATAAATAAGATTTCCTTTGGGGGGGGGGAGATTCGAGAAGTGGTAAAACCAAATGACAGAAAAGGCAATATCAACAGGGTTTTTCAACTAGAGGAAAATGACTACAAATGTGGTTTATCGAGGGAATTTTACAGTAAGTTCATAAAGTTATTCTTACTACTTTAGAAATACCCAATTCATTATTGCTGTGGCTCCACAAAAAGCAACATTAGCCTTCCTATTTATTAGAAAATCAAAGCTTGCCATATAAGAGAAAAATTTTCAAAGCAACTGTAAGACTATTTCTTTATCCTGACACATTTATTAAACACCACATAACGGCACACATGAATACTACAATACAACAAACAAGAAATCCCACTACAAATTTATGAAACACACATTGTTACATGCACGACAAGTTCAACATTGATCAAATAGTTGATGACTTAAGTCTTTCATGCAGTTTTCCACACCGTAAGTACAGACACCACTCACTAATCGCTAAAGCAAAGGAATCATCATATTAGTCAAGCGGGAAAGAACATCCGAACTTCACACCTTCCCTCCAGTTTTTATTGTTGGACAACGTCCCACATATGGGAACTAAATTAGATTAACATCAAAAAGTTAGATCCTTAAATTTTTCTTATCCTATTAAGAGACAATTTAAAATGTGTGTATATGTTTTTCTTCCAAAATAACCACAGCAAAAACCAACGCTCACATGCTGAAGCTAACACAAACTGACCACCCATGTGTCAATGAAAATAAAGAAATAAAAAGACATGCTATACACAATTACATATACTTCATAACAAAAGCAAATATGAAACACTAAATGAACAATTTAAATATGACTATGAATATATATATACTAGTCACTGCGTGGCTAGCTCGGGCCAGTTGCTTTTGTGGGGTTATTGATTTGCTTCGCAAACCAAATGGGAATTTGTAGCCCATTGGATAACAGCCATAACAGAGTTGGTGGTATGTGGATGGACACCAAATATATAACTTTCAACCTGGCCATTTGACATGAAATGAATGGATAGATCTCTTATATAATATTTTACTCGTTCTTTCCATCTAGAACAGTCTGTGGGTTGGATCTGGGATCAAAACAACCACTTCATCCTAAACTGTGAATTCATGTCCCGACCTTAACTTACATACGAGGGTCGTTCGGAAAGCAATACCCATTTGAGCAGGCACACCACTGTGACAGTGGAAGGTGCACCGGTCAAGGTCAACCAGTTTTAGGGACTTATCTGCCAGCTGAATTGCATGCATTATAACGGTTATAGTTGTTAAGGAAAGAAAATAAAATGTTCAAGAAAATCGAGCATGTCACCAAATGTGAAGTGAGATCTGTGATCCGATTTCTAAACGCAAAAAATGTGCGACCAAACGAAATTTGTCGTGAAATCAAAGCAGTGTATGATGTGATGGATGAATCGTGTGTGCGTCATTGGTGCCAAAATTTTAGTGAGGGAAGAGAGAATGTCAATATCGAGGAGCGATTTGGCAGCCCAAGTGTCAGTATGTACGAGTTTGCCAAGTCTGTCGACAAATTCTTCAAACAAGATCAAAGTGTGACTTTGGATGAAAATTATGATAAATTTCCTATGTGTCTCACACTATCATTTACTAAATGGTAACAGATCACATCAAATTCAGAAAAATTTTTGCAAGGTGGGTGCTTAATGACGACTACAAAATCAAGTGAATGGCTGCAATGTTAAGCTTTTTGGAACACTACTCAGATGGAGATGAGTTTCTTTCTCATATTGTTATAAATGAAACTTGTATTCTTATGCTATACCTGAAACCAAATGTCAGTCTATGGAGTGGCATCATGCTTGCTCACCAACCAGGCCAAAAATGTTTGAACAAAGAATCTTGACGTGCAAACTCATGGTTTTGGTCATTTGGGAACGTATTGCTTATTTAGTTTATGCCACAGGGAGCCTGCATAAACGTTGATGCATACTGTGAGACATTAAAGAAGCTACGGCGTGCACATTAGAATTGAAGACGCTGTATGTTGTCCAGTGGCATGGCAATGCACGGCCTCACACAGATGCGAAAACGCAATAGTTGATCAACAAGTTTCATTGGGAAATTCTTGACCACCCTCCCTATAGTCCCCAGTGACCTTCATTTATTCGCAAAACTAAAAGAGTTTCTGGGTGGGAAACATTTTGCAAACGATGAGGAGCTTAAAGATGTTGTTAATGTTTATCACAATGGACTGGCGGCAGAGGAGAGTATGACACTGGTATTCAAAAGCTCGTCACAAATTACGACAAATGTTTAAATTTGCAAAGAAACTATGCTGAAAAGTAATACAAGGTATAAAAATGTAAAGTAAAAAGTGTGGTTGAAAATTTCTAATTGGTCTGTATTTTATTTAAAAATGAGTATTACTTTCCAAATGACACTTGTATATTTTCCATGCCTACACTTCAAAATATCATCACTCTAAGTGCAAAAGGTTGTATGTCGAAAATTCCATTTTTTCTTTTATTATACCTATATGTGGCATTTTGTGATTTCCAACTGGTAGCAAAATCTCTTATGTCTTCAGCTGATCCAATAAAACTTACAACCAAATGTATATAATAATAGAATCAAATCACAAGGAAAACTATTAGTTTCATTGCTTTCCTAAAAAAAGCAGCTTTTAGACATACAACATTTTGCACTTTGTGTGACGATGTTGATGCATCTTCAGGCACTTTCGTACTTCTTGCCAGTAAAGTCACTGATTCACTTATTACTTAAGTTTTCTTGGCAACTAAATGTCTACTCGTGAAGTTTCATGTGCTAACTTCATAATGTCTTTTTTTTCTGCACTCTGGAACTACTTACACATACTTCTGCCCTCCAACATAGCATGTATGGAGTGAAAAAAACAATTTTGAGAAAAAGTTGTCAGTTATGTATTTTTTTCAAATTTTTATCATGACATGATGGCTATCTTGGATTTGCCACATTGTCTATAAATGACCCTACTTGAGAACTAAAAGTTCAAATTTAGTAATTTTGATGTCAAATGGTGGCCGTTTATTTTAAGAGTGCTTATAAACCACAAAAACAATGGCAATTTTATAATTGAGTCTATTATTTTTACATGTAAAGTAGAAAATTCCTTTTCAAAACAGTTGACTTTAAAGGGCTATAAACAAAATGAACCCTTTTATTTTTTTCTGAAACTGTGGAAGTATTAATTAACATTTGTACTTGAATCTGTTAAAAATTCAGAGGAAGAATTTTTTAGTTCCGAATAAAGGCTGTTCCAATGATAGTGTATTTATTTCAAAACAGTAGACATCTACAGTGCAAAAAAGAACAGAAAAAATATGGTCAAATTTCAGTTCAAACCAATTTATATTAAATTTCAAAACATTTTGGAGCCATAATTAGATTCTGCATAGTTAAATTTGTCTAAATATAAAATTTCATTACTTTACATCCAGAGATATTCTATGCTAAAATTGGCGTCAATTTCAAGGATCATCTCTGTGTAGAAAGTCGTTATTTGTAGATCGATATTAACTGTAGTTTTATCTCTACCTGAATTTCAAATTAGAACATTATTTTAAACATATTTTTCAGCGATCGAGAATAACGTTAATTGAGCAAGAGAAAACGATTTCAGAATTATATCATCACATTTACTATGCAAGTGCAAATGATCCGAGAATTATCTGAGGTTTGTCAGACATTTTTTTAAAACTTTTAGTTGAACCCTAAAATTACAAAAATGAGGAAAATTCAATGTAGCACAAAAATTAATTATTGGAATAAGGTTTCCAATTCATAATTGTTTCAAACATTAATACAATAAATTTTTCACATACTAGAAACTATTTTTAAAATAAAATAGGTGGATTTTGTTTGGGTTGTTTAACAGTAACATGGTATAAAATGTCAGCACTATAAAAATATTATTTAGGAAGTAAGAAACTGATTTAACTTTAGGAGCTCCAATCTTTCTTTAACTTTTAAATGTTTCGAAAAAGTTGCAAAATTTTCGTTAAAATGTTAAAGTTTTCAAAATGTTTTAATAGATTTGAAATCGGGAGTTCCCAATGGAAATTATGAAGTTGGTGCTCAATTTAATATGAAGATGGCCTTATATACAAATTTTATGCATTTCAAGAAAACGTTAGTTCATGTGAAGCACTATCTTTGAATTTTCTCTACTGGGTAATTCCATGTAAATGTCAACCCAGAGACCATTTTTTCATCTTTCAGTATATATATTGTGTTACATATCATTTTAAAGATAATGTCACAAATTTTTGGAATATAACTATAGAATTTATAAAATATTGCTCTAAGTCCATGACATATGAATTAACCAAAAAATCTTATTAGTTTCCTAAGTTTTCATATTCATATTTTATCAATAAAAATGCAACTAACAATTCAATTTTTTTTTATCATTGAAACATTGTTCCTTCCTCTGTTTAGCAAAACAATTTCTTTCTTGTTAGGAGATAAATTTAATATTACAAAGGAAAATGGCGTTTAATCCGATTCACTTGTTATGTTAGTCACAAAAACATAAAATAAGTTCCATTCCCTCCAGAAAATCAAAATTTTTAAAAGTTTTTTTCCTTGATGTCTTCTATGCGATGGTTACAGTTAGAAAGATGCTATTGAACATAAATAATTTTCTTTTTTTCTGGCAACAGTACATGTGACTAACATAACGTAATTATTTATAAAGAACTAAATCGAGAGCAAACATTGAAATTAATTTTAAAAACAAATGAATATATTTCATTCCACACTATAATAAATATAAAATTATATATGTATACATAAAATTATATAAATAAATATAAATATAAAATTTCATATTTATGAATTGAAGACACGAAGTTAAAGAAATGCCGATGGGTCAAATCAAAAATATCTTAAAACATACATAACACATGGAGGCAAGCTGAAGAGTTGCAGAAGCAAAAGGAAAATTTAAGTACAGGAGAAATCATTCTGCAAACGGATTTCACTGAAAATTATTCGATAAAGCATCAAGATGAAGTAATTGAGGCACATTGGAATGCAGGGCAAGGAGTTTCTGTGACCATTTATACAGTTATTTATTTTCGATGCATTGCTTATGAGGATGTACCTGAGACACAGTGTTATGCAATAATTTCTGATGAAAACAAGCACTCAGCTTATGAAGTAAACATTTTTAACAAAATAATTATAAATGACTGCACTGCAACTTGTGCAATTAATGTGAAATCTGTGATTTTATGAACAGATGGAGCTGCTGCTCATTTTAAAAATAGATACTCCATGATGACCTTAACTTCCTTTAACGTCTACAGGTCGTGAAATCTTATAGAATCCTATCATGGAAAGGGTCCACATGATGGAGTAGGTGTTGTCGTAAGCACATTGTGTGGAACAGAGTTTTGAGAGGGCAAGCTATTGTGGGCAATACAAAATAATTCTTTCTCGAACTAACTGAAACTGAAAACAAAATGCTTGTTTGTTGGTAAAACTGAAATGATGGAAAAGAAAAACAAATTCCAAATGTTGTTTACGAATGTTAATCCAGTGGAGGTATTCAATCATCACGATGTGTTGTTAACATGGGAAAATTTAAAGTATGCATATTTCAAAACACAGGAGATTACATTCTCATGAAAGAAGTAGGAGTCTCAAAAAGAAAAACAAACTGATGTTACTGTTAATGATTTTGAAGTAGATTTTTCTGAACTGTTTCCAGAAACAGAAATTGTGACATTGGGCGATTTTGTCGTCATGGAAATTATAACTGCTAAGTCGAAAAAATACGTCGGGCAGGTGTTAAACACTTATGAATATGATTATTAAGTGCTGTTCATGAAGAAAAGCACTGAGGCAACTTTTGTGTTTCCCACAAATGAGGAAAAATCTTGGGTTGAAACAGCACAAATTATTAAATTTTTGTCACAACCCACTGTAAATTCATTTCGACCTTATCAATTCAATTATAAGATTGAACTATAATTTTTATGTGTACATATGTAAAAACCTCTAATAAAATCCTATTTGCATTTTTACACTTGTGTTAATATTATCTGTAATACTTAAAGTTAAATGTGTATTCACGTGTTATGTTAGTCACGTTATGTTAGTCACATGCAAGTTTTATTAAAACTTTATTTCTTTGTATTATAATTAAAACATATGTCGAATTTGTACTTAATAATATAACAAAAACCTTTCACAGATACTATATCAGAAAAAAAATAATTAGTTTGCTGTTTCAGATTCAGAGAATTATGCCTATGAAAGTTAATACAATATCCTAGGGTTGCATATGCGTTATGTTAGTCACATTGGTCAAAAAGCTTTCTGAGTGTCCAAATGAACAATTTTAAATATTATTTTTGCATTTACTAGCATAAAACCATCTGTCCAAAGAAGAATAACACCCTGTTTAAGGTGTTATGACAAAAATAAAGTTAGTGCATAGAAAAAGACATTAAAGAAATCTTTCAACTATTATGTTAGTCACCATGGAATTACCCTACTGGTAAAATTGCTCAAATGAAGAAGGGTGGTTAATTTTTTTCCAAGATTGTACAATCATAATAAAATGTCTAATAAAAATAAATAATCTCTGAATAAATTAACACTACAAATCTTGAAAATGACTTACACTTAGTTTTTTAACTCGGAGGCAAGATGTTTTTTCCCCTAAAACAAAACTAATGGCATCCATGAAGTTGGACTTTCCTAAAAAGAAAATTTGAATTTACAATGAAAAAATAGATGTTTTAATACTTAAGCCAAAAAAAAAGGTATTTTTCCTGTAACATGAGCAAAGATATTAGGGAAAGTAGGTAGGACAATTTTTTTTTTTGCTAAATATTTTTAGCAATAATTAGACTAACATAATAGCAAATATTTTTAGCAAATACGCAAAAGGAAATATCCGAGTATTAATGTTGGAGTTAAAATTTTTTATTAAAATTTAAATTAATATAATTAAATTTTAAAATTAAAATTTACCTGGGTGTATTTATTTTTTAAGGTCAATATCCTGGGTATATACAGGTATTTACCCAAATTATGTATTTTTTTCTAATGGCGTGAACTGGACTTTGTAGTTTTTCTTCAGGTTTAACAATTTATTCACTCGCTACTCAACTATATTACTGTCATAGTGTGTTCGTGCCAAAAGGAAAACAGTTTAACAAACTCTTAACAATTATTAATCGATAACGATTACTGTAACATTGTAATCAATTAATCGTTTCAACAAACATGTTTTTTTAATTAAATTAAATTTTTAAAAAGTTTTAAAAAAAACTATATGGTTGGAAATTTTGCACTTTATTTTCAGGGTTGGGTTACAGGAAACAAACTATTTTTTTTTTTTTGGCCTTAAGATGAAACACGAAAATTAGAAAAATGACATGAGAAGGATCATTAAGATACATATCTATTATCGACACCACTACAAAACCATGAATCTTGTAATCATACTTGTATCTAAAAGCATTCAACACTTTTTTCTATGAAAATGGCACAAGTTCTAATTTGTAGCGTAAAAATAAATCCAGTTTGAAATTAGTTCTTAGTGGTACTTACCACCTATAAATTTGGTTTTGATGATTATATTTTCAGATTAAGCCATCATATTTGATGTCAAACTTTGTGTAAAAATATTTTTAAAATTTACTTCTGAACATCAAAAGAAATTCCATATGAAAATTTATTCCGAAAGTGGAGTATGTAAAACAAAGTTTTCGAGATAATCACAAATAAAAACAACTTTCCATCGTTAAAATAGTGATTTAATGAAGGCATCAATTTTCAGTGAATCTATTAATAACTCTTAAACAAGTTTACTTGTAGTAAACCACTCAACTATGCAGATCGTCCTACTTCTACATTAGCACAAGCGGAAAACTGCTATGGTCAGTTCTTAACGGATCGCAATACTTTAAATTTACTTCAAATATTACTGTTAGAGTTACCTTTAGTCTAATAACCCCATGATACATAATTACACAACATGATCGCAACTGCACTTTCTTCAGATTCCACTATAAGAAACTGAAGTTGTCAGAAGAAACTTGTTACACACTCCAGAAACAACAATGAGAAAACAAACAAAGAGTAACTCGAGTTTTGATAAAAACATGTTTTACAAAGAATAAATATGGTCAAATCTGTTTCGTCAAAGCATATTGAGTTCTGAGTAAAGGTTTAGAACATTATGACTCAAAGTTAACATACCTGAACCATTCGGTCCTATGATAGCTGTAAATGGTTTGAGACATCCTATTTCTTGTTTTCCTTTGTACGATTTAAAATTTTCCACTTCTATGCACTTCAAATAACCCATTTTTAAAGATCAAATGCATCTAATTGAAATAAATAAGGTGTTGAGACCAGAACATTGTAGAGTACGTAAACAAAAGTATTTACGCGCCGCTGACAAATGATGCCATTCCCTCAGATTTTCGTTAAAAAGTCCTGCTAGTAATAAAATCGCAGTGCGCATGCGTGCTTGTAGTCGATTGATAGAATTTAAGTATTTGGTATTTTTTAAAAAGTGAGATTAAAAGGCATTAGCCTCTAAATCGGAAGGTTCCTGTTTCGAATCCGGGTCCGGGCATGGATATTTGCAAGCGTATGGTGTAGAGGCCCGGCTGGTGCACTTTAAATCTCTCGTGGACGAAAGTCCTCACGTTGGGTTGGTGTGGATGTTTGGAGGGTGGGTGCCAACTCAGGTGATGCCTCGTCATCTGACCGTGGTTCAAAATTACGTGGTGTTGTCCTCGTATCTTTCCATTAAGGAATTGATCCAGGACTGTCGTCAATGCCCGTTGTGTTGCTCCAGTAGGACGTTAATTAAAAATTCTCAATTATCTAAATTGGTTTTTTGAAAATTAACATCATACTGGAGCTACACAACGGGTTTGTTGAAGAACGTTGTGGAGAGTACGAATTGAAATTCGTTGTTCTTGTCAGAAGCAGACGATTCGCGTAATATCGCTCTCTTTCTCTCTCGGCGCAAGTTTGTAATGCGCATGCGCGAAGCATTGCGAACGGAGCGCGTATCAATATTCTTACTTTTTAACTTTTCCCTTTCGGTTGTTGTTCGTCTTGTGTCTCTCTTCGTCTTGTGGAATAAATTATTGTGTTCTAATTCATGTTGTATTAATTGCACACCAACGAACACCACAAATGGTTACCTGCTATTAAAGAACGCACAATACCTGAATCCAGATATATTTTTCAAAATTATCCATTATTTTTCTTCAACGTGCTGTGAAGCCTT